>CM048849.1:10031540-11476540 GCA_026545225.1 Cornus controversa | reverse complement strand
GGTGCGAGAGAAGACCACCAAGACCCCAAGTAGCCCACGTGAGACTCCCATGCCCGATAAAAATTTGATTCTGTCACATCCGATTCCATCAAGACGAGCATGAGCAACACGTAAGCACATGATGCCCTCCTCAGACCCATGCCAAGTGAGACCATGTCTGAATGGGAGTACTGCGAGTGAGGCATGGGTAATAGGCAAGCACGACGTCGCCCTCGTGAGGCCCATGCCAAGCCAACAAGGCATGGGCAGCACGAGAGCCACCATTGAGCATCACGACAACCAACCGCCGAACCAGCCAACATTGAGCATGCCGACACCATTGAAACCCTGAGAAGCACCTTCGAATGACGATGCATCGACAACCGAAGGCACCCCACATCATCCCAACAATGCCGCCACACCGTCTGCCGGGTGGTGCGAGAGAAGACCGCCGAAACCCCCAAGTAGCCCACGTGAGACGCCCATGCCCAATAAAAATTTGATTCCGTCACATCCAATTTCGTCAAGACGAGCATGAGCAACACGTAAGCACACGATGCCCTCCTGAGACCCATGCCAAGCGAGACCACGTTTGAATGGGAGTACTGCGAGCGAGGCATGGGTAACAGGCAAGCACAACGTCGCCCTTGTGAGGCCCATGCCAAGCCAACAAGGCATGGGCAGCACGAGAGCCACCGTTGAGCATCACGACAACCAACCGCCGAACCAGCCGACATTGAGCATGCCGACACCATTGAAACACCGAGAAGCACCTTCGAATGACGATGCATAGGCATGTCCACCGAAACCATTTCGAAAGTGATGGCCCGCAAGCAAGGGCGTCCACCCCCAAGCATGCGTCACGCACCGCATGCACTCCCCACCGATTGCATGCCATACGGGGCAAGCCGCATGCTGCTGAGGCGTGCATGTGAGACGAGGCACATACGTGTAGGGCAGACGCCCAAACTTGATGAACAGGTCGACCTGGCATGCGACGCGCACCGTATGCTGCTTGGGGGGCATGCGGGGCGCCCCGCATGCTACTGGGGCACAAGCCCCAGACGGCCCTCCACACCTTCGACTACCCACCCCCCCTATATATGCAAAAGTAAATTCCACAGCTCTGACAGGAGGAGACATCACCCCTGCTTGAGGAGTCATAATGGGGTTTTTTTTAATAAAATAACTTTTTTTGATAAAAAAAATTTTGGAATGTCAAGATAAATAACAAAGGCATTTTAAAAAAAAAATTTTGAGAACCGGAAATATATTAAATAATTGTTTTAATAAATAAATAATAAAAAATCATAAAAAATTATTTTCTTTTAATCTTCGCAAGGAGATCAATGGGAACCCCACTAGAGTTTATACGTGGTTCAAAAATAAATTTACGACACCCGAAAATTTATTTATTAAATAATTTTTTAATAAATAAATAGGAAAAAATCATAAAAAGTCATAAAAAATTAATTTCTTGTAATCTTTGCAAGGAGATCAATAGGAACACCACTAGAGTTTATCCCAATCCGAATCTCGGTAAAATATTATATTTAGAATAATTTAAAAAAAATCAAAAATCCCGTAGACGTATAATTTAGCGTCCCGGCTCAATGGCAATCCCAACAGAGGTTGGCATTGGTTTAAGTAGAAACAAAACTCAAAAAAATCCCGGGAAATGCCGAAGAGTTCTCGTGGCTCGTCGCGTGGTGGCATGTCCCGACACGGGGCGCGACACCCCGCCGTGTGCAAGCCTACCACACGACGTCCACCGGTGGCGCCCGGGGTGCTCCACTTTAAACTCATTTAGGAGGGGGGTGGAGGGACGAATCGGAGCGACGGACGTGCCTTGGGGCACCCCAGCGTGCACGGGACATGCCCTGGGCACACTGGCGCACGCACGGGGCATGCCCTGGGGTGCTCGTGCGCTCGAGCGGGGTGTCCTGGCATGCCCCGGGTGCCTCCGCACGCGCACCCCAGGGCATGCCCCGTGCGCGCGGGGTGCTATGGCATGCCCTGGGGTGCCTCCGCACGCGCGCAAGGTGCCCTGGGGTGCCCTGGCGCGCGCGTGCATTGCATGTCCTGGGGTGCCCTCGCACACGCGCAAGGGTGCCCAAGGGTGCCCTGGCGCGCGCGTGGTATGCCTTGGGGTGCCCTCGGGCGCACGCGGGGTGCGCTGGCGTGCCCTGGGGTGCCTTCGCACGTGCAGGCAGCGTGTCCCGGTGTGCCACACGGCGTCCCATGGCATGCAATACTCTGAATGTCTTGGCCACCGAGACAACAACGCGTTGATGAATTTTTGACGAATTTTTTTCTGAAAGTCAAGAAAAATTACAAAGATAATTAAAAATGCCTTGTGCCTTGGCGTTTTTGAGCGAGCCCGGGCCCGTGGGAACGCCCCAGGTGTTCCCGCAGGGCCGCGGAGAAGCTTGCCTTGGCATTTTTGAGCGACCCAGTGCGCTTTTTTAAGCGTAACCTCGGGGTGCGGGGGCGCGTTATTTGAGGAGGGCATGCCAGGGCACGAGATGGATAAAGTCATCTACTTTAGTACAGCAATATGGGAGGAAGCTTACTTTGCTGTTGGGATTGAATTCTTACTAGTGGTGGCTAGTCCATTGGGAATGTGAATGTATGCCCTATTAGTGGCAGTCCAAAGGTACGTGTTTGAGGGTGCGTGGCTGACTAGGTATATGCCCTTGACTTGTATGTTGAATTTCCTTACAACACCCCCATGTAGTTTTTGATATGCAGTCAAAAATTTAGTTTTCAACCATTGTCTGACAACACAATTTTTGACATACATTTAAATTTCAATTTTTAATTTAAAAATTATCACGTGCCTTTTTTTTACACTTCAGATTTTATGAACTATAAATCCCATATTTTCTTTCATTTTCCTTTTTCTTCAAGTCTCTAAACCAATTCATTGTTTAGGGTTTAAGGTTTAGGGTTTGGTGTTTAGTTTTTAGAGTTCTGGGTTTGGGGTTTAGGGTTTCGGGTTTAGGGTTCAGGGTCTAGGGTTGGTGTACTTGTAGGAGTGTAAGTTCTAGAAAAGATACTCGATTTTCTACTCCTTCAAAGTAACAAAATTTTGGGTTCAGCTTTTATGATAAAAGACCCAAAAATTCGACAACAAATTTTTTTATTTTTACCCGAATTGATGCCAAGACCCACCCGAGCTCTTGCCAGAAATCAAACCGAATGGGTTGGGCTCTTTTTTATAAAAGACATAAAAATCAACCCTCATTTATCGGATTGAGGTCAAATTATCATACCCACTCTTACAGCCTTGTCTACCTCTCCCTCTCTCTCTCGCTAAAATAAAGTTTGTCTCTCTCTCTAAAACTTCTCTCTTAATGAATCTCATAAATACATACATATATATATATATATATTTGAAGATTTGGAAAAAAAATTTTGGGATCGAAAAAATTTCTCCAAGATCAATACACGAGATGGATAAAGTCATCTACTATAGTACAACATTATGGGAGGAAGCTTACTTTGCTATTGGGATTGAATTCTTACAAGTGGTGGCTAGTCCAATCGACAAAAAGACCCAATTGGGTATTGAGGGGAAAAATTTTGGGTCCATTGGGTATTGATTTCGTAGGCATTGAGAGCCAATGGAGTTGGGAATGTGAAGGTATGCCCTAGTAGTGGTAGTCCAGAGGTACGTGTTAGAGGGTACATGACTGACTGGGAATATGCCCTTGACTTGTATGTTGAATTGCCTTACAATGTCCCCATGTAGTTTTTGAGATACAATCAAAAATTTAGTTTTCAACCATTGTCTGACAACACCATTTTTGACATATATTCAAATTTCAATTTTCAGTTTAAAAATTATCACGTGCCTTATTCTTTTTACTTGAGATTTTATGACCTATAAATCCCATATTTTCTTTCATTTTTCTTTTTCTTTAAGTCTCTAAACCAATTCATTGTTTAGGGTTTACAGTTTAGGGTTTGGGGTTTAGTGTTTAGGGTTTAGGGTTCAGGGTTCCAGGTTTAAGGTTCAGGGTTGGTGTAGTTGTAGGAGTGTAAGTTCCCGAAAAGATACTCGATGTTCTACTCCTTCAAAGTAACAAAATTTTGGCTTTAGGTTTTATGATAAAAGACCCATAAATTCGACAACAAATTTTTTTATTTTTACCCGAATTGATGCCAAAATCCAGCTGAGGTGTAGCCAGAAATCAATCCGAATGGGTTGGGCTTTTTTTGATAAAAAGACCCGAAAATCAAACCTTATTTATCGGATTGAGGTCAAATTCTCATACCCACTCTTGCAACCTTGTCTACCTCTCGCTCTCTCTCTAAAATGAAGTTTGTTTCTCTAATACTTCTCTCGTACCAAATCTCTCTCTCTCGCTGAAACAAAGTTTGTCTCTCTCTCTAAAACTTCTCTTTTACTGAATCTCATAGATACATATATATATATATATATATATTTGAAGATCTAGAAGAATTTCTCTGGGATCGGGTAGAATTTCTCCAAGATCAATACACGAGATGGATAAAGTTATCTACTTCAATACAGCATTATGGGAGGAAGCTTTCTTTGCTGTTGGGATTGAATTCTTACAAGTGGTGGCTAGTCCAATCAAAAAAAATACCCAATTGGGTATTGAGGGGGAACTATTTGGGTCAATTGGGTATTGATTTTGTAGGCATAGAGAGCCAATTGAGTTACGAATGTGAAGGTATGCCCTAGTAGTGGCAGTCGAGAGGTACGTGTTTGAGGTACGTGACTGAATGGGTATATGCCCTTGACTTGTATGTTGAATTGCCTTACAACACCCCCATGTAGTTTTTGAGATGCAATCAAAAATTTAGTTTTCAACCATTGTTTGACAACACCATTTTTGACATACATTCAATTTTCAATTTTCAGTTTAAAATTATCACGTGCCTTATTCTTTTTACCTGAGATTTTATGAACTATAAATCCCATATTTTCTATCATTTTTCTTTTTCTTCAAGTCTCTAAACCAATTCATTATTTTGGGTTTAGGGTTTGGGGTTTAGTGTTTAAGGTTCATGCTTTAGGGTTTAGGGTTCAGGATTCAGGGTTCAGGGTTTAGGGTTCAGGGTTTTAGGTTTCAGCTTTTAGGGTTTTAGGGTTTTGGGTTCCGGGTTTTGGGTTCAGGGTTCAGGGTTCATGTTTTATGGTTTTAGGGTTTCAGGGTTTAGGGTTCTGGGTTCAGGGTTGGTGTAGTTGTGGGAGTGTAACTTCTCAAAAAGATACTCGATGTTCTACTCTTTCAAAGTAACAAAATTTTGGGTTCAGCTTTTATGATAAAAGACCCATAAATCCGACAACAAAATTTTTTAGTTCTATCCGAATTGATGCCAAGAGCCACCGAAGGTGTAGCAAGAATTCAACCCAAATGGGTTGGACTTTTTTTTATAAAAGAGCTAAAAATTAACCCTTATTTATCGGATTGAGCCCGAATTCTCCAACCCACTCTTGCAGCCTTGTCTACCTCTCCCACTCTCTTGAAAACAAGGTTTATTTCTCTAATACTTCTCTCGTACTGAATCTCTCTCTCCCTAAAACAAAGTTTGTCTCTCTCTCTAAAACTTCTCTCTTACCAAATCCCATACATACATATATATATATACATATATATGAGAAGATCGAGAAGAATTTGTCTGGGATCGGGAAAATTTTCTCTAGCATCTATACGCAAGATAGATAAAGTCATCTGCTTCACTACAGCGTTTTGGGAGGAATCTCACTTTGCTGTTGGAATAGAATTATTACTAATAGTGGTTGGTCCAATTGACAAAAAGACCCAATTGGGTTTAAGGTTTTGGTTTAAGGGTTCAGGTTTCAGGTTTCAAGTTTTCATGGTTTAGGGCTTAGCGTTTAGGGTATAGGATTCAGAGTTTAGGATTCAGGGTTCAGGGTTAAGGGTTGGTGTAGTGGTAGGAGTGTAAGTTCTCGGAAAGCTGCTCAAAGTTCTACTCATTCAAGGTAACAAAATTTTGGGTTCGGCTTTTTTGATCAAAGCCCCATAAATTAATCCTTATTCCTCGGTTGAGTACGAGTTGAGTCCCCAACCTACTTGCAGTCTTGTTGTCTTTCGACGACAAATTTTTTTATTTTTACCCGAAGTGTTGCCAATACAAGCCCATAGCGTATCTAGAAATTAACCGAAATGGGTTGGGCTTTTTTTGATAAAACACCCAGAAATCAACCCTTATTTATCGGCTTGAGCCCAAATTCTCTAACCCACTCTTGTAGCCTTGTCTTGCTCTCCCTCTCTCTCTAAAACAGAGTTTGTTTCTCCAATACTTCTCTCGTACCGAATCTCTCTCTCTCCCAAAAATAAAGTTTGTCACTCTCTCTAAAACTTCTCTCTTACCGAATCTCATACATACGTATATATATATATATATATATATATATATATACACACACACATATATACAGGATCATATATATAGGATCGGGAATAATTTCTTTAGGATCAATACACGAGATGGATAAAGTCATCTACTTCAGTACAGTATTTTTAGAGGAAGCTTACTTTACTGCTGGGATTGAATTCTTACCAGTGGTGGCTGGTGCAATAGACAAAAAGAACCAATTGGGTATAGAGGGGGTAAATTTTTGGTCAATTGGGTATAGATTTTGTAGGCATAGAGAGCCAATTGAGTTGGGAATGTGAAGGTATACCCTAGTAGTGGCGGTCTTGAGGTACGTGTTTGAGGGTACGTGACTGACTAGGTATATGCCCTTGACTTGTATGTTGAATTCCCTTACAACACCACCATGTAGTTTTTGAGATGCAATCAAAAATTTAGTTTTCAACCATTATCTGACAACAATGTTTTTGACATACATTCAAATTTCAATTTTCAGTTTAAAAATTATCACGTGCCTTTTTCTTTTTACCTAAGCTTTTATGAACTATAAATCCCACATTTTCTTTCATTTTTATTTTTCTTCAAGTCTCTAAATCAATTCATCGTTTAGGGTTTAGGAATTAGGGTTTAAGGTTTAGGGTTTGAGGGTTTAGTGTTTTGGGTTTTGGGTTACGGGTTCGAGGTTCAGGGTTCAGGTTTTTGGGTTTCAGGGTAGCTTGATTTCAAAGTTTAGAGTTTAGAATTCAGGGTTCAAAGTTTAGGGTTCAGGATTCAGGGTTGGTGTAATGGTAACAGTGTAAGTTCTCGAAAAGCTGCTCAAAGTTCTAGTCCTTTAAACTAACAAAATTTTGGGTTCGACTTTTATGATAAAAGACCCTTAAATCAATCCTTATTCCTCGGTTGAGTCCGAGTTGAGTCTCCAACCTACTTGCAGTCTTGTTGTCTTCCGACGACAAATTTTTGTATTTTTACCCGAAGTGATGCTAAGACCCACCCGAGGTGTAGCCAGAAATTAACCCGAATGGGTTGGGATTTGTTTTATAAAAGACCCGAAAACCATCCCTTATTTATCGAATTGAGGCTGAATTCTCAAACCCACTCTTGCAGCCTTGTCTACCTCTCCCTCTCTCTCTAAAACAAAGTTTGTTTCTCTAATATTTGTCTCGTACTGAATCTCTCTCTCTCCGTAAAACAAAGTTTGTCTCTCTCTCTAAAACTTCTCTCTTATCGAATCTCATACATATATAAATAAGATCTTCACTTCTAGTCCACTTAGTCGGTTTAAAACCAATTGCGTTGTTAAATGTGAATTTTTATGATGTGCTAAGGGCATTTGTAATTTAATTACATGTTTAGTGCACAAGTGAAATTGTATATAAATATATGTTGGATATTTTAATATTTTTTAATATATAATTTAAATATATACATAATATCTTATTTTTCATGGGTGAGTATAAGATATGGAGTGTGTATATATTTCCTTTTATCATATCTTGCATATATGGAATGGAAGATTTGACTTGGGAGAAACTCTCCTATAAATATGTCATATTCTCTCCCATATCATGTCTGTACATTTACGCACAAATCAATTCACAAAACCTATGGTTCTCCCACAAGAACTTGGTTTTAAGAGAATCAACCTCAATGGTCTTAACGGTGATTCGTACGGGCAGTTTACCAAAGTAGACCGATTGTTTCACCAACTGGTGAAGTCTTGGGGGTTAGAAAATTATCCCCATCAGGTATTTGATCTCTGAATCCCATATTTTTCATGCAATCATATTCATGTTCATGATAAAAAAAATTGTTTCATGCATAATCTTTTATACATCAAAAAGATCGATTTTATTTCATTGAACCACGCTCCCACTTTCCCATTATTCATTCCGTTTTAGCTTATACACTAAGTATGTTTTAATAATCAAAAAAAAGTTTCAATATATATATATATATATTGATTGAAAAAAATATAAATTTAGATGTAAAAAAATTAATTCAATGACCTGTAAACTTAATGTTTGTTCTGAATACTCTATCATTTGAGTGAGATTAATGTTTTTATTTGACTTTGAGACTGTGAAAGATGTGTTATTGATTTAATAACTTAGTTTATATAATTAATAACTTTTGTATGTTATATTTAAAATGAGGGGGGAAATATTTTTGTAATTTAATTAATGTTTCAAATTTATTATAATAAATAGTTCAAACTTTCAGTATTTTAGAATAAATTTTATTACTGTGCTAACTCTAAGTAGAAGTGAGTGTTGGTGTAGTGGTAAGAGTGTATGTTCTCGAAAAGTTTCTCAAAGTTCTACTCCTTCAAAGCACCAAAATTTTTGGTTCGGCTTTTATGATAAAAGACCCATAAACCAATCTTTATTCCCTGGTTAAGTCCGAGTTCAGTCTCCAACCTACTTGCAGTCTTGTTTTCTTCCAACGACAAATTTTTTTATTTTAACCCGAAGTGATACCAAGACCCACCCAAAGTGTAGCCAGAAATCAACCCGAATGGGATGGGCTTTTTATGATAAAAGACCCTAAAATCAACCCTTATTTATCAGATTGAACCCGAATTCTCCAACCCACTCTTGCAGCCTTGTCTTCCTCTCCCTCTCTCTCTAAAACAAACTTTCTTTCTCTAATACTTCTCTCGTACCAAAACTCTCTCTCCCTGAAACATAGTTTGTCTCTCTCTCTAAAACTTCTCTTTTACCGAATCTCATACACATTATATATATGTATATATATATATATGTATATATTAGAATTGGGGTCAATTGGGTATTGATTTTGTAGGCAAAGAAAGCCAATTGAGTTGGAATATGGAGGTATGCCCTAGTTGAGGCAAGCAATCCAAAGGTACGTTTTTAAGGGTTCGTGACTGACTGTGTATATGCCTTTAACTTGTTTGTTAAATTGCCTTACAACACCCCCATATAGTTTTTGAGATGCAATCAAACATTCAGTTTTAAACCAGTCTAATAACACCATTTTTGACAAGCATTCAAATTTCAATTTTAAGTTTAAAAATTATCACGTGCCTTTTTCTCTTTTCCTGAGGTTTTATAAACTATAAATCTCACATTTTCTTTCATTTATTTTTTTATTCAAGTCTCTAAACCAATTCATCATTTAGGGTTTAGGAATTAGGATTTGGGGTTTAGGATTTTAGGATTTAGGGTTTTGGGTTCTGGGTTCAGGGTTTCAGGATTTCAGGGTTTAGGTTCAGGTTTCAAGGTTGGTGTAGTGGTAGGAGTGTAAGTTCTCGAAAAGCTGCTCAAAGTTCTACTCCTTCAAAGTAGCAAAGTTTTGGGTTCGGCTTTTTTGATAAAAGACCCATAAATCAATTCTTATTCCTCGGTTGAGTCTGAGCTGAGTCTCCAACCTACCTGCAGTCTTATTGTCTTCCGAGGACAAATTTTTTTATTTTTACCCGAAGTGATGCCATGACCCACCCGAGGTGTAGCCAGAAATAAACCCATATGGGTTGGGCTTTTTTTGATAATAGACCCTAAAATCAACCCTTATTTATCAAATTGAGGCCGAATTCTCAAACCCACTCTTGCAGCCTTGTCTACCTCTCCCTCTCCCTCTCTCTCTAAAATAAAGTTTATTTCTCTAATACTTCTCTCGTACCGAATCTCTCTCTCTCCCTAAAACAAAGTTTGTCTCTCTCTCTAAAACTTCTCTCTTATCGTTGAATTGCCTAACAACACCCCCGTGTAGTTTTTGAGATGCAATCAAAATTTCAGTTTTCAACCATTGTCTGACAACACCATTTTTGACATACATTCAAATTTCAATTTTCAGTTTCAAAATTATCTCGTGCCTTTTTCTTTTTACCTGAGGTTTTATAAACTATAAATCCCACATTTTCTTTCATTCTTCTTTTTCTTCAAGTCTCTAAACCAATTCATCGTTTAGGGTTTAAGGTTTAGGGTCTTTGGGTTTAGGGTTCAAGGTTTAGGGTTCAGGGTTTTACAATTTAGGTTTTAGGGTTTTGGGTTTAGGGTTTAGGGTTCAGGGTTTCTAGGATTAAGGCTTAGGGTTCAGGGTTCAGGGTTAAGGGTTGGTGTAGTGGTAGGAGTGTAAGTTCTCGAAAGGCTGCTCAAAGTTCTACTCCTTTAAAGTAACAAAATTTTGGGTTCGGCTTTTATGATAAAAGACCCATAAATCAATCCTTATTCCTCAATTGAGTTCGAGTTGAGTCTCCAACCTACTTGCAGAGTTGTTGACTTCTGACGACAATTTTTTTTATTTTTACCCAAAGTTTTGACAATACCCACCCAAAGTGTAGCAAGAAATCAACCCGAATGGGTTGGGCTTTTTTTGATAAAAGTCCCGAAAATAAACCCTTATTTATCGAATTGAGCCCGAATTCTCCAACCCACTCTTGCATCCTTGACTACCTCTCCCTCTCTCTCTAAAATGAAGTTTATTTCTCTAATACTTCTCTCGTACCGAATCTCTCTCTCCCTAAAATAAAGTTCGCCTCGCTTTCTAAAACATCTCTCTTACCGAATCTCATACATATATACATATATACATATATATATATATATTTATAGATATATATATATTAGAAGATCTGGAAGAATTTCTTTGGGATCTGGAAGAATTTCTCTGGGATCAATACCCGAGATGGATAAAGCCATCTGCTTCAGTACAGCGTTTTGGGAGGAAGCATACTTTGCTGCTAAGATTGAATTCTTACTAGTAGTGACTAGTCTAATCGGCAAAAAGACCCAATTGGGTATTGAGGGGGTAAAATTTGGATCAATTGGGTATTGGTTTTGTTGGCAAAGAGAGCCAATTTAGTTGGGAATGTGGAGGCATGCCCTAGTAGAAGTAGTCCAGAGGTACGTGTTTGAGATACATTCAAATTTCAGTTTTCAGTTTAAAAATTATCACGTGCCTTTTTTCTTTTTACCTGTGGCTTTTTGAACTATAAATTCCACACTTTCATTCATTTTTCTTTTTCTTCAAGTCTCTAAACCAATTCATCATTTAAGGTTTAGGGGTTTAGGGTTTAGGTGTTTAGGGTTTATGGTTTAGGGTTTTAGGATTTAGGGTTTAGGATTCAGGATTGGTGTAGTTGTAGGAGTTTAAGTTCTCGAAAAGCTACTCAAAGTTCTACTCCTTAAAAGCAACAAAATTTTTGGTTCGACTTTTATGATAAAAGACTCATAAATCAATCCTTATTCCTTGGTTGAGTCCACATCAAATCCACACGTAATCTGACCATTACCCTTTGCCCCTAGGTATTCCAACCTAGTGTACTAACAATCAACCAATACCCGACATCCCCAGGTGTTTCAAACCTAATTCTTTAATAGCAATCCAGAAATCATCAAATCCTTTCAAATGACTACATGGTTCAACCTTTACACGTTGCCGTAGGTGTTGAAACCTAGAGCTTTGACACCAAGCTGTCAAGCTGGTATCAGACATTTGATCCAATTCTCACCCATCATCCCTAGGTATTCAACCTAGCTACACTCTGATACCAAGCTGTCATGCCCCAATTTTCATCTCCTGGAAACCAAAGGTGATTAAAGTTCACTGAGCCACACTTCAAACCACAATCCCTCTTGTTATCATATTTTGATACCAAGAATTTTCCTCAATTCTCTCACTAAGGTACCGTGCTTTGATACTGAGCAAGATATCACGCCCCCGATTTCCATCTCCAGGGAACCAAAAGTGACATCCATCCATTACACCGTAACGAACCGTTCAACAACTCAAACACTGTGGAAGCATAACTCACATGCATCCACGTATGTGCATACAATGCAGACAAAACCAACCTTAATGGGCCCCACGTGAACCCCCTTACAGTTGTCTATCAGCCATTCTCCTCCCTACATTATGATGCATCATAATCTAGGTCTCGATGCACTGAATTTACGATGCATCGAATATCTATCATAACTTAAAAAAAATTGTTGAGCTCTCAGGAATTTTGATCTTCCCAGTCTCTGCAGAAGTTTACGATGCATCGTCCTAAGCATTTTGATACATCACTGGGGCGATGTATCATAACGGGGATTATGATACATCATAGTCCCTGGATTGATGCATCTGTAAAAAATTCTGCAGTTTCACACTTGGCTCATTTTGAGCTCAAAAGTCATTCCATCACCTTAGAACCACCTATACAACATTGAAATCTTTCCCAACATGCTATAATGTCATAATCATACTCCTATTCTTTCATTTAATTGAAATCATGCGTCCATTCAAACATTCTTCATACAATTCTTACAAAACCATACACACCATTTCATACACACATAATGTCCCATAATCTAACCTCTTTATCTATGCGTACCAAGTGAAACATAAGTTAAATGCATAATGTCGTTGTAACTATAACCCTAATCATACTCCACATGCCACATGCCAACATGGATAGCCAAAAACAAAATCCATATACAAAATACTAAAGTATCCCAAAATGTCCAAAAGTGCTCCTATGAGCTCCGTTTGACTCATCAACCTACTTAGGTATCGACCCGACACCGACCTACATGTCGCTACACTACATGGCACACACAATGCTCTCATACCAACACAATACAAATGAAAGTCAAGAATGAATGCATTTACCACTACATCACGCATAATGGTTTAAGCACATAAGCAACCAAAATAAAACACCTTCTAGGTCATAGTCCAATACATAACATAAATAGCCATATAGAGGCCTTACCCTCATGATTTTGGGTGACTCCGATAATCACTATCCTTGGCAATATATTGGTCTTGCCTTTCAAACTTCCACATGACTAGTCAATGTTCTTTCGGTCGCGATAAAACTACTCATGATTTGTCCCAGTCCGAAGGCCATATGGCAATGTGATTGGACATCTCCGAGTATCATACCTTACACTATTTTCTCTTCTTTTGGACAACTCTCTGATTTCACATAGTGCTCATTAGGCACATATATCAAAACATGTATTTTCATGCTTCTCAATGCATCAACTTGCTATATAATTATTCTAGCATACATCACTTCACCACATACCACATATAGTCACATATATGTCACCAAACATGCATGCAATACACTTACGAATAAACTCACAACTTAGCATATATTTGATCATGTTTGTCTAATGCACATACTAGTTCTATAATTAGGTCTAGCATGCCCTCAACCTTCCTACACCTCCTCCCTCAACATATATTCACCAATATGCACACAACAATACATAATTTTCATATATGCATAAAAATCAAAACATGGCAAGACATGCTCTCACGTTTCATAGAACACACATATATCCACAATACATCACATATATCATCAAATGAAGCTATCTAGCATGTAAAGACCATAAGAGAAGAGGAACACTGTAAATTTCATCCCCTATCCATCTCCACTATACATGTCACTCAACCAACACCTCTCCAAACCACCCGAAGCCCTAGAATCGACACTTAAGAGAAAAGAAACACCCCTACCTCAAATTTGAAAACCTTTGTTGAAATCTCCAAAAATTTTAGTGAGATTTATCTTTCCAAAATGTGAGTTTGTTCGGCTAAAATTGAAGCCCTAGCCGCCCTCTACACGTTGTCTTTCTTCGGTAAATCCCAAATCCAAGCCGAATGCACCTAAAATGTAGAGAGAATGTGAAGGGATGAAGATGGGAGAGAAGAGAGATAGAAACAGTCATAAGAAATGGTTGGGAACTCTCAGCCCTTGATATTTATAATATCTAGGGTGTTAAATGATTAAAATGCCCTCGGGCCACTTAAGGTACCCTCCTGACCTCCGTTTTTAATTTCAAAAGTTCCCACGACCTTGAAATCACTTTCTTAACTTTCTAAACATTTCATTTGGTCTAAAAACAAATATAGTTATTTTTCAAAAAAAATTTGAATTCCCAGGCCCACTCAGACCGCGTCCCGGGGCCCCATTTAACCAAAAAATCAAACTTCTCCAAATGATCCGAAAACTTTTAAAAAACTTTAAATAACCTTACCAACATTTTTTCCACTCTCGGAACATCCATAACATCATTTAAAATGCATTTATGGCAAAAAAAAATGATGAAAATCTAAAAATTGGTCAAATTTGGTTTCGATCTCTACCAAGATCAATGCTAAATACCACAACCCTCATTGGAGGTAACTCTATCAAGTCCCCTAGAAATACATCTAGGAAAGGACACACCACCGGTGGAAACCCTCCACACATCATAATATCATCATCCTCAGCTAATAAACTAGCTAGGAAACACCCAATCCCGTTCTGAGCACCGGAACTAAATAATAACGGTATATAAAAATCATCCCACTCTCCTACAAAATAAAATCAATCACCCTCGAGTGTGCACACTGTCACTCTCCTACGAAGAGAATCAATCATGGCTCTAAACGTAGACAGTCAATTCATACCTAGAATGACATCAAAGGTGGTCATGTCTAGCAACACAAGGTACAAGTAAATGAAACAAATATAAATGAATGAGATGCACCTGAATCTATCAACATCGTAGCCCCGAGCTAGAAATTAGGAAAATACCTCTGACCACTGACAGTGTTGGTATATCCTCTACCGGAGCAAGTGTAAAAATATGGCCCTTAGCCTATTGACCATGTTAGACAGTCACCTAAAATTCTGACTATTGACTAAAAGCAGGCGTAAAACCTCTTGCTAGCCGAGAACCTTGAACTGAATGTGCTGGTTGGTGCGGTGACAATGCCCTATGGACAGACTGAACTATGGTAGCCAGTGCGGTCCTCTGCTAAGACCCTGAACCACTATGTGTACCCTACCTCTTTGGGCAACTTGCCCTAATATGTCCCAGCTGATGACAATGGAAGCATGTCCGCTCTCCTCCTGATATCACTGCACTAGTGCCATAACTTGTCTTTGAGGGCACTCATATCTATAATGGCCAAGTTGTTGGCAATGATAACACACCATTATAGATCGTGGAGGTCCAGTGGATAGAGATGATGATGGTTTCGAGCGAGCTTGTTGTTGCCCCTAAGAAAGGGATGCACTATCTCTGTGCATGTTTCTCCCTTGACCACTAGAAGATGTCCCGGCACTCTTAGCCTGATTCCTTGCATCCTTAGTCCTCTGATTGTCATTATTGACCTCCTCTACCACCAAGGCTCTCTCCATTACCATAGCGTAGCTTTTCAAACCCAAGACTATGATTCTATCCCTTATAAAAGTTCAGAGACCTCTCACGAACTTCTTCACCTTTAGTTCCTCAGTAAGGATCACTTCCGGTGCAAAACAAGCCAAGGATGTGAACTTGGTCTCGTACTCCATCACTATCA
This sequence comes from Cornus controversa, assembly GCA_026545225.1. NCBI lineage: Eukaryota > Viridiplantae > Streptophyta > Magnoliopsida > Cornales > Cornaceae > Cornus > Cornus controversa. Next base: position 11,460,871 of record CM048849.1, on the reverse strand, counting down.
TGTTCCGTTGTTGCAACTCAAAGAATTCCTGTCTCAAACTGTCTTTCACCGTTACCGAAAAGTATTTCTCAAAAAAGAGTGCTTAGAACATATCCTAATCCATCACCTCGATGTCATGGTAGTTCCCGATAAACTTCCACTAACAGTTGGCCTCACCCGTAAGATGATAGGTGGCCACTTTCACCTTTAAATCCTCATCTACCTCTAGAGCGATAAGGAGTTTAACCATATCATCCAACCAATTTTCAGCCACCATAGGGTCAACCCCTCTAGCATATGATGGCGAACTATGTTTCTTAACATTATTCAAAGCCATCATCATTCTACTAGGAGCGGCTCTTGGTTGAGCCTGATTCTCCTCTTACGTTTCCCTCGTAATTTGCCTCATGGTTGCGACCATGTCACACATAAATTGTTTTCCATCAATTGAAGCTGCTGCAGCTGCTCTTCTGTGAGCTCTTTGTGGTGGCATCTTGCTATACACAGATAACAAGAATATTCAACACCAAATATACATGTTCATGCAACTCTCATTATGTTCTCATAGCGTCATGCCAAGTATTTCACAATTAGCATGTTATAAAAATGTAAGCAATTAATTATGTTATGCATAAACAATTTATAAACATCAAATTTAACCTTTATGTTTCAATCATTAACCTCAAGTGAACACATAATCAAATCTCACCCTTTGTCCTCAGGTATTTAAACCCGATTGCTCTTATACCAAGTTGTCACGTCCCAATTTCTAACTCCTGGAGAATTGAGGGGTGATCATGTCACAAGTCATCACCACGTATCAATAATCTCTCTATAATATTCCATTCGAATACCAAGTCGTCACACCTGGATTTTCGACTTTCGGAAGCCGAGGGCCTAATAAACTGCCTTATACTTTAAATTCAGCAGAAGCTCAATTACACTATGGTACATGTATATACATATGCATGATTCAACCTCAATCCATCTCAATGGGCCCCACATGTAGCCATACATGCATATCCAACATAGGGTGGACTGCAAGTTTTTGCACAATCGAAATCATTTCACACAATCGAAAATCACTTTCGCATGATCAAAAATTCTCGCTCAATCGAAGTTCGTGCAAAGTTCTATCGAAACCCTCCTAGAATTGGACCCCACTACTATCGAAATTCTTGGTACAAATTTACCCAATCGAAGGCATTTCGATTGTGCAAAAAGGGTATTTTTCACGATCGAAAATGTCATCCTGCAAAATCCTGAAAACTCACACTTAGCCATTTGTTTTATCCCATTTTCATTCTAACACCCTGAGATCGGCCATACGACCTTTCAATGATAAATGAGATGTGATATCACTATACACATATCCTAATCATGCATTTGAACTAAATCATACATTTATCCCAAATATTTCTCATCATTGAACACATTCCCAGCGCCCATAAGTCATTCTCACATAAATACACAATGAATTACATACATATTACATAAAACATTAATAATTCAATTATGACTACAACTATAATGAATCAACATGCCACAAGACGTCATGGATAGCCATATACCAGATATCCAAAAAGAAATCCAAATGCCAAAAGGAACTCTACTTGGACGTTCATGCACCATCCGTCATTGGCGCCTTATTTGTAAAAAAGTTTAGGGGAGAGGAGTGACCATATAACTACGCTCAATAAAAGTTTCCCAACCCACCTAGGCATCGACCCGACACTGACCTACATGATATGCAACCATGATGTCGCTACAGTACATGACATATATCAATGTTCTCATGTTCAACATTTCATAAATGCAATTTGACAAATATGCATTTAAAACCATACAACATGCTTAACCGTTAAAACACATAAGAATCAAGATATATACATCTTATTCAGTCATAATCTGATACATAGGCATGATTGTATCATGTGGTGTTGGGCAACTCCGACGACACCAAACTGTTGGTCAACTCCGACGACACTCGTATGACGGGACAACTCTGACGGTCATACATTTATGGCATTGTATAAGTCTTGCACTAGTGATTGGGCAACTCTGACGATCACTACACTTCATCTCCGACGATCATCCCATTGTGATTATTCTCACCACTTCAAATGCATAGTTGGTCATCTTCAAATTTCATGCACATTACACTTGGACAATACTCCGATATACACGTATACATGTTCACCAAACACATATACCTCACAAAGCATATAATCACCATGCTTTTCAATGAACATTCTTGCTATATGAAACTCTATCATGCATTTCACCTATAATTCATGCATTTTAATCACATGTATGCTTCAATTCATGCATATTAATCACATATGCATATAATATACCACATAGCAAGACATGTTCTCATTTTATATACATTGCAAGTATAATTGTACAATTCATTACATTTCATATAATGAACACCTCTAGCATATCTAATTACGCAACATAAAGGGGAAGGAATAATTCACTCAACTCCCACCACTCACCCATACATGCTAGCATAATTTATACAATTCTAAACTTGCCTAAACCTCCAAATTGACGACTAAAAGGGAAGAAACATCCCTACCCTAAGTTTGGAGCTTTCCTCTAGCAAGCCCTAGAATCACCAAACTCCAAGTTTCTCTAAGTCAATTTTTTTTTCGTAGAACCATAGATCGGGACAATGAGAACAAACTTTCCTTCTTGGATGAAGCCCGAATCCACACTTCAACTAACCCCAATTTTTGAAACTCTCTAATGGGGGACTTTGAACCCACCAAAGTGAAGAGGAAGATGAGGGAAGTAACTTTCTCTCTTAGAACAAGCTCCAAATCTCACTCTAAGATGTCCAAAATGAAAGAAGAAAATTAGAGAAGAATGAGAGCTTCAAGAGCAACAATGGCGGATCTCTCTCTTCTAAATATGTCCCTGCAATATACATTTGTGTGTATTGACACCTCACCAAGTGCAAAATAACTATTTTGCCCTTAAGTCACTTAACGTACCTCCCAAGCTCTATTTTTGATTTCAAAAATGGCTACGACACTAAAATCGCTTCTTTAACTCATTAAACATTTCATTTGATCCAAAATAAAAAATAAATAAGTCCAAATGTTTTCAAAACTTTTTGGAACCTCTAAACAAGTCCCCAAACATGTTTCTCACACTCAAAACATGCTAAACATCATTTAAAATGTATTTATGGTAAAAATAATGAATAAAATGAAAATCAGCCAAAATTGGTTCCAGTCTCTACATAGAGTAAGAAGAGGAAAAGAATGCGCAAAGAGAAATGGTTTAGGATGAAACGATGAAGAGAAGACAATACACTTTAAGTTCTAGGTCGATTTATGTGAGAAGATGATGTATATATATTCTTGCACAAATTAGTTGACTTATGATAAGTGATAAGTCGACTTATCTCTTGAAGTGTCACCACAACTTAATGATCAGTCGACTTATGAGCAAAGATGAGTCAACTGTTTCAAAACAGAATTGTCATTCAGGCCTTTTGATTGATCAGTCGACTTATAAAGATGTATAAGTCAAAAAATTTTGAACAAAACAATCAGCAAGCCTTTAAAAAGTCAACTGATAAGATGGTATAAGTTGACTTATGCTCTCTAAAACTGATATGTTTGCTAAAATCATGAACTTTTCACCTCACGAGCACTAGTCATACGAATTTCTCTTCTAATTGTGCAAAATTGATCTTCTTGAAAAGGTTTAGTGAGAATATCAGCTAATTATTTTTTTGTAATAACAAACACAAGCTCGATATCTCCTTTAGACACATGATCTCTCAAAAAATGATGTCTAATCTCAATGTGCTTTGTCTTTGAGCGTTGAATTGGATTTTTGGAAATACATATAGTACTTGTATTATCACATCTAATGGGTATGTGATCAAATGTAAGTCCAAAGTCCTCAAGTTGTTGTTTGATGTATAGTGTTTGTGCACAACAACTACCGACTGCCATGTATTCGGCTTCCACCATTGACAAAGCTATAGAATTTTGTTTCTTACTTGACCATAATACTAAGGAGTGTCCTAGCAAGTGACAAGTGTCACTTGTGCTCTTTCTATCCACTTTGCATCCGACAAATTCGGCATCCGAATAACTTATGAGGTCAAAGGATGTATCCCTAGGAAACCAAAGTCCCAAATCAATAGTGTCACTTAAATATTTGAAAATTCATTTAACGATACTTAAATGGGATTCTTTGGGACATGATTGAAATCTTGCACATAAGCAAATAATAAACATGATATCCGGTCCACTTGCCATTAAGTACTAGAGACTCCCAATCATTCCTCTATATTTATTGATATCAACATCTTGCCATTTTTAATCCTTATCAAGTTTAGAGGCATTACTCATAGGAGTTTTTGCATGTTTGGCATCCTCCAAGCCAAATTTCTTAACAAATCTTTAACATATTTAGATTGGAAAATTAATATGTCATCCAATGATTGTTTGATTTGCAATCCTAGAAAGAAGTTAAGTTCACCCATCATGCTCATTTCAAATTCATTTTGCATGTTTGAGGCAAATTCTTTGCATAACTTTTCATTTGTTGATCCAAAAATGATATCATCAACGTAAATTTAAATGTTCAACAAATTCTTATCAATGATTTTTATAGAAAGGGTGTTATCTTTTTTTTCTCTAACAAAATCATTTTCTAGAAGAAAATCGTTCAATCTTTCATACCATGCTCTAGGAGCTTGTTTCAAACCATATAAAGCTTTAGATAATTTAAAAACATGATTTGAAAAATCATGACTCTCAAAGCCCGATGATTATTTTACATAGACTTCTTCTTCTATGAAGCCATCCAAGAATTTACTTTTTACATCCATTTGATATAACTTGAAGTTCTTATGAGATGCATATACAAGTAACATCCTAATTGCTTCTATTATAGCAACGGGTGTAAAGGTTTCCTCAGAATCAATTCCTTCTTCTTGGTTGAAACCTTGGGCGACTAATCTAGCCTTATTTATAATTATAACACCTGACTCATCCTTTTTATTTCTATAAACCCATTTGGTTCCTATAACTGTTTGATCTTTGGTTCTAGGAACTAAATTCCAAACTTGATTCCTCTCAAACTGGTTTAGTTCTTCTTGCATAGCTAAAATCCATGACTCATCATTTTCGGCCTCATAGATGTTCTTTGACTCTATTTGAGACACAAATGTCAAATGATTGCACATATCTCTAAGAAAGGATCTAGTACTTACTCCTTTAGTAGGATCATGTAACGCCCTACCCTATCTTGACACAAAATTGTCTGCTTTTGACTCCCCCGGACCAGAGACTTCTTATGGGATCACCCATCCTAGTACTACTCCCAGCTAAGCACGCTTAACTGCGGAGTTCTGATAGGTTCATGGCCATCATGGCTTTAAAACACGTTATATCATAGAAAGATGATAAACATACATATAGCACTTTCCTATTCCACACTCAGGTGATGTGAGATTGAGCACCCTGTAGCATGCCAGTGTGAGAGCTCGCCCAGTGTCTCACACCTGCCCACATCACACCCGCCCACAAGGGTCACCAAAATCCACCCCCTTGAGGCCTGACGTCCCTGTCGACACACTTTTGGTTAGGTTAAGCTCTGATACCATTCTGTCATGCCCCAAAATCTGGACCGCCGGGACTCCCCCTGTCCAAGCATGAATTCCTAGTGGTGAGGTGTCATAATCGCCCGTTCGTCACCCCATGACTCAGACAACCACGACAAGTTAACATTATCACCCTCGATTCCCACTAAGACCACCGAGAACATTACATACAGTGGAAGTCTTTACATTATCGACGCATTCACCTTTCACTAGTTATGTCATAACGATCAAAAATCTATAAAGTGATCTCAAAATTAGCGGAAGCATTCCTTATACCATAATTACCCTATAAACATGTGTACATAATCAATTCAAGCCCATTATGAACATCATTAATAAAGAAGTGCATATACAAGTCCTTTTACAACTCACAGTGCTTGAAACTTTTCGATTGATCAAAAGTGCAGTTTCGCACAATCGAAATGGTTCGTATAATCGAAAACATGGTTTTCGCACGATCAAAAATGTTCACACAATCGAAGTTCTTGTGAAGTGCTATCGAGATCCCACTAGAATTTATTGAAAATTTCGTAACTAAGTTCGCTTGATCAAAAGCATTTCGATCATGCAAAATATGGGTTTTGCACAATCGAAACCCCTCGAAACTGATACTCTACAGAATTTTTCAGGTGTCAAATTGTACACTTTGATCCTCATTTTTATCATACATACTCCTCATCTTACCAAAACATTAATACTACCATTCTCACAAGTGTAAACATATAAAAATGAACATAAATGAAGGATCGTTATTTAAAACATCTAGCATATGACCATGCTCAATGCCATGCTTACAATGTATAAAATCGTAAGGCATTCTTAAAAGTATACAATCATAAAGCATAAATGATACATGTTCTCAAACCATAAAAGGTCATTACATGTTTATCACATGCATTTAGTCCACAATTCGGACATGCATTCAAATAAAGCAATATAAATGTTTAAATGAAACCGGCACCACTCTACGCTAACCCTACCGTTGGGAAGACTCCACAACTTCCTTTCCATTTCCTGAAAAGTATTAATCCTCATGGGATAGGCAACCACATGCTCAATATGAATGTCTAAAATACAATTCCGCAAGTCCCGTGAATACCACATAAACATACATTTGCATTTAATCATATTATGCAAATTTTCATATATCACAACCATATCATAAGCAAAGTGTAATGCAACATGATATGCACAACTCCCTCATACTCTTCACACATCCATTGGGTTCCAGCTATATGGGCCGCCCAATCCGACCTAATCAAGACTCCTTAATGGATCACCTCACGAAGGTTACCTTTACTGGAATACCTCGCTATAAATCACCTCATGAGGATTATTTTTACCAGAATACCTTGCTAAGGACGTCCCACGAGGGTTACCTTTACCGGAATACCTCGACATTTCTTAAATGGGCTTACCGACACAATTGAATTCACCACCCTCACCATGCATTTTCCAATAAATGAAGATGGATTCAACAAGCTCATGATAGTGTATAAGTACAATGGAGCTTGTGTTATCATATGGTAGCCTTAGGTACAGGAAACGATGCCTGAAGGGAAAACTATGATTATCCAGTGAAACTTACTCAAGTTTGCTGAAAGGAAAAACAATTCCTAGGAGGATAACTGCATTTATCCAGGCAGAACTCGACCTGGTATAAAGTTTTGATTCGGCTCTTCTTGACAATGATCAATGAGAGTGATATATTGTTCAGATAATAAGGGCATTTTAGAGTTGTATGTCTTTGAAATGTTATACGTGTGTGAAAATAGTGTCTCATGGGCAGATGTTAAAGTTTACCTTGTTTGATAGTGATTATCTACTCTTGCTTTTTCCATTGTTGCAGTTGTTGGTCAGTCTGCCACGTTACACCTATCTCCAAGCCAGCGAGTAGAAAACTTTCCAGGGTCTAAGCGTGACACTCTAATGGTTTGTGAAAGGGTTCGAATCCATGGCTTGTCATGGTTTAGAAATATGAGGAAGTTTGCTCATTCATTGAAGGTGAAAGTTTCTTATGTAAATTCAAGTGCTCGTTTACCAATCGTTGAGTTCTGTTTCCATAGGTATGTCGCACTAAATTATGTCATCTGATACTGCATTCAAGAAATGGGACAAGGTGGTGTTTGGATTTGCATTGTTCGATAATCTTAGTAGGATGTTGTCCCTGTTGTTTCATAGAAACTTACAAATAAACAAACTTACATACACCCATTATTGTTAGTTTTCTTTCTGTGCTGTATTTTCTTATTGGCAGCCTCTGCAGATGGAGACATTTTTCCAAAAATTTAACTCCAAGATCGGGCAAGACAACATGCAACTTGAAACTTTCTCCGCAATGCTTGAAAGACAAACTATAGGTGCTACCTTGGGGTGGATTCACACAATAGTTTCCACCAATCATTCCCACGTTTGTAGCAACTGTTTCCTTGACAAAAAAAAAATCCAGTTTATTCGAGATGTTCCAATTGTTTCCTTATAGATCATGCCATTAAAACCCATTGCATGAAACAAACTACAGGCTAGGACAAGCTAGCAGGGTGTAACAAATCCTTCAGAAACAACCAAATGAAGCTCCCATGGAGATTTTCTAGCATCTCAAAACTTTAAGTCGGTTGTCCATGTACCTTGCACACTAGGGTGTTTGGTTACATGTCTTGTCTTCAACTTCACCACCTTCCTTCCCAGTGCATTCCTTAACCTGGTTGCATGTAGAAGTACGTCTTCTGGAGTCATATTCTTCACACATATAACCCGCTGGTTCTTGTTTTCTATATTTTAAACAAAAGCAAACACAGTTAAAACTTGAGCAAATTAGTCACTGCAGCCATTCAAATGCACACACATAAACACACAGATTAATAGTTCATAAAGTATTGGTAGTAGATTAACAAACGTGAACTTTAAAAAGTGGTGGCCATTTCCATAGGAAGAGAGAGCATGAAACATATAACAAAGGTAAACAAACAGGCAGAAACTTTTATGTACGTTACACAACAAAGAAACAAATATGTAACTGATTCCAAAGAGTACTTCCAAATGTTCCTTGCATGTTCTGTACATTTTCCTCAAAATCACATTAACTTTTTCTTCTCTTTTTATTATAAACTGTTTCCCCAAACTTCTAAAATCTTGTGCCAGATATTTTCCCCGATTATTTGTTTTGCAGTCTTGGACCATAGGTTCACAAGTTTCCTTTATTTTAGTAAAACAAACTAGCTATGTCAAAAACCTTTAAAACAGCTACTGAAAAACGAGCTTTGAAGCTCAACTTCAGAAACCTTGCCTATCGCAACGATAAGCTCACAGGTTCAAGCCAACCATTACGACATAGAAGGTTAGTTCTAACTGTACCTTAGCACCATGATGGTATGTCATGTGATAAAGAATATGGATTCATTGGGGTAGGAGGTAGGCCAGATGCAGGGAGAGGAATTTGATAACTAGAACTCTGAATTGTTACCATAAGATCAGGCTTAGGCTTCGTCTAATTCCAGTTTGGCAATGACAACAACGTTGCTAAATTGAGAATATGAAATCAAATGGGCTTCTGTTCAAACATTTCCTTTGGATGCAAATCATTTAATCAGTTGCCCGGTACAAATAAAATTTAAATCACATTGCTTTGCATATAATATTGCTTCTCCAACAATTTTAATCATGGAGCTGGGTATCTCTCAAGTAGCCTGTACACTTGGATGACCTGAAATCAGTCATCTATAAGCCAATCAAGCAAACAAGTGGACAATTATACATAATGCAATATATTATTATGATATGGCCATATCAGTGTCTTGAGTAAAAGGACCTTGCACAAAGCATAAACATACACACACACAGAGATACATAGATAGACAAATATACACATATATTGTGTGTGTGAGAGAGCGAAAGTGTGTGTGTGTGTGTGTGTGTGTGTGTGTGTGTGTGAGAGAGAGAGAGAGAGAGAGAGAGGATATCTTACTATAAAAGCCTTTTAAATGTGGATGCTGACCACGAATGAGCTCAGTGACCACCTCTAGTTGAGGATTACTCTCTTTAATGGCAGGCAAATGAGATTCCATAAATGCCCTACAGCATTGGCTCTCAAAATGTCAGACCCTTTCTTCAATTTTTTCTTAGCTATTGACCAAATTGTTAGTCATTATTGAAGAGCACCACTGGATAATTAAATTTTCACATTTAATGACCAGCACAAACAAAAATTCTGACAAGCTGTAAAATCCCAAGGCATGGAAAAATCTGAAAAAGCTCATCATGGTCATGCTGATATTAGATATATAAAATTGTCTTACCAAAGAATACTATGAAGCTAAGAAGTCCAAACATCATGAGTAAGCATAACCAATTCAAGCACCAACCATCACTAATAATAAGCATAAAGAGTACAAGCACCAATTGGGTGAGAAAAAACTTCAATAATGGCAAGAGCTCCAAACAACAAATAAAGGCCAAAATTAGAGTCATTATATGATTCTGATTTATTTTTCTGTATAATTAATGAACTTAATAAGATAAGAAGGTTTATAGGATAATGGTTATGACTCTAGAGGGGAAAGAAAAAAACAAAAACGGATCCAAAAGAAATTGAACATACTGATGCACAGTGTTCCCAAATTCAAGCACTTCAATGAACAACTAGGATTAGGTTCTGGTAAAAAGTAGATAAAATTCTATAGGGGTTGGTTTAAAGGTGGTTTAATTCAAAAACACAGCAGTGCTTAATGTACCAAAATTAAGAGAAGACGTACGATTATAAGAGATTAAAAAGAAAAGGTACAATAACATGAGGCATTCATTCTCTGAGAAGAATTTCAAAGCAGCAGATCTCATATTCACTGATTGCAAAAGAATATAACGACCATTCTTGTTGTAGCATCCTTTCAATGGTTCCTTGATGTAGGACAGAATTTTCAACAACCATATTATAACGGGACGAGACTCATTCTTGATCGGAAACAACCCAATAAACAAAACCCAGTAGCAGCTTTAGCTACTGGCCCAGGTCGTTTTTCGGCCCAAAACCTTCGTCTAGGTCTCTAAAATCACATTTTTTGGTCCTATAGGAAGACGAATCAATATTTCTAAAATTTTGTTCATGCACCAAACGAACTCAGATTCTGCTGAAATTAAATATTTAATAGTTTTTAATTATTAAGTTTCTTATTTAATTTGTTTAGAATATTTGGAGAAAGTTCTATTTTTAGCCGTTTCCTTGTGCGGCTAGTTTTTCTTTTGTTTTTAGGTTTCTTGGTGGTTAAGTTGCGTATTCGATTATAAATATATATACTGCCATAGGGCAAAATCAATCAACACATTCAGAGTAATTTTGCTAAATTATCTGCTCCAGTGAAATTACTGAATTGCCCACCTGCACTAAAAAGGCCTTGAGTGAAATTGGGTCGTCTTTGTTGAAGGGGTTCACAATTTTTACATTGCAGAGTAATTTTGCTAAATTTGAAGGCAGAGAAGAACACTTTCAGAAGGTACGTTCCCCTCTCTCTCTCTTTCTCTCTCTCTCACTCACTCCCTGCGTGCGCACGTGTGTGCCTAGTGGAATGAATACATAATTGTAAGCTTTTACACATTTTTTATTTTTTTGATAAGTAATTAGAAAGCACCCAGAAAAAAGGGGGGTGCGATCCTTAAACAAAAACCAATTAAGGATTCGAAATAAGGGAACCTAGGAAATCAACCATTTCTCCCATGGAGTTACAAGATCTACCATGCACCCACCAGAAAAGTGTTCTAATAATTGAGAATTTAAGCACCCCAATAGGAGTTTCTTCATCGCAAACGTTCTTCGATTCAGTTCCCGCCACAAACACCACCACACACACAGGGGGGTCGCCTTCCAAGAGTCACGAACTTGGGCGTCCACTAGACCACCACTCCAAGATTCCATAAAACTTCTAGCAGAACTAAGCATAACCCACTGAACCCCGAACAAACCCAGAAGCAAGTTCCAACAGTCTCGAACTACTGGACAATGAAGTAAAAGATGGTCAACTGACTCCTCATCTCTCTTACACATACAACACCAGTTCAGAATGATCTGATGCATTTTCCTCAAGTTGTCAAGCGTCAAAATCTTCCCAAGAACGGAAGTCCAACCAAAGAAGGCCACCTAGGGGGGGGCTTAGTGCGCCACACAGCCTTCCATGGGAAAGTCGTCCCTGCGAACCCGGAAATGTTCCTATAAAAGGATCTCACCTCAAAACCCTTCGGTGAGGGAATCCACACACACATGGGGTTGCAATGGCTAATGTTAATGTTGATGATGATGTATTGGCTTCCTTATTAGTTTGCTTGTTCGTTGTGAGGTTAGGGGTAGTGAAGTCATTCTCGGAGACAATTACCACATCCACATTTATGAGAATGAAAGCATATCGACAATTGGAATTTGGAGGTGTACATCTGAGGACGGTGAAGAATAACAAAGGAACAATGGACATCAGTTTAATTGAAGCTGCCATTACCGACCCAAATGGAAGACCCAAATGAAACCTATATATATATATATAAACCCTATAATAGATCTGTATAAACATCTCATGTTTATTTGGCTTGAAGGGCAATTTTGTCCTAAAAAGTAAGGTAATTTCGTAAATAAGGGCCACTGTACTGGTTAGCAAAGACATTTTATATGGAGGTAGGGTATTTTGGTCACTTCATGCATTTTTTTTAATAGAGATAGCGGTATTTTGGACGGAAGGGGGTATTAGTAACAAATGTGCAAACCTCAAGGGGGTGAGTGTAAGAAATTTGAAAAGTTTTATCCGAGAGTAATTAGGCCAAACCTCAGGGAAAGTCATTATATTTAACCCAAAAAATATATATCAATGAAACTGGGAAAGATATATGAACTGGCCATGGAACTGTCTTCACAACTTTGTGCCGAGTGATCAGTGAAAAGAAAAGCTAAACGTACTACAATTAGCTATCATCTACAACACATAATTGATAGATAACATTCATTCAGGAAATAAATTGTAACATAGGAACAAGAGCCCTTTTCAAGATTGGCAATGCAATCAGATGCAAATAGCTGGTTCCGATAATGTCACCTTCGCATATGATAATGCAAGACAAGGTACAACAATGTCGTGATATTCGTATCATTTGTTCTATTAATTGTATGTATCTTACCAAGTGCTCATTGCTAAAAGAAAACTTATCATGATTTACAAAGAAGGCATACCTGATACCCCTACTACTTCCTCCCCAATCACAGTAGCTAACAATTAGCTTTTGTAGTTGCCAAACTCCTCTCAGTGCCATTTGAGAAACAAAATCTGTAAGGCTATGTTTGGTACAATGAAAAAGAAAAGAAAGGACAACATTAGTTATGAGGGAAAAGAAAAGAAAGGACAACATTAGTTATGAGGGAAAAGAAAAGAAAGGAAAGGGAAGGATAGTATTAACCTTTTATCATGTTTGGTTGATTAATGAAGGAAAAGAAAGGAAATGATAGTTTTCGCAGAAATATGATAGCCTAGAATCATGGGATGTGACTTACCATATTAGATAAGATATGATTGCCTAGAATCATGGGATTTAGCTTTATTTACGCATATATTTAGACATAGAATCCACGGTGATTTTATTTGTTTTTTCTTTCTTGTAATATTTGTTTTCCTTTCTTGTAATATTAACATGTGCTCTTTTAATTTATTTCTTCTTTTCTATATTTCTTCTTGATATCAGAGCCGTATCCTTTTCTCTTTTTTTCCTTCTATCTTCTATTAGAGCAGACAACTTTACAAGTTTTTTTACTCTTCTAGGGTTGGTTAAGTTTTTATACTTGGTCTCCAACACCTAGAAGGGCTTGGGCAAATTATTGTATGTCTACAGAAGGAGGTTGTCCGGCTGTATATAAGTGGCAGCGCTCCTAGAAATGGTCTGAGGAGACATTGTTGTTTATTTATAGTCTAAGAAGACATTTTTTGATTAGTTGACAAAATTTGTAGTATTTTTTGGAGTCATTTATTATCATGTGATAGAGTATGGCAGCTTCAGACTGTTAATTCTCATGGCTCGAATTCTGTGGGTGGTGGTGCCATTTTTCCCACCAACTCATCAGAGCATCCAGGACTTCAAATCACCACCGTGAAGTTGGATGATTCCAACTATTTGATTTGGGCACATTCTACCAAGATGTTCATTGGTGGCAAAGACAAGATTGGCTATATTACTGGTTCTGAGAAAGAGCCAACTGAGGCAGATAAGACATATCCACAGTGGTTTGCAGATAAAGCCATGGTTACGTCTTGGCTGGTCAATTCAATACAGCCAAACATAACTATTGGCTACATGTTTATGAAGACAACTAAGCATATTTGGGTTTCGATACAACGCACTTATTCTCAGAGGCAGAATAATGTAAGGATTTTTCAGTTGGGGCAAGATATCACTAGGATTACTCAAGGTGACTTGACAGTTTCAGGTTACATAGCTAGGCTTCGTGCTATTTGAGTTTCTTGCTGGATTCAACGATGAGTTTGAGTATGCTCGTATTCATTTGTTGGGCTTGTCTTCATTCCCTGCTTTGGAAGATGCATACTCATATGTGTTGCCAGATGAGAGTCGTCGGATTCATCCGTTAGGTGTTGTTTCTGTTGATCGCTCCGCTATGGCAGTTCGTGTTCCTAATACTTAAGAAACGGCCCTCCTCCTGGACGACAGCATGGACAGTGTGACCATTGCAGGAAGGTCGGTCACATCAAATCTCGTTGTTATGCACTACGTGCACGTCCACCACAACAGAAACAACAACAACCCAGATCCTCTACGCATCCAGTTACACAGTCAAACTCGTTGTTGACCCTTGACAACTCTGCCGCTTCATCCTCTGCCACAATTACCTTGACTCAGGCTAATTTGGACAAGTTCAAACAGTTCTTCAATCAGATGAAGGCATCATCCCAGCCAACCTCCACGTATGCCCACTCAGGTACTATTGCATCTGTACATAGCATATCTACATCTTCGACACCATGGATCATTGATTCTGGTGCTTCAGACAATATAACTGGTATGTCATCCTCCTTCCACTCTTATAGTATCTACTCTGGCCATCGCAAGATACGCCTTGCGAATGGCTCTCCATCTTCCATTGCTAGGAAGGGAAATATATTTGTTACTCCTTTAACTTTATCGGATACACTTCATGTTGCACAGCTTACTACTAATCTTATTTTTTAGTTAGTAGTGTTACAAAAAAATTAAATTGTAGCGTAACGTTCTTTCCATCTCACTGTGTTTTTCAGGATCTGGTGTCAAAGCAGACAAATGGCAGTGGGCATGAAGTGAACGGCCTATACCTGTTGGATGCTCCTTTGTCACCTCACGCACATCCATTTTCCTTTTCTAGTTTTGTTTCATCTAATAAAACGCCGGTTATGCATTGGCACTTGCGCTTAGGACACATTTCTTTTGGTTATTTAAAACATTTGTTTTCTTCTTTATTTAGTAATGTGACAATCTCAGATCTATCTTGCGAAACGTGTCACTTAGCTAAACATGTTTGTTCCAATTATCCTACTAGTAGGAGTAAAATTGCTTTAGCACCTTTTGATCTTGTTCATTCAGATGTGTGGGGGCCTTCCCCAGTTATTTCTAGTCTTGGATTTCGATATTTTGCGTTGTTTATTGATGATCATAGTCAAGACCAAGAATGAGGTGTACATTATTTTTAAAAAACTTGTGACAATGGTTCAGACTCAGTATGGTCATACCATTAAAAAATTCAAATCTGATCATGGTACAAAGTACTATTATGGGGAGGTACAACGGTTGTATACAAAATTTGGAATTGAGCATAAAATGTCTAATATTCAAAACCCTCAACAGAATGGTCGTTCTAGCATTAATGTTTGCCGGTCGTTTTGGGGAGATGCAGTTCTTACAGCTGTCTACATCATTAATAGGACCCCTTCTAGGGTTCATAACTTTGCAGCCCCATTCTCAAACCTACATCCCAATCAATCTCTTTTTTCGATTCCCTAGCAGGTATTTGGGTGTGTGTGATTTGTTCTGCAGTTAAGGCAAACTCAGACTCGTACAAAGCTTGATCCCAAGGCATTGAAGGGTGTATTTTTGGGTTATTCTCAATCTCAGAAAGGTTACAGGTGTTACCATCCTCCCAGTTGTAGACAGTTTATATCCATTGATGTCTCTTTCTTTGAGCATACACCATACTATAGCGGTTCAGCTAATTCTCAAAGTGAGTGGTTCTCATTGAACACGGTTGATGATCACCTCCTTCCATCTTTAACTCCTCTACCTTGACCTATTTCCTCTGTTACTATTCCTCGTGATACCCCTCCAATAAGGGGAATTGTTCCATTTTTACAGGTTTATAATCGTAGACAACATGCTCAAGCTTCTACTCCCACAACTAATAGCCATGTCCCTTCAGCACCAGCTCCACACACTCAGGTTGTTCCGCTTGATGATCGTCCTATTCCTCTTCGAAAGGGTAAACTTTCTTATACTTATCCTATTTCAAATTTTGTTTTTGATTGTGCTCTCTCATCCTCTTATCTGAGTTTTCTTGCTTTTGTTGCCTCGATTTCTCTTCCTTCTAGTGTTGCAGATGCACTAGCACAACCTTAGTGGCGTGATGCTATGACTGAAGAATGGCAGGCACTTGAGAAAAATCAGACTTGGGATATGGTTCCGCTTCCTGTTGGACGAAAGGTTGTGGGCTGTAGTTGGGTGTTTGCAGTTAGCCTAATTGGTTGCCAAGGGTTATGCTCAAACTCATGACATAGACTATCACAAGACTTTTGCCCCTGTTGCCAAGATGAACACCATCCGCGTTTTATTTTCCATTGCTGCGATTCGTTCTTGGCCTCTTTTTCAATTAGATGTCAAGATGCATTTCTCAATGGTGACAGACTTTCGTTCTTCTGCTCATTCCAAGATGGTATATTGTCTTCGTCACTCCCTGTATGGCCTCAAACAGTCCCCTCAAGCTTGGTCTAATCGCTTTGGCACAGCCATGCTCCAGCTTGGTTTTCATCAGAGTGCAACTGATCATACCTTGATCTTACGCCATTCAGGTGGTAAAACAGTTGCTTTCATTTTGTATGTGGATGATATTGTTCTTACTAGAGATGACACTGTCAAAATTGCTGAGGTTAAGAGTTATCTTGGCCGCCAGTTTGAGATTAAGGATCTTGGTCCCCTTCGGTACCTCTTGGGCATTGAGGTGGCTCGCTCCAAGACTGGCATTTTCATCTCTCAGCACAAGTATTTCTTGAATTACTTTCTGCTTCTTGCCAGCTTGGCGCTCGTCCTGCTGATACTCCAATTGAGCAGAATCATTGGTTGGCTGATTTTGAGGGGTAGTTATTGTCGAATGTTGGTCAGTATTAGCAACTTGTTGGGAAGCTCATTTATCTATCTATGACTCGACCTGACATTGCTTATGTTGTGAGTGTCGTGAGTCAATTCATGCACTCTCCTTGCACCCCTCAGCTTGATGCAGCTATTCGGATCCTATGCTACCTAAAGGGGTGTTCGGGCCGCGGTATTTTGTTTGCCAGTCATGGTCACTTACGGATTGAGGCTTGGACAGATGCTGATTATATATGTTCAATTTCAGATAGGAGGTCAACTTCTGACTATTGTACTACTATTCATGGCAACTTGGATACTTGATGTAGTATGAAGCACGATGTTGTCTCTCGATCGAGTGCAGAGGCAGAGTATAGGGCTATGGCTCTTGGAGCGTGAGCTGTAATGGTTAAAAATGTTGATGATAGATTTGTGCCTACCAGTGTCACTTCCCTTTCCTCTTTACTGTGACAACAAGTCTGCCATTAGCATTATAGCAAATCCCGTTCAACATGACAAGACTAAGCATATAGAGGTAGATCGACTTTTCATACGAGAGAAGATCATTACCAAACAGATTTGTACTCCGTTTGTCACTACCTCTCAGCAACTTGCAGACATTCTTACGAAGGGCATTAGCAAGACTGTGTTTGAAGATGCCTTGTCCAAGTTGGGCATCTCAAATACCCACGCACCACCTTGAGGGGGAGTGTTAACAAAAATATGATAGCCTAGAATCATGGGATGTGACTTACCATATTAGACAAGATATGATTGCCTAGAATCATGGGATTTAGCTTTATTTACACATATATTTAGGGATAGAATCCGCAGTGATTTTATTTGTTTTTCTTTTCTTGTAATATTAACATGTGCTTTTAATCTATAAATACTAGAGTTGTAAATGAGTGATACAATTCATTCAAGCCATTACATATTTCTACTTTATTTCTTCTTTTCTATATTTCTTCTGATAGTAATCATGTTTGGAGAAAGAAAGGAAAGAAAATTATTTTAATGAATTTACCATCATACCCTTTAATATTTAAAAGACAAATTTGAAGGTTAAACATGCAATTGCTGAGCAAATAACAATTTATAGTTGGTTGATAGACGATAAAATAATAATATGTCTTCTGCTTGGAACTTAGAATAATTGAAGAAAATAACAAATTATATTGGATTTTACATTTAATGTTTAAGCCAATTGAAGATGTCAAATCCAATTAAAGATGTCCATAATCCATGCACTTAACTAGATAGTTTTTTTACTTCTGTGTAAATTGCTGAAATCTGAAAAGTTGACATCAAAGACAATAGATGAAGAAAAGGGCAAAGTTTAGACAATTGTCAGAGTTAAAAGGATTGAGACAGAAAGCAAGAAAACAGTTACGTTATTTGTCTGTGGTGTATGATTCATAGGGACATTTTGTGGACATTAAACCATATGGCCAAGAGATCTATTCAGAATTGTAGTTGAACTAAGAAAAAAAAAATCAAAAGATCTATGAAAGATTAAAATAAATACAACATGTCATAATAATGAAAAAGTCCTAGGATTAATTAATTTTAGTGTGCCCCCTTCTTCACCAACAATACTTGAAAATCAGTTTTCTCAAAGAGATGCCTCCATATATAACACTTTAACATGGTTTAGTTCATGGCTTTTCTATATTTTTTCTTTTACCAACTATTGATACTACAGTATTTTCCAACCAAATTCAAAATTCTAGAATAAGCTCAAAAAGATGCCTCGATATACTTGTAGTTTAACCTAGTCAAATTCATGGTGTTTACACATACGAGTTGTTTTTCCAATCGTGGATACCATTTTTTACACCAGATTCAAAGTTGCAAAGCCTAGGAGAACTTAGAATAACTGACAACACTTGAAACTATTTCATCATCCACTAAAAAAGCAAATGAGGATTAATATATTGCAGTCAACATACTAATCAGTTTTCTCAAAATATTTCTAGGATCTTGAAGGAAACCACATGAAGCAAAAGAGTTTGATTTACCCATTGCTACATCAAAAAAAAAATTGTATATAGAGACCACCATTGAAGCAATAGAGTTTGATTTACCTGAATAGAGAGAAGCTCAACCACCAGCAAGAGAAGCTCGTTCCTTCGTTTCGCCCTTTGTTTTCTGCCTTCGTCAAAGTGACGATTGGGTTAAATAGAAGAAACAGTATATTAACCACAGCAGAGAAGCTCTTTAGTGCCTTTGTTTCCCGGTTTCCTCAAAGTGAAGATCTGAATGGATTAAAACTTAAAACATACCCTAGGACTTGGTGTAATTTTGATTTTGTTCGGGCAAATTTGGTATTAATAAAATTTTATTAAAAGTTGCTATTTTTTTCCTTTTTTGAAAGAAAAAAAATCTTTCTTTCCCTTCTAACATTTCAAGCACAATATATTATTTTCTTCCATTACTAGGGATGGCAATGGGGCGGGGCGGGGCGGGGCGGGGCGGGTTTTGCCTTCCTCGTTCCCGCAACCATTTACAAAATCATCCCCAAACCCTATTCCCAAATCCGTTTAACTTCCCCGGCCCGCCCCATTTATACTATTTTTTTTATATCCAAATGTTGACATTTATAAGTAACAAATATAATGAATTGATCTAAACAAAATAAAATAAAAAATTTGCACAATATGAAAAACGCAGAGAGAGTGAGAGAGAGATTTCAATAATCACAAATCAAAAAAATTACATTGACCAAGTAAATAAAAACGTGCAAATATTCTATTGTAATTCAGTGAATATACAAATTACATTATTTTTGTATGGCAATAAATTAAGAGTACCAAAAGTAGAAGTTTCCTTCTCTCTCAAATAAAATTACTAAATGATTTGCTATGCACGTGTGTAAGAATCAATGTTGATAAAATTTTAATAAAATAAAATAAAAAGTTTCAATAAAATTATTTATAAACGTAGCATTTGAAAATTGAAACCAAAATAATCAAAAGGATTGGAATCCTTTACATCAAATTAGCATGAATAAAAATTTACAACATATCATGGTAGGATAGATGATATGAACACAAAATACCAACACTCATATGTGGAATTAAAAAAAAAAAACTAATTTGAAATTAACATAAGCATATTAACTATCATTGAATCAACTGTAGCCTAAAAGAAAGATAAAGATTTATCCATTAATGAATTTGAAGAAGAAGAAGAAGAAAAAATAAAAATAAAAAGAAGAAATAGAAGACTCGAGTGAAGACGATGAGGAGAGAGAAAGAGAATTGAGTTAACTCACCGGTGGAAAGCGACGGTGCTCCGTGGACGGTGGCAAGCAACAGTGCGGTGGAGTGGGGCTGTGGGAGCTGAGTATACTGTCGTTCACTCGTTCTAGACCTCTGCTCTCAACTAGCGGCTGAATGAGAGAATTAAGATTGGGATTTTTGGATTTAGGCTAGGGTTCCTTTGTATAAGTAATGGTATGTTAGTAAATTTAGGGCTAGGTTTCTTTTATATATTATATATATATAATACTTATACATAGGGATGCATAAATAACCGTTGGAATCGAAATCGAGGAGAATCGTACCTGAATCGTACCGAACCGTTGGTTACAGTTTCGGTTCCGGTTCTTAAAATTAGGATCCGTTGCCAACAGTTCCGATTCCAGGAATAGTAGAACTGTATCGAACTAGAACCGTTGGGGGTAACGGTTCCTAATTTAATATATGTGCACATATATGCACATATATTTAATATATGCACATATATATATATATATATATATATAATATAATAATTATATATATATATAGGGTGTCATTTTCATATTGCACGTCTCACATTTATTCAATGAATATGGAGCCATTTTCAAGCTTCATTGAATCATTTGAAGAAAAAAAAATTTGAGGAACCGCGGTTCGGAACCAGAACCAAACCGAGAACATCGGTTCGGTTCCTCAGGGTTCCAACCCTTAACGGTTCCGGTTCCAGTTCCAAAAATTAGGAACCGTTAGTAACGGTTTCAGTTCCAGTTCCACCAAGAACCGTGAGGAACATTACCGTGTACACCCCTATTTATACATATATATATATATATATATATATATATATATATATCTAAATGGAGCAGGGCGGGCCGTCGGGATAGGGCTTTACCCCGCCCCAGCGCCGAACTCGCACAGATTATTCTCCCTAAACCTATCCCTGCCTCGTTTACTTAAACGGTTCTATAATCAGGTTTTAAACAGGGCGGGTACCCGGCGAGGCGGGGCAAATTGTCATCCCTAATCATTCCTTTCCTACCCCTCTCCCTTCCATGTGAAAGTGTGAACTGAATACTATCAAAAATGAAAATGTGAAATATTATAGGTACCCTAATGTATAAGTGTATAAGAATGTGTAGGTTAAAACTGGAAAAAATAATATAGTTAAATTTTAAACTAGTGTAAACCTGTATTCTGTATATATTTATATATCATATAAATTATAAATTATATTTATAAATATTATATTAGTCACAGTTTGTAACAACTCGATTTCAACTTTCACAGTTCGAATCAAATTTTTTGGACACCAACCCATCAATCGAACTGTTGCCACCAGATCCGAACTTTTAAATCCATAATCAAATTATTACCAACGGATTAGTCACGATTCGGACCGGTACAGTTCGAATTCATGAATTTTTTAAACACCCCTATATATAGGAGTATAATTCAAGTGTCTGTTCAACAAAGAAATATCACAAAAATGATGAATTAATTGATTTTTGTCCAATCCGATGTTTCACAGACCGGATTAAGCCTTCTCACAGATCATATCGGATTCAAAAATCACAAATTCTTAGACCACACTTCGAATTCTCTATGTATTGCGTTCAATAATGTATAATAAAATATACATTTTTTTCAACTGAAAAAGTTCTCAAGAAATTTATAAAGTATTTCCATTTTCTTTTTATTTCTTTTGTTAATGTGGATGTCTCTCTCTTTTTTTTTTCTCTCTCTCCAACAAATAGAACACACGTGTTTTGCTCCTGCAAAAATTGAAACCTTCTAATATTGTTAGTATATATTTTTATAACACATTATTTTGTTGTACAGTACCAAAATAACATATTTTGAGAAAATCTAAAACTATTAAACAATAAAAATAACACAATAGGATTACCTAAGTTTTGAATAAAATAACAATAGTAACATAACAAATTTAGATAGAGAAACAAGTAACAATAAAATAAAATGGAAAAATTAGTATTGTGATTAAGAGAAATGAAAAATGTTGTTGTGGACACCCCATTTTTTATCCTCCCCACATCATTTCAAATTCATCAATGGAAACAAAGAATCATAATTTCGCCTTCCAAACATAATCCACGAAAGGCCCCATATGCGGTCAAAAATGGAAAACTGAAAATCTGACCATGGTATTGAAAATCAGACTTCACCATTACATCCAAAATATCCTAAAACCCTAGGATACACCTAGATCAAAGTTGATAGCATGACCTCGGACACCCAATTGTCTAAATCCAATAGAAGGGCAAAATTATAATTTTGCACTTCATCCCCCCAAACTCTTCCATTGTGTTCATAAGGTCCAAAAATCTTAGGAGTAGCCATATATTGGGATCATAATCCCTCCCAGGTGTCCAATTGACCAAATCCTAAGATGGGGGCAAAATGGTTAATTCGTACCTTGCCCATCAAATCGATTATCAAATCAACAAGAGGATTTCCTTGTTGTGTCCTTAAGGTCTAAAAAAATTCAGATAGACCACACATTAGGATTGTAATCCCTCCCAAGTGTCCATTTGACCAAGCCCTAAGGCATAGATAAAACAGTCATTTCAAACCTAACCCGAAAATTCGATTGTTGGATCGACTAGTAGACCTCACCACTATATCTGGAAGCCCCAAAAACCTTAGTACACACTATAATTTGGATCATGATCCTTTCCAAGTATCTCGTTGACCGAAACCCTAAAACAAGAGGAGTTACATTTGGTCCAATTTTGACAAATTAGTCTTGTTTCTACCATATCTCACTCATCACTTAGAGTTTCAAAATGATTTATAGGATTAGAAATTATACTTTACAAGCTTTCCAATGATATCTCATGAGCCTAAATTCGAGTCTAATATCAACGAAGCTCAAAAAGTCAAAACATAAAACACACCTAAGTTGTCGCCCTAGTCTTGCTTTTGCCATGCACCACTCCTCACATGAAGTCTTAATTTTATATTTATATGGTTATAAATTTTACTTTACAAGCTTTCAAATTATAGCCCCTCAACGAAGCCTAATAAGTTTAAACAAATAGCATAACTTATATCGTGGCAAAAAAATAGGATACGACAAC
This sequence comes from Cornus controversa, assembly GCA_026545225.1. Taxonomy (NCBI): domain Eukaryota; kingdom Viridiplantae; phylum Streptophyta; class Magnoliopsida; order Cornales; family Cornaceae; genus Cornus; species Cornus controversa. Next base: position 11,437,571 of record CM048849.1, on the reverse strand, counting down.
TGACGCACATGTAGGTGAGACAGTTGTCACAAGATTCATTTGAGATATAGGTTGTGAATTACAGAAATGCCCATTAGAGATCATTCTATCATTGCCTATAAATAGTACCCCCTAGCACCTTGTTTGGGCCATCCATTGTCTTCCACACCCATGCTCTCCCCTACATTTTTTGTCTCTTAAGCTTCTCTCTCTCCCTTAGTAGGGATGAGTCCTACCCCTCTCTATCCTTCAAGTTCTCCAATCATAGAGTTCCATTAGAGAAGGTTGGCTTGGTGAATATATGATTCTCCGCCACTTACCTTGTTGATTATTTCCATGTTCTCTTTTCCGTACATTTATTTCATGCTTTATATATATGTGTGTGTGTGTGTGTATAACTATATATGATGTTGTTTTAAAAATAACTCGCAAGCGTACGAGTCTATTGGAGTATAAACAAGCAAGAGCGAGGTCGAAACCAAGGGAATGCTTTATAAGAAAAACTAATAAAAATCCATATTAATTTAAAACTAACCTAGTTTAAAAAAATTGATTGCATAATAAATTACTATACTAAACATGCAAGACTAACTGAAACAAATAGATTGAAATCAATAGAGGAAAAAAAATAACTAAGACATTGGATTCCACCACCACTAAATCCATGAAGTACTAATTATTCATTTACTAATATCCAAATTTAGAGAAACAATTTTGAAATCAATATATTGCTTTCGCGAGATTTTGCAACAAAGCCCACATAAAATATATATTAAAGGATAAATTATTATTCGCTTAAAAAAGCAAACTCTAAGCATCATATGTATCCACAATATGCAAAACATAAGATCATAGAAATTTACTATCAAGAGCTACAAAATCAAGCATTCATCAATTTAATATAGGATTCCTAACTACCACTAATACATGATATTAGTGGTGAAAGTACTAAAATTCAATCAATCTTGTGAAGAAATAATCATAAAATTAAAATCATAATCAATAAAATTAAGTAAAATAAAAATAGAAGATTGTTTTATTAATGGGGTTTCCTCCCCAACCGTAGTTAAGGAGTTTAGGCTCCATTTGGATTGAGGGATTTGGAAGGATTAGGAGAGAAAATAAATGAGAGGATAAGCCATGTGTTTGGGTAGACATCATTAAAAGAAAAGAAAGGATAAGGAGGGATACGAAGAGATAGTTATCTCTCATATCCTATCCTCCCAAAAATGAGAAGGTTAGGAGGAAAATGATAGTGTTTAAGTAGTACTTTCATAATTTCAAAACTACCCTCAACAATTAGAAAGAGAAATTGTTATTCCACTCATGTCCCATAAATATAAAAGGATATGATAGTAATTTAGTCATTATCATTTCTCTCTCCTATTTTATCTAGACAAGAATGATATCATCTCCTTTCTTTTCTCCCCTATTTATCCAAAAATGGATAGAGTTTGTTGCTACCATCTCCTTTCCTTCGTTTCTCTTATAACTAATGTTATCTTCTCCTTTCTTTCTTCTCGTGTCTATCCAAATGGAGCCTTAGTTACACGCGGTAGAAGAATATAACAAAAATATAAAAGGCATAATAAATAACACAAATAAAATACATTTTGTCTCTGTCTTCTCTGCCTTGGGTTCCACTAGTTTTCCCTCCTCATTTTTTCCTCCCATCCTCTCACATTTATAACGTCTCTCTAGATTGTTCTCCAAGCAAAAGAATATAGGAAAGTGTTGGAAAAAATCTGGCAAAATGTTTTATTTAACTTGCAAGCCAAGTTTGACCATCAATACTTATTTTTCATGAAATTTTCATAAAATACAAAAGTAAGGATTTTTAAGTCTTCTTTCCACAATCATTGAATTTTCATCACCAACCGATTCTATCTCTATTTCTACACTCTCTTATTCTCCTTCTCTTTTCAATTTGAGTGTCAAGAACTGAGTTTTGTGTGTTGAGCTAATAAGAAAAGTTGTTCCACTCATCCCCCTCTTCGATTTGATCAGTTTAAAGTCAAGGTTGGCAAAGTTTGAAGCTTGGTGGAATTACGATTTTGCACTATTAAGATTGGATTTTGAGGTAGGGGTGTCTTCTCCTCCCTAACGTCAATTTTATAGAAAATTTTGTGGTTTTCCTGATGGTTTAACATGCTTAGAAGAGTTAGGAAGTTGGGTCTTCAATTCCTTGTTGCTCTTGCTATGTAATTGCATGTTAAAATGTGATTTATATGGATTATATGTGATAGAATTGATGTATATAGACGTGTATGACTTTCTTGTGATAATTTGCTATGTGAGAGCATGATTCTAATGTGCATTGAACTATTTGAATTGGTGCAAATATGTATTGCCTTGAGATTGCATGTTAAATTGTTGAATTGGGAATGCATGTGGCTAGCTATGATTATTTGTGAATTGTTGACATTGTCCATATGCATGTTGAAGGCAAAGTGTTTGATAAAATGCACCAAAGAGAATTTTCATTGAAAATGTGGCATGAAATTTTGGAGAATGTCCAACTATGTTTTTTTTATCAGAGTTTGACCATTATTCGTATGATCCTCGAAGTTTGACCCATCATATGCAAAACTATCGGAGTATGACCAATGTTGTATGATCCTCAGAGTTTGACCCATCATACATAAACTTATCAAAGTTGCCCATGCTAGTATGACTTTTGGAGTTGACCATTATACTTGAATGATCGGAGTTTGACCAAAGATTCATGATCGTCGGAGTTATTCAATCATGTGTCATTTCGGTGTGTTGTTAAAGTTGTGGGCTTAAGCATTTATTGCTTGGATTGCTTATGTGTTTGTTGAATATGCTATGGTTGATAAAATTTTCAAAGTATATGCCATGTAGCTAATAAGAATGCCATGACTAGCATTTCATATTGGTTGGCGTCGAGTTGGCGCTTAGGTTGGTTTGGCCATCTCTATTGGGCACGTGATCGCTCCCCCCACCCCCCGATTTTTTTTTCCAAATAAGGCGCCAATGGCATATGGAACGTGAACTTTATGTGTGGTTCTCTTTTTGACACTTTAGACATATTTTTTGATATTGTACATATATGGTTACCTATGCCGGCTTGTGGCATGCAATTCAATTCTAAGTTGTAGTTATTTTTGGGCAAATGTAACTTGGAGGTATTTTTGGACTATGTCCCTGTAAACCATGTTGTGACTATAGTCTTGAGTATTTAGTGTTAATGTAATGGACATTTGGACTCAATCATATTTGTAGTAAAGTATTGACATATGAAATAATGGAAATGTATGGAAAGATGTATGATTTGAATAGAATGCATGAATTATGACATGAGAAAAGAGAATCTATGTTTCAGTCATATGTGTAATGATGTATGGATGTATGTATATAGACTTGAGGGTTTTAAGGCGTGTTTCATCGAAAAAGGGACATGTAGGATACTGCAGAGAAATTTTGCATAAGGCATTTTGATTGTGAGAAGATGTCCTTTCGATCATGTGAGAAATTACAGGGTAAAAGTCCCGAACGCTGATAAATTTTGATACTATTTTGATAGCATTTCGCACACACCCTTAACTATCGAAACTTTTTCGATCATGCGAAGTTAAGGTTTTGCACGATCAAATTTTTGACCATGCGAAAAGGTAAGTTCGATTATGTGAACTATTACAGGTTTTGAAATCGATCTTCTTTGGTGAATATGAGCAGTGTGGGGCCCATTGAGGTTAGATGATGTTATTGCACGATCGTTGTTGAGGTTGTTCATGGGGTTGAGTGAACGGGTTCACACTCGAAATTCGGAGTCTGTCCGGGGAAGTCCCAATAGTCCGAATTTCGAGGTGTGACAATTCGAGTCAAAAGATATGGTTGGTTTATTGAAATACAATAACAACAACAACAACCAAGCCTTTTTTCAATTACTTGAGGTCGGCTACATGAATCCGATGTTTTCATTCTGCTCTATTTAAGGCCATCTCCTCAGTTCATGCATATGCTATCATATCTTTCTTTACTAACTCTACCCATGTTAGCTTTGGTCTTCCTCTTCTTCTAGCATTTCCCTCAATTTGTACTATATCACTTTTCCTGACCGGCGCAATTAAAAGTCTTCTTTGCACATGTCCAAACCATCTTAACTAATTCTCTCTCATTTTATCTACAATTGGTGCTACTCCAACCATCTCTCAAATGTGTTCATTTCTAATACTATCCTTTTTAGTATTCCCGCTCATCTATCTCAACATTCACATTTTTGCAACACTCACTTTATACAAATGTTATTGCCTAACTGTCCAACATTCGGTGCCATAAAATATGGCTATGCTAATGGTTATTCGATAAAATTCTCATTTTAATCATAAGTGGAAACACCTATCACACAATATACTAGATGTACTCCTCCATTTAACCCATTCTACCGTGATTCTATGATTAACGTCATCTCCAATTTCGCCAACAACATAATTGAGATAACTTCATAATTTTTCTTCTTGGTTTTTTTTGAAAATAGAATAAAGAGTACAACAATGAATTTTACCTATTAAAAATCTTATAAAAATCTCTGCAAATTATCTTGACCATTGGATTAACTTGTAAATTTTCTTTAATTAGTCTTTGAAAATACATAAAAATACATTTATTAATAAGATTAAAATATAAAAAACTACTAACAAATATAAATTTTGAGATAAAACGTGTACAAAATATGCACCTATCAATATACTTTATATATATGTATATATCTAACTATCTATATAATATAGAAGTTTGGTATAACAAGGACAAAACAACTAATCAAACGGTCAAAAGTGGTTAAAAAACCAATCATGTAGTCCAAAATATCTTTTGTTATCTACAGTCTAAATTACTCTATCTAGCGGTCACGATTTCGAGTGCACGATAGTGTCGTAGGCACGTGCATACACAAGTATATATGTAACGCCCCGATTTCCAACAGCTAGTTAAGAGCGAAGAAAATGAGAGGTGAACTAGTGAAATCAAACTTCAATGCTCCGGTTACCGAAGACTCTGTCTCCGTGCCGAAATCTCATCCCTTAAGTTAATGCGGAAGCTTAAATACATACATACTCTAAATCATCCATTGAAATTCTATGATCTCACAATCCTCATACATGTCTTAAACAATGCATATATTATTACATACCTTTCTAAAATTCATAAGCCAACTTCATAATTCTTATACACATAGATCCAAATGACGTACCAACTACATAAAATATAATTGTAACCTTATATCAATATAATCCACATGCCACATGCCGACATTGATAGCCAATTACAAAATTCATAAACACTCTATCCAAAATAAACTTCAAAATGTCCGTTCAAACCACTCTAAGCCTCATCCTTCATCAGAGCTTTATATGAAGAAAAAAAAAGTTTGGGGAATGGGGTGAGCATACAACTACGCCTAGTAGTAGGATAGATCCACTTGACTCTACCTTAACTCAGGTAGTCGTATGAATGCAGATGAAATCACTATGTGACTACATCACATATATCAATGCCTTTCATGTTCAAAACATACACATTTTTGAAATCATGTGTGATATTTCACATTTTCAACACAAATCACAAATAAGCAGTTTATAAGGAATCACATTCACAAATAAATTCATACCACGTATATTCAAAAATTACTTCAATTGGGAACTTCGCTTATCACAATTCCAATAGTAATGGTTTTGTCAAAAGCACAAACTTTGCTTTCGCTTTTCGGATTACTAACCTGACAGAAGTGACATCCGCTTGGCCAAGTTTTGGATCTTGCACCCTAAGGCTCCAGGCCCTTCTTAATTCTCACACATGCCCCAAAAATCACAAATTCTCACATATTGCATTTTATCACATAATGCACCACAACTCAAGATTATCACAATTCTCATCAAATGCATAACATGTATCAAGTTAATGCATATCCACCTCAAGCTTGTTACAATGAAAAATTACTCATTTCATGTAAAATCACAACCAATGCATTTTAAGGAAAAACTTATTTCATGCATTTTTTTCAACTTATAGAATCACAACAATTATTCTTTTTTCAATAAAATATTTTTTTATGCATGCATTCTATACATACAAACAAATTTCACAAAATTCCTCAAATGAACACAAATTCACAAAATGTATTCATCACCTCCACAAACACATATCCAACATATAAATTATATCTAGATCATGCTAGACAATTTATATATACAAGAAAATCAATTTCACACATATAATTTTTAAAAACTTTCATGTCACAATTATGTGACCTATAAAATCAAAATAAAGCAAGGATTCACACCCCTACCTCAATTTGGAGTGAAAACTCTAAAACCTCCAATTGTGAAAAATACCATAATCAACAACCAATTTCGTATGAACGCTCCAATTTTTTCTGCTCAAAAGAAAATATCTAGCATGAAGTTTCCAACTCCAAAATTTCACCAAAAATAGCATACTTGTCAAAATAACATGATTCCAAAACCATGTGAAAGCTAACTCACTCTACTTTCACCTCAATAATTAAAAAAGGCAATTATACCAACTCACAAGTTAGGTTTTAATAAAAATTGTAGTCAAATTTCTACCTAAAACAATTTTCACAGAATGCTACCCACAACTTCAAAATTTTATCAAAATTCCAAAATTAATTCATTTCTTTTGAAATTTTCCAGATTTATTCTACTACAAGTCTGTGTTCAAATCCAATTTGAATCAATCCAAAATTTCACTCACAGGTTGAGTTAATTCCAAAACAATCCAAGTAGGATAGATTCTGCGCAGTCATGAGAAAAAAATTTATCACTCACCCAATTCATATCTAAATGAGGCATATGATATATCAAGTTAAAGCTAAGACATAGCTCTATATCTCTATAAAATATCATAGCATGTGAAGAACTATAACTCTTGAAAACAAAAATGTTTCCACAGTAGCAGATTGCTGTCCAGTTTTCTCTTAACATGAAATGTGATTTTCACCCATTTTTTTCAACAATTAAATCACATACAATATTTCTAAACTCAAAAACAAGAGATTTAAACATTATTACCTCAACTCCAAGCTTGAAAATCAAAGGCCCCAAATCAGCCGAATTTTAAATTCCACCAAACTTGGATTTTAACCCATAGAATCGAAGATAGAGACAAGAAGAACAATATTTCCTTCTTGGACAAGACCCAAATCCAAGCCTCACTCAATTCTAACTTTTGAAACTCTTCAAATGGAAATTTTAAAACCACCAAAGTGAAGAGGAAGGAGAGGGGAGAAACTTTCTCTCTTAGAGCAAGCTTCAAATCTCACTTTAGGGTGATGAAAACCAAAAAAGAAGGTTGGAGAAGAAGGAGAACTTGAGAGCTCTTCCATGGTAGATTTATATATCTATAGAATCTGTCCCAGCAATATACATATAGTGTATTTGACACCTCACCAAGGGCAAATGACCATTTTTTCCTTAAGCTGCTTAATGTACCTTTCGGACCTCCGTTTTCGATTTCGAAAGTGGCTACGGTTATGGAATCACTTTCTTAACTCCTTAAATATTTCATTTGGTCTAAAATTAAAAATTATTATTTTTCAAAAAGTTTTTGAATTTTCGAGCCCACCCAGACCGTGTCTCGAGCCCGTTGACCCAAAAAGTCAAACTTCTCCAAATGTTCCGAAAATTTTTCAAAACCTCTAAATAACCTTCCAAACATGTTTTCCATATTTAAAATATATTACACATAATTTAAAATGCATTTATAACAAAAATGATACAAAATCTGAAAATCGGTTAAACTTGGTTCCGGTCTCTACAACCTCCTTACCTTCAAGGAATTTTGTCCTTGAAGTTTACATACTCAATTCAATCTATAGATATATGCATATACAAGATTTGTATATAATTTCACTGACAATCAACCGAACATATTCATTACAAATGATGTACCAAAATTGCCAATGTGCCCATTGTACACTAGACGAACCACTTTGATGATTAAGTGTTTACAAAATTGATTCTCATATATCAATCCATCCTTGAGATTGAATCCCGAGGTGATCATATCCATTAGATCTTAATGAATCATCCATACTCTCATTACCACAAAAGCATAATTCTACATACATAATCTTGTATGTATAGTTCTACATTAACTCATCCCAATGGGCCCACACGTGACCACACACACACTTTTTACAACATTCTAGATTGTCATCATGTCCATGGATTACGATCCATCATAATTGATGTTATGATGTATTGTAATCAATTTTAGCAAAATTCTCAAGTGTTCAATAGCTTATGTAATTCATGTCCAATTTCATTTTTCATCTTCATACCATCGTATGCTACTTTGAAACATAATTAAAACACTATAATATAATGCAGTTAATCCATAACATGCATTCCATTAAACTTTTCTCCAACATTCATAGTACAAGTAGTTTATTCATAACAACAATTTCTATTAAAGTCCACAATTTCATATATATAAACTTGATTTATACATAAACAAAATTTGTATATACATATGTACTCCTACATACATGTCTTATACACATCTATACACAACTTATACATATCTGTACAATACATTTCTACGGAACATACATACACAGTCTGATACACAACTTTTACATAACTATACAATACATCATCTCACAGACCCGTAACATACCCAAACGATACCGTCTGTTGATCGCCACTGTCACGTGGTTGATTCAATTCTCCATCGTCTGCTAACAACTTGTTCGGGCAGTAAAATGAGAAAAAATATTTTGCAATAATGTCGTCGTTGTTTTACGCCTTGATAAAAGAAAATTATAAATATCTACAAATACTCTACTAAAATTAGTAAAGTGGTAAGTAGGAGTCGAACCCACAGATACTGCATTTGGTTGGTTGTTAAGTTATCAAGATCTCATCTAATTTAATTTAAAAGAATTTATTTTTTGTATTTTTATGCCAAGGTGTTGAAAATTAAATGACACAAAATAAAAACATAAATTAAAGATAGAAATTAGAGAGATAAAGAGATGGAACTAGGGTGGTTCAAATTTCACCACTAGCCTCATAAACATGTCCATTTCATAATAAATCGGAGAATTTATGCAAGTATGTACTAAATGACGTGTTTCGCAAGTACCACCTACAACGACATCGCCAAGAGGATACATACACCTTAAAATACTATAATTCATATGCGACAAGTATAATTTTTCTACCTACCTACTTACCTAATTACCTAAGTGTAGTGAAATTATTGTCTCTAAGCATGGACTATGTAAATCTAGCCATGCATGTTAAAGTGAAAACTAGTACAAAGCATCACTTGTAGTTCTTGTGGAAATACAAGTGTTTGAAGATCATGTAAAGAAATCTAGCATTCTAAGACAAGAATGATGAATCAAAACACATAAACAAACAGAATTTGCAAACTTATATTGAATATAAGGCTCAAGGCTAAGCATATATACACAAAAATACATAAAAATCCCAATTTACTACAATTAGAACATAGTTACAAGGCTAGGGTTTTGTCTAAACACTAGAGAAGGATTAGTTGATCATGTTGGGCTAGAGGCACTCCATAGACAGAGATGAATCCATTCTCAAAATGGTCTTCAAGGCCTTACAAAGCCCTCTTTGCATGAAGCTTTCCCTCTCTAGAACTTCACTTTCTCTCTCTAGAATTCAAAATATGATTTCTAATATATCAAAATGCAATTATTGTATCAATTACATATCTAATACATATAAATCATACTTTAGGCTCAAAATATCACAAAAATTTCGTGGGACGCTACTTCTAGAAGGTTTCTGACAAGTGGCTAAGTGAAGAAAATATATTGCAGCAGAAATTTGAGATGTATCAAAATGGCATTTCGATGCATCAAAGTTGAGATGCATCGAAATGGTGATTTAGATGCATCAAAATTGACTTGCTCTTGATTCATTTAACTTCTTAGCTTTTCGGCTCCGGTCTTGACACACCTTTCACTTATCCTCAATGTAGACATTTAATTAAGCATGCTCGGATTTAGGAATACATTCTGCTAATGGAGTCATAATAAGCCATATTTTGGATTAGAACCTGAAATCATCAAAAACATAAAAACACGTAAAAATTATACAATATGTACATCTATGGGATTAAAATACGTAAGTAAAGGCGCAAAAATGTATAACATTCAACAATCCAAGCAGGACAAATTATGCGCGACTGTGAGACAAATTTTGCGCGGTCGTGAGACAAAATTCATAACTCACCATATTCCTATGCAAATGAGGCCTATGATATATCAAATTAAAGCTAAGACATAGATCTATATCTCTGTAAAATATAATAGCATGTTAATAACTATAACTCTTGAAAACAAAAACATTTCCACAGTGGCAGATTATTGTCCAATTTACTCTCAACATGAAATGTGATTTTCTACCATTTTCTTCAATAATTAAATCACATACAATATTTCTAGGCTCAAAAACAAGAGAGTTAAACATTATTACCTCAATTACAAGCTTGAAAATCAAAAGCCCCAAATCAGCCGAATTTCAAATTCCACCAAACTCAGATTTCAACCCATAGAATCGAAGATTAGGACAAGAAGAACAACATTTCCTTTATAGTGTATTTGACACCTCACCAAGGGCAAATGACCATTTTGCCCTTAAGTCGCTTAACGTACCTTCCGGACCTCCGTTTTTGATTTCAAAAGTGGCTACAGTTCTGAAATCACTTTCTTAACTCATTAAATATTTCACTTTGTCTAAAATCAAAAACAATTATTTTTCAAAAAAATTTCAAATTTTTGGGCCCACCCGAACTGCGTCTCAGGCCTGTTGACCCAAAAAGTCAAACTCCTCCACTAAATAAACTTACAAACATGTTTTTCACATTTAAAAGATGCTAAACATCATTTAAAACATATTTATAATGAAAATAATGCAAAACCTGAAAACCGGTCAAACTTGGTTCCGATCTCTACAATATATAAACCATATCTACTACATATATTTATATATCTCACTATGTATATATAGTATACCATATCTGCTATATATATATATATGTATATATCTAACTATGTATATATAGAATATATAGTATACTATATCTACTCTATATAAGTATATATATAACTATATATATATTATATTTATCTATGTATCTATTCTATGTTTTTCTTTCTACACGTTTATTCTTTACTTTTACTCCATTATTTGTATTTTTCATGCCATATATGTACACGTGTTCCCATGACATTATCTTTAATGAGCATGCTAAAAAAGGTGTGTATAGGACTGGTGCGAGCCAAGAAGTACACAATGAAAACAGTTGGCTAGAGATAAAGGAACGTTTGTCAATACATTTTGGTGTGTAAGCAATGGGGATGTGTAAGGATGCATTTCAAAGTCATGGTTTTTTCAAAAGTGCATTCTAAACATACTCTTATCAATATTAAAAGTCCACTCTTTTAAGTCCCATTTTCAACCCAAAACTACCATTTTCTTCGTTTCATCTTATTAGATGGTTGACTATAAATGAACATCTTTCACGCATGGATAATGCTTCCAATGTTCTAAAGGATGATCATGATGGGTTGGTTAAGTTATCTGCCCCACCTCTTTTACCTATTGTTATTGGTCAAACAACTATAGAAGCCAATGTTACTGTTGTTGGTCCAATTGAGGTAGGTTGGGAGGCAAGCCAATGTTACTATTATTGGTCCAGTTGAAGATCATTTTATTAATGGGGTTTCCTCCTCAACCTTAGTTAAGGAATTTATTTACACACGGTAGAAGAAGATAACAAAAATATAAAAGGCATATTGAAATAACATAAATAAAACCTAGATTTTCTCTGTCTTCTCTGCCTTGGGCTCCACTAGTTTTCCCTCCTCATTTTTTCCTCTCATCCTCTCATATTTATAACATCTCTCTAGATTGTTCTCCAAGCAAAAGAATATAGGAAAGTGCTGAAATCTGGCAAAATATTTTATTCAACTTGCAGCCCAAGTTTGACCCTCAATACTTGTTTTTCATGAAATTTTCGTGAAATACAAAAGTAAGGATCTTTAAGTCTTCTTTCCAGAATCATTTAATTTTCATTATTCTGATATTCAAGTCAAAAGATATGGCTTATTTAGTGAGATAACTTCATAATTTTTCTTCTTGATTTTTTTCCAAAATAGAATAAAGTGTCCAAAAATGAATTTGACCTGTTAAAAATCTTATAAAAATCTCTGCAAATTATCTTGACCATTGGATTAACTTGTAAGCTCTTTTTAATTGGTCTTTGAAATATTTATTTGCTCACTAAGACTAAAATGACTAGGGGTGCACAAAAAATCCGTGAATCCGATCCAATCCGGACGAATCCAATCCGATCCGTTAGCTAATGGATTGGTGGCGGATTAAAAAATTAAAATCCGTTAGCCACGGATCGGATTGCGGATTGGAGGGTCAGAAATCCGATCCGCAATCCGATCCGTGGCAATCCGTGGCAATATATTTATATATATAATTAGTAATTATATGTATAATAATATAATATGCTACATACTTACATGGGTAAACTTAAAAACTCAATATATATTATATTTGTTTATTTAACAATTGTGTTCATTTAAAAAGTGTTGTGTTTGTTGATCAATTTTTTTTAAAAAAATTTTGAAGTAGAAAAAAAAAAATTCAAATAGGAGTACTAGGCCAATCCGTCAATCCGATCCGATCCGATCCGTTCAATCACGGATCGGATCGGATCGGATTGGTGGATTGCCATGGATCGGATCGGATTGGATTTTCTCCAATCCGTAATCCGCGGATCGGATTAGGATTATGCAAAATCCGATCCGATCCGATCCGTGGTCACCCCTAAAAATGACTTTAAAAAAACTTCCTTAACCTGAAAAAAGATAAAACTACATTTATTCAACTAATACCCGTCCCGCCCCACCAAATGAACTAGTTTTGTTTTACTCTCCAACTACCGATTATATTACAATTTTTACCATTTCAGTTTCCCCCTTATTTTACAACAGTCATATTTGCCCCTATATATAGCCACTTTGCATCATTTTAAAGCATCTCTCTCCCGAATCTCTCCCTTTCCAGTAGTCATATATGTTTTGTGTTGGGAACAGCGAAAGCGCAAAAATAAATTATAACCAATCTCACACAAAACACAAGATATACGTGGTTCAACACAACCTGGCCTACGTCCTCAGATGAGAAGAGATTCCATTACAATTTTAGAGAGATATTACAATAGTAGAGAATACACAAAACTGGATCGTGTACATAAGCTCTTATCGCAGAGCTCTTCACCATGTATTAATCCATGAGATTCCCTCTCGCCCTTAGTGTTTCACTCTACCAAACCTATGACTCTCTCTACCCATCAATTCCCTCACGAGATTACATCTCTCTCAACTCAGCCATACCCTAGGCATCTATTTATAGAGCCATAAACCCAATTCCTTATTAGACCAGGATTACAATCCTTTAGATCCCAAAACTTTCCTAACAAGAAATTACCTAAAAAAATACAACTCTAAAATAGAAAACCTTATTAGACTAAAACTATAGACATAATACATAACAATCTCCACCTTAGCTCAAATTCCATCACGTCAATCATCGCTTCCCACAACATTGAATTGGACACTCATGTGCCTTCAATCTCACACAACTCTGATTGTCCATATTGTATGCCACTCGATTAATCAAACCTCTAAGGCTCCACCTTGAATACTCGAGCTCTATGCCATATAATTCATTATGATTTTCTGATTATCGTGATCAAATAAATCAATTGATTGACTCTTCCTACAATTGAAACATATTGTAGCACTGGCTGAAATTTCTTATGTTTTCTGAATCTTTTTTAAATAAAGGTTGAATGTCCTAACATGAACCATCGGCTCTGATATCACTTATTGGGAACAGCGGAAGTGCAAAAACAAATTATAACCAATCTCACAGAAAACACGAGATATACGTGGTTGAACATAACCTGACCTACGTCCACATATGAGAAGAGATTTCATTACAATTCTAGAGAGATATTATGTAAGAACCGTGACCATTTTTGGCCGGTTTTCTTATATTTTTTATTTATGGTCATATTGATGCTTTAAGTGATTATATATGTGTTTTAAATGTGAAATACATGTTTGGATAACATATCTAAGGTTTGGAAAAAATTTTGGAGCGTTTGGCAAAAGTTGACTTTTTCGGGTCTGGTCAACCCGTGGGCGCGGGCCCCGTGGGCCCAGAAAATCAAAAAGTCTTGAAATGACTTCAAATTCGGAGGGTAACTTAAATAAAATATTTAACGTGCTACGGAATCGATTTCGTGTCAATCGGAGTTACGGAACTCCGAAAACGAGCCCGGGAAGGTGTTTAGTGAAAAAGTAATGGCATTGTTGTAATTATGGGTAGGCCCTTTTTCTATAAATAGAAGAAGAGAGAACCCAGCCCTATTCTCTTCTTCCCTCAGCCGTGAACATTATATATCTACACCCAAACATAGCAACTTCTTCTCCTTCTCTTCTTCATCAATTTAGAGGGACTTCGGGTGGGATTTTGAGTTCGCCGAAGAAGGAAGAAACGATCTACGCGACGAAGGCTTGAATTTGATCTGTCCAGAATTAATTTCCAAGAAAGTAAATTTTCTCAAGTGAAGTAAGGAATAGCTTGAAACTATAGCTATTGAGGTAGGGGGGTGTGTTGTGTCTTACATTTCAGGTTTAGTTTCATATTCTTAGCATAAGATTGATGTAATTGTGTTATATATGATAATGTGAGGCTTTGTGGATTTATTGTTAGATCTAATAGATGAAATCTGTCTTTTAAATTGAAAATGGTTGATAGATGTCATTGAACGCATGATTTGTTTAATTGGGCAAATTGATATATATAGTTTGTATATATGAACTTTGGTAATTTATTGAAAAACTTGAGTGTTGGAATTGAAAGTATGCTTGTGGCATTGTGAATGGTGGAATAACATGCTAGAATGGATATAGGGCATGTATTGAGTGCAATGCATCCAATGTGCGAATGTATGTGCATGAATGTGAAGTGTTTTGTGTTTGTAATGAATACTCGGGAATGACTCATAGAAAATAGAAGAAGAAAACATCCTCTTTGGGGTTGAAAGTCCTCTACCTTGCGCAAGTGGGTGGTGACCGGACGGGTTAGTAGCCCGAAATAGCCAAAGGGTTTTAAGATGTGGGACTACGGTACATATCTTGGGTGTGTGGTGTGAGTGTGAGTTCAATTTCGAGTACTATGTGAATTTGTGTTGAAGTAATGTGACTTATGTGAAGCAAGTGATATTGTGGATGAATTTGAATGTATCATATGTTATAGATATGATGGTTTGTGAAATGAGACGTGTTGTGAAATTATGATTGTCAAATGTGTTTGAAGAGTATGCCATGAAAATGTATGTATTGCTTTGACTAAAATGCTAGGAAGCATGACACGTAGCTAAATTGTGCGTTGATAATTCCTTTATGCAATTATATGAAATGTAGACTTGAGTGGATTGCACAACATATAACTTTGAGCCGTGGAATTTGCTCATCCCCCTACATTAACATTTTCAGGACATGGCAAGGAAGTGATGAATGGTGAGCAGTCATGATGTAGATTCAGAGTCTTAGAACTCCTTTCCTTGTTAATTTTGTACATTTGGCTATCTGTGCCAGCTTGTGGCACGGTAATGAATTAGTTGTAGTCATGGTAGAATTTGTTGCATTTTGAACCTTATGCATGAATTCTTGTAATGACTATAAACTTGGAAAACCATATGACCGATATGTATCTTTTGAGACAAGTGTATGTGTGGGAGATGTATGGTATCATAGAACTATTTTCCTCTTGAGTTATGATTGCTTGTATGGTTAATCATGAGCAAATGGAGTATGGGATTTGTATATGCATGAGTTGTTGAGTGAAGATGATGAGAAAAATAGATGAAATTACATTTCAAATGTGAGAGGCATGTTATGTGAATTTTCTTGATGGCCATTGAGGCATTAGAGTAGCCATTGGGGGGACATATGCCCAAAAGTGTCCGTTTTGAGTTCAAGGAGCAAATGAGATATATGTATATGAAAAGAGAATTGTGTTAGCTTCATTTTGATAGGTCATGGGCCTTATTTCGATTTATATTGAGAAAGATATGCATGTTTTGGTGCAAGGGTTGGAAATCTGACACACTCCCACTAATTTGAGTATAACTTGAGTTGTGGTTGGTATTTTTAGATGATTCAAATTGGGTTAGAAACTAGACATGTTGAGGATGATCCATGCCAAATTTCAGGTCAAACGGAGTTACGGATTGTGAGATATTAGCATTTGAAGTCAGGTTGAGGAGTGCTGTCAAAATTTCGGACCTGGTGCAGTTTGAGGTGGCTCAAAGTCCACTTTGAGGCGCCTGGAAAAGTTTGAGGAGGCTCAAAGTCCACTTTGAGGCACCTGAAAATCTTTGAGATGCCTCAAAGTGGAGTTTGAGGTGCCTCAAAGTGCTTTTTTTATGACTTCAACCCTACTGGAAGTTCCAGGCGACTCAAACTCAAGTTTGAGGCGCCTCAAAGTCTCAGAAACTTTAGAAATGTAGAATTTTAGGATTTTTCATGATTTAAGAGTGAGAATGGAATGCCATGGATGTATGGATTGATGTGAGGCTTATTGGGATGGATAATAATGAGAGTACGCATAGGAAATTACATGCGTATGATTAGTTTCCGCGGTAATTGGGAAATATGAGGAGGTTCATCGGGGTTTAAATGAACGGGTTCACACCCGGGATTCGGGTCGGTCTGGGAGAGTCCCGGCGGTCTGGATTTTAGGGGCGTGACATATTACAATAGTAGAAAATACACAAAACTGGACCGTGTACATAAGCTCTTGTCCTAGAACTCTTCACCGTGTACCAATCCACGAGATTCCCTCTCACCCTCAGTGTTTCACTCTACCAAACCTATGACTCTCTCTACCCATTAATTACCTCACGAGGTTACATCTCTCTCAACTTATAAATCTCAACCATACCCTAGACATCTATTTATAGAGCCCTAAACCCAATTCCTTATTGGACAAGGATTACAATCCTTTGGACCCCAAAACTTTCCTAACAAGAAAATTACCTAATAAAATACAACTCTAAAATAGAAAACCTTATTAGACTAGAATTAGAGACATAATACATAACATCTTGAACTTGTTGCATCTTGAATTGGGAGCTTGGATTTGAGATAGCACTCTTGGGATCAATTTGGCTAGCAGGGGATTTGTTTCCCTAATTGCACCATGGATTGGATCTTAATAAATGGCATGTTTTGAGAGAGAATTTCTAGATGCAATGCTACTATCACTATGAAGTGAGAATAAAAGTCAAATCAAAAGACATATTAGATCAAGAGTATAATGCAAAATTCAAAACAACTTCAACCTAATTTCAAAGAAAATCCTCCTCTTTGACACGACACATAGCAACAAAAATTTACTTTATTCAACTAATACCCATAAAGTAAACAAAAATAGCTTGTTAGCTAATTAATAATTAGGCTATTAGTGCACGGTACACAATAATACAATGTATACATTTAGCCTCCCAACCTATTTCAACTGGATCAATAACACTAACATTGGCTTGCTTCCCAACCTACCTTAACTAGACCAATAATAGTAACATTGGCTTTTATAGTTGTTTGACCAATAACAGTCGGTAAAGGAGGTGGGGAAGATAACATAACCAACCCATCATGACCATGCTTTAGAACATTGGAAGCATTACCCATGTGTGAAAGATGTTCATTTATAAGCCAACCATCTGATCTTGTAACCTAGCTCCATTGTCACGCTTAAAAATTTGGACCACCGAGTCTCCCCCGATCCAAGCCCGAATCTCGAGTAGTGAGGTGTCATCATTACCCGATTGTCATTTCACAACTCGGACAACCATGTCAAACTACCAATCATCACCCTCGGCTCCTATCCGGATCACCGAGATCATTAACTATCGTGGAAGCCTTTTTATTATTATCTCATCCATTCCTATCCGGAATGTCACACATGATCATTCAATTTAATTATGACCTTATAATCCAGCAGAAGCATTATATGATACTCTCAATACCATCAATTATAAACAAGCTTTGATACCAACATCCCAATTTCCTTCACCCGAAAACTTATGAATGATTAAAGTAAAAATTCTCATTCAAATCATCAATATCCTTGGAAATTGGAGGTGATTAAATGAAACCTCACTTATTCACAAAATTTTCATTTTTCTTTTATTCCAACAAAAGTCATTATTCTCCACTTAAATAAATCAGTCGCGAAAGTCCATCTCATATACATAAGTCGAATGTATAGATACAACTGGAGAATTTTAATCAACATAAATGTCCGATTCATTTAATCCGAACAAAATAAACTCATCTATCCAATTCTGGACATAAAGTAAATTCTATTGAATTTAATCACTACTTATTCAACCGGTGCTATCAGTTCCCTAACTGACTCCGTACTATCTGCAATACCTGCAAAAATCTGGGGGTATGAGCTCAAAGCTTAACAAGATATGTTGAACATATTATCACTACTTCAGTAGATCGATTCCCACATATTCTCAAAATACTCAAAATAATTATATTACAATAATTATTCATGCTCAAACTAACATTCATAAATCAACAACTCATATGGCAATTTAAGCACATATAATATTCAAGTAAACATGACCTAAAAGTTATTTTTAAACATGCTCAACTTTCATAGTTTGAAATCACATAACCATACCCTGCATTTAATAATGAAATACACCAATTTCATGCTTTAACCATATCATTAGTTATATGTAATGCAATATGATATGCACCTCTTTCTCATCCTTTCTACACTTCCATTGGACTGCAATAAAAGGTCCATCCAATGCTATCTAATTGGGAATCCAATAACTGGTCCATCCCGTTATTTCCTTATAAGTTTCCTCTTTTCGAATCACCTTATTCCTTCCTCAAATGAACTCCAATAACAGGACCATTCAAATGAAATCACCACCCCTCACTAAATGTCTCCCATTCATGAAGATAGATGTTATGTAAATGTATATGCATATCATAAATTATAACCATATGACTACTTATCATGCTTTTGCAATTTCTTAAGTATCCCAATTTCATACATCATGAATATTTACCATATTCTAACATATCATGGCATTTATATTAACATTTAAACACTTATGCGATCAATCATGCTCTCACAAGCAATATATATTATATCCTCACACGTGAATCACCTTCACATGTATACACATTAAACATATACCATGTTTCAACATGCTCAATAAGTAGTAACATTCAACTTCAATATATATATAAATATATATATTCAGACATCCACATAAAATGATGTAAATCAAATACCACATTGCATGCTCTTAATTTCAAATACATGCATTCATAAATTCATTTACATATCACAATATAAAACAAGCAATAATTTATCATAATTTTAATTCTAAATATATATATATATATACACACACACACACACAAATACCACATATGCACATAAATTAGAACATATGTAAATTAACAACGTAATTATATCTATGTAGGAGATAGAGACAAGAATCAACTTGCCTTGAGTTTTTTTTTTAATGAGTATGCGCCTGCAAATTGGGCTATATCCAATCCTGGTCTAGTCCAGTGTCAAATAACTAACCTAAACATCAAGCTCACCATTATCCAGTCCAAGTAACCGACTTCAATCCATTGCCTAAGCCAAATCCATGGATGCCTAAACAAGAAATTTCAGCATGGAGCTTCCAACTTTGAAAATTCACCAAAAATAGCATACTTATCCAAATAACATGATTTCAAAGTCATGTGAAAGATAACTCACTTTAATTTCAGCTGAATAATTAAAAATTGCAAGTATACCAACCCACAAGTTTAGTTTTTAATAAAAATCGTAGCTTAATTTCTACTTAAAATAGTATTCACAGAATGCTACACACAACTTTATAAATTCACCATAATTTCAAAATTCATTCATTTGTTTCAAAATTCTCTAGATTCATTCTACAATAAGTCTATCTTCAAACCCAATTTGAATCAGCTCAAAATCCCAATCACAACTTGAATTATTACCCAAACAATCTAAGTAGGACAAATTATGCGTAGTCGTGAGAGAAAATTCATAACTTACTCAATTCTTATCCAAATGAGGCATATGATATATCAAAATAAAGCTAAGAAATAGTTCTATATCTTTGTAAAATATCATAGAATATTAAGAACTATAACACATGAAAACAAAAATGTTTCCATAGTGGCAGATTGCTGCCTAATTTTCTCTCAATATGAAATGTGATTTTCTAGCATTTTCTTCAACAATTAAATCACATACAATATTTCTAGGCTCAAGAACAAGAGAGTTTAGAATTATTACCTCAATTCGAAGCATGAAATTCAAAAGCTCCAAATCACCCGAATTTAAAATTTCACCAAACTCGGATTTCAACCCGTAGAATCGTAGATCGGGACAAGAACAACAAACTTTCCTTCTTGGACAAGACCCAAATCCAAACTCCACTCACCCTCAAATTTCATAACTCTCTAATGGGAGACTTTGAACCCACCAATATATAGAGAGAGATGAGGGGAGAAGCTTTCTCTCTTGGAGCAAGCCCTAAATTTCACTCAAAGGTGCTAAAATCAAAGAAAGAAGGTTAGAGAAGGAAAGCTTGAGAGCTCTTCAATGACAAAATTCTATCACTATAAGTTCAACCCCAGCCATATACATATAGTGTAATTGACATCCCACCAAGGGCAAATGACTATTTTCGCCTTAAGTCATTTAACGTACCTTCAGACCTCCATTTTCAATTCTGAAAACTCCTACAGACTCGAAATCGATTCCATAACTTATTAAATATTTCATTAAACCTATTCTCAAAATTTTGAAACTTTTGAATTTCTCGAGCCCACCGGACCCACCCATTTTGAAAAACTCAAATTTCACCAAACGTTTTCAAAACTTTCCTAGAACTTTATATAAGTCCCCAAACATGTATTTTGCATCAAAAACACATATATCATCATTTAAATCATCTATTACTAATAAATGAAATAAATAAATAAAAATCTCAGTCCTTACATCCACCCTCCTGATCAGATCGAACTCTAATGGGTAGAGTGGCAAGTTTAGATTAACCTTCGTGATCAGATCGAACTCTACTGAGTAGAGTGACAATTTTGACATCTAAGGAAAGGAAGATACTGAGCCAAGTGATGAAGAAGTTTCCACCATAGGCGAATCGAATATGGTTGAATGCACATTATGTGTCGCCTTCACAGTCTTGTGGTTAGGGTTTGTTGATGTCACGGGTGTTTGGTAGTCAAAGTTGTTTGTTAATCTATGTTTGGTTGGTTAAGCGGTGTTTGAGTAAAAAAGTGTATAATGTTTGATAAAAAAATATCATATAATATAAAATGGTAGTTTGGTCGTGTTAACTTTTTAGCAGCCGACAAGGTCTAACAGGGGAAAGTGTAATTTTACAAAAGTGAGGGGGTCAAAGTGAAATAAAAGCAAACCACAGGGGATCTAAGTGTAAATTACCCATGAATCTTTAACCCCCAAATCCACATCCTCGTTCCTTTAGTCATAAACCCCAACTCCTATCAACTTCGTCCTCATGGTGGTCTCAGAAAGTTGCTCATACGATTTGCTATCATTTTAACAAACCCTAACTCACATTCACAAACCCTAACCCTAAACCTAACTATCCATTGTGGGAAGTGATGTGTGCATATTCAAGTTATGCTCTTGTATTCAGCTCTCTCTCTCAATCGAACGATTCAATTACATAACCAAAAATCACCTAATTAGATCTCACTAAATGCAAATTCGCTCGTGACCAAGGAAATAAATGTGTTTAATTTGAAATATCGCCATAGTTAATCAAATTAGCAGTACTGAATGTCACTATTCATAGCAGGAAAACACGAGAGAAATACATACAGTTTGACTCCCAAAATTTTCCTCATGTATATTTAAAAATGACACCAAGATAAATACAAACTCTCAAATTAAAATGATAAACATCAGGCATGTACACGACAAACAAGTGATCTCCACAGAAAAAAGACATCAATTAGGAAATTAATTTAATAAGCATGGACAAACTAAAATCGAATAAGTTGGCCATAACCCAACATCTCATGTATGGCATATAAACATAGATTTCAGCCAAATAGGTAAAAAGACCCAAAAATGAATAAGACAAAATCATATGTTATGTGCTTATGTTTAAGTTATGGTAAAGCTTTGAATTTTATTTTTATTATTTTTAATTACAATTAATTATGTTTTAATTGCAATAAAGCAAGATAAATATGTTTTTTTGTGAGTTATGAGACATTTTTGAATTTTTGGGCTCATGTGTGGGGCCTGAGACGAGGCGGATGATCCGGAATACTTTTACAAAATTTAAAAAAATTATATTAGGGCGTATATGAACAATTGAGGGATGTAAAATATAAGTTAAGAGAGGAAAATGTTAGTATGTGATTAGTAGAGAGTTAATGGTAACAAGAAGCAAATTAAAAGTAAGAGAGGGACTTAATTGCAAAGGTTGTAAATATAAATAGATTTAGGATATTTATTTCACCTCAAAAATCAAATTTTCGCTTATCTCTCTCATCTCTCTCACTACAATACCATCCCAACTTCTCTTTAGAATTTAAATGGCTTGAGGTGAGATTTGAATATTGTTCCAAGAGGAAAGTTTGTTCTCTTAATCATTCTCTTTGAATTCATCAGTTCGAAGTTTGATTTTGTGAAGTTTGAAAAGATGGGTGAAATTAGGGCTTGGATTTGGGGATAGCTCAAAAAGAAAAAGTTGTCCTCCTTGCTACGATCTATGCTTTTACGGTTCAAAATTCAAATTTAGAGGAGTTTTAAGATTTGGTAATTTGAGACTCTTTGAACTCAAAGTTTGGAATTGAGGTAGGGGTATTATCTCCACCTTATCATTGATTATTAGGAATTGATATTGGTTTCGAATTGTTTAGAAGTATTATAAATTAATAATTGTTAGTCTTCCATGTTTTATTATGCTTTTATATGTCAATTGAGTCATTGACTTTGAATATATGTCCTGATGAATTCGTTAACTGTACGTGTGTTAGATTATGTGTTAATGTGAACTAAACATGTGAATTGTACATACACGCTACATATGATAATAATTGAGAATACATGTTATTCATTAGAATAATATATGGTTATGAGAATTGTGTTATACATGTTGTATGCTTCGTGTTTGATAAAATACATAAAAATGGTTCTTTCCATTAAAATACATTTTGGACATGTTTTGTGGAAGGATGATTATTGCATTGATTACATTCATGAAAAATACATGTTTTAATATAGAATTAATTGGTTTATGACGCGCTTGGAAATGTGTAATACATTTAAAATTGTATGTGTTGAGATACTTAAAATCTATGTGATTGGTTGTTGATTTTAGGAGGAGATTAAAAAAGCAAGAAGGGCCCGAAGCCCTAGGGTGTAAAGCCTGAAACTTGGCTAGGGTGGTTTTGTCTAGACCCTCGGGGTTAGTATTTGGATAATTAAGTTAGTTGGCGGTTATCCGGTGGATCTACCAATACTCTCGTTTTGTTTAATTTCAAAACTTATGTGACTTGGTGTTTAAGTCATGCTATTGAATTGTGATATTCATGTCAATGCTTGAATGGCTCTCTTTTATTAAGCGTTGTTGAGCATATGATTCATTCACGTATTGTATTGAGATTCATCGGCATGAGTGTTGAAAGCATGTCATGTAGTATATAGAAATGACATGATTGAATTTTATGTAAGTCGCGTCGAATCGATATATAAGTTAGTTTGGGTATCTCTACTGGACATGTTGGCTTTCACTCCCTCCCCCAAACATTCAGTTTGAAAATGGTACTAAAATAGAGTTTTGAAAAAAATAGAGTTCGGAAGTGAATAGAGTTTTGAATTAGAAAATGGAGTTGAAAATAATGTTGTAAGTGACTACTTTAACAAATGTGGGTTTTAGAGTTGAAAATTGAGTAGAAAATGTTCACTTTCGATAAAGTGGGTATTTGATTTGAAAATAGAGTAAAATATGACCACTTTTGAGAAAGTAACTTTTAGAGTTGAAAATGGAGTAGAAAATAACCACTTTTGAAAAAGTGGGTTTTAGAGTATAAAATGAAGATCTTACGATGAAATGAAGAAAAAAGTATTTTTGGGTTGAAAATGATCATTTTGTTGACATAACAACTTAAAAGAGTGGACTTTTAATATTGATAAAAGTTGTTTAGAATGCAATTTTGAAAAACTATGACTTTGAAATGCATCCTTACACATCCCCATTGCTTACACACCAAAATGTAATGACGAGGGTTCCTCTATCTCTAGCCAGCTATTTTCATTGTGTACTTTTTGGCACGCACCAGTCTGGTACACACCTTTTTTGGCATACTCATTAAAGATAGTGTCATGGGAACACATGTACATATATGCCACGAAAAATGAAAAGAATGGAGTAAAAGTAAAGAATAAACGTGTAAAAAGAAAAACATAGAATAGATACATAGATAAATATAATATATATAGTTAGATATATACCTATATAGAGTAGATATAGTATACTATATATACATATATGTGGTAGATATACATATATATATATATATATAGTAGATATGGTATATATACATAGTTAGACATATACATATATGTAGTAGATATGGTATATATGTACTAGTGTATACTCGTGTCTGCGACACTATCATGTACTCGAAATCGTGACTGTTCGATAGAGTAATTTTAGACTGTAGATACCAAAAGACATTTTGGATCGCATGATTGGTTTTTTAACCACTTTTGACCTTTGAATTGGCTGTTTTGTCCTTATTATACGAAGTTTCTATATTATATAGATAGTTAGATATATAAAAATATATAAAGTATATTAATGGGTGCATATTTTGTACACGTTTTATCTCAAAAATTATATTTGTTAGTAGTTTTTTATATTTTACTTTTATTAAGAAATGTATTTTCAGGTTAAGGAATTTTTTTAAAGTCATTTAGTCTTAGTGAGCAAATAAATATTTCAAAAACCAATTAAAGAGAGCTTACAAGTTAATCCAATGGTCAAGATAATTTGTAAATATTTTTATAAGATTTTTAATAGGTCAAATTCATTTTTGGACTCTTTATTATATTTTGGAAAAAAATCAAGAAGAAAAAATTATGAAGTTATCTCAATAAATCAGTCATATCTTTTGACTCGAATATCAGAATGATGAAAATTCAATGACTATGGAAAGAAGACTTAAAGATCCTTACTTTTGTATTTCACAAAAATTTCATGAAAAACAAGTATTGACGCTCAAACTTGGGCCACAAGTTGAATAAAATATTTTGCCATATTTTTTCAGCACTTTCCTATCTTCTTTTGCTTGGAAAACAATCTAGAGAGACGTTATAAATATGAGAGGATAAAATAAAAAAATGAGGAGGACAAACTAGTGGAGCCTAAGGTAGAGAAGACAAAGACAATATGGGTTTTATTTTTTTTTATTTTATTATGTCTTTTATATTTTTGTTATATTATTCTACCACGTCTAACTAAACTCTTTAACTAAGGTTGCGGAGAAAACCCCATTAATAAAGTGATCTTCTATTTTTATTTTACTTTTTATGATTCTTACTTCACAAGATTGATTGAATTTTAGCACTACTTTCACTGTTAATATCATGTATTCGTGGTAGTTAGGATTCCTGTATTAAATTGATTAATGCTTGATTTTGTAGCTCTTGATAGTAAATTTCTATGATCTTATGTTTTGCATATTGTGGATACATATGATGCTTAGAGTTTACTTTTTTAAGCGAATAATAATTTATCCTTTAATATATATTTTATGTGGGCTTTATTGCAAAATCTCGAGAAAGCAATATATTGATTTCAAAATTGTTTCTCTAAAGTTGGATATTACTAAATGAATAATTAGTACTTCATGGATTTAGTGGCGGTGGAATCCAATGTCTTAGTTTTTTTTTTCCTTTATTGATTTCAATCTATTTGTTTCAGTTAGTCTTGCATGTTTAGTATAGTAATTCATTATGCAATCAATTTTTTTAAACTAGGTTAGTTTTAAATTAATTTGGATTTTTATTAGTTTTTCTTATAAAGCATTCCCTTGGTTTCGACCTCGCTCTTGCTTGTTTATACTCCAATAGAATCGTACGCTTGCGAGTTATTTTTAAAACAACATCATATATAGTTATACACACACACACACATATATATATAAAGCATGAAATAAATGTACGGAAAAAAGAGACATGGAAATAATCAACAAGGTAAGTGGCGGAGAATCATATATTCACCAAGCCAACCTTCTCTAATGGAACTCTATGGTTGGAGAAATTGAAGGATAGAGAGGGGTAGGACTCATCCCTACTAAGGGAGAGAGAAAAGCTTAAGAGACAAAAAATGTAGGGGAGAGCGTGGGTGTGGAAGACAACAGATGGCCCAAACAAGGTGCTAAGGGGTACTATTTATAGGCAATGATAGAAGGATCTCCAATGGGCATTTCTGTAATTCACAACCTATATCTCAAATGAATCTTGTGACAATTGTCTCACCTACATGTGCGTCAGTTGTCGCATCCTATTTTTTTGCCATGGTATAAGTTATGCTATTTGTTTCAACTTATTGGGCTTCATTGAGGGGCTATAATTTGAAAGCTTGTAAAGTAAAATTTATAACCATATAAATATAAAATTAAGACTTCATGTGAGGAGTGGTGCATGGCAAAAGCAAGACTAGGGCGACAACTTAGGTGTGTTTTATGTTCTGACTTTTTGAGCTTCGTTGATATTAGACTCGAATTTAGGCTCATGAGATATCATTGGAAAGCTTGTAAAGTATAATTTCTAATCCTATAAATCATTTTGAAACTCTAAGTGATGAGTGAGATATGGTAAAAACAAGACTAATTTGTCAAAATTGGACCAAATGTAACTCCTCTTGTTTCAGGGTTTCGGTCAACGAGATACTCTAAAAGGATCATGTTCCAAATTATAGTGTGTACTAAGGTTTTTGGGGCTTCCAGATATAGTGTGGAGGTCCACTCGTCGATCCAGCAATCGAATTTTCGGGTTAGTTTTGAAATGACTGTTTTATCTATGCCTTAGGGCTTGGTTAATTGGACACTTGGGAGGGATTACAATCCTAATGTGCGGTCTATATTTTTTTTTTTAGACCTTAAGGACATAATGACGAAGTCCTCTTGTTGATTTGACAATCGATTTGACGAGCAAGGTACGAATTGACCATTTTGCCCCCATGTTAAGGTTTGGTCAATTGGACACCTAAGAGGGATTGTGATCCCAATATATAGCTACTCCTAATATTTTTGGACCTTATGAACATAGTGGAAGAGTCCGTTTGTCGATTCGACAGTCGAATTTGGATGGATGAAGTGCAAAATTATGATTTTGCCCTTCCAGGGTCATGCTATCAACTTGGATCTAGGTGTATCCTAGGGTTTTAGGATATTTTGGATGTAATGGTGAAGTCTGATATTTGATACTATAATCAGATTTTCAGTTTTCCATTTTTGACTGCATATGGGGCCTTTCATGGATTACGTTTAGAAGGCGAAATTATAATTCTTTGTTTCCATTGATGAATTTGAAATGATGTGGGGAGGATAAAAAATGGGGTGTCCTCAACAACATTTCTCATTTCTCTCAATCACAATCCTAATTTTTTCATTTTATTTTATTGTTACTTGTTTCTCTATCTAAATTTATTATGTTAGCATTGTTATTTTATTCAAAACGTAGGTAATCCTATTGTGTTATTTTTATTGTTTAATAGTTTTAGATTTTCTCAAAATATGTTATTTTGGTACTGTACAACAAAATAATGTGTTATAAAAATATATACTAGCAATATTGGAAGGTTTCAAGTTATGTAGGAGCAAAACACGTGAGCGTTCTATTTGTTGGAGAGAGAAAAAAAAAAGAAAGAGACATCCACATTGACAAAAGAAATAAAAAGAAAATGGAACTACTTTATAAATTTCCTCAGAACTTTTCTCAGTTGAAAAAAATTGTTTATTTTATTATACATCATTGAACGCGATACATAGAGAATCCGATATGTGGTCTACAAATTTGTGATTTTTGAATCCGATCCGATCTGTGGGAAGGCTTAAATCGATTCGTGAAACATCAAATTGGGCAAAAATCAATTAATTCATCATTTTTGTGACATTTCTTTGTTGAATAGACATTTGAATTATACTCCTATAGATAAGGATGTTCAAAAAATTTGTGAATTCGAACCGTTCTGGTTCGAACTTTGACTAATCCGTTGGTAATGATTTGATTATGGATTTAAAAGTTTGAATCCATTGGCAACGGTTCGGTTAACAGGTTGGTGTTCAAAAAATCCGATTCAAACTCTGAAAGTTGAAACCGAACTGTTACCAACTGTGATTAATATAATATTTATAAATATATTTTATAATTTATATGATATATAAATATATACAGAATACAAGTTACACTAGTTTAAAATTTAACTATACTATTCTTTTAAGTTTTAACCTACACATTGTTATACATTGTACATTAGGCTAGCTATAATATTTCACATTTTTACTTCTCTTGTCTTTGGTTCACACTTTCATATAAAACCCTATAGCTCCGCAAGCCCGCAAGTCTCAACCTGCCAACCACCATCTTTATTCTTCGATCACCAAAGTTCCAAAGCAATAAAAATTATGGTTTTCTCACAGATCAACCATCTTTCAATCTCACTTCCTTCACTATTCTTTTCTGCCATCTCCTTCTCTAATCTCCACCATCTTCGCTAATCGCTAGTCAACAATCATCGGAGTATTTTGTGATTCGACCACCCTGAGGCTTACCAGTGACAGAAGAAATAGAAATTGTGGTTTTCTCATTGATCGACTAGTTGCCACTGACCCGTCAATGACAAATTTTTCTTCGGCTGGATCTTCATCATTTCTGGTGAGTTTTCTTCGTCGTTAGGCCTCTGAAATATTCCCTTTCTAAATTTTTTTATCTTTTCATTTTATATTAGGTCACTTGTTTATTTTCTATTTTCTATTTTAATTGCTAGAAATTAGAACATAATTTATCTTAGTTGATAATCTATTATATGTACTTGTGAATTACAAACAGTGACCTGGATAAATGGATCGTACTAGTGCATCACAAATGGTAAATTGGTAATGTAGGATAATTGGCTCATATTGCAGAAATAATTTGATATGAGAGGCTGAAATTGTATTTATTATTGAGTAGGCCCAATCCGTGAATTCGAATTGAACCAATCCATTTTCTAACTGTTCGGATTAGGTTTATCCACGATTCGGTCCGAATTGAATTTTAACCAATCCATAAACCACAGTTCGGATGAGGTTTAGGGCAATCCGAACCGTGGTCACCCCTACCTATATATGTTACCTCTTTAGTTGGTGAAGTCCGTGAGAAGGGATTTAGGATTTGACAGTGCATTTAAGCACAATACAAAGACATTTGATATTGCAAATTTTACGACAGTGGCTCATTTAAGGTATAGTTTGATACCAAAATTAAATCAACTTTCGGGCAACCTTTCATTACAATAAGTCATGTTAAATTGTATTGGAGCTTAAACCTATGGGCTACACATGAAATGTCACGCCCCGACTCCCGAGAACCGAGGTGCGAACTCCGTGAGATCACCCTCACGATAATACCATCGGTATCACAACCTGATCATCAACATCCATACAATCCCAATTTTTTATTTTTATCAAGAAAATTATACATCTCTAATCAAATATAAATCAATCCCTACATATCCATCTCATATACATAAACCAAATGTATAAAAATACAACTGGAGAGTCTACTCAATATAAAATGTCCACTACATTTAATCCAAATGTACAACATATATCCGATATTCTGGACATGCATAAGATTCTAAAACCATGCTCCTCCTAGCATGCATGAACCAACAATGCATATGGTTACTCTAGCATATATGAATTTACAAAATCTACTACACATGTTTTATGAAGATCATTCACAACATGCTCAAAAGTAATACACATCCAACATCAATATGTATAGAAAACATATATGAATAGAAGTATTTACATGAACAATGTAAATCAAATACCACATCACCTACTCAACAAGTAGCAAATCTCAAATGCAATGTACATGCATTTAAACAATATAACATGCTTAAGATAAACACATAAGCATAAGATGCAACTCTCCATCTCTTAATTTTCACCCGATACCCCACATGATTGGTCCGCTCCGAAGATCATGTGACCTAGGACAACTCTGATAACCATCCTATGACCTGGACCACTCCGAAAGGTCATTCTACCATGACAATGTATAGGATTGCCATTATGTGAGGGGACAACTTCGAGGCTCACATTTCTTGGACATACTCCAATTCCAGGCATTAAACCTGAGTATGGCGGGTCCACTCCGAGGGCCATACTTGGTGAAAATCTTTACCACGTTTCACAACACGGTTGGACCACTCCGAAGTCCCGTGTACCTCTTTTGCGTTATTTTCCCGCAACCTCCCACATATGCATTATGGATTCATAAACACATGGCATATTATTTTTCATGTTCTACCATGCATAAGCTAGTTAAAAGGAACATAACATGCATTTCACATTCATCAATCCACACATATATTCACCTATACATGTAAAATCTAGCATACAGTCCACATATGCTCATAAACTTCACTTAAGCACATTTTAGTCATTCTTCACCAATGCACACATTTCTATACACAGATAGCATGCATTTAATTTAGATAGACCCTCATGTAATCACGTACATGTCAAATCATGCATATAAATCACATATGCACATACACTAGCATAAATTTAGTCATGCTCTCATTCAATGCATACATTCACCACAAGTGTCTAGCATGCATTCTAATCACCATATATATATTCACATATTTATATATTGCATCACCCATACATGTATTACGCACATATATAACGCTTAGCATAAATCATGCTTCTTAATGCTCATTGTTGCTATAATCATATTTAGCATGCATCTCTACCACTACCCAATAGTAATCACACATACATCCAATCAGTGCATAAAATCCACCAATGCATACGAAACAACGCTTAGCTAAACATATATTATTTAACATAAATTACATGGGCTCAATCTATGCATACAAGTATCATAATGTAAACAAGCATTAAATTAACATGCTTTCCTTCCCACCATATATATTTATATATACACACACACACACATATATATATATACATATCACCACATCCCACGTATATACAACAATCACCTTTTTTCATATGTATATATACACCTATATATATATATATATATCTACATGCCACATATGATCAAATTACGAGCATATGTAAAATTACCCAACGTAAGTAAAATATACGTAGGAGATAGAGGCAAAAATCAACTTGCCTTAGGTCCTGCTTTTTATTGTGCCCGTGCTTGCAAAGTGGCCTATTTCCTTGTCCGGTACAATCCTGTGCCAAAACCCACACGAGCAATCCACTGGGCCACTTCATTCCCTTTTTAATTTCCGTACTTGGCCCAATTAAAATCCATTGGGAACCAAATCCAACTTCACAAAGCCCAATTTCAATTATCTAACTCAAGCAATCACAGTGAATCAATTCAAGCTAAATTTTCAGCCCATGTCCAATTCACCATTTCAACCTAGACCATGGCTGTCCAAATAAACCACAACCAAGCTATGCAAGACCAGCCCATTTTAAATCAAATGGAGAATTAATTCCTAGTCTTTGGGCCCAATCTAATTAGACAGCCCACTTCAAACCCAAACAATAAATCCAGCCCATGTAACCTCCATTATTCACCATCATTATATATGTATGTATATATATATATATATATATATATATATATATATGTTCACTTTCCTGCCAAACCGCCCAAGAAGGCCAGTACCCAGCTGACTGCCACCATGCATCAACACCGTGAGCTTCTCTATGGTCAACCCCATGCCACTCGAAGCTACCACTAGGAAAACTTGCTTCCTCACCAATCCATCGTGGCACCCAACACCGTGAGCACCTCAGCCGCAAGTCATAGCCGAGCTCCACCACCACCTTCCTTAGCCTCAACCATGGCTACCCATGCAACTGTAGCCGTGAGTACCAAAACCACCCATAACAGGCTGTCTGATAGCCCTACAAATTTATCATCACCTGCAAAAATTATAATCCAGTTGACCTAAAACAGCCGCCACCTTCCACGGCTGAACCACCGTGTCCACCACACCCGAGCTACCTCTGTCCATGCCACCATGAACCATATCAGTCATTAATCGAAGACCATCCACAAACCAACCACTGTGGCTGTCCAAGCCAAGCAACCATCACGAAAACCCAGCTTGAGTCCCTTCCAAACACAACCTACAAGGTATCACTACTGTCAAAGCGCAGCTCGGCAACATCTGTCGACTGAAGAATTACTTCTGTCGACCGAAGTGGTAGTTTTGGCCGACTGGAGCACTCTGTCGATCGTCCAAAACTCCGCGCTGTTCAGTTGTCTTCCCTAACCATTCACCGCTGGAGCAACCCTATGAATAGCCTCTGCAACACCCACCGGCCACCCAAAACCACCAAGGCAGCTTGACCTCACCACTAGTCGAAACCAAACATCACCCAAGTGCACCAGTCCGACACTCCTCACCGAACCGTGAGTAACCACTCCAGTTGTGAGCTAACCCGCACCACAACTGCCACCATCTCCTTCCTTTTTGGTTTCTTTAGGCTCTTGGTTTTCTCTCTATGAACCCCTCAACAGACCAAGACTGCCACCGTGAGCCAAGACCCCCTGCCGGAAACCACCCGCTGCCACCACTTGCAGCAACCCAGCTGGTCCAAGCCCCACCAGCCACGAACACCATAGTTGTCGCAAACCTCTCTTGCCTCTCGGTTCTCCTCTCTTCTTTCTCTTTCTTCTTCCTTTTTTTTTTTTCTCTTTTTCCTCTTCAGCCGAAGACCACACTTGGTCTCTTTTTGTTTGAATCACTTTTCTCTTTTATTGTGGTCCATTTATTTGTCAAACACTCTCACCCACATGTTATATTATATATATATATATATAACATACTACACA
The DNA here is from genome assembly GCA_026545225.1 of Cornus controversa. Taxonomy (NCBI): domain Eukaryota; kingdom Viridiplantae; phylum Streptophyta; class Magnoliopsida; order Cornales; family Cornaceae; genus Cornus; species Cornus controversa. The sequence continues at coordinate 11,404,302 of CM048849.1, read as the reverse complement.
ATACATGTATTCCTATGTATTTTACTCCACATAAATCCAATACACATACATAATACACATGTGTGTACATACTCACACTCTTCCACACATAAATATAATTAACTATATATGTGCACCTCATTCAATGTATAATCACATATAAGTCCACTATATATATATATATATGTACTCCATCCACTTACATATATAATTCCATTTCTATATATATATATATGTATATTGATATCAAGCTTTGATACCATGTTGTCATGTCCCAATTTTTGACTCCCGGGAACCGAGGGTGAACAGTAAAGGTTTCACCTAGTTCATGTCCATAAACTACTAAGTATCCAGAACCTAACTTCTTGTAAATTTGAAAATTGAGTGTGATACTTAGTCCATTAGAAAGAGGATCTAAAATTACTCTATTTCAAAAAAAATTACACTCAATTCCTATTCAAAACGAAGAAGTTATGCCCGATTGAAGTTTGGGCAAATTTCGGAGCATGCTGTAAATAGTGACTTCGATGCATCGAAGTGATGATTTCAATGCATCAAAGTTTCAATGCATCGAACAAGTATTGAACATGTGTCGACCAAAATTCACTCTCAGAACTTTGACATTCTAAAATCCTGCAAGTTTTTTGATGGATCGAACAGGGCATTCGATGCATCGAAGTTTCAATGGATCGAAATGGGCAGTTCGATGGATCGAAGTGCCCAGATTCTACAACTTTGCAAACAATCATTTTTTTGACATTCTAAGTCCTTTTTACCCTCAAAATTCATTCTCACAACCTCCAAATCATACATGAAAGGTACCTACATCATTCACAAGCATTAAATCATACATTCACCCGATTTCATGTCTCAAAACCTTAATCCTCATCATTTCATACAAGTTACATATTTCATCCTTGAAATGTGTCCATACTAACTATAACATAAAGAGTGGTTATAGTCTTGAAATTCATACATTTCTATAACATACATATGGTCCAAATACATTCCAAGTCCAAAACATACACTTCATCTATGAGATTTTTGAGTTCATAGTCATTACAAGAATCCATGCATAAGGTTAATGCCATAAATCCTACCATAACTACATAGATCAACATGCCACAAGCCAGCAAGGGTAGCCAAATTCATAATTTATAACAAAACATCAAAATGCCCCAAAATATCAAAAAGTGCTCCTATGAGCTCCCTTTGAAACATCAAGTCCTTTCCACCCACGGTGCTATACCTATAAAATGTTTGGGGGAGAAAGGAGTGAGCACCACGGTAGCTTAGTAGGAATACCCCAACCCTCCTAAGTGCCGACTCGACACTGACCTACATGAAATGCATATGAATACACTACATGCCACGTCAAACATTTCACAAACAAATCATCAAATGCAAGTAAAGAGAAGTGCATTCATCCACAAATCATGTTTAACATATTATTTTCATGAATCAACTCATGCTCGCTCATACTAAAAAGAAGTATTTGACATGCTTCCCATCACATCATACTACATATAGCACATATATGTCTAACACATGCATATAACATCACATATGTATACAATTTCAACTTAACATACTTTACTTATGCTTCACTCAATGCAGACGTTTAGTATATACAGAACTAGCATGCATTCGACACCCACATTCTCACATATAAACACATATATGACATATAATGCACATTTTGCACATATGCACCAAGTTGAGCACATAATACCTATATACACAATTTCTTCCACTCACGCACTTTAAACCCACATGCTACAACCAACACAAAGAACACCAATTGTGCAAATATAGGACTCAAGAGAAGGAGAAAACCCATCTTCCCATCCCTCCCACTATCCTAATGCATGTGAAACACAACTTACACCTCTCCTCTTTACCTGAAACCCTAGAACCGACAATTAGAAGATAAGAGAAACCCCTACCTCGAGTTTGAAGACCTTTGAAGAGATTTTCAAAATTCCTAGTGAGCTCTACTTTGCCAAAATTTGACTTTGTTCCGTCCAAACTAGAGCCTTGTTGTCCCCTACGCACTTCCCTTCTTCGACAAAACCCGAATCTGAGCCTCAAGCCTTCAAATTGTAGAGAGAAGGTAGAGGAGGAAAGAAGAGAGAGAGAGAAATTGGCGTGAGATGTGAGATATGAAATATCTCTGCAGGTTTGACCCCTTTAAAGTCCTAAAGCTATGAAAAGACTAAAATGCCCCTCGGGTCACTTAACGTACCTTCTCAGGCTCCATTTTCGATACGGTCTCGAAATCACTTCCTTAACTCATAAAACATTTCATTTAATGTAATCTCGAAAATAATTATTTTTCAAAATTTTTTGAATTTTCGGGCCCACCCGGACCGCATCCCGGGGCCTGGTTTGACCAAAAAGTCAAATTTCTCTAAATCTTTTGAAAACTTCCAAAAACCTCATAACATATTTTCAAACATTTTTCTCACTTTCGAAATGTCCTTTACATCATTCAAAATATGTCTACAACAAAAATGATGTAAAATTAAAAAATCAGCCAAAATTGGTCACAATCTCTACAATATGCTTATGTTAATTTCAAATTAGTTTTTTTTTTTAATTTCACATCTGGCTATTGTTATTTTGTGTTCATATCATCTATCCTACCATGATATGGTGTAAATTTTTATTCATGCTAATTTGAAGTAAATGATTCCAATCCTTTTGATTATTTTGGTTTCAATTTTCAAATGTTATATTTTATAATAATTTTATTGAAACTTTTTTTTTATATTATTAAAATTTTAACAACATTGATTCTTACACACTTCTACTTTTGGTACTTTTAATTTATTGCCATACAAAAATGATGTAACTTGTATAATCATTGAATTTTTTTTTTATAAGTAAAGAATTCATTAAAAAACGTCGAAACGGGGAACACATCCCAGAGAACAAAAAAAATTCAAAGCCTTAGACTATCTACAAAAGTCAACAAGGATTCCGAAAGAATTACAAAAGGAACCCTTTGACCAAAAGAAAAGGAAACTAAGAACAGAGAATCTAAAACTCCCCAAGGGTGTTCAATATCTTCAAAAGATCTCTTGTTTCACTCATTCCATAAGGCCCACCATAAGCAATAAGGAGCCAACCTCCATGAATGCGTAATGTCACTTCGAACCCGAAATCCATCCTAAGCTGTAATACAGCTCGCCACCAACTAAGGAATGACCCACTGAACTCTAAAAATAACACAAAGTAAATCACATTCCTCCCTCGCTCTAGGGCAATGAAGAAAAAGGTGATTTACAGTTTCCTCTGCCCGCTTACACATACAACACCAATTCGCCAAGATGTGTCCTCTCTTTCTTAAGTTATCCATTGTCAAAATCTTCCCCATAGACGCCGCCCACACAAAGAAAGCCACCTTCAAAGGAACTCTAGAATGCCAGATTCCTTTCCAAGGAAAGGAAGGCTCATGAGATTTCACCAACCTCCGATAAAATGATCGAACCTCAAATTTCCCCTAACTCGAGCCAGTCCAAACCATCTCATCACACCCCACCAGGACAGACCTCACTGTACAACAAGGCCAAAAACTCAGTCATCTCCTCCACCTCCCAATCGTGCAGAGGTCTCTCGAACTGAACATCTTAAACCAGTTATCTGCCATCAAGATGATAGCACTAAGCGACCATAATCTATCTATCCAATGCAATTCTGGCAAGTCTCGGATAAAGCATCCCAAGTGGCCTATCACCACACCAATGATCATTCCAGAAACTAATAAACCGCCCATCCCTTACCCTAAAGTGAATGTGCTTGGAGAACTCGTTCCAGCCTTTCGCAATATACCTCCATAAACCAACCCCAACTGGAGTCCTCAACATCAAGGAGCACCATCCTCCTCTATCCTCTCCGTATTTAAGAAATATAACTCGCCTCCAAAACCTGTCCCTCTCTATCCCAAACCACCACAACCACTTCCCCAAAAGAGCTTCATTGAACAAATTAAATTTTCACACCCCTAGCCCTCCCCTCTGAATAGGGCGACAAATTTGCTCCCAACTTGTTACTTATAAATATCAGCATTTGGATATAAAAAAAAATAGTATAAACGGGGCACGGTGGGGAAAGTTAAACGGTTTTAGGGATGGGGTTTGGGGATGATTTTGTAAATGGTTGTTGGGCGGGAGTGGAGCGAAAAAAGTTAAACGGTTGTAAGAACGAGGAAGGCAAAACCCGTCCCGCCCCGTTGTCATCCCTCGGAATGATGTCTCCCCCACTTTTTGTTTAGTTGATTAGAAGGGATAGTAGATATTGGAAATGATGAATAAAGTGACCAAATTTTATTTAGTTGGAAGGAAGGAGAGAAGAATTTTTATATTTTGTTACGGGTATATTCTCATTAAATAAACTTATTTTTCACATTATTATTTTTATTGCATTAGGAAAAATTGCTATTCTTTGAACAAATAAAAATAATTGTGTTTTTTTTTGGTAAAGTAAATTAAAAAAATTGTAAATAATTAAAGACTAAAAATAACATTTCACATTTACGGAGTATTTGCTTTTCTTTTCCTCATTTCTTGTGCCCAATTTTGGTAGGGTTTATCTATTTTTTCTTTTGCCGGACAAAAGAACTTATAAATTGACGCTGATTAGTTGTTTCCTTTTGCTTTCTTGTTGTTGTTAGCCGGTTAGTAAACCTGATTTACTATTTCATATAATATATATATATATATATATATCTATATTTATTTATATTTATTTCCCCTTCGTTTCACATCTACGACATTAAACTGCAGCGCGAAAAGAAAACCCTACACTCTTATTTATTCATTAATCCATCATCTCTCAATTGGCAATTGGAGTGAGTCGTAACAGGAAGGAAGCATTGACATTGCTCTCTCAATCGGAGTTTACCAATAGAAGTTTGCTTTATATTCAGAACCATTGCGGACGATGTCTACCCTAGAAATTGAAGCTAGAGAGTAAGATCGTTTTCACTCCTTATATTTACTATATCTTTATATATATATCGCTTGTCTTCCAGAAAAACGCAAGTGCATCGATTACATTCCAGAAAAACGCAAGTGCATCGATTACATTCCTCCCTATATTTCGCTTTCTATGCCAATTTGGTTATGCAGAAAACTGGGAAACGAAAAGAAATAAAAAATTAATATTTTCTGTTGTTTGGTTCACACACACACACACAAAAAATAGAAAGAAAGGAAAAAAATCTTACCGAGGCAACTACTTGCATCAGGGTCAGTTGAATGGAGCTTTTGTTTTCTCAGGTCCTAAATCATGTTTTTTTTTTTTTCTCGTTTCCTACATAACTCAACAGAGCCTTTTTTCTCAACAGAATTGGGTGTGAGATATGTCGAAAGGAATTTGATAATCATTGTTTTCACATAGCTTGTTTGGTTGCATAGCTTTTCGAAAAGTAAACTGAGGTCCTCCAAGTAGCACTGTTCCATGGACTCATGGAGTCATGCTACTTGAATTTTACTTGGGCTCTTTCATCTTGTTCTTTAAAAATTTCCCCCCCTTCAAACTGCAAGTAGTTCTGTACTACATATCCTGATTACAAAAAATCACTCAACTCAACAATGCATTGTCCCAACTATTTGTAGTCAGCCACGTTCTTTTTTCTTGTTTCCCAATTCAGTTAAAAAATGCCATTATATCTTTCTTTACTATCTCATCCTAGGTTATTTTAGTTTTTCTTTTCCACTAGCATTGATAAGTGACGATAACTTCACTTTTTACTTTATTTATTATTATTATTATTTTTCAGTAGTATGATTATTGGTCTTTGTTCCACATGGTTCAACCATCCAATAAATATATTTATTTTTGATTTTATATTTTTTTTGGGGTCATCTCACTAAACATCCATCTCAATATCTACAATCTGGTTTGATTCAATTTATGGACATGTTGGTTCTTATCTTTTGAAGATTCCGCCTATAGAGTGAGGCTAGTTTAAGGATTGTCTCATATAGTATACATTGATCGCAAATATTTTACAAATACTCCTCTATTTAACCTGTCACAATGTAATTCTATGCGTATAATTATTTTCAATCTCTTTCTTTTTGTAGAAATTGAGTCCAAGGGGTCAAGTTATCATTCACGCTTTATTATTTATTACCTTGACCTTCACTACAACATAACTTGTATTTATGTATTTAGTTGCAGTCACACTTATATTAAACCTTCTTAATTTTGGAGTTTATGTCCAAACTTTGAATTTAGCACTTATCCTTAGTTTACTATCATCGATCAAAATACTATTGTTGGCATATAGCATGAAAATTGAATGTAGTTCTCAATAGATTTTGTTAAGGCATCCATAATTAAGGTGGAAAGATTGGGCCTTCATGTTGATTCACGATGTAAACTTAAACTAATGGAAATTAACTTTTTTGTACTGCTGTTATTCTTGCTATAATTACATTGTCATGATATATGTCCTTTATTGTGTCAATATATTTACTCGAACTCTTTTTTTCTTTTCTTTTTTTAAACCACCATATTATATGTATATGTAACCAATTTCAGAAATCTATAAATCCGTGAGGATCTTCTTTATTTCTCTCTACATGTTGCCAATTGTCTCTTTAGTAAGTAGATGGTTCTCACTGTTGACCTTCCCGACATATATATAAATTAATTCCACGATAATTTGTACAATTTTGAATATTACCTTATGTTCATATAAGCACTAAAATGCTTCTTTGCTGCTCATCAGGCAGTTCATTAGTTATTAATGATTTTCTTGAACAATTTTATTTGTAAGTTATCATCCCCTAGATATTTATCCGAGTCAATAGAAATGCCATATGTTCTTCCAGATCAGCCAGTACTCTTGACAACTTTGATGGATTAAGTTGTCTCTCAGGTTGAGATGGGAACTCATCATTCTAGAGATCAAGAAATCCATCTAATCAAACTCCACAAAACCTAATACCTCTACTCAGAAGGCAATCTTAACCTATCTACTTCACTGCATACCTGCCAGCATGCCTTGATGATAACCCTAATGTTCCATGTGTCGCATTGTTTGCACCAAGATATAGAGTTGCTAGAGAATTTGATAGTGAACCTCTCTCCAAACTCTCCTAACATATTTTACTGTATTTGTAGAAGTGTTCTTTTATGTTATGGCATATCAGTTTAATTTTAGATTTTACAGAGTGCCCCACCAAAATTGCATAATTTGCTATCAATAAAGCCCAACATCTCATATGTCAACAAGTTTGATTGATTTCTATGGGTTTTGTCACATTTCATTCATTCATTTGAGGTGCTGTCAGAGGAACTTGCTTCTGTTTTGAACTGTTTAAATGTGTTTATGAAATTGTGCATACTCCTAGAGCTGAAGATTCCATGTTATGGCTGATTTTTTTTACGAAAGCTTATTTGGTGTAGGACAACACTAGAAGACATTAAATAATGTTTTTTACATTTAGTTTTATGTATTAAAAAATTATAGAACTTTTGTAGGTTTAGGGTTTTAAAAAATAAAAGAAAGGAAGGGGGGGTGTGTGTGTGTGTGTGTGTGTGTGTGTGTGAACAACAATAAGGTAAGTTAGAATTGCATCGACAGATAAGTCATCGTATAAGATTACTGGTCAAATGAATTTGTGAAATTTGCTTGATTGCATTATTGAGCAGATTCTTCATTCATTGCCTCTAGTCGTGTAAGATTACTACCATAATCATGTTTACTCAATACTTTTAAAGGCAACCAGATTTCTACTTATATATTGCTTGAGTAAATGAAGAATCTATTTCAATTTAAATAACTGCAACACGTTATTCTTACAATTTTAGATTATAAGAATCCAATCTTCTAAATTGATTCAGGACTGAGACCGATAATTAGCACTACTAAAAACAGAGATAATCCATATCGCGATTACTGAACGAAAACAATTTAATTATGTGAAAACAAATCTAAATCAAAGAACTTTCGGCTACAAAATCAGATCTAATTCAAAGTGAAACCTCAGAAAATAAAGGAAGTTAAAGCACATGAAGGATAAACATAACTGAAATATCAAATATATATATACATATATAAAATAGAAAAGAAAAAAAATTGGGGGGGGGGGGGATGCAGCCCCTCCACCCCACCCAACCCTGTGCGGGCATATATTGTCCTGTCATTGACAATTGGCTTGGCAATGGGTCATTGTTTGGTACAATGGTAAAAGGCCGAGCTGCCAAACCTGAGATTGTGAGTTCAAGTATGAGGGTAGCCATTTTGTGTAAATAATATCTGAGTTAGGTCTGTACCAGGTCATCCTCAATTAGATGGACCAACATTTGGTATTTATTTATTTTAAATTTTCTCAGTTGCTAGAATTTTCTGGATGGATGGTACTTAATGGTTGTAGGCGTTAACTACTTTAAATGAAGGCCAAAAGGTAGGGGAAAGTTTAAGGTTGATTGAAGCTTGGTAGGGTAGAGTTTTGAAGATGAACAGGGAGTCCGTTTTGAGGCTGGAACAGTTACTGTGAACAGTAGAACTTTTGTGCGTGTGTGTGTGTGGTGGATTTTGGGTTTTGAGGGTTTAATAAATTTTCATGGAGGGAAGCATACTCTTATCAAAGTGAGATTTTTTAGGTTGAAAAGTGTGGTTGATAAGGTCGGGTTGCAGGATAATATACGTGCAGATTTTTAAAGAAAGGAAGAAGAAGAACAAGAAAAAGAATCCATGGGTCTTTCCTATATCTTGTTAGGTTCAACCCCTAAGTTAAGGTTCCATCACACTTCACATGAAGTTTTAGGAGTTTCTCACAAATTCTCAAATTTACAACTTTATTGTTGAAACGTTATATTGAGACTACTGGGCTACTCCAAATTCTTCAAGGAATAGGACTCTGAAATATGAAGCTTAGGCAGTTTGACTACTAGATCATTCTAAACTATCATGGACACTTTGAATTGAAAAAGTCTTCTCAGGTGGCATGGGTCTAAACTCTAAAGTTTTAGTTTAGGCTTTCAAAGCGGACATATCTTTTCTAATTGATGATTACACATCATCTTGCGTATCCTTTCCTATTTTTCTTGTTGAATGGCCTTCTTATGTGCTTATGTTGCATTTTTATTACGATAATCAAGTGTTATTTTCATGCTATTTTTTTTCCTAGTTGGGGAACTCACACACGCTTTTTTGCCCAGACTGGGGCTTGAACCCCCCCCCTCCTTTTCGAGGATGGGGAGGTTATACCATTGGGCTACAAGCCCTATGGTTATTTTCATGCTATTTAGGTATTATATAGTTGTAGTAACTCTGTCTTAGTAGATTAGCATGAGTTATTTTTTCTTAAAGCTATCCTTCCCCACTTTGTCTGGGACTAACAGATATTGTTTGTGATGGCAAGAAATCTAATGTAGTTTATAGTTCATTTTTGCAGTGTGATTAAGATAGTTCTTCAGTTTTGCAAAGAAAATTCTTTGCAACAAACTTTTCAGACATTACAGAGTGAGTGCCAAGTTTCACTTAATACAGTAGACAGCCTCGAAACATTTGTTGCTGATATTAATAGTGGAAGGTGGGATGCAATATTGCCTCAAGTAGCACAACTTAAGCTTCCAAGGAAGAAACTAGAGGATTTGTATGAGCAGGTATTCAATACGTGGTTGTCCAAGAAAGACTTTTTCCTCTTGTTACTTAAAACTAGTCATTTCATTTTTTGTTTTGGAACTTTATGATTTATAAGCTTATTAAACTTAATATTCTTATTTCACTGAACCAATAATCTGATTTCCATGTTATTGATATATGTTGCACAATAGTAAAAACCACAACAGAGTTCTGTTTTTGTATGCCTTGTCTTGGTGCCAGTAAGAAACTGTTTGTGTTGAGAATCTTGAAATTAGGTTCCTGGGATGGTTTGGCAACTCAAATGGGATGTGCATAAGAACAAGCATTGATTTTGCTGAGGAGTCCAATGCTATAATTACGTCTCCAAAAGGAGAAAAGTCAATGAGGATGATAATTAAAGCATCAAAAAAATGATTTTAAGGCATTTTTTGGTTCCATAAAATTGGAATCAAATGAACTTCTCTATTGTTTATAAGATAAGGTGCCTAACTCCTTTCCGGACCCCCCCCTCCCCCCCCCAACTTCTTTTTTGTCCCCCTCTCCACGGGAAGGAGAAATCAGAAACTATGGTTTTTGTTTTGAGTTGGTAATTAGAAACTATTTTGGGAGCTTGACTCAAAGGTAGCGATATACACAGACTTTCAAACAAGAGGTTTGTGTATCTCAATCTTAAGCTGACTTGTCAACTTCTAACTTGCTCTGCAAGGCAACCCTATACACAGCCTTAATACCACATGTGCTGGCTGCCATGTCAATTAGTCATCGCATGTGTGACAAGAACTGTTTCTTAAAAACAGAAAACTGCTTTTAGAGAATTATAGAAGATAGTTCTCTAAAAATAGTTTATTTATTTATTTTTAACTGAGTTTTCAGAAAACTGTTTCCAGAAGATTGCAACCAAACAAGTTTTTGAACAGGTTTTAAATTTGTAGTCATCTGAAAACAGAGAATTGTTCTCGAAAACTGAACCAAACAGGCCCAAATATACTCATCTTGTAACAAAATAAACTAATAAATGAAAAAGATAGATACTTTTTAATTCCATTCTAATTTTTGTAAGTAGAGGAAGCAAGAATTAGGCACAGGTCTTGAAAATATGTAGAAAAATTCTTAGTTGCATTGAGTGAAAAAAATCACAAGTTATATAGATAAAAATGATGATTGTCTATACACGGTTCTCTCTTTGTGTGGGTGTGAATTAAATAGATGAGGTATATTGCTGTATGTTGCATTTGCACTGAGAGAAACGTATTTATGTCTTTATTCGTTCTCTTTTTGTTTTGTAGATTGTTTTAGAAATGATTGAACTTCGGGAGTTGGACACTGCTCGTGCAATTTTGAGGCAAACACAGGCAATGGGCATCATGAAGCAGGAGCAACCTGAAAGATATTTACGACTTGAGCATCTCCTAGTTCGGACTTATTTTGATCCACACGAGGTTTAAAATCTTGCTTTTAGCAAAACTGTTTCTAATCTTTGTTGTTTTGGTCTTTGACATTTTTATATGTTTCTTTACCATGGTTGTGTTGTTAATTATTATTGAGAGAACACGTGTGCAAGAGTTTGTTTGTTTTCTTATTCTGTGCAAAGATTTTGTGTAGAAGTTTCTTACATTGGCTCTTTTGCCATTTAGACCTGGCCTGGGGAAAAATCTAATCACATTAGATCCTTTTTAAAAAATTTAAAAACAAAATGTTTTCTTTCCTCCTCAGAGGGGAGGTTGTTATTTTTTAATTTCCAGTGAGGCTTGAATGGATCCAAAAGTAAAATAGTTTATGGAAGTTTGAAAAAGGGTAAATTACACTCACACCTCCTTAGGTTTGCCAGAAAAAAAGTATGACATGTCATATTTGTCTCTTATTTTATAGTGCATTTTTTTTATCTTACAAGTGAAATAACTGAAATACCCCTGCGATAATACCACTACACAAACCCCATCTCTCTCACTAGCATGCCTCTCAACACCAAATCCCCCCCCCCCCCCCCCCCCCCAAAACCCCTCTCATCCCATTGACGACGAGGATGCGGCTGATGATGAAGAATGCACTGCCGGAGGAGTAGAGAGATAGGCAGTGGTGGGCTGGGAAATTAGAGGTGATTTCGGAGGGGAAATTGGGTGTTTTTTTGGTGCATTATGTGATCATAAATTTTGCCCTTGATGATTCTGTATTGGCCATGATTTTGGAGTTGAGGACGGTTATAATGATGGTGTATCCTTCTGAAGCATCTGTTCAAGTGAATCGACCACAAACTTATTTATATGGATTTGCTGTATCTCTTTGGAACAAGACCCAGGATTGACGAAATACCAACAGATTGAGGAGAGAGTGTCAAAGGGTTAGTAACTTGGTGCCTTGTGGTGCTCGCCGGTGAAAGGGTATGGGCTTGCTCATCGCTAGTGACAATATTGGTCTCATCGCTGGTAATATGGTAGTACTTATAGAGATAGAACATGACAAATCATGCAAGACACATTGCGGCGAATTTTTTTTTTTTTGATAAGTAAAAATTTCATAGAAAGGCGCCCAAATGGGGGACGTGTCCCAAACACAACTCAAAAGTCAAAGACTTAAACTATCTACAAAAGTCAATAGGGACTCCGACGAAGTACAAATGGAGCCCTCCGACCAAAAGAAAAGGAAGCTAAGAACAGAGTATCTAAAAACACCCCAAGGATGTTCAATATCTTCAAAAGATTTCTTGTTCCGCTCATTCCATAAAGCCCACCATAAGCAAAGAGGAGCAACCCTCAAAGAATGTCTAATGTCACGCCGCACCTAAAAGCCGTTCCAAGCTGTAATGCAGTTCTCCATTGACTTAGGCATGACCCACTGAACTCCAAAAATAACACAAAGCAAATCCCATCCCTTCCTATCTCTAGGGCAATGAAGAAGATGATTAACAGTTTCCTTCGCCTGCTTGCACATACAACACCAATTTGCGAAGATGTGACTTCTCTTTCTTAGATTATCCATGGTCAGAATCTTCTCCATGGATGCTGTCCGCACAAAGAAAGCCACCTTCAAAGGAGCTCTAGAACGCCAGACTCCTTTCCAAGGAAAGAAAGGCCCATGAGACTTCACTAAACTCCAATAAAATGATCGAACCTCAAATCTCCCATGACTCGATCCGGTCCATACCAGCTCATCACACCCTTCCCCAGGACAGGCATGTCCGTAAAGAAAGGCCAAAACTCCGTCATCTCCTCCACCTCCCAATCGTGCAAGAGTCTCTCAAACTGAATATCCCAAACCAGTCGTCCGCCATCAAGATGATAGCACCGAGCGACCATAATCTGTCTATCCAACGCAATTTTGCCTAATTTAGTTGTACTCAAGAGTAGATCATGTGTTTCTAGAGCCTCACTCTTGGAGTTCTAGCCGTTGCCTGAGAATCGTATATCTCTTGTTGCGGTTGAATTCTTTGGCGAACCCTTCAAATTGCCGGTTGGGGGCAACTTTTGAGGAAGAACATGCTTTATTTGCCTCTGAGTATATCATATATCTCCTGCTGCCGGTTGAATTCTCCTGCGGTTGAGTTCTCACCGTTGCCTGAGAATTGTATAACAATTTAATTATGTCATCATTGTAATTTTATGATTATTAAAAGGCCAGTAATGTCTTTTCAGCCATCACATCAATTTTTTATGACGGTTCTAACGGCCAGTTAACGCCGGGGGGTCGTGGCAAACATGCATGGAAGTTGGAACCTCAAGGGAGTATGGTGTAATTAAACCCATTATTGCCACCCGTGTGTAATAAAGGAAAACCTCATGGGGTGCGAGTGTAATTTACCCTTAAAATAATTAAAAATTAAATTGAGTGCATGTTGGAGAAATAGCTTTGAGAATTTAGTGAACTTGTTAAATAATCAAAGAATAATAACTAAACACAATTTAATGGTCCAAAGTTGGGTATAGATTTTGATTTTTTTTTAAAATTATATTGGGTGAAACAGTAGGTTATATTGTGAACTTGAATCTGCATGCATACTGCATATTGTGATGGAGATTTGTTTGCTTGCTTTGCTTTCTGTAGTATGCCATATACTGTATCACATGATGCTAGAATTGTTGTGCAGTTGATGAGATAGATACTGTACTGTTTCTTTTACGAGGAAAAGCTTTAAGGTGTGGCGGATGCATTACTTATTTTTTATTTATTTCACATTTCACTATATTATAGTTTTATTATGTACATTATCCTCTTGAGTAAGTTCAGTTTTTACTTTCCTTTTTAGTGGATATATATGTTTATATGCGTTGTTGAATCTGAAGGTTCAGCTTTGTCAAATGCCCAACTCACTTGCTATGATTGATATATGCTAACAAAAGCAAAAACATGAATTGCATCATGTTGCATGTTTACCTCACTGCATATGGTCATTGCTTTTACATTAAGAATCGAACTCTTGTATGTAAGGCGCTTGATTATCTAATTCTCCTTTTCATTCGTCAAACTGTAAAGACTGGGTTTTTTTGGACCAGTTTTCTTTTTTCTTTGTTTTATCAATTTAAGTCATGAAAATGATTTTCTAAGAGTTTTAATGATGAAATAGAAGTATGGAAACTTGTTTCGAGGTTTGGGAAGGTTTTGGAACCATTTGGTTCAATTTGAGATTTTCGGGTCGGTGGGGCCTGAGACGCGGGTTGGGTGGGCCCGGGAAACCGAATTTTTTTTGAAAAATATTTATTTTTGGTATTGGGCCATTTAAAATATTGAATGAAGAATGAAATTGATTTCGGGTCCGTAAGAGTTTTTGGAATTGAAAATGGAGGCTGGGAAGATATGTTAAGTGAGTAAGGGCATTTTGCACCCTAGGGCATATAAATATCAAAGAGAGACATTTCAGCCATAAAATTTATCTCTCTCTCTCTCTCCAGTCGGCTCTCTCTTCTCTCTTCTTCTCCTTCATTTCTCCTCTTCTTATTTCCTAGATCTAAAGGCCTAGAAGTGAGATTTAGAAGTTGGCTAAGAAGGAAAGGTTGTTTTCCTCGACAAGAGTTTCGATTCAATCGGAACAAAGTTGATTTTGGGCGAGTTTGGATTCAGTGGAAATTGGGGAAAACGTTTGGAAGCTCATCCAAACCGACGTAGGGATGTCTAATTCATGAATTCCTACGTTTTTGTGAGTATTTTGGATGCTTAGGGCATCCAACTAGCTATATGTATGCTTAAAATGATTTATATGAAGATTAGCATATATATAGTTGGAATTGCATGACATAAATTGTCACGCCTTGAATTTCCTACCCAGAACGGTACAAAAACTCAAGGGTGAATAAGTGAAACCTCACATCCTAACATACATCGCAATACAACCTTAACATATATAAATATAAACTAACACATGGAATACTCATCAAGTGAACACATACTCCATTTATACATAGTTGTTCTTGTCCAAAAACCAATACTCAAGGCACATATGCCTATATACAATATCTCAAAATACAAGTTTCCTTATACATGTCTAAATGCACCATGTCCACATCTCGGACGTGTATAACACAAAATAACCAAAATGAATTCTTCTAAACTCGAAATCCAACTTCTGGTTGGTTACCTTGGCGACCTCTTTCCTGAGATTATTAATGTTAGGGGGTGAGCAAAGTCAACGGCTCATAGCCATATATTGTGCAATCCACTCAAGTCCTCACATTTCATATTAATATATAAATCAATCATAATGCATAGCATAGCTACGTGTCATGCTCCCTAGCATTCTAGTCAACGTCACAATTGTTCATTCACTTGGTATACATGTCTATACACATGACAATTCATGAGGCTCAATCTAGTTCCATGCATTAATGCACAACTTGATCATACTTATAACATATGACTAAAACAAACTAATTTGAACATAAAGTCCAACACAAAATCACATTGCTCTCGGAATTGTGCTCACACTCACACACCCAAATCGGATACGTGCCGAAGGCCCATACCCATGTCCATAATTATTTTTGGGCTACTAACCCACCGGTAACCAACCCTCTTGCGCAAGTTTGAGGTCTTTCAATCCCGGAGGATCTATTCCCCCTCTACTTTGTACATGAGTCATTTCCAAGATATCATTCCATACACCCAAACATGTTACGTTTAGCATATACACACGCAAGTCCTCGATGCATAAGCACCCATTTCATGTCCTAGGTTCAATTTCTAGCATGTCATGCAATGAACCGTTAATGACATATACAAAATTCATTTATTTCAAAACAATTCACATTAAGTCCTAAGCTTAACACATAACACCACATCACTAAAAATCCCACATAACGTCATATATATGCCAAACATTTATCACATATGACCTATAATCACAAGGCATGCATTCTAGGCATTCTACATCACAATTTTAGTCATTTCCATCAAAGAAAAGAAAAAAAATAGTAACATAATTTCTTATATTTTCAACATTAATATGAATACCTAACATTTTATGTATATAATATGAAATCAAGCTTGAATTGAAAGACAACACACACCCCCTACCTTAAGAGATTAAATCTCTAACAACCGCTCAAATTCAGCAACTCAAAAGTCACCCAAACTTATTTTTGTTCGGTTCAAAACGACGCCCTCGCCACGTAGAACAAACTTTCCTTCACCGGCACCTTTCAAATCTCACCCTAAAACTCTCAAAACTTAGAGAGAATGAAGAAAAATGAAAAGAGAAGAGAGAAAGGAGATTTCCAGCAGTTTATGAAGATAGAAATGGCTGGAAATATCTGAGTTATGATATTTATAAGTCCTAGTGCGTAAAATGATCAAAACGCCCCTAGTTCACTTAATGTACTTCCCGACCTCCGTTTTTGAATCTGAAAGCGGCTATGGCCTCGAAATCAATTCTACATCTCTTCTAACATTCTATTTGGTCTAAAACAAAAAAATAAAATTTTTCAAAAATATCTCGAGTTCCTAGGCCCCACCGATCCAAAAATTTCAAATTGAGCCAAATGGCTTAGAAAACTCTCCGGACCTTTAAATAGGTCCCTATATATGTAAATCACATTGAAAACGTATACAAATCTATTTATAATCCTATTTTGGAAAATAAATAAATAAATAAATAAATTTTGAATCTCTACATAAATGATATGTAAATGTGAGTTGTGTTTATATGCCTTTATGTGATTGTTGTGGGCATGATTTGGGGAATATTTGGGGTTTAAGGGTGATTTTGTTCATGTTGTGGGTTTTGGGAGTTATGTGTTTGATGAATTGCCTAAATGCGTACGTGAGCATGATTATGTGTCATAATACATTTCTTACGTGCAATTGAGTTTTGAAAGCATGCTAGTTACATTTTGAGCATGAATGTGCATTGTAATATGAAATATGACATTGTGCATTACACGTATTTAAATTGTATACGTGTGATGGCAAGAGAGTGGCGTGCAAGGTTTGGCAAGGGAAAAAGAGTATGGAATCGCTAAGGTTTGGTTGAGAGGGACCGGATGATCCTTAATAGGATTCTGAGTTATAGAAAGGTTTGACATGGAAGGTTTTGGCCAAGGGAGATCGGATGATCTGTTTAGAATTCGAATTATTGGAAATTTGGATGTTTACTCGTGAGAGATGCGGTATAATTACATGGCATATGCATAAGACATACGTGATAGGTTTCATAATATGTTGATTTATGTTAAGTATGTGGGCATGTGATTCTTGGTATGTCGTATGTGTTACGTGGTATTCACGGGATGGTAGGAAATGTGCCTTAGGCATTTCTATTGAGCATGCAGGAGCTCAGTTCCCTATTTATTAATTTTTTTCAAGTTTTGGAAAGAAGATGGGAGGATCTCACCAATCATGAGTTGGTTTGGGCGTAGAAGAGCTTTTGGTTAATTCAGAGTTTTCATTTGAAATGCATGTCCGGATTGTGGACCAAATGCATTCTTATTATGTATGTAAAGTTTTACATTTATAAAAGCAAGTTTGATACATTATATATATATGCTTGTGGGATATGAATGGATGCAAAGATTGGAATTATGTATATCTATGAGTAGGCATTAGAATTCTTAGTTATAATATGAATGAGATCATAGAATGATGATATGAGTTTCAATTATGATTTTATGCCATATATGTGAGTGATGTGAAATGGAAAAATAATAGGTTTTGAAGTTCAATTGAGTAGGAAATGTTTGGTGCCCAAGGATGACTTTGAATTGTGAGATGTAACAGGTTCTGGAGAGTTTTAGCATGCTCAACCACCTTTCAGCCGACCGAAACTGGGAGATCCCGAGAGTTGGTAATAACAGGTTCTGCAGGAAAAGGTTTCGGCTGACCGAAGGTGTCTTTCAGTCGACTGAAAGAAAACCTTCAGCCGACTGATGAATTGTTCAGCCGACCGAAGTAGTACCCAATATTCAGCCGACTAATAGGGAGTCCATCAGTCGACCGAAACTAGCAGGAAGTGAGAAACAATGTTTTAAGGTCCAGTTAAGCAATGACCGAGTGTGCATGGGTTAGGGATGAGCCTGTAGTGTGAAGGGTGAACTCATGCCTTCATAGTGCGCATGGGATTAAGCTTCTGCTGAGTTATGAGAATGAAAAGTGAGATTAGAAACCAAGTGTTCCATATAGGAATCAAGGGTGGACTAGTAAAGCGTCCGTGAGAGATGGCTTCGGTGATCTGGATAGAAGCCGAGGGTGACATGATTGTGTTTGTTGCACTCATTCGGGGTCACGGGGTTACTGACCGGGCGAGCGTGGCACCTCACGACCGGGTCGGACCGGTGGGTTTCTAGTGGGTTGGATTTTGGGGCATGACACAAACTATCTAACTTGAGTTGCCCCTTGTACCTTGACACAGAAAATCTGCACTTAAATATGTTCCATTTTTTCAAATTTTTTTTTTGGCATTTTCTTATAGATTTTTATTTGCTTTCAGTTGTTACAGTTCCTTGTTGGACTTGGTTGTATTGCCTTCCATAATAATTGCATGGGCAGGATTCTTCTGATCCATATTCCATATCCCAAGAATGGTGTTAGCTTTAGATATAAAAAAATTGATTGTTGTTGAACTAATAACCTTTAATTTATCACGAATTTGGATGCAGTATAGTTTCTGCTTTAGTGAGTTTATGCCTTATGCTGAAACCACTGTTCTGTGCCTTATGTGCAGGCTTATCAAGATTCAACCAAAGAGAAACGGCGTGCACAAATTGCCCAAGGTTGCTGTACCCCCTGTTGCTCTGCTAAATACATCAAATTGTTGCATAAAAATTACCAACAAATCAAAATCTTGACACACATATTTATGATTGAAAGTAAAGTATTTGATCGGGAAATGAGTTGTACAAAATTTTCCATATGGGCTAAATAACTATAATAAATAATTAAGTAAAAGGTCCTATAATAATCAGAATTTGTCACCTCACAAGATATTACTTCTAAATCCCAAGATGCATATGATAAGTGACTTGCAAAGTTGTAACCTGGAAACATGCGCTTTTGTCCAAGTTGTATTATTGCTCTAACGAACAGTTGGGACCATCCTCCAAATGTTTTTAGTTTGACATCTGTTGCTCTGGATGTTGGAGTGCCAGTTGTGGAGCACTTTGATAACTGAAGAAGGCGGTGTCCAACTGATCCAAATAGGATTAGCAGTTATATTAAATATCACTGCAAAAAGGGCATTGGATATGTGATCCACCGACTTGGGCCTCGCCTTCGCATATCTCTGCTGGTTGGATATTTGCAATGCAAACATTCTAGTATCAATATGATTCTATAGTATGAAAGATAGTGGTTAAATAATGTAGAGAATATAGGAAGAGGATGAAGAGGAATGGAGGAGAGACGAAAAAAGAATAAGTTGGCAATCATGGTTCTATTACACCCTTCCCAACAAGGTTGTTTTTAATTTTTAATGAATTGACCAGAAGACTTTACGTCTGCTTAAAATGATTTGATATGTATATATATATATATATGTACATCGTGCTCGAAATACTATTCTAGTGAGCGCTTATGTTACTATGGTATACTAGTATTGTTGTATCTAGGGTTAGTATGAATTTTAGGACTTTTTGGCTTCTCTCTCTCTCAGGATATTGATTTCACCTAAGCAAGAAATCTAATTTAGGCTTGAGATCATGTTCCTCTTGTGTAGGATACTACAATTGTACTAAAAAGATGTGATCATTTAATGGCTGCCACTGTTTTCACACAATGTTGAAGAGGCTACGCACTTTGTGTGGCAAACATTGCAAAAGTGCATCCCTGTTGTGTATTTGATCTCAATTCTTATGCTTTTACTTTCTTTGCCTCCTTAATTCAAAGCAGAATTAATCCCCATAAATTTAAGTGATTTGCATCACTTTATCTTTCAAAATGCTTCAAGGGTACAACTTTCTCAGGAAATCATGTGAAGTATCTTGTTTGTTAAGAGTGATTTCTGACTTTCATGGTGGTCCGAATATGGTCAACAACTTAATTCAAAAAACCTTTCCCAACTATTTGGGGTTGGATACATGAAATCTGTTTTTTTTCATTTTGCTATAAGGTCCTCACTCTAGTCAAAACACATGCAATCATGTCTTTCTTTGTTATCTCGACTCATGTTAATTTTTGTCTTTACCTTCCCCTAGCATTACCTGCACCGTGGGCTACATTTTCCTTCCTCACTGGTGCAGAATTGGTCTTTGTTGCACTCTGACTCAGCCAAACCATCTTATATTATTTTTATTTATTTATCTCCAAGATTGCTAATCCTACCACTAGTAAAATCAGTTCTAGTTTTATCCTTTCTTATCTGATTAGAAAACCATATCATCATTCAGATTTCTACCACAATTATTTTATAAAATTTACCTTTTAACTGTAGAGGTATACATTACATATATGCTAGAAAAATTCCTCCATTCTTCCCATCCCACTTTAATTATATGAGCAACATCATCTAAATCATCATCAATACCTAGGTAGCAAAGCTATTTACCTTTTGATATTTCTTAGTTCTCAATTTTTGTTACTTTTATACTCTTGTTTCTCATTCTACTAAATTACACTCTATATATATTTAGTTGTAGTCCTACTTATTTTGAATCATTTTTGTTTCTATAACTTCTCTTCAGATCTTTAATTTAGCACTTATCCCTACTTTAGTTCATCAATTAAAACACTATTATCAATAAAATACATATATTGTGGAGCTTTATCTTGAATGAGATTTTCAGTGTATCCATAGGCAAAATAATTGATCCTTGATGTTGGCCTGGGCTACAGTAATTGAAAATTCACTTGTTTCTACTTGAATTTTTCTTCCATCATATATGTCCTTTATCATGTCAGTATATCTATTTGTTGCTATTTTCTTTTCTAATGTCCATCATATTATAACTCTGGGGATCTTATCTAAGCCTTTTCTTCTTCTCTCGACATCTTTCCATTTGTCTCCTCAACAGGTAAATGACTTTCATTATTGACTTTCCTGCCACAGATCCAAATTTACTTTTTGTTTCAGTCTTAGTCGCTGCTCAATCATTCTCTCCCAAAGTTTATAGTTTGACTTACTAATTTAATATCTTGATAATCTGTACAACTTTGAATATCTCCCTTATTTTTATGTACAGGTACTAACATACCTTTTCTCTGTTCATAGGGTATTTTCTTAGTTATTAAGATCTTATTTAACAATATTGTTAACCAATAATATATCCATTGTCTCCTAAACATTTTCAAAGTTCATTAGGACTGGGAATTTGGCTAACAATGTCTTCCAAACTAAAAATAATGTAAAAGAGATAGGTTCGGAAGGGTTGAAAACAGTATAATTCTTAATTCATCCTTTGATTATTAAATGCGTAATTGTATTTATGTTTACACCTGGTCGTTTTCTTGTCTCGTTGTTTTTCTTCTAATATATATTTCTTCTATTGCATTATTCAGCTCTTGCTGCAGAAGTTTCTGTGGTTCCACCATCACGACTAACGGCTCTAATTGGTCAAGCTCTCAAGTGGCAGCAGCACCAGGGTTTGTATATACTGTATACTGATTGTGTTATCCTTACCCTCTTTATGATGTATACTGAATCACTAACAGGCCTATTTCACTGGATTCTTTGTTGAAAAGAAAAAAAGGATACAACTACAATTCCACACTATTCAAATCTCCCAACTTTTCCAGCACTCTTCCAGTACCCATTTTCATGGAT
Source organism: Cornus controversa (assembly GCA_026545225.1). Lineage (NCBI taxonomy): Eukaryota > Viridiplantae > Streptophyta > Magnoliopsida > Cornales > Cornaceae > Cornus > Cornus controversa. The sequence continues at coordinate 11,382,541 of CM048849.1, read as the reverse complement.
TAGTTTGGTAACTGAAGTTAACTTGAAGAAAGAGAAGCGAATGTAATGTGAATGGTGTGCACAGAGAAGGCGTCAACTTTTCTACTAAATATATAAAGAGAGTTTTTTTTTTTTTACTAAGACTGTATTTATCATTCAATGGAAGTCCTTTGAAACAAATCGGAAGAAGCTCGGATCAGTTCAACCTTTGCAGTTGTATCTCCTAAATTCTTTGAGCTATCGTCATTCTTTTTATGTTTTGTGGTTCAATTTAGTTCTTGTTTTTCTGTTGGTTTTATACAAGAAGATGGAGAGGCATTCAACCATTCTATTCAAGTTGCACAAATGCACCTTATTTTCCTTTTCTTTTCTCTCTTTTCCCTAATGCTGCGTTTGGTACGCAGGAATGGAATGGAATGAAATGCCCATTCCAACCATTCCTTTGTTTGATATGAGTTTTAAGATGAGAATGGTCATTCCCTGGAATGAAAATCTATTCCATAGTTAAACTTATGGAATGGGCATTCCATTCCTAGTAAGATTAAAAAAAAATTCATATGACCAAAAAAACCCCTTCACCTCCACCGCCACCACCACTTCCACCACCACCACCGCCACCACCACTTCCACCACCACACCAGCTCTACCACCACCACCACCACCTCCACCCCCACATCGCCACCTTCTTACTCCACCACACCACCACCTCCATATCGCCACCTTCCTCCACCATCGCCGCCGCCACTGCATCGCATTGCCACCGCCTCCACCGCCACCTTCCTCCACCACCTCCACCGCCACTCCCACCACACCACTGCCACCACCTCCACATCATCGCCACCACTCCTACCACACCACAACCACATCGACACCTTCCTCCACCGCCACCGCCACCCCCACCACACCACTACCACAACCTCCACATCACCGCCACCACCCCTACTTTCACCACCGCCACCCCCACCACACCACTCCACCACCTCCACATCGCCACCTTCCTCCACCACCAAACCACCACCACCTCCACATTGCCACCTTCCTCCACCGCCACCACCTCCACATCACCACCTTCCTTCACCCCCTCCAGCACCACACTTTGTCACCACCTCCACATCGCTACCTTCCTCCACCACCACATATTTGTTGGTTTAATTTATTTGTTACTAGGAGGGGTATTTTGGAGAATTTGATTTAAAATTTATTTCATTCCCACCTCATTTCATATTTGCAACCAAACAATAGAATGAGAATGATTATTTCATTCCATTCCTAGCTTCATTCCATTCCATTCATGCATACCAAATGCAGCATAAATATTAAATGAACTCTCCTATTTCCCTTCATGCACTCGTGTTGACATGACACACAACATAGGCATAGGCACAAGACATGTGTCCAATATACGAACCCAAATTGACACTTTGATCCGTCACATGCATGATTGGAGAAGAAGAAAAAATATAAACTTAATAGTAGAGATGAGTTTCCTATCTATGAGATGGATGAAAACCTTTTCTTTTACCACATCCCATTTAGTTTGAGTAATAATTAAGTATATTTTCATAAAATAACATACATTTAGATACGCACCCGCACCGGATACCCCAGATTCCGGGTAACACAGGTATTAACACTGTATGAGTATATAGTACATATTTCTTTTTAAAATAAAGATGAAAGAAGAAATTCATTGTCAACGCTAAAATTTGCCTAAATGCTTCTGTCTATCGAGGCTAATTGCTTGTTGTTGCAGAGACAAGTTTTCTGTTATAGCTCCGCAGAGCATCATTTTTCTTTTGGTTTGGTGCTTTCAGGATTACTCCCGCCTGGTACACAGTTTGACTTATTTCGAGGAACAGCAGCTATGAAACAAGATGTAGATGATATGTATCCAACAACTCTTGGGCACACAATCAAGGTAAGCTGTGGATATATTTCTTTTTTGACACTATTTTCATATTTGTTGATGAGCTTCAAATTTTGCAACTACTTGTTATTACATCTCCGCATTTTGTAGACGAAAAATTTGTATTATCTGTTGCAGTAGGTCGGAGGGTTATCTTTGTAACAATTTAGAGTCCCTCCTTTCTTTTGTAAATAGTTTAAGCCTTTGTTGATGTTGTTTTGGGATGCGTCCCCCGTTTGGGCGCTCTTTAATGAATCTTTAGTTATCAAAAAAAAAATATATTGATAAATAAGATTTCATTCAAAGGCGCTCAAAGGGGGAGCGCAGCCCAATACAACTACACAAGCCAAGAACTAAAACCTCAAGTTATCCACAAAAGACAAAAAAATCTCCATAGATTTACAGTTCTTCCCATTTACCCAAAAGAATTAAGTGTCAAGTACAGAGAATTTGACCACCCCTATTGGAGACTCCACCCTATCAAAAGATCTCCTATTTCTCTCCCTCCATAAAGTGAACTGGTTCTAATTTTGCAAATATATGATAAATGCGGGTTCGAGGTGAATAAAAGAGAGGTTAATTACTAGGTGTGCTGGGGCTAGAGTGGAGTTGAGGCTAATTAACCGAAGAGATAAAAGTGGCAGTCAAAATCACTGGAGACGTCTTAGGGTCTGGATGCATGTATTCACCCTAAAAAAATCCCAAAGGTCTAGTCTAGAAAAAACCCGGATTTGGTTGGGTTAGTTTGTGAGGGTAAGGTAATCTTGATGTCTAACTAAATTGATGGGGATGGGGTACGGTTTGGGTTCAGTCTTTTTAATCCCACTCTAAATGTGGAACTAGGGATTATATGCAGTCGAGGGGAACAAGGCAGTTCTTATGTTGACCTGATGGTCTGGTCAGTTCATTATGCTCATCTCTACCTTAGGCCAATGGAATGCTTTCTGGTGCACTGGGGATGTGTGATTTGAACGAAATGGCTGTGGCATCAGGGGTATTGGGTAGGTAACTTCGGTTGTAGGGTGTAGCCAAAGTGACAAGCTTCCCTTGTAAACTTTTCTACAGTGCAATTGCATATGTCCATGTACTCATGGGGAGATCTATTGGATGGTGGCTGCGTACGTGGTCTGTCATAGTGTTGTCACATCATAAAGGTATATATCATCTGAAGAGTCAGATGGTGTCTCATTCTGTCTGAGTCAGGTTTGAGGTGTGTACAAACCTTGAGTCGAGGTAACCTCAACGAACTGTGAATTTTTACCACTAAGCCAAATACCCCTAGGATACTAGTGAATTGGGCCATGTCTGCATTTTCCAAACTAGGCTGTCTCAAGTCAGTCATACATTCCACATTCCTCTTCAACTGTATTAGTAGATACCCATTGAAGGCAAGCCAAAAGGTTATTTTGTACGAGGCTTATATATGGGCAAGAAAGTTCTTGTGAAGTAAATGTTGGAAGCTAGATTTATTTGTAGGGGTTTGACGAAGCGGAAGCTATGAAATTGTTCGCATGAACAAGGACAACTTTGAATCCACCAAGTTAAAAGAAAATTGCAAAGCAATTGATATATTATTGATAAATTGATTGATTTCTGCCCTATGACATTACATATATTTATAATAGAGAAATCCTAATTCTAATGGTACAAGGAAACCTAAAAACAAAAGGAAACTAGCAGCACAAGGAAACTGTTAAAAATAAAACTTTCTCCAAATATTCTGAAAAAATTAAATAATAAACCTAATAATTAAAAACTACTAAATATAATATTTCATCCAAATCTGAGTTCGTTTGGTCCACGAACAAAACTCCCGAAATATTCAGCTGTCTTTTTATTGGACCAAAAAAACATGATTTTTGAGTCCTAAACGAATGTTTTCAGCCGAAAAACGACTTGGGCCACTAGCTAAAGCTTGTGGGTTTTGCTTACTGGATTGTTTCTGATCAAATATGGGTCTCGTGGAGTGAAAATGACGTGAACGAAAATTCTGTCCTTACATCAGGGTCCTCATATATAATCAGAAGGCTTCATTGGATAATATGCATATGGAGAAAACTGTAAGGTTTGCAGCCAGATCTGTATGAAGAAAGCTAAAGGGTGTCAGTTGTGTGATAAAAAAGTTCAAAGCCCTTCTCACCTGTTATTTGCTGATGAGATTTTCTTCAGATGGATTGTATGGCTTGACAAGTGTGCAATCGGGCCTCGTTGGATGGTAGTACCTAGATAATTAGATATTCATAAAGCCTGCAAGAAAAATAAATATCTCGAGATAAAGGTTTTGTCTCTTGAGGTAAAGATTTTGTTGGTAAAATGTGAAACTATTATTATATTTAAAAAAAAATGTGAAACTATTATTAGAAACGTTAAAAAATATTTTCATCCATGTACGTCTTTCTCATGTAGTTCTCTAGTACTAGCTAACAGCTCATCAAGAAAGAAAATCTCTTACCTATCCTTACATGTACACTAATTAGCTTGAAAATCAGCAACAGTAATTGTTTTGCTATATACACATGCAGGAATCAAATTTTATATTTACCAACGTTTATGTGCAAAAATTTGCATAATTTCATTGGCAAAAGACACTCTGTCGCCCCTCATGATGTTGAATGCAAGTTTGGAATTCGTATTCCACATTCACACCTAAGTTAGAACAGTTAGAAAATGGTCGGTTTTGAATTTAGTTTCTCCAATTTTTTGTTCTATACTTCTTTTACATTTAGTTTTTCCAATTTTATGTTCCATACTTCATAATTTTTTTTTGACTTACCAAAAATAAAAAAATGCTTCATAATTTTTCACGTTTTTAGCAAGCTTCTGATGTCATGTTTCTGGTGGTGTCTCGTTGCAGTTTGGGAAAAAAAGCCACCCAGAGTGTGCTCGGTTCTCACCAGATGGACAGCTTCTTGTTTCTTGCTCTGTCGATGGATTTATTGAGGCATGCTTGATGGTTAATTAGGAAATTAAATAGCTTCATTTAAGTTGTGAATTTATTGATGTTATTAAACGCTTGCTCACTTGGTGCATACCAGGTTTGGGACCACATAAATGGAAAACTCAAGAAGGATCTCCAATACCAGGCTGATGTGAGATTTTTTTTCTTCTTCTCTGTTCTGTTTTTCAGTAAGGTCACTATATTCTGTTCAACATGAACAGGTACTTTTGTGATTGGACCGCATGATTTATAGTCAATACACTACCTTCTTGTACTTTTTATTTATTTAAAACTATCATTTGAAGGAAATCTAGACAATTTACCATTTTTGTTAAATATTTTAATATTCTTGTGGAAAATTATCTAGACATGGTTGTCTATAATTTTTTGATTTATAAGTTGAGCAAAAAAAGTTGCTTCTTTTTAATATAATCAAATCTGGATTATTTATTAATCTCTATGTTTTCCTCCCTTTGGGTCTTTACGTAGCATAGATGCATAAAGCCTTAATTTTTTTTGGCAATATGAATGTGTTAGCAAAGACTTGTATTACTGGGAAATATACTTGTGTACTTATACTGTTGATTTTTAGTTGTTTTATAGACATCCATTTTGAATTGGTTGATTTGTATATTGTGCACCTTTTTTTTAAATTATTAATAATTTGAATTGGTTGATTTAGTCTTGCTCTTATTTTTTATTTTTTATATATTAAAAACTTGCAGTGTCAATGTATGTGTCATGTCGAATCGTATGCTGTGCCCGTATTCATGCTTCTTAGATTTGGAGTAAGATCATTCTATAGTGTACAATTAAATTGTGGGAAGACAAGCTTGGTTTCCCTGGAAAGGTATTTTGAAGGTCATAGTGCATTCTAAGATACCTTTCTTTGGTTGGATCACCGCCTTGTATAGCCATAATTGAGTTGAGCTGTTCATGAACAATTCGTTATCGGCTCGTTCATCAAAGTTAATATGAGTAGAACTTGAGCTTAATTTTCAAGATTGATTATTAAATGAGCAGAGTTCGAGCAAAACTGAGCTTGATAAGATTAGGCTTATTAGCTAGATTAGTCATCTGCATGCCTCATCCGTTTAAGTTAGTAATTACTATTCATTCTTTTTTGAGAAATGATTCCCCCCTTCTATTGTTGGGAGATGGAACTTAGTAATAGCTTCAAGGTCCAGCTTATTTGTACAAAATATAATATTTTTAGGGGACATATAAAGTACTGAGAAAAAGAGAGAGGGAGAGAGAGGAGAAAGAGTTGAGTTTGAAGGGGTTGTTAATGGTCTCCGGTGTTCTTCTCTGATGTTAGGCTTCTGGTGTTGCTTTTTAACTTCCAAACTCTCACATTCCTGCTTCCCTCATTCCTTTTTTTTTGGGTTTAAAAATTTACATTTTTTGCCGTATAATTTCTGATCTTCCACAGATCTAATATATCTTGGATTCTTTATTAGAACTCTATGAATTATCTTTCAATTAATATATCCTCCATTCTTTTTAATATATGTATTGCCCTTTCATATGGGAACATCTATAGACTAGTGTATCTCAGATCTATTTACAAATCTATGACTGAGCTTTCGATCAATGCCCACTGGAGTTTGTTTTGGATATTTACACATTCTTCGTCTAGGATTTGAATGTGCGCTTTCAGGTAAGAAGGTTTTGTTCCTGATTTTGAGTTTTCTTCTTTATTTTTTTTGGTCTTTATTGTTCTGGGTCCAAACAAGCCTGAGTGAGCTGAGTTCAAGCTTAGGCGAACAACAGTGAGCCCAATTAGAACAAGGTTAAACGAAATTGTCCAAATTTGACATGTCTAGCTTGAAGAGCCAAATACTTCGCTTGGCTCTAGTCGGCTCATTCTGACTTACTCCTTGGAGGCAACCTTGACCATGGATAATTTGAGTGGGATTGTAACAGGGAAAAAGTAATGCCAAATTGGTGTTTGCATGTGCAAAAATGCCAAAGAAAACATTGATCATCTCCTCCTCCATTTTGTATGTCCTATGAATTGTGGTGCTTACCGATCTTTTTGTGTGGTGAGCTTTGGGTTATGCCTTCATTTGTGGAGGATCTTCTTGGTTGCTGGTTGCACTAGCTGTAAAGTTTGTCAGCACTGGCAGGCATCACATTTATCTCTCATGTGGAGTATGTTGCAGGAATATTTTTGAGGATATGACTAGGGAAGTGATATAGATGTCTGGGTGATTCCTAGATCCTTCATGCTTGTATATCCCATACCCATGTCCTCATATTGTGTGTCTGGCATGGTTACTTCACTTATTTTTGAAGAGTCCATGTAACATAGATGTCAAGTTATTTTTTTTTATTATAATACGCATTTCTGGCTATAAATTTAATGCAAAGTACAAATTATTACTGCTGGCAGTCCCTTAAAACTTAATTTGTTGGCCATTAATCATATAAAATCACCATTAGATATTCAATAAAATTCATTAAAGACATGGGTTTATTGAATTTTGGAGTTAAAACTTGTGTATCGGTTTGTTTTGCTCGAAATTTTTTTACGACCATGATAGATGATACTAGTTATGTAATCCCCATTACAGCCTGCAACTGCGACTGCTTCAGTGGCTGTGCATGAGTTGAGCCCCCTCTGGCATTTTTTTTACATATGATTTAATTCCTAAGCCATAGAAAACTGCTGATTGTCCGATTCACATGGATGGTCTCATACTTGAATTCTCTTTCCACTCCTGATAGCCCGAGTTTTTTTACCATTGCGCACCTTTGGATTGTTAAAGCAACTGCTTATAATTATTTTTTACACGAGCCAAGAAAATGTAAATGCAGGACATTGTGATGAAGATGGTTTCTAATGTACTTGGTCATTGCAAAGTGAATGTGAATTTGTAACCATTTGCGTTTTGTCGAGGCTTCTATCATAATAATACCTTCTTGTGCATTAGTGATATGTTCTAAACTTTTGCAGGAAACATTTATGATGCATGATGATGCTGTCCTTTGTGTTGATTTTAGTAGAGATTCTGAGATGCTTGCATCTGGATCACAAGATGGAAAAATCAAAGTAAGTTTTAACTTTATATCGTTGATTCTAATGTGAATCCTTCTTTTAAATCTATCTATCCAGTATCACCCCCTCTCCAAACATCCCAAGCTACCAGATTAGTGATGAGACCATTATTTGTCCCTTTTTTTCCTCTGAGGATCAGTAGCTGTAACTTTATTGATTTTTTTGGAACAACTAACTTGTAGGGCATGCAATTGTGCATCTTCGACTCTACAATCGGACATACTATTTTATTTATTTATTTATTGTTTGGGTTTTCAGTTGAATTCAGTTTAAGATTGAGCAAAGATTCACCCCCAAACAAAAAATCCAAAAGAAAAGAAGAGTTTAGGATTGGTATTGTCAATCTGGTGGTACACATGCTGGGGTTTTATTATATGAGTAATACATGGAAGTGGGCCTCATACGTGTAAAGATATTTGTATTTATGATAATTGAGTGTTGATAAATGTATATCCTCAAGTAGCATAAGGAAAAATAAATAGAAATAGCCAATTGTTCGGTGGCTTTACAATTTAGAAATAAAGGATGTATATACTTTTTTTCCTATTTTTGTTAATATTTCATTTTATATAATTGTACCTAATTTGATGTGTTCCTTTACATATATGTATGTGTGACTGTGGTTTTGGTTTCAAGCTGGAATATTTGAGGCTTGCTACTGAGAAAGAACAGGGGAGTGATTATTGAGCTGAGTAGGTTTCAGGTTTGAAAAATTGTCCCGCAGCCTGGTTAACCCTCTAGGGCCTTTAACTGCCTGGTCCTGTCTGGGATGTTGGTGAGACCCCGTTGAAAAGGGTGCTTCACCGCTCTATTATATGTTCAACATCATGTAATTGTCTCTGTTGTTTTTTTTTTTTAAAATAAATTATTTTAACATCATGCATAAAATTTTCAGATCATTTTAATTTGTGATAATGTATTTGTAGTTGATAAAATGTGCAACAATGTTTTGTTCTCTTAAGATGTATTAATGAAATTAGTAAACATAATTTAATCTGCTTTTGCTTCAGGTTTGGCGCATAAGAACTGGTCAATGCTTGCGCCGTCTTGAGCGTGCACATTCTCAGGGTGTTACTAGTCTGGTCTTCTCTAGAGATGGAAGTCAGATATTAAGTACATCATTTGACAGCACTGCAAGGTTTTGTTAAGTTTTTGGTCATTGCACCATTCAAACTATTCTTGAATCTATATATTTTACTTCATATTGATTTATCTTCTGATTCTGGTTGTGAATTTTTGACCACATTGATTAGTAGCTGCTCTTATTTTAAAAATTAATGATGATATTAGTTACATATAGGAAAACTTTACTCTCTTGTTTTCTGATCTCAATATTACCTTGCACTGTGTTCATTATAGAATCCATGGCCTGAAATCAGGAAAGTTGTTAAAGGAATTTCGTGGCCATACATCTTACGTGAACGATGCCATCTTTACAAATGATGGAACTCGTGTTATTACTGCCTCCAGTGATTGCACAGTGAAGGCAAGTTACCATGATAACCCATCATAGCTTACTATGAAGTTCTTTCTTGTGTGCATAATTGATACGTTATTCCTTATATAGGTCTGGGATTTGAAGACTACAGACTGTCTACAGACATTTAAGCCACCGCCTCCTTTAAGGGTATTTCTTGTCTTTACAAAAAGTGTTTCTCCTGGGTTGTAGCTATAGAACTATTTTGGCTTGCCTTGCGTTTTCACTTTTCTTTAACTAGTTCTCTTGGGCTAACTGCCACCTTTTCCTTTTATGATTGTTAGGGAGGTGATGCATCTGTGAATTCTGTTCATCTTTTCCCCAAAAATCCAGACCACATTATTGTGTGTAACAAGACATCGTCAATATACCTCATGACGCTTCAAGGACAGGTACTTGCTCTTATTTTCTCCCATATTAGGGCAAGAGAATGTTCTGGTGGAATTGCAGTTTCTTATTTGTTCGAGTAGTATTGTGGTGGGAAATGTACAAACTTCTATAAAGATTTGCTCAATTTCCTAACATGTCTGAGAAGTATAGTCAAGATCTTTACTAAATCTGGATTTTCTAAAGGGATGTATAATTGTTGAGATTCTGTGTCATACCTTAAATTTGCCAATAGAGGGAGGTCACGTAAAAACAACAACGGTTGGCTACATGAATCCTGTGTTTCTATTTCGCTCTATTTAAGGCCAGTCTCAGTCAAAGGAGGCACAGGCAAGCAATATTATAATAAATGTATAGCACCCTACTTTGTGTTTGTTCCACAACATGTTGATTTCTTCCGTGTTGGTTATAGAAGATAAGGATCTACTTGGTCATGCCTCTCGCTCGTGTGTGTTGTGTCCCCTACCTGGTGATCCATATTAGCTTTGATCTGGTAGAGTTAATCCTATTTAGCATATCAGGGAGACATCAGCAGCTCTCAGAATTATAAAATAGAAAACAGGTTAATTCGTTTGTTTGAAAGTTTTCTGAGATTGTTCTCTTAATATAGAGTTACAAATCTCTGAAAACTGTATTATGTCCTTAGAGTTCTTAAAAACAGTTTCCAGGCAGACCCTATGTTTTTCAAGATAGTGATTCATATCCGTTTATTTGAAATATTGTTATTTCCATGTGGTTTGTAGAGCATCAGTCATGGATCAAATCTTCACTTGTCTCGGGAGCTTAGAAGTGGAAACTTTATAGAAACACAATGGAAATGAAGAAAATATTTGGAAATGCATCAAAATGCATGGAGATGTAAGCTAGAATCTAGTGCTTATAAGTAAACTCTAAGAGTTGAATAGTTAAACATATTTGAGGCTAACATATTTACTATAGGACACTAATGTAAAGTTAGAAATTATGTGAATTAGAAGTTGTCAAATTATTGTTGAACAACTTTTTAAAATCAATTATAATTAAATTACAATCAACTGAACTGGATTAACTTTTGCATATAGACTAAGGAGTACTCTTAAATTGCAATAAGAATACATTATAGTCCAGGCAAAATTCTTAGTTTCATTTAATATGTTTATTTATAATAGATAACACTTGTAGGTAATATTATTTATAGCATATATCGTCATTTGCTCGTGTTAAACCTTGCATTTGGTAAATTCTTGTACATGGGTAAATTTTCAAAACAAATAATTTTTGGTAAAACATTCTCCCCCTCTCTCTCGGGTGACCACTGCCAGATCATGGTATTGGTAGCAGAACAACATTAATATCACTTTACTTTTAGTAAACAACATTAATATCACTGTGCTTTTAGTAATGAAATGATATATATGTGTGTGTGTGCCACTCTAATAGTTAAGTATCAGTCCAACGTGTTATTCGTGTGTCCTTACAAACAACACATTATATTATTACTACAGTGGTTAGATTTTTGTAGAAAGTTCACAATAGATGTGTGAAGTCACCTACCTGATCATAAGCATATCTAAAAAGTGAACATTTTTCATGCATAAAGATAAAAAAGTGGTGCATAGGCCTTGTCTTTTCATACAGCAGAATTCTCTCTCTAAGTGTCCTCTCAATAACAATGAGAGTATTACCTCTACGCAAGAGTTGCTCTCTCAAAACAATGAGAGTAACCTCTCAAATACAACGAGAGTATTGCCTCTTTTCTTCTGACTTCTCTCAACCTATAACATAGGTAACTATTTATAGAGCCCAAAACCCAATTCCTTGGTGGACTAGGATTACAATTCCTTAGAGCCCAAGACTTGCCTAACAAGTACTTTCCTTCCTTGAGATCAAGACTTGCCTACTAAGAAATTACCTAATAAGATACAACTCTATAATAGAAACCTAATCACAATAGGAATTTGAGCCAACCTAACAAATCTCTCCCTTGACAAAATTTTTGATAAGTCTTCAATACACGAGACTCCCGTCTGCAAATCCACAAACGATCCATCGGTCTTTCAAACTCCAGCTACATAACCCGAATCAAATATGAAACAATACTCCCCTTGATCCACACGGCCAATGTATTCATGCAGCTGTATCAAATCAACAATATCAAGTGACTTTGGAAGGGGGCTTCGATGCAACCCTTCTCCAAGTAGGAACTTTCATCTCACCCTCGTCTGTCCGGAAACGTGCAACCCGTGTATTCGATAAATCAAACGAAACACGTCTCAAGATCTTGTGACCATGTGCACCTCATTTCCTATCCATAATGGAAGTCTGAGTGCCATTGGCACTCTCCACCAGACGATACAAACCTCTACTCTGTTCTCCTCGCATTAATACCATGCAACCCTTGGTGATCTTCATGACTCCCCCTGCGATGGAGCACTTGCAGCCCATGGAGTCCAATCGGCTCAAGGAAATTAAATTACGTTGCAACTTGGGTGAATCTAAAAACCACTCATGTTGAGTAAGAGTGTTACCTTTGTATATTGTGAGAACATCTCCAATACAGAGTCGAATGGTGCTAACACACCCTGACTCTATATCCTGCCAATCATCAACTGACATTTTTTTTTGGTTTTCCATCATTCCCTTTCAACGCCTGCGCTAAGCCTTGTTGAACCAGGATGTCCTTCACCCTCCTTTGCCATAAGATGAAGTTACCCTTATCATCAAATCTCTCCACTTTATATTGTGTATCAATATTATTGGTTATGATTGTCACAAGTTCCCAAGATGAACAACACTCGTATTATGAAGAAAAATCTAGACAAGACTTTTATCAAACACCTTGTGTGTACCTTGAAGCTCTGATAGCAGTTTGTTGAGAAATAAGCCCCCAATCACGAACCACCAAATATTACGATGTGATGATTAGTAAACAAGCACGAAGAAATTTGCAACAAGAACACACCAAGAATTATACGTGGTTCGGCTAAACAAGCCTACGTCCACGGAGAACCGGATTTCACTATATAGATTGTAACAATACAAGTTGAAAAATTGTATCAAGAGTATGCTCAACTCTCAACTCTTAACCCTTGTACACCCAATCTCACTCAAAAGGAAATCACAAATTCTAAACAAAAATTCTCTCTCTAAGTGTCCTCTCAATAACAATGAGAGTATTACTTCTATGCAAGAGTTGCCCTCTCAAAACAATGAGAGAGTTGCCTCTTTTTTTCTCACTTCTCTCAACCTATAACATAGGTAATTATTTATAGAGCCCAAAACCCAATTCCTTGGTGGACTAGGATTACAATTCCTTAGAGCCCAAGACTTGCCTAACAAGTACTTTCTTTCCTTGAGACCAAGACTTGCCTACTAAGAAATTACCTAATAAGATACAACTCTATAATATAAACCTAATCACAATAGGAATTTGAGCCAACCTAACAGTAAATTATATTTTCATGTACTGTTGAGCTTTCACTCTGGTTAAGTGTGTCTTTCAGTCTTTGCTTTCAAGTCAAATCTTGCATTTATCAGAATCTTTTTTTGATTATGTAGTGAAAAAACCACAACTGAAGTGATTATAGTCATGATTTTTTCTTTCTTAATGTTTTTTTTATCTAGGTTGTGAAAAACTTATCATCCGGTAAAAGAGAAGGCGGCGATTTTGTCGCAGCTTGTGTGTCTCCAAAAGGGGAATGGATTTACTGTGTTGGTGAAGACAGGTACGACTTTAAATATTGTTGTTCTTTAGATTCACATGGAATTTGCCCCTACTTTAATGCTTTTATCAACTAAATTAATTTTTTCTTGTTTTTTAAAATGAGGAGAAGCAGTGATTTTCCTCATTTTTGATATTAAATACTTATTTAGAAATGTTTTGTGGTGAAAGTTTTAAGGATATAACTTCAGCAGATAATGTTCCTAAATTCCTTGGCTTTGTATCAGCAATGTAGTTGAAAAGTTTCTCTCAGAAAAATGAAGATGTTATGACAAGTTTAATTTCTAATCTTCATTTTTTACTTCCATTGTTATGAATATGAACTCTAAGAAAAATGAAGATTTTATGACTGGTTTATTTTCAGGTCTTGGTATTTGTTGGCTTTTCTTGTACCTGGGTAAACTTATTGGGGTTAATGCTCTAGCTTACTTTCTGATTCCTATATAATATCTTTTCAAATCATTTGGCGGGTAAATTTTGACAGTATGGAATTAAGAAATCTTGCAATACTGAAAATGATTTTTATCATCTTCATCCCCATCCTTGCTTTTATCCAATATGGATGGAGTCGGCCACATGAATTCTCTTTTTCCATTTTTTCCTATTATACACCATATCTCCTCTGACAATTAATTTTTTAAAATCATTTTTAATTACTTTATCCCATTTAAGTTTTGGGTCGGCTTCTTTGTTCCTTCTAGGCAAACAATTCTTCCTCTTCTAAACGGTGCATATTCTGATCTACGTTGTATATAACCATACTCCTAAGTCCACCTTCTCTAATTTGATCTCTAATAGACGCTATTCCTTACTTTTCTCTCTTTCGTTCTTTACTAACTCATCTCTTGTAGTCACTCCTATCATCCATCATAGCATCCTCATTTTCGCTACATTAATGCGTTGTTTTTGTCTTTTTCAATGCACAACACTACTCCATTCAATATACCTGGCCTAATAACCGTCCTATAAAAATTTTCTTTTAATTTATTTGATAGTCTTTTGTCACAAAGGATACAACTAGCTTGTCTCTGAATTGTCCACCTTGCTCCAATCCTACTTGCAAAAGTGCAAAATAGGTTGCTGCCCCATCAGTTAAACAGCCACAAAAGGGCAGCAATGTTGAACCATACAAAAGAGTCTGAATTTTGGTACGACGCACACGAGGAATTGGGATACAACTCTGCCAAGAGTTCAATAGTTTTAGATAATTGCATTATCAACACAAAACAACTCATCGCTAAGGAAGACGTTGGAAACTTTGTTGATTTTGTGGTTATTTATTAAAAAAATTGTTGATTTTGTGGATCACTTCAGCTTGGGATGCACCCACTGGATGGGTAGATGAAGAAGGTGAGAGTCGTGAGACACTGGAGTAAAATTCAACTTTCTTGCTTCCAGAATTTGACAACAATGAAGAGGAATATAAAGAAAAAAAGAAACAACCAACAACTTGTTAGAAGCTGGGATAGCTATCATTATCCACTCTGCATATCATATATTTGAGGTGAGAAAGTGGGAACCATTGAAGAATTTGTAGCAAATATCTCAAGTTAATTCCCAAGTTGTAGAAATTTCAAAGCTTATGTTTGTTGACAAACCAAGAGGTGGAAATTTTGAACCTAAGATCATTGAATTTTCAATAGTAAGTGGTGCATTAGATAGTACATAAAGTGAGGTTTTCTTGAAAATTTTGGTTAGACATGAAGTTTCTATGTTCATGGAGTTGAAAAATCATGAATGCCATATTTGTGATCTTATTTGGGATGAATTCTTGGTGCAACATATAGCCATGAGTTGTTGCAATGCAAAATTTAGATTGATTAAGGTCTTGGAATCTACTAAATGTTAAAAGAGAGCTCTGAAAGTTTGTGCAAAGGTATTCGTTGTCAGTAACAAAAGATTAGTGTCTTTTGTTTGATTACGGAACAAAGAAACAAAGGATGGAAGGCCTTGTTTGGATTTTTAATAGATCATGGTAAAGTATCTCAAACTCAAGGGCGAGTTTTCTTCAAGGAGGAGGGATTGATGCAAATAAAGAATGGTGCCTTGAAAACTGTCTTATTGTTCAATGAGGCAAAGTTCATCCTTGTTTCTATAAAAAGTATTAATTAAGGTTTGGAGCTACTAAGTGTTAGCTTAGGGAAGTAGTAAAATGTTGTGTGGGGATTCTAAAAGTCATTCTAGGAGAAATCAAGAGTCTTTAGTAGTTATATTATATAAGGGACAACTCTCTCTCTCTCTCTCTCACTGCTGTAACAAGTCTTAAATCAATATAATTTTGTGATATTTTCAAATTATTAACTTCTCTTAAGGATTTTTCCAAATTTTCCTTTAGAAATCTAGGCTCCTACGTTGATTGGAGTAATTCTAGTCTTTTTTACTATTTTAAGGACTTTCTTTGTCTTATTAAGTATATGGTTTTCATAGTAGATCTACCTAGCATAAATCAGAATTCATCATCGGATATTGAGGTTTCTTTTCTTAATCTTTGTTTGATTATTCTTTCTTATAGTTTCATTGTTTGACACATTAATTTAATTCCTCTATAATTTTCACAATTTTGTATGTCTCCTTTTGTTTTTTTAAGTGGTACTATGATGCTTTTCTTCCATTCGTTTGGCATTCTTTCTTCTTTTAAAATTTTGTGAAAAATTTTTGTTAGCCATTCAATTCATATTTTTTGTAAAATTCTACATGCCTCCATTGGTATATTATCAGGTCCTACAATTTTATTATTACCCTTTTTCTTAAGTGTTTCCTCTACTTTCTTATTATTAATTTCATTTACCATTATTATGTAAGGTTTGTTACTTACAATTTCTACTCTTGTATATTCCTCATTTAGTAATTGTTGAAAGCAAATTTTCCATCTTCCTAAGTTATCTTTTTCTTTAGCTAATATTTTTTGATCTATATCCTTAATACACCTAACTTGATCAATATCTTTAGTCATTCTCTCTCTATATTTTGCTATTTGTATATAGCCGTTGCATCCTCTTTTGTTCCTAATTTTTTTATAGAAGCCATTTAATGCATTTTGTTTAGATTTAGCTACCATCCTTTTAACTTCATATTTAAATTTTGTTTTTATTTCTCTAGATCCTCTTGCTTCTTACTTTTTTGCTATTCTTTGAAACTCGTTCTTTTATTTTTTATTACTTGTTGTATTTCATTACTCCACCACCACAGTTCTTTTTAATTTCTTTCCCGTAGTCTCTCCCAAAGTTTACTTTGCCTTTTTTTTTTCCTAATACAACCCCCCATTTTTGACCACAAGTTATTTATGTTGTCATTCCAATCCCATTGTTTTTCTTTAATATTTTTTTCTCTAAATATTATTACTTTATTACCTTCCAATTCTTCGACTTTTATGTGTTGACGTCCTTTTATTATTTTTCAACCTTTTTGTTCTTTTATTAACAAGTCTAATACCTCTTTCAGGCTTATCCTGCTAGTCCGAACCAGAGTGACATTGTTAACCCCAAAATAGTTTCATAAGCAATCCCTTTTGTGGGGTAGCTAAAGCTCATCACCCCGATGTCTATTGCTACCAAGAACTGATAGCCCTTTGAAACTTAACACAAGGCAAATGATCTTAATATTGTAGCTGGGGTCTAGTGAGAACCTGTTTGGCATTGCTGTTGTAAATGGTGAAAACGTTTTTACCTGTAGAGCTATCATAAAATTGTGGTGAAAAGCATGTTAGGTGTTTGGTAATGTATTCTATAATGGATTTTTTAAACTCTAAGCACTTTTAAATTTGTTTGGTAACAAAGTTGGTTAAAGCACTTTTATTACTAATTTTACTATATTATTCATACAATAATAAATATGTGCATTAGTGGGGTGCAACTTGGGTTGACCAACTTGAATCCGGCCCAATTATGTTTCTAGTATTTTTTTTTTTGTGATTTATATATATATATACTCACATACATATTAAATGATCATTTGATATTCTTTTCCTGTGATTGAAATTGGATTGCTGCTCTATGAACATGAATTGAACAAGTTCTGTATTTTTTTTTTATCATTTTTGAGCTTCACCAAAAAGGGCGTTTTGGATTACTCCCTAAACGCACTTTTTTTTCATCACCAAAGACTTCTCAACGCAAATTTTTGAATTAAAAGTGTGTTTGAGTGGTTGGGAAGCAATCCCAAACGGGCTCTGAATAAGAAAGAAACATTTGAAAAACACTGAAATAGACTGAATCCGGCAATATGATGCACGACGTATCACATATAGCAGGTGTTCAAGTTACTTATTGAAAAAAAATAGAGCAGGTGTTCAAGTAATGAAGCAAAAATATTGCGGACAGAATAATAATTATTAACATATTAATTATTTATTGCAGCATGACTAGGGGTGTACATGGTACGGTTCCTTACGGTTCTTGGTGGAACCAGAACCGTTCCTAACGGTTCCTTAATTTTGGAATTGAAACCGGAACAGAAACCATTGACTTCGGTTCGGTTCGGTTCAGTTCTTTGTGGTTCCGGTTCTTCGTCAACTTTTTATTTATTTTTTTCTTTTAAAACATTGGCAAGAATAAGGGGTGCACACGGTACGGTTTCTTACGGTTCTTGGTGGAACCGGAACCGTTCCCAACGGGTCTTTCATTTTGGAACCGGAACCGGAACTGTTGAGTTCGGTTCCGGTTCCTTAACGGTTCTTTGTCAATTTTTTTTTTTTTAAACATTAGCAAGATACACACTAATACTTGTGCACCCCTAGTTATAACAATAGATTATAAGCTAGTATTTATTTATACATCTTATATTATATAAATATATAGAACATTAGAACTTAGAAGATAAATGTATTTCTCTAGATATTATATATTTTATAATTTATATATAAATAGAACACTAGAATTTAGAAGTTATTAGTATTTATTTATAAATTAATATATTATATATTTTATACTTTATATAATATATATTTATATAGAACACTAGAACTTAGAAGCTATTATTATTCATTTATATATTATATATTATATATATATATATTTCTAACGGTTCTGGTTCCGGTTCCGGTTCCTTGACTTGGAACCGGAACCGTAGTTAACGGTTCTTAAAATTTGGAATCGGAACCGTAGTGAATGGTTCGGTTTGGTTTGGTTCAGGTACGGTTACGGTTCTGGTTCCACCGGTTCTTTGTGGACCCCTAGGCAAGATACACACTCATACTTGTGCATCCCTAGTTATAACAATAGATTAGAAGCTATTAGTATTTATTTATATATCTTATATTATATAAATATATAGAACATTAGAACTTATAAGCTAAATGTATTTATCTATATATTATATATTTTATACTTTATATATAAATAGAACACTAAAATGTAGAAGGTATTAGTATTTATTTATATATTATATATTTTATACTTTATATATTATATATTTATATAAAACACTAGAATTTAGAAGCTATTATTATTCATTTATATATTATGTATTACATATATTTTTTTTTAACGGTTCCGGTTCCGGTTCCTTGACTTGGAATCGGAACCGGAACCATAGTGAACAGTTCCTAAAATTTGGAACTAGAACCGGAACCGTAGTGAACAGTTCGGTTCGGTTCAGGTACGGTTCTGGTTCTGGTTCCACCGGTTCTTTGTGCACCCCTAAGCATGACTAGCTTCTTAGGGGAGTGGGAATGGTTTTCCTCAACTTTTGCCAAGTTGATTTTAACCTCTAAAAGCCGCCTTCATCTCCATGCAACAAGATAAAAGAAAAAAATTGACAAGATTAGTCTTGTCCGTTTCTAGGAGGGTCAACATTGGAGATCCACTTGAAAAAAGGAGATGGCGCAAGTAAAACTCTCGCCGTGTATCATCACTTTGAAAAGTGGTGGATCTTATTACCACGTCTTCCTTCAGTAGAAAATTGCTTCCTCTCTTTGGTGCCATCTTTAATATGGTGGGAGTTGGTTGTTGCTGGGCTACATACATTCTATTTATTTATCTGCTCTGATATTGGAGGCTGAAGAGGCTTATGGCTCGATAAGAGTTCATATTGTTGGTATTTGGGGCATATGGTTTGAGAGAAACAGTACAAGGTAGAACAAGAATTAGTGCAAGTGTTTATTGAAAATCTACACAATGACCTCAGTTTGGCATCGACTTTAAATTTCTTCGGAGGTGTTCTTCACCAAGTCATTCTTGGAAACTGCAAAAAAGTGGGTCTTTCTTCTTATCCTAGCTCATTACTTTTTTGTGGTATCTGCCTCCTTTAAATTTGATCAAGCTTAATTTTGATGTACGTTTTTGCATAACCTCAGAAAGATGGAATTTTAAATGCGGCTTTAAACTGCAAGGGGAATGGCATTTTTGCATTTTCCAAACTTTTAGCGTTTTTAATGCTGGAGAAGTTGGATTAGGAGCTGACAGGTCTTAAATGAGTTTTGCCTACTCCATGATTTATCGTTTGATGGCGGTGGTTCTAATATAATTTAAATAGTTAAAGGTTATGAATCCCTGGAGATACTCTTCCCTTGTTAAGGAAGTAGTTGACATATTTTTTCAAAAATTCAAGGAAGTAGTTGATATATCTTGAAAGTTCGGAATTCCTTACCGACTGGATGCCTAGATTGGCAATTCATTAATAAAAGGACTGCTTGCTTTGGAAGATTAGTTGGGTTACTCCATGTCTTGTCAATTTGTTCTGGTGTCTGTTCTGTAGGCTGTTTTAGCATGTAATTATGTTCTTTGTTGAGCAATTCTTTTTGCCAGAGTTCGATACTTTGTAATCTTCTCTTTTAGAAGTTCGATTTAGTATTAAAATCCTACCATTCAATATAGCATATTACTAAAAGTTCGAGACTTTTTGCTTTACCTTGATTATTTAATCTTCTTTATCACTAGACATTCTTGATGGGCTCAGCAAACTGATTGTAACAGTCAGTGGTCCACCATTAGAATGTTGTATCTTTTGTTAATTGTAAATTAAATATATACATAGTGTCAACTAGTTTACACAGTAATTTCATCTCATGGAATTTCTAACTCCCCTTCCAGGGTAGTCATAGTTTTTAAAGGTATCATTCATATTCCTTGAGTAGTCGTGTTTTAATTTTTTTCCCCCTTAATTAGCTAAAATTCTAATTTGGTTCCATGAATCCTGAAGTAACTAAGGTTCAATCAACCATTGATTGTGAGCCTTGCTAGACTTTATCTCTGAACATCTGATTGGTGCTTCTGCCAAATGGTTTTATAAAATAGCCGTGCAAAATATATTTATGTGTGTATATTGGGTGGAGCCACATGGGGTCCAGTAGGGGTGATTGCCCCCACTGGACTTTCTTGTTATTTTTGTTATTGTATATGGACTTTTAGTTAATTATATAAATGGCCCCACTGAAGTCTTACGAAAATTTCAAAAAAATCCATTTTACCAAGCCGAAGTTCAAAAAGACCCATACATTCTCTCTTTTGCTGACCCCACAATACTTAGAAAATGTTAAAATCATTGCACATTCCACCTTTCTTGAGAGAGAGAGAGAGAGTCGAGTTCTCAACGGTGAGACCAGAAAGAGAGAGGAGGTGCTTTTGGCAACTAGCGGCAATATAATAACAAATGTGTGAATCAGGTTAATTAATTTGTTTTTGTTCAATTAATTTATCTTTTGATTGTCTTTGATTATTCCTATTAGCCAGAAACTAGTAAGAGAGGTTAATTTGTATTTGGATTATTTTAGTAAATTGCAAGACTTTTATTAAATAAAAAAGAAAAAAGAAAGCTAACTAATAAAAAGATCAATGGATGCATATATTACTTTATTTATATTTTAGAATGACATATATTGTTATGGAATTCTGCTGCTATCCTTGATTTAAGTTGCTTTGATTATATGAATTCAATTTTTAAACAGTAATAGAAAATATATTGACTTCAATATTTTAATTTTTATATTCATTATTTTAAATTATTTTTTATAATATTAGAGTCAAAGGTTGCCCACTGAAGTTAAGTTTTGGCTCCGCCGTGTGTATATATATTTTTGCTTTGATTATATGAATTCAATTTTTGAACAGTAATAGAAAATATTCACACCTTTTCGACTCTCTTTCATATCCACCTTGGACTGGAATCCTTCATTATGCTGAGTCTCTACTGGCTTACGTTGGGAACCTCAGAACTGCTTCTACAGTTCTATTTATTCTGCTCAGTATTATAATTCCTATAGAGTTCATTGTATTGCGACAGACCAAAATAGTTGCTGTAGAATAAGTGTGATGTCGACTATCATTGTTAGCATATGTTCACCTTATCACTTGCGGATTTTATTAGTAACTAACTGATTTGTGGATTATGTGCAGAAATATGTACTGCTTCAGCTACCACTCTGGTAAACTAGAGCATCTAATGAAGGTAAGCTTCAAATTTCTGGAGGCCAATTGGGCCAGGTGATAGGAGTTACCATCTAAAGATTGCCATTAATTGTTTCCAAATCTATTATTAAGATAATAATTATTTATATAGTCAACTTATTTATCAAAAAAAATTATTTATATAGACAACTTAGTTAGAGTATGTTGGCCATATTTTCAATCATAAACTACATGTGATCTTTCTAGAAAGTTCTACGAGGTCAAGGACGTAGGTGCAATGGATTAAGTTTTTATTTTTAATATTATTTATTATTTATTTATTTGGGTCATTTTATCGTGTGTATAGAGAATTAGTTTCAACCTTGTGAATTTTCATATGTGATTGATGATGGTGTTTTTGCATTTTCTAGGTGGTGTAGACATATATATATAGAAAACCTATAGATGCACCGGTGAGAAAAGGAAGGTTTATTTGCAATTTTGCATAGAAGGTTGGAGGACAGAGGGTGTCCAAAATTAATATGGGATGAAATCATTATAAATGACTTTAAAAAGTCAAATATTTGAGGAGAGATGACTTGTAATAGGTTAGAATAGAAAAAGAAATTTCATGTAGCCGACCACATTTATATGGGATTAAGGCAATGGTAGGATGATGATATATAGCCAATAGCCTTGGTTTCCTTCCCTTTTTCCCTTGTGTGGAGGGTGGTACTTGGTGTTAACAGAACTATCCATATGTGTTTCTAATTATGCATGCAATCACATGGAAAAAGCTTCTTTCGGGTAACTTAATCATATGGAAAATGCTGTCTCCATGATCAAGACACGTGAAGCTTGAAGAATGAGAAATATTTTTGTAAGAAGTTGCAAGACTGATTTCTTTAGTGCTAAATGTTTAATCTGCAGTGTAACTTGGTTTTTCTGTTAGAATCCGATATTTGAATTGTGAAGTGCTGTATTTCTTTTATATTTGCAGGTGCATGAGAAGGATGTCATAGGTATCACTCATCATCCCCACAGGAACCTCGTTGCTACATATAGTGAAGACTGCACCATGAAATTGTGGAAGCCTTGAGAATTCTTTGGCACGGTTGCGTTTCCATTCTCATTGTAGAACATAATTTAATTTTCTTTTATCTTTCCTTAGCCGCAATTATTTTGTAATACCAGTTGTTTAGTCCAAAAAGTATCAGATTTTATAGTTTAGCATATACTCTCTCTCTCTCTCCCTCTCTCTCTCTCTCTCTCTCTCTCACACACACACACACACACACACACACACCCACACACCCACCCACCTCGCTGAAGTTTCTTCTAAAGCTGCAAGTAATCTTGGAAGTTCGGAATTCCTTACCGACTGGATGCCATTTGGGTTCTATTTTATCCAGTCGGATCCATTTGATGACCCATTCAACATAAATGGTTATATTTTATCGGGCCAAATATTACAATCGAAAATTCCCAGTTGCATTTTGAAATCAATCCGGAAACCCTAATCTATTATTTCTCTTCATGGAATCTGCAGCTCCCGATCTAAAACCTGAAAACCTAATTCATGTGTCTCCTTGTCAATAACTTCATAGCTCAGAATTTGAATTTTACATTGATCGTCTTCATATGCATTGTTAAGACTGGCTTAACTGTGCAAGGATTTTGATGATCAGAAAATATCATTTCTTATGAAAAAATTGGCATCACATTCTTGAGTGTTTCATCGGTGTGCATCAAAAACTGATGCAAACGGATAAAAAGGGTCAAGTACGAAGTGGATCATCCCTGAAATGAAATCTCACATTCATAATAGGGATGAAATTTCATATTCATAACATCACTCAAAACGGTATAGATTTGGGCTTCTTTTTTTTTTTTTTTAATTTTAAAAATATATTTGTTATTACTTTTTACACCAATTCAGCAGAAAATGGCAATTAAATAAATTAATTATGCTATTAATGGTGCTGTAACACTAGCTTTAACTATCCCCCTTCCACCAGCAATAAAATAAAATTTGCTTAAGAGAATTTGTAAGAAGGTGTGATGCATACTTAAAATTGACTTTCAGTGGCATAAATTTGTCTGAACTCTTTGCCCCAGCATGACAATGACAAGCAATCATATAAAGTGTATTGAGTTTGTTCTGTATTCGACCTGTGGGATTGAGTAGGTCATATTTTTAGGTATATATGAAGAACCAACCTCAAAATAACAGAAATAATAAATATAAGCAATACAACAGTAGAATTTTCAAGGAGAAACGGGTATGAAAAAAACAGTACTCCTTTAGATTTCACCTTCTTGGCATCGAAAAGAGAATTTGGACCCCTTTAAACACTTACAGATAATGAGATAAATGAATCATACACAGCAGAATCGGAATGACATGCCCCTTCTTGGTGAAATTGATTTGTTCCGCGCTTAACTTTCAAAGAAAAATTTTAATCTAGGAAATAAAGAATTCTATATATATATATATAAAGAGCTCTTTCAGGATCTTCTTTTTATAGACCTTGGCTCTTCTCCAATGAGTAGTGAGAATACAACGAGGAGCAAAATCTCTAAGACGAGAATATTGTTACTTCAAATCTCAGAGGTGCTTGAACTGGTTGTTTCGGTTTCTGTTTTTTCAAGTTCTAAAATCATATTGAATCCAAATTCATAGGAGCAAACAACAATTTGAGTTCTTCTGCGGTTTGGGTTGTGTTAATCTGCTTAGTTGAATTGGTGGAAGGGATTTATCTTTGGAGGATTTGTGTTGATTTTGAAATATTACACTAACAAGTGACATTGAAGCTTGTGTTCTCAAAACTTGCACACCAAGTATTTGTGAAAATTCCTGAATGGCTCCTACATTCCTATTTTGCATTCCTCTCATTATAGCAATGGTCGGTGGTTCTAGGCGATAAAGGATCAATGTTTCTCTAACACTAGAAGGCAACATAATCTCCACGGAAGATCATTTTGATGATGAAGGAATCTTTGAGTATTATAAGAATGTAGTTGGTTGTAGACCAATGAGGTGTGAACGGAGTTTTGATTTGGAGAGCATATAGCAAAGATATCACTTGGAGTTTGCGCATTACTTCAGAAAGAATAGTTGGGGTTTACTAACTAAATTAAGCTAGGATTGCATTCCCGACATGGTTCGTTATTTCTATAGCAATGTGTTTTCATATAATGACAATGAGCTATGGATGACGGTGAAATGTTTTGGGACAGAAATCAAGGTGACAACCCAATTAATTGCTGAGGTTATTGGAGTTCTAGAGGCACATAATGGTTTAGTATTTCCTTATCTAGGTACTGAAGAGAATCGACCAAGTATGGAAGAAATCATTAGGATGTTGTGTGACCCAAATGCTCCAAATGCCTACCTCACTGACAATGTCTCTGCACTGAATTTGTTTGTCTATTATACTCTTGACCCTCATGATCATAAGGGCGATTTGCCATAGCATCAAGGTGAGATCTTATATCACATTGTGAATGGTGATAGAATTAATGTGCCAACAACTATTTTGAGGACTATGATTCAATAGTCAAATCATTCGAGGGCTACCAATGCTTTTCCTTTTCCTCTGATCATAATGAAAATTCTCAAGGCAAAGAATGTCTATATTCCTTCAAATGCTTTAGTGATGAAGTCAAAAGGAAAGTTCACGTTAAGTCTTCAATCAATAATAAGATGAAGGAAAGAGCTCAAAAAAGAGGCGGTAAGACATCATGTTGAGAAAGAGATTGAGGATCAGACTGATGATAATGCTCCTATTGCCGGACTATATGTTCCAGATTCTAATCATGCTTTAACTACTAGACAGTACAATCAATCCATGAAGGGGTTGACAAAGTACTTGAAGAGGAAGTTTTCAAAGCTTGAAGTATTGATTAGGAGAGTATTTCCTGGAACTTTTGGAACTCATGGTGATGATAATGATGATGATTAGGTCTTAATGGTTGAGACTTAGTTTATGTTGCTAGACTTTGAGAAGTTAGTTATGTTTAAGTCTAGATTTGATGCTTGAACTTGCTATGTTCTATATGTCTTTTACATATTATGCTTTATGCTTTAGATGTTTGATTGTTATGCTTATGTGTAACATTCCATAATTTTGGTATTTTAGCTTATCTATTTGATTGGAGATTATGTTTGATCTCACTTAATCATGTCTTAATTGGGTTCCTCTTGTTCACATTTGTCTTACTTTGTCAATTTGTTCCAAAAAGGGAGAGACTTATATATGTGAAAAAGGGGGAGACATGGAAAACATATACAAAGGGGGAGACATATGATTTTTTGTGATATGACATATGATTAAGGGAGAGTTTGGATATGATTTTATATTATTATATTTTTCTTGATTAAGCTTTCACAGGTAGTGTTGTTTGCATGATGTGCAGATTTTACAGGTTTGACAGACACTACATATGAAGGTTCAAAGCTTGCTCACAATGCTCTGAGTTCTTCAAGATATATTTATTTGTATTGGGGATATATTATAATATGACTTTTTCAGTGGTTAGGTTATGATTGTCTAGGTTGATATCCTTTTTCAGTCTGCCCGGAATATCCTAGTGATAGAAAAATTATCTACCGAATTTGTGTGAACTATAAGTCTCAATAATACGTTGGTCACCTTGGCACAATGTCAGGTAATTGGACTAGAGGCTAGCCAAATACTCAAAGTCATAAAGATGTAGCTTTTCATCATCTGCTAGTAGTCTCTTCGTTGGCGATGTTCTGGATAAGCAAGATAATTTAACACCTTTACATAACCTGAACAACTCTTGGGCCTCTGTCTCATTAAAATGCTTCGCAAACCCTTCCCCTGCGTACCGTGCCAATCGGGGCAGGTAATTACAGTCTAGGACAAAAAAGTTTGTTTTGAAGTATTCGGGCTAACAAGCCATATACACAGTGTATGGGGAATGTCACATTAGAGTTTCTAGGATCAGGATAAGAAACAATGTCATTTAAACCTCTGTAAATGCTGGCTAGAACAGGAACAAAAAGACAAAATTTATTATCGTCTGTCATTATGTTAGCAACCTTAAACCCCTCAGGACGAATTATATTTCCAGGACTGGTAGGCAAAACAAATTTGCAAAACCAAAACGCCATGAATGCTGCTAAATAAGTTTTGTTCCTCATCTCTGGTTCTATTCCAAGACTAGTAAACATCTCATCTTCATGTGGCGATCAATTCTTAACGGGATCAATCATTCCAGAAGGGTTGTGAGTCTCTTTGGGATGTTGAGTTTTGTTTCTCGATCCTCTTCTCAGAGGTTGTTTACTATACTTAGTGGCTCCTTTGAACCAAAACTTTGTCCATTCAGAAATTCTTACAGTCCGGTCCCGTTTATATTGCTTGCAAAGCTGGTGGAAAGTTAAAAATTAGTATAGGCAACTCAAAGGGAGAAGAGAACCTCCATCTTTATTTGTGTCGTATAATTCTTTTGCACAAGCAATGACTTTTTTGTAAAATCTTCCACAAAATGGGAGACCTCTTATCATATACAAGTCGTGAAGGAAATCGATAGTCCCTGATCGAGCAGTGGAGTGTATTGGTTGAAGGGCAGCTTTGTCCATTCAGAAATTCTCACAGTCTGGTCCCGTTTATATTGCTTGCAAAGCTGATGGAAAGCTAAAAATAAGTATTGGCTACTCAAAGGGAGAAGAGAACTTCCATATTTATTTGTGGCGGATAATTCTTTTGCATAAGGAACTATTTATTTGTAAAATCTTCCACAAAATGGGAAACCTCCTATCACATACAGGTCGCGAAGGAAATCGACAGTTCCCCGATCGAGTAGTGGAGTGTATTGGTTGAAGGGTAACTTTGTCCATTCAGAAATTCTCATAGTCCGATCCTGTATATATTACTTGCAAAGCTGGTGGAAAGCTAAAAATAAGTTCCAGCAACTCAAAGGGAGAAGAGAACTTCCATCTTTATCTGTGGAGGATATTTTTTTTGCATAAAGAACGACTTCTTCGTAAAATCTTTCACAAAATGGGAGACCTCCTATCACATACAGGTCATGAAGGAAATCGATAGTTCCTCGATCTAGCAATGGAGTGTATTGGATGAAGGGCACCAAGACTCAAGGAAAACTCTGATTACATTCACATGTCGATCATATGAGAACAAGGAAGCAAACATGGCGTTGTATAATTTGTTGTCTTTAAGGAATTTGTCGTGACGACATAAAACGTCCTCTGACCATTCCCAATAACCTTGGGTATACGCCAAGTCAACAGAAGCTTTAAAGAAAACACCCCATTCTACTTCTTTGACGCGTACTTTATGATCCATGAGTGAAAATTACTCTAGTTCTTCTTCTTCTATTTCATGAAGTGTAGATTTCAACACTAAAGCCTTTGAAATTAATGCCCGTACCTTATTCTAATTATAGCTAAGATTCACAAGCATGCAGGAAAATTCTTTAGACCATTGTGACAGGTGGTATGAAGCATTAGGTGGAGACACCCGTGGAGCAAAATGACCAATTAGTGGGGTCCCTATATCAAGTGTAGTTCCTTTTTCCATGACATCATTTTTTTGTTCTAAAATGGTTACGGTGTTTGCCTTGAAGCTTTTGAAGAAAACCATGATTAGCTGGAGTCAAAAGTTGTTTACCTAACAAGAAGGAAAAAAAAGTGTGAGAGAACTTGAACCAAAGAAAAAAAAGTGTTTGAAAAGGACTAACAAAAGTGTTCCAACAGAACAAAGGGACCCCGAAAGGCCGATAAAGTGTTCCAAAGGAACTAAGTGAGCTCGAAGGGCACTAAGGGACCCCCAAGAGATGATAAAGTGTTCTAAAGGAACTAAGGGATCCCGAAGGGATGATAAAGCGTTTCAAAGGAACTAAGTGACCCCAAAGTGCACTAAGGGACCCCGAAGGGACGATAAAGTGTTCCATAGGAACTAAGTGGCCCTAAAGTACACTAAGGGACCCTAAAGGGATGATAAAGTATTCCAAAGTAATTAAGGGACCCTGAAGGGATGATAAAGTGTTCCAAAGGAACTAAATGATCTTGAAGGGATGATAAAATGTTCCAAAGGAACTAAGGGACCTCGAAGGAACAATAAAGTGTTCCAAATGAACTAAGGCCCGAAGTGCACTAAGGGACCCCGAAGGGACGATAAAGTGTTCTAAAGGAACTAAGGGACCCCGAAAGGACGATAAAGTGTTCCAAAGGAACTAAGTTACCCCGAAGGGCACTAAGGGACCTCGAAGGAACGATAAAGTGTTCCAAAGGAACTAAGTAATCTTGAAGGACACTAAGGGACCCCGAATGGATGATAAAGTGTTCCAAAGGAATTAAGTGACCACAAAGGGCACTAAGGGACCTCGAAGGGACGATAAAGTGACCCCGAAGGGCACTAAAGGACCCTGAAGGGACGATAAAGTGTTCCAAAGGAACTAAGGGACCCTGAAGGGACAATAAAGTATTCTGAAGCAACTAAGTGACCCCGAAGGGATGATAAAGTGTTCCAAAGGAACTAAGGGACCCTGAAGGGATTCTTAAGTGTTTCAAATGAACTAATTGACCCCGAAGGGGCTAATGAATGGTGTTCGGAACTCCATATTCTGAAAGAAGCGATTGGATAATTTGGCAGCGTTTTGGAAAGTTGTCCCTCACTGTAAACGGAAGGGAAACCTGCAAGAATTGACAAAGAAATTAAAACTGGCAAGAAAAGAGTTGAGTAACTCACGTAAAGTTTTCTTCCTCGATGAGTTTAATGGATTTGTACGTTGTTGCAGAGGCAATACAAAATTTGAGCAGAGCCCACAAGTAGAAGTTGATCTGGAAAAAAAAAAATGGTTACTATCGATCACGGAAGACAAAGTTGCTACTATAAAAGAGAGAGAAATTTTGCTTGTCGCCAAATTATCATTGGAAAAAAAAGAAGTGTTCTTTACAAAGTTCAGCCGCATGTTATACTATGTTTCAAGGGTTTGCAATACATGGAGTAGTGTAGGAGAGATAGTGTGGTGTTATAATAACTCTTCATGAGATTGCAAGTTCGAAACCAGTAGGCTACACAAAAAATTCTTATATTTTTACACATCCATATATATATATATATAGATGTGTGTGGGAAACAAGAATCAAAATTGAGGGGGTCTTCATTATTCACACATGCGCATATATACGTATCTCAACAACCTAGCAGGAAAAAATACGGAGAAAAAAGAAAGAAAGAAAAGAAAAAAAGAAGGGGGAGAAAAAATAGAAAGAAAGAAGGAAAAATTAAAAAGAAAGAAAGATAGAGTTTACGTAAGAAAAAAGAAAGATAGAGTTTTTGTGACAAAAAAAAGAAGAAAGAAGGCAATACCAAAAAAAAAATTTGAAATAATACTAATAATCTTTACCTTTTTGCTGGCCAATGGGAGTTGCTAGGTTTCTTCCAATTTCCTTCCAATAGCAATTTGTGGGATTTCTCTCAATTATTTTTCTGATGTGAAGGGTCTGAAGCGTAGGTTACATATATATAATGGTGGATTAATCCTATTTGCCATTAGATTTTCAAGTCCTCAATTCCGTTTGGACAAGGAAAAAAATTCTCTTTGCAATAGGATCTTCAAGTCTTCAATTTCATTTGGACAAGGAAAAAATTCTATTTGCAATAGGATCTTCAAGTCTTCAATTTTATTTGGATAAGGAAAAAAAAATCCTATTCGAAATAGGATCCTCAAGTCTTCAATTCCATTGGTACAAAAGAAAAATTCTATTTGTAATAGGATCCTCAAGTTTTCAATTCCGCTTAGACAAGGGGAAAAAAGTCATATTTGCAATAAGGTTTTCAAGACTCCAATTCAACTTGACAAAGAAGACATCCTCTTTGCAATTGAATTTTGCAAGGAAAAAAAAACTTCACGAAATTTAAATACTTCAAGTCCAGCTTTAGATATGTGACAAGCTCGATATAGCGCGACACTTGTAGTGGGGGCAATTTATAGACATTAAAAAAATTACATGATGGACCCAAAAATATAATTTGGGCTTATCTTCAGTTTAGCCCACTTTGGAATGTGGCCCAATTAGTCAGATAATTCAAAGTCAAGACCCACCACAAATAAATGGGTCATGGGCTGATCCAAGTTGTCTAAGAAGTCCAAGTCCACTAGAAAATGGGTTAAAGGATAATTGATATATATGTATAAATATTTATCATAAAAGATAATTATATATATATATATATATATATATATTAATTGGATAATTATCACAAAAGATAATTATCATCAAAGATAATTACCAAGGGTACAAGAAGTTACTAGTTTGCCACTCCAAGAAGTCTATAAACAGAGGTAGAGGGTGAAGAGAAAAGGGAGGAACCAGAAGACTCTTAGAGAAAGCTAAAACTCTGTATGATTCTTCGTTCTAAATCCAAAGCACCAAAGTATCTAAACCCTGAAAGAGAAGAACAACAAGCACATCATCCACGTGCCGTTCTTCACTAAAGTTTCAAACTAATTCAAGATCAAGCTCCAGCAACCCTTGAATCTGGATCACCAAGGAGATCGAATAAGAGGAATTTATCTTTCTTTTGTAAAGATCCACAGAGATTTGTAACCCATATTTCTTAAAATAAATAAAGTTGACATATTTGTCCACGTGTTTTGATTTTATTCTCAAACTTGAAATTTGTGTGTACACATAAATCCAAGAATTTCATCTCTGACTATGAAATACGAATGCCCCCAATTGTCCTTGTTAATCATTACTCCGATCTTGAAGGCAAACGTAATAGGATCAAAATCCTATGATGTTATCCTATGCTAATGTATACAGAGCATAGGCTTACTTTGAGCACTTTAATTTCTTTGAAGTAACAGCACCGGAGGCACGACCCAGCCAGTTAAGGCCAGGAGCGCATCGCCGACAGAAGGGATGAGACAATCGATGCACACCGGAGGCGGACCGGTCGGCCCAACCCAATGTCCAACTAAGAGCTTTTGAAGTGCAATAACTTAAATATACGCTATTGGAGTTGGAATTACTACAGCTGCTAGCACTAGACTTGCCCTCTAATGGATCCTCATTAAGGGATTTAGATTGTACTCATTCTAATTACCAGACTCAATGAGCTCGGTATTGTTATTTATTGTCACTACCTTCTCATGTAAGGAGTAGGTAATTTGCACGCCAGATGCCTTTCTTGGATGTGGTAGTCGTTTCTCAGGCTCCCACTCCGAATTGAACCTTAATTCTCCGTCACTGATCACCACCATAGTAGGCCACTATCCTACCATCGAAAGTTGATAGGGCAGAAATTTGAATGATACGTCGTCGACATGAAGGTAGTGGATCCGTTTAGTTATCATGAATCATTAGAGCAACGGACGGAGCCCACGTTGACCTTTAATCTAATAAATGTATCCCTTCTAGAAGTTGGGGTTTATTGCACGTATTATCACTAGAATTACTACGGTTATCTGAGTAGCATATAACATCAAACAAACTATAACTGATTTAATGAGCCATTTGCAGTTTCACAGTCTGAATTAGTTCATACTTACACATGCATGGCTTAATCTTTGAGACAAGTATATGACTACTGGTAGGATCAACCAGGTAGCATTCATTCACGACGTCGACACTGCATGAGCCAAATTGAATAAATAGTAAGGTTAAGACGAATACGACAGCATGCATATATAAGCTAGGGCTTTGTCCAAACCCTAGAGAAGGATTAGTTGATCCTATTGGGCTGGAGGCACTCCATAGACAGAGATGAATCAATCCTCAAAATGGTCTTCATGGCCTTACAAAGCCCTCTTTGAAGCTTTCCCTCTCTAGAACTTCACTTTCTCTCACTAGAATTCAAAATATGCTCTCTAATATATCAATATGGAATATTTGTATCTAATACATATTCATACATATACATCTGACTTTAGGCTCAAAATATCACATAAATTTCGTGGGAGGCTTCTTCTGATAAGTGGCCAAGTGGGAAAAATATCTTGTAAAATTATCTTGTACAGGAATTTGAGATGCATCAAAATGAGTATTTCAATGCATCGAAATGGGCATTTCGATGCATCAAAGTTGACTTGCTCTTGGATTCCTTCAACTTCTTAGCTTTTCGGCTCTGGTCTTGACACACACTTCACTTATCCTCATTGTAGACATCCAATTAAGCATGCTCGAATTTTAGGAATACATTCATGAAATGCTAATGGTGTCATAATAAGCCATATTCTGGATTAGGACCTAAAATCATCAAAAACATAAAAACAAGTAAAAACAAAACAATATGTACATCTATGGGATTAAAACACGTAAGTAAAGGCACGAGAATTTATAACATTGAACTCTTATCACAAACCTAACAAGTTTAGACTTCAGTAAGGATGCAAAATAAACCAAAATCAAACATATGTAATGCCATCATAAGCTCACAAATAGAAGTGCATACATGTATATATATATATATATATATATATAGAAGAAGAGTATACCAACTGGATAAACCAGGAAGAGCCAATATTCTGATGAGATTCTGAAATTAACGATGAAGACGCTGGAGCTGATGAATTACAAAGATGATGACACTGGAGCTAATGAATCACAACGATGATGACGCCGGAGTTGATGAATCACAACATTGATGATGCCGGAGCTGATGAATCATAATGATTGCAATAATGGACTCACTTTCTCTTTCTAAACTTCTTGCACACACACACACACACTCTATCTCTCACTTTTTTTGTATCAATGTTTTCTTTTGCACATAGTGACGATAGACCCATCAAGCTTGATCGCCATTTTTCCCTAGCTAAAAATTTCTCTATCTCTCTATTCCTTGCATCGAATGTAAGACCCATTGTTTCTCACTCTATCTGTATATCAATATGCTCTAATTAAAGAAATTATACCCCACCTCCTTTTTTTTTATTATTTCATTTTCTATTTATAGGGCCACCATTTAGGGTTTTCTATCCCTAGTGAATTAAAATCCCATATTTTTTTCCTTTGCATAATTATTTGCCCTAGAAGCAATTTCAAAAATGCCCTTCTTTTTGAGTTTGACGAAATTGCCCCTACAATTAGGTTAGTGCATATACATGAAAATATATAATAGAGCAAGATAATTGAATTAAATGATGAAATTAAATCCGAC
The DNA here is from genome assembly GCA_026545225.1 of Cornus controversa. NCBI lineage: Eukaryota > Viridiplantae > Streptophyta > Magnoliopsida > Cornales > Cornaceae > Cornus > Cornus controversa. The sequence goes on along the minus strand of CM048849.1, from coordinate 11,348,614 downwards.
AAATGCATTTAGTGTAAAATGACACTAATGCCCATGCAGATCCTTTTTGACATTAAAACTTGAGCAAACATGCTCATGGGATTTCTGGACCTTTAATCTCCCCCTTTTGCCTTTTAATGTCAAAAACCACCAAACTTCTTACCTTACCCTAACTTCTTTCTCCCCCTTTTTGGCAATGAAAGTCAAATCTGGTCAGAGGCAAGGGTTTTGTCATAATATTTGCTAATTGTACCTCAGTATTGATATACTCGATGAGTATATTGCCTTTTTGCACATTGTCCCTCAGGAAGTGATACTTGATATCTATGTGTTTGCTTCTATTATGAAAAGTGTGGTTCTTACTAATAGCAATTGCACTTTGATTATCACAAAAAATGGTAGTAGGAGTAGAGAATTCAATGCCTAGATCTGTGTGTGTGGTTCTCATCCATAGTGATTGAGAGCAAGCTTGTGCAGCTGAAATATGTTCAGCTTTGGAGGTGAAGAGAGACACAGAAGCTTGCTTCTTTCTTTCTAAACCATGAAACCACATTACTTGCAAACATATAACAACATCCCGAGGTGCTTTTTTTTATCAATTTGTGAACCCCCCCAATCGGCATCTAAGAAGGCCACAAAAGATAACACTGAAGAAGGGGTATAATGCAGTCTGAGTCTAATGGTGCCTTTAATATATCTAAAGATCCTTTTGACAGATTTTAAATGTGAGACTCTAGGATCACTTTGAAATGTAGGAACTAAACCAACTGCAAACATGATGTCAGGTTTTGATGCAGTAAGGTATAAAAGACTTCCTATCATGGATCGATAAAGTGTATTATCAATAGGGTCAGTGGTACATTCTTTAGAAAATTTTGTGGTGATGCACATAGGAGTATACATTGGTTTAGAATCATCCATGTTAAATTTTTCCAGAATTTCTTTTTCATACTTCTCTTGGGATATGAATATACCTTTTGCATGTTGAATGATTTGAAGTCCTAAGAAGTATTTCAAAGTGCCTAACATGGACATCTCAAATTTAGATTGCATAAGTGCATCAAAGTGTGTGGTTTGACTCGAGTGTGAACCACAAAATATGATATCATCCACATAAATTTGCAAAATTAAAAAGTTTGAGTTGGAGTACCTCACATAGAGTGTGTTGTCGACCTTTCCTCTTTGGAAACCTTGTTCAATAAGTAAGGAGTGGAGTGTCATATGATCGGCGTCGAATGTTACGCATTCTAGCCTCTTAACTTGCGTATTTTATTCTCTTAGTGATAGATTATTTTGAGATTTTACTTCATTTTAGTGTTTTCTGTATTTTCAGGGCCTTAATGATTATTTTAGTTAAAATCATGATTTTGGGCTTTTAAAGATGACGTCCAAGAGGGTTAGATGAAGCCTACATCAAAGGGATCCATTCAACTCCATAATTTAACTCAAATCAGCCCAAGGAAGAGGTCCAAGAGAATTACAACTGCTTAAAAAGGTTACGGGCCTGAAGCCCAATTCTATGCTTAATACAATTTTAATCCCATTTTGGAAAATGGACCAAAATTCTTATTTTTGAGTCTCAAGTCGACTAAATTTTTGAATGGGTTGAACGAAATTTGATTCTAGACACTTTCGTATTTCACAAAAATTTCGTGAATCAGACTTCTAGTGGGTCAAAATTTGGGCCAAACGTCAGCAAAAAAATCTACCTGTTTAGTGCTATGGGAAAACCTAATTAATTTCTTATTAGATTAGGACTTTGATGTATTCTTTTGGTGCATAAAGTGGCGAATTGGAGGCTATTTGGAGAGAGCTTAGAGAGCTTTTGGACACCATTGAAGACATATTTTGTAGACCTTTGGAGTGAAAAACTATTAGAGAACGAAGTCTTGCACGTAATTCATGAAGATGATGCTTTCTTCCTCAACCGTTGAAGGTTCTTCTACTACCATGAGCGGCTAGTTCATCCACTAGGGTTTTGATATAGCCCTAACTAAGCATCAATGGTTTGGTTGTTTTAATTATTGGGGACCTTTAGATACATGCATAGATTGTGTAATTTAGAGGATTCTTATTATAGAATTACGCTATAAAAGTCTTATAAATTCAGTTTCATTGTTTTTTTATCTTGTCTTAGATATTTAGTTGTTGTTATTGAACTCAATCTCTCTTATTTTTTTGTGATTATGAGAGCAATTATTACATAACGGTAATCACTGAATATATCATTAAAAGCTTTGATGGAGTATGCCTAGAGAAGATGGACCATACTGCACCCTAGAGTAGAGTAGTTAGGCTGATTGCCCATGCCAATCGAAGATAGTCCATGACTTAGCCTTAATCATATGTTATCTTCTTGACAGATGAAGGTGAGCTTGTAGCCACCGACACCACTTATGCATGATATAATTCCCATAGTTAATTTAATTGACCATTGATTGTGACATTAGTGATGAAGTTAATAACCCTAGATTTATCTCATATTATTTACACTCTTTATTTTCTCTTGCTTTATTTTATTTGTTTCTTTAATTAGTTTAAATATAAAAATTAGAATTCTTTTCTTTTAAAATTTAATTAGAATTAATTCTGTATACCAACTCATTCAGATCATAATCCTTGAGGTTCGACACCCCTTTCGATAGCCCTATTCTGCAAGGAATTCGTTCTATTGTGAAGTGTGGTAATTTTAATTGATACACTTATCACACACAATCAATTTTTTGGCGCCGTTACCGGGGATTATCTATTTGATTGATTGGATTTTACTGAATTAATTTTAATTGGATTTTTAGTTTAGGACATTTTTATATTTTGTTTTTGTTTTATTTTCAGGTACTTTTTGTTAATATATGCAAGGTCGTCGTTATGTGGCTGATCCTTTGATACCTCTTAATCCAGAGCTTGAACGTACTCTCAGACAACAGAGGAACATCCCTGTTGAACCCATTGTGTAAGAGAAAGAATTCATTGAAAACATGATAGAAGAAAGGAATAACAACATTGTTCCTAATGCTGCTGGGGAGAGGGCTAGATTGCTCAAGGACTACTATGTTCCTGAGACATATACTTCACTAGCCGGTTTCCAACTGCCCCATGTTAGAGCACAGAATTATGAGATCAAGTCCAGCATTATTCAGATGCTACCATCCTATTTTGGGTTGACTCAAGAGGACCCTTACAAGCATCTAGATGAATTCATTGAAGTGTGCTCAACTACTAAAATTCACAACTTCTTTGAAAATGCTTTCAGAATGAGACTTTTTCCATTCTCCCTAAAGGATAAAGAAAAGTATTGGTTCAAATCTCTACTGGCAGGTTCTATCACGACTTAGACTCAGATGTAACATGAGTTCCTTAAGAAGTATTTTCCTATAGGGAAGACCAATCAGTTCAGATGTGCTATCACTGGTTTCTCCCAACATAAGGGGGAACAATTTTATAAGACATGGGAAAGATTCAAGGACCTTCTTAGGAAGTGTCCTCATCATCAAGTTCCTAAGTGGCAATTAGTACAGAGTTTTCATGAATGGCTGACAGAAGTCAACAGACAGACGGTTGATGCATCCTGTGGAGGTACTTTTATGTTGAAGAGTGAAGAAGAGGCATGGACTTTATTCAAAAATCTTAGTGACAACTCTTTACAACATGTATCCTCTACTCGTTCTAGCAAACCTGGCACTACAAGGAAGACTGATGGGGCTTATAAGGTTGGTGCTACAGAAGCTATGCCAACCGACATTGATTTAATTGCACAAAAAGTGGCAGTAATTATGGCTGCTAATCAAGCTTATTCTGCTTCAAATTCTTCATTTCTAGGCCCTTGTGAATTTTGCTCTAGTCCTATGCATAATGTGAACAATTGTCCTTCACTTGGGCAATTTTTTGATTTTTAACATTAGTAAGTCTAAGCTGCATTCACTGGACCAATGAATCCTCCACGAGGTAATACTTACAATCCAACATGGAGGAATCATCCTGGTTTTTCCTACAGTAACCAAGGGGCAGCAATGCAACTTACATATCAGCCTAGGAATTATGTACCTTAACAGCAGTTCCAAACATAAGTTCCTATAGCGCAAGAAATTTCTGCTATTGAAGACAAGCTGACACTTGCCCTAACAAAGTTTGAGAAACTCGATTCCATTACAGAGACAGTGCAAGCTAATGTAGCAATAATGCAGTCTATAGCTCAACTAATACACTCTTATTCTCAATCTATTACCAAACTAGAATCTCAGTTTGGATAGCTTGCTAATGCGTTGAGTAGAAGAGAAGAATGGAAGCTCCCTAGTCAACCAGTTACTAATCTGAGAGGGATGCAAGCTTCCACAAGTAACCCACACCATGAGCAGGTTCAAGTCATTACCACTTTAAAGAGTGGGAAAGTAATTGATAACAAGGTGGGGGAAAAGAAAGAAGAAGAAAAAATGATCACAAGTCCAAGTGTTGAAAATTCTTATGAGCCCAAGGCTTCTTTTCCACAACATTTCCTTGAAGCATCTAAATTGGGGAAGCAAGGGGACAAGCTGCATGACATGATGCAAGTATTTCAACAAGTAAAAATTAATTTGCCACTCCTTGATTCCATCAAGAAAATTCCTCCTTATGCAAAATTTCTGAAGGACTTGTGCACTCAGAAGAGGCGCTCTAAGAGTCATGTGCCAAAGAAGGTGATGCTGCCACAATAAGTGAGTTCTATAATTTAGCAGTGCACTCCTCCCAAGTATAAAGATCCTGATGCTCCAACTATTTCATGCATCATTGGGGATCACCATCTTGATAAAGCTCTTCTTGATTTGGGTGCAAGTGTGAATTTGCTACCCTATTCAGTTTACTTACAGTTGGGCTTGGGAGAATTGAAGCCTACCTCAGTGGTGTTGCAATTTGCAGATAGATCAACAAAGCAACCCCGTGGGATCATTGAAGATGTGCTCATTAAAGTGGACAAGTTCTACTTCCCAGTTAATTTTATTGTACTTGAAACTAAGCCAGTTCATAATTCGAGGAGGCTTATTCTAGTCATCCTTGGTCGACCTTTCTTAGCTACTACAGATGCTTGCATAAATTGTAGGTCGGGGATCATGGACATCTCATTTGGCAACATGAATGTCAAGCTCAATATTTTCAATGCTATCCAGCACCCTCCTGATCAAAGTGATGTGTTTTGCATGGATGATATTGATGAATGTATAGAGGAATTTGTTTCATCCTCTCTATCTGGAAACTCCGTAGAGGTATGTAAGTCTCTTTGTGATTATGAGACAATTTATGAAGAAGAGTTGTGTGAAGAGGTAAATTCTATGCTGGAAGTGGATGCCATTCAGAATACTCCACCATGGAGAATTCCAGTCGAGCCATTGCCTCCCCTATCCAGCACTCCACTAGTACCTTCATTGGAGTCCCCTCCACAATTAGAGTTGAAGCCCTTGCCTGACAAGTTGATGTATGTATTTTTGGGGGCACATAGAACTCTTCCTGTTATCATTACCTCTGATCTAATAAAAACTCAAGAGACGCGCTTAGTAGAGGTCTTATCCCAACATCGTGAAGCAATTGGATGGAATGTAATAGATCTTAAGGGTATTGATCCTTCGATTTTCATGCACAAAATCCATCTGGAAGAAGGATGTAAGCCATCTAGAAAAGCACAGAGGTGATTGAATCCCAATATGAAGGAGGTGGTAAAGAAAGAGGTTGTCAAGTTACTTGATGTAGGTATCATTTATCCGATTTCTGATAGCATATGGGTAAGCCCAACGCAAGTTGTTCCTAAGAAGTCTGGTCTTACTATTGTCCCCAACTTGGTGGGAAAGCTCGTTCGGCAACGTACTACCACGGGTTGGCATGTTTGTATTAACTACAGGAAGCTTAACTCCATGACAAGGAAGGATCACTTCCTTCTCCCATTCATTGATCAAATACTTGAGAGGTTAGCAGGTCAGAGCTATTATTGCTTTGTGGATGACTACTTTTGTTATAACCAAGTGGCTATGGATCCAAAAGATCAAGAGAAGACTACCTTTACATGTCCCTTTGATACATTTGCTTATCGCCATATGCCCTTTGGGTTATGTAATGCTCTGGCGATATTTCAGAGGTGTATGATGGTTATCTTCTCTGACATGGTAGAAAAATTCTTGGGAAGTGTTCATGGATGACTTCTCTGTTTTTGGATCATCCTTTGAAGACTGTCTAAGCAAGTTATCACTTGTGTTTCAGAGGTGTCGGGAGAAAAATTTGGTACTTAGTTGGGAGAAAAACCACTTTATGATGAAAGAGGGCATTGTGTTAGGGCATATTATTTCAAAGAGAGGCATTGAAGTTGATAAAGCAAAGATCGACCTGATTTCTACTTTGCCTCCTCTAACTTCGGTGAAGCAAGTCAATTTTTTCTTAGGCCATGCTGGATTCTATAGAAGATTCATCAAGGATTTTAGTAAGATTGCTCGGCCTTTGTGCCACTTGTTATCTAAATATGTTTCTTTTTCCTTTGATGAAAGTGTATGCAAGCTTTCGAGAAGCTTCGGTCTTTACTATCCTCCACACCGATCATGCAATCTTCGAATTGGGCTCTACCTTTTAAAATTATGTGTGATACTTTTGACTATGCAGTAGGAGTAGTGCTGGGACAGAGAGAAAATAAACGTCCTTAAGTCATTTACTACGCTAGTATGATGCTCAGCTTAATTATACAACCACAAAGAAAGAGCTTCTAGCTGTAGTGTTTGCCTTGGACAAGTTTCATTCCTATTTATCGGGGTCTAGAGTGGTTGCCTACTCTGACCATGCTGCATTGAGGCATTTATTGGCAAAGAAAGAAACCAAACCGCGCCTTATTCGATGGATTTTATTGTTGCAATAATTCAATATGGAAATAAAAGATAAGAGGGGGACAAAGAGAAAGTTACAATTGAATGAATTGGAGTTCAGACACAATGCTTATGAAAGTTCACGCATTTATAAAGAAAGGACAAAGGCATTCCATGATAGACATATCTCATGGAAGTCATTCTCTCCAGGTGATAGAGTGTGGCTCTTTAATTCAAAGCTTCGGTTATTTTTCGGGAAGTTACGTTCAAGGTGGGATGGACCATTCCAAGTGACTTTGATTTTTCCTCATGGTGTGGTGGAGATTTGGAGTTTGAAAGATAATGCTTTGATAAAGGTTAATGGGCAAAGGTTGAAGCATTATGTAGAAGGATTTATGCCAACAAGAGACGTGGAGTCCGTCGACTTGACGTATCCTGTCTATCCTACTTAATCCTTTTAGAGAGTTGATCCTCGCATACAGGCGATAAATTGTAGGATTTGTACGTATTTCTATCCTTTAAAATTTTTAGTTTTTCTTTTATTTCAATTTTAGTTTATATTTTCTTAACTTTCTTTCACTTTTAGTTGCATTTTGATATGTTTTCTTTGAGTTTTTGATGTATAAATTGCTCCCAGAGGATGCCAAGAGGTGTACTGAGATATTTGGACTCAAAATAGGTGAAAAAATGAGCTCTCAGTTGACCTTGGGCGATCACTAGGCTGAAAATACACGTCTCGGTCGACCTTGGGCGATAGAGGCTCAATAGGCATCAGCAGGGGGGATCGATCGCCCATTTGAAGCGGGATCGATCGCCCCCATTTTTTCTCAAATTGGGGACACCACCAGTTGGGCGATCGATAGCCCAGAGCAAGGGGGATCAATCGCCCAAGGGTAAATAGAGGCTGCTCGGATTTTTCTTATATATATGACCCCCCCTCTCCAACTATGATGCACTTACTTGCTTCCTTGAAGACTTTGTGATCCACCTTGACTCCTACATGAACCGGGATTATAATTTCTTCAATTGGTGATTGTCATACAAATATTTATCATTGATCATTATCATTAACAATATCAAAACTAGATTGATCATCACTAGTTCTTAAGAAAACTCTTACTTTCTCAAGTTCTTTATCAAAGTAAGTAGAGTTTTTATTTTGCAAAATTGTGCCAATATTTTTGAGGGCTTTTGAAGACCAAGTTTGGGGGACATTATTGGTGGATTGAATTGTTCAAATTGGGGTGAAAAAGTTACCGAAAGAAGAGGTTGAAGGAGGTACTCTAACTGTGTACACCAAGTGTTTGTTTAAATTCCTCAACCAAACTTTTTCTATTTCAATGGCACCAAACCGAGAGGCGTCAAGAGTTCCTTTAAGCTTTATACGCCATACACTTTGGGCATTAGCTATCATTTCCCAGATCGTCTAGGGCCAAATTGAGAAGTTTTATTCAAAGGTTGTGGCCAAGGCACCAGACAGTGCAAGTGACTGGGAGATTTCATTCCCTACTATTATTCACCAGTTTCTCATTGCACATGGATATGCAGTCGATGAGGACGAGGTTATTTTTCATGAGATATTCACTATAGCACACATGACTGAAACATGAGCCGATCTCATATGCATCAGCGAGTCATTGCTGCACCAGGTGAAGTATCTAGATTGGCCCAGGGAGGGGAAGCTGTAGACGTACCACCACCAGTGGAGGATCCTAAGGAGATGGAAGTAGAAGAAGAGAATGTCCATGCACAAGTTGACGGACATGATTATGGTTATCTAGAAGGACAGATTGCTGGGTTGACTGCCCAGTTTGGCACCTTATAGATTGAGGTCTCCGCTCAGTTTGGAGCTATGCAGACAGAGATGGCGGATCACTATCGTGAGACTAGCCAGGATCAGAGAGAGATGAGGCAGATGCTGCGTGCTTTGATGCGCCAGGCGAACCTGGACCCAAATGCTCAGTCACCACCACATCCTTGATTAGGAGGTAACTATCTTGTGTATTTTTACTTTCTGTTTTTGTTTTGATTTTTCTTTTTGTTTTAGTTTTTTTGTATTTATTATCAATGAAAAAAAAATATTTTTCATTTTTCAGTTTAATATTTATTTTCACCCATGCTATTTCACTTGGTTGGTGGGGGGTATAGTGGTTTATTTTTTACAGATTGTCGCATCCAAGTTTGGGGGTGTGCTTGCATTGCCTTCATGCACTTGATTTGCTATCATTTCTTGCCACTACTTCTCCGGATTCCTGGTACTATCGTTCTTACTCTTCTCTATGTTTTATTGGGTGTACATTGAGGACAATGTATAGTTTAAGTTTGCGGGTGAGGCGATGCCTTTTATGTGCTTTATTGCAATATGGGGAAATTTTTTGTGAAATTCTTCTAATTTTAGGACTTTTTGTTTATTTTATTTTTCTTAGTTTGTTTATTATTTTGTTTTGTTTTGTTTTTAGATAGAATGTTTTGACATTATTCAAGGGAGTAGTACTTTATGTAGGTGCATAACTTGTAATTTTTGGGTATATTTTAATTTTTTGGAAACTATGGTTTAAATTAAGTGGTTTTAATCATTGTTTTCATTGACATGCCTTGGGGCAATTGGTTTTAGTTTCCTCACATACACAGGCACACTAGCATAATCTTGTGAGGTATAAATTGTGGCTCTGAGTTATTGTGTTACATATGCTTGAGATTAATTAGTATCTCTTGAGAATGAGTACCGATGATGTGTTTACTTGACTTCAATGAAAAGAAAAGAAAAAAAAAGAGAAAAAAAGGAAAAAAAAGAAATATATGTTGAATAGCAAATTAATTTGATCCTTTTCATGAGTAACCAGGCCTCTATGCCTCAGGAAGTGTGGAGTGTTTGCGTCAAAAGTAAAAGGGTGAGAAAAGATGAGCGTTGGTTGTCTTGATTTGTAGCCTGACTAATTCGAGCAATTAGGTTCTTCGGGGTGTCTTAACACCTAGTGCCCTAAAGCCATCTAGTTTGGGAGTCACTGACTGAAAGCTTGCTACATGGATCTTTCAGAAAGCTTAGTAGATCAAGACATTGGACAACCAATAAAGTAATGAAAAGAAATGAAAAAAAATGAAAAAAGAAGTTATGTATTCATATTTGGAAGTATGATTTCAATAGGGGAGCTAGTGAGTTAAAGGGGTATGTGCCTTAATATATTTGGAGCTGGGTTATGCTACATGAGATGACTGCTAGTTCACTTTACACGGGGGAGCTAGAGTTGGTTGTTTTGAGATGTGTTGATGTGAATTATGCATGTGGACCATTGCTTTGAATTATGGAATTTAGAAATTTGAAATTATTCTTGAATGCAAGTTTGTAACTATGTATTATAATCTTCTTCTTGATTAATGTTGAAACAGGAATTTTGAATGTTTGTGGGTATCATTTCTAGAAACCCTCACGAGGCTATAACTCGTTCACTAGGGGGAACCTTGGGGTTTAAAGGCTTGTTGCATATGCTAAATGCAATCATTTCTCCTACGAAAGTGGAGTTGAGTAGTTTAGTTATTATTAGTTAGTTTCCTTTGTTTTAGTTTAGTTTTATTCTATTGCTGAGGGACTAGCAATATGTAAGTTTGGGGGTGTGATCGGTATTGAATGTTACGCATTCTATTATCTTAACTTGCGTATTTTATTCTATAAGTGATACATTATTTTGTGATTTTACTTCGTTTTAGTGTTTTATGTATTTTCAGGGCCTTAATGATTATTTCAGTTAAAATCATGATTTTAGGCTTTTAAAGATGACATCCAAGAGAGTTAAATGAAGCCTCCATCAAATGGATCCATTCAACTCCATATTTTAATTCAAATCAGCCCAAGGAAGAGGTCCAAGAGAATTACAGCTGCTTAAGAAGGTTATGGGCCTAAAGCCCAATTCTGCGCTTAATACAATTTTAATTCCGTTCTGGAAAATGGACCAGAAGTCTTATTTGTGAGCCTCAAATCGACTTAATTTTTGCATGGATTGAACAAAATTCGATTCTGGACACTTTTGTATGTCACGAAAATTCTGTGAATCGAACTTGTAGTGGGTCAAAAGTTGGCCCGAACATCAGTAGAAAAACCCACCTGTTTAGTGCTGCGGGAAAACATAATTATTTCCTAATTGGATTAGGACTTTGATGTATTCTCTTGGTGCATAAAGTGGTGAATTGAATGCTGTTTTGAGAGAGGTTCGAGAGCCTTTGGACAGAATTGAAGACATACTTTACAGAGCTTTGGAGTGGAGAATCATTGGAGAGCGAAGTATTGCGCGTATTTCATGAAGATGATGCCTTCTTCCTCAACCGTTGAAGCTTCTTTTTCTACCATGAGCGGCTAGTTCATCCATTAGGGTTTTGATGTAGCTCTAACTAAGCATCAATGGTTTGATTGTTTTAATTATTGAGGACCTTTATATACATGCATAGATTGTGTAATTTAGAGGATTCTTATTATAGAATTGAGCTATAAAAGTCTTATAAATTCAGTTTCAATGATTTCCTATCTTGTCTTAGATATTTAGTTGTTGTTATTGAACATAATCTCTTTTTATTTTCTGTGATTATGAGAGCAATTATTACACAATGGTAATAACTGAATATATCATTACACGCTTTGATGGAGTATGCCTAGAGAAGATGGACCATACTGCACCTTAGAGTAGAGTAGTTAGGCAAATGACCCATGCCAATCAAAGATAGTCTATGACCTAGCCTTAATCATATGTTATCTTCTTGACGGATGAAGGTGAGCTTGTAGCCACCGACACCATTTATGCATGATATAATTCCCTATAGTTAATTTAATTGACCATTGATTGTGACGTTAGTGGTGAAGTTAAATACTCTAGATTTAAATATAAAAATCAAAATTCTTTTCTTTTAAAATTTAATTAGAATTAATTCCCTACCAACTCATTCAAACCATAATCCCTGAGGTTCAACACCGCTTTCGATAACCCTATTCTACAAGGAATTTGTTCTATTGCGAAGTGTGGTAATTTAATTGATACACTCACAACATACGATCAGGACTCTAGACCTGTAATATTTCGCACGATCGAAATGGGGGTTTTGATTGTGCGAAATTGCCCCTGTTTGGATCCTAAATATCACAATAATTCGCAACCACTTCGCACAATCGAAATGGGCATTTCGCACGATCGAAATGCCCTCCAAAGGACCACCAGCAACCCTAAACATGGTCCATTTGGAGCCTAATCCACATTCTATCATCTTAGAACCTCTAATACATGATCCATAACATAATTGAAAGGTACCAACATCAATCACATACTCAAAATCATATTCATAATTTAAATTATGCAACAAAATGAATTATTCTCTTCCACAAAAATAATCCATTCATAATGAAAATATCATCATATGAACTAAATGCTACCACAAGCATTACATAAACTAATTCATTGTCTTTCCATACCCAGTAAGCTTAAAATCCAATACATACATCAAAGTTACATTTGTCCAAAATATAACCACAACTCAAAAAGGAGTCACATGCCACAAGCCGGCATGGATAGCCACAAAATGCACAACATCCAAAAGATAGCAAAATGCTATTAGAATTCCACTTGGACACTCATGTCCCATCCGTCATCAGTGCTTTATCTATAAAAGAGTTTAGAATAAAGGGGTGAGCACCACGACTGCTCAGTAGATATACCCCAACCCATCTAAGTGCTGACCCGACACGACCTACATGGATGCATATCATAACATTTCACGTATCATTCAACATACATCATGTTTACTCACAACAATGCATATATAAGAATGCATTTAACACATATCATACTTCACAATTTAAAATGAAAGCAATAACATATCCTTGTCACACTCTCATACCTAACCCAATACCTTAACATGATTTTGACCAACCATGCGACCTGGGACGCCTCCCACAACCATCTCACGACTTTGACTTATTCCACCAACGTCATACTTCCAGGGCAATATTTTGGTTTACCCATTGGTGATTGGACCATATCAGCACCGTCACCAAATATTTGCTTACTCAAGGTGCTTAGACCATATCAGCACCGTCACCGAGTATTTTGTGGCTCAAAGTGGTTAGTCCATATCAGCACCACCACTGAGCATAATTGGATTCAAGGTGATTAGTCCGTACCAGCACCGTCATCGAATCATTGGTTGGCTCAAGGTGGTTAGTCTATATCAGCACTGTAAACTGAGCCTAATGTGTCTCAAATTACCAACACCTAGTCTCGACCACATTTTCCCGTTTCCTCACAACAGCCCATATATGCACAATGCATAAGCTAATTAGTAGAATACATAACATGCATTTTTATTTCCACGAAGCCACACATATATTTACCTATACATGTTAAACCAAATATATTATACACATATGCACATAAATCTCACTTAAGCACAATTTGGTAATGCTTCACCAATGCATACATTTTCTATAAAAAGGTAGCATGCATTTAACTCATAGGACAACACATAATGCGTACATGTCCCACATTTGCACATAATTACACATGTACACCACATTAAGCACATAAGTATATATGCTCTTATTCTCCCACATTTTTATGCATTTGTCCCTCACATCATGCATACTAGAAGATACATATCTATTGCATATAAGAGACTCAAGAGAAGAAGAAAAATACCTTATCTCACCCCTCTTACATCTCTAAAACATACAATACACACCCTTAGCTCTCATTACTTCACCCAAAACCCTAGAATCGACAAGTAAATGAGAAGGAGAACCCCTACCTCAAAAATGAAGGCCTTCCAAGCACTTCTCAAAATCTCAGTAATGTCAACCTTGTTGAATCGCAACTTTGATCAGTTCAAAGGGAACCCCTAGCCGTCCCCTATGTATCTCCCTCTTTCGACGAGTCTTGAATCCAAGCCGAATGGGTCTGAATTGTAGAGAAAAGGGAGAGCTATGAACGTAGAGAGTATTAGAGAGAGAAAGAGGCATGAGATATGGCTGGGAGTCTTAGCCACTAAAATTTAAAATATCTAGGGCTGGTGAAAAGACCAAAATGCCTTCGGGCCACTTAGCCCTCCCAGCCTCCGTTTTCGATTTCAAAAACTCCTATGGCCTCGAAATCACTTCCTTAACTCTCTAAACATTTCATATAAGCCATTCCAAAAAGTGAACATTTTTGGGAATTTTTCTGATTCCTGGGCCCACTTAAGTCGCATCCCAGGCACCGGTTGACCAAAAAGTCAAAGTTCTCCAAATCTTTTGAAAACTTACCAAAACCTTTAAAACACTTTCCAAACATGTTCCCCACACTCGAAACATGCTAAACATCATTCAAAATGTATTTATGATACTTATGATGCCAAAAATACAAAATCAGCCAAAATTGGTCACGGTCTCTACAACCTCCCCTCCTTAAGGGAATTTCGTCCCCAAATTAGGAACATACCTCAAGTAGTGAACAACTCAGGATACTTTGAGCAGACTTGTTCTCGCTCAAACGGAGCCTCCTCGACTCCGTGATGTCTCCAAAGGACTTTAACTAATGGAATCGTCTTACCTTGAGGCACTTGCTCCCTAGTATCCAAAATCTAAACTGGTTTCTCCTCGTAAGACAAGTCTTTCTCCACCTCAAGATCTGTCCAATCTAACACATGTGAAGGATCCGGCTCATACTTTCTCAACATCAAAACATGAAAGGTATTGTGCACACTTGACAATTGCGATGGCAATGCCAAGCGATATGCAGCCTCACCTACACGATCCAATATCTCGAATGGACAGATAAACCGTGGGGCTAGCTTCCCGCTACGCCCAAATCTCATCAAATCCCGTCGTGATGAGACCTTCAAGAATACATGGTCCCCTACCTCAAATGATAAAGGCCTCCACCTCTTGTTGGCATAGCTTTTTTGATGACTCTGAGCTATAAGCAAATGCTACCGTATGATCTTTATCTTTTATGTAGTCTCTCTAACTATATTTGGCCCCAAAGCCATTGTCTCACCAACCTCTATCCAACAAACTGATGACCTGATTCGTGTGTGAGTGCGTCTCAATTAAAATTACCACACTTCACAATAGAACGAATTCCTTGCAGAATAGGACTATCGAAAGGGGTGTCAAACCTCACGGATTATGGTCTGAGTGAGTTGGAGTACGAAATTAATTCTAATTAAATTTAGAAAAAGAAGAAATTTGATTTTTATATTTAAACTAATTAAATAGCAAAATAAAATAAAACAAAGGAAATAGAGAGTGAAGATAATATGAGATAAATCTAGGGTAATTGACTTCACCACTAACTCTACAATCAATGGTCAATTGAATTAACTATATGGGATTACATCATGCATAAGTGGTGTCGTTGGCTACAAGCTCACCTTCATCCGTCAAGAAGATAACATATGATTAAGGCTAAGTCATGGACTATCTTCAATTGGCATGGGCCATCTGCCTAACTACTCTAATCTAGGGTGTAGTATGGTTCATCTTCTCTAGGCATAATCCATCAAAGCGTATAATGATATATTCAGTGATTACCATTGTGTACTAATCGCTCTCATGATCACAGAATCCATGGGGGCGTATATGGAAATCATTCAAAAGGAAGATCGCTGGTCGATAAGGCCATCATTCAGGGGTATTTCTGGCCATACATGGCTTGAGATGCCAAAAAACACACTAGAAGATGTGACAAATACAAGAGATATTCAAGGATACCCCATCAACCCCCCGAGGATCTAACCAGCATGGCCAGCCCCTGGCCATTTATAAAATGGGGAATGGATTCAGTTGAGCCGCTCTTTAAAGCTGCCAACAGTAAGAAGTTTGTTCTATTAGCTATGAATTATTTCACAAAGTGGGTTGAGACAGAAGCGTATGCGACAATCACACACGTGCAAGTGAAAAGGTTCATTTGGAGTAACATTATCTGTCGGTTTGATTTTCTAGAATCCATCATCATGGATAATGCCAAAAACTTTGACAATCGATTGATACAAAGACTCTTTAGAGAATATGGGATCAACCAAAAATTTTCCACAAGATTGTATTTCAAGGGAACAGCCAAGCGAAAATAACCAATAGGACTATCTTTGAATGCATCCGAAATAAATTGGAAGCTCCGAAGGGTAAATGGCTGGATGAGCTTCCAAAGTGCTCTAGGCCTATCAAACAACACCCAAGCGACCAACGGGAGAAAGTCCATTATGTCTAACCTATGGGTCCAAAGCTGTGATACCAATTGAGCTGTCAACCCCAACGATGAGATTAGAAGTGTTAGAGAAAAGGCATAATGATCAGCAGCTAGAACAGAACCTAGATTTGCTAGAAGAAAGAAGGGAGGTAGCTCAGATCATATTGGCATCATATCAAAGGATGGTCAAAAATAATTATGACAAAAAGTAAAGCACCGAGTATTTGGAGTGGGAGACTGAGTACTAAGGAAAGTCACTGACTACACAAAAGAAATTAAGGCTGGAAAATTCAAACCAAGTTGGGAAGGTCCATATGAAATCACTGAAGTGATTGGAAAGGGGGCATGGGGCATACAAGCTTCGCAGAGTTAGCAATGCCAAGTCAATTCGTAAGCCTTGGAATGTAACCCATTTGATGAGGTATTATAGTTAAATTCAGTATATTAGAGTTAGATTCTTCTTTTGGCAATATAGCCCTCGCTTTGGCTGATGATAGGGAGGTTTCTTAATAAAATTCATGCCAAAATTGGCTTCTAAAAAAAACATAAGAGCCTTTTCTAAATATTTCATTGTCAAAAAGAAGAATGGACATGGTCCCACATCCAAGAAGAAGTTTTGCACTTTGTGATAAATAAAGAGTAAAATCAAACTCAAAATTTGTGGTAAGGCAGGGCACTATGCAAGAAGATATGCGCAGTACCAATTTCTTGTCAGTTTTTACTTACAAAATAGTGAAATGCCCATAAAAATATTATTCAAAGAGAAGCAGCTGGCATCACAAGCCGATCGCTTAAAACTCAAGCTAAGGCCTCAAGTGTTGATCGCTTACAAAAAAAAGAAAGAAAAGAGAAGCAGCTGGCATCACAAGCCGATCACTTAAAACTCAAGCTAAGGCCTTAAGTGCCAATCGCTTAAAAAAAAAAAAGAGAAGCAGCAGGCATCACAAGCCAATTGCTTAAAACTCAAGCTAAGGCCTCAAGTGTCGATCACTTACAAAAATAAAAAAACAAATGGTATCACAAGCTGATCGCTTAAAACTCAAGCTAAGGCCTCAATTGCCGATCTCTTACCAAATAAAGCTAAGGTCATAAGTGTCGATCGCTTAAAAAGTCAAGCTAAGGCCACGAGTGCCGATCGCTTACAAATTAAGCTAGGACCCCAAGGGCCAATCGCTAACCAGATCAAAGCTAAGGCATCGAGCGTCGATTGCTAATCACTTACAAAAATTAAAATCCTAAGTGCCAAACAAAGCCAAGACAAAGCTTTGAGCGCCGAACACTTACTGAGTGAAGTTAGGGTCCAAGTTACCAATAGCTTCTCTATTATAGTGATATTTATGAAATGCCAATTACTTAATTTAACAGAGTCAACATAAAATGCTCAAAAAGTTAAAATAACAATAACTTGATATTCATTAAGCATTTATTACAAAAAAAAAGGAGTACAATTGTCGCTCAAAGCTTTAGATGAGCATTACAAAAAGCAAAAAAAAGAAAAAGAAGAGAAGTCGTTCTTTGGTTGCTACCCTATCTTCCTTGTTGTAGTCCTGATCAAATGCATCAACTATCTCGGTGTCCTTCCTAGTTTGCATCGGTGCCTATACAGTGATCTGATTAGACGTAGGAGGATTAGGAGGAGCAACAACAGGAACAACAGGAGTTGAGTTGGAACTCTTAAGGAAGTTAGCAAAATTCCTCTCTACATCACCGGCTATAGGGATGCCATAGGCTATGAACGGTTCAATTCTCTAATCAGCATCAAAGTCATCAAGATCTTAGTAGTCACATTCGGCCTCAATCTTCTCGTTTTGTTCAAAACCATATTTGAAGCCGTTAGAAAATTTTATAGTAGAGATTTTTAGAAAGCACTGATACATGTCAAGCCCGCCAGACTTGCAGACTTGAAGAAGGGTTTGGAGTTCAGTAGCCTTCAATTCAGCCTCCAAAGCCCTTTTTTTGAAATGCTCAATTGCCTATTATTTTTCGGCAAGGGCTTTGTTAAGAGACTTCACATCGCTCTCAAGCTTGTAGGCCTTTCCCCCTTCAGCCGCTCGACCTCCAGAGCTTGGCAGAGAAAAATAGTCATGTATGCGCTCTACATTACCACAAGTCAAGCAAAGATGAATTAAAGAAGGAAGACAAGAAGTTGCAGAAATTTGTGGTAGAAAAACAACAAGATATCAAAGTAAAAAGTACAAATGAAGAGAACAAAGGTCAGTTACATACTCTAGCGCTGTCATTAGTACCCTAAAATTAATGAGGGTTCTTGAAAAAGGCGAAGGATTTAAATCTTCACCTCTAGGAATTTCCTCCAGTTAGAGTAAGCACAAACTGAAAGGAATTGGGGGCAAAATGTAGGGGGAAAATCTCCCAGCTATTTGCAATGGGCCGTATGGGCCTACTAAAACACAAACAGATTGGGTTCAAAGGAGATTAAGCCCAATCTCGAAAGGAGAAGTAAACCAGGACTTAAGGAATAGTTTAAAAGGAAAAGAATGGGTCGGGCCTGCGATAGAGGACCAAGTGGCCCAACGTAGTTATGAATCCAAGTTTCATTAGGAATTCATATAGTTGAGGGAAAAGAAAGCTGTAAATAAAGAAACTTGAGTCCTAGAAGGATTCAAGTTTCAAATTTATATAAATAGAGGAAAGGATCAATAAAGAAGAAATATCTGAGTTCACCTAAGTCTTTTGTGTGGTATCGGTTCTGCAAAAATAACCTCAACTTAATAATGCCTTTAGAATTGTCACATGTGATAACAATATCATCCACATACACAATAAAAAAAAATGAAACCAACTCTAGTGTGTTGGTGAAATACTTAATGATCTGTTTGGCATCTGCTAAGACCAAATTCTAATGTTGTCTTAAAGAATTTTCTAAACCAAGTTCTATACTAACGTAATTGTATTTTATTATTTATTTCATTTATAAGATATACTTGCTTTTATTTCTGATGAATGTCTTTGTTTAATTTAGGGTTACCTGCAGAAAGCCTCTCTCAACTTTCATAGTGTTTAATTTAGGGTTACATGCAAAAAGCCCCTCTTAATTTTCACACTTTACAAATATTCTCTTGTGATGCAAATAACCCTCAACTATTTGAAAGTTGCAACCTATCCTCAATTCGTTAAGAAAAATAAAAGAGAGCATTAATTGTAAAATGACAAAGAGACCCTTGTACCATTCTTTAATATAACGTTATGGATAGTACTATGTAGGGGTGCACACAGTTCGGTTCCTCACAGTTCTTGGTAGAACCGGAACCGGAACCATTCCCAACGGTTCCTAATTTTTAGAACTAGAACCAGAACCGTTGGGGTTTGAACCATGAGGAACCGAACCGCGGTTCTCGGTTTAGTTTTGTTCCGAACCGTGGTTTTTCAGGTTTTTTTTATAAAATTTTTTTGATTCAATGACGAGGGCAATCGCCATGATAGCAGCAGCTTCCATAACCCATGATTGAGGGTTCCACATAAACCCCAAAAACTACAAGAATTTACTCTCTTGAAAAACACCTAATAGATGAAATGTTTTGGAGACAAAAGGATTAAGATTGGAATGACATTTCCAAAACCCATTATAGAGGGTTCCACATAAATCCCCAAAACTTCAAGATTTTAATCTCCTGAAATAGACCCAATACTCGTAAAAAAAAATCTAGCAAGAAAGAAAAGAAATAGACCCAATAGATGAAATTTTGTGGAGACAAGAGGTTTAAGATCATAATTATACAACAAAACAAATTCACATACAACAATCAACAAAAAGCACACATTAGCTCTCAAATCCATTACCAAATCCATTGCTTCCTTCAAAACAGCCTCTAGAACTTTAGGTGATTTCGTGGTTGAAGTCGGAAAGCTTCCAAAGTGATGTCGCGCCGGACTCCGGAGATGCGCTAGATGGTAGATTGTAGAGTCCTAGAGACTAGAGAGAGAGAGTGAGAGACTAAATGAGTGGTGCCGCACTAGAGTGAAAAACAAACGAGGGGTGAATGCACTGAATGGTGAGGAACTGTGACTCAACAGAGGGGTCTTCGCATCTCTCACTCTTTAATGTGTGTTAAAAAT
The DNA here is from genome assembly GCA_026545225.1 of Cornus controversa. Classification (NCBI taxonomy): domain Eukaryota; kingdom Viridiplantae; phylum Streptophyta; class Magnoliopsida; order Cornales; family Cornaceae; genus Cornus; species Cornus controversa. The sequence goes on along the minus strand of CM048849.1, from coordinate 11,328,549 downwards.
TAACTAAAATTTAGGGTTAGAAGTTAGATCTTGTAACTTAAATAATTATTATATTATATATATATTTTTTATATCAGTTCCTTATAACGGTTCCGGTTCGGTTCAGTTCTACTAGACCTGGAACCAAAACCGGAACCGTTAGCAATGGTTTCTAATTTTAAGAATCGAAATCGTAGCCAATGGTTCGGTATAGTTCAGGTACGGTTCCGCTCGATTCCGATTTCAGTTTCGATTCTAACGATTCTTTGTGCACCCTTAGTACTATGTCCTTGGCCCATTGGATGGAACTTTGATTTTGGTGTTTGGATTGGTTTGATTTTGAGAAAAAGATGATAGGTGTGAAGAATAGAGATGGCCTATTTTAAAATGAGTATTTAAGTCATTTTACATTATTACATAATGATAATAATGCATTTTCAAATGTTGCAAGGGTAATATTGAGTTTTAGAACTTTAAATATCTAATTTCCATCAATCTCTATTATTGACCGTTATAACAGGAAATCTCACTATTACGAAACTGTAGTGACAAAGAAGTCAGTTTTATTTTTGAAAATATAGTAGAAAGTGTATCTCTTAAAAATATAAAGCGTGCGACCTTAAGTCAAAAATTCATCTTCAAAATTGCCAAAGATGTTAAACGTGGTTGCGGATGCAGCTTTGCAAGATTCATCCAAGTATTTAGTTTATTTCACATATAACACATGGATGTCAAAATAAATTAACAGGAGAGATTTAGAGCTGTACCATCAACATCACGCTTGAAGTTAGAAAATTATTCAAATTTCAGTAAGGGATACAGATTCATGGATTTGACATGTATGCTATAATATCATGTATAATAATATCATGTATAACTTAACTCTAAAGGGTTAGTTTTAGTTATAAAGTTACTTGATTTTGGTACTTCACAAAGCATTAGGTCTAAGATTCGACTCTCTAAACAATTTCCTAGGAGTCACGCTCGCAGTGTAAGTCGAGTCGAATTTACCCGATTCGTGTAAAGGGAACATTTTGTACAGTGTCTCGTGAATTAGTTAGGGCAAAGTCTCGAATGCCTGATTATGAGGAAAAAAAAATACCATGTATAATTTGATGGTACCATATATACGAATATGTATGCAACTAGCTCCAAGTGTCAAACACTATACATTTTTTAAATATGTATATATATATATATATTAACATTACAAATATGTATGCAACTAGTTTCCAAAGGCTGTCAGCAATAAATTTCAAGACAAACCACCAAGCCCTTGGCTTCTGTAGTCTGACCGCTGTTTGGCAGGAAAGTAAAAGAAACATTTTTTTTCTTTTTTTAACATCTTAAAAGTTTAAAAAGCAATATTTTTTTTTTTTTTGAAATGTACCGGGTCATAATCACCTAACTTTCTCATAATTTTTTTTCGTAAAAAAATGCAGAAGAAATTTGCTTACTTGATAAAGTTATATGAAATTACAATTATACTTCATTCCTATTCTCTAAAATAAAATTTGTTTATACATCACTTTTGATAAGAATACTAGAATAGTCTATATCTCTCTCTAGATGTCCAACAATTTTTTTATTTATTTAAATTATTATATTGTTTTATTTTTTTTAAAGAGGATCAAAAATAGTAGTTCAAAAAAATTTACTTGACCTATAGTCCTATTTTAAAAAATTAAGGACAATGTAAATAAAACAAAATATTTTCATGCAACTTTCATGCTATCCAAACTTTAAAATGGTAATCTCACCACTTTCATGAAAATATTACATACTAACTAAATGAATCTTAAAAAATTTAATTTCTTTTTCTTCAATTCACTTTCTTTCACTTTCTACCATTCATTTCCGTCTAACCAAGCGACCGACTGCTATTTTTGGTTCACTCCATCCTGGGGCATATACAGCAAGTTTCACAAAGGTTTCTGTAAACAAACGTGACCACACAGGCAACAAGAAAGTTAAATGAAGTCAAACGGTAAATCAACAGACACGATGACCATGTCCGATGGCCATCATTAAGCCCTTTTTATTTTTTTATTTTATAGAAACTCTTGTAACTAAAAAGGCCTTTACTTAATATTGGTTTGGTACAATTGACAACATATCTATAAAGTGACTTCTCTTAACAACCCACACCCAGTTAAGAATGTAATAATACGTCAACAAACAAAAAAAGTAACGATTTCCTTCTTATTTATAGTAGAATCATAAAGGTTTTCTAATTCATGTACAAAGGCTAGCAAGTTTTACAGCATCATAACAGAGAGGAATCCATGTAAACAGTCATCGGATCAGGCTTCTATTGAACACACTCACAAATTATATGCATGTATTTATATGGTAAACCATGAGTATTAATCATATTCTCACATTAAACTTTTCAGTTCCTTGTCTATCAATCCTGTCTTGTTTCAGTTTGCTCAAAAACTTGGCTTTCTCCTACTTATCATGGCCTCAAAAGTTTTGGACCTGTGTTAGAAGCCATCCACGATGTGATCACATCTACAAGCAAGTCTAGGTCCTTCAAACTTTCTGCACGAAAAGCCCTTGAGTCTACACCTAATGTGTTGCCTACTTCTCTGGCAACCGTTTCCCATGGTGTTCCTGCAGTCAAATTTGCCAGAAGCTCCCCTCCCCGGTTTACTGCATCTGTCATTGCTGGTGGAACATCTGGGAGAGCCTGCAAAATGGAAATTTGTATCAAATTTTTTTTTGGAAAGGTAAATTTATAGCAAATTGCTTGTCTCTTATATGCAGCATCGAGGAAACTAAGATTAAATCCATGTATCAAGCCAGCACACACACACATATAACAACAAAAAACAAAGCCTTTTTCATCAACTACTTGGGAATATATATATATATATATATATATAAACAAAAATAAATTTGTCTCAGAGTAATGGAGGTTCCCCTAACTAAATTTGTGGTGCAAATTACAACCTGTTGCAAAGGAAGCCCATGATCCCCAGGTAACAAACGAATTGACATATCCAGCATTGTGCTTATAGCTGAATCTGAGCTGAGCAACTGTGCTAGTGCTGAAGTTTCATCAATTGTATCATCTTTGAACTTAATTAGAAGATTCCTGGAAATGCCATAGTACGACTTTATCTGAAAAACTCATGATTAACACAAATGAATTAATGAACTATCTGATAACCGGAAAAACTTTGTAAAAAAAAAAAAATAGCATAAATAAAAGATTTATGCAGAAACCAAAGATCGCATACTTGCATGTTACAGAACAATACAAAAAGAAGCTATCTTAGGCTTCTTATAATTCTAAATCTACAGCAAAGAAAACCCTGTTTTAATGCTTTCGATCTGCCTACTGGCAGTTACTACAGTGAGAGAGAATTCTGAATGATAGTGCGGAATACTGAACAAATAGGATGAAACGAAACAACCATTTTAAGGGGTTGTGCGAACAACATTTTTCTCTTACCAGCTAAAGATGCTCCTTGTGTTCATCAATTGAAGGGTCAAATATAAAGAAATCATCCAAGTGAAAAATCAGACCAAGATAAGATTTCAACACACGATTCATAACTTGCATGAAAATACTTTGCGTTGGGCAAATGGAATGGCATCACCAATTGAAGGGTCAAATATAAAGAAATCATCCAAGTGAAGAATCAAACCAAGATAAGATTTCAACACACGATTCATAACTTGCATGAAAATACTTTGCGTTGGGCAAATGGAATGGCATCACCAACTATTCCAATATGCAAATGGCTAAATGCATTTTGATCATTTTTTAAAAAGATTCGTGGATTTGTCAGTGAAAAATGAAAACTTGATAGTGATTTCATTAATAGCTCTATTTCCACTAGACACATGCTAAACCCCACCCTTCTTCATTGCTAGCAAATGCAACAGCACAGGGTCTGTTCTCTATTGTTATGACCGATATTTAGCAACTTAATAGCCGACCCCATCCATATGGGATAAAGGCAAGGATGATGATGATGATTTAGCAACTTAATAATCTGCCTACTTAGCTGTTCACGCCCTTTTGAACTCCTGAAATTGTATGGATTTATTAGACAAACTTGGTCTGGGTACTAAGTCAACATGGTGCTGCATATCTCTTGTAGGTGGCATTTTTCCCCTAAATGGGCAATTCTCATTAACATCTTTCAATTCTTCAATAATAGGCTACACATGTTCTGGCAAAGCAGTAATCCTTTACTTCCTCAATAAGTTTATCCATAAAAGAGAACAATGAAGCCTTTTTTATTCTCTCACATAGGCTTCTTTGTATGTAGCTAAAAATTATCTACTTAACATCTTCATAAGTAATTGACAATATTTCTTGAACTATCATGCTTCACTTCACAGTCATACTACCAACAATATATGAAGCACAACTGAGGCCTCCGAATTGCACCATGTTTTGACAGTATCTATTAGCAATAGAAAAAGCAAGTAAATACTGCTTTGTAATAGGAACCTCATTCCCCCTTTTAGAACCATGGTGACTAGTAAGTTTAACGACGTAGTTCCATGTCTATCTTTAGTTTTTGATGTATTAATATTCTCAACTTCTACTGTCAAATACAAACTTGCAAAGTCATCCACCAATAGTGCAAGTAGCATGAAGACATTTGTCCACTCTTCACAACCAAGTTTGGTTAACACATGCTTTGAGGTATCACAAGTGATTCACAACATCGCAATACACCATAGACTTGTCATCAGCATTGTCTTGTTCATATCATAGAGAAGTTCCTCCTCCTGTTCAACTTTTCTTGAGTGCCATCTTCAACTAGGAGTTGGTTTTCTTCTCTACTGTTACTTCTCAAATAGTGCATTATTCAATTAGTGATGCAGTAAATAGTGTCTTGAAAAGTGTCTAGTAAGTTTATTAAGTAGTAATCATGGTATGGGAATTTGAAGATGTCATGGTAATACTAAAAGCTGTTATTAATGTTGTGTGGCTAGCTTAAAAGTCTGTCTAAAAAAGTCCAGTGTCATTAATAGTTGTATTATAAAAGGGACAACCCTTTTTACCTGCTATAACAAGACTTAATCAATATAATTTTGAGATACTATCAATTATTTTTTGATAAGTAAGATTTCATTAAAAAGGACGCTCAAACGGGAGCATAGCCCAAGAACAAGAGCAAGACAAAAGGGTCTACTACATAATCAATAAATCCACAAAAGACACTATATCCCTCACTGATATACAATTCCAACCCTGTACCCACAAAATAAAAATTATAAAGAATAGAGAACTTAACCACCCATGTCGGGAACCTTGACTCCATCAAAGGACCGCCTGTTCCACTAATGCCACAACCTCCACCATTAACAAAGAGGCGCCAGCCTCCAAGTATATCGGACTTGCCTCCTCATTGCACACCCTGTCCAAGCCTCAAGCATGCTCTGCGGGGACTCCAACATAACCTAATGGACCACAAAAGGGCAAGTTACCGGGCAATGCAAGAGAAGATGACTGATTGACTGTTCATCTCTCTTGCACATACAACACCAATTGACAATAATCTGACACCTCCTTCTCAGATTATCAACGGTCAAACTCCTCCCTAAGGCCACTGTCCAACCAAAAAAGGCCACCTTAAGCGGAGCCTTGGTGTGCCACATAACTTTCCAAGGGAAAGAGGGTCCTCGGACAACCATCAAACACCTATAGAAAGACTGTACGTCAGAAGTCCCATGACTAGACTCCAACCAGCAGCAAGCATTGTACCCTGCTCCTCCCATCTCCTGAGGATACAACACTGCCAGAAGCTCATCGATATCACCCAACTCCCAATCTTGGAAGGGTCTCACAAACTGAATGTCCCAAACCAACCTCCCACTATCAAGGTGATAGCAATCGGCCACCAACACCTCCTTGTCCACTACTATCTGGTAGAGGCGTGGATAGGTGGACGCTAGCGAACAATCCCCACACCACACATCTTTCCAGCATCTGATCCCCCTCCCGCTCCTCACCCAAAAGCAGATATGTTTGGAGGACTCATCCCACCCTTTTCGAGATGGCTTTCCAAACACCCAAGCACTCACCTAGCCGACTGCCTCACCTCTAAGGAGAACAACCCACCCCTACACTCCCCAAACTTACTGACAATTACCCTCCTCCACAACTTGGATCTGTCCACCCCAAACCTCCAGAACCACTTCCCAAGCAAAGCCTTGTTGAACAAATCCAACCTCCAAATGCCCAACCCGCCTGACTGAATAAGCCGACAAACTTGCTCCCAATTCACAAGAGTGTCATATTGCGCACAAGAGACCATTAACAAAACTGACCTTGCTTCATCACCAAAGACCATTAAAAGCATGTTGAATAACATATTGATGTCATCTGCAACTAACTCTCTCCCTTCTCTGTCCTCTTCATTTCTATCTTTCTCTTCATCTCTCCTCTACTATCTTGAAACCATGAACCCTTGGTCCCTTTGATCACTCACGCTCTTCCTGTTGCCCCAAATTGCATGTTAGTTAATTTATGTGTTGATATCATTCCAATCTCTATAGGTTTTCTATAATGGTTTGGTGTTTGTGGGTCTGTCTATGAGGATTTTCAATGAAAAAGAAAGGAAAAATAAACAATTTGAAGAAGAGAAAGCAGAGAGGGAATCAGAGAGTAGGATTTAAGTGGGGTAAAATAGAATTTTTTGTTTTATTATCAAGCTAAGTTTGGCCTTTTCCTTTCGGAAAAAAATGGGTTATGAATCGGGTGTAAGATTAGATCATCAAATGGGTCAAAGGGTAGAATGGTCAAGAAATTTGGCATAATAGTCATGTGCATCACACGTGACTAAATTTCCGTCGCCTTCATAACAGAAAATAAAAGTATAGGACTAATTGCATGATTTTTAGAAACTCTAGGGGTTTCTTGCCAAATTGACAACTCAAGGGGTTTTTTCGCATTTTTCCCAAACAATTATATAAGACGGTTAAACCAACTTACTACTACACAAAACTGTTTAGAGAACAAAATTGAAGTGTGTTTGACCAGTGTGGTTGACTAATAATGTCAGCCATTCAGAAGGTGATGTCACATTTAAGTTTGTACAATCTTCTTAAGTCTGATGGCTTGCCTGCAAGCTGACTCAAGTAGGTTCACTTGACACTAAAATATGGAACCATCACTGGTCAACCAAATTCCATTCCATATTATTGACTTTGTAACATTGCTTGAGCAATTATACTGACCTGCTTGAAACTCCACATGAGCACTTATTACAAAAAAACGCCCTGTGAACCAAGAACAAATTGTAAAACTGCCAGAACAATAAACATGCACCACACACAGAACACAGCGATTCACGTCCACGGTGAGGATCCGGCGAACGATTTCACTATGCGAAAAAAAGGAGATTATAAGTTTCAGCTCCCAAACCCTAGCTCTCTCTCTCACTCCCTTTCCTGCTGTTTTTAGTGTTCTCTCATATCCCACTCCAAACCCTAAATGCCCTTATATACTGGGGTACAAGAGAGTTCTAAATAGGGTCCAAGACCCGCAAGCGATAAACAGGTCACACAGCCCATTTTTTAGGTCATAAGCCGAAACAAAATTCAGGCCATAACATCACAACACTTTTCCTGTCACATACTTCTTTTTTACAACAATTTTCAGTGTCAAAGTCTCACTCTGTTGTTGGCACATAAATGTTTCACAATAAGGCCCACAAAGATCTTTTCCCCATGGAAAGTGCAGAACATCACCAAGACACTACCTCAGGGCGAGACTCGGCGCGACTCACTAGTCCCTACATTAAGCCCGCTTTCTAATGCTTAGTACTTTAACAATTAAGATGTAAGAAAAGGTTCACGTGAATCATGGTGAAAAGTAAAGTTCTACAATTTGAAATTTTGATTCAATTACTATAACTAAATTCAGCATAGAATGTAAAGTGACTGGAGCCTCATCAAAAGATTATAACTGATTTTTTGCATAAAGATGAAAAAGAGAATGAATTGTATTGGTAAATACATAACATCATAAGTATAAACAATGAGAATTGGAGATTTTGCATACTATTCGTCGAGTTTCCTCTGGTTTTGGGGTAAAATTTTCCCTTCCATTCACTAAATCCATGTACAAGGGAGGAAGTTGCTCAACCAATGGAAGAACTTGTTTCATAATGGGAGGGCTAAGGTTCTCCAACTGTTTCAGAGTCATCTCTGCCTGTAAAGATATTATCAGAAAATATCAGTTTTCCATTTAGAAATCATTACTTGCAAGTCTATTGTTAGGGTGCAAACCAAGCATATGATTTAGTATTACACCAGCAAGACATGATGTTATTTATACATATATATACACACACACACTAGTCAAACAGAAATTGTAGTATTAATTTGTAAATTATAATTTTACAAGAGAAAGAAAGTTAAAGAAATTAAATTCCAACAAGTAAAGGCTTGGGCTAATAAGGATGAGAGCTCAAAGTTTTAACTCAGAGCAGCTATTTTGAGCAAAATATTTCCAAAGGTTAGGTCAGTCCCCAAGCTTTTTTTCTAAGCACAGCGTGTAGACGAGACATACACGAATTTCAACAAATGAACGACGACAGTCTGCCCCTACCAATTAACTGAATTACTAGAGCCCACCACTGGTGATGGCCCTTAAGATAAAATCAAAAGTAACCTAGAACTGGAAGGTGGGTGAAGAAGAAGGCAGAAAAATTAGAGTTCCAACTTGTTTTAGTTTTATCTACTATAATCCCCCCTGGCTACTTATTTCGTTCTCAAAACTTGATCATCGAGTTGTAATTTTTATTTATTTGAGTCTCGGTTTCGAAAACTGAAGATTGAGTGTTCACCACAGGCTCAAACCCTGGATGATTTGAGTTGAATAACACTTCGATGAGGTAAGTGAGTGTTGTGAGTACATTGTGTTTTCAAAAAAAGGACTAGTTGAACAATCATGGAAATATGACTGTCAAAATAGGGCCAAAAACCAAAAGTGGTTGAATGTGTTCCTATTTTAACTTGGGGTCACTTCAGAATGCTCTTCAACCGGTTCGCCAAAAGCCTGAACCAGTTTAACTTGATTCTGGAATCAGTAATTGTTACTCCAGAATGCTTCAGAACCGGATCTAAGAAACCCCCAACCAGTTCAATGTTGTCAAATTCAGCAAGGAAACTATTTTTCAAGCTGATTTTGTTTCCAACTCCTCCCCAAACACTAAGAAACATCCTCAAATGTTTTCACACAATTTTTTCATACTATCAAGGACTCACTAAGTTATAGAAACTCAGCATTCATCAAGTTTTGAACATAGCTGAGACTACCTCTTGCCAGGTAACCCTCCCACCAATTCCTGACTTGCTTTTGAAATCCTCCACCTGAAGCCACATGTTCTCAAATTTGAACAGAGTGCAGTTGTGAACCTTCAATGTTGTTCACTTTGGTTCGGCTTTTGAATTTTTTTATTTTTCTTACACACTTGTAATTTAACTTTTTTCTGCGGGTTAAGTTACAATTGTCTTAGATAGTTTTGTCACAAAATTGCCAAAGGCGGTAGATTGTTAGAAACTGTGTTGGCATATTCGTGTTTAAAACTTGACCAACAAGCTATAATTGTTAGAATATTCTTCAACTGATTGGCCAATAACCAGAATCGATTGAATGTGTTTCTGTTCTAGCTTAGGGTCACTCCAAAATGCTCTTCAACCGGTTGGCCAAAGCCAGTTTTGAGTGAATGTGATTCTCGAATGAGTAATTATTACTCCAGAATGCTTTAGAACTGGTTCAAAGAAACCCCAAACCAGTTCAATGTTGTTGACTTCAACAAGGAAACTGCATCTCAAGTTGATTTTATTCCAAATCCTATCCAAACACTAAGAGACGTCCTCTAATGTTTTTACACAACTTTTTCAGTATTATTAAGGACTCTTTGAGTTATAAAAAATCCACATTGAGTGTTTATTGTGTTGTTGTTTCGGTATTGTGGGCTTTGCTACGAAGTCATCCAGTAGGATCACTTGGAGAAGCGGAGCATCGCTAGGTGATTGCTTTGCCATGGATCAGTGTTGTTGGTGATTTTGAAGGTACTGAAGTCGGAGAACATGAGCATCGGAGGTAAAGCAACGGTGGGTGATTCCAAAGGCAACGGAATTGGCGACTCGAGGAGAGTAATTCTGAAGGCACTGGAACTCATACTCTTTCTTGAAACAATCGATTGATTCGTTTGAGATGGCTAGTCTTCATAGTTTTTCCCCTGTGAGGTATTCCACGTAAAAAATCCTGATTACTTCGCTCTACTTTAATTTTTGGTTGTATTGATTGATTGATTGTGTGCTAAATTTGCTAAATTGGAAAATAAGCTAAATACAAATCAAACGAGCAAACTACACCTATTCACCCCCCTCTAGTCTTTCCAACTAAGATTAACTTCCACTCCACTTCCACACAGTGCAACTCACAGCAACATCCTTTAAGAGAGAAATCAAAAGGAGCCTCTGTTATGTTGTGGCCCTAATTTTGTCTCGGTCAGGGTAGCTTGCGGGTCTTGGACCCTGTTTTCTTTTCGAATAGTGAAATATTTCATCGGATCTTCACCGTGGACGTAGGCACATCGCTGAACCATGTAAATTCTTGTGTTCTGTGTGTGTTGCTTGTTTCGTTTTTTGACGTGTTTCGTGATTGTGGTTGGTTCAAATTGGGAGGCGAGTGAGAAAGAAGGCAGCAAAATTAGACCTCCAACTTGATTCAGTTTTATCTACTTCACTACCCTCTAGTTACTTGTCTTTCATTTACAAAGCTATAGATTAACTAAAACACAGTGATTTATTTGGGTTCAGTGAAAGAATGATATAGGAAGTACTGAAAGCAATCTTCCAGCATTTGATTGAAGATTTTAAGTTTTTTTTGTCTGATCCAGCGTGTAAAGAATGGGCATAAACAAGTAAATACATAGTTAAAAGTGTGATCAGATGACTTAAAGTCGAGAGACAAAAAAAAATAATACTGATTACAATAAAGGTGATTTTGCTCTCATTTAAATATCAAAGTTTACTTTACAGCCAACTGATAGCTTTCAAAGCTTTCCTCGTTTGTACTTTCTTTTATACCAAGCTTGGTAACATGCTTTGCTTTCTATAAGCACTAATGGCTCTTTCCACATAACTTCGGTGTCTTCATCTAAAATTTTAAGTTTCTCCTTTTGAACATTTTATATTTAAATGGTGTTTTTTTCCCTCCTTGTAAGTTCCACTAAGTTTTTGGATGCCTATTCCCCTACTCTGTTTCTGCCATAATACCACCAGTTTATGCTATCAGGCTATTTCATTATATATCATTACAACAATTACATGTTACTTGAACTTCTTGATTAACCGCAATTTTAAATATTTATGTTTTACTCAATCTTCTTAAAATACTGTTGGGCAAGAGTTCCCACATACTTTCAGTAAAAGAAAGAAGAAAAATAAACTGAACTGGGGTGGAAGTGGATGCCAATTAAACTCATCCTATGCAAAACAAATAAGAGTTCTGCAAAATTTCTAATTATCCACCTGCCAGCATCACTTATTCATCTTTAGGTTCAAAATATAAGACCCCTGTTCTCCAATAATTTCAAAATTTCCTATCAAACATTAGTCAGTGCACCAACATGGGCGGATATACCTGGTCAACAAGCATCTCCCAGCTCCCAAGAAAAGTAAGAGGAACACGGGTGGAGCCATTATAGAGAATGTGTATGTCAAAGTATAAAGAAGAAGAGAATTCCTGGTTTAGGAATAAGATTGAAAAGCTTCCTCTTAGTTAGAAGATAAATAGGTCTTGAAATTATTTGACTCTCCCATTGCTGGTACCCAAGGCCGGATGCAAAAAGAGGTGGGTTTTTTGTCAGGTAGACGGATGACCGTAAAACTTTGTCAAATCCCCTTTGATGGATTCTCATATTAGGAGGGGGAAAAAAAATATTTGGCATAAAACACAAACTTAGAGTAGCAACATGGAACATAGGAACATTAACTAGTAAATGTAGTGAACTTATAGATACCTTAAAACAGAGGAAAATTAACATAGCGAGTCTACAAGAAACCAAATGAAAAAGCTACAGAAATCAAAGGAATGGTGTAGGCATAATAGTAGACCAACATATGAGAGAAAAAATTGTAGAAATTACAAAACAAGGAGATAAAATAATAGCTATTAATCTTGTATTAGACACAAATATTTTGAACATAATAAGCACATACGCTTCACAAATAGCATTAGATGAGAATATAAAATAGGCATTTCTGGAGTCACTAGAGACAATAGTACAAGATATACCAAGTCATGAGAGTATGTATATAGGAGGTGACTACAATGGACATGTAAGGATTGACCGAGTAGGATACCCACGCATGGAGGATATGAATTTGAGGATAGAAATGAGATGGGTGAAACACTTCTTGAATTTGCAAATGCATGTGATTTAGCTATAGCAAATGATTTTTTTTATAAAAAGAGGAACATTTAAGAGTGGCGTGAATAAAACACAAATTGATTACTGTCTATATAGAAGAAGCGAGTGGGCATCATGCAAGGACTGTAAGTTAATTCTGGGAGAGTCTTACCAACCAACATTGATAGCTCATATTAGACTTGGTAATTAAAGGCATTAACTATCAAAAACCAAGAAAAGGTCACCAAAACATAAAGTGGACGGAGTTGAAACATGGGAGACTAAAGCAAACAGAAAGAAAACACAAGTCTTCTTACAGCATTAAGAAAGACTAGCGTTACTCCAATCAACGTTGGATCCTAGATTTCTAAAGGGAAATCTGGGAAAAGCCTGAAGAATTGTTTATAAACTAGTAATATTTCAAATTATACTGAATTAAAACTAATTACAGCAGATAAGAGGGTTGTCGCTTTTATAATACTACTATTAATGACACTTGACTTTTCTAAACAGACTTTTCAGCTACCCACAAAGCATTAATAACAACTTTTACTATTCACATACCGTAATTACTACTTAATAAACTTTGACTAGACACTTTCCAAAGCACCATTAATTATTTGCATCAGACCCTCCTCCTTGAAGAAAACTCGCCCTCGAGTTTGAGACAATTTACCATGATCAATTAATAACCCGAATAAAGCCCTCCACCCTTTCTTTCTTCTTTTCAGTACTTGAACAAAGCACACTAATCTTCTGTTACTGACAAAGAATACCTTTGCGCAAACTTTTACAGCTCTCTTTTGAAAATTAGTAGATTTCCAAAACCTGCTTGAACACAAATCAAGAATCAAAACTTGAATTAATCTTATTTTTGCATTTGAACAACACCTGGCTATATGTTGCGCTAAGAATTCAACCCAAATCAGATCACGAATATGGAATTCATGAATTTTCAACTCCATGAACAAAGAAGTTTCATTTCTAACCAAGTTATTCAAGCAACCTAAATCTGATGTAATGTTTACTGCACCACATACCATTGGAAGTTCAATGGTCTTATCTTCAAATTTTCCACCTATTTGTTTGTGGACCAAAGTAAGTTTTGAAGTTTCTACAGCTTGGGAATTAACTTGAGATATCTGCTTCAATTTCTTCAATAGTTCCCACTTTCTCACCTCAAATCCATGATATGTAGACTGAATAATGACAGCTGCCTCTACTTCTGACAAGTTGTTGGCTGCTTCTTCAAACTTCCTTTTTTCTGCCTTATTTTTCTCTTCATATTCCTCTTCAATGTTGTCAAATTCTGGAAGTGAGAAAGTTAAATGTACCTCCAGTGTCTCACCTCCTTCAGCTATCCATCCAGTAAGTTCATCCCAAGCTGATTTGGCATCCCATCCACAAAATCATAATTTTCAACATCTTCTTCAATGATGAATTGTTTTGCATTGATTACGCGATTATCTAAAATTATTGGACAGTCAACAGACTTGCATCTCAAACCCTCGTGTTTGTAGTACCACGATTCAGACTCCTTGGTATTGTTCACCATTGTTGTCCAAGTGTTCTGCGACTGTTTAACTGATGTGGCAGCACCTTGTTTTGCAATTTTGAACTGTTTATCCTGCTGAAGTTTTTCCCTAGTAGGCTGTGCAGTCCAATTTTCACTTTTGAACTGCTTATGCTGCTGAATTCTTTCTCTAGTAGGTTGTTTTGTCCAATATTCACATTGATATGCATCCATTTGTTGATCCCTTTCTCTCCTACTGTCCAAACTCAGAGGAGAAATGATGCCATATAGTTCAAATATAGTGCTCAGTCGTTGCAAAATGTCAAAGTCTTCTTTTGTGGCTATCTTGCTTCCTTGCCTAGCCATAGATCTGCAATAATCACAGATCTAACCCGAAAGGCTCTGATACCACTTGAAGCAAACAGAAAGAAAACACAAGTCTTCTTACAGCAGTAAGAAAGACTAGGGTTACTCCAATCAACGTCGGAGCCTTGATTTCTAAAGGAAAATCTGGGAAAAGCCTGAAGAATTGTTTATAAACTGGTAATATTTCAAATTATACTGATTTAAAACTGATTACAGCAGATAAGAGGGTTGTCCCTTTTATAAGACTACTATTAATGACAGTTGACTTTTCTAGACAGACTTCTCAACTACCCACAAAGCATTAATAACAACTTTTACTATTGTCATGACATCTTCAAATTCCATTACCATAATGACTACTTAATAAACTTTCACTAGACTCTTTTCAAGACACTTTCCAAAGCACCATTAATTATTTGCATCAGAGAGACAAATGGAAAGAAATTTATTAAAAAAAGAAACATGGTGTGCTAATACAAGATAAGAGAAGAAGTTTTAAGGAATGGCAAAAAAATAAGAGTCGAGAGGAACTAAACATATACAAGAAACTAAAAAATGGGACTAAGAAGATGGTAGCTAAAGCCAAGCAAAATTTCTTAGATGAATTATATGGAAAATTAGGTACAAAAGAGGGTGAAAAAGGTATTATAAATTGGCAAAAATTAGAAATAAATTGATGAGAGGTATGGATCAAGTTAGATGCTTTAAAAACGTGAACAAAAAAATATTAGTAAAAGAGGACGACATATTGAATAGGTGGCAAAATTACTTTCAACAACTTCGAAATGAGGAATATATGGAGAGACGAATGATTTTCCTATAAGAATAGGATTACACCAAGGTTCGGCGCTAAGCCCATATTTATTTATGATAATCTTGGATGAAATAATGAAAGGCTTATAAGGAGACCTTCCATGGTGCATGTTATTTGCGGATGACAGAGTGTTATTAACAATAAAATTAGAGGCATGGAGAATGACACTAGAGTCAAAAGGCTTAAAAATTAGTAGAACTAAACGGACTACATGGAATGTAAATTTAGTAGTGTTAAAGGAAATGATAATATAGCAATTAAAATTCAAGACAAAAGCATTACTCAATGTAATTATTTTTGATAAATAGGATCAATCGTAAAAAAAGATGGAGAGATTGATGATGATGGAAGTAATAGAATTGGAATAGGTTGGACAGCGTGGAGGAACGCTAGTGGAGTTTTATGCGATAAATGAATATCAAGTAAGTTAAAAGGAAAAGTATATAGAATAGTCAATCATCATCATCATCATCATCATCCTTTCCTTAATTCCATAAGAAACACTAACAACGCATCCATGTGGTGAAAATGCAGATGTTAAGATGGATGTTACAAATAACTAGGAAAGATAAGATTAATAATCAAAGCATTAGGGACAAATTAGTTTTGACACGTATTAGCAAGAAAATAAGAGAGAGTAGACTTAGGTGGTATGGGCTTATTCAACGTCGACCTATACATGCACCGATAAGGAGAGGAAGATTGATTTACATTGAAGGTAAGAGACAAAAAGGTCGACCAAAACTAGCATGAAATGAAATGATAAGAAATGATTTTACAAAATTAAATCTAGTAGGAGATATGACTTATGATAGAAAATAGTGGAAAAAGAGAATTCATGTGGCCGACCTCGTTTGTACGGGATAAAGGCAAGGATGATGATGGTGATGAATCTTAGTATATGAGCAAAAACAAAACACTTTGCAAGATCAAAGAGGAAAAGGATAAGTGAAGCAAATAATTAATGGGGCTTTGGAAAGTGTTTTGAAAAAGTCAAAGAGTCATTCTTGTTTTCGGTTCCTAAGTAGTAATTAAGCTTCGGAATTACTTGGTCTTTACTTAGGGAATTGGTAAATGTTATTAATTTTGTGTGGGTATTCTAAAAGTCAATCTAGAAAAAGGCTAGGTGTCATTAATATTTGTCTTATATAAGGGACAACAATCTTATTAGCTGTAACAAAGTCTCAATCAATATCATTTTGAGTTATTTTCATATTATAAGCTTCTCTCAAGGCTTTTCCCAGATTTTCCTTTAGAAATATAGGCTCCATGTTGATTGGAGTAACCCTAGTCCACCTTACTACTGTAAGAGGACTTTCTTTTTTTTTCTGTTTGCTTCAAGTGGTATCAGAGCCTTTCCTTCAAATCTGTGATTATTGCGGATCTATGACTAGGCAAGGAAGCAAGATAGCCACAAAAGAAGACTTCGTAAATCTGCTACATCAAATTTCTCGACTGACCACTATATTAGAACAATATGGAATCATTTCTCCTCTAATACGGACATTGGGGGAGACAGAGAGATCAGTGAATGGATGCATATCAATGTGAAAATTGGGTAAGACAGCATGTTGTAGGGAGTTTCAGTGCCATATGCAGTCCAGAAGTGCAAAACAGGGTAATGTCACATCAGTTAAACAGTCAGAAAGCACATGGACAGCAAAGGTGAAACGTACTATAGAACCTGAATTTTGGTTCTACACATGCAAAGGTTCAGGATACAAGTCTGCCAAGCTCACAAGAAATGTAAATAGCCACAATATTGATGAAAAACAACTCTTGATTGAGGAAGATTTTGGGAATTATGCTGATGTCAACTCAATATTTGATGAATCATTTGGATGTGTTGAAGAAGAAGAAGATGAGATCTTGGGGTTATCTACAACTTACTTGCTTGCAGAGTTTGACAACAGTAAAGGGGAACATGAAGAAGAAAATTATTTATTGAGTAATGGTGTTGATTTACCTGAGGATAGAAGAAATTCAAGTGAAGTAATTAAATCAAACAACACAACAGCTAAGGTTCAATCGGGTGTCAATGAATCTGAGATTGAAGAACACAAAGAAGCAATTAAGGGTGAAAGAGGAGAAAACTAAGGAAGCAATCAACAACTTGTCTGAAGTTGAAGAAATTGTCACCATTCAACCTGCATATCATGAATTTGAGAGTAAAAATAATAAATCTGAATCAGCGAAGTCTTCTCAAGGTAGGCAATCTGAAGATAAAAACATTGAACTTCCGATGGTATGTGGTGCAGTAGGCATTACAACAGATTTAAGTCTCTGGAATAATTTGGTCAGAATTGAAGCTTCTTCATTCATGGATTTTACAAATAATGAATTCTTTTATACATGACCTGATTTTGGATGGATTCTTAGCGCAACATAGAGCTAGGTGTTGTTCTAATACAAAAAACAGATTAATTCAGGTCTTGGTTCCTGATTTGTGCTCAAGCAGGTTTTGGAAATCTAACTAAATTTCGAAAAAGATATCTGAAAGTTCGTGCAAAGGTATTCTTTGTCAATAACAGAATTTTTTTTGTTTTTTTCAAGGGAAAGAAGAAAGAAAGAAATGATGGAAGGCCTTATCCGGGTTTTTAATAGATCGTGGTAAATTTCTACAAACTCGAGGGCGAGTTTTCTTCAAGGAGGAGGGTCTGATGAAAATAATTAATGGGGCTTTGGAAAGTGTTTTGAAAAAGTCAAGGAGTCCTTGTTTTTGGTTACTAAGTAGTAAGCTTTGGAATTACTTGGTCTTTACTTGGGGAATTGGTAAATGTTATAAATGTTGTGTGGGTATTCTAAAAGTTAGTCTAGAAAAAGGCCAGGTGTCATTAATATTTGTCTTATATAAGGGACAACAATATTATCTGATGTAATGAAGTCTTAAACAATATAATTTTAGTTATTTCCAGACTATAAGCTTCGATTTTCCTTTAAAAATCTAGGCTCTGACGTTGATTGGAGTCACCCTAGTCCATCTTACTAGTCTTACTAGTGTAAGAGGACTTTTTTTTTTTTTTTTTCTGTTTGCTTCAATAAGGCTTCCAACAACATAGTTGCTTATAAGGCGTGAAGAGGTAGATTTCATTATGAGGGGATGGTGTAATTGGATCTAGGGCTAAGGTTAAAATGTGGGAATTCAAATTGATAAAGGAATCAATGGTTAGAGAATCAAAGGTTGAATACCAAAGGAAGGAGATGGTAATACCAATAGTTCCACAACATGGCTAACTTTAAAGGAACAGAACTTCATCAGAAAGCTTTGACTTGGAAATGAAGTGATAAAGGAGAGTGGATCCATTAAGCAAGGAATTTGAACTTATTTCTCCAATGTGCATGGAGGCTGCTCCCAGACTATTAGACAATCTCATCAAGTTGAAATATACTTCGCAATGTCGAGGGTAAGAACAATCTTTGGATACTGAAAAAACAGAATACTTTTGAGATGGACAGAAATATTTGACCAAACGAAAAAGAAATGGATATGAATAGCATCATTTCCTAGGGGATTCATAAGGCAGCAATTTAAGATAACATAGATGTCATACGGGATGATTTGGTGAATGCTTTCCAGGAGATTATGTTTCCTTCTTTTTTTTTCTTTTTTCTTTTATTGCTATTGCTACAAGAGTATTATTATAATTCCACCGTAATCCAATTCCTCTTTAGATGTCATACCAAAACTTATCTGTTGTGCTCCTAGAAAAGGGCCTATATATTGTCCCTCAAGTCAATTGGAGATTCAAAGGTACTTCGGTAAGCAAGGAGAAAAATCATAATTCTGAATCAAAGACACTAAAAATCCTGGACTCGTACTCTTTTGACATGGATGAACCAGGAACAAGATGTAATGACAATATCTAATTACGGCAATGTTTAGGTCTAAGCCTTGATACTGTACATGAAGTATACTCTCTCTCTCTCTCTTTCTCTCCCCCTCGCATTATAAAAGGAATTCTTTCTACTAGTCCTACCAAGATGTCCTGTGATCGACAGGCAGCCATATGAATTTCATCAAGTTTAAAGCAACTCACGTTGGCAATATCATGGTTGAATATTCGGCGACAAAATAATTGTTAAACACAGCACATGTCAAGAGCACAGAAAAGAGATATTATTATTGAAGCCATGGGGTGATTATTTCACGGGATTTGTAACAAATCAAGAACCATTGATTCGGCGACAAAATAATTGTTAAACACAGCACATGTCAAGAGCACAGCAAAGAGATATTATTATTGAAGCCATGGGGTGATTCTTTGATGGGATTCGTAACAAAACAAGAACCATTGATATTAATTTAGATGCAAAGGACTGCTTATCCTCTTCTCACTTTGTAATAGTTGTTTGCACAAAATGAATGCTGCAAGTAGCATACTATGATTAATATCCAAATCAATCATCAAAAGAAGTAAGCATGTTAGACTCTCACTCCAAGGCGAATTGTTGGTGATGATGCAATCTGTGATAAAAGTGGTCCAATGCTTTGGGCCATTGGGACAAGAACAGGTGAGAATAACGGGACAGCCAGGCTGGCTTGCTGCAAAAAATTATAAGATGCATAAGCGATTTTTGTCAAACTCAAAACACTTATATATTTAAGAAAAAACTGAGTTCGACAGAGTAAACCAATAAATTATTAGCTACAGATGAAAGCTGGGTTGCCAAAAGGCTTATAACAAAGGAAAACTGGGTAGCCAAAAGGCTAATAACTAGGAAAAACAAGCATGAAGTCTTGCAAACAGCAAAGCTTACTAACACGTTAATGCATGGAGATCAACCTCCATTATCTTCCATTTATATATATGCATCAAATAGAAAACAAGAAGGAACAACAAAGAATTATTCTATTTTCTCGAGTCTCAACATTTCTTACAAATTTAAAATTTTCTCATATGCAATGCTTCAACAAAAACATGAGACATGTTATTAACCACTATAGCTCCAGCTCTTGAGGCTACTTGACAAGAACACAATGAGATGAGGATGAAGCTCACAGGCACATGCATTAGGTAATACCATAGAGGAACCCTTATATCAAGATTGTTGTATGACCATATTGTCATGTAATTACAAGTTGTCATGGTCTGTATCTTTTGGGATAATCTTATGTCCATATTTTTGAGAACCAGACTTTCTCGAATTCAAAAGGCTCCTGATCTTATATTGACTTCCTTTCTAGTATTATTGTATCATAAGACTTGGCTAAATTATTATCAAATGAATCCTACAATTCGATCATCCCATTCAGAAAATTTTTATAAAAACTTTATTCGAGTAAATCAAACAATTTGATCAGTTTATCATAACAGTGTTGAGACTTAGCAAGTTAACTTCACAACTTCTCCGGAGACCATGACATGAAGTGGTTAGCATGAATGGTAGAAACCTTAATTAGATAACAGAGTGAGAAGTCTATCGGACCAAACCCTAGGCTCTTATTAGAGTAGCGCAAGGCCGTGATCTAGACCTAGAATCAAATTCTCTCCATTGATTTGTACCGGGGAAGGCTGAGATCAACCCAGCAGCGGGCACCACCTGTTGCTGGGTTGATCCTAGCCCTCCCCAGTGCACTGATACACCGCCAGTGTACCAGTGCACTGGAGAGGATTTTGGTCTGTCACCTGGAAGGTGAATAGGTCTTAAATTAACCTCTAACTTTAACCAATGTTTAAATTATAACTAAACTAACAGAAATTTAAAAATCAAAGTAACTAATAGGTAAATAGCACAGTTCATCCATAGTGCAAATCATGCATGTGCAATATTAAAGCAGTAAAGAAAAACAAAGACGCACAAGAACACCAGATTTTACGTGGAAAACCCAAATGGAAAAAACTGTGGGACGCCGCCAGGCAAATAGAAATCCACTATGTAAAAAAGAGACTACAAACTAAGTTACCAAACTCTAACCCAAGAATCCCTTAGTCCATCCCAACTCAGACTTATGCAAGATCAGCTCCAGATTTTCCAACCATTGATCCATTGACAAATTCGCTCCTCATGCGATCTGCTTCTCCGTGA
The DNA here is from genome assembly GCA_026545225.1 of Cornus controversa. Taxonomy (NCBI): domain Eukaryota; kingdom Viridiplantae; phylum Streptophyta; class Magnoliopsida; order Cornales; family Cornaceae; genus Cornus; species Cornus controversa. The sequence goes on along the minus strand of CM048849.1, from coordinate 11,307,449 downwards.
TCTTCATCTGAGTAATGTCCAACAGTGTGTGTAAATTTGTAGTTGATGACCTTTATGTGCAACAATAAAGTACTCAAAAACTAAACGATCCACCCACCGTGCTAATTTTATGATGATGGACGCAAAAACACAAAACTCTAGCAACCAAGAGATTACTAGAATGCACAAGCATGATGAACTGAATGCCTGTATGCACTAGTATGCCCTAGTAAATTGTGCTTGTGCAGTGTTATCAAAGGCTCTAGGCGCACTAAGGTGCTAAAGGTCCTTTGGAGCCTAGGCGCAAGGTGAGGCACACAATTGAAAAGTTAAATTACTATAAAAAAATTCATATCTCATAATCAATATTTTTAAAATTTCAGTGGTGTTGTATGTGCAAGCAAAATGAGGAGACAGTTGACCTATCTTTTACTCCATTGTTCAGTGGCCCGCGACTGTTGGAGCTTACTTTTGGGATTGTTCAGGGTTCAGTGGGTCATGCCTAGCTCCACCAGAGGTCTGATGGAAGCCTGGAGCGGTGGTCTTGTGGACACCCATGTCCGTAATTATTGGAAAGCAACTCCCCTTTTCGTGTGGTGGTGCTTGTGGAGAGAGCAAAACCGAAGAACGTTTGATGACGAAGAGTCTCCTAATGGGATGCTTAAATTCTCAATTCTTTGTACCCTCTCTTATTGGGTTCAAGGTAGAGCTTGTAACTCCATGGAAGAAATGGTTGACTTCTTAGGTTCCTGTGCTTTGTAATAGGTTCTTGTTCAAGGGTTGCCCCTCCCTTTTTCTGGGTGCTTTCTAATAAATATTTACTTATCAAAAAAAAAATTATTTTTAAAAATTCATATCAAATATGATAAACTATATCCATCAACCATGTCATTCAAGAACTATAAAATGAAACAAAGCACAAAAAAAGAGTAGGAAATAGAAGGAAGACACACAGAGAGAGAGAGAGAGAGGGGGGGGGGGGGGATAGCAAAAAAAAGAAAAAGAAAAAGAAAAACTGTTTTTTATTAAAATAAAAAATAAAAATAAAAATAAAAAAAGCAGGAAGTAATTTAGGACAAGATCCAAAGGAGAAGAAAAACAAAAAAAAAAGAGTGAGAGAGAGAGAGGGATAGAAAAAAAAAAAAAAAGAAAGAAAAAGAAACACTATTAAAAAAATAGTAGGAAATAATTTAGTACAACAGGATAGCATTCAACAAAGAAAAGAGAGAGAGAGAGAGGAAGTAGGCGAAGAGAGAGGAAGAACAAGAGCATGTGTATCTGATTGTCTCTGCAACTCTCTACAACGAAGGTTGTCGGCATCGTGACATAGGGCTTTTGGCATCGTGACTTGGGGTGGTTTTGGCATTGTTCACGTATTGTGATCATAATGGGCTTCTCTCTTCTTTTCTTTTGAACAAAACAAAAGTCTCCTTTTTGAATTAGAAAAAGAAAAAAGGAAATATCAATCAGGCGCGCCTAAGCACGCCCGACTAACTTGTATAAGGCGCAGTCCAAGTGCACGCCTAGTGCACATAGCTGAGCCTGGGTTGACAACAGGTGCAATCCTTGCTCCTGTGTGCGCCTGGAGCCTAGGTGCGCGCCTTTAACAACACTGCGCTTGTGTGTCCTATTTTCTAATCAATTGATGCTTTCGTATAGAGATTAGAGCCAAAAAACAATAGGTGTTCTAAAGAGTTTTAATTCAAAAAGGAAACTCAAAACCAAGCTACTCAATCGATCGAGACAGGTGTCAATGGATTGACACCAAGCCAGTATGCTTCAATTGATACCTCGATCGACCAAAGTCTACTATCCTAATTAGACTTGGATCCTGATTTGATTTGATTTTATTTTAAGAACACTTTTAGTGCATATAAAAAGATTTGAAATGAATCAAACATGCATATTGTTGAGAAACAAGCCTCCAATCACGTACCACCAAATATTATGATATGACGATAAGTAAACAAGCAGGAAGCAATTTGCAATAACACACCAAGAATTATACGTGGTTTGGCTAAACAAGTCTACGTCCACGGAGAGCCCGATTTCACTATATAGATTGTATCAGTACCAGTTGAAAGATTGTATCAATAGTACGCTCAACTCTCAACCCTTAACCCTTATACACCCAATTTCACTCAAAAGGAAATCACAAATTCTAAACAAGAATTTTCTCTCTAAGTACCCTCTCAAAAACAATGAAAGTATTGCCTATTTTCTTCTCATGAGTCTCAACCTATAACATAGGTAACTATTTATAAAGCCTAAAACCCAATTCCTTGGTGGACAAGGATAACAATTCCTTAGAGCCCAAGACTTGTCTAACAAGAATTTTCCTTCCTTGAGACCAAGACTTGCCTACTAAGAAATTACCTAATAAGATACAACTCTATAATGGAAAACTAATTACAATAGGAATTTGAGCAAACCCAACACATATCATGAAACTTTAATTGTTGTTTGCAAAAACCATAATTGGTAGTGTCCCAATTGAAGCAGTAATTACTATTCTATCCATCATTTTGTGAAATTGCTGATCTACCCTTGGACAAGGTTCCATAACTGACTTAATTAACTAGACACTCTAAAATAAACAAAATTATAGACTCTTAAGATCACAAATTTGCCAACCTAAGTCCTATATCCTGACACTGAGTATTTGGATTCTCCGTAACAGTAGCTTAACCATTCACATTTTTAATAATCAATCATTTTACCATGTTTCCACCACCAATCTATGAATACCAACATCTATTTTTCATTTTCTCCAAAGGGAGCACTGTCACACCATGCTCTAGTATGTCACAGTATGCTAAGTCCCATCTAAACCTAAAAGGGGTGAGTAGGTCTTGTATAACTCTCATTGTCAATAACTGTTTTATAGAAATTTTTATTTTATAAAAGAGAAGCAATTATATTTGAAATAGAACAATGAAAATCACAAGTAGAAATTTGAATAGGAAGACAATCACACACAGCAATATAAGAATTTACATGGTAAGAACCATGGGCACTGTGAATGAAGAGAGGAACCCTAGGTCCAGATTCTTATCCAAAAAATCACCAATATTTACCTCTGATCCATAATCACCTATTTTTGCTGCTATCGACCAATAAATCTATTATTCCAATGCGATATGCTTTTCCGGTAATGATTATTTGTTGTCATGCCAAATTCTCTGCTAGTTTCTTCTTTAGTCTTTAGAATAACACAAGATCACACTCACATAACTAGACATTCTCAAAAAATGTGTGATGTGAATAAAAAAAGATGAATAATAATCTCTATATGAAACTCTATATTTCTTTATACACACTCATCTCATGTCTCTCATTCATGTGTCTCAAAACTCTAATAAAATAGGTTCTCAGAGACTATTTGGCTGATTAAAATAAGGAAATTTACGAAAGGGCCTCTAGCCCAATGGTATAACCTTCCCATCTCAAAGAGGAGGAGGGGGAGGGGTTCGAGCCCCGGCTTGGGAAAAGTGTGCGTGAGTACTTACTTATTCCAAAAAATTAAAACAAAGAAATTTATTCTATAGTGCATAACATCAATTTCTTATTAGTGAAAAATCGAGCCCTTGCTATTGGCATCTCATCCATTAATTGCTTTGAATGAAGGATCGATCCCCTCTACATGAAGCATGCCAAATATGATCTATTATGCAATTAAACGCATTCTAATACAACCAAAATATGATCAACTGCTAAAATGAAGTCAAATATAATTAAACTAACTAAAATGAGAACATGATATCAAAAACATATCAAGTATAACTTGGTTGAGTTTAATTCTTGATTATCATCTTCAATGGATTGAGAGGCAATCAACCAGTCTGGATAATGCAAAATACAAAGAAAAAGTACAAACTCTCCTTGTTCTTGTTCTGAATTTGTCAACATACAACACGGAGTCCTACATTCTACTCTTTGGTAATTTCGTGATAAAACCATAATAAGTTAACAATACATAAATTAATTTAAATGTAATTAAAAACTAAATTACATCGAAGTATGAAAAGAATATTTCTAGCCTATACTTCCAAAGATGTAGTGTGAGTTGATATGAAAATTCCCAAAGCTACATATTTTTCATAAGAGATTCTCTTTCATTCTTTAATTCTCCAACTAAGGATGGAGCTTGTTCAAGTTTAAAACCATTTCGTCCAAGTTCAATTCCACTTCATATTCCAGTTTCTAACTTAAAGGCATCACTTTCATGCTCTGTGCTTCTCTGTTTTTCAACTTCTAACTTAAGCCATCACACTCTTTTTAAATTATATAATCAAAATGGAAAACAGACTCTCTACGTGAGGAGGTAAGACTGCGCACATCTGACCCTCCCAAACCCCGTAATGGTGGGAGCTTCTTGCACTGGGTTTAGGCCCTTTTTTCCTTCTTTTCAATTATATTGTTTTGCAGTCAAACTTTACTTTTTATTTCTCTCTTTGAGAAAATCAATAAACAATTCTCGTATCTCACCTTCATCAAGTTCAGAGCTAGTCACACATTCATTATTGATATATACAATTCACAAGATTGTTAATTCATTAGACAGGGGGATGTAGTTATTCAAATTTCGAACATATAGGTTCATCATGTAATATCTTGAAATTTTTTTCAAAACCTATTACTCAGGATGGCATACCTGAATTCGAAGATTTGATTGAATCAATGAGATGGGTTGAATAAGAAAATTTTATTAATGCCATTATGCAGTATGAATTTTAGTGGGGTCCTCTTAATTAATCAAATTAAAGAAAATAGGTTTGTGAGTTTAGTACAATTTGCTATGTTGTTGGGTGGAAATGTAGAAGACTAGAAGTATAAGAAATTTTGAAATTTAAAAAGATAATAATGAAACTATTTAATAGTTTTGAAGGGATAAATTTCACATACTTTTGAGATTACTTTAAAAAATAATAATAACATTTAAAAGGTTAATGAAAATTTGGACGTGTGTCAAAGTGAATGGTAGTTGATAAATTTGTATATGTGCATGTATGTACTATATAGATTCTCAGAATATGAATAGAAGGGAGTTAGCAGCGAACTCCACGTGGGTCTCCAAGGCTATGTGTAGGTGTATGCATAAATATTTAAAGAGAAAGAAATGTGTCATCAACTAAAGAAAGACATGTGACAACTGTGTGTGTGTGTGTGTGTGATGCTGCCATGTGTATTGATGTATGAGTTGAGTCTTTATAAGAATGCCTTATGTATATTTTAGAAAGCTTCTGGGAGAAGCTTTGGGCTTAACCAACTAGTGTACAATGTAATATACTGTGTAAAGAAGCAAAAGGAACAAGGAACAGAAGGTGTGAGCTCAGTGAGAGAGAGAGAGAGAAAGAAATAGAAGCTTGAGGAATTTGAAAGAAAGGAGAAGGAAAGATTGGGAGAAGTTTGGAAAAGCTTCAAAGAGGTAGGTTTCCTGATTTTTTCAACCTTTGAAAACGTTGTTTTTAATTGCTAAAATTAGTATTTTTACATAAGGTAAATATCACTGACACCCCCTGAGTTTTGATGTATTGTCACGCGGTTACAACTTCGTGAAATTTCGTCACCAACACCTCCTATAATTTTTGTCGTATATCACATACACCCCTCCTACTAAAAATACACCATGTCAGAGTACTTTTTTTCTGTGAAATGACCATACTACCCTTTGAGTTCTGACCTAACCCGTCTGAATACTAAAATTACCCATTTAACCCTATCTAATGGACTAAAATGCCCCTCTCAACACCTTATATATATACACTATAATATATATAACCTATATATATAATTATTATTTCCATAAATAATAATGTTAACATAAAATAAAAAAGTGATTAAATTTTATTTTCTTTTTCTCTATTAATCTATATATACTATAATATATATAACCTATATATAGTTATTTATTTCCATAAATAATAATGTTAACATAAAATAAAAAAGTAATTAAATTTCTCTTTCTTTTTCTCTATCTATCTATATATATACTATAATATATAACCTATATATAATTATTTAATTTCATAAATAATAATGTTTAACATAAAATAAAAAATAATAATTAAATTTCTCTTTTTTCCTCTATCTATATATATATACATATATATACTATAATGTATATAACTTATATATATATATAATTATTTATTTCCATAGCAATACATATATAGATATGTATATGTAAACAATAGAGTTCTGTTTCAAATCATCGAGAAGTTCACCTATTTCAGATCATTGCCAGAGATTCCACCGTCGAGCTCCACCGCATATCATTGCCAAGATCCATCATCGAGCACCACAATCAAGCCTCAGTGTCCATAGTTAGCGAAACCTTAGCATGGATTTGACAGGGTTAAACACATGCCTTCATGAACTCCAAAGTGAAACCCTAGCATCCACTGTTCATAGTTAGCGAAACCCTAGCATGGATTTGACACTGTATTTTGACAATCGGAGGCCAGATGATGACTGTGTGGTTGGCTTTTCGTGTTGACAATTGGAGCCTCAAGCTATCGGACAAAACAACAGAGACAGCAAATTGGGATTGGAAAATCTCCTGGCGGCTTCAATGGACGCCGATGAGCCCTCTAGAGTGCTAGGAACATGAAGGCATGTGTTTAACCCTAGACTAGCTTCATTTTCCTCCATTTGCTTCTGATTCATGTTCGATCTAAACTTTCTAGAGAGAGAAAATTCACATTCAAATCTTCGATTGCTTTGCTTTGAATCTAACACAAGAAAAGATTTCCAATTGCTCATTTTTATTTTTATTTTTTTCAATTCACATTACCAAATTATTGTGAAAATTTGTGGATTTTTGGTGTGAAGGAAAGAAATCCCAAACCTGTGGCCTCTGATTTTGCTACCAAATTATTTGATTCGAAGCCGATTATAGGGAGATTTAATTTGATGATCTATCAGCAATGTTAGGGGCTAAGATTGAGGAGATCTACAGCTAACAGATCATGTTTCTTATCCCATGATTTTAGGGGATTTGGTAGTCTGTTACCAAATCCATAGATATGAGTTTCCATTTTTATAGCTTTCTGTTTTAGGTAGTTTTGATTCTTTCCTAGGTAAGTTGTAAATATCCCTAAAATAGATGAGTATTATCATCTATATATAAAGGGGAATGTAATCATTATTTGTAATATATTGGAATTTTGAGTTTTTCCTTCCACATCAATATGGTATCAGAGCATTCTCTGAACCCTAATTCCCTCATATGACCAAATACGGGAAACGTGATTCAACTGCTACAATTCCCAAATCACCTCCAATCAAGAAGCCATGGCTTCCAGCAACAGTAGTGCAGATAGTAACCTCATACCCATTACAGGACACAAACTGAATGGGAACAACTATCTCCAATGGTCCCATTCCGTAATGATGTTCATATAAGGAAAGGGCAAAAGACGATTATCTCAACGGAGTTGCTGCCAAACCGAACAAGACGGATGAAAAGTTCAAAGTCTGGAATGCTGAAAATAATATGGTCATGTCATGGCTCATTAATTCCATGACAAATGACATTGGAGAAAATTTTCTTCTCTATGGAACAGCAAAGGAGATTTGGGACGCTACCAAGGAAACGTATTCTAACAATGAGAATACGTCGGAATTGTTCGAGGTGGAGAGTGTTCTCCATGACTTCCGCCAAGGAGAGTTAATGGTGACTCAGTACTTCAACACACTCAATCGCTACTGGCAGCAGCTGGACTTGTTCGAGGAGCACAATTGTAGCTGTCTGGATGATGGAATCAGGTATAGACAGATTATTGAACGGAAAAGAATATACAAATTTCTAATTGGATTAAGTAAGGATCTCGATGAAGTATGAGGAAGAATCTTAGGATCCAAACCACTACTAAATATCCGGGCAGCATTTTCAGAAGTTCAAAGAGAGGAAAGTCGAAAGAAGATCATGATGGGCTCTCAAGATTCTGTGACAAATCCTGAGAGCTCAGCCCTTGCAGTTAGAGGAAATCCATCCAACAACAATGATCACAGACCAAAGAAAAGGCGACCATGGTGTGATCATTGTCGACGTCCTGGTCACACCAAGGACACCTGCTGGAAGATTCACAGCAAACCTGCAGACTGGAAGCCTTCCCGGTTTGCCAATGACAAAGAAGGACGGGGCAACCTCGTCTCCATGGATGAAAAACCATCACCCGAACCCACTCCCTTCAGCAAGGAACAAATAGAAGTCTTATAGAAATTGTTCAGCCAATCCTTGCCTGCACCTGCCCCCACTGTGGTTGGTACCGGTTCCTTGGCACAAAAAGGTAATTTTTTGAGTGCTCTAAATGTTAAAAAGGAGAAGTTAAGTCCATGGATTATAGATTCAGGAGCATCTGATCATATGACTGGAGATGAGAAGCTTTTTTCCACTTACAATCCATGCTATAAAAATTTAATTGTGAGAATAGCCGATGGTTCACTCTCAAAGGTGGCTGGTACAGATTCTGTTAGAGTTTCAGAGAACATCACTCTTGATTCAGTTCTCCTTGTGCCAAAATTAAATTGCAATTTACTGTCCATTAGTAAACTCACTCGGGATCTCAATTGTGTTACTAAATTTGGCTCCAATCTGTGTGAATTTCAGGTCTTGGACTCGGGGAAGACGATTGGCAGTGCTAAGATGTTTTCGGGGCTCTATCTTCTAGAGGTTAATGATCCTCCTCAAGGAACAACTCACCAATCCGATTGTTCAGTGTCCAGTAGTCCTATTTCGTTGTCTGTGAGTCGGTCTAATAATGATAGTGCAATTATGTTGTGGCACTATAGGTTAGGTCATCCAAATTTCTCGTATCTTGAGAAGTTGTTTCCTTCATTATTCCATTATAAAAATCCAAATGAGTTTCAATGTGAGATCTGTCAACTTTCTAAACATATTCGTAATTTTTATCCTAACCGATCCTACAAAGCATCTCAATCTTTTTCCCTGATTCATAGTGATGTATGGGGTCCTTCTAGGATCAAAAATGTTACTGGTTCTCCCTGATTCATTTCATTTATTGATGATCACACTAGACTCACATGGGTATTCCTCATGAAAGAAAAATCAGAGGCAAACCAGATTTTCAAAACCTTCAACACCATGATTCAAACACAATTCCAAGCAAAAATCCAAATTCTGAAAACTGACAATGTCAAAGAGTATTTCAACTCCATTCTTAATGATTATCTCTTGAGTCACGATATAGTTCACCAAAGTTCCTGTGTCAACACTCCTCAGCAAAATGGTATTGCCGAAAGAAAAAACCGGCATCTTCCTAATGTTGCTCACTCCCTAATGTTCTCTACCCATGTACCAAAATTTTTCTGCGGTGAAGCCATCCTCACTGCCGCATATCTCATAAATAGGATGCCATCAACCTTATTTCCCCAAATCTGATATTCAGGGGGAGCCTAATTTTATCCAAGAATACCAGCTTTGGGATATTGAAGAATCATCTCATTTCTCTCCTAATTCTGACCAACCCTGCCCATCACTAAATCATGAATCCATTCCTCCTCAAAATCTCTTCCTTGAATCTCCTTACTTCCTAGAATCTCCTTCTCAAGATCAATCGCCTACTAATCTGCCTACTAATCCACCTCAAAATCTGGACACTATTCAATCAACAAAGAATGATGAGTTGATTACCTACTCAAGGAGGAGAAAGAACCAAAAGGAGATGGAACAACAAGCATCTCTTGAGCAAACCCAAGAGTCTGACCCAAGTCCTAGATCAAGTGAAGATCTATCAGGTAACTATAATCCCGAAACTAATGATGATAGTGACTTCCCTATTGCTGTGAGAAAAGGTGTAAGATCATGCACAAAACACCCTATATACACATTTGTATCATATGAAGGACTGTCACCGAAGTTCAAAGCATTTGTTGCCAACCTCGACAACATCCAGGTTCCTAATAATATACAAGAAGCTGTCGGCTCACCTGAGTGGAAATCAGCAGTGTATGAAGAAATTCATGCACTTGAAAAAAATGGAACATCTCAGAATTACCAGCCGGAAAACGCCCAGTAGGCTGCAAATGGATCTTCACAGTCAAATATAATGAAGATGGGAGTGTTAATTGATTCAAGGCACGGCTGGTTGCAAAGGGATTCACCCAATCATACGGAATCGACTATGAGGAGACATTTGCCCCTGTAGCCAAGTTAAACACAGTTCGGGTTCTATTATCTTTGGCTGCAAACCTTGACTGGCCTCTCCACCAACTAGATGTCAAGAATGCCATCCTAAATGGGGAAGAAGTTTACATGGAAATTCCTCCAGGATTTGAGACACAAACTACACGCAACAAAGTTTGTAAACTTAGGAGATCTCTATATGGGCTCCAGCAATCTCCAAGAGCCTGGTTTGAAAGATGACATGGCTACTCTCAATGTCAAATGGACCATACTTTATTTGTTAAACACTCTCCTGCAGGAAAGCTTGTTGTCCTTATTGTATATGTGGACAACATAATTCTAACAGGAGATTATGAAGAGGAAATTCGCACCATCAAAAGTTTTCTAGCTGCAGAATTTGAGATCAAGGACCTTGGGAATCTCAAATACTTCCTAGGAATGGAGATTGCAAGGTCAAGAAAGGGAATCTCTGTCTCACAAAGAAAATATGTCCTGGATCTCTTAAAAGAGACTGGAATGCTCGGGTGTAAGCCGGCAGATACTCCTATGGATCCAACAACCAAACTAGGAGCTAAGGAAAATTGTGCACCCGTGGATAAAGGGAGATACCAAAGATTAGTGGGTAAACTAATATACCTATCTCACACACGACCAAATATTGGTTTTTCTGTCAGCACGGTAAGTCAATTCATGAATAATCCAAATGAAGAACACATGGAGGCTGTGTATAGAATCCTGAGATACTTGAAACTAACACCAGGTAAAGGATTATTTTTTGAGAAGAACCAAAGAAGAGATACTGAAGTGTTTAGCGATGCAGATTGGGTAGGATCAGTACAAGACCGAAGATCAACTTCAGGGTATTGCAAATATGTGTGGGGTAATCTGGTCACATGGAGAAGTAAGAAGCAATCAATGGTGTCAAGGAGCAGTGCAGAAGCTGAATTCCGAGCAATGGCACACGGCATTTGTGAGGGCATATGGTTAAGAAGGGTGCTAAAGGAATTAAAGATTTCAGATGAAGAACCTATGAAAATGTTCTGTGATAATCAGCCAGCAATTAGCATTGCCAAAAATCCAGTACATCATGATAGAACAAAACATGTGGAAATTGATCGACATTTCATAAAGGAGAAGATCGAGGAAGGAATAATCAAGATGTTGTACGTGCCTACATGCCTTCAAATAGCTGACATTCTTACCAAGGCTTTACCGAGAAAAGTGTTTGATGATCTAAGTTCCAAGCTAGGGTTAATAAATATTTACCGCCCAGCTTGAGGGGGAGTGTAGAATTATAGGGAGATTTAATTTGATGATCTGTAAGCAATGTTAGGGGCTAAGATTGAGGAGATCTACAGCTAACAGATCATGTTTCTTATCCCATGATTTTAGGGGATTTGGTAGTCTGTTACCAAATCCATAAATATGAGTTTCCATTTTTATAGCTTTCTGTTTTAGGTAGTTTTGATTCTTTCCTAGGTAAGTTGTAAATATCCCTAAAATAGAGGAGTATTATTATCTATATATAGAGGGGAATGTAATCATTATTTGTAATATATTGGAATATTGAGTTTTTCCTTCCACATCGATATAATCATTCTTGTATAAACTATAATTTGTATTATGTAATCATTCTCAAGTAGTCTTAACTTTTTGTTCTCTGTCTAACTTTGATGCTTAGTGTTAATTTTTTCGAGCTCATCTGTGGTGGTAATCGAAGAGGATTTATAAGAGGAAGATGAAGAGATGGCCAAAAGAAAACAGAGCAACAAGTTATTTGGGTTTTCAATGACCCAAGGGTGGTGTCTGTGGTTAAAAGGCGGTGGTGGCTATGGTTGGTATGGTTGGTGGCGGTGGTGGTTGGAGGAGGAGATGAGAGAGAAAGAAGCGGTGGTGGTTGGTGTTTTGGTTAGGGTTGCTGATTGTGGTTGAAGAAGGTAGAGAGAGAAATGGTGGGCATATAATCATGAGGGCAGTTTTGTCATTTTCCAAATATAATATTTTTATATTAAAATTCATTTAAATAATCATGGGCAATTTGGACATTTCACTTATTAAAAAATTGAAAATTCTGACAGGGGTGTTGGTGACGAAAAATCACGAAGTTGTAGCTGCGTGACAATACATCAAACCTCAGGGGTGACAGTGATATTTACCCTTTTACATAAATGTTTCTTTACATGAGAAATGAGGGTTTAAGTTATCAAACAATTCTTCTTGGCATGGAATTTGTTGAAGATTGACAGATTTTTTAAATGAATTCGTGTGCTGAAAAACTAAACTGAACAGTATGGCTTTAGAGCTGGAATACTTATACTTTGACTTATAATTTGTAAAACAAAATCGAGATATTAAAGTAAACATGATAAGGAGTTTACAGGATTTTATTTGGCTCAAAATTGTTGAGTTTTGTATTTTTGGTGGATTTTTAAAGTTGGAAATTCTGTGAAGTGAAATCTGTTCTGTTAATCAGAATTCTTCCTCTCTTTTTCTTCAAAACTGATTTAATCGGTAAAGAAATTTATTAAAGTAAATTGATAGTTTCAAAATATAGTCCTTAAGCTTTCAAGTAGTGCTGGTTTCAGGCAAATTGAGTTAGAAATCTATTTTTGGTGAATTTTTATAGAAAACCTGATTTTGCTTAAAATCTGTGTGAATTTTGGACAGCTGTGGATTTAACTAATTTTAGGCGAGGAACATATTTATGATGATGATGACGAGGATGTTGTTGTTAGAGGAGACACATTTTCCCTTGTGATGCGAAAGGCCTTCATAGCACCATGGCATGAAGATCCTGAGAGGATTGGCTGCGACATAATATTTTCCAAACCACTTGTACCATTGGTGATCATGTTTGCAAGTTGATCATAGATAGTGGAAGTTGTGAAAACATCATTTCTTAAAGAAGTGGTGACAAAGTTAAATCTATCCATGAAAGCACATCCTCAACCTTACAAACATTATTGGTTCAAGAAAGGCAATGAGGTATTCGTCACTAAACGATGCTTGGTTAATTTATCTATTACTAATAGGTACTTTGATAGAGTATGGTGTGATGTTGTGGCAATGGATGCGTGTCATGTCTTGTTTGGTCGACGTTGGCAGTTTGATAATAAAGTGCAACATTATGACTGCAAAAACACTTATAACTTTTATAAAGACAAGAAAAGATAATATTGGCTCCATCTAAAGAGGAAAGGCCTTCATAGCACCACGGCACGAAGATCCTGAGGATTGGTTGCAAGATAATATTTTCCAAACCACTTGTACCATTGGTGGTCGTGTTTGCAAGCTGATCATATAGATAGTGTAAGTTGTAACAACATCATTTCTAAAGAAGCGGTGACAATTAAATCTATCCATGGAAGCACATCCTCAACCTTAAAAAAAAATTTAGTCCAAGAAAGGTAATGAGGTATCCGTCACTAAACGATGCTTGGTTAATTTATCTATTATTAATAGATACTATGATAAGTATGGTGTGATGTTGTGGCAATGGATGTGTCTTGTCTTCTTTGGTCGACCTTGGCAGTTTGATAATATAGTGCAACATGATGACTGCAAAAACACTCATAACTTTTATAAAGATATGAAAAAAATAATATTGGTTCCATCTAAAGAGGAAGTTATACCTAAACCTAACCTGGGAAAGGTGTTAATTTACTCTCTATGGCCAATTTTGAGGAGGAACTAGAGGGGAGTGGCATAGTCTATTTTTTAATTGGCAAAGAGAAGCGTGCAGGATCAAATTGTCCAGCTGTTGTTCAGCCACTTTTAGAGGAGTTTGCTGATATTATGTTGCAGAATTTACCCCATGGATTACCTCCCATGAGGGACATCCAACACCACATTGATCTTATGCCTGGAGCTAGTTTACCTAATAAGCCCCATTACCTAATGAGTCCTAAAAAGCATGTAGAGCTTAGTAGGCAGGTCTCAGAGTTATTAGAGATGGGTTATGTGAGTGAAAGTACGAGTCCATGTGTTGTACTACCAGCTTTATTGGTTTCAAAGAAATTTGGGAGTTGGAGAATGTGTACTATCGGTAGAGCCATCAACAAAATTACTGTGAAATATATCCCTCGATTAGAAGACATGCTAGATCATCTTTTGAGAGCCAAAGTCTACTCAAAATTTGATTTGAAAAAGTGGATACCACCAGATTAGAATTCTCCCTAGGGATGAGTGGAAGACAGCCTAAGAAGCACAGATACGGATACGGGACACAGATACGACACGACACGGACACAGCGACACGGCAGATCCTAAAAAACTAGGATACGGACACGGCGGGGACACGCGACTAATAATTATATCTTTTTATATATATGAGATCAACCTAACAATGAAAATTCACAAATCATAATAATTAATGAGCTATAAAAACAATTAGTTTATCGTTTAAAGAACTACACAATTGAATCCACTCCACAATAATGATAATAGTTGTTTTCTATAAAAAAAATGAAATATTATATGGTATGACTGCCATATTTTATTAAAAAAATTCAAAGAAGTCATCATATTTACATTTTAAACTATCTTTCTTTTTAAAACTTTCTAAAAACTCTCTAACGATATGACACGCGTGTCGGACACGTGTCCATGGTGTGTCTATGCCGTGTCCGTGGTGTGTCCAAAAATAAAAAAATTAGGACACGTATTTTGGTGTGTCCGACACGTGTCGGGGTGTGTCCGACGCGTGTCGGTGTCCGATACGTGTCCGACACGGATTCTTCGACCTTTTAGGTGTGTCCGTGCTTCCTAGAAGACAGCTTTCAAAACTCGTGAGGGGTTATATGAATGGCTAGTTATGATGTTCGGTTTGTCAAATGCACCAAGCACTTTCTTGCATGTGATGAATCATGTGCTAAAACCTTATATTGGGAAGTTTGTCATGGTGTATTTTGATGACATTCTTGTGTATAGCCCTTCCGAAGATAAACATCTTGAACACTTACAAGCTCTCTTGACTATTCTATGGGAGGAAAAGTTGATCATAAAAAAGTGCAGCTTTACGACAGATGGAGTGTTGTTTTTGGGGTATGAAGTCTCCTCAGAAGGAATCCAAGTGGATCAATCCAAAGTACAAACAATCCTTGAGTGGCCAAGTCCTGCAAATGTTCATGAGGTTCGTAGTTTTCATGGTTTAGCCTCATTCTATCGTCGTTTTATCAGGGATTTCAGCTCACTTGTAGCACCAATTACGAGTTGCATGAAGAAAGGACCATTTAAGTGGACAGATGAAGCTGAAGAAAGTTTCCAATTACTTAAGAAAAAACTTTCTGAAGCTCCTATCCATGTTCTACCAGATATTGACAAAATCTTTGAAGTCCACTATGATGCTTCTAGAATCAACATAGTGTTGACAAAATAGGAAGAGAATGAGGGCAATTGAATGAATTCTGCTTCATTGTTTTGCAACTAGGTTTACAGATTTATTTATAGACTAGGTGAGACAATCGATTTCTCAACCTTAGCCTAGAAGATAGGAACAGAAAAACAGAGTAACAAAAGAATAGGAGATGACCTAGTTTCCTCTCCTTATTCCTAGGATAAGATAAACTTAAATTTAAACTAATAAAAATAAAGATAAAATTTCAAAATATTCAACACTCCCCCTCAAGCTGGACTGTAGACACTTATCATTCCCAGCTTGTCAATCATTTTGTCGAAGGCTAGTCTTGCAAGGCTCTTTGTCAGAACATCCGCAACCTGTTCGGTTGTAGTAACATAGGTTATACAGATCACTCTTGTCTCAATTTTCTCCTTAACAAAGTGCTTGTCAACCTCCACATGTTTAGTCCGGTCATGAAGTACTGGATTGTGACAAATACTTAGGGCAGCTCTGTTGTCACAAAAAAGTTTGATAGGTTCTTGGTAACACAACTTTAGTTCTTCCAGTAACATTTTTATCCACAATACCTCACACATTCCTTGAGCCACGGCCCTGAACTCAGCTTCAGCGCTACTTCTCGCCACCACAGCCTGTTTTTTACTTCTCCAAGTCACCAAATTTCCCCACACAAAGGTGCAATACCCGGATGTAGATCTTCTATCATCAATGGAACCTGCCCAATCTGCATCAGTAAAAACTTCAACCCCTCTTTTAGAACCTTTCTCAAAGTATAATCCTCTTTCAGCAGTTCCTTTCAAGTACTTCAAGATGTGGTATACAGCATCTAGGTGTACTTCACATGGTGAGTGCATAAATTGGCTCACAGTGCTAACGGCAAAGGCAATGTCAGGCCTAGTATGTGATAGGTATATCAACTTACCTACCAAACGTTGGTATCTCCCTTTATCAACCGGTACACTATCTGCGCAACTTCCTAGCTTACTATTAGGATCCATTGGTGTTTCAACAGGACGGCAACCAAGCAGACCAGTTTCTGTTAGTAAGTCAAGTATATACTTCCTTTGTGAGACTGTGATTCCCGTTCTGTTCCTCAACACCTCCATTCTTAGGAAATAACGTAACTGTCCCAAGTCTTTGATCTCAAATTCAGCTGCCAGGTTCTTCTTTAGTCTTTCCATTTCCTCCCCATCATCACCGGTTAGGATAATATCGTCAACGTAAACAATCAGCACCGTTACCTTACTCCCCCTGTGTTTAACAAACAGGGTGTGATCAATATGAGATTGCTTATAACCTTGTAGTTTAACTGCCTTTGAAAAACAATCAAACCATGCCCGTGGTGATTGCTTTAGCCCATAAAGAGATTTCTTCAACCTACATACTCTCCCTTGATCCTTTCCTTTGTCAAATCCCGGTGGGAGATCCATATACACCTCTTCCTCTAACTCACCGTTAAGGAATGCATTTTTGACGTCTAATTAGTGTAGCTTCCAGTCCAAGTTCGCAGCAATAGAAAGCAGGATTCGGATGGTGTTCAGCTTCGCAACTGGTGCAAAAGTTTCCAAATAGTCAATCCCATAAGTGAATTTTACCATGAAGACCCACTTGCAGCCAACTGGAGTCTTTCCCTTAGGTCTGGTTACAACCTCCCATGTTCCATTTTTTTCCAATGCTCTCATTTCTTCAAGTACCGCTTGCTTCCATTTTGGTACTTTCAGTGCTTCTTCCACACTACGAGGTATCTCTGTATTCTCAAGTCTAGACACAAATGTTTGGACAGCAGATGCAAGGTGATTATAAGAGACATAGTAAGAAATTGGATGCTAAGTACATGATCAGACTCCTTTTCGCTCAGCTATAGTCTTATGGAGATCATTAATAGTAGGTAAAGTGATAGGAAGCTTACCTGTTTCAGGCTCCGGTTCAGATTCTTGGTTATGCTCAGTAAACATGGGTTGCTCTATATGTTGAGTGTGGTTTCGCCTTGAATAAACACGAAGCTCTCTATGTTGTTGTGATTCCTCTCCTTGCTGTAAATTAATGTTAGGCAGTGACCTATTTGGCACATTAGAATTTGGGGACGAGTGATTTTGAAAAGGAGATGGAGATTGTGGTAACGGTTGGCTAGGGGAAGATGACTCGATTGTGGTTGGGACACCGGAGACAGAGTTTGGCACATTGGAGAGAGATAGAGAAGGAGCAAGTTCCCAAAAATTGTCTTCTGCTTGGATGTTCTCCCCCTGAAGGGAATTTTGGGTATAAAATGGTGAGGTCTCGAAAAAGGTGACATCCATAGTGACAAACATTTTGTGTGGTTGGGAAGAAACATTTGTAGCCCTTTTGTGTAGATGAGTAGCCAAGGAAAATGCATTTAAACGACCTAGGATCTAATTTGGAGCGGTTTGGAGAGTGGTTGTGCACAAAGGTGATACATCCGAAAACCTTAAGGGGTAGAGAGCTAAGCACACAGGTTTGTGGATAGAATTGGAGGAGCCTATTCACGGGTGTTTGGAATTGTAGGACACAACTAGGCATGCGATTGATGAGGTAGGTTGCAGTAAGGATAGCATCACACCAATAGTTTTTGGGGACATTAGACGTAAACATAATGGATCGTGCAACTTCTAAAAGGTGTCTATTCTTCCTTTCAGCGATGTCATTTTGCTGGGATGTATCATAACACGAGCTTTGATGGATTATACCATTGTTAGCTAGATAGGGTCCAAGAATAGTGTTAAAATATTCTCTTCTATTATCTGTGTGAAAGATCCGAATTTTCCCTTGGAATTGGGTTTTAATCATAGTATGAAAATTTTTAAAAATTTGTTCTGCTTCTGATTTTTCTTTCATGAGATACACCCAAGTCATTCTAGTATGGTCATCAATAAAGGTTATGAACCACCTAAAACCATTCCTATTTTTTATACGAGAAGGACCCCATATGTCGCTATAAATCATGGAAAAAGGATTAGATGGCTTATAGGGTTGTGGTTTAAAAGTAGCACGATGGTGTTTAGCTAATTGACATGCTTCACAAAGAAATTGAACAAGCTCTTTATTAGAAAACAACTAAGGAAACAAATGTTTTAAGTAAAGAAGATTGGGATGACCTAGCCTACGATGCCATAACATTATTTTTTGATTGTTTGTCAAAGAAGAAAAATCACCACTTGTAGTGAGAGCTTATTTAAACACCTCGAAACCATTCTCAAAATAGTAGAGCCCACCATGTTCCTTAGCATTGCCAATCCTCTTCCCCGATCGATCCTGAAACACACACTTATCATGTGAGAATTGGGCTAGACAATTCAAATCCTTGGTTATCTTACTAATAGATAATAAATTACACTTCAATCTAGGAACATGGCGAACAGATTTTAAGACCAATTCAGGGGTAATTTGAATATCACCAGTCCCTGCTACAGCAGAGAATGTACCATCTGCAACTTTGATCTTTATATTTCCAGCACTAGGGGTATAAGAAAAATATAAATCACTTTGGCTTGTCATGTGGTCGGTTGCACCTGAATCTAATATCCAAGGTCCACAAATATCACTATGATTAGACTCAGTAGAAAGGCATATACCTCGGGTAGCCAGGAGGGAATTGGGCTGTGATGGGCTCAAGAGTTTGTAAAACTGTTCTAGTTGTTCCTTAGTCAATGAGATCTACTGGAACTTGCTTCCGTCCTTTTCAGTCACACTCAGCTCGGATGAATTGGCTTGGGAGCTTCGCCCATCTCGCCGGGTTGTCTTTTCTCTCCAGTTCGCGGGTCTACCATGGATTTTCCAACACGTTTCGCGAGTATGGTGTGGTTTGTTGCAGTGATCACACCATAATTGTCTTCGATTGGACCGGTTTGCAGCTGAGCCTCCATTAGTCATCTCGGTATTTTGGGCTACCATAGCAGAGTTATCGAGATTCCGAGCTGCCATCGCAGAGCTATCTGGATTAATCTGGTCTTTAGAGTCTCCAAACATCCTCTTCTTCCTACTCTCCTCACGTCTCACTTCTGCAAATATATCATCGACGTGTGGCAGGGGTCGTAAAGCAAGCATTCGGCCTCTTACTTCATCCAGCTCTTTATTCAAACCAGAAACGAAGTCGTAGATTCGCTCTCTATCGACGATCCTTCGGTATAAAGTGGCGTCTTCTTGGCAATGCCAGTTATGTGTGTTGAACATGTCCAATTCCTGCCAGCATGTAGTCAGGTTGCTATAGTAATCCGTGACACTCAACTCTCCTTGTTTCAAGGTCCAAGCGGCATCTCTTAAGTCGCACATCTGAGTGGAGTTGTCCACATCTGAATATCTCCTAACCACGGCATCCCACATAGTCTGTGCAGTAGGACAGAAGATGAAGTTCTGGCTGATATTGTCATTCATGGAGTTAAGAATCCATGCCATGACGATTGAGTTCTCAGCATCCCATGTTGGAAAGGTAAGATCGGTCTCAGCGGGTTTGGGCTTCGTACCATTGATGTAGCCCGATTTTCCACGGCCACGAATGACAATCTGCACTGATGTGGACCACGACAGGAAGTTTTTTCCATTGAAACGATGGGTTGTGATTTGAAGGGATGCTGAGGAAGAATCGGAAGCATATACTTGAGGGGCCATTGCGGGGGCCAACTGGATAGGTTCGGATCAAACCTCTGAACTTCCAGAATTTCCCCCTTTGTCCCCTGTTAATGCCGATTTATACACTCTCCTCAACTATTTGGCCAGCTCTGATACCATATTGACAAAATAGGAAGAGAATGAGGGCAATTGAATGAATTCTGCTTCATTGTTTTGCAACTAGGTTTACAGATTTATTTATATACTAGGTGAGACAATCGATTTCTCAACCTTAGCCTAGAAGATAGGAACAGAAAAACAGAGTAACAAAAGAATAGGAGCTGACCTAGTTTCCTCTCCTTATTCCTAGGATAAGATAAACTTAAATTTAAACTAATAAAGATAAAGATAAAATTTCAAAATATTCAACACATAGGAACAATGCATAGCCAAGAAGAGAGACTAGTGGCATTCTTTAGCGAGAAGTTAAGTGGTGCAAGGTTGAATTGTTCTATGTATGATGTGGAGTTCTACGCTATTGTGCAGACACTCACCATTGGGAACATTATTTGATCCAAAAATAGTTTGTTTTGTATTCTGACCATGAGGCTTTGAAGTACATAAATGGGCAGCATATGTTGAACCGTCGGCATGGCAAATGGACAGTATACTTGCAGCAGTTTACTTTCACTTTGAAGCATAAGTCAAGCGTCAAGAATAAGGTGGCTCATACCTTAAGTCAAAGGTCTCGTTTACTATCCACTATGCAAGTTCAAGTTGTGGGTTTTGACACTTTCAAGGATCTGTATGTTGTTGATCCATTCTTTAGGAGGATTCATGAAGAGGTAGTGGAAGGCAAGAGGACTGACTACTGCTTGCAATCTGGTTTTCTCTTTCAAGGAGCAAAATTGTGTATTCCTGGTTGTTCCTTAAAAGAAAAAATTCTACTTCAGCTACATAATGAGGGACACTTCGGCAAAGACAAAACTTATGCCTTGGTTGATGCAAAATACTCTTGACCAAAGTTAAGGAGGGATGTCACTAGGCTTGTTGATCGTTGTCAAATTTGTCAGGTCTCAAAAGGCGGAGCTACCAATGTTGGTTTATATATGTCTCTGCCTACTCCGACTTCTCCGTGGACGGATGTTAGCATGGATTCTGTGCTTGGTCTTCCTCAAACACAAAGGCGTATAGATTCTGTCCTAGTTGTTGTTGATAAATTTTCTAAAATGGCGCATTTCATACCATGCAAGAAAACTATAGATGTCTCTCAAATTGCCAAAGTCCATCACTTTTGATCGAGATAGGAAGTTTATCAATCATTTTTAGAGGACTCTATGGAAGAAATTGGGGTCTGATTTGAACTTCAGTTTAGTCTATCATCCCAAACCGATGGGCAAAACCGAAGTTGTTAACATGAGTTTGGAAAATCTAATTCGAAGTCATGTTGGGAATAATTTAATACAGATGGACAAGGTTCTCTCTCATGCAGAATTTTCTTTTAATAAGTCCAAAAATCAAAAAACTAAGATGAGTCCTTTTGAGATAGGTTATGGGCAGAATCCGAACAACGTTTTAGATCTGGTTCCACTTCGAATAGTGAATTGTGTGAGTTCTAAAGCTGAAGAATTGGTGGACCAAATCAAAGAAATTCACAACAAGGTGCAGCAGCAAATCAGGAGAGCAATCAAAAGTATAAAGAACATGTCAACAAGGACATAAGACGTGTGATCTTTGATGTGGGAGATTATGTATGGGTTGTTTTGACTAGAGATCAATATCCAGCTGTCGAGTACAACAAACTGAGTGCAAGAAAGATTGGACCATGTGAGGTACTTGAGAGAATTAACGACAATGCATTCAGGTTGCAGCTTCCCAACCACATCGAGGCATTCGATGTTTTCAATGTTCGTCATTTTATTCCTTATCAGTGTGATTCTTCGAGCGAGGATGATGCTAACTCGAGGTCGAGTTTTCTCTCACCTGGAGGGATTGATGTAGAGCAAGTGGAAGAGGACTTCTTCAAACAGATGAACATCCTAAGAAGATTAGGTTGAGATTGCATTAATGGGGCTGATGATGATTTGATTAGATTGTATGATTTTTAATGGGTTTTAAGTCACTTGTTTAAGTCTTAAATCTGTCTTTATTTTATGTGTAATGTTTGCCTTAAGCTCTAGTTAGGATATTTTTGTCATTCTGCTTTTATTATGCAAGTCATGTGTCTTTTAAGTGAGTCATGTGACCATTTAAGGGTTGTTTTGTCATTTCTAGCGTCCTTTATTCTGCTGGACAGATAGTAGCTCTTAGATTATATTGATATGAAGGGTTAGGATTGAAACTTTGTTGGGGCATCCTTTATGATTTATAAAAGGGTTGTTCCAAGTTGTATTCAGCAGCTTTTTGGTATTATCAATATATTTTCTTGCTGCAGCAGCTTTCTACCTCTCCATTTTCTTTTGGGATTGAGTTGTGGGTGTTTAAGCTATACTCTTGCTTAATCTAGCTCTCTGTTTTCCCTCACAGATTTTTTCCCTCTTTTATAAGCTGATTGCATTAGTATATAATAGAATTGAATGTAGAAAGAGAATCCATGCGGCCGACCCCATTAATTTGGGAAAAAGGCAAGGATGATGATGATGATGAAATAAACCTACAATCAGCATAACATATAACTAAAATAAACTTAACCTTCATTTGAAAAGGACCACTGTTTTGCAGAAGAAGCATTCAGTATTGAAAAATAATTATAATAAGACCCTAAATTACTATCACAACTCATGTCCAGCAAATCTGAACATTATCAAAACAACTTTATTACTTATAAAAAAAAACACCTTTATCTCCTAGAGTATAAAAAAGAATATATAATTAAAATTAAGGAAGTGGCAGCTAAACCTAAAAATAGCATGACATGTAACACAAACTAAACATAACTATCAATAGAAAAGGTCCAAAATGTGCTGCAAAAGAACTCAGTATGTCTCTTTTCTTGGCAGCATGCTCTGCATCATCTAAGGGTCACCGGTCACAATGTGGAATATCTTACTCTTTGCTTCAACTATACATGGATAAAAAGAAATCAAAGTTGAAGAGGACGTGACTGTATCATACATTCTTGTTTTTGCAGTAACTTTTTGCTGTTCACCTGTGAATGTGTTATAACTTAGAAGGTATTCACTATTCTTCACTCATCTCAAATAATGTGCATAAACTATACATGTCTTTCCTTTGGTTTTGTGTTTCTGATTGTTTTCCATCTCCTTTAACATGATTGCTGCATATATCGGGGAATGGAAATACTACCTCTAAAATGCATCTTCTAAATGCCCAAGGTCAATTTTCCATATAAACAGCCCCAGTTTGCTTGTAAGAACTTCAAGTGGATTTTATGCAGCATTTAAGACAAATAAATCAGAAATCAAGCAGTCTACCTTGTTGTTGAATGCCATCAACACATTCCCATTTCGTTGCACAGCATACCTTGAGCCTAATCAACAGTCAAATCAAAGATCAAGAAATGGCAGGAAAAAAATCTGCCACACTCCTAGAAGAAATATCATCGAATAATCTTGCAATACCAATCAAAAGATGGATGACAGATCCAAGAGAGTGCCCAATGCCAAAAGTAGGAAGATCTTGTACCTGTGCAATAGAGCAATTTTAGATAAATAAAAGTTGGATGAGAAACAATACAAGTTCTGAAGGTTATAATTTGAAACTCACTGTTTCCTGTAGAAACCGAATACACCTGTCAAATTTAAACTGCACTTCATCTGCAATGAAGAAGTGATCAAACCCACTAGCGTAAGGAGTCGCAATCACCAAAATACCCCTAGATCACCAAAAATAATATTTTTTCTTAATTCTGGGTAATAAACAATGATAGTGTAAACCACCACCACCAGCTTGTCTAGAGATAACATTTTCTAGAGACAAGGTCAATTAGAAGAAAAGATAACCAAAATACCAAATCCAACTTTTAACTTAAGAGGAACAATAGAATGAACTTGACCTGAAGAATTAAGCTAAAATGAAGGCATTCAGGTATTAACACTGTATTACAAGCAATATCAGACAATGAGGCACATAGCATTTCTTTATAAATTATATGAACCTAAAAAGAACAGTCAGGAAACAACCCAAATAAGTGCAGTATGCAACAGCAACCTAAACTGGTGACAAAAGACTAACTAGCACAAGTTCCACCAAGATATCAAAAAGAGATAAATGAGAGAGAAGCTCCCTTCCTGGAAAGCAAAAAAATATAGAACTCAGCATCACATGTCTCATCTCCTGAACCTGGTGACAAAAATACTAACAAGCACACATTTCCCTGAGATATCAACAGCATAAAACTGAGGGAGCTATCCAGAAAACCACAAACTCAATAACTCATCATGACATGTTTTGATAAAGAATGGCCTCATTTCATTTCTTCCACACACTCCACCACAAACATAAGGGCACTATAATCCACATTGACCTGACCATTCTACAGGCTCTAACCCCCGACCAAGTCTCTAATACAAGAAGCATTGAATGCAGCAACACTTCATCCATTCCAGAGATGAGGGAACCAACCATAGATCCTAAGCAAAAAGATATTGCACTAAAAGATCATCAACTTTTCATTCTAACTTTTTACACGTACTACAAAAGTTAGGAAGGAAGTTTTCCTTTTAAATTAAATTGTCACTATTCAGAATTTAAGCATGTGAACTTTTGTATAACCGGAATAGAAGAGAAGAGAGGGAATATAGTATTCTGTTGTTCAATATACAAAAGATACTATAACAGGGGGCAAACCCGTATACGGTGCAAAGACCGGGTTCATTTTGACTGGTTTTTTTATATTTTTATTTATCTCTTTATTTAGGAAATGGTTATAAATAGATTATACATGTGTTATATATGTAAATTATGCATACGGGGACTTGTTTTGAAGTCCGAAGAGTTTTACGAGTCGTCTAGGCCATTTTTAGATTTTTGGGTCGGCGGGGCCCGGGGTGCCAGACGGGTGGGTCCGGGGACTGGAAAATTTTTGGGAATATTTATTTATTTTTTATTTTAAGTCATTTAAGAAATTAGAAGAGAGAGAGAATGATTTCTGAAACCATAGTCATTTCCGAGGTTTAAAATGAAGCCGGAAGGGTACGTTAAGTGACAAAAGGGTATTTTGGTCATTTCGCATTATAGATATTATAAATACAGATTTTTGGCCCTTAAGGATCAGATTTCATAAAGTTAGGGATCAGTTTTCTCTTTCTCTCTTCTCCCACATTTCTTTTCATCTTCTCTCTTGATTTTGAGGCTTGAAGGTTAGATTTGAAGGTTGTCAAAGAAGGAAAGTTTGTTCTACGTGTTGAGAGCTTCCTTTTGATCGGTTTAACTTTGGATTTGGGTGATTCTCGTTCCGGCAGATTCGGGGTTTTTCTTTAGAATTACTCCTAAAGTGAGTTAGGAATGTCTAACATGTGAATTCCATGGCTTTAGTGAGTATGTTATATACATTCTTACATATAGCAATTGTAAACAACCATCTACTCCAAAAGCTTAAGCTCTTAGAGAGGGTGTAACTTAAATATATAAATCCTTTAACACGCCCCCTCACGTGAGGCCTTCTTTTTGGTCCAACACGTGTTTCAATTTTAATTATCAGGGTGACGGTGAGGTTTGAACACGAGACATTTGGCTCTGATACCATATAAACAACCATCTACTCTAAAAGCTTAAGCTCTTAGAGAGGGTGTAACTTAAATATATAAATCCTTCAACAGCAATGTTTACTTGTAATTTTGGTGATTTATAGTTCCCTAACATGCTGATTTTTAGTTTCACATGTAAAGTTATGTGCCAATGTGGTGGAAATGATGGAAATGTGCTATATGTGATCTTATATGCACTTTGTAATCAATGATGTGCTTAATTGATAACGATGGTGAAGTTTAAGGCTTGAAATGCTAAATTGTCTAAATTTCACCAAGTGTTTGATTAAATGTCACAATGAAAATGTAAAGGCATGCCAAGTGTTTGATAAATTATTTATGTGATTTTATTTGTACATTTGGCATGGAAAGAAGTGAAAATGAGCATGATTAAGAAATATTCATTCATTGCACATACATAGTGTGGGTGTGTATGTGGTGATTGCTTGTAGAAAAGTAAATTTGACAAGTTTTGAGGAAAAGTTTGTGAAAACTGGATGGTCACGTAGTGTTGGTATCCGGGAGTCGCAGCAAACTTAGAGGACGGTGTTAACTCGGCCCCAAATGGTGTTGGGCAGCTGTCTAGACCAAGGAGGGTTAGCATTCTCTTCGTGGTGACCGTTACTCATGTGTGGGTACAAAATTGGTACCAGGTTGGATTGCCGGATTTGGTAGTGGGGTGAGTGTGTGGGTTCATAATACCATTGCATACTCATCATTATTTTGCATTATCTTATATGATAGTTGCATATTCGTTTATTTATAAAACTTGATTCTTAAATGTTGTTCCTATTGCTTATGTGGTATTCGCGGGACTTTAGGAACCATATTTTAGGTGTTTCTACTAAGCAAGTTGGCGCTCAATACCCTATTTATAACCTATATTACCTGGACTCGCTAGGTTATCCCAGGGTGTCCGTGTCGACACGACACGATGCGGACACCGACACAGGATATGGGTCGGACACCCTTTCGCAACCATCGGACATGGCTAATGAAGAGATGCTCACAGAAGATTGTATCGGTGGATGCTTGCGAGGGATCTAAACTTTTTCTATGTCTCTTTGTTAGATCAAATGTATTTTGACATGTTCGTGCAAGTTGCTGGTTCAAAACTAGGGTTCATTGAAGGTTGAAGACGATGGTTTCTTCACGCGCTGCTGGTGCACAATTTCTCATTATGGCCGAGAGTGTTATTCACGCCATTTCAGAGACCTTTCACGTCTCTATTTAACGTCTCTATTTAATGTCTCTCGACGCGTGGCAGATGAATGGTCACCTTTTGTTTTGTTTGTTGCTGCCAGTTGTGTGCTTATCACATTGGCTGAGTATTTATCCTCTTTAACTTTTGCATTTACTATTTACTACAACTTATTTTTCAAATAAATACTGTAAAAAATAAATGTTATAAAAGCCAGTTGTGTGCCTTTCAAATTACCTTTGTTCAGTTACTTAACCTCTTTTAACTTTTACAATTACTTTTTGCTACAACTTACTTTTTAAATAAATACTAAATAAATGTTATAAAAGACAATGACCAGTACCAATTAAAAGATAAAAAACAGATGGCATATATATAGAGAGAGAAAGAGAGAGAGGGTAGGATAGATTCTCTCCACTTCATTTAAAAATATTTATTTTTCTTAAATAATACATAAATGGTCTATATTTTTACCATTGTGACCGTGTCCAAGTACCCGTGTCCAACTTTTGGACTCTTTTTAGCCGAGTCCCTGTGTCCCATAATTTGAAAGATGGACGAATTCGACTTCTAGACACGCACCCGTGTCCGACACCCATACCCGAGTTTGGGTAACATAGTTTATAACTCTTTTCAAGTGATGACAAAGATGTGGTGGAAGTGTCCAAACCATGATTGGAGATGCATAGAGATTTGGAACTTAATTTTAGTTTTATGTTCAAATATGTAATAGTATATGTTAAGAAACAAGCCTCAATCACGAACCACCAAATATTACGATGTGATGATAAGTAAACAAGCACGAAGAAAATTGCAACACACCAAGAATTATACGTGGTTTGGCTAAATAAGCCTACGTCCACGGAGAGCCCGATTTCACTATATAGATTGTAACTGTACAAGTTGAAAGATTATATCAAGAGTACGCTCAACTCTCAACCCTTATACACCCAATCTCACTAAAAAGGAAATCACAAATTCTAAACAAGAATTCTCTCTCTAAGTGTCCTCTCAATAACAATGAGAGTATTACCTCTACGTAAGAGTTGCCCTCTCAAAACAATGAGAGTGACCTCTCAAATACAATGAGAGTATTGCCTCTTTTCTTCTCACTTATCTCAACCTATAACATAAGTAACTATTTATAGAGCCCAAAACCCAATTCCTTGGTGGACAAGAATTACAATTCCTTATAGCCTAAGACTTGCCTAACAAGTACTTTCCTTACTTGAGACCAAGACTTGCCTACTAAGAAATTACCTAATAAGATACAACTCTATAATAGAAACCTAATCACAATAGGAATTTGAGCCAACCCAACAAATCTCCCCATTAACAAAAATTTTGACAAGTCTTCAATACACGAGACTCCCATCTGCAAATCCACAGACGATCCATCAGCTACATAACCCGAATCAAATATGAAACAATACTCCCCTTGATCCACACGGCCAATGTATTCATGTAGATGTATCAAGTCAACACTATCAAGTGACTTTGGAAGGGGGCTTCGATGCAACCCTTCTCGAAGCAGGAATCATCTCACCCACGTCTATCTGGAAACGTGCAACCCGTGTCTTCGATAAATCAAACAAAACACGTCTCAAGATCTTGTTACCATGTGCACCCCGTTTCCTATCCACAATCGAAGTCTGAGCACCATTGGCGCATCCCACCAGATGATACAAACCTCCACTATGTTTTTCTCGCATTAATACCATGCAGCCCTTGGTGAATCTTCATGACTCCCCCTGCAATGAAGCACTTGCAGCCGATGGAGTCCAACCGGCTCAAGGAAATTAAATTACACCGTAACTTGGGTGAATCTAAAACCCACTCATGTTGAGTAAGAGTATCACCTTTGTAAATTGTGAGAACATCCCTAATACAGAGTCGAATAATGCTGACACACCTTAACTCTATATCCTGCCAATCATCAACTGACATGATTTTCGGCTGTCTATCCTTCCCTTTCAACGCCCGCGCTAAGCCTTGTTGAACTAGGATGTCCTTCACCCTCCTTCGCCATAGGATGCAGTTACCCTTACCATCAAATCTTTTCACCTTGTATTGTGTAGCAATATTACCGGCCATGATTGTCACAAGTACCCAAGACGAACAACACCAGTATTATAAAGAAAAATCTAGAAAAGACTTTTATCAAACACCTTGTGTGCACCTTAAAGCTTTGATACCAGTTTGTTGAGAAACAAGCCCCCAATC
Organism: Cornus controversa; assembly: GCA_026545225.1. NCBI lineage: Eukaryota > Viridiplantae > Streptophyta > Magnoliopsida > Cornales > Cornaceae > Cornus > Cornus controversa. The sequence goes on along the minus strand of CM048849.1, from coordinate 11,278,269 downwards.
ATGAACCACCAAATTTTATGATGTGATGATAAGTAAACAAGCACGAAGAAAATTGCAAGAACACGCCAAGGATTATACGTGGTTCGGCTAAACAAGCCTACATCCACGGAGAGCCCGATTTCACTATATAGATTGTAACAGTACAAGCTGAAAGATTGTATCAAGAGTACACTCAACTCTTAACCCTTAACCCTAATACACCCAATCTTACTCAAAAGAAAATCACAAATTCTAAACAAGAATTCTCTCTCTAAGTGTCCTCTCAATAACAATGAGAGTATTACCTCTACGCAAAAGTTTCCCTCTCAAAACAATGAGAGTGACCTCTCAAATACAATGAGAGTATTGCCTCTTTTCTTCTCACTTGTCTCAACCTATAACATAGGTAACTATTTATAGTGCCCGAAAACCAATTCCTTAGAGCCCAAGACTTGCCTAATAAGTACTTTCCTTCCTTGAGACCAAGACTTGCCTACTAAGAAATTACCTAATAAGATACAACTCTATAATAGAAACCTAATCACAATAGGAATTTGAGCCAACCCAACAGTATAACTTTTGAGGTTGATACGTTACAGTTGGGGTTTGTAAACCTAAGTGTGAACCTATGTAAGAGTTGGTGTACATGTGCATATGCATATATGCTTGTGAGGTTGGATTTCAAGTGTGTTTGATATATTCAGGTGATGTGTACAAAAAGGGGATTGAAAACATATGTAAAGTGAACATGTCAAAAAATCAAAACTTCCCATTAGTTTTGGTTTTTGTTGTTGGCAATTGTTGGTCAACTAAGGAGTCCACTAGAATGGAATGTTGAGGGCCTAAATGCGCTTCCGTGTCTCTAAGGGCTAGTATTAACCCTTGATTAGGTTTGAATAAAGCTTAAGAAGACATTTTCCTTCATCACACCCCGTCTCCCTCACTCTTAACTTGGTGTCGAAAGTCGGGGCGTGACATAAGGAATATAGGCGCGGACATCCCATGCACGGGCGTCCCTCTTACAGATGGCTGTTTCACAGGCGTCTCTCTTGTGGATGGCTCTTTTATGAGTATCGCTTATGGTATGGGCGTCCTTCCTCGGGGGAATCAAAGCGAGGCCACCCTCACATGGGACTACCCCAATCGCGGTCATGCTTTGACAACTCAATCTCAAACCTTTTATATTGTCAAGTATCTCCACAGGGAGTGAAAAACACATGGGGTGAAGGGGTAAAGTCTTCAAGGAGTGGTCATGGGTTGTGAAGGGTCAGTAATTAATAGAAGATGGGCGGCGACAGTGTGGGAGGGCACTTGTGCATTACTATGGACTGGGATACACATAGCTTGTCCGTCAAAGTAAGCACATGAGGCAAATCCACGTTTCGACCTCCATCAAGGCTACTCGATATCACAATTGGAGTTGTATTTAAGGTGTAGTTTAGTTTCCTATGATGTTCTTTTAAGACGTGAACCGCGGCGTGTCCTAAGAAAACATCAAGAAAAACTCTCCTGGAACCTAAGTATGAGCTATCAGGGATGGTTTCACAACGAGCAGTGAAGTCATCCTCAACAACTATGGTGTGGTGTCACTAGCACATTCCACCATAGTCCAGGCAGGGGAAGAGTGGTGTATTGTGGCATGGTGGATTGAATCAGAGACTCGTCTGGGTGGGATGGAAGTGGAGCAGAGATACATCCGCGAACACATGACCCATGGGTAGCAACATCCACGCTCAAACCCAAAAAATGGACACATGCATTAAACATGTGGTCCAATTAGTTGGTGCCACATAGATGACTCTCTTGTGTCCTTAGACTATTATAAATAACATAGTGCCCTGACGTGAGGGATCACCAAAGCCTCTACCATATTCCGTCCTTTCTGGCTCTCATTCTCTCCCCTCCAGCTCAATCATATCATATTCCTCAAAAAGTCTACTAGTCAACCATAATAGTGAAGTTGTCCTTCTGTTAATAGTCATTTTTTTACATCCCTTATAGATACAAAAATACAAGAATAATAAAATATGCCCTAAAGCAAGGATGACCAAATAAAAGGGAAAAGACTGAGCTACCCACAAGAACAAAACTATTCTCTAACACCCACCACCCCACCCCCCACCCCTTTCCCGACTTCAAACTCACGATGTGATAGTGAGAAGCTTCGAGAGTTTGCCAACAAGAAAATGAAAATGCATATTAGTGTGGTTTGTAAAGAAGTCAACCAATTGCATAGTTAAGGAGACATATGGTACAGAAATGGTGCCAAGCTAAAACTAATGGCGCACGAAGTGACAATCAATCTCAATATGCTTTGTACACTCGTGAAAGACAAGTTATGAGGAATTTGAATGGCACTCTTGTTATCACAGTACATATGAGTAGGAACAGAAAGGAAAACACCCATATCATCAAGCTACCATCTGAGCTAGACTACCTTGATTGTAGTAGGGAAAAAGCTCGAAGTTCTAAAGCAAATGTGGAGGAAAACAACAAATTATGATGTAAAGTGCCCCAAAGATAGCACATAATATAAAGAACCACAGCCTAATGAATAGTAGTAGGAGAAGACACAAACTAATAGACAATGTGTAATGTATAGGTAAGGCTAGGCCGCGTAACTGTGAGGTACACTAAATTGCCAACTATAACTCGTTACAAAGTAGGATCAGCTAATTGAACACCATCTGAGGAAGTATAATGAACATTGAGCTCTAGGGGAGTTTTAACTGTCCGTGAATCCGTAAGATGAGCTTTGCGAATTACTTCTGTTGCATACTTGGACTAAAAAAGAAGATAACCTTTAGGAGAAGAGGCTACTTCAATGCCAAGGAAATGTCGAAGTGGACCAAGACCCTTCATCTCAAACTGTTGTTGCAGTTGTGACTTCAAAAGCGTAATGTCATTTGTGTCATCACTAGCCAGAATCATATCATATAAGAGAAGAATAATACGACCAGCAGAAGTAGAATGAAGAAAGAGAGTTGAATAATGAACAATGGGATGAAAGCCTAATCCACGTATCACTGTAGTGAACTTCTCAAACCAAGCCCTATGAGCTTGTTTGAAAACATACAATCCATTTTAAGTTTACACACCTCCCCAAGATTATGTTAAAGACCAAGGAAAGGACCATATAAACTTTCTCGGCTAAATTCCCATTTAAAAAAAGCATTTTTGACATCCATCTATGAAAGGCCCCATTGACGAATTGTTCTTCAACAATAAACATGCGAACAATCGTCATTTTAGCAATAGGAGCAAAGGTCTCCTTATAGTCAATATCATAGTCTTGTGTGAACAGCCTTACAACTATATGGGCTTTCTAGGAAGCACGGGACACGGGTACAACACGACATGGACAAGGCGATACGGGAAATTCTGGAAAAATAGGACACAGACACGGCAAGGATACGGCTATAAAATAATAATATAATATATTAATATATATTAATTATTCAACAAAAAAAAAATTACATTACAGAATTACTTCAATTCATCATCAAGCAATTAAGAACCAAACAAACTTATAAACAAAATAGACAAATAGATTAAAGAACCAGACTTATTTAGTCCTCTACATATATTTAGCTTAGACTTTTAATCATAACTTAGTCGCATATAATTTTCTTTCGAAATACTTGAATATACATCATTACTACGAAGTATCCAACACGTGTTCGAGAAGTGTCCAAGGACTGTCCGAGAAGTGTCCTAAAAAAAAAATGTCAGGACACTTCTACAAAGTGTCCGACATGTGTCTGAGGAGTGTCTAAGTGTCTGACATTGTGTTCGATTGTCCGGCACGGATACGGCACCCTCAGTGAAGTGTCTATGCTTTATAACAGGCTTTACACCTCTTTATAGAACCATTAGACTTGATCTTAATTTTATAGACCCGCCTACAACCAAATGCACATTTATCAAGGGGTAAGGGCGTCAAGTCTCACATGCCAATCTTAAAGCTGAGAACTCTTCATCCATAGCCTTGTTGCCAATTAGGATCAAGAATAGTCTCCTCATAGAAGTTAGGTTCAGAAAGAGAATGAATAGATACCAAAAAGGAACAGAAATTAGTAGAATAACAAGAATTAGAGAAACCAAAACAATCAGGACACTTACGAACTTGTTGAGGATAATGAGGTGCGGGATCCACATTATCATAACTAATGGAGAGTCAATCGAGAGAGGTGGAAATGTACTTTCAGAAGAGACATATATATTTCTGTGAGTGTAAGACTGTAAGTGTGAATAATAGGATCAGGAACAATCAGGAGTGGATGTCGGGATTGATGAAGATGGAACATCTAAAAGAGTATTAGAAATGTCATCAGAAAAGGGATCAAGGTGAAGAAGATCGGACTTGCTCAAAAAGCTAGGACTAGCATAAATAAAGAAGAAAAGAATGTGCTCGAGGAACACTACCTGATGAAACACATACAACCTTTCTGACCCTCACTGTAACCAAGGAAAACACACATAGCAAAACGAGCAAATAACTTGGTACAGTCAACTTTAGGAAGACAAACAAAAATTGGTGTAACCAAACAACTTTTAATGAAAAATAATCAAGTGTTGAAAATCTGTAAAGTTACCAGAATTATTTAAGAGATATCTTGATAGCTAGAAATGTGTATAGTTTCCTGATTTTTCTCTAATTGTCAGTTAGAATAGTTGTTTCCCTATTCCTAGGGATTGATAGAGGAGTCAAATATTCTAATTAGGTATTCTTTTGTGTATAAAGACTGTGTATTGTATCTATCATAAAGTACGAAAGAAATTAAAGCATTTTCTTCACGGTATCAGAGCCAATGCTCTCTGGAAATTAATCTTCCGCTTACGGCTTCTTTGTAGAAACCCTAGTTTAGAAAAATCATTAGCCTTCATTGCTGATTATCGGTCTTTATAGCCAAACCCTTCTTTTCCTTCTCTTACCACATCTCTTATTGGGAAGATGTCATTGACCTCTGACAGTTCATCAAAACCTTCCTCTGAAAACATCACTGAGACAGTGGTGAATTCATCAACTGTAGAACTCCAGAACATTAATTCTTCCTATTGATTAAATGGTAGGAACTTCCTGCAATGGTCACAGATCGTGAGGACACTTCTGAAAGGAAAAGGGAAACTAAGCCATCTGACTGGACTGGTCCAGACTCCAAAGATCCGAAGTATAAAGCTTGGGATGAAGAAGACTCGATGATTATGACTTGGCTTTGGAATTCAATGGAGCCTAACATCAGCAGGAACTATATGCTTCTCCCAAATGCTCATAAAATTTGGGAATCTGCCCGTTAGTCTTACTCCAAAATGCAAGATGCTTCATTACTCTATAAAATCAAGACCAAAATATCATCCACTAAGCAAGGTACACGTTCTGTCATAGATTACTATAATCTTTTGAAAGGTTTTTAGCTTGAATTGGATCATTATCAAAATATGTGCAGCGAGGATACCGTGGACACTCCAAACTTTCATGGAAAGAGAGAGAAGTTTTGAATTTCTTGTAGGTCTCAATGCAGAGTTGGATCCAATCCGTGTTCAAGTGCTGGGAAAAGAGACTTTACCATCTCTTAATGAGATTTTCTCAATAGTTAGGGCTGAGGAAAGTTGAAGAACGGTCATGCTAGATCACCAGGCTATAGAAGGTTCTGTATTGGTCTCCGCAAAGTCCACCAATGAGGGGGTTAAGTTCAATAACTCAACACTGAATAACAATTCCGAGAATGGAAAACCAGAGTATTCTAGGCCACAAAACCGAGAAGGACTCTAGTGCACATATTGCAAGAAGCCACGCCACACAAGAGAGTTGTTACAAACTCCATGGGAGAGCAACAGTACTCAGCCGAAAAGGAGGACAGCAGCATGGCCAAGCACATTTTACAAATGCAAAGGGATCCCCGCAAGAGAAAACTAACTCCAATGATGGTGATTTTGGAGAACTCAAGAAGGAGGAAATTGAGAAACTCAAAATTCTTCTCAACTCCCTTGATAAACCCTCTAGTATGTGTTCATTGGCTCAATCAGGTAAGTACCCTACTTCTTATGCTCTTAGTGCCTTGGGTTCATAGTTTTCTAGTCCTTGGGTCATAGACTCAGGAGCTACTAATCACATGACACAAAGTCTAACCAAATTTACCACTTATAACCCTTGCCCTAGAAATAGAAAAATCGTGGTGGCAGATGGCTCACCCGTAACTGTTGCTGGCCAAGGAACAGTAAATCTGACACCTTCCCTTCATCTAAAAAATGTGTTGCATGTTCTGAAATTATCTACTAATCTTGTAACCATTCATCAAATCACCAAAGACCTAAATTGCAAAGTAACTTTCTTTCCTACACATTGTATCTTTCAGGATCGGGTTACGGGGAAGGGTGATTGGACGTGCTAAGGAAAGGAATGGACTCTACTACCTTGAGGACATAAGTGGAAGTGTGGATAAGGACAGCCAATTATCACTTTCTTGCTCATCAGAAAACTTGTCTCCCAATAAAACTGAGATTTGGCTTCACCATCTTCGACTTGGACATCCATCTTTTAGTTTACTTAAAACCATGTTTTCTTCTCTTCTTAGAAATGTTAATGTTACCGGTTTTTATACTTGTGAACTTGCTAAACACCATCGTGTTTCATTTCCTTTAAGTAATTCAAGGTCTTCTAAACCTTTTTCTTTGATACATACCGATACCTGGGGACCATCTAAAATTCCTAACATTTCAGGAGCTAGGTGGTTTGTGTCTTTTATTGACGATTGCACTAGACAACTTGGTTATTTCTCATGAAAGAAAAATCTAAGACAAGTAATATTTTTCAAATTTTTTACAAAATGATAAATACACAGTTTGGGGTATCCATTAAAAGAGTTAGGTCCGACAATGTTAGAAATTATTTCAACCACATTCTCTCACCTTTCTTTCAAGAGGAAGGAGTTATTCATGAGTCCTCCTGTGTTGATACACCCCAACAAAATGGGGTTGCAGAACGAAAAAATGGGCATTTACTCAATGTTACACGGGCCTTGTTATTTCAAAACAATGTTCCAAAATCTTTTTGGAGAGAGGCAGTTTTGACAATAGCTTATCTAATAAATAGAATGTCATCGAGATTGTTAGGGTACCAAAGTCTTATAAATGTACTTTGTGAATATTTTCCTGACTTCAATGATTCTTGCAAACTACCTCCAAAAATTTTTGGTTGTGTTTCATTTGTGCATATTCACAGTTTGTGCATATTCACAGTCACCACAGGGATAAACTTGATCTTAGGGCTCTAAAATGCATATTTTGGGATACTCAACTACAAAAAAGGGCTACAAGGGTTACCATCCAATCACTAGAAAAATTTTCATTTCTATAGATGCAACATTTGTAAAAAAAGGAGTCTTTCTTTCAAAATTAGAATCCTCATCTTCTAGGCGGGGGGGGGGGGGGGGGGGGGGGGAAGGTTTCTAGGGAAGATGAGGGGTTTCTTCTAGAACAGTAGCCCAATTTTTCGTCCCAAACAAAACCTGAAATTCCTACTGAAACCTTGCTGCCCGAGCCTGACATTGTGCCCGAATCTGATCTTAAATCTGCCCTTGATCCCGAGCCTAAATCAACAACCAAAAAGCCCGAATCTGTCCCTGACGTTGAGTTGGAAAGACGACATCCGGGTGGTCCGAATATCCTAAATCTTCCCTTGATCCCGAGCCTAAATCAACAACCAAAAAGCCCGAATTTGTCCCTGACGTTGAGTTGGAATGACGACATCCGGGTGGTCCGAATCCCACTAAACCACTCCAGGTCTATTCAAGGAGGGGAGCACATGTTTCTAAGCTTGAAACAGTCTAAGAATCTGAACCAGAAACTGAATCAGGTACTGATTTTGATAACTTTCCAAATTTAAATTTACCTATTGTCGTGAGAAAAGAACCAGACAATGCACACAACACCCAATTTCCCACGTTGTATCTTTTCAAAGATTATCCTCACAACATGAGACCTTCACCACTTCCCTAAATTCCATTGACACTCCTCAAACACTACAAGAGGCACTTAGGAATAAGAACTGGGTACAAGCTATGAGAGAGGAAATGAATGCACTAGAGAAGAATAAAACATGAAAAATTGTCAAAGTTGCCTAAAGGAAAGAAACTAATGGGCTGTAAATGGATATTTACCTTAAAATACAAGGCTGATGGGTCCCTAGAGAGATACAAAGCTAGGCTAGTTGCAAAAGGATATACTCAAACCTATGGAATAGATTATCAAAAAACATTTGCCCCTATAGCTAAAATGAACACAGTGCGTATCCTATTGTCCTTAGCTGCTAACTTTGATTGGTGTTCGCAGCAATTTGATGTTAAGAATGCTTTCTTACATGGTGATTTGGAAGAGGAGGTATACATGGAACCTCCACCTGGCTTTAATGACAATTTTGCTGGCTATAAGGTATGCAGGTTGAAGAAAGCACTGTACAGTTTGAAACAATCTCCTAGAGCATGGTTTGAGAGATTCACGAAGGCTATGCTAGCAATGAGATATAAGCAGAGCCAAGGGGATCATACTCTCATTATAAAGCACTCGGCCATAGGGAAAGTTATAGTCTTACTTGTTTATGTAAATGATATTATTGTAACAAGGGATGACTCAACCAAAAAAGAGACACTTTGGAAAAGCCTAGCACGAGAATTTGAGATTAAGGAACTCGGGAAGTTGAACTATTTCTTGGGAATTGAAGTAGCACACTCTAAAGGGGGTATCTTTGTGTCTCAACCAAAATATGTGTTAGATCTCCTCAAAGAAACTGGAAAACTCGGTTGCAAGGTAGCAAGCACACCTATTGAACCAAACCATAGGTTGGGTGAAGAAGAAGATGACAGTACAGTTGATAGAGGAAGATACGAGAGATTAGTTGGAAGGCTGATCTACTTATGTCGTGAGTGTGGTTAGTCAATTCATGCATGATCCTAAGGAGAAACATTTACAGGTTGTTTATAGGATTCTACACTATCTTAAGGCTACACCAGGGAGGAAGAGGTTTCTTATTCAAGAAGACTGATGGAATTAATCCTGAAGCTTAAACGGATGCAGACTATGCTAGCTCTATAGTCGAGAGGAGATCCACATCAGGCTACTGTACTTTTCTTGGAGGGAACCTAGTGACATGGAGAAGTAAAAAGTAGGTTGTAGTTGCAAGATCAAGTGCAGAGGCTAAATTAAGAGCCATGGCACATGGAATCTGTGAACTCCTATGGATAAAAATAATTCTTGATGATTTTAAAATCAAGTGGCAAGGACCTATGAAACTTTAATGTGACAACAAATCTGCCATCAACATTGCACACAATCCGGTACAACATGACCGCACCAAGCACATTGAGGTAGATAGACATTTCATTAAAGAAAAGATGGACAGTGGACTAATTTGTACTCCTTACATATCATCAAAAGATCAGTTAACAGATGTTCTCACTAAAGGGCTGCCTATGTCAAGCTTTCAAGACATCACAAGCAAGCTGGTAATAGAAAATATCTATTCACCAGCTTGAGGGGGAGTGTTAGAAATCTGTAAAGTTACCAGAATTATTTAGGAGATATTCTTGACACCAGAATTATTTAGGAGATATTCTTGACAATTAGATATGTGTATAGTTTCCTGATTTTCCTCTTATTTTCTGATTTTCCTCTAATTGTCAGTTAGAATAGTTGTTTCCCTATTCCTAGGGATTTCCAGATTTTTAGAAGATGGTAGAGGAGTCAAATATTCTAATTAGGTATTCTTTTGTGTATAAAGACTATGTATTGTACTTATCAGAAAATAAGAAAGAAATTAAAACAATTCTTCAAAGAGGCTGGCCACACAGTCGTTCAAAAGGAAAAATAATAGAGGTAACAACAATTGGTATTCTATTAATAATATAAACAGCAATCAGAATGATATGGTTGCAACAGAAGAGAACGAACAATCTCTATGACATGCCTATGCTTTTGCCCAGCAACACCATTTTGCTCAAGAATGTCAGCAACAAAAGGATTGTTGAATAGTGTCATTAGCTTTTAACAAATCAAAAAAGGCATTATATCTATATTCACCACCTAAATCACATCTAAAAGATTTGATAACAGATGAATATTGCGTGTGAACCATAGCACAAAAAGTACTAAAGGTAGAAATGAATTCAAAATGAATTTTCATAAGATACATACAACAATTCCAAGTATAATCACCAATAATAAAAAAAACCATAATATTTGGACTCTCCTTTTGTAGAAATAGGAGCAGATCCCCACACATCAAAATGAACTAAATCAAAAGTTGTTATAAAAGTAATGGAACTCTTATTAAAAGGCAAAGCAGAAAATTTGGCAAGTTTGCTTCCACTACAATAAAAAATATATATTGTGATTGCAAGTTACTCGAAACACCAATAGAAATTAAATACTGTGAACGAGAACTACAAACAAGTCCAACACGGGAATGCCATAAATAAAAAAAATAGATGACTGAGGATTCAAACAAAAAGAAGACAAGTCATCAGAGGAAGCTGTTTTAGCTAGAACATGGAGGTCCTCTAACACATACAATCCTCCCTCTTTACGGCCTGTTCCAATCAGCTTCTTGGAATGAGGATCTTGCACAACATAACCAATTAAAGAGAAATGAACAGAATATCTAGAATTGAACAATTGGCTAACAGAAATTAAATTCAAGGTAAGTTAAAGAATACAATAGACATCAAAAAGAGACAAATGAGGAGAGAGAATTGTTCCAACACCAACCAATGACATAGTTGTACCATTGGAAGCTAAAACTGAAATAGATGATGGAAGAGAGACTAGATGTGAATAAAGGAAAATCACTAGTCATATGGTGTGTAGAACTTGAGTCAAAAACCCAAGTGGTCCAAGATAAACCTAAGGAAGCTGAAGAAGACAAACCTACAAAGAGAAAGAATGAAAGAGCATTCGGTTGATGGGTGGTAAGAAGCTTTGACAACTACTCTGCAATCAATCAAAGACAAGGTAAGAGCTAGTGAAGATGGCTCCTCCCCAGATGGTGCAACTGTTGTAATGTAGTGACCCTTACTCTTTGAAGACTGTTGTTGTTGTCCATGAATTGGCTGATTTGTCAGTTTAGGACACTGAGCCTTCTAGCGATCCTTTTGTCAACAAAAGTTGCACTTGTCAATACCAACTCTAGCTCACTGCCTGCTCTGTGTGTTAGCTTAGATGGGACAACCAAAACAGTCTGACTGGGTAAAGGGAGAAGTTTTTTTTCTTGGGACAGCTTTGAGATGAACTTGCAATTCAGTTCCCACAATCGATCTTGCTCTGATATCATGTGAACTTTTATACAACTGGAATAGAAGAGAAGAGAGGGAATATCGTATTCTATTGTTCAATATACATATGATACAAAAATACAAGAATAATAAAATATGCCCTAAAGGAGGGCTGACCAAATAAAAGGAAAAAGACTAAACTACCCACAAGAATAAAAATATTCTCTAACAAAGCAAAGCCACTGACCAACTAATAAAGACTACAATACAACAAATACTCTCCCAAGAAATTGAATGGCAACCACTCCAGTCCCCCTTTCTTCCCTTCCCCTATCTTCCCACCTCGCCCAAACCACCACCACCTTCTACAACAAGCTCACTAAAATATGAGACTCCTCAACACTATCTAACTCAACATATCCCTGCCACCAAATGTGCTGGAAATCCATTCTTGAAATAAGATGCTACTGACTCTTTCTCCTAGTCCTAAACTGCCCTAATAAACTGAATTTTACAAACCATACATCTATCTAAGATACATTCTTCTCCGTTAAAGCATCCTTACTACCATTATCTGACTGACATCTAGAACGATTTCCCTTAAAATACCTCTTTGCACCATATTTCACTACAAAGATGATCGGTTTAGAGAACTCCCAACCATTTTCAGTTGCTTTTCCACAACCACGTGTCATCCCCTCACCTCTAGTGGAGACCACTTCCCTTTAGCTATCCGTATTTTCTTTTCACCACACTCCACCATAACAAGTCCCCCCTCTCTTCAGGCCTCCACAACTAAATCCCGGATAGTGCTAAGTTGAGCAAACCAAGTATTCGAATTCATACTCAACTTTCCTTCATTAGAGTGCATCCTCCAATGTATATTACATGAAACAATGTAAAGAAAATTTTAAATGAAGAAACATCAAGGCATTATATTTTATCACAGAGATAAGCAACCATACAAAATATATAACAGATGTAAACAGTGGCAACCAATTACAGAGAAACTGAAAGTATTTATAGTACAGAGCCACTCACTTTTCTGAAAGGCGCTCAAGAAATAGCCGGTAGGTAAGCTGAGGGGCAGCACCAACAAATATGCCTCCAACAAAATGTACAATGGACCTTGGGTCTGCGTTTCTTGGTTTCAGAACCCATGCTCCCTGAGACAATATAATAGCATGTCTATTGAATAAGGTTGCTGAAATTTCTACCCAGATTAAAAAAATTAAAAGAGAGAGAGAGACTTAAGTGAACTTTCGCAAGAAATAAAAGTCAATTGTTAGTTTGTTACTAGTTAGATCGTACAAATGATGTTCAAGCGCCTAGGAAGAGTTGAACGGTGACCTTGGCTCTACTAAATGTGTATGGCACTCATGTCAAACATGTGAGATATGGACATGGGTAAAATGTGTCCGACACATCTAATTTGACATGCACCTAACAAGCACGTCCAGTATTTCAAATTTATTATATAATTGTAAATAAATAACTGTTATTATATATAATATTACATGTTTGATTCAAAATGATTGAAGAGCACGAATTGAATTCTCTATTCACATAAAAAAAAATATTATCTTAGAAAAGTATTAAAAAAGAAAAGAAGATGGAAAAACATAAGTACTTAGCCACATCTCCATGTCCTTCCATTTGGGGTTCGATAAATCCTATATTTAGACATAACAACAACCAACACACAACCCCAAGTTCACGTAACAAAGAATCTAACAAACTTTACCAGCAGACCTTATTGAACATATTCAATAAGACCACATCAATTGCCCTGACTACTACTTGTGATATTGTGGTATGAGCATAGATATGGATATAAATCCGAGACATAAATCCAAATTGGACTCACTGATCTTCCACATCTGATGATGAAAAAGAAGAGCATTAGATTTAATAGCAGAAAAGGATTTCCAATTTCTCACATAGATAAATAGATAGATAGATAGATAGAATTCCTTTTTTCACTGCATGCCGCATAATTTAAATTTTATTCATGAATATCCTTAAATTATAATAAAATTATTCATTTTGGCATTATGTTAAATATAATAAATTTAAATGAGCAGAACATGTCCATGCATTTGTACCCAACACATTTGAAGCTGAGCCTCTACATCCTATGTTTTGGGGATCTAAGAGGTTTGACACCTAAGCATACAACCACAGCTGATACATATACCTGATTCACATAACTTATATTACCTCAATCATAGATTTATAGCCTTCAAAATGACATTTGTCATTCACTAGGAGTTGACTCTTTTTAAATCCAAACGTTATAAGAACTTGTTAACATGTAGCCTTCAGATTGCAATTCATTAGGCATTGCTAAATCTGAATCAAAGTAGCAAAAGAATCGTGCTGAAGGGCTTATGACAACCCAAACGGAACTAATACCATAGAAAGTATTTCAAAAGGTAAGGAAAAAAGAAGGAAAAAAAAACAAAAAAGAAAAAGGAGAAGAAGAAGAAATAATTGGGGTGAATATTTACTCCAAATCTAATTGAGTATGGAAAAATGAAAAATGGCTATAGACTACCTTAGTTTTACTTTCATATTGTTCTATGAAAAAGAAATAGTAAGCATAAAAACATAAACAGAATAAGAAGTTGAATAAATTTCTTTCAACTTCCCAGATAACTGGTAACCTTTTGCAAAGAAGCACAATGTTGAGAGAAAATCATTTGATAAGATCACTACATAGGAATATACTAGAAATGAAAGTACACCTCAACTTCAATCCAATTTCTTGAGCCTCCCCAACCATCTTGAGATTGCTTTACAGCATCAGTAAGTATTCTGCAAATAAAAATAAAGAACATATGATTGTTTCAGATTCTGAAGTGGGGCAAGACACAAATATATAAGATAATGTGTTGCATCACGTTGAACAAATAAATCACTACAAATCCAAGGTTCTCATATAGAAAGCAAGGAGCTGGTTGTTGAACATACTACCTCACTCATTCTTTAAAGTCCTGTTTCATGCTCCACAATAAATCGTTCCTATCATACCAAGTTCAATTCTAATTAACAAACACCATTCTGTAAATTAACAATCATTCAGTCATGCCCTTTGACCACAAAGATGATGCTTCTTCAGTTAAAAACTTTATAAGCATATCATTCCATATTCAAAGAGGATATGCAAACCCATCAACACCTAATTTCTCCTAAAAATAATAATAAAAATCTAGCTCTATGCACTTTACTGTTTGTTGTTGTACGGGTATAGTACACTGCTGAACAGAATAGAGTTTCCGCATTAAAGCCTAAGTAGTCCTTCTGAGTTGGAAACTATTATTGCTTAACAGAACTTCTAAATAATTATAAGTACATAGGCCAAAGCCATAGCTCTGGAAGTCATTATAGTAGTGACAACATGCAACAACAACTATAAAATAAGTTAAAATTCTTGCAACAACAACAACAACAACATTAGGTCAAATTATTATTTTCCAACAACGAATCAAAAGCGAACTGTATGCAAATTAATTGATTATTTATCTAAGCAGCAGCAACTGAAATAGTTGAGAGGAGAAAAATATATCAGGAAATTTGAAAAATAAGATTGAGGGAATGAGTGAGTAATTATATTGAATATACCTCTCGATCTCGCTGTAAAGCTGGATTCCTGCTCTTTCTGGTTGGTTGTTGTTGCTGCTATTATTGGAATTGCAATAGATTCTGTTGCGGGAATGACTTCCGGCTGTGGCTGTGGAATTTGAGAAAGGATGATGATGATGATGAAAATCGGAGTAGCAGCGGATGCGTCTCTGATGATGATGAAAATCGGAGTAGCAGCGGATGCGACTCTTATGATGATGACTCTGGAATATAAGATTATTATTATTATACTCTGAGCAGTAGTATCCTGAAGCAACCTGCGGATGGGGCGTCCATATGCAGCTGGCCATCCTATCTTATCCTTGTCTCTCTCTCTCTCTCTCTCTCTCTACATATATATCAGAAGATCCTCCCTCTCTCTGCCTTAAACCTTGAAAGAATCCGAGAGTAAGACAAGACCTGTACGCTTAGGCTCTCTCTCTGACTCTCTATGCGGTTTGATTCTGAATCTTCCGGCGAACAAATATATCCGAAGCTTGCCGCGTTACTTTCGTTTGCTTCAACGGACGGACATCCACTGCATTTCCGGGCGGGTCCCCTAATATAATATAGTGATTATTATATAGGCAATGCAAGTTTTGTAAATTGAGAACTGAGAAGACGAACTTCGTGATCCTTACGAGGAAAAATAGATTAAAGAAAAGACAAGATTGAACATCACGAAATTTCTAATCATGTAAAAAATAAAAATATATATATTCTTGTAATATGAAATATATATATATATATATATATATATATGTATGTATATATATATGAGAAACACCAATACTACGCATTATGAAATTATTTCATAAATTTCTGTGATGTGACAAGTAACAATTCTATATTTATAGGAATTTCATCAACAATATATCTCTATTTTCTATTATTATTTTTCATTATTTTAGGAAATAAAATTAAAAGGTGAGTTAGTATTGGTGAGTGTATGGGGGAATCCCATCAACACTAACTCGCTATTTAATTTTATCTCTTAAAATAATAAAAAATAATAATAGAAAATAGAGATTTATTGTTGGTGAAATTCTTATAATTATAGAATTGTTATCTGTCACATCATTCATGATAGAAATTCATGAAATAATTTCATCATATGTAGCATTATTCTATATATATATATGATAGGTACAATTTGATTTACTTGTTAAATTGAAAATAATTATACAATCATTGTTATAAATAATCACAAATTATATATTTTGGCACAAACACACTCACACACCCATATTGTTCCTGCAAGGACTCAAACCCTCAACATTTTTCTACAAAAGGTGAATAAATATCACTAGACTACGCCTTTGTTACAAATTATGTTA
Source organism: Cornus controversa (assembly GCA_026545225.1). Lineage (NCBI taxonomy): Eukaryota > Viridiplantae > Streptophyta > Magnoliopsida > Cornales > Cornaceae > Cornus > Cornus controversa. The sequence goes on along the minus strand of CM048849.1, from coordinate 11,262,065 downwards.
TTCCTCTCTCATTCTAGTAGTCCATATTTGGATGATAGAAAGAGATACCCCTAAACAATCTATTTGTAAAATTAGTAAAACGTCACAAGTGCGTTGCGCATGAGTAAAAACTAATTTAATAATAATTTTAAATGAAATTAAACAACAATGAAAAAACCAATCAAAATGTGATTTTCATATTAATTTTTTGGTAAGTGGTTTTTATTGAAATTGTTAAATAACTAAACATCACACATAAGTAGATACACACTTAAATACAATATTAAAATATATATTTCAATTGAAAAGGCAATCCAATGACACAATGGTAAGTGAAAAAGAAATTTGTATGATGCCTAATTTCTCAAATACTATACAAGAAAATTAGTTAATAGTGTCACTGTAGACACCCCACTTTGCACCTCCCACATTGTGAAAAAAATTTCAAATGCATCCGATCGGAGATTAAATTCTCCAATCAACTCGATTAAGCTTCATAGATATTGCTTTGTCAGAACAATAGGCGACCTTCATCACTAAGACGAATCCAATCATCCGATAAGTAATCTGACTTCGACATCACGTTCGAAACTTTCCAAAACCCTGGGATCACCCGAGATCACATCATATTGCGTTCTCGGACCCTTAATCATTACAGGAGCAAAATTATAATTTTGCATGCAGACAAATTCGATCGACGGTCCGCTTTTGCCATCGCGAGAGGAACAACTCAAAACCTCAAAAACACCCATGTTTGCATTGAATTGTGGTCTCGATCATTCAATAATCTCAGGAAAAATTCGTAACTTTGCACTCAAGCAAATTCAACCATCTGATTAACGATCGGATTTTGCCATTGCATCTGATATGTCCCAAAACCTTGGGATCACTTAAGATCACATCGTAATGCAGTCCTGATAGCTAAATCATCTCAAGAGAAAAATCATAATTTTGCACCCACGCAAATTCGACCGTCTAATTGACAATCAAATTTTGCCATCATGTTTGACACATTCCAAAACCCTGAAATCTATAGAGATTGTGTCATAAAGCAATCTCGAACCTTTAATGATCAGATGCCACCATCTCATTCGAAAGATCTCAAAGCCTCAGGAAGGTTGATATAGCTTTGAAAAGTTATCCCAAGCCTTCAATCATCACAAAGGCAAAATTTTTAGTTTTCACCAGACGTCGGATCAAAAATTTGACCTCATCATCACATCTAAACCTATCAATGGATTTAATTTTGATCATAATCTAATTCGAATTCGAGCTAATAAATAGGATATGAATTTAAACATTCAATCCGATAAATTCGTTGGCGATCTGAATCTGATAATCTGTTAAGTAAACAAGCCGAATATGGATTATAATCGATCCAATCCGATAAGAATCTGATCCGATATAATATAATATATAATATACTATAAATATATTATCTAATGCTATAATATATAATATTTACATATTACTAAAATATTTTTATTATTATTTTCTTCTTCTTTATCCCTCTACTATTTTGTCTCTCTTTATTTTTTTTAATAAATAAAAAGTCAAATACATATCTTCCAAGTGTACTAATTAGACGTATAAATTCTAAAACTACATTCTATGTTTTTCATCGTGAAAGTTTGTTAGGAGTATGTACAATCCGATTTTAGTCTAAATTCAAGTAATTAGGATATGGATTGAAACATTCAATCTGATAACCCATTAGTGATCTGAATCCAATAATCCATTAGCTTAACAAAACGGATATAGATTATGGCTGATTTGATCTAAATCTCATCTGCTAACTGGCCTAATCACATCTATAGCATGTCAAAATATTATGAACACCTGGTCTCACATCGTAATGTGACTCCTGACCTCCAATCTCACAAGGAACAAAATTGTAATATTTTTGAAAAACAATCTAGCCATCAAATAAAAAATATAACCTCTCCATGACGTTTGTCATATCCCAAAACTGTCACCCCCCAAACCAGACTTCAAAGTCAGTGGTTCTATTTTTCAAAATCGACGTCGAAGTCGAAGTAGAAGAAGTTGTTTATAAGGGAATGAAGACAAGAATTGCGGCTGTGATCAAACCAGCACTAATGCACCGGATCCCATCAGAACTTCGCAGTTAAGCATGCTTGGATAAGAGTAGTACTAGGATGGGTGACCCTTGGGAAGTCCTCGTGTTGCACCCTTTTTGCCAAATCCCATCAGAACTCCACAAATTCTTGTCTCTTTTTTGTTCTTTCTCTATGCGCCTTCACGGAAATTGCAATAACTTTTTAACTATAACTCAAAACTGAGTAATCAATGCAGTTGGAACTGTATAGTCCATGCCAAGTTAACTTTGTTTCAGGCTACATTTAATAGATGCGAAGGGTGATAAGTGCACAAAACATGTTATTTTATATCTCAAAATAAGTCTTTAATTACTCTTTTACTTTATTTAAATATTCTTATCTTTGCATTTTGTGTTTTATAGGGGTTGATTTCCAAATAAGAAGAAAAGCAGCAGAAAAGGCCTAAAAAGGATATATATAGCCAAAGATAAACATCAGAAGAATTGTAGAAGAGATGGTATTCTATGCAATCTACTTCACAAGAGGTCTCAAGTTCAAAACTTTGCAAAATACTTTTTACGTCTGCAGTCCAGAATTCAAATTAAAGATATGGAGATCAAATATTAGATATTTAAATTCAAAATTTTGTATTTTGAATTTTTGTTTTTGAATTTTGAATTTTGTATTTCAAATTTGTATTTTGAATTTTGTATTTTAAATTTTTCCCACCTAAACCATTCCCCTCTAACTCTATAAATAGGGGGTCTTAGGGGATGGTGAAGGGAGTTAGAAATTGTAGAGAAATTATAGAAAAAAATAGTGTATTTATTTTATTGATTCAATGATGAGTAGTAGTTTCATTTATATTTGTTTGTTTTTTATTAATATGCAAGCGTAAACATCCTTCTCAAGGGAGTGATGAAGCCACCATGGCTGAAGTATAGGTAAGTTGTTTTATTTTCTTGTCTACTTTTTCCTCCCAAGAGCATTCTTCTACTCTTCTATTCTGGATTTTATTTTCTAAAAGTAGAGGAAGGATTCTTCGTGTTTGCCAAATAATGGTAATTCGAAGAATGCCTACCTCTGTTTACCTAGCCAATGTGCATCAGATTAAGTAAAAGAATGTCTCTCTCATATATAATCAAGTCATTCTTTTTTATTCCATATTTTCCTTCATCTTTCCAAGTTCTAATTGGATTGGTGAAGTGTATTGATTATTGGAGGAAAAACTAGATAAGAATATAAAAAAAAACTTTATTTATATGGATCCATGGTGGTGAATTCTCTTTCCTTGAGATTTTTTCCATCATTTGATCTAAGACATTTAATATTAGTTTTTATTATTAAATAAAAAATCAGAATTTTATTTTTTTAAATATTCATTTTTCATCTCAAGAGAATTAGGTTTTGAAGTTTAGACTTGTTATTGATTCTCACTTGAGAGTGGTTCGACCCTGCTTACTACTATACAGTTTTTAGTAAAGTTTTTGCAGGTTTTATTATTTTTTGTACGAAGTGTAGAAAAGCAACGACAAACATCCACTATTCTACACCCGTCAAAGGGGTCAAACTAGACTTCAAAGTCAGTGGTTCTATTTTTCAAAATCAAGGTCGAAGTAGAGGAAGTTGTTTATAAGGGGAAAGAGACAAGAGAATGGCGGATGCAATCATACCAGCACTAATGCACCGGATCCCATCAGAACTCCAAAGTTAAGCGTGCTTGGGTGAGAGTAGACCTGTTAATGGATCAAATTTTGATCCGAATCCGATCCAAATCTGAGCCAATAATTAGGATATGGATTGGACATTCAATTCGATAATCCGTTAGTAATCTGAATTCGATAATCCGTTAGCTAAACAAATCGGATATGGATTATAGTCAATTCGATCCGATAATAATCCAATCCGTAATAAATTAATATATAATTTATTTTAAATATATTATCTAATATTATAACATATAATATTTACATACTATTTAAATATTTTTTATCATTATTTCCTTCTTATTCTTCCTTCTCTCTATTTTGTCTTTCATTATAGTTTTTTTCTTTAATAAAAAGTCAAATACTTACATTTCTACTACTTTTTTCTTTATATTTTAATTTTCTTCCCTATTTTTTTCCTACTAATTATTTGTTAATCTCTTTTGAAATTATTATTTTTTTAAAAAAATTATATTTTTTTGGGATCGGGTTATCGGATTGGATATCCAATTAATCACAAATCGGATATTGATTTAATTATATATAATCTGTCGGGTTATCGGATCGCCTATATTCCTTATTGGGTTCGGATCGGATCAGGCCTGATCTGGTTCGAATCCAATCCGTTTACAGGTCTAGGTGAGAGTAGTACTAGGATGGGTGACCCCCTAGGAAGTCCTCGTGTTGCACCCCCTTTTGCCAGGATTTAACTTAATTTAAATTTTTTAATTTTTTTTGTTTTTTCCCGCAGCCACGATGTAGGTAGCACGACAAAGGCACCAGATGTGCAGGGTTGAAGCAGCGAAAGTTGTTTATAAGGGAAGAGAGACAAGAGAATGGCGGGTACGATCACACCAGCACTAATGCACCGGATCCTATCAGAACTCCACAGTTAAGCGTGTTTCGACCAGAGTAGTACTAGGATGGATGGCCCCCTCGGAAGTCCTCGTGTTGCACCTTTTTTGCAGGATCCCATCAGAACTTCGCAAATTCTTGTCTCATTTTGATCTTTTTCTGCATGCTTTCACAAAAATTATGATAAATTTTTAATCGTAACTCAAAACTGAGCGCGGTTAGTGTGATTGGAACTGTATCGCCAATACCAAGCTAACTATGTTTTAGGCTACATTTAACACATACAAAGGGGTCAAAGTAGAATTCAAATTTAGTGGTTTTATTTTTCAAAATCGACGTCGAAGTAAAGGAAAAATAGTTATAAGGGAAGGGAGACAAGAGAATGGCGGGTGCGATAATACCAACACTAATGCACCAGATCCCATTAGAACTTCACAGTTACGCGTGCTTAGGAGAGACTAGTACTGGGATGGGTGACCCATTGGGAAGTACTCGTGTTGCACCCATTCTGCCGAGATTTAATTTAATTTAATTTTTTTGTTTTTTCCCGCCGCTACGACGTAGGTAGCACGACAAAGGCACCATATGCGTAGGGTTGACGCAACAGAAGTTGTTGATATGGGAAGGGAGACAAGAGAATGGCTGGTACGATCATCCCAGCACTAATGCATTGGATCCAGTCAAAACTCTGCAGTTAAGTATGCTTGGGCGAGAGTAGTACTAAGATGGGTGACCCCCTGTGAAGTCCTTGTGTTGCACCACTTTTTCCAGATCCGATCAGAACTCCACAAATTCTTGTCTCTTTTTTGTTCTTTTTTTGCGCACCTTCACGGAAATTGTGATACCTTTTAGCCGTAACTCAAAACTGAGCGCGGTCAGTACGGTTGGAACTATATCGTCCATGCTAAGTAAAGTACATTTCGGGCTACTTTTAACACATGCATAGAGCTCAAAGTAGACTTCAAAATTAGTGGTTTTATTTTTCAAAATCGACGTCGAAGTAGAGGAAGTTGTTCATAAGGGAAGGGAGAAATAAGATTAGCGGGTGCGATCATACCAGCACCAATGCACTGGATCCCATCAGAACTTCATAGATAAGCATGCTTGGGCGAGAGTACTACTAAGATGGGTGACTCCTTGGGAAGTCCTCGTGTTGCACCCCTTTTGTCAGGATTTAACATAATTTAATTTTTTTTATTTTTTCCCGCTGCTACCACGTAGGTAGCACGACAAAGGCACCAGATGCACAGGTATGATGCAGCAGAAGTTGTTTATAAGGTAAAGGAGACAAGAAAATGGCGAGTGCAATCATACTAGCACTAATGCACCGGATCCCATCAAAACTCTACAGTTAAGCGTGTTTGGGCGAAAGTAGTACTGGGATGGGTGACCCCCTAGGAAGTCCTCATTTTGTACCCTTTTTGTTAGGATTTAATTTATTTTTTTTGTTTTTTCCTGCCGACACGATGTAGGTAGCATGACAAAGGCACCAGATGCGCAGGGTTGACGTAACAGAAGTTGTTTATAAAGGAAGGGAGACAAGAGAATGGCGAGTGCGATCATACCAGCATTAATGCACCAGATCCCATCAGAACCCAGCAGTTAAGCATGCTTGGAAAGAGTAGTACTAGGATGGATGACCCCTACAAAGTCCTCATGTTGCATCCTCTTTTGCCGGGATTTAACTTAATTTAATTTTTTTATTTTTTCCTGTGACCACAACGTAGGTAACACGACAAAGGCACCAGATGTGTAGGGTTGATGCAGCGAAAGTTATTTATAAGGGAAGGGAGACAAGAGAATGGCGGGTGCGATCATACCAACATTAATGCACTGGATCCCATCAGAACTCCACAATTAAGCATACTTGGGAGAGACTAATACAGGGATGGGTGACCCCTTGGGATGTACTCGTGTTGTACCCCCTTCTGCCGGGATTTAATTTAATTTAATTCTTTTATTTTTTCCTGCCGCCATGATGTAGGTAGTATAACAAAGGCACTGGATGCACAAGGTTGACGCAACAAAAGTTGTTTATAAGGGAAGGGAGACAAGAGAATGGTTGGTGCGATCATACCAGCACTAATGCACCAGATCCAATCAAAACTCTGCAGTTAAGTGTGCTTGGGCGAGAGTAGTACTAGGATAGGTGACCCCCTATGAAGTCTTTATGTTGCACCCCTTTTGCCGAATCCCATCAGAACTCTACAAATTCTTGTCTCTTTTTTATTCTTTTTCTGCGCTCCTTCACAAAAATTGCGATAACTTTTTAATCGTAACTCAAAACTGAGTGCGATCTACACGGTTGGGACCGTATCATCCATGCCAAGAATAGTATGTTTTGGGTTACTTTTAACACTTGCATAGAGGTCAAAATAGACTTCAAAGTCAGTGGTTTTATCTTTTAAAATTGATATTGAAGTAGAGGAAGTCGTTTATAAGGGAAGGGAGACAAGAGAATGGTGGTTACGATCATACCAGCACTAATGAACCAGATCCTATTAGAACTCTGTAGGTAAGCGTGTTTGGCGAGAGTAGTACTGGGATTGGTGACCCCCTGGGAAGTCCTTGTGTTGCACCCCTTTTGCCAAGATTTAACTTAACTTAATTTAATGCCTCACCCACTTTATGAAGGGCCAAGGACTGGCCATGGTGGTCAAATCTTCAGGAGGTTGGTGAGGTATTCTTATGTGCCACTGGCATTGGTCGCACTTCCTCATATATTCCTCCGCGTCTCTCGCCATGTAAGGCCAAAAGTACCCCTGGGTAAGGGCCTTGTGGGCTAACGATCGCCCACCTGAATGATTGATTCACACACCTTTGTGGTGAATTCTAGAAAGAATCTCCCTTACTTCTGCAGGTGCCACGCATCTTAAGCACGGTCTTGAAAATGACCTTCTATATAGATGCTCACCGATCATGGAATATCTGAAAGAGTTCATTTTGACCCTTCTTGCCTCCTTTTTAGAATTTGGCAATAATTCGTCGACAAGATAAGGCTTGATAGGATCCATCCAGCTAGGTTGGTTCTATATAACCAGCATTGCCTTTTAGACATGTATGATAAGTCTTGATTATGTTCGGCTGAGCTACCGAGGTAGAACATGCTAGTCTATCAGCTTCCAAGTTCAAGTCTTTAGATGGGTAGCTTGAGTTCTTTTTCTACCAAATCTTTGTAGGCTTTTATTCGATCATGTTTTGGCAAATAATCCCTACTAACATGTTTCATGATTAGTTGAGAGTCACTAAAAAATTGCAATTTTGTGTCAGTCGAAGGCCTGCTAGCAGGGCCTCGTATTCAGATTTATTGTTTGATGCCAGGAACTCTAGATGTACTACTTGTTGTAAAATAGTTTTGTTAGGAGTGTGGATTTCTATTCCAATGCCTGATCCCACTTGTGTTAACGACCCATCGATGTAGAGTCTCCACTCGGGTTGAACCATAGCTTCCAAATTCTTCATCACTTTCTAGCTCATACTCAAGCAGGAAATCTGCAACTGCCTATCCCTTTATGAAGGTTCGAGGTTCATAGGTTATATCGTAGACTCCCAATTCAATTGCCCATTTGGTGACCCTTTCCGACTGATCAGGCTTGTGAAGGATCATTTTGATCTGGAATTTGGTCAGAACAATGATTGGGTGAGCTTTAAATTAGTGCCTGAGCTTCTTCTTTGCTTGGATTGGGGCAAACATAACCTTTTCCATCTTTGAGTACCTTTGTTCTGCCTCGGTCATAATTTTGCTTGAGTAGAATACTGGGTACTGCCTTTTGCCAAGTTCTCTGATCAGAACTACACTGGTGGCCATTTGAGAGATTACAAGGTATAAATACAAAGGTTCCCTAGCTTGAAGCACTAAAAGTATTGGCAACTGAATCATGTACTGCTTGAGCTTGGACAAGGTTTCATTCTGCTCGGCCCCCCAAACCTCATTTCCCTTTGCTTTAATAGCATAAAAAAAGGGCTTGTATTTGTCAGACAGCCAAGAGATGAATCTACTCAGGGAGGCGATGCGTCCGGTTAAGATTTGAACATCCCTATGAGTTTTCAGTTCTTTATTCTGAAAAAGGGCCTTCACCTGAACTGGACTTGCCTCTATCCTTGTTCAATTTATGATGTGCCCTAGGAACTATCTTGAAGAAACCACAAAAGAGCACTTCGACGGGTTCAGCCTCATGTTGTGATTTCGCAGCTTGTTAAATACCTCCTACAAATGCTTTAGGTGGTCTTCCTTCTTGAGACTTTTGACCACCATGTCATCTAAGTACGCTTCGACTGTTCAGCCCATTAAGTTTTTAAAAACTTTGTTAATCAGTCATTGGTAAGTGGTTACAGCGTTTATCAAGCTGAAGGGCATTACTTTGTAACAATAGATTCCCTTCTCAATGATGAATGATGCTTTTTCCTGATCATCTGGGTTCATCAAGATCTGATTATAACCAAAGTATGCATAAAAGAATGTCAACCATTCATACCCAATGGTAGCGTCGACCATTTAATCAATTTTGGGCAGAGGGAAACTATCTTTAGGGCATTCCTTGTTCAAATTAGTGAAATCTATGTAGATCCACCACTTGCTATTCTTTTTTTGGACCACCACCAGATTTGAAAGCCAATCTGGGAATTGGATTTCCCTGATAAAGCTTTTTTGTAGAAGGCAATTTACATCTGTTGTGATGATCTAATTTTTTTCTGGAGTGAATTGCCTATGCTTCTGCTTTATAGATGGGTAGCTTGGATTGACATTGAGCGCATGACACAATACTGATGGGTCTATGTCAGGCATGTCAGTGTGATCCCAGGTGAAAATATTGATATTCTTTTTCAGCAATTATATTAACTGCATCCTGTCGGTTTGGCATAAAGAGGTCCCCAGATTTGTGGGATCTTTGCCAAGAACGATCTCTACCTCTTCGAGCGGCTCCTCAGTCGGCTTCTCTTTTTCCTGCTATTGAGGAACACCTTTTGATAGAGAGTTCTATAATTGCTATTTGGTCTACTCTTCCTGCACCGTCTTTCCTTTCAGTATAAGAGCATAACATTTCTTGGATGCCACTTGATCTTCGAAGATGTCAATTGTATCTCTTCCGTTCGGTGCTACACACCTCATTAACTGGTGAAGTGTAGAAGGGACTCCTTGCATTCTGTGTAACCAACATCTTCCCATTATCATGTTGTATGAAGAGTTGAATTTGACAACGACGAAGGCCTTAGTCAGAGTTCTTGCTGCTGTTGTTACCGGGAGCTACGCCACCCTTACTGGGGTTACTTGCTTGCCATCAAACTCTACCAATGGCTTAGCAGTAGGCCTGACTCATTTTGGTTCTAGGCCTATCTGTTGGAAGGCTGATAGTATCAGAATGTTAGCACTGCTCCCAGCATCCACCAACACTCTTTTAACTTCATAATTAGAGACAATGAGGCTGATCACCAGTGGATCCTCATGCAACATCTAGATTCTGCTCATTTCCTCGTCTGTGAAAGTGACCAGCCTGCTGACCAAATGGTTATTTACTAAGTGGATTCTCCTATCCTCTAGAATTTCTGGGCACTTATGAGGTGTGACCGCCGTTCAGATTCGCTCTCTTAATTCGAGGTTACTCGACTATGAATTGTGTTGATGACACAAACGGGAGCAAGGTTCTACTGTTGAATAACCTTTTACTGGGATTGATTGAAAGGTTTGGCTTGTTCTTTCTGAGCGATTTATTCTGATAGACCCCCCTTAGCGATCAAAGCCTCCACCTGTTGTCTTAGGCTTCTACTCTTATTGGTGGTATGACTGAAGTCAGTATAGAGAGAGCAGTGTTTATTCTTGTCCCTCTGCTTTGGAGGTTGTCTGATGGCTGGAGGTATACAAAAAATTCCTTTGCTTTTATTTTTATAGTAAAGCCTGCTAGAGACACCTTCAGAGGGGTGATCTTTTCCTCAGCCTTTTGTTTCTTTACGATCTTTGGTACAGGTGAGGGAATAACCCGAGGTGGTTTTGCTTTAGCAACCTAGGTCTTTGTTTGCTGCACCACAGTGATCAAGGTTGATCGCTGTCTTCTAGCCGCCTCCTCCTCCTCTATTCTTAGATACTTCTGAGCTCAAAAATTCGGATCGCCTATATTTCTTGGGGTGCTTTTTACCAAGGATCAGTGAAAACTCTCTTTCGGAGAGACTGCTATCTTGAAAGCTTCTACTGCTGTGATCTGATCGCACTGATCTATCATTGACATCTCAAAGTTGAAACGAGTTAGGAAAGATTTTAACGTCTCCCCTTTGGCTTGCCTCATGCTAAATAGCGAGATTATCATTTTTTCCTCCTAGTTCCCCGCGTATTGGGCTACAAACAGTTAGCATAGCCTGTCAAAGTTTAGGATCGAATGAGGCGGTTACTGTTTGAACCAGAGTAATGCAGGTCCAGCTAGACTGGATGATTTTGCACATTAGTGCATCATTTTTGGCATCTAGTGTCATCTTCTGTTGGTATTGGTAGATGTGTTCTATCAGATCTGTCTTTCCCTCGAAGGTAGCGAACGTGGGCAAGGTGAACCTCATTAGCCTTTTGATTTTGATTATATTCTTCGTGAAGGGAAATTCGATCAGTCGGGTGGTAGTTGGGTAGCAGGACCATCCTCCCTTTAGTTCGTTGATCTCTTGCTGCATCTGAACCTTCTAGTCTAGGTAGATTTGTGTATGGCTGACCTGATCTCTGTTTAGTTGGCCGATGTTAGGGTTTTTACCAGCAGGTCGGTTGTGATGTGAATCACTCAATGAGTGATTACTTAATCCCGACCCTTCATTGTGCTGTTGTCTAGGGTTCCTTACGCTTTCAGCGCGGTCCAACCTTGCTTGGAGATAAGCAATCTGTTAACACAAACCCTCATTTTGCTGGGTTAATTGCTGAACATTTTGGACACGCCAGTGGATCATGAATGTTCAGTTGTGCCTTAAGATCTTGGGCATTTGGTTGTGTGGGCGGTACCTCCCTTTGGTTCATAGGGGGCTGCCCAGATCTGCTACATCGTAAGTATTCCTTCTCGTGTCTACCATAATTATAAATTTTTTAAGTTTTGGATTGGAAAATGATTACTCGTTTCCCACAGACGGTGCCAAAGTGTTGGTACAAAAAATTTCTTAGCTAATTATTGATAATTAACTTAATGCACACACCCAAAATAAAGAACATAATATTCTTAGAGAGAGGATTTCAAAAAGAGGATTCGAGTATCCCTTTCATTCACATGTCCTTGGATATTTACACAAGTAGGAATCCCAGTCCTTCTAGGACTATAGTTCCCTTATTTACAGCTATCTTTATTTTCAATAATTTGAATTCCTTTTTGAGTTTGGACTTGCATTGGATTGGGCTATTTTAGCTTTTAAATGAGGGCGACTGGGGCCTTTTATGGGGCGACTAGGCCCTTTAACTTTATCAACCCAGCCCTTTGGGATTTCTGCTGACACTTAGGCTCAAGATGACTTGGGCCCAGCTTGTTTGTCTATTAGTTTAGCCCACTGGACTAGGTGAGAATTTTGCCCCCACACCTGGGTTGGAGGTATCACTGATAGTGGGTTTTGCACTTGCTGTGCCTGTGGAAGTTGTTTTGGTTGTACTAGCATTGAAGCTGGTGCCACTAGAACTTGTGTTTATTGCGCAACAAACACCGGCAGTGTTAGCTGCATCTGAGTTGGGAATGGAACATGCATCTATGGCGCTAGTGGAATATACATTGTAGTCGTGGTAGGCAAGGTGCTGGGTGGCATGAAGATAACAGAATTATTATCATGCCACATTTGTGGTTGAGGTGCCATTGGAATTGGGTTCTGCACCTGCTGTTGAACTTGCCCTTGTGCTGGTACCTACTGTTGGAAGCTTCTGCCTTCCGATATAACAAATGACCTAGCTAATTGCTGAAGGGAATTTTAGTTGGAACTTCCAGCCTCTGTTGTGGTAATTGGTCGGCTAATAGGTATAGCCGTTGGTTGAGAGCCTTATTGATTTCCAACAGATTTTTCATTGGAAGGTTTGTTGTTTCTAAGGCTTTGTAGAAGGTTTTGACTGGCCCTTTCCTAATTTCTAGCCACCAATTTTTTCTGTTAGCTTCTTCCCATTCCTGGTCCATTGATCCTTTCATGAAATCCTTGAGGCTTTCTATTGACCCTGTGATGGTCGTAACCATATGTCCCAAGGATCATGGATTGACTCACGGATCATTCCTCGCATAGTCTCATTCGGAGCGGCTTGGGAAATTTTATGAGGAATTTCCAATGGAGGTTCCACAGATTGATTTCCCTCTTGCTCCTCAAGGCCCATAGTAGACCTTAGGTCATATCTCTTTCCTCCAGCCATAACAATCCTCTTTTTTTAGAGCATCCCACCAGGAGTGCCAAGATGTTTGGCCTATAAAAATCTTTTAATGGAAGCGCAGGCGTGCTAGAAACTTGTTCAGTTCCAATTGGAGATCAAAACTATATTCTACTTGAAATGTGAGGATCAAGCGATTGTTAGGAAGGTCTGGAATGACCACCTTCTAAAGGTTCTTTTTCATCTTTGAAAACAAAAGACTTTAAAGGTTTTCTCTGACGGAAAAGTTAAATGGAATTAAACTATGGAACAAGAAAATTAAAAGAATTGAAAGGATAGAACATGAAAAGTAAATAATTGATGAACAATTGCTGGAATTGAAGTATTGAAGTGATGGACTTAGAAAGGAAATTCAACAAAATATAACATATAATCGAAAGTGCATGACTTTGGATTGAAATGTATTGAAAAACATTGCTGGAATGTAAAGGATAAATAAAGTGCAAGACTTTGAATTAAAATAGAATTGAAGTGTTGTTTGAGTTGTGTGTTGAATATGGTTTGCAATGGCACTATATTTATAGACTTTTCTAATGGCAGTTACTACTGGGTATTTCAGTGGCGGCTACTGGTCTTTCCAAGTGGACTAATCAGACTTTGACACTTGTCTCATGTCTTCTCTAAGCTCTTGATCATGTTGGAATGATTTCGACCAGGTTCTCTTGTGTGTTGTGGCTTCAAATTAACAGTTGTGGGTGACAATTCCAGTGGCATTTGACAGTTGAAAGTTTTTCTATGTGGACTAATCAGGCGTTGCCACTTACCCCATGCTTTCCTCTTCGTGGCTTTGTGCTTGTAATTGTGTTTCTATATCTGAGTATAGGGAATAGATCATATTTAAGAAAAATGGAGAGTCCCACGTTTAGCAACTACCCATGATGGAGATTCCACGCTCCCATATAGCTCTTAGTTATTTTGCCTTAGGAAATAATTTATAGGTTCTTTGAATCTGGACGTTTTGTATTTCATAAATTCCATATTATATATGGGAAAAATTTAATAAATGTCTAGTTAGGGAGCCAATATTACAAATACATCGAATATTAAAAAGTATGGTAACATTTGTCAACTTAAGAAAAGTAATTACAAATATGTCAATATGAACTATTTTGGTCCAAAATGCGCCCACACCTTTTTATGAGATTACATAAATACCCTGCACATATAAAATTACCAAAATATCCCAAATAAAAAATTTTGACCAAAAGACAAAAACACCCTCATTAAGTTTGATATGAAATTACCAGATTACCCTTCTTAAGTTTGATATGAAGTTACCAAATTACCCTGCTTAGTCCATCAAAAAATAATTTAATCTCTTTCTTTCTAGCCCTCTCTCTCTCTTTAACTCTCCTGTAATAGGCTCTCTCTCTCTCTCTCTAAAGTCCATTACAGACTATAATGGTCTCTCTCTTTACCTCATCTCTCTCTCGCTCCCCCATACACTTCTCTCTCTCTCCCACGCACATCTCTCTATCATACATTCACACCTCTCTCTCTCCTACTTTGGTTTTCTTTCTTAACCCATAGTTTAGGCACAGTCTCGGGTCTTTTCTGGCGACATTTACCATCTACCTTTCAAGGTACCACAAATCCTCTCTTTATCATACTTTTTTTGGTTGTAAATCATTGATTTGTTCAGTTTAGGGTTTAGGGTTTTAGACCAAGTTTATTTGTTGTAGTTTTGTTCATTATCATGATTTTTTTTTCAATGTTGTTTTGGATAGATTGTGAAAGCAACCGGTTGCTAATTATTTGTATTATATTTTGTAACTAGTAAAAAACTTCTTAATACCATATGTAACTCATTTGAATTCTTTCTATACTATTTGTAACCGGTTTATTAATTATTATTGTAGTATATTTAGCAACTGGTCCAAACAATTATTATCGTTATTGTTGGTTGGTTGTTGTAACCTTAAGTATACTTTGCCTCTGCTCTGTTCTTGGGTTGGTTGTTGACAAATTTATTCCCAATGTATTATTCCTTCTACATGCAGAAACCAAATTTATAAATTTTCCCGTTGTTATCATTTATAATATAAAAGAGTAAGAAGCTGGTTATGATTGAAGTTGGTTATTCTGACAGTGCATCAATGAGTGCAAGTGGTTGCATATGACATTGTTGTTCCTTGTAGTTCTCGAACTTCATTTATTGGTTGGTGGTATTTGTCATGTATTTTCTTTTCATGTCAATACGTTTGATTGTTTTATGAAAGATCATGTTTAGAAATTTAACAACAAGTAATAGTTGAATACAATGCATAAAATAAAATAGAATATAATTGTTTGATATACTAATTATTATTATGTTGGTTATATAGCAGAGTAACAATGTCGGATAACCTGAATAAGGAGTTAGTTTGCATATGCCACTTTGGTTGTGAGATCATATTATCCGCCAGCAAAATTACCTATCGCAGTGGTCATTCAAAAGAAATTGTTGTGAATGTGGATATAACGTATAAAGAATGTCTACATGAATTATCCACAAGACTTGAAATTGATTTGGTTGAGAAACACTTACTCTATAGTAGTATGTTTAAGAAAGATCAACTTTTGCAGTTGTCTAAAAATACTACTTTAAAAGCAATGTTTAGACTGAATGATGAAATAGCTGATGTTTATGTGAGAAATGAGTGTGGCATTGAGGAAACACTAGCATTCTTACCATCTCAGCCCATTAGCTCCAGGTACGTTAACTATACATACTATGTTAGTGTTATTTTTTGCATGATATGGACAAAATGCTCACGTTCAATTTTTTTTTTTAATTATTGTGAACATTGTGACAGATGTGAAGTAAATTTATCACAGATGTGAAGTAAAAGCATCATATTGTCACAGTTATGAAGTAAAAGTATCACGTCTATTGAAAATGAAAAAAATCAAATGAATTGAGGCAGCCCCCGTGCTGTAATTCTAATATTGAACAATCTACAATTGAATTACAGGGCCTCTACCAGTCCATTGCAACACTTGCGTGACAATACATCGTCGATTGGTGTAATGGAATCTTTTGACAATTTAGGCGAAGATGTACTAGTGAACTCTGTCTCTACTGCGGTAGTTGAAAAATTGGAAACAGTGGGTCAATTGTTCGAGAGTCTAGATGCTTTCAAACTATCAATTCATGAACTTGCTTTGAGGAACCATTTTGGATTCAAGTCTCTAAATTGTAGTCGAAATTACTAGAGGATGGTATGTGTAGTGGAAGGATGTCCTTGGAAAGTTACGGCCAGTTATGAGGGGATGGCTAATGTAGTTAGGGTAAAGAGTTTTAATAATGTACATTCACACACTGCACTAGACTTATCTACTATGAAGCTAAATATACGTCCAAAGCAGTTGACTAAACTGGTGGTGTCAAAGTGCATTGAATCACCGCAGTATCCCCCTAGAGAGATAGGCAATGATTTGCAAAAGAAATTCAGTATAAATATGAGTTACATGCAAATGTGGAGGACAAAAGAGGTTACAAAATAGGTCATTGATGGAAGGCCTGAGGATGGTTACTTAATGGTCCCATTTTTATTGCGATCGCATTATAGAATGTATGCCTGGATTGGTTGTTGAGTTGAATACGACAAGCGAGGAAAAGTTCAAACAATTGTTTGTGGCATATGAATGTTCGATACGAGGTTTCGAACACTTCATGCTTTTACTTTCTATAGATGCTTGTCACCTCAGTGGTAATTTCAGAGGCACCTTACTTGGGGCGACTGCATATGATGCAGACAATGGATTATATCATTTTGCTTATGGAATAGTATCTGTGGAGAATGATGAAAATTGGAATTGGTTTCTTCTTAAGGTGAAGGAAATAGTTAAGGACCGGGTCATAACGATCCTAACCGTTAGGCACCCTAGTTTGATTAGTGGTGTTAGAGAAATGTTTGGATCTCATTGTCATGCATGGTGTGTTCGTCATTTAATAGAGAACTACATGAAATATATCAATGGCCACTCAAATCTCAAGATTAGGGGTGCTACGAAGGATACCGCCAAGATTCTATTAAATAACATTGCACATTCCCGAACAATGACGGGTTATAGAAAGGCGATGCGAGAATTGAATACATTTCAATCCGAGCTACACGAATGGGTGTTGAATAATTCTCCTGAGCATTGGTCTGATGCTCTCCTTGCGGGAAGACGGTGGGATAAGTACTCCACCAACCAGGCAGAGTCCTTCAACGCATGGGTCATTAAGGAGCGACGTTTGTCTATCAATTTATTTGTTCAAGAGCACTTTAAACACTGTACAAAATTCTTGTACATGAAAAAGGGGAGATGGAGAAGTGGAATGTTCCAGTTCGTCCTTTAACAGAGAAAAAAATTCAAGAAAATCTGGCTAAAGGGCTTGCGTATAATTGTGTAAGAGCTGGAAACACATAATTTTGAGTAAATGACAGGAAATATGGTATGTATAGGGTTGTTCTTAGTGAAGGTGCTTATTGCACTTGTAGGGAGTGGGATATGTCGGGCATTCCATATCCTCATGTATGTCATGCAATCAAAGATTGTTCTATGGATATGTATGATTATGTCGAATCGTACTTTAGGATTGAAAAATAACATGCCATTTATGATGCAAGAATATGTCCAATGGTTACCCACGACCTTCCACATCCCTCCGAAATAGCTAATGGCATGCAAAGTTCAAGTTCAAATGGTGTTGAATCCTCTTATCCACATATTCGTCCTCCCATCCAAAGTCGTCCACCTGGACGGCCTCGTGTCAAGCGGATTGAATCACAATTTTAGAACAAGAATGTCACTCGTTGTTCACGTTGTTATGAGCCTGGTCATAACCGTTCAACATGCAAGAACCCATTTCCCATATACTAGAAAATTTTCATTAGCAATGTTTTTCCCACTTTTAAATGCCTTTACTTTTATGTTACCCAAACATATTAATTACTTGTTTATTGTTTTAAGCATTTGATTTATTGTGATGTTGTACTTTGTACACGTCTTGTGATAATATGATTTTTCTTTTTATTGGTGATGTTACCTTGACATTATAATTAGATGTTAATGTTTATTATTTGACCATTGAATTTTGATTGTCATATTTTTGTTTTATATTACAAACAAAAAATAATTGTTTGGAATATGTAGGAAACTCATGGCACTAAGAGGAAGATTCTATGTGGTGTTTGTTGGACGCAATCCAGGCATATACACGATGTGGCCAAAGTGCGAGCCACAAGTGCACGACTTTTTTGGTGCCATTTATTACCGTTACATTACCTATGACGAGGCAGTCGAAACACTTACTAGGTGGAACAACAACCACAATCGTACAACCACAATAAATAATGATGAAGTGGCAAGCCCTTATGTTGAACCCAAACCTCATGCTCATGGTGAACAAGTTGATCATCATAGAAATGTTATCAACCCGCAGATCAATATTGTTGATTCATCTTGCTTGGTTGGTTTTGTACTTGGTTTACTTGTAATGGCAGTGTTTGTTGCATTTAATTTTGTCTTACATTATATATAGTAAGAGATGTTTCCATTGCAAGAATATATATTTTAATGTTGAAGATATTAACCGCTATCTTTATATATTTTCATGTTATATTTATTTAAGATGTGAAGATATTATGCTTTGTGACATATACAGGTGTTAATTTGTTTGGTTTTTTGTGATTTTCTTGTGTTATGCGCTCGAGCGCATTCAAGAAGGAGCTCGAGCGCCTTGGTGTATTCGATTTTGGAATTTTTTCTACCAAACGCTCGATCTCTTTATTGAAAGCACTCGAGCTCCTTTATGAAGAGCTGGAGCGCCTTAAAAAGCGCTCGAGCTCCTTACTGTATCCGATTTTAGCATTCTGCCTAGCAAATGCTCGATCTCTTTATTAAATGCGCTCGAGCACCTTCCATGGAATTGGACTTTCAAGACCACGATCTGGTCTTCTCTGTTCATTTATGTCTTTCCTTTCCTCTTATGACTGTCCCTCCCACTTTCACCCACTTCCTATATTTTCTCCACTTCTTCCACAACTTCCTTATATCACTCACTCTATCTCACTCCATCTCCTTCATATCACTCTATCTTATTTTTTTTTCATGCCATCATTTGTACATGATTTCCTAAAATCCCTCCATTATCCCCTTAACTTCTTCTCACTAAAACTATATATATGAATGTGTTATGTTGAGTGGTGTTACTACACAAATATTGAACTAAAAGGTGTGAGGGGGTTGTTGTATTGCATTGGGTAGACTTTAAGTGATTGTTATTGGTAGTTAGAGATTTGTTCTATTGAAGTGTTGTGGGTGAAGACCAAGTGTTCGATTAAATTCCCAAGTCAAAATTTCTTCTGAAAAATGGTTCGTTCGTCAACTCCAGCCTCTACCAAACGTGCTAGAGTCTCTTTGAAAAAAATTTCAAGGGAGTGGAAAAAGAAAGAACTTGCCATTGAAACCACATTTAACTTGGAGGATTTTGTCCATAATGATCTCACTAAATGGGGTGTGCAAGCATTGAGAAAGTGGGGTTTGGAGGCATTGTTGGCCCCGATCTCGGAAGTGGTGTACGGTAGGGTGTGTCAGCTTTTTTTTTATCAAAATATGTCACTATTTAAGGAGGAGAAGGGTGTGCTCTTGACATTAGTTGATGGCTGTGATGTCAGGATTGACATGGAGACCGTGGCGGCAGCTATGGGTTGCCCATTGGAACTTGATAGCGTTTTCAAGGAATTTTCCGAGCAACCTGATTTGCACGCTATCATCGAAGAAATGTGTGGGGGTCGGTATGCTGATTTTAAGAAGAATTGCACGGCTCGCTCCATGCTCCCAAAAAAGTTGTGGTTTATTGATTTTGTCCTTCACCGAAATGTCCATCCTCTTGGGCATAAGATTCAGCGACGAGGTGAGTTCCTTCGGGCACTTTATACATTCTATAGTAATCATTGGGTTTCGATTTTGTCGATTGTGTGGGGTCAGTTTTATACGATTTATGATGGGCTAGTGAAGAGAGTTAAGTCGTCTGCTGCCTCGTGGGAGCTTCCCTTTCCCTTTTTAATTGCTAAAATTCTTGACATGCAAGGGTATAAGTTTGCGGATTTTGACTTTAAGGAAGAATTGGAGCAAAAGTTTGGGATTAAGGAGTGGAATTTGAATGTCTCCCATATGCCCAAAGAAGTTGGGGGACCATCCATGGCTGTTGAGGTTGAGGAAGATACACCAATGAAAATTGAGGGAATTGGTCCGGTGGAAGAAAGGGCACCCAAAACTCCATTTGTGATGACCCAAGCACACTATAATTTTCTGACGGGTGAGATTGAGGGTTTAAAAACCAACTATGCTACTCATCAACAAGAGTTGGTAGAGTATTTTGGGTTGCCCATGAGGATCAACTTTGTGTTCAACGAATGATTGAGGACTTGGCTCAACTGTTTGCGGGTGTGGATCCTGGTACTTCTTCTTCTACCCCTAGTAGTGAGGATAGTTGATAATGAGAAATCATGCATGGGGTGGTTGTATGTTTGTTATTTGTTACTTTTGTTTTTAGGTTTATTTGTCATGCTAGTAAGAGTAGCTTTGCCATGTGGCGTTGTAATACTTTTGCAAGCACTTGTAGTGATCCTTTTCATTAATGCATTGTACTTTCTGCTTTAAGTAAGAACTGTTTCTTCATGTTAAATGTGACAGTGAGCTTTAAATTATTCAAAATTTTTCAACATTATGCACCTTTTTACATGAGTCTATATATAAATAAACCATTTTTCATCACTAAATAAATCTAGTATTTTAGCGATTTAATTAAAATATATCGATTTTTAAAAATTTACTTTAAGTTCAGTCGATGTTAAGAATATATATATTTAAAAATTGAATATATATGCTATTTATATATATATATATATATATATAAATATATATAAATAGTTTAAGTTTATTGTAAAGTTTTATTCCAAAGTTAAGAATATATATATTAGCGTAATGAAAATTTGAGTTCATCTGGTGAAACTTTTACAACACGAATGTGAAACTTTTAGTTCAACTATGTGAAACTTTCACTTCTTCGGATTTTGTTCAAAGTTTTGACCATTGCCCACCTAAATGATGAATCTAAAGTTTGATTTCAAGCATAAGAATATATATATTAGCGTAGTAATGTTATAATGTCGATTCATTTGAATTAGTCGAGTTGTGAAACTTTAAGTTCATATAGGACACTCAATCATATTTGGCATTGTGTCTTGGAAACGCTCGATCTTTGTAGGAAAGGCACTAGAGAGCTATAAAAAGAGCTCGAGCGCCTTGGTGTCTTCGAATTTTGGCATTCTGTCTACGAAACGCTCGATCTCTTTTTTAAAAGCGCTTGAGCATATTTAATTAGTGTGGTTGTAAACCTTTTAGTTCATCCGGTGAATTTTTTCTGCACGAATGTGAAACTTTTATTGCAACTATGTAAAACTTTCACTTCACCGAATTTTGTTCAATTTTTTTAACATTGGCCACCTAAATCATGAATATAAAGTTTGATTTGAAACTTAAGAATATATATATTAGCGTAGTAATGACTTAATGTCGAATTTTTTGAATTAGTGGAGTTGTAAAACTTGTAATTCATCAGGTGAAACTTTTACTACACGAATGTGATACTTTTAGTGCAGTGATGTGCAGCTTTTACATCACCGAATATTTTTTAATTTTTTGATCATTAACCACTTAAATTATGAAGGAGCTCGAGCTCACTTTTAGTTCATCTGGTGAAACTTTTACTGCACGAATGTAAAACTTTTAGTGCAGCTATGTGAAACTTTCACTTCATCGGATTTTGTTCAAAATTTTGAACATTGCCCACCTAAATCATGAATATAAAGTTTAATTTGAAACTTAAGAATATATATATTAGCGTAGTAATGACTTAATGTCGAATTTTTTGAATTAGTGGAGTTGTAAAACTTGTAGTTCATCATGTGAAACTTTTACTACATGAATGTAAAACTTTTAGTGCAGCTATGTGAATCTTTCACTTCACCGGATTTTGTTCAAAATTTTGAACATTGGCCACCTAAATCATGAATATAAAGTTTGATTTGAAACTTAAGAATATATATATTAGCGTAGTAATGACTTAATGTTGAATTTTTTGAATTAGTGGACTTGTAAAACTTGTAGTTCATCAGGTGAAACTTTTACTACACGAATGTGATACTTTTTGTGCAGCGATGTGAAACTTTTACTTCACCGGATATATTTCAATTTTTTGATCATTGGCAACCTAAATCATGAAGGAGCTCGAGTGCTTTATAAGACACTCGAGTTCCTTGTTGGTTCCAATTTTGGCATTCTGTCCACCAAACACTCTATCTCTTTACTAAAAGCGCTCGACCCCATTCAAATAGTGGAGATGTAAAACTTTTAGTTCATCCGGTGAAACTTTTACTGCACGAATATGAAACTTTTAGTGCAGCTATGTAAAACTTTCACTTCATGAATAAATCATGAAGTTTGATTTGAAACTTAAGAATATATATATTAGAGTAGTAATGACTTAATGTCGAATTTTTTGAATTAGTGGAGTTGTAAAATGTTTAGTTTATCATGTGAACCTCTTACTACACGAATGTGATACTTTTAGTTCAGCTTTGTGAAACTTTCACTATAACAACCTGGATTATTTTAACCAGTTCCGGATTATTTTTGGACCGAATTTTTTTTCCAAATTAATTAATTTAGGAAGGCTGTGAAAATATATATAAATATATATATGGAGGTATATATATATATATAGTAGATATATTTATATTGAATTATAAATATATAGAGATACCCATGTATATAGTTATATATATGTGGAGAGGTGATATTATGTTATATATATACGTATTATTATATGTATGTGGAAGAGTGTATACACATATATGGTATTATATATTATATTATATACATATATATTTATGTGGTTAAGGTTGGTGGACAAAATATGTGGTGCATATTAAAAGGATTCAAACTAAAGATGAAAAGGAGACCCATGTGGGTCGGCTGAGAGAATGAAAAAAAAATAAAAATAAGATAAATAAAAGAAAAAGGGAAAGAGAAGGACTATGCTTTCTAGAGAGGGAAAGAGTGTAGAGGCCGTGACCAATTTTGGCAGGTTTTGCATTTTTCGCATTATAATTGCCATAAATGCATTTTGAATGATGTTTAACATGTTTTCAGTGTGGGGAATATGTTTGTGTAGTGTTTTAAAGGTTTTGAAATTTTTTTGGGAGATTTGGAGAAGTTTGACTTTTTGGTCAAACCGGGGCCAGGGATGCAACTTAAGTGGGCCTGAGAATCCGAAAAATTCTCAAAAATATTTATTTTTGAGAATGGCTTAGATGAAATATTTAGAGAGTTAAGGAAGTAATTTCGAGACCGTAGGAGTTTTCGGAATCGAAAAAGGAGTCCGGGAAGGTGCGTTAAGTAGCCTAGGGGTATTTTGGTCTTTTCGCGACCTAGGGACCTTAAATGGTCAAATCTGTAGAGATATTTCATATCTCATGGCTGTTTATCTCTCTATATTGCTCCCACTCCTTCTCTCTTCCTTCTCTCTAGGTTTTGGAGGTCTTCGGATGTGATTCAAGTTCCGCCGAAGAAGGGAGATACGTAGGGGACGGCTAGGGCTTCCCTTGAACCGATCAAAGTTGCGGTTTGGCAAGGTTGACATTGCTGGGATTTTGAGAAGTGCTTGGAAGGCCTTCATTTTTGAGGTAGGGGTGTCCTTTCTCATCTACTTGTCGATTCTAGGGTTTCGGGTGAATTGGTGAGAGCTAAGGGTGTGTATTGCATAATTTAGAGTGGTAAGAAGGGTGGGATGTAGTGTTTTTCTACTCTTTTTAGTCTCTATTGTGCAATAGATATGTATATGGTAATATACATAGTATAAGGGGTGAATGTGTGAGAGGTATTAGCATGTATGCTTATATACTAGCTTTTATGCATATATGTGGAAATGTGTTATATTGGACATATATGTGCTATATGTTGTAAGTGAGTTAAATGCATGCTATCTTTGTATGGAATATGTGTACATTGGTGAAGCATGGCTAAAATGTGCTTAGGTGAAGTTTTGTGAGCATATGTGAGTAGTATGCTATATTCTACATGTATAGGTAAATATATGAGTGGTGTTGTGGAGATGAAATGCATGCTACGTGTTTTATTAATTAGCATGTGCATTGTGAGGCATGAAATTAAATGCTTGATGTTTATATGTTCGAAATGCATATATTGGGGCCGTTGTGAGGAAACATGGAAGTGTGGTTGAATTGCCTAGAGTAGGTCAATACTTAGTGAGGGCATTGGAGTGGTCATGTCACCTTGGAGTAGGTAAATACTTAGTGACGGTGGATTGCTCACCTTGGAGTTGGTAAATACTCGGTGGAGATTCTGAAAAGGTTGCTCAATCGCCTTGGAGTAGGTAAATACTCGGTTATTGTGGTTTGCTCACCTTGGAGTAGGTAAATACTCGGTGAGAATTCAAAGAAAAGGGCCCAAGTCACCTTGGAGTAGGTAAATACTCGGTGACGGTGGTCTTTCCACCTTAGAGTAGGTAAATACTCGGTGGCAGAATTTGAAAAGTTGTGGGAAGTGTCTCGGTTTCATGATTCGGTCAAGAATCATGTTGGGATATCGGGTTGAGTCCGAGAGAGAGACAAGTGTATGATTATTGCCTTCATTTGAATTATGAAGCATGATATGTGTTTAATGCATCCCTATATATATATGCATTGTTGTGAGTGAACATGATGTATGTTGAATGATACGTGAAATGTTGTGACATGCAATCATGTAGGTCATGTCGGGTCGGCACTTAGGTGGGTTGGGGTATCTCTACTGAGCTGCAGTGGTGCTCACCCCTTTATTCTAAATATTTTATAGGTAAAGCGCCGATGACGGATGGGACATGAGTGTCCAAGTGGAATTCTAGTAGCACTTTGCTATCTTTTGGATTTGTGCATTTTTGTGGCTATCCATGTCGGCTTGTGGCATGTGACTTATTTTTGAGTTGTAGTTATATTTTGGGCAAATGTAACTTTGATGTATGTATTGAATTATAAACTTGTTGGGTGTGGAAAGACAATGGTTTAATTTATGTAGTGCCCATGGTGGTATTTAGTTCATTTGATGATGCTTTCATAGCAAGTGGATTGTGGTTGAGAAAGAGAATGATTCATTTTGGTGTATGAACTCAATTATGAATGTGATCTTGAGTGTGAGATTGATGTTGGAACCTTTCATTTATGTTATGGATCATGTATGAGGGGTTCTAGGATGATAGAAGGTGGATTGGGCTCCAAATGAACCATGTATAGGGTTGTTGGAGG
This sequence comes from Cornus controversa, assembly GCA_026545225.1. NCBI lineage: Eukaryota > Viridiplantae > Streptophyta > Magnoliopsida > Cornales > Cornaceae > Cornus > Cornus controversa. Next base: position 11,236,774 of record CM048849.1, on the reverse strand, counting down.
ACCTGGGGAGAGCATTTCGATCGTGCAAAATGCTCATTTCGCATAATCGAAGCCCCCATTTCAATTGTGTGAAGGGGTGATGATTTAGATGATTTTTAGGGTCCAGACAACGGCAATTTCGCACAATCAAAACCCCTATTTCGATTGTGCAAAATATTATAGGTTCAAGGTCCCGAGAGGGTGAAATCTTTGCACAATCGAGATTTGTTTTGCACAATTGAGATGCCAGTTTCGCACAATTGATATTGGCATTTCGCACAATCGAAATTACTATTCACAGCATTTTTCAAAACTTCATTTCGACGTAATTTCTTCGTTTTAGATCGGAATTGAGTGTGGTTTTTTTTGAACTTGAGTATTTTGGATCGTCTATCCAATGGTGTAGGTATCACTTTCAAATTCCAAATACAATGAGTTTTGAGGCTTGAAAGTGAGTGATTCTCAAAAGTGTGGGCAAGTAAATTTCCACTAAGGTGTGTGATTCGATATGGAGCCCATGGGGATTGGTTAAGATGTGTGCATTTATATGCAAGAATTGAGTTAAGCTTTCGTGGTGAATGAGGGTAATGAGGGTCTATTGGGCTAAATAGATAGTTTAACCTCCGGTTCTCCGAGAGTTGGAAATTGGGGCGTTATAGCATGGTATCAAACCTTAATACTAATGCATGAGTGTAATTGAGATCATTCACGGGGTTGAGTAAATGGGTTCACACTCGAGATTCGGGGTCCGTCCGGGGGAGTCCCGGCGGTCCGGGTTTCGGGGCGTGACAAAGAGAAACAGAGAGAGAGAGAGAGAGATGGGTTCGATTGGCTGTAGTGGCTGGGCCGTGAGTGAAGGTGGAGGAAGGCTCGGCTAATGGGTCTTCTATGGTGGGTCACCGGCTGAGGTTGCAGGTGGTGGCTATTGAGCAGCTTGCTGGGTGGTTATGGTGTTCCGGTGAAAGGCTAGGTCCAATGGCAGCCATGATGGGTGAACTGGTCTCTCTTGGCTTGGCTTCAAGGTGACTTTATTTAGGTCTAGTAGCTAGCAGATGGGTTGTGTATGGCATGGGTTGGCTGGTGTATATGTTGAGAGGAAGAGGGTTGGCCGTGAGGGGCTGTTTGGGGTTACAGATGGAGGTCCCGGTTGATACATGGTGGTTTCTGGCGATAGTTATTGGGTTTGAAAGAGGTGATTTGATGATGGTGGTGACCGACGGTGGAGACTCGGCTGGGTTTCGTGGCTGTGGCCAGGAATGGCCTATTGGGTGGTCTCGGTGTGGCCATGGGTGTAGCGTGGTGGTTGTATGGCTGGTATGGACTGTTCGACTGGGTAGTGAGGCATTGATTACTGGCTGTGGTGATGTGAGGAGCTTCAATGGAGGTTACCGAAGGTGGTGTGTTTCACTGTGGTGTGGTATTTGGCCGTGGTTATAGAGGGTCTGTTTGGCCATGGAAATGTGATCTGATTTACTGTGTCAACTGGTCTTGGTGGCAGCCAGGTTGGTGGTTGCTTGATGATGATGGTGATGATGTACATGGTAGAATTTGGGCTGCTAGTTTATGGTTTAGTTTGTGGGCTGGGCCAAGTTAATTCAAGTTGGGTTAAGTTAATTGAACTTACAATAAATTGGGCTTGGTGATGGTCTTGATGTTTGGATGGATTATGGGTTTGATAATTTGGGCCAAGTGAATACAAATTGTACTTCCATGAATTGGACCAAGTAAATTTAATGGGTTGGATTTGAATCAATTTTGGACTGATTACAATTTGGGCCTAATTAAATTGGGTTTGAGCTATGGACCGAAATTGATGGGCCTGATTAATTGAACTGGGCCAAAATTCATATATAGGCCCTGTAGCATTTAAAAGAAATGAGGTGTCTTTGATTGTGAGCTTTGACACTAGACTAGATCGGATTTGGACCACTTTGCAAGCGCGGACACAATAAGAGCGGGACCTAAGGCAAGTTGATTCTTGCCTCTATCTCCTACGTATATATTTTAATTATATTGATTAATTTACATATGCTCTTAATTTGATCATATGTGGTGTTTGTATATATATATGTGCATATATATATATATATAAAGGTGATTGTTGTATATATGTGGGATGGGGAGATATATATATATATATATATATATATATGTGTGTGTTGGAGATGAAAGCAAGTTTAATTAAATGCTTGTGTACATTGCGATATGTATATGTGTAGATTGAGCCTATGTGAAGCATGTTAAATTATACATGTTTAGTTATGTGTTGTTTCGTATGCATAGGTGGATTTTATGCATTGGTTAAATATATATGTGATTATATATTGAGGTAATAGTAAAAATGCATGCTAAATATGATTATAGCATTGGCGAGCATTTGAAAAGCATGATTATGATGTGCTAAGTGTTATATATATGCATAATACATATATGGGTAACGGAATATATATGTGGTTATATATTGTGGATGAAAAGCATGCCAGTTACTTGTAGTAAATGAATGCATTCAGTGAAGCATAATGATATTCATGCTAGTATATGTGTATATGTGATTTATATGCATGATTTGACCTATACGTGATTATATGTGGGTTTATGTGAATTAAATGCATGCTATCAGTATATAGAAAATATGGGCATTGGTGAAGCATGACTAAAATGTGCTTGAGTGAGGTTTATGAGCATATGTGAATTGTATGCTAGATTTTACATATATAGGTGAATATATGTGTGGCTTGGTGGAGATGAAATGTACGCTATGTTCCTTTATATGGGGCCATTGTGAGGAAACGGAGAAAAGTGGTTGAATTGCCTAGAGTAGGTCAATACTCAATGAGGGTGTTGGAGTAGTTAAGTCACCTTGGAGGAGGTAAATTCTCGGTGATCAGAATCTAAATACCTTGGAGTAGGTAAATACTCGATGGGGATTCTAAAAAGTTGCCCATTCACTTTAGGGTAGGTAAACACTCGGTGATTGTGGTTCACTCACCTTGGAGTAGGTAAATACTCGGTGAAAACTCAGAAAAAGAAAATGGGCCAAGTCATCTTGGAGTAGGTAAATTCTCGATTACGGTGGTCTACCCACCTTGGAGTAGGTAAATACTCGGTGGCGGAGTTTAAAGTGTGTGGGAAGTGTCTCGGTCACATGATTTGGTCAAGAATCATGTTAGGATATCGGGTTGAGTCCGAGAGAGAGACAAGTGTGTGAACTTGCTTACATTATCTATTGTGAAGCATGTTATGTGTTTAACGTATTCTTACATATATGCGTTGCTTGTGAATGAACATGATGTATGTTGAATATTTATTTCTTTTAAGCATATTGTACGGATTAAATGCATTTTAATTGCATTTGAGATTTACTACTTGATGAGTAAGAGACGTGGTAATTAATTTACATTATTTATGTAAATGCTTTGACATATATGTTCTATATACATATTGGTGCTGGATGTTTACCGCTTTCAAGCATGTTGAACATGATTTCAAAAATTATGTGTAGTTGGTTTATATGTTCATATGTGTTAGATTTACCATATGCGTTGTTGGTTCATGTATGCTAGGTGGAGCATGATTTAAATATTGTGATTTATTTAAATGTGTATGTTTTTGAGAATATGTGAGGATCGACCTACTACAGTAGTGATAGTATGGTTCGACATACCTTGTTAGACCTTTGAGCTCACCACCTCCCAGGTTTTGCAGGTATTGCTAATTACAGAGTCAGTTAGGGGACTGATAGTACCAGTTGCAGAGGTAGTGATTATATTCCTTAAAATCTGATTTACATCCAGGATATTAGATAGATGCATTACATTTGGATTAAACGTATAGAGCGATTATGTTGATTCAATTCCTTCAATTGTATTTTATTCATATGATGTATGTTTATGAGACGGACATTCAGGGACTGAGTTATATTTCAATTGTATTATGCATGTTGTAGGAATGTTGGGGGGACACGTGACCAGAAGTGTCCATTTTGAATTTAGGATGTGAATGTTGGGGGGACACGTGCCCAGAAGTGTCCATTTTGAATTTCAAGTATGAATGACATATACAATAATTTTATTTGAATTGGGATTGATGATCAGGTTGTGGTTATTGTGAAAGGTTAATCTCCCGGAGCTCACACCCCGTTCTCGGGACTCGGGAATCGGGGCGTGACATTCACTTATCCGAATTTATTCAAAATTTTGACCTTTGGCCATGTAAATGATGAATCTAAAGTTTTATTTCAAACTTAAGAATATATATATATTAGTGTAGTAATGTTATAATTTCAATTCTTTTCAATTAGTGGAGTTGTAAGTGTTTTAGTTCATTTGGTGAAACTTTTAATACATATATGTGAAACTTTTAGTGTAGTACTGTGAAAGTTTCACTTCACGAGTATTTGTTCAATTTTTTACGAACTTAGCCACCATTTTCGGTCAATCTATATAAATATACAATACATGTTTCACTTCAGAGTTAATAATATATATTTACAAACATACTATATAAATTAAAGATTAAGTTCGACCAGATCTAGGGTTTTGGCACATTTTCAGTAGACAATCTTATTTTCAGTGCCACAATTTAGAACTTTATTATAACAAAACCAATAATGGTGAACAGAAAAAAAATTACAATTCTCGAAGTAACAACATTACAAACTACATCAAAACTGACATTGGAAAACTTTTCATTAGAGCACTAAATTATGGCACTGAAAATAATATTGTTAACCAAATCTAACCATCTGTGTATGGCAATGTTGTAGTTCTACAACTCATTAGAAATGTTCTCTAACATATGTTGAATTGTACCAGCTGTATCCATGAGAAGAGAAGACTGTGTTAAATTGACATTAATTGTGGACCATATGTTAATGTTATAACGAATCAACAAGTAAGAGACTCGTTTGAGGAGTGGAGAACAAGTAAGAGACTCATTTGAGGAGTGGAAAACAAGTAAGAGACCCATTTTGCAGTGATACTTATTCTTGCATATTGGTTATCGATTTTTTTAAAGAGGAATAAAAATAAGAGGAATAATACATTTCAAGGATGGTTTTATGTGAATGCGTGAGTTTCATCTCATTTATAGAGCGCTTTGACATGATAATAAGATACTTTTCAATTTTGAAGTACGAAATCACCATCACAGAGTGTCCTACATTGAGACATGACCATACAATGCAGAAATATACTTTACATTTTTTTCTCCTTTTTAGAAAAGTTTTTCATATACTATCTTATATGTAAAGTGCCTTTATAGTATAAAACTGACATATGATACGAACATACAATGCACAAACATCACAGAGTGTCCTATATTGAGACATGCCCATCAATGCAAAAATATACTTTACATTTTTTTTCTCCTTTTTTGAAAAGCTTTTCACATACTGTCTTATATGTAAAGTGTCTTTATAGTGTAAAACTGACATGTGATACGAACATACAATGCATACATTCATAGTGTCCTTTAGTGATGTCTTAATCGACCATACAATGCACGCATTTTGGTAGCCAATATTGTTAAAATTAGAAGTAATAGTAGTGCAAGTGAACAAAATTTGGAGAAGTGAAAGTTTTACATTGCTGAACTAAAAGTTTCACATTTATGTAGTAAAGTTTCACCGATGAACTAAAAGTTTTACAACTCCACTAATTCAAAACAATCGACATTATAACATTACTATGCTAATATATATATTCTTAAGTTACAAATCAAACTATAGATTCATCATTTACGTGGCCAATGGTCAGAATTTTGAACAAAATAGGAGAAATGAAAGTTTCACTTAGCTGAACTAAAAGTTTCACATTCGTGTACTAAAAGAGATCGAGCGTTTCGTAGACAGAATGCCAAAATTGGAGACAAGAAGGCGCTCAAGATCCTTCCTAAATGCGCTCGAGCGCTTTTTGTTCTAAGATCGAGTGTTTCCAAGTCAGAATGCCAAACATCACAGAGTGTTCTATATTGAGACATGACCATACAATGCACAAATAAATATACTTCACATTTTCTTTTGTCCTTTGTAGAAAATCTTTCACATATAGTAATAATATTGTAAAGTATATTGATATTGTAAAACTGACATATGACATGACTATACGATGCACAAACATCATTATTATTATTTTGTCATTTTTTAGACACATGATTTTTTTACTTCATATAATTGACAATGGTACTGCATATAGGTCACATTTACTTCACACATGTGACAATTTTAATTCACAATAATTTGACAATGTCCTATGTTGTTTGATAGTGAGAGATAGGTACGAGACTACAAAAAATTGAAAACATTAAAAGACCATACAATGCACAAACATCACATAGTGTCCTATATTGAGACATGACCATACAATGCACACATATACTTTACATATTTTTTCCTTCTTTTTACAAAAAAAGTTTTCACGTACTGTGTTAAATGTAAACTACCTTTATAGTGTAAAATTGACATATGATATGACTATAAGATGCACTCATTCATAATGTCCTTTAGTGATGTCTCAAAAGACGATTTCTTAACACACACATTCATACTCATTTACCATTGCTCCCATATATTCACTTCGTCTATATAAAGGCTTTATTTGATTCAAATTATTCATATGTCTTCAAAGTTCAGCCTTCTCAACTATGGCCCTACTCAGAAATGACGCCTTGTTAAAATTCTCTATGGTGCCAACTATTCAGTATCTTGTATCACAAATCATTCTTTGCTTTTCTGTACTTCCTAATTCTGATGAAAGTGATCGTTATGAGAGTTATAAAATTTCATTCTTGTTGATTCGTTATAACAATTTATTCTCGAATATTTTTTACATCTCATATTGAGGGAAGAGCATTTCGGGGGTGGATAGCAGTTTTGAAATGAAGAACTCTTCATATTTATGCTGTTCATCAGAAAATGGTTGAGCCTCATCCATGTCACTCTACACCACCCTATATCAAATCAGGGAAGTCAAGCAGTATATTTCTCTGCTTTTTATCTACTGTTCTCAGTATAAACGTAAGATTGTATGTATCCAGCAGCAAGTCATTCGACTTAAAACATTTCTGTAGCGCATGTTTTATGTACATGCTATTTTAAAACATTGCTATGTTTTATGTACATTCTTAACTGTATTATATATATATATATAGATTAATGGAAAATGGTGGCAAATGTCAAAATTTTAAGTAATTCAAGTGCAACTGAACATTCATGTAGTGAAAAGTTTATGTACATGTGAACAATTTTGAATTATAGTAATGAAAATCCATACAGGTCATATTACATGTCCACATTACCTAGTACTTCACAAGAAAAAATAAACACCATTTTCAACTTGATCATAAGACAAATAACAAAGCCACAAGAAGCCTAACAAAATATAGCCGAGCTGATGTGGAGTTTTAAGAGACATTGTCCCCATGATCTCCATTAGATTCACTCTCCCCATCGTCCTCATCAGAACCACACTCCCCATTGTCCTCATTAGAATCAGTCTTGCCATCGTCCTTATCAGAGTAATTCGCACCATCCTTGTCGTTATAGGTCAGCATTGAAATAACAGTTTTGAATTGGTTATTAATCAGTTCTTCAAATTGGATAAAGCGACACATGGTGGCTAGAGCATCAAGGTCAGTTTGGATAATTATTTGTTGATATTTGATCCGCTTATTACGTTTCTTAGAGAGATAACGATTAACCGAATCGGCTTTGATTGGACCGTCTAGCTTTATAAGACGGGCATTTTTTGGAAGATGAACATAAAACGCTTTTAGAATCTTCATGATGATGATCCCAAAGGGAAGGGCAGACGAGATACGATTAGGATTAATAGCATTTATCATTGTGCGAACAATTGTAGCTGGAATATTAATCTCATCACCCTTGATGATGTGATAAATAAGCTCCACACGGTCACGACAGAGTTTCTTCTTATCTTGATGGGGGTCGATAAGGTTAGAGACAATGATGTTGATGACGAAAGCGTTGTCATTGAGATCGAGACATTGTATCTTAGAATGGACTGGAGTGCCTCTCTCACACAAAAGACTCGTCATGTCTTCATACGTTGGACGATTTTTATCATTCTTCATGTAAGGCAAAACAACAGCACCTGAACGATTTAGAAAGTCTAACACCTATGCTATCACTTCAGGCATTACAGTAACCTACTTTTCGAGCACTTTTGTGTGGAAGGAGAGAGGTGAATATAAAAAATCACCATGATTGGCATAAAAATAGCGGACAAGATCCTCCATTACCTCTCCTTCAAGGAGACACATTTTTTCCCACCCATTATGCCTTAAGTATCTGATGCATGTAAAGTGTTTCTTCTTTTGCCAAATATCATCCAAAAGAACTTTTCTCTAAACAACGACCTTGCGGTGATACACTTTTTTCAAGTGAATATCAAAGTTTTGATCAGTTCTGAAGTGTTCACGTGAAAAAATAACCTCACATCGTTCTATAGTTAAAGTGGAAGTTGCATTACCACTTGTGGCAGTGGTGGCGGATGTTGATGTTGCGCATTCTTTTTGGGCTCTTTTATTTCCTGAACCTCCCATAAGTAGCACCAACGTTGGGACAAGAACAATGGGTAAAAAATCTATGCACATTCACTTTGGAAGATAACTCACTGTTTGTAGAGATAGATAAAACAAGGTGTAACTAGTTTGAAGAGAGAAAAAAATATTTTCTTTTTGGTAGGTGGGTGGTTAGTGAATGATTTAATGACAGCATTTATTTGGAGAAAAAATACACTAACGGAGAGCATTGACATTCATTGCAATTTAATAGGGCTACAGTAGTAAAGGTTTGACAGAAGTAATGAGCCATTTAATGGTCTACCATCCGAGAAAGGAGTAGCTAAATTTCAGCAAAGATGAAAATTTAAAGCGGTCGAGCGTTTTTAATTCAGACGGTGTCTTCTCAGGACCACAATGCACTCGACCTCTTTTTTAAGCGCTAGTTTCCTTTTAGCGCTCAAGCACATCACATACAAAAGATCACAAAAAACCAAACAATTTAAAACTTCAGAAACATGTGCCCTTCTCAAACATGAAGAAATTTAAAACATTATTTTGTACCAAAAATGTCTCTATCGTGTTTTTTGCTGACAACACATGCACAATATAATGGGAAATAAATATAAATTATTTACACCAATCAGATAGTGGAATTTGCATATCAGTATAAATTATAAAAAGTCTGTCTGACGTACTTTTGTGCACGGTATATAGTCTTATCAATTTATCACACAACAGCACATCCTGAACCCATATTGATCTTTTCTTTGCTGAACATACAAGCACATTAGCGACTGTCATCAGTTTCATCATCATTCATTACCTCAATATTCCGTGCCAACTGACATCCACTCATAGTCACTTCAGCTTTCAACAACCTCCTAGCACACAATGCAACCAAAAAATGTGAGGACCCAAATAATTGATTAACTTACCAGCCCAGCTAAAAAAGATGAAAAGTAGGCAGAAAGAACCTTCCCCCCTCCAGAATCCACAAACACACACCAGTGTTGTTGGAACTCAAGATATTGCCCGCTTCTGCTAAAAGACTTGCAAGTTCTTGACCAATCTGTTCATTTGCTATCTAACACAAAACAACAAATTATAATGTCAACATAACTAAACACAAAATGCTATACAAAAGGATATAGTAGATTCCATTTTATATTAGAGTGACAAAACAGTAGAAAGATATGCACAGACCATTTCCACAAATATTTTATTTTTCTCCAAGTTTGCTCAACAGTTCAACCCTAAATATAAAAACATAATTCCCATAAAAAAAAGTTAAAATTTTTTTTCACTTACCTTTCTGCTGAATAGACTATCTGACTGCAGGTAAGATAGGAAGCAGAGGTACAATGTGGAAGGATCACCTTTTATATTTACCCTCGGACCATCTAGAAAGGTGAAAAAACATAAATGAAAAAGATAATATTAAAGTTAAACTTACTATCAATGATGCCAGAAATCAAACAAAGATAGATATAAAACAACAATAGATGACATACAAGAACAGCGCTTTTCTTCGAAATAATAAGTATTTTCATAGGGCATCACAAAAATGTCTCAAAAATTCATGTAAACAATAATCCTCCTCCAACTATATTGCTGATCTAACTAGGTAAAATATGACAAAAAAGAAGAGCAAGAAAAAAATCACAAGCAAGACAACAGGCATGAACGAGCAAACATTAAAAAAATAGTAGCAACAACCATTTAATCCACTTCTATATTTCTGTGTTGCTGATATTGTTTAGTGTTTTGTAGTATTAAACTTCTAATCTCATTGTACTGGTGGAGTACAAGATTGGCAATTTGGTTCGCCCGGATGATGTCTGGTTTTAACTGCCAAAAAAATGACATATTAGCATTACATAAGACCTAAATCATGAATCTAATGACATAAAATTTTCCCACCTTGGACAATGATTTTTTCATTTTTTCACCGTTCCAATTTTTCATATATGCCATTATGTACGCATCGCAACTATGACTACAAGAAAAATTATAAATTTAAAATTTATCATCAATTATGACAAAATAAATTGAAACTATTTTACAACATAATATATTGCAATATGACATCTGAATACATACAGGTCCGACTGGGCGTTTACACGCACTACGTGAAACTCAAAAAATTTGTACTCATTATATCCATTAATGTGTTAGACTAGCCATACCTAAAAGGGACCACAATAAATGTAAATGCATTAACAACATAAGTAACAACAAAATTAACAATTACTAATAAGTAAGTAGTTGTATACCAGATTATGGGCAACGCATCCATGTACGACATTATCTACACAACCCATTGGATTAAGCACGTCAACCCATTCAAAATGAAGATTGACTACGAATAGGCACCAATGATTACCATGAAGGAACATTGGAAAGAAATACTACACATCAAAAGTAAGAGATAAATAGAGCAGTTCATTTTCTACTATTAAAGAAGGTTACACAATTTATATAATTTTTATTTTCCTATACATACCATTAGAATTTTTCAAACATCTTCATATCTTACTTTCCATGTACTCATGTATGTTGCCCATGCAGTCTTGATACATTTTATAATTAAATCTGGATCAGTGTCCTTGATACTCACGATTGAGTACTGCAGTAAGTATTGATGTTAACACATGCAGATTAAAAGGCACAGTTACATGTAACTAAAATATTTATAAAAATTATTGTTACCCTTATGGAAGTTTTGATATAAAATCATTGTACTCTTACGCCTTGTTCCGCGACCAATCAGTCCGACAACATGTTAATCACCTAAAAAGTTAGCAAAAATTGTGAGTCAAATATTTCTTCTAGATAACCAAATAAGTTACGCATTATAAAAATAATGTTTAGTTTATCATTGGAAAGTTTTTAGAAGGGACCTACAAAGCCTGACACCCAGGATCATTAGGACAGAGTTATGATTTCTCCTCTCGTGAGATGATTATGGCCAAACTTTATAAGAATCTCACTACATGTTGAGTTGAAATTAAAAATGAATCTTAAACCTCAAATGGATATGCTTACTAAGTAATGAGAAAACCATTTTCTTACCCGATGTTAGCATCCTTTAACGTAGCGTAGGCAATAACAATTTTGTAATTTTTATCCAATGGTTCATAAGCGTCCACCATTCGTTTATACCATGGAGAGCCACAGTAATAATGAGAGGGTTACGCCACACATTTCAAACGCTTCGGCTTTGAGCGGAGTTCACTTCCCTCACCTTTTTCATGCATTGGATAAGGCATTAAGGCAACCTCATAAAAAGGCTCTTTGCCATCTTGCAGACCATGAGGAGTATCTGAGCTAGTTGATTGCATTGGTGGTGGCGTTAAACAACTCATTTCATGTTGAGCTTCTACCATCGACCTCCACTCTAGACGTTGATTTCCATCTCCTCCATCTGCTGATACCACCTTAGAACGAGGCTTTTGGCCATCTTCTAATTGCATTGGAGTTGGGATTGAATGGCTTTCACATCGTTCACATTTTTCTTGACGCATACGATGGAGTATTTTCTTGGTTACATCAACTATTTTAGCCTTCAATTCCTATGATTTTCAAATTAATGAAACAATAATTAGTTAACAATAGAAAAAAACGTTTATTGTAAATTTTTAAAAACATTATACTTGATAATCTGAATCATCAGATAAATTCTCCAAATCAACTGCATTGGTGGAACCCTTCAATGGCTAAAGTTTATTGTAAATAATATTAATATTGTATCTAAACCCAAAAATAATGTAAAATGAAATATATTTAAATTTCGCTGTACTGCTCACCTCACCGTGACCAAAACCATTATTATGCTTCATTTTCCAATGGATCCTTTTTGCTATCAATATATTTGTTCAAGTAGTTGTGCATGGTCCAGGTGATGGACGTCCTACCCAACACACATCCATTCGTTCAAAACACAAAAGCTAAATCAAGAATACAAAACTACATATTACCAAGCTTATTTGAAAATCTATTTAATACAAAACGAAATAATTTCATACACACATACCATTAAAAGTAGTAAAGATTCATAAACGGATTTGCATCCTTCTTTAGAATTATGGGACTTAACTGAGGCTTTCCAATTGTCCAAGATATACTTCCCCCAATTGTATCCAGGAATCGCCCTCACATCATTTATGGTGCAAAGCAAATTTTTAGAGGCTTCGCCTCTTGAATTCGGACATAGAATTGTCACGCAAGAAAATGGGACAAAACACCTCTTGAAATCATCACTAGGGGGAAATTTCTCTAATTAGTTTGCTATGTGAGACACTGATAAAGCATCCTTCACTTTCAACCCCGTAGTTTTCAACCAGTCGTATACAGAAAGATCATGTATGGGCACATTCCTGGAAGCGCTACTGCATGGTACATCCAGAATTTGTCTAACGTCGCGGGGCTTAATGTATATTGATATATTATTTTTATGCCTTAGTTGACACATAACTGGGTCAAAATGTTTGACGAACCATGCACACATTTGGCGCTTCAAATTGGTACATTCTAACCTAAGTAGGGTTCCAAATCCAATCTGACAAACAACTTCTTTCTTCACATCTGAAAATTTCTTGATCTCTTTAACAAATAGACCAAGGTTACACCTTGTTTTCACAGTCTGAAATAAGAAAAACAAAGCTAAAAATTACTTACTAACTACGTTATATAAATAATTATGTTAACTTAATTGGGAGTATCCTTTTTCATACCTCTTTTTTCCCACGGGGTTTGTGTTTATAAGTTTTAAATGCCTCCCTTGTTCTATTTTTGAAAGGTTGCTTTTCTTTGTCCGTCATATCATTCCATTTATTCTTACCCAAATCATTTAACTGGAATCATTTCAAATGAAGTTATCTATTAAGGATTAGATAATTAGAAGCCTGCAATAAATAGGCCAAATTTATTAGCTAAAACTTTTGGCTCACCTTCTTAATTCCCTTCATACTGCTATTTTTAGCCGCATCTTTAAATCCTTGCCATGCTCAAACCTAAAAAAGAAAATTCACTTTCATTAATTAAACATATCTATAAAATATAACACGAGTATATAGAGTTTAAATATTTATTGCTTCTCACATGAACAAGATATACGAATTGCTAGGCCGTTTATCTGAATGGGAACTTTGACGATGCTCCTCATCTATATTCCTAACTTTATTTCGTGATTTGATTTGTTTCGTCATTTACAGAGATGATATATACAGCTTCACGCGACTGCATTATTATAGTCAAACAATATAAGTCAGCTTTATAAAGTTGCACAATAGGTGCATTCACATAATACTATAAAATATAGAAATAATCTGACAAGTCAAACATGAAACAAATTATTTATATGGAACAAACAAAGTTACACAATATGTTTTGATAAAAAATGTTTAAGTACAGGCTATACTAGGACCACAAAGATCCACACAAGCACATTTTGTAATTGATATTGGAAACAAAGTTCAAGTTCCTATAATTTCACAGGTAACAAATCCTTTTATGTGACCCAAAAATATTTGACTAGATCTATGAAGCTCGACTCTCGACTACACTCTGTGGAGTGACAACAAAATTTGAACTTCTGATTCGACCTCACAACCTCAACATTTAGTTCAAATGGTGTCGATCTCTTCCATCCAAATATACGGTTGAAGGTTCAAGACTCTAACAAAACATTTATTAGTACGGGCATGTGATTTACCTATCAAAATAAACAAGACTATAATCAACTTTGCTCTTTTTTCTTCTTTTTTTTCAGTCAAAATTACCAAGAACTTAGTCTAAGTAGTATTTACCCTTCCATGATTTAGGTGGTCAATGTTCAAAAATTTGAAAAATATCCGGTGAAGTGAAAGTTTCACAGAGCTGCACTAAAAGTATCACATTTGTGCAGTAAAAGTTTCACCTGATGAACTAAAGTTTTACATCTCCACTAATTCAATAAATTCGACATTAAATCATTACTACGCTAATATATATATTCTTAAGTTTCAAATCAAACTTTAGAATCATGATTTAGGTGGCCATTGTTCAAAAATTTGAATAAAATATGGTGAAGTGAAAGTTTCACTTAGCTGAACTAAAAGTTTCACATTCCTGTAGTATAAGTTTTACCGGATGAAATAAAAGTTTTACATCTCCACTATTTTTATGCGCTGGAGCACTTTTAGTAAAGAGATAGAGCGTTTATTGGACAAAATGCCAAAATTGAAGCCAACAAGGCGCTTGAGTGCCTTAAAACGCGTTCGAGCACCTTCTTGATTTAGGTGGCCAATGTTCAAAAATTTTTAAAATATCCGGTGAAGTGAAAGTTTCACATTGTTGCGCTAAAAGTTTCACATTCGTGTAGTAAAAGTTTCACCTGATGAACTAAAAATTTTACAACTTCTCTAATTCAATAAATTCGACATTAAGTCATTACAACACTAATATATATATTCTTAAGTTTCAAATCAAACTTTAGATTCATGATTTAGGTGTCCAATGTTCAAAAATTAGACCAAAATTCGGTGAAGTGAAAGTTTCACATAGCTGCACTAAACGTTTCACATTCGTGCAGTAAAAATTTCACCGGATGAACTAAAAGTTTTACATCTCCACTATTAGAATGCGCTCGAGCGCCTTTTATAATGAGATCGAGCATTTAGAAGACAGAATGCCAAATATGACAGAGTGTCCTATATTGACACTATGACCATGATTTAATGATCAAATCTTTAATTTTAAGATTTGATTATTTACAATTTAGGCTCGAACAATTGCAAATTCATTAAGAAATAGAATAATCAAGTGTAGAAAATTAAAATGTTAAAAACTATCTCTGATCCTTCACTATGTTCTCATTTTTATTTCTAGTTTTTTTTAGTTTTATATTCTATATAGCTTTACATTCTATCTTAAATCTTCTTGATTATGGTTCCATATCTTAATTTTTAACTTATTATTGCCCTAATTTAATCAATTACAACAATATTATTATCAAATAGTATAGACAACATAACCTCATCGTGAATTGTTTAATTGGTTTGGCCATAACTAAGACAAAAATATATGAAAATTCCAAAGCAACTCAAAACTCACTTGTTTCTCCAATGGTTTCTCTAACGATGGTCATAATTCCATTACCATGTCCTTCATCATGTCAAAATCTCAAATTATTTATTTGACTCCGTACAATGCATTAATTTGATGCAACAATAAAAAAAAATTACAATTCTAAACATTCATCTAATACTAAATTCATTTGTTTGATATGCAAAAATTCTCAAATAGATACGACTAAAACTAAATAAACAATTTCAATTCAACTCCAAGCAGGCCAATCTTTCTTAAACATAGTCCAAGCCTAAACATCCCACTAATTTTGGTGAGCCTAGGTCAAACAACCTAAAACTACTCGACTTTTTGCAGCCCTAAACTTGTTACTTTAATGTTCCCATGCCATGTCAAGTATCTTCTACATTTCAACAAAAATATTGTTCCTATAACACAGGTGAAACAAAACAAAACAAAAACCAAACAAACAAATCTTAAGATTTCAAAGCACAATCCAAATTGAATGGGATTAACACAGCGAATCAGAGATGGCCTCTTTCTAGTGTGTATAACATTCATTTTATACAAAGAGAAGAAAATTTCTCATTTACTAAACAAGAAATCTAAATACTAAATTTCGAGTATATATAAAATACAAATAACAAGGACTACAATAGCTAGAGCAACAATATGACAAACAGATTAGAAATATTAAAAAATATTCTAAAACAAATTATGGACAATCAAATTGAGACTCAGATTGCTTCAATCTATGTTATCAACTTCTTGAATTTTAGCATCCAATTTAGTAATTGAGATATTATAAAGTATATACATAAATGTCCCAATTTCTAGGGTTTCATTGCATAGAAAAATTTTTAGGGTTTCATTGCATAGAAAAATTTCTAGGGTTTTAATATAGTACCTTTTGTAGATTTTAGGACAAGGTCTTCTGCGATCACAGGTGATGGATAAATGTTTTGGCTATCGGCGAGGTTGTACCTTTCAATCGTTCAGTAGTCATTTTTCTCGTAACTTTGAGGAGATAGATGATTGAGTGAAGGGAGAGACAGAGAGAGAGAAACGGTCCAATAATATCAGAGAAGAACGGTGGTCCTTGCAGTTTTCGGAGAAGAACGATCGTCGTTGTAGTCATCGAAAAAGATGAACACTCCTTCTTGGTGGTATAGTGAGAGACAAATGGGTTCAGTGATAAACTAGAAGAGAGTGAGTGAAGAGAGAGAGAGAGAGAGAGAGAGAGAGAGCCGAGGGTTGTCAGTCGTCGTTGGAGTCACCAGAGAAGACTTATCGGTGTTATAGTGACGAAAGGGCAGTGATGGAAGAGAATGGTTAAAGTGTAATAATGTATTTATGGTATTTTTGACATTTGGCTTGGAGGTATTTTTGAAATTTGACATTAGTAGGGTAATTAGGTAATTTAATAAAAAACTGATGAGGAGTAGTTTAGATAATCTGTATAGATGAACAGTAAAGGTTGACATATTTGTAATTACTTTTTTTTTAAGTTGAAAAATATTACAATAATTTTTCGTACTTGATATATTTGTAGTATTGACTATTAGACATTTATTAAATTTTCCCTCTCCTATATTTCTCAATTAGTTGACCGTACCCCTAAAATTTCTCCATGCAACACTTTCCTTATGGGTGACTTTCCTTCGAGCAATGCTACACGTCATGAAAATATTTCATGAATTTTTATCTTGAATGATGTGGCAATTAAATGGTGAGTTAGTATTGGTGGAATTTCTCCCATACATGGAATGTTAATGGTATTATCACTTGTCACATCATTCATGATAAAATTTCATGACGTTTAGCATTTCCCCTTTCCTTTATATCTCCACATTCTATTTTTGATAGAAGATCATGTCCTTAATTCGAGACATCACTCAATCGTAAAGGACTTTTGATGAAGACAGGACTTTTGATAAAGACACATAACGAGCCAAGTTTTGGCCAAGTCAAGTTGACTCTTTGTAACTTTCTTCATTTTCCACGTGGAGACATCTTTCATAATGATACCATATAGCAGGACCATCGACTCATGGAATCACCTCCCTTGCTTTGATTTTTAGACCACGTGTCAATATTTAAGTGGCTTATATATTACATCTTTCTCAAAAGTTGTTGCTATTGAATTTTAGTGCGGCAAGTTTCACCAGAACTCGCCATGTCAATGGATGAACATTCATATTTCTTTTGATGGACTAGCCACACTAAATCTTCTCTTGATCGTTCTTTTTTTCTTAGGCCACATGTCACTTTGTTAGTGGCCCACAAACTAGTATTTGTTCCCTTACTCAACACTTGCTACAGCAAATATACTCACATAATTGTTAATTCCTTTTTTTTTAAGCAAAGTAGAAGAAACTAAACACCAAAACAAGCATCCAAAAACATAGTATTTTTAATAAACAAAGGGATGGACTCCAGTAGCATGACCAAGCCATCCGAGCAATCTTGCACGATTCATGGACTCGTTTGTACAGTGACAAATTTCATTAGAACTCTCTGATTGAAATAAAAAATTATTTATAGTATTGATGGTTGGACACCAACAACTTACGTTGATAATACTCTAATCCGAACAAAAAAACTCATATTAGCTTTTAAAATAAAAAATTAAAAGCACTTACAGAATGATAGAGACCAAGCATATACAAATATATACAGTTTTAGACATATACATGTAGAGAGACCTCGTTTTAGATATCCATCTTTTTCACGATGTCTTGTGAAAATGAGTCGTTACACAATAATGAATTCAAGAGTTGAAACTAGTTGCAAGGCGATCGATTGCTTCTTGAGTTTCAGAGATGTCTTGTGAAAATGAGTCGTTACACAATAATGAATTCAAGAGTTGAAACTAGTTGCAAGCCGATTGATTTCTTCTTGAGTTTCAGAGAGGGGTTAAGTTTGCAGATCTATTTGATGAATGAAAATTGAAGATTACGAAATAGGAGCAGTGTTCTTGTGTTTCGCTTTTATCCGAAAGAGAAACATTGTTTGGCAATATAAATTTAATGCACTGAATTTTAAAAACAAATACAGCAACATGTTTGGTACCACCACCACCACCACCACCATCCTTTCCTTAGTTCCATACGTATGGGATCAGCCACATGTTTGGTAACACCCTTATCTACAAAAACATGTTTGGTATCACAATTGTTATAGAAAATCTGAGAGCAAAACGTAAAAACTGGATTTTAATGTACCGTGTTGCAAAAAGATTTATTTATTTTTTATTAATTTAAACTTTCGTTAACTGGATTAAAATTTGTTCTCTTTCCATGAGTTAATTCTTTGAAAAATGAGTATTCACTTAATGAGTGGCCAGCCCGTGTGCTGGAGAGAATTCCATACTTCCTCTTCTCCCAAACTGCTCATGTAGAGCCACTTATTGCTCTCTTTAGCAACCCAAACAATGGAATAACACCACCCAAGAAAGCTGTGAAAACCGACCACACCAAACTCAGCTCCATTTTCATCAACCTAGACTACAAGCTTTCAAAGGCAAATGCCAAGATATAATTGACAAATACAACTCATTCTGGATAACTCCAATATGGAACTGAGAAAAGGTAAAAAATTTAACAAGTAAGATGCCATCAAAGATGCCTTCCAATCAAGTTGGTGCAACAAATTCAGCAACGCAACCATTTTCAGCAACAATTCAAGTCTGTGCGAGATGATGACCATCTTTGCTCTCTATCCCTCTCCCTTATCATGGGTTTCTATATCCCTTCATTTACTTCGAGCATAGTGCTTCAAAATCCAAGCACAAAAGAGTTGAACGAAGGACTGGCCGCCATGACTCCTGTTGGGTGATCATATTACATGTCAAGTTTACAATGCCAATGTTAAGGGTTTAAGGTTTGTGTCAAGGGTTCAACGCTTGGTAAAGGAGGAGAAGATTTGAAGTAAGGAGGTCTTGAACTCATGGATGCTGGACACAACTCGGAAAATCCCAAGATCAACAAATTACATTTGGGTCAACAAACTACTCTGTCAATTATGCTTTGAGCTTTCATCTTTGAATCTGGAGAAGATCTTATTTATAATAATGGTGCCCCGTACAAGCTTATAGAAAATAATAATACTATGGCTACATACCACAAATTCACTCAAACACTAAATGAATGGGCTGAAAAAATCCCTTTACTTGTTTTTTCGTTGGAGGTTTTCACAATTAAAACTGTGTCTAAGAACAAATTGAAATTTTGAAGCAATTATTTGTAAACATATATTGTATCTGGTGTAAATAATTATTAGTACCATCTATATTAGAAGATAAATAAATTACATAAAATATAATATTTTGGTCGTGGCATATTATATCTAATTCAATCAATATTGACACCCCCCACTTGCTGACTCATCAATATACAAGAATGACTTGGGATAGCAATACTTGAATGCACATAAGGAGCATTGAAGAGACGAGTATGGATACTTTATGATTATGAGAACTGAGTCAAACTATATGCTTTTGGGTATCTAGTTTGCCTCCTCAACGTTTGAACTCCATTTTTCTTTCCCTTAAAGAGAAGATTGCCTGTGGAAAAAAGCGTTTTCTCTGTTTTTGGAAAACAAAATGCAGAGGGAGGGAGATCAACACCTTTCTTTTTTCAATATTAGTTTAACACATCTTGTATAAAGCCCAATGCGTTCATGTAGGCAATGCAATGCAATGATTACTTTTCTTCTTTTCAATAACACTCCAACATCTGGCAAACAAGAAATATGCTGCCTAAGGAAACACGAACCCGAATCAAGGGAAAAGGAATACTAAAAACACATCATCTCTTTCACCTGATTGAGTTTGGCGCTAACTTAAATGGTGGTGGTAGATATAACTAACAGAGGCGAAGAAAAGTTGCAACAACCAGCAGCAAAATTTTTAACTAGAATCCACAGAAGACTAAAGCAATGAAACAATACTGCCAATTCTTTGGCATAATGTCTCGTAGCGAATGCAAGAACATAGAGAAGTTGGAAACAACTTACAGAAGCAGAAACAGAGCTTGTTAGCCCATGGCATCGATTTCATCCTTCTTTAAGTTGCCACAAACATTACACTCCATCACACTAGATGGAGAAGTTGAATCTGATGAAGGCAGGGGAGCTAATGTACCCCAGCAATTCTCTTTGTTACACATGTATCTCAAGAAGAAATAAGCATGAGGGAAATCATCATCATTATCGTTGTCTCTTCTGTTGACCTCAACATCCTCCATACCCCCATATTCCTCCTCCTCCATGTCCTCGTCCATTGCCTCCTCAATCTCGATGTCCTCCTCCTCCTCCTCCTCCTGGGACCAATTTGCCTCAACCTTGCAACGGTCACACTCACAGGTGAAACCATAATCTTCTCTCAACCTATGCTGCCTCTCGGAATAGTTGAGGTTCACTGGAAAATAACTCAAGCAAATTTCCCTGCCTTGAGGGATATCATGGATTGCCCGGACGATCATGTCCGTGTTGTTGTTGCTATCATTATGATCTAGATATTCGAACCTGCAAGCATTGGGAAGGCAATCGTGGTTAAAGAAAGAAGCTTTAGGGTAGATTCCGTAAGCCCTGACCGATCTCGATCTCGATCTCTCCCCGTTTTCTTCTCCTTGTTTTCCAGAGAAAGAGAAAACAGGCTCCATCAAACCGAAGGCGTTGAGCTTGTCCTTGGCCAGGAGAGCCGCCGTCAGTTCCAAGGAAAAGGCATAGTGCTGTAAAGGCGGAGGAGGACAGAGGGAAGATATGAGAGAATGGAGAAAGATGGCATCATCATCCTGATCCTGATCCTTGCCTTGAAGGGAGAGAAGAGTCCCGAAGTCGGAAGGGGAAACGACGGCTAGATTGTAGGCGGCGACGAGGAATTGGGCTTGGACTTGGCGTTCATTGTGGTGGAGATGCGAGAGCCAATTGGAAGGGCAATCTCTGAGGCGACTTAGGGCTTGGCAAACCCAAGGGGAGTGAGACGAGGAGAGAGCGATGGAGCGGCAGTTAGGGCTACAGAAGAAGAGAGCGTAACAGGAAGGGCATGAAATCATCGAATTTCCACAGTTTGATCTGAAGCAGTTGGAGCAGTAATAGTAGTAATTGCTAATGCTGGTGAGCTGTTCAGGTGGTGGTGGTGGTGGTGGTGATGGTACTTGTTTAAGAGGAAGAGCAGAGTAGAGAAGAATGGGAGAGTCTTCGAGGACGATTTGGCCGCCTTTTAGCGGCTGAGATGCAATCAGTGCCCTCCCCCTCCCTTCCATCTCCGCCACTCTCACAAGCGGAGATTCCGTTGTGCTCCGACCATCCTCTACCACCGACATTCACAATATGGTGTTATTTTGCTGCAAATGCAGAAACAGGATGTCAAAACTATTATTGCTCGTCTCAGTCGAGTCGAACACAGAAGAGAGGCACTTTTTTTATTAGGGTTTAGGGGGGCAAAAACGGGTTTATATATATATATATGTATGTATGTATGTATATGTGTGTGTGTGTGGGTTTATATATATATATATATATGTATGTATATGTGTGTGTGTGTGTGTGTGTGGGTGGTGTTATTCCTGCTGCAAAAAACACATCTTGAGCTTAAATGTTTCAATAAAATAAAATGACGAGTCTACATCCAGTATTCTTACAATTTGTTAACATTACCTATTTTCTTCTTCAGTCTAATTTATCTTCCGTGAAGTGAAACTTCTTTTTTTTTATATTTTACATTCATGACTTTCATCCAATCAAAAGAGATCAAATATATAGGTTTTTATTTCCTTTGATCATTAATAACATTTGCAAACTCTATCTTTGTCTATTAATAAAGATTGATAACTCTTTCATGATTTTTAAAATATTAAAACAAATTGTCGAATTTTTCTTCAGTGCGGTGACCATGGGCTACATATGGGCATCTCTTGTTTGGTGAAAAAATTAATGTTAGTAAAAAATTGTCGAATTTTTTTTTCTTCAGTGCGGCTGAGCGTTAGGGCTATATATGGGTTATAGACTAGCTTGAATAATTTTTTTCTGTTTACAATAAAATTTATTTTTAATTATTTAATTGTTCTATCTTTTGGATCAAATATCGAGGATATAGTATTGATTTGTTGTTTCAAATATTTGGATTCAAAGTTTTATTATTATTTCATTGATGTACAAAGCATATTCCGTATGTTTTTAGAGAAAATGATAAAATCACATAATAGGAGGGTTAAAGAGAGGTATATGCATGTTTTTGGAGAAAAAGGATAAAATCACATAATAGGAAGGTTGGAGATATGTATATGAATAACTGTACCTTTCATTCTATAATAAATGGCAGAACCACCATTTTCTTTTAATAAAATAAGGTTGGAGCGCTATAGTAGTTTCATGGAGCACAAATATCACTACCTTATATATATATATAGAGTAATGCTACACGTCTCGAATAAATATCTCGAAATATATCTCGAATCTATGTGGCAGGTGACATAGCGTATTATTTTAGGAGATAAAATTTAAGAGCAATGCTACATGTCATGAAATAATTTCATGAATTTATATCACGAATGATGTGGCAGGTAACGTGGAGAGTTAGTATTGGTGGAATTCTCCCTATACACATAGTCCCATGATATTATCACTAAATCTCACCAATACTAACTCTCCACATTACCTGCCACATCATTCATGATACAAATTCATGAAATTATTTCATGACGTTTAGCATTTCTCAAAATTTAATGGTGAGTTAGTATTGGTGGAATTTTCCTATATACAAAGTCCTGGTGGTCTAATATACATTCCACATAATCAGTCACGTCATTCGAGTTAAAATTTGTGAAATAAATTCGTAAAGTTTAGCATTTCCTATATATATATCTATATTACATCTTACGGTTCAAAATATTTATGCATATCTACGGTCTAAAATCAAATGTTCACGATTCACCCACTAAATTCACAATGGTCACGATTCACCTACTACATTCACATTTACATCCACCTATCCTTATACTAAAATAACATTATATTTTTTATAGTGTTGTAGGCATTAGCAATACCCTAATATATTAGGCCAGTAGCAAGACGCTACCCATATAATCTAAAACTTAATAGGTATTCTGTGCAGAACGGGCAAGTGCATTTGATGGATTATGAAGTGAAAAAAAATTACTAATTGTACGATACATGAATTTTTTGTACTCTCAAATTGAACTTTTATATAATAATAATAATAATAAAGAATGACACAACAAGCTCTTTAAGGTTGGAGTGTAAACAATTTTTTAAAAGATATAAATGTAGAAGTAAAAGAAAGTGAGGTACAAGTATAAATTCCTTTAATATGAATATATCAAAATATAGAATTAGAGACCCATTGATACAACATAAAAACACACCAGTTGAGGTGTTGCATTATGTTTAGTTCATCGTCAATTTTACTTTCTTTCTTTATTTCCCTCTTCTCAAGTAAACCAATATCTTTCTGATACGACAATTTTTGTATGAGAAAAGTCAAAGAGGCGAAGAAGTCTGACTTGATCGTTGGAATGTAGTTTGTTGGCACCATATTAGTGTTGTTTCGATTACCCTCTTTTTGTTTTTCTCATGGAGGAGTTGGCTTTCAGATTGAACGGGCAGATTCTGCTTTAGGCGCTGTCTGTGGGAAATTTTATTTCCTCTAAAAGCATGACTTGTTTGCAATTTGGACTAGACGTCGAGGGTGGAGATTGTAAAGCCTTGAAAATTTTTTCGATTTTAATTTCGTTTTAAATTAAGTTAAAGCATAATTTAATTAATTATTTGCATGCTTAATGATTTTTTAAGAGTTCCTCGAGGATTTTGTATTCAGGTGTGGGACCGAGAAGGGTCCAAGTAAGTCGGGAGACGTTTGCGAGTTTTGTAAGTGATGTAAGGATATAAGTGAACTTAGAGGGACTTAAATGAAGTTTGGTGAAATGAGGGAGTGTCATTTTTTTAATAAATAAAAGTACAAAAGGGTAGAGGAGCAAAACTAAATACTTGAGGGACCAACTTGAAAATTATTTCATAAATAGAGATATATGTGTATCCAAAGGATGGAAATTAGATTTTTCACTCTCTTCTCTTTCCCTAGGGCTAGCCATATAGTTCTCCCTCCTTCATTTTAGTTTTTTTCAACATCTCTTTGATTTAGAAGGTCTTGAGTGAGATTTGAGTCTTGGTGCAAGAAGGAGAAGTATTTCTCTTCACTTTCTCTTCAATTTGATTAGTTCAAAGTCAATTTGGTGAACCTTGGAGCTTGGTGAAATTAGGGCTTTCGAGTTTAAAGCTTGGAATTGAGGTAAGGGTGTCAATTCCTTATTAGCTTTGATTCTATAGGTCTCATAGTTGTTATTTTGATATTAAAGCATAGTATATCTATGTAAGAATATACTTGTCTTTGAGATTTAAGTGTTATTACATGTTTAAATGAGTTTTTGTACATTACTATATTAGCTTGATGATTTATGTGTATAAAGTGCGTTGTATGAGTTCTCTATACTTGGAATGCATATAAGTGTTGTATGCTAGTGTGTTGCACACTTAGATTTATTGAGGAAGTTGATGTTGGCATTGATTAGGAAGCATATAGATTTTTATTGGAGTTAATTTCGTTCAATTGTAATCATACGAAGATTTTAAATTATGTGTTTGATAAAATGTCTAAAAGAAGTTTTTTTCTCAAAAAATGCGTACTTATTGAGGTTTTATCGGTTGATTGGCATTGCATTATGAAATGCATGATTTGAGTTTGATGTTCATTAACTAAAAGTTTTATTTATTGTCATATTAATGCTTTAAATGATTATTTATAAGTTCTAAGTGTGAAATACATGTTTTGGGGACTTATATGAGGTCCGGGGAAGTTTTCAGAGCGTTTAAAAAAAGTTAACTTTTTCAGGTTCGGTTGACGAGCGGGCCCATAGGGTCCCAGAAAATCCAAAAGTGTCAGAATGACACCAAATTTGGAGAGTAACTTAAAGAAAATATTTGAAGCATTACGATGTCGATTTCGTATCAATCGGAGTTACGAAAATAAAAAACGGAGCTCAAGAAGGTTTAGTGAAATGTAATGGCATTTTTGTAAATAAGTAAAGGTTAAATTCTATAAATAGTAAGAGAATGACCTAACCCTCGTTTCTCATTCTCTTCATCCATGAGAGAAATATAGATACAATATATATATATATATATATCTACATCTTCTTCTTCACTTCTCCATCAAATTTGAGAAGCTTAGGCCACGAATTGGGTGATGCCGAAGAAGAGAGAAATGGTCTACGCATTGAGGGCTTGAGTTTGATCGGTCAAAGTCAAATTCAGACAATGTTGATTTTGGTGAGAATTGGGGCTTTTTGAATCTAGAGCTTGGAATTGAGGTAAGGATATTTGATTCTTTCATTCTTTACTCTACAAGTATTGTATGTGATTTAATGTTAGAAAAATCACACTTTATGTGGAGAACAAACTTGGCAACAATCTACCACCTTGAAAATGTTTTAGTTTTCAGAGTCTATAATGATCCAAATGCTACAAAATTTTACAGGGATATAGATCTATGTCTTAGCTTATTTTGATATATCATAGGCCTTATTTGATTAATAATTGAATGAGTTATAAATATTTCTCACGACTGAGCAGAATCTTTCACACTTGGATTATTTTGGTAATAACTCAACTCATGAGTGTAATTTTGAGTTAATTCAAATTGGGTTTGAATATAGACTTGTTGTAGAATGAATCTAGAGAATTTTAGAGTAAAAAGTTGAGCATATGATTTATGGTGAATTTGTGAAGTTATGAGTAGTAAGGTAATGAAACTTTTATGTTTCATGTTTGTCGAGTGAGTTGGCATGAGATACAAGTGTTTGAAGTTGGTTAATTATTTGGCATTTATGATTAATCTTCCTTCCATGTGACATTTTAGAAACATGACACCATATGGAGGACGTCAAAATGGAACATGTTCTTCTCCACAAGCGCCGATAAACGAAACTCAGTTGGTTAGGGATATGATAACAACCATCCAACAGTTGGCTAGGATTATTAGTGAAAGTGGCCAATATCAAGTTGGGGCTGAAGGTTCGAAGAGATTGTTTGGTGGGGTTGAGACTCATCTTGAGAGTTATCCGAATAAGAGATAAAAAGAATCACATATTGTGCAGGACGATGTGCCAAAGACTTATTCTAGTCATGGTCAGTCAGGTCACTTAGAGATAAACAATACACATTATGTATCGGGACTACAGCAGGCATGGTCATTACCATCCATCCCGTTGCCTATAAAATCCTCTCAGGACAGAGTGAGATGTTTTTAATGCCAACAGATGGGTCATTACAAATCGGAATGCCCACAGTTGCAACCTACACCTGAGGGAGATTCGAGGAAATGCTATAGGGTGGACAGGTGGGTCATATAATGAGAGATTGCCCATATAAGAAGGGTAGTATTCACAGTGCTACAAGGTCACGACAACACTATTACCAGATTTCTATGGTACATTCAAGTTTTGGGGTTCCACAGTTACCTTAGCTTGTATCGTTAGTCCAGAGTTTGCAACTAGCGATGGGAGTGACCCCTAGTACTCCTACTCAGCCGCTTGCCTGTCAGGAGAGTGGTCAGTCAGGACAAGGGATGTAGAGTCATGTATGTGTGGTTACTCCAGCTGAGACTTCAGCAGGTTCATCTGTGGTTCGAGGTATTGTAAAACCTCATATTTTTCCTTTCCTGTATGTTAAATATGATCTCAGTATGATTATTTGCTTGAATAAAGATCTTGTGAGTTACAGGATTTTTTTGAAGTTTTGAATTCGATTGTGGGACCAGAACGAGTTGTGAGATCTAGGAAAGTCATTACAAATTTTGTGAATTTCGTGTAAGGGTGTATATGAATTATTAAAGGTATAAATGATATGTTGAGAGAAAGGGATGTTAGCATGTAATTTGTCCAAATTACATATCATTTGTCCTTGCATCTGTATTGTGATTAGAGGTGTCGACCTTGGATAGAGCTTTAAGTATAGATACACCAATTGGGGGTAAGGTGACCTTAGACAAGCTTTGTTGGGCATGTGGTATAGAAATTGCGAATCGTAGGTTGGTGTTTGATTTTGTTCTCTTAGAGGTGATGAGCTTTGATGTTATTCTCGGAATAGATTGGTTATCTGCATTTAGATCCAAGATAGATTGCTACCGAGGAAGAGTGTTGGTGTGTACACCCGAAGAAAATTACTTTTGCTTCGTGGGAGAGCGGAGTGAATTTCATCCTTCATCACTCTATGGATTATGGGATCAAGGCGATTATGGCTTTTTCCTAGTTAGCCTTGTGACCGAAGAAGAAGAGAAAAACTTTGAGAATTTTCCTAAAGTGGTTTGTGATTTCGAGAATGTATTTCAAGAAAAGTTGGCATAATTACCTCCTAGACGGGATGTTGAATTTGTCATTGACGTCATACCCGGTACAGTGCCCATTTCTATAGCACCATATCGTATGGCACCGGCGGAGTTAAAAGTGTTGAAATAACAATCAAAGAACTTGAGGGCGAAAGGTTTTTTACATCCTACTATTTCACCTTAGGGAGCACCAATCATATTTGCTAAAGAGAATGATGGGTCATTACGATTATGTATCGACTATCGGAAGTTAAACCGAGTAACAAACAAGAGCAGATATGATTTGCCAAGAATATATGATTTGTTTGGTCAACTTAAGAGAGTTAAGTGTTTCTCCAAAATTGACTTAAGGTTGAGATACTATCAATTGAGAGTCAAGGAGGAAGATGTCTCGAAGATGGCTTTCTATACATGGTATGGTCATTATGAGTTCTTTGTGATGCTTTTTGGTTTAACAAATGCACCGGCAACATTTATGGACTTATTGAACCGTGTGTTTAGTACATTCCTTGACGACTATGTCGTGGTGTTCGTTGATGTCATTCTTGTGTATTCTTCAACAAAGGAGGAACATGAGAATCACTTGAGGACGAGGCTACAAATTCTAAGGGAGAACCGATTGTATAGAAAATATGAGAAGTGCGAGTTTTGGCTACCGAAAGTGAAGTTTCCCGGACATGTTGTTTCGGGGGGAGGAGTTTTCGTGGATCCTTCCAAGATTGAGATCGTAATCTATTGGGAATGTCTGAAAAATGTGTTTGAAATTTGGGGCTTCTTGGGGTTAGCTGACTATTATTGGAGGTTTGTGGAGGACTTCTCTCGGTTAGTGGGACCCATGACAAGACTCACTCGTAAGGAAATCAAATTTGTGTGGAATAAAGCTTTTGAACTTGCCTTTCGGGAATTGAAGAAGATGTTATCTATCACCCCAGTTTTAGTGATTCCAGAGCATGGGTTGGGATATGTGGTATATTGTGATACTTCACATGATGGATTGGGTTGCATGTTGATATAAATGGAGAGGGTTATTGCTTATAGGTCTCAACAATTGAAGACTCACGAGCAAAAATATTCAACTTATGATTTGCAAATTGTGGCAGTTATGTTTGCTTTGAAGGGATGAAAAACATAGCGAAATTAAGCTGGTACTTCAAAGAGAATGGGGAATCAACTACTTTATTTAGTCTTGTTACCCAACTAGTCCTAGTTAGTAGGGTAATTGAGCCGCAAATACAAGATAAGGAAATAAAGGTTATTCATGCTCAGATTTTGAGTGGCGAGGTTATGGGAAATTGGACCCTTTGAAATTTTGGAATGCATTGGTGAGGTGGCTTATTAGTTAGCGTTACCACCACAGTTGGAGGAGGATTCACAATATTGTTCATGCTTCTATGTTAAGGAAAAATGAATCGGATCTGTCACAGGTGTTGAGTTGGAAGGATATCGAAGTTAGAAAAGATGTGTCGTATAAGGAGCGATCGGTGAAAATTCTAACACCATAGATCAAATGTTGAAGGGCAAGACCATTCTTTTGCTCAAGGTTTCTTGAATGCACCATGGATTAGAAGAGGTTGCTTGGGAATGGGAACCAAAAAGTTCACTCCAAGTACCCGAACTTGTTTCTTTCATAAGGTATATCCAATTTCGGGGACGAAATCTCCTAAGGTAGGGAGGTTATAGATATTCGAATTTTTATTTATTTATTTTTTGAAATAAGAATTTAAATAGATTTGCATACGTTTTAAATATAATTTACATGTGCGGGGACTTGTTTAGAGGACTAGAGAGTTTTGACAGTCATTTGGCTCATTTTGAAAATTTGGGTCGTCGGGACTCGGGACATGAGTCTGGTGGGTCCGAAAATTCGGATAGTGTTTTGAGAAATTTTATTTTTGGTTATAGACTAATTAGAATATTAGAAGATATGTAAATTTGATTATGAGACCATAGCTACTTTCAGATTCGAAAACGGAGGTCAAGAAGGTACGTTAAGTGACTAGGGGCATTTTGGTCATTTTACGCTCATGGGATTATAAATATCTAAGAGACAGATATTTTCAACCACTTTCTCTCTCTATATGTCCCTCTTGCAGGCTCTCCCTTCTCTCTAGAATTTCTTTAACCTAGGCTTGTGATCGGCGTTGAATGTTATGTATTCTAGCCTCTTAACTTATGTATTTTATTCTCTTAGTGATAGATTATTTTGTGATTTTACTTCGTTTTAGTGTTTTCTGTATTTTCAGGGCCTTAATGATTATTTCAGTTAAAACCGTGATTTTGTGCTTTTAAAGACGACATGCAAGATGGTTAGATGAAGCCTACATCAAAGGGATCCATTGAACTCTATATTTTAACTCAAATCAGCCCAAGAAAGAGGTCCAAGAGAATTACAACTGCTTAAGAAGGTTTCGGGCCTGAAGCCCAAATCTGCGCATAATGCAGTCTTAATCCCGTTTTGGAAAACGGACCAGAAGTCTTATTTCTGAGCCTCAAATCGACATAATTCTCGCGTAGGGTTGAACGAAATTTGATTCTGCACACTTTTCTGTTTCACGAAAATTCCGTAAATCGGACTTCTAGTGGGTCAAAAGTTGGGCCGAAGTCAGCAGGAAAAACTCACCTGATTAGTGCTGCGGGAAAACCTAATTAATTCCTAATTGGATTAGGACTTTGATGTATTCTCTTGGCTATTTAAAGTGACAAATTAGGGCTGTATTGAGGAGGCTTGGCAGCAGCTTTGAAGAGCTTTTGGAATAGAGAATCATTGGAGAACAAGGCGTATCATGAGCGGCTAGTTCAGCCACCAGGGTTTTGATGGAGCCCTAACTAAACATCACTGGTTTGATTGTTCTAATTATTGGAGATTTTTGTATTCATTCATAGATTGTGTAATTTAGAGGATTCTTATAGAATTGAGCAATAAAAGTCTTATAAATTCAGTTTCAATGATTTCTTATCTTGTCTTAGATATTTGATTATTGTTATTGAACTCGTCCCTCTTATTTTCTGTGATCATGAGAGTGATTATTACACAATGGTTTTCACTGAATATATAATTAAAAGCTTTGATGGATTATGCCTAGAGAAGATGAACCATACTGCACCCTAGATTAGAGTAGTTAGGCAGATGGCCCATGCCAATCGAAGATAGTCCATGGCTTAGCCTTAATCATATGTTATCTTCTTGACGGATGGAGGTGAGCTTGTAGCCACCGACACCACTTATGCATGATATGATGCCCCATAGTTAGTTCAATTGACCATTGATTGTGAAGTTAGTGGTGAAATCAATTACCCTAGACTTATCTTATATTCTCTACACTCCTTAGTTTTTCTTGCTTTTGTTCAATTGCTTCATTAGTTAATTTAGTTTTAAAAATCAGAATTTACTTCTTTTAAATTTAATTAGAATTAATTCCTTATATCCAACACAGTCAGACCACAGTCCCTGAGGTACGATACCCATTCCTTTCGATAGCCCTATTCTGCAAGGAATTCGTTCTATTGCGAAGTGTGGTAATTTTTAATTGATATACTTTTTGAGTCACACTCACACACGAATCAATTTTTGGCGCCGTTGCCGGGGACTGTCTATTTGATTGTTTGGATTTTTAGAATTAGTTCTAATTGGATTTTTAGTTTAGGAATTTTTTTTATTTTTCTTTTATTTTTTTATTTTTCTTTTATTTCTTTTGTTTTCTTTTCAATTACTAATTAGTTTTCTTTTATTTTTTAGTTTAGAATTTTTTTTTTCCTACTAACCTAATTTATTTATTTATTTTTTTCCTTTCCGGTACATCAATCACCATACCATTGAGCAAGAGGAAGAGATTATTTACATCATGGATGGTGTGCGTGGTAATACTGAGGACAACAATATTGTGCCTAATGCTGTTGTGGAAAAAGCGAGATTGATCAGAGACTACTATGTCCCAGAGACTTATAATTCACCACCTGATTTTCAATTGCCTGATGTCACTGCACAGAACTATGAGATCAAGCCCAGTATCATTCAGATGTTGCCATCCTACTATGGGCTGACTCATGAGGATCCGTACAAGCACTTGGATGAATTTATAGAAGTTTGCTCATTAACGAAAATTCACAACTTCTCTGAAGATGCTTTTCGGATGCGACTCTTTCCATTCTCTTTGAAGGAGAAGGCCAAGTATTGGTTCAGATCTCTACCGGTGTGTTCGATCACTACATGGACTCAAATGCAAAATGAGTTTTTGAAGAAATATTTTCCGATAGGGAGGACCAATCAATTCAGACGAGCTATCACTGGTTTCTCTCAATTTGAGGGGGAACAATTTTTTGAGGCATGGGAGAGATTCAAGGACCTTCTTAGGAAGTGTCCTCATCATCAAGTTCCAATGTGGCAGTTAGTGCAGTGTTTCTATGAAGGGCTAACTGAAGGTAACAGACAAATGGTAGATGCATCATGTGGGGGCACTTTTATGTTAAAAAGTGAAGAGGAAGCTTGGACTTTGTTCGAGAACCTCAGTGACAATTCTTTACAACATGTGTCTTCATCTCATTCAAGCAGACCATTCAATACAAGGAGGACAGATGATATTTTTAAGATTGGTTCTACAGATGCTATGTCTACCATTGTGGATGCTGTGTCACAGAGAGTGGTGCAACTCATGGCGGCTGGTCAAGTTCCTAATCAATCTTCATATCCTCTTATTTTTGAGCCATGTGATTTTTGCTCGAGTCCTATGCACCATGTGAATAATTGTCCTTCACTTGGGCAAGTTTTTAATCTTCCACAAGAGCAAGGGGCAGCAATTCAGCCCACTTTTCAGCCTCAGAACTATGTGCCTTCACAATTATATCAAGAACAAGTTCCTATGGCACAGAGGTATTCAGCCATTGAGGACAAGATGACAATTGTCCTAGCAAAACTTGAGAAGCTTGACTCTATTGTAGAGACAGTGCAAGCCACTGCAGCAACACTTCAATTCACTTCTCAACTAGTTCACTCTCACTCTCAGTCGATTGCCAAACTGGAATCTCAGTTTGGACAACTTGTCAATGCCGTGAGTAGAAGAGAAGAGGGGAAACTACCAACTCAACCAGTTGCCAACCCAAGAGGGGTTCATGTCCTTAACAATATTTCTTCTTCAAGCAACCCACACCATGAACAATTTCAAGCCATCACCACTTTTAGAAGTGGAGAAATAAGTGACAACAAGGTGGGGGAGAAGAAGCTTGTTGAAGAAGAGGTGCCAAAGAGTCCAAATGCTGAAATTTCTCATGAGTCTAAAGTGAACTTTAATACTTTTAATGTCATTCAACATCCTCTAGATGAGAGTGATTGTTTCTTCATGGATGGCTTTGATGATTATGTTGAAGAAGTTGATCCGGTTGATCTATCTCATGATGTTGAGAAGTCCATTGAGGGGGTAAATGATTTACTTGATGTAGTGGCCATGAAAAATACTCCACCTTGGAGGATTTTGATTGAGCCATTGCCTATTCTTTCTAGCACTCCTCCGATGCCATCATTAGAATCTCCTCCATGGGTAAAATTGAAACATGTTCCGTCAAGGCAAAGAGATGTGTTTTTCGAAACCAATGAGACCATTCCGGTTACTTTGAGTTCGATACAAGGAAGGGAGGATCATATAGGAGGGACGAAATTAAATCTTCTCAAGAGATGTGGCATTGGGTGAACTTTCAATTGAAGTCGATGACCGTCGCCTACGAACGTTAAATTGTAGGATTTGTAGGTATTTCTATCCTTTAATTTCTTTAGTTTTCTTTTATTTTTATTTTTTATTTTTTATTTTATTTTTAGTTTATGTTTTTCTTTATTTTTCTTCCATTATTAGTTGCGTTTAATGTGTTTTTCTTGAGTCTTTGATGTCTTAGTTGCTTTCGAGGGATATCAAAAGGTATACCGAGGTATTTGGACTCAAGACGGGCGAAAAAAACAAGGTCTCGGTCGACCTTGGGCGATGGACCCTCCAAAAATTGCACTCTCGGTCGACCTTGGGCGATAGATGCCCAAGGAGCATCAGCTGGGGCGATCGATCGCCCAGCCCAAGGGGGATCGATCGCCCCTTGAATTTTTGAAGTGCACCATACAGCAGCATGGGCGATCGATCGCCCATGCCTAGGGGGATCGATCGCCCAGCCCCTGAATGCCAAACTGCTCTATTTTGTCTATTTTGCGACCCTCTTTCATGCTTCATTGCTCCCACTTGGAAAATTTAAGCCTTGGTGCCTCTCCAACATCAATTTACACTCTAAAATCTTCCAAATTTATTTCCATACACCTACTTGATCATCATCATTCATCACCATCAAGATCATCAATTCCAACTTTTTATTCTCCTTCATCATTACAAGTTCAACTTTTTCATATTTCCTTCTTCACAAGAGGTGCAAATTAATTGTGGAAGTGGGATGATTTCTTTGAGGGGTTTTGTGCTACAAGTTTGGGGGAGGACATTGCAAATTAATTATGGATTAGTTGGTTGATTTTGATGCAACATTCCGGCTATGACTTCGATGCTTCGGCACCACCTTCTCCTTGATTTTTCGGAGGTAAACTATCTTTTGTATTTTTATTTTATTTTATTTTATTTTTATTTCTTCTTTATTTTATTTTTCATATTGTTTATTCTTTCTTTCTTTCTTCAGAAAAAAAAAAAAAAAAAATTTCTTTCATATTTATTTTCACCCATACTATTTCACTTGGTCTTTGGGGTATAGTGGTTTGTTTTGACAGGTTGAAACATCCAAGTTTGGGGGTGTGCTTGCATTGCCTTCATGCTATTGGTTTGCTCTATTTTCTGTCCACTTCTCCATGATCCTGGTAATATCGTTCTTACCTTTCTCTATGCTTCGATTGGTAGTACATTGAGGACAATGTACAGTTTAAGTTTGGGGGTGAGGCGATGCCTAATTATGTGCTTTATTGCATATGGGGAAAATTTGTGAAATTCTTCTTGTATTAGGATTTTATTTTATTTTATTTTCTTAGTTTATTTCTTTATTTTCCTTTGTTTTATTTTTAGATAGAATGTTTTGACATTATACAAGGGATTAATACCTTATGTAGGTGCTTAACTTGCAATTTTTGAGTATGTTTTAAATTCTTGAAAACTATGGTTTAAATTAAGTGGTTTTAATCATGGTTTGCAATAACATATTTTGAAGTGATTAATTGTAGTTTCCTTACATGCACTGACACACTAGCATAATCTTGTGGGGTATAAACCTATGTTTTGAGTTATTGAGTTACATATGCTTGATATTAATTAGTATCTCTTGAGAATGAGTACCGATAATGTGTTTTACATGACTTCAATGAAAAAGAAAAAAAAAAAGAAAGAAAAAAAAGAATGTGATGAATAAGCAAATAAATTTGATCCTTTTCATGAGTAACCGGGCCTCTATGCCTCAGGAAGCACGGAGTGTTCGCGTCAAAAGTGAAAGGGTGAGGAAAGATGAGCATTGGTTGTCTTGATTTGTAGCCTGACTGATTCGAGTAATTAGGTCTTCAGGGTATCTTAAAGCCTAGTGCCCTAAAGCCATCTGGTTTGGGAGTCACTGACTGAAAGCTTGCTACATGGATCTTTCAGAAAGCTTAATAGATTAAGACATTGCACAACCAATAAAGCAATGAAAAAAAAAAGAATGATGAAAAAAAAAAATGAAAAAGTCATGTATGCATGTTGGGAAGTATGAGTTCAATAAGGGGAGCTAGTGAGTTGAAAGGGTATGTGTCTTAATATATTCAGAGCTAGGTTGTGCTACATGAGATGACTGCTAGTTCACTTTACACGAGGGAGCTAGAGTTGATTATTTTGAGATATGTTGATGTGAATTATGTGTGGGGACCATTGCTTTGAATTGTGGAATTTGAAAGTTTGAAATTATTCTTGAATGCAAGTTTGTAACTATATATTGTAATCTTCTTCTTGAATTAATGTTGAAACAAAATTTTGAATGTTTGTGGGTAACATTTCTGGAAACCCTCACGAGACTATACTCGTCCACTAGGGGGAACCTAGGGGTTTAAAGGCTTGTTGCATACGCTAAATGCAATCGTTTCTCCCACGAAAGTGGAGTTGGGTAGTTTAATTAGTATTTAGTAGTTTCTTTTGTTTTAGTTTTGTTTTATTCTATTGCTAAGGGACTAGCAATATGTAAGTTTGGGGGTGTGATCGGCGTTGAATGTTACGTATTCTAGCCTCTTAACTTATGTATTTTATTCTCTTAGTGATAGATTATTTTGTGATTTTACTTCGTTTTAGTGTTTTCTGTATTTTCAGGGCCTTAATGATTATTTCAGTTAAAACCGTGATTTTGTGCTTTTAAAGACGACATGCAAGATGGTTAGATGAAGCCTACATCAAAGGGATCCATTGAACTCTATATTTTAACTCAAATCAGCCCAAGAAAGAGGTCCAAGAGAATTACAACTGCTTAAGAAGGTTTCGGGCCTGAAGCCCAAATCTGCGCATAATGCAGTCTTAATCCCGTTTTGGAAAACGGACCAGAAGTCTTATTTCTGAGCCTCAAATCGACATAATTCTCGCGTAGGGTTGAACGAAATTTGATTCTGCACACTTTTCTGTTTCACGAAAATTCCGTAAATCGGACTTCTAGTGGGTCAAAAGTTGGGCCGAAGTCAGCAGGAAAAACTCACCTGATTAGTGCTGCGGGAAAACCTAATTAATTCCTAATTGGATTAGGACTTTGATGTATTCTCTTGGCTATTTAAAGTGACAAATTAGGGCTGTATTGAGGAGGCTTGGCAGCAGCTTTGAAGAGCTTTTGGAATAGAGAATCATTGGAGAACAAGGCGTATCATGAGCGGCTAGTTCAGCCACCAGGGTTTTGATGGAGCCCTAACTAAACATCACTGGTTTGATTGTTCTAATTATTGGAGATTTTTGTATTCATTCATAGATTGTGTAATTTAGAGGATTCTTATAGAATTGAGCAATAAAAGTCTTATAAATTCAGTTTCAATGATTTCTTATCTTGTCTTAGATATTTGATTATTGTTATTGAACTCGTCCCTCTTATTTTCTGTGATCATGAGAGTGATTATTACACAATGGTTTTCACTGAATATATAATTAAAAGCTTTGATGGATTATGCCTAGAGAAGATGAACCATACTGCACCCTAGATTAGAGTAGTTAGGCAGATGGCCCATGCCAATCGAAGATAGTCCATGGCTTAGCCTTAATCATATGTTATCTTCTTGACGGATAGAGGTGAGCTTGTAGCCACCGACACCACTTATGCATGATATGATGCCCCATAGTTAGTTCAATTGACCATTGATTGTGAAGTTAGTGGTGAAATCAATTACCCTAGACTTATCTTATATTCTCTACACTCCTTAGTTTTTCTTGCTTTTGTTCAATTGCTTCATTAGTTAATTTAGTTTTAAAAATCAGAATTTACTTCTTTTAAATTTAATTAGAATTAATTCCTTATATCCAACACAGTCAGACCACAGTCCCTGAGGTACGATACCCATTCCTTTCGATAGCCCTATTCTGCAAGGAATTCGTTCTATTGCGAAGTGTGGTAATTTTTAATTGATATACTTTTTGAGTCACACTCACACACGAATCAAGATTTGGAAGAAGTTTTGAACATCATTGTTGTTCACCTCAACATTCTTTATGATCTCTATGGATTAAAAAGTTGATTCAAAGCATTTCGGTCTAGTGGAAGATTTTTGTGATCTATTTCTTCTCTCTAGATTTTGAGGGTCTTCAGGTTTGATTCGGGAGATACTGAAGAAAGGCAGTGTGCTCTACGTGGTGGGTGCATCACTTGGAACCAAACAAAGTCAAGTTTGGACAACTTTAACATTGGTGATTTTGAGGGATAGCTTGAGACTATAATTATTAAGATAGGTTGTGTGTGTTGTGTCTCTCAATACAAGATTTATTTCATCTTAATGCATAAAATATGATGTTTACGTGTAATATATGTATATTTGATATTTTGTTATGAAGTTTATTATTTAAATGATGATTCTTTTGTATTTTCTATTAATAGAAATGATAGAATTGTGATTTAGAATGCAAGAGTTGTATATATAAGCTATATGTGATACGTGTTTGCATTTATGAGATTTAGGTGATGTTTTTATTTAGAAAAGGTTTGGTTATGAACCCTAAATTCAAGATAAACCGATTCTTAATTTATGTTGGTTATGGTTCCTTGCATGACATGCTAGAGATGCACCTAGAACATGAAATGCGTGCTATTGCATTGAGGACTTGTGTATGTTATGTTACAACTTGATATGGTTGGTGTGGGTGTGGAGAATTCTCGGGAGTCTCTCATGGTAAATTAGTCAGGGAACATATCCCCGGGAGTTAAAAAACCTCAAACTTGCGCAAGATGGGTTGCTTACCAGTGGGTTAGTAACCCAAAAATAATTAGGACATAAGGTATGAGGCTTTGGCGCATATCTTGTTTGCGTGTGTGGGTGTGAGTACAATTTCGAGAGTAATTTGATTTTGTGTTAAGTTTATATTCGATTTGGTTATTATGATTTTTGTGACATTGTTACATGTATGACTAGATGTGAAATGACTTATGTGTAAATTGAGCAATTATGAATTGTCATGCATTGTAATGTGTATCTCACGTGAATTATAGAAATTGTGCATTGTTACATGTTTGAGTTGAATTTGCGTGGTTATTATGCGTTTTGATGTCTATGCCATGCTAAGTGAAAGTTTCGGCTTTTGAGTAGAATGCTAGGAAGCTTAACATATAGCTAGGCTATATATGTTGAAATGTGTTATGTATTATCATGAAATGTGAGACTTATATGGATTGCATAACATATGACCTTGAGCTTGTTGAAATTGCCCATCCCCCCACACTAACACTTTCAGGACATGGCAAGGAGATAGTTGATGATGCATAACCATGAGTTGGAAATAAAGTATAAAAAGTCCATTTTGAGCTTTTGTGTTTAGAAATATGTACATAGGTGTCCATGCCGGTTTGTGGCATGTGGACTAACTTAGAAATGTTGTATTTATTTTAGATAAGAAATTTGTATGAGACTTTCAATGTTCTCTCTATGTGTGGCAAGTTTGACAACTCTTAAAGATTTTGTAAAATGTATGGTTTTGAAATATGTGTATGAAATGCATGGATTATCATTTTTGAGCTTCAAGTGTATGATGTGGAGTATAATTGTGATGAATTATCATATCGTGGATGTTTGAGATGTTTAGATATGATAATTAAGTTCTTGTTTTTGATGAGTAATGGGATTGGATTAAAGATAGATATTTTTGTGAATTATGGGACATTTAGAAATTTTTACAGATTTTCAGTCGAAGGATTTCGATGCATCGTAATTGATGTGGTTGGAACTAAATTATATTGTAAGCTTAATTTTGCCCTTTTTATCAAAATATAATTTAACCACTCGCAAGAGCACGAATCTTTGTAGATAAGGTTCTATATAGAGGGTATCGATCCCACGAGGACTAGTCGCAATTGTCTTACGGGAAGATTAATTCTACTTCAATTCTAAAAACAGATTTTTGGTTTTGTGTTTAAAAACTATTGCATGAATGAAATGACAAGAAAATTAAAGAGTTTAAAGTTGGGAGAGAGAACTAGGGTTGGTTTCCACCACTAGCCATTCACATGTTCATAAGTGTAGCAAGCATGGGATTTATTAATTAAATGCCTAACAATGTCATTGGGCTTGTGACCTCAATGACATATCAAAAGATCAATGTGTGTGCTAACCTATCATAATCCATCTTCAACAAGCATAGCTCTTCAACCTAACTAACTACCTAATTACTCTACTCTCTAAGTGAACACTACATGCATCCAAACTACCTTGTCTTGGCATGGTCTATACAAATTAACATCACACATTCAATTAAATACCATTATCTAGCCATCATTTGCATTTCTTGTGGAATATGCAAATGTTGTTCATTCAAGTGACAAAATCCACTCTAAGACAAGAATAAATTCCATATCAAATGAATATATAAAAGAGATGTATTTGTGTACATAATCACTAGGCTAAATAATCAACATTTAAGTATAAATCCCAAGAGCTACAAAGATGAACAAGTTTACATGGCTAGGGGTTGAAACCAACACCCTAGTAGAAGAGTTAGTTGCTCATGGTTGCCTTGCACCCTTCCATTGATGAAAAGAATGAAGCTTCTTGGTCTGGTTCAGCTCTTTCTCTTCCTCTCCCGAAGGTCTCTCCTTTTTTGTTCTGATGTTGCTTGAAAGATATATGTGATATGCCTCATTTTGTGCTTTATGGCCTCCTTTTTCAACCTTGGGGCCCACCATATATATATATATATCACTATATATACATATTGCATTAATAAGGCCCCCAAGAGTCTTGTTCAAGTCAGATAATCCCCCTAAGTCGTGCAAAAAGGGGGATTTTGTTGCAAGTGGAAGAGCAGGTGAGCAAGTGGCCAAGTGGGCTCTGCAGAATTTCGATTGATCGAAATTGAATCTCGATTGATCGAGATTTCGATCAATCGAAATGAGATCTCGATCAATCGAGATTTCGATTAATCGAAATCAACATCTCGATTGATCGAGATGCCTTGGCTGCATTTCCTGATTTCTTCTCTTGATTGCAGAAAGCTTCCAACTTTGCTCCATTTACTCCAATACCTGCAAAACATCAAAAACACAAAAATACCGTAAATATATCTCGGTAAACGCAAAAACGGAACCAACGTATGCAATAAAGAGGGTTCAAATGCATAGAATTGAACACTTATCACACCCCCAAACTTACATATTGCTAGTCCCTTAGCAATACAATATTACAAAAATGAAATCAACTATCTTATACAAAAGTTTAATCATGCTCAGTCATCAACTAGATAAAGGGCGCTCATCCGTTCATTTCACATTTGGCAAATGCAACAAGTATTACAGAACTATGTGGTCATTAGCAAAAATGGACTTTCACAAGCTATAAATGAACGACAATCCCCACATAATGGCCAGTCCGAACAACTATAACCATTTCAGCCCCAAAATCTTCTTTGAAAAGTGAACATGCATTCTAACGTGCGGCTTTTGTCATATTTGGAGAAGAAAAACGAACAAATCTATTTTTAAGAGAAAAACTCATTGAAAATGCTCGACTCGGCTGTTCATTATCACAAAACATTCATGATTGCTCATGCGCGGATGACCGTGCAATGCTTAGCTCTTTTTGCTTTCTTGCAAGCCCATGTAGCGGCGTTGGGCCAATGACTCCCAAACCAATTAATTTTAGGGCATTAGGTGAAGAAGCACCCCTCGGACTTAATGACCGAGCTTACAAGGCGATGAGCGTAAGCAAGCCACCCGCTTATTATTGCTCAACCTTACACACTTATACGCGAATATTCCCTGCTTTGAGGCATAGAAATCCGGTTTATTTAGTGTGAAGGCTTATTGCATATTTTTCTCTTTTTATTTCTTTTTTTTTTTTACAACAACCAGAAGAACTTATTCTTTAAGTTGTTCAGATAAAAACAGAAATTTACAAAATTCTCCATCAGACTTATACCCCACAGTTTAAAATGCATGTGTGCGAATTTGTGCGGTTAAGGACAAATTTAGGGCAAGAACCGTACGTGCTCGAATTTGGACAAAAATGTAGACCGTTCTAGCCTACTGTATAGCTTGCAAAAGTGCGGGTATTTACAATGTTAAAGTTCTTAACTACCTACTGCATTTACCTCGGACATTTATTCGAATGATCTTCCTTTAAAAAGCCAGACATCATAGCAAGCATGCAAAAATATCAAGAAAAAGAAAACTGCTCTA
Source organism: Cornus controversa (assembly GCA_026545225.1). Lineage (NCBI taxonomy): Eukaryota > Viridiplantae > Streptophyta > Magnoliopsida > Cornales > Cornaceae > Cornus > Cornus controversa. Next base: position 11,194,974 of record CM048849.1, on the reverse strand, counting down.
CAATGACACTCAATATAACGACTGAACATTGCATGCATATGCAAGTGGTATAGCATACCGCACTCCCAAACTTATATGCAACATGGTCCTCAATGTTTGGACAAGAAGAATAAGGAAGGAAGTTACCGGGATGGCAGAAGGTGACAAAAATGGTATTCCACAGCAGCGGTCATCGTGTAAATAAGGAAAACCTGCACGGAACACCAACTGGATACCACGAGCATTAAAAGGAACAAAAAGTAGATAAATAGAACATAAATGAAAGAATTATACGCAAACAGATAATGCCAATATCACTGTATATCTAAGGGTCTGAACTGGTGTTTCCCAATTGTCTAAGAGGTCTATGCGACAAGATATTGACTATCCAGGCACGCTAACGTATAGCACGCAAAGGGGCTGCCTTTCTTTATTACCGCCATACTGTGTTGAAGCAATCTCAACAGTATTGGAAATTAAAACCAGGCGGTAATAAACGGAAATCATCAACTGAATCGCATATAACAATTAGACAAGTGGTACTACATACATAGTCAAAGTATAGAGAACAAGTAGATTGACGGAAAGTAAAAATAAACACAGTAAAGATAATACATGGCAGAAAAGAAAATATAAATGTATTCCATATAAATGAAAATGAGTTTCAGTACAAGTGTACATGCAGGTGGAATACTCAAAAAGAAACTAAACATGGCCAACATGGCCTATGAAAAATAAAGAAAGGAAAATACAGAAAATAAAGCAGAAAAGATGAATAAAATGCAGCTACTCGAGGGCGGGTGGTGGTGGTGGTGGCTCGGTGGGAGCAGAAGTGGAGGTGGAGGCTTGACCTGCGAACAGGAACTGCAGGTCCTGCCGGAAGGCTCGGAACTCGTCTAAGATCGCTCTCTGGCCCTGTGCCAGAGAAGAAATGTCCGTCCGAATACCTGCCAACTGACTCTGCGTCACCTGGACGTGCTCGTCAAAACTCTGCTGGAGCCGCTCTACATTAGCCGCCAGGCAGGAATAGCCCGTCGCTAAGATATCATGCCGCTCTGCAGCAACATCCATCTCCTCCTCCTCCATCTCCTCGTCCTCTGACTCAGCCTCTGCTGGCTCGCCCTCATCCGCCTCCACCGGGGCATCCATATCGACATCGTCTGGTGGATCACCCTGGTGGTCCTGTCGCTCTAAGTGTCGCCTCACCCGCTCCCACTGAGTAGATGTGAAGCGGGTGGGCGGTGCCAACCGGACATCAGTCTGACTGACCGGAATACTGGCACTGCTGAGAAAAGCGGCGATCAGGAAAGGGAAGGGAAGCCGCCAACTCGCTGCTCTCCTCTTCCTCTTGTTGACGAGGCCATCCCAGACTTTGTGCATCTGCCCCCAGATCAACGATGGGACAGAAAACCAAGCGCCCGTGTGGAAAGCATAGAGGCAACGGAGGAGGTCGCCCCTACGCTCAGCCACGTGCTGCAGCGGACACGCGTTCTTGAGGAGAACGGTGTCTAGGAACCAATATCTGCTCGGGCACATCGATTTGGACGTGCAGTTGTGACTGGACGTGGTAAACGCCCCGCCACACATGTCCATCATGATCGAGAACATCGTCGTGTCTGCTGGGAGTGCGGCACTGTAAAGTGGTTGACCGCCCGGGCCAACCATGTCCGGTGGCTGCTGGTGAGGGATGCCGAGCATATGCGTAATCCGGCTCGGCGTAATCGTGATCGTGACGGTGCCCACGACCGTCTCTAGTGTATCCGGCGCTGTGCAGGAGTAGGTCATGCGCTCATAGAAGACCTGCACTAAGCGCTCGTGTGCCACGTCAGTAGGAGGCACACATAGTCGGTCGAGGCGATGCCTCCTGAGCTCGGCAACAGTCCACGCAGTGTCGGGACGCGTCTCAAATGCGGCTAAGTCAAAAATCTGCTCCGGGTGGAACTTCCGAGACTGGAAGGCTCGCCCGGGCACGTCGCGAAGAGAACCGACGGCGTTCTTCACCCTCGCCATAGCCTCGGAACAGTCTACACTTGATTCCAAAAATTACGTAAATAAAAGATAATTAAGAAGATAGCTAAACTACGAATAAACTAAAAGAATAATAATAAAAGAAAATGAAGTCCTAGTCCATGGCACTGACAAGAATGCAAAAAGTCGTTCTCGAAGAGGCAATGTGAACGGATGCAACCGAAACGAAGGTGCCGCCGTTACACACCATACACTAAGCGTTTGAAACGAAGAGAATGCCAAATCTCACTCCTACATGAATTCCTACCCCCCGAAACCCACAAAATCTCGTTACCGATATCGCAATCGCACCCATCCACCCCAACATGATCTAACTATGTTTATTACGCCGTAAAACTATCAAAAATGGCGAGAAAGTAAACAAAAAGTAGCCATGCATCACTTACCTCGTGAGGAAGAAGATGAACGGCTCAACCGAAGAAAACTCCACGCACAGCCGCGAAGAGAAGATCGCGCACGTGCTAGCGGCGGCGTCGGACTGCGTCGGACGGCGGCAGATGATCGGGAATGGTAGATCGGGCTCGGAAGTGCTTGGAGAAGGTTTGGATCGCACGGAGGGAGAGAAGAATTCGGATGGTCTTTTAAACTGGGAGGGAAGGCCAACGGTTTAAATAGATTTTTGGCTCACGTGAAGGCTCCGCGTGCATTTCGATTGATCGAGATGTGCATTTCGATCAATCGAGATTTCGATTGATCGAAATCTTGCTTCGATCAATCGAAATTGTCTCTTCGATCAATCGAAAATTCCTTCACTGAATCACCCTTTTACTTCGATCAATCGAACATTTAATTCATTCAATCGAAATTTTATTTCGATCAATAGAAATCCCATTTCGATCAATCGAAATGTTCGATGGATCGAAAACCTATCGAAGTGCAATCGAAGAATACTACCTCTCAGGACTTTGGACTTGGCAAATCTCTGCAATTTTTCGATCAATCAAAAATGAGATCTCGATCAATCGAAATCTCGATTGATCGAGATCCTAGTTTCGATCAATCGAAATGCTCAAAACAGTCAGCTTGAGTTATGCTCCAGGGACTTGGATATTTGGGAATTAGATACTACATTGCTTAGATACACACCTACTTTGGATTAAAGGGACATCATGGAAGAGTGATAGCTACCATGGCTTCGCCACCTTACACGTCTATGGCACAACGTCTGGATCAGTTCACGAGTCAAAATACACGGGATTCGTCAAGGTGACGACATCCACGTATTCGGTGGTGACTTGGTCATCTACGCACACCTTTAAGCGTTGCCCGTTCACTTTGAACAACGAGCCGTCTTTCAAGTCCTTCAATTCCACCGCTCCGTGGGGAGCGACAGAATTAATCAAAAATGGACCATCCCAACGGGAGCGAAGTTTTCCGGGAAACAAATGGAGGCGTGAGTTGTACAACCATACTTTTTGGCCCGGTGAAAATGTTTTGACTCGAATATTACGATCATGAAAGGCTTTGGACTTTGCCTTATAGATTTTCGCATTCTCATACGCGTCATGCCGCAATTCTTCCAATTCATTTAATTGAAGCTTTCGATTAGAGCCGGCCTTTTGCATGTCAAAATTGAAAGTTTTGGTGGCCCACATAGCTTTATGCTCCAATTCAACCGGAAGATGGCACGCTTTGCCATAAACCAACCAATAAGGTGACATTCCAATGGGAGTTTTATATGTAGTTCGGTATGCCCATAATGCATCGTTTAGTCGCAATGACCAATCCTTCCGGTCGGGCTGAACAGTTTTCTGAAGAATGTTCTTAATCTCCCTATTGGATACCTCTACTTGGCCACTAGTTTGAGGATGGTATGGGGTGGCTACTTTGTGTGTGACAGAGTATTTGGTAAGCAAGGTCCGAAGGAACCGGTTACAGAAATGTTTACCTCCGTCACTGATGATGGCCCGAGGCGTACCAAACCGGCTAAAAATATTAGCTTGAATGAATTTAACCACGACTGCGTGATCATTGGTTTTGGTAGGAACGACCTCTATCCACTTAGATACGTAGTTCACCGCCACAAGTATGTACTCATGACCAGTAGAGGGTGGAAATGGTCCCATGAAGTCAATGCCCCACACATCAAATATTTCAATGATAAGAATAGGGTTAAGAGGCATCATGTCCTTCCGAGACATCGCGCCAAGGCGCTGACATCGCTCACAAGAGCGGCAGAATGAATACGCATCCCGATGAAGTGTCGGCCAGAAAAATCCGCATTGTAGAATTTTTGCTGCGGTTTTCTTAGCACTAAAGTGTCCCCCACAAGCGAGTGTATGACAAAACTTGAGAATGCTTTGGAATTCACTGTTGGGCACACACCTTCGAATTATTTGATCGGGGCAATATTTGAACAATTGAGGATCGTCCCAATAATATGATCGTGATTGGGAGAGAAAACGATCCTTCTCTTGCTTGGTCCAAGAAGATGGTATTTTACCGGTTGCCAAGTAATTAACCACATCCGCATACCAAGGGATACTCTCTTGAGAGATGACAAAGAGTTGTTCATCCGGGAAGGATTCACAAATTGGAATGGAATTATGGAGGGATTCAACAAGAATTCTAGACAGGTGGTCAGCCACTACATTTTTAGTTCCCTTTTTGTCTCTAATTTTAAAATTGAACTCTTGCAACAAGAGTATCCATCGGATCAACCTAGGCTTGGTGTCCTTTTTGGCCAAAAGATACCGGAGGGCAGCATGGTCCGAATAGACAATGACCTTTGAACCTAATAAATAAGCTCGAAATTTGTCTAATGCAAATACTACCGCAAGTAATTCCTTTTCCGTGGTGGTATAATTGATTTGAGCCTCGGAAAGGGTTTTACTTGCGTAGTAGATGACATGTGGCAGTTTGTCTATTCGTTGCCCTAAGACAGCACCCATGGTACAATCGGATGCATCACACATAATCTCAAATGGGAGAGCCCAATTTGGAGGGATTAGAATTGGAGCGGTTGTGAGCATGGTGCGGAGTTCTTCAAAAGCGTTAAGGCACGCTTCATCAAAGGCAAAGCAAGACTCTTTTTCAAGAAGGCGACACAAAGGCCGAGAGATCTTGCTAAAGTCTTTGATGAAACGGCGATAAAAGCCCGCATGCCCAAGGAATGAACGAATCTCTCTCACCGTTGATGGTGGAGGAAGTTTGGAAATGAGTTCAACCTTGGCTTTATCAACCTCTATTCCTCTCTTAGACACAATGTGCCCTAGGACAATACCCTCTTGAACCATAAAATGGCTCTTTTCCCAACTAAGAATTAGGTTGGTCTCTTAACATCGTTTGAGAACACAAGCTAGATTTTGGAGGCATGATTCAAATGAAGGCCCAAAAACGGAAAAATCATCCATGAACACTTCCAAGAACTTTTCCACTATGTCCGAGAAGATAGACATCATACACCGTTGAAAAGTCGCCGGTGCATTGCACAACCCAAAGGGCATGCGTCTATAAGCAAATGTGCCGAAGGGACATGTAAATGTGGTTTTTTCTTGGTCCCTCGGGTCTATAGCAACCTGATTATAGCCGGAATATCCATCCAAAAAGCAATAAAAACTTTGCCCGGTAATCTCTCCAATATCTGATCAATGAATGGGAGGGGGAAGTGATCTTTCCGAGTGGCTGAATTTAATTTCCTATAGTCTATGCACACTCTCCAACCCGTGGTGGTGCGTTGGGGAACTAATTCACCCTTGTCATTTGTTTGCACCGTAATACCTGACTTCTTTGGAACCACTTGAGTGGGACTAACCCACTTGCTATCAGAGATGGGGTATATGATTCCCGCATCTAGTAACTTCACCACCTCCTTCATGACAACGTCCCTCATATTTGGATTTAATCGACATTGTGTCTCCCTTGAGGTCTTAGCATCCTCTTCCAAGTGTATGCGGTGCATACAAATAGAAGGATCTATTCCCTTGAGATCTGCCACACTCCAGCCTATTGCTTCTTTGTGCTCTTTGAGCACCTTAATAAGTTCCATCTCTTGATCATTGGTAAGATTGGAAGCAATAATGACTGGAAGGGTCTCATTAGCGCCCAAGAAAATATACTTGAGTGTAGCCGGTAGGGGCTTGAGCTTAAGTTGTGGTGGGGAAATTAAAGAAGGAGTTTGGGAAGTTTTGGACAAAGGGGGCAAGGGTTCTCTCGAAACTCTCCACTTAGGCAAATCCATGACAGTATTAACATCGAGCATGGAATTGACTTCACATATGGATTGCTCAATGTCAAAATCATCACAGTTGAAGTGATTTAGGCATGCCTCTAAAGGGTCCTTGAAAAGAATAGAAGGTAGTGCTTCTTGAACAAGGTCTTCCACTACATTGACACAAAAACACTCACTTTCGTTATTGGATGTGTGGTGAGAAGCATTGAAGATGTTCAAGCGGACTTTCATATTCCCAAAAGAGATGTCCATCACTCCGGTACGGCAATTAACGCAAGCGTTTGCCGTGGCCAAGAATGGACGACCTAGAATGATAGGAATATGATGATTCAGATTTTGGACCGGTTCCGTGTCAAGGACTATGAAGTCCACCGGAAAATAGAATTTGTCCACTTGAATGATGACATCCTCAATGATGCCACGTGGTTGCCTCACCGAACGGTCGGCAAGTTGCAACACAACCGTGGTATGCTTGAGTTCCCCCAAACCTAGTTGTTGGTAAACTGAGAATGGAAGCACATTGACACTAGCCCCTAAATCAATAAGTGCTTTTTCAAAAGATTGATTTCCGATGGTGCACGAAATGGTCGGAGCACCCGGATCTTTGAATTTAGGAGGGGCTTGGTGTTGGAAAATGGAGCTTATGTGCTCCGTTAAGAGGACTTTCTTAGGAACATTATTCCTAGATTTGCGCTTTTGAGTGCACAAGTCCTTCAAGAATTTCGCATAGGAGGGAATTTGTCGAATAGCATCAAGGAGAGGGAGATTAATCTTTACTTGTTTGAAGATCTCCATCATGTCTTGGATTTTCTCTCCTTGCTTCCCGAAATGAGAAGGTTCCTTCAATCTTTGAGGAAAAGGAACCGGAGGTTCATAAGAGGTGTCAAGATTTGGAATCGATGACGACACAACTTCACTTGCCTTTCCTTTTGGATTTGAAGGGGTATTTTGCAAATTTGGATTTAACGAAAACGATTTTGGATTTAATTGGGATTCTTTTGAATTTTTAGGTTGCTCTTGGAATTCCTTTCTCTCTTCCTCCCCTACCTTGGAGTTAATGATTTTGCCACTTCTCAAGGTTGTGATTGATTGAACTTGCTCCGGAGGAGCATTACAAGTTGAAGATGATGGATCTTCAATCATATGCACACCTTTGGGGTTCGCCACCGGTTGACTCGGCAACTTACCTTCCTCTCTTCTATTTAAGGCATTAGCTAGTTGCCCGATTTGAGCTTCTAACCTAGCCATAGATTGAGCATTGGCTTCTAGCTTAGAGATTGATTGAGAGTGAGTTTGCAATAAGCGGGTATTGGCCTCAAGATTGCTTATCACTCTTTCTTCAAAGCTTTGGCTTCTCGGAGGAGGTGGTGGTTGTTGGTAATTAGATCTTTGATTGTACGGTTGAGGGTTTGGCCTATAATGAGGCTGTTGAGAGGGGGAATTAAAAGAGTTGTGCCCTTGGAAAGAGGGACTTGATTCTTGAGGTTTCCATGAGAAAGCCGGATGGTTCTTGTAACCAGGATTGTACGTGTTCAAATATGGATCATTCAGTTGTTTAGCGTACAAGGCATTCGCTTGCTCTTGAGCATAATCGGGAGATTGCCCGGCAATAAGACAATCTCGCACAAAATGTGAAGTACTATAGCAAAATGAACAACCTTCCTGATTTTGGACAGATTGGTTTGGAGTAGGCAGCCCATTTTTCATGATTAAATTCATTTTTCGGGATAGGGCTTCTACTTGCATGGCAACCTCATCTACCCGTGAAATCTCATGCACGCCTCTACAAGGTTGGGTGGCCTTCCCTTTCCTAGTGGAGGAGCGTTGAGCTGAATTGTTGCTTAGGGTTTGAAAAAGTTTCCATGCCTCATCGGGGCTTTTCGAAAGATATCCACCCCCACACACGGAGTCTATCATTTGTCTGTGTTGCTCACTCACCCCATCATAAAAACTTTGCACTAGCTGCCATTTTGGGACAGCATGATGCGGACAAGATTTTAAAAGATCTTTTAACCTCTCCCACGTCTCATGGAATTGTTCTTGGTCAATTTGGGTGAATCCGGTGATTGCTCGTCGAATATCACTTGTCTTACCCATTGGGAAGTATTTTTTCAAGAACTCTATTTGCATCTCCGCCCAAGAATGGATTGAGTTAGGTTCTAAGGAGTTGAACCAACTTCTAGCTTTATCTTTTAGGGAGAAGGGGAACATACGCAGCTTTAGATCATCCTCCGTAAAGTGTGGTACACGATTAGTGGAACACACGGAAAGGAAGTAATCTAAGTGCCGGTATGGATCCTCATTAGGAAGACCGTGGAAGCTATTAAGAAGATTGATGGTGGAGCACTTTATTTTGAATTGATTTGCAGCTATATCCGAAAATTGAATACATGAAGGTACTTCAAATGTAGTCGGAAGGTAAAAGTCCATAAGCAACTCTCCTTGAGGAGGTGGTGGTGGAGGTGGTTGTTCATGATTAAAAGGAGGTAGCCCGGGAGGTTGTCTCTCATTTGGATCCATGTTTTCAGTCCTAGGCAATATAGGGTCCCTAGAGGTTCCTCTACGTTGTCTAAGTGTTCGTTCAAGTTCAATGTTACACGGAAGCAAAGGAAGTGACAATGACCGTCTACCTAGCATGCATTACCAATAGAACAACACCTCAATATACAAGATAAACAAATATATACAAAAGAATGAATGAATTCAAACTACTAATTTTAGGCGTTATACTCACAAAGGGTTCCAAGTTTACTTCTCTTAGATGCCCGCTATGTGGTATACCTAAAATCAAGAAATTTGAGAAATAAAGACAAAATATATACAAAAGAATGAAAGAATTTCTAGCCTAAGAATTAAACCAGATTTAATCTTCCAATGGCGACAATAAAACCGTAGTCCCCGGCAACGGCGCCAAAATTTTGATGTGGTCGGAACTAAATTATATTGTAAACTTAATTTTGCCCTTTTTATCAAAATATAATTTAACCACTCGCAAGAGCACGAATCTTTGTAGATAAGGTTCTATATAGAGGGTATCGATCCCACGAGGACTAGTCGCAATTGTCTTACGGGAAGATTAATTCTACTTCAATTCTAAAAACAGATTTTTGGTTTTGTGTTTAAAAACTATTGTATGAATGAAATGACAAGAAAATTAAAGAGTTTAAAGTTGGGAGAGAGAACTAGGGTTGGTTTCCACCACTAGCCATTCACATGTTCATAAGTGTAGCAAGCATGGGATTTATTAATTAAATGCCTAACAATGTCATTGGGCTTGTGACCTCAATGACATATCAAAAGATCAATGTGTGTGCTAACCTATCATAATCCATCTTCAACAAGCATAGCTCTTCAACCTAACTAACTACCTAATTACTCTACTCTCTAAGTGAACACTACATGCATCCAAACTACCTTGTCTTGGCATGGTCTATACAAATTAACATCACACATTCAATTAAATACCATTATCTAGCCATCATTTGCACTTCTTGTGGAATATGCAAATGTTGTTCATTCAAGTGACAAAATCCACTCTAAGACAAGAATAAATTCCATATCAAATGAATATATAAAAGAGATGTATTTGTGTACATAATCACTAGGCTAAATAATCAACATTTAAGTATAAATCCCAATAGCTACAAAGATGAACAAGTTTACATGGCTAGGGGTTGAAACCAACACCCTAGTAGAAGAGTTAGTTGCTCATGGTTGCCTTGCACCCTTCCATTGATGAAAAGAATGAAGCTTCTTGGTCTGGTTCAGCTCTTTCTCTTCCTCTCCCGAAGGTCTCTCCTTTTTTGTTCTGATGTTGCTTGAAAGATATATGTGATATGCCTCATTTTGTGCTTTATGGCCTCCTTTTTCAACCTTGGGGCCCACCATATATATATATATATCACTATATATACATATTGCATTAATAAGGCCCCCAAGAGTCTTGTTCAAGTCAGATAATCCCCCTAAGTCGTGCAAAAAGGGGGATTTTGTTGCAAGTGGGAGAGCAGGTGAGCAAGTGGCCAAGTGGGCTCTGCAGAATTTCGATTGATCGAAATTGAATCTCGATTGATCGAGATTTCGATCAATCGAAATGAGATCTCGATCAATCGAGATTTCGATTAATCGAAATCAACATCTCGATTGATCGAGATGCCTTGACTGTATTTCCTGATTTCTTCTCTTGATTGCAGAAAGCTTCCAACTTTGCTCCATTTACTCCAATACCTGCAAAACATCAAAAACACAAAAATACCGTAAACATATCTCGGTAAACGCAAAACGGAACCAACGTATGCAATAAAGAGGGTTCAAATGCATAGAATTGAACACTTATCAGTAATCCTCATTACGATGCATCGTAATTCGGCGAGTTATCGAAGTACCCAAAATGATGCATCGTAAATTCTGTGAGAGTTGATGTTTAATTACAGTGGGTTTCGCAAGATATTACGCATCTTCACAGATGCATCGTAAATTATAATGCATTGAAATGAAAATTTTGATGTATCGTAATTAAAGTGTGAATTTGGGTAATTTTTCAGAGCATTTCGCAGCATGTGTGATGCATTATACATTACGATGCATCGTAACCCATATTACAATACATCGTAATGTGTGGTTGGGTGAGACATTGAGGTAGAATTGTGTAATTGTTTGGGGGTGCATGTGTGGCCATATGTGGGGCCGTGTCATATGTAAGTAATTATGATTCCACATTGATTTAGTGATTGAAGTAGTTCATTAGGGTTAAATGGACATTATCGCTCTTGTAATTACGATGGATTATAATTACTATTTATAGCAAGCTCCGAAATTGGTCCAAATTTCATTCGGGCATAATTCCTTCAATTTAAATTAGAATTGATTATGATTTTTTTAAAAAAATTGAGTATTTTTGGATCCTCTTTCCAATGGATTAAGTATCACTCTAAAATTCCAAACACACAAGAAATTAAGTTCTGGAACTGAGCGGTTCATGAGTGCAAATTCTGTGGGACTTTCACTGTTCACCTCCGTTTCCCTAGCTCTTAACCGGGTGTCAGAAATTGGGGCATAACAGATATAAATCCTAACTTTAAATAATTTAGCCATGTTTTCACCTAATATTTCAAAGAAAAGGGAAAGAGGCGTTGATAAGCATAAAATGTTGTGCATTCGGTCCTTCTAATTTACATATGTTAATCCTTTAATTATGTTTATATTAGTATTTTTATAGTTTTATTCTGTTTTTGTCATTTTCAGATCCTTAGATGAAATAGTGGTTAATTCCATGGTTCTTGGGCTTTCAATGAGGCTTCCATAAGAAGAAGAAATTGCCATTAGTTTGGGCCAAATTCCAATGATGAGTCCATGGACTGGGCCAAGCTATATTGAAGATTTAATGCAAAAGGGGCCAAAAATCTGAATTGGTTCATTCATTGGGTCAAGTACAAGTTCAAGACTAATCTCAAGCCCAAAATTCGTTCAAAATTATGATCTGCGCACTGTTTGTATTTTGACCATAACTTCATGCTCCAAACTACAATTAAGGTGATTTTTGCGGCTATGGAAAGATAAAAGAGAGTTCTAAATACGTTTAGTTTTGAGAAATCTCTAAATATGACATCTTGGTGATTGAAAGTGGCCAAAACAGTAGGATAAATATTCTGGGCAGATTTTTCTTTGGTTGCTTTGAAAATTTTGTGACAAGTGACCAATGAGATGACAAGCAACCACCCCACTCAATTAATTCACCAAAGTGCTATACACATGGAGGGAGATGATCCAATTTTTCTAAAATGGAATACATATGGAGCTATTTAGGCCATAGGATGAGTTTTAGTGGAAGAAATGGTGGACACTCATATTGCACTAACTTTGGCTATAAATGGAGGGGAATTGAGTAGTGTAGAGGAGGAGAAGTGAGTGAAAATATTCTGCACACATAGAGAAATATGAAGTGTTCTCCAACCATGAAGACTTGTAACTTAGCCATGAGGAGCTAAAACTCTTCCTAGGGCATTGATGTAGCCCTAGCCAAGCATCAATGGTATGATAATAATATCTTTATTTGGGATTGTTATATGTGTATAATAAGTTATATAACTTTGAGGATTATATTTGTAATTGAAGTATAAAGTTATGTTCAATCTTGACTTCATTCTTCTCTTGTCTTAGAAAGTATGAAAGTTATACAATAATTTTATATGAACATAAATTCATTAGATTTGATAATTCATGCTTAAGGAAGATGAATCGTTCTACACTTTTAATTTCATGTTATGTCTTTTATTTAAGTAGTTAGGTAGACGATTCATGCTAACTAAAGATGAATTATTCTTATCTTTTGATTTATGTATTTTCTTGAAGATATCATGGTGGTATGTGACAAATCCCATGAATCATGATTATACATATGTAACTTTCCCAAGTTGAATTACATTCTTCCATTGATGTAAGGCTAGTGGTGAAATCAATACCCTAGTCCCTCTTATATTTATCAATTCAAACTTTAACTAGTGCCATTTATTTATGTTAAACAAATACCAAAAATATCAACCTCTTTTTCAATGAATCAAATGAGACTAATTTAATCACATTCTCTGTGGGATCGACACCTTCACAAAAGCCCTATCTTACAAAGATTCGTGCTATTGCGAGTGGTTTATTAAGAATTGGACAAGAATTATTTTGGTAAAACAAAATACCCTTTCCAAGCACAACAGGCGTAAACAAATCAAATCATCATAGAAGCTTTAAAACTTGAATGTGGAACAAATATAAAAAAACTCCTTGACATGATGATACAGATCCTCTCTGTCTAGACCGTAGAATAAGGGAAAAAGTTGGATGACAGCTGGTTTAAGCTCAAAATGTGTTGTCGTCGTGCTTAGCAACATTATACACGAAGGTGTATTACAATGAATTGGGGCAGAATAGTCCTTAAGGGGTTTATGCACAACATTGTCTCCCATCTTAAGCAAAGATTTATCCAACCTAATTTGGTCTCTTAATCTTCTCCTAAAAGTCCTCTCAATTTCAGAATCAAAATGTGCTAGTGTTGGGTTTTGATATCAACATCCATACATAAACTATACATGTCACGCCCCGATTCCCGGGTCCCAAAAATCGAGGTGTGGACCCGTGAGATCACCCTCAATTTATAACCATCACCCTCACGATATAACCATCACCTGATCATACAACCTCAATTTCCTATTATTTTCACAAAAATTAGGCATGACCCATTGTAATAAATCAGATCCTGATGTCATTCCTGCTTTAAATTCAAATGGACACTTATGGGCACGTGTCCCCCCCAACATTCACAGCATAAAAAAATCAAAATGGACACTTCTGGGCACGTGTCCCCCCCAGCATTCCTACAACATGCATAATACAATAAAAATAATATTCAGTCCCTGAATGTCCGTCTCATATACATACATCCAATGAAATGTACTACTGGGATAAATTACCCAACATACAATGTCCAGTTACATTTAATCCAAATGTACAACATCATCAAATATCTTGGACATAAATTAGATTTTAAGGAGTCTAATCACTACCTCTGCAACTGGTACTATGAGTCCCCTAACTGACTCCGTAATCAACAATACCTACAAAACCTGGGAGGGGGTGAGCTCAAAGGCCCAACAAGGTATGCCGAACCATGCTATCACTGCTACAGCAGGTTGATCCTCACATATTTTAAAAAACATACACATTTAAATATATCACAATATTTAAATCATGCTTCACCTAGCATACATGAACTAACAATGCATATGGCAAATCTAGCATATATGTACATATAAGTCAACTACACATGATTTTTGAAATCATTTTCAACATGCTTGAAAACAGTAAACAGCAGGTATCAATATGTATATAGAACATATACGTCTAATCATTTATATGAAATAATGCAAACCAATTATCACCTTCCCCACTCAACAAGTAGTAATTCTCAAATGCAATGTAGATGCATTTAAATAGTACAACATGCTTAAAAGCAATAAACGTCCAACATATATTATGTTCATTCACAAGCAACACATATAAAAGAATGCGTTATACACATAGCATGCTTCACAATTTAGAATGAGAGCATTAACCACACACTTGTCTCTCTCTCGGACTCAACCGGAACCCTTCCATGGTTCTTGTGCAACCATGTGACCAAAACACTTCTCACACAACTACAACACTGACACCGAGAATTTACATCCTCCAAGGTAATTGTCCCACCACAACCGAGGATTTACCTCTTCCAGGTGGTTATCATCCCACCACTACCGAGAATTTGTATCCTCCAGATGGTTGTCGTCCCACCACTACCGAGAACTCGCATCCTCCAGGTGGTTCGACCATTAAGTGCCCTCATCGAGTATTTACTTACTCTAAGGTGACTGTTCCACCACTACCGAGAAGTTATAAAAAAATCCTCCAGGTGATTATCCCACCATTACTGAGGATTTACCTCCTCCAGGTGATCCGACCACTAAACACCGAGTATTGACCTACTCTAGGTGACTGTTCCACCATTATCAAGAAGTTATATCCTCCAGGTGATTATCCCACCACTACGGAGGATTTACCTCCTCCAGGTGATCCGACCACTAAACACCGAGTATTGACCTACTCTAGGTGACTTAGCCACTTTTACCCGTTTACTCACAACGGTTCTGTACATGCATTTTGGACATACATGGATCAAGTATTTAACTTTGATGCTTCACAATACAAAAGCTAGTTATAAAGGAACATAGCCTACATTTCATCTCCACCAAACTACACGTATATTCACCTATACATGAAAAATCTAGCATATAGTTCGCCTATGCTCAAAATTCTCACTTAAGCACATTTTAATTATGCTTCACCAATGCACACATTCTCTATATATAGGTAGCATGCATTTAACTCACATAAACCCACACATAATCACGTATATGTCAAATCATGCATATAAATCATCTATGCACATATACTAGCATAAATATTATCATGCTTCACTCAATGCATACACTTACTACAAGTAACTAGTGTGCATTTTCATCCACAATTTATAACCACATATATATTTCGTCGCCCATATATGTATGTCGCACATATATAACACTTAGCACATCAATATCATGCTTTTCAAATGCTCGCCACTACTATAATCATACTTAGCATGCATTTTCACTACTACTTCAATATATAATTACATATATATTTAACCAATGCATAAAATCCACCTATGCATACGAAACAACACATTGCTAAACATGTATTATTAGCATGCTTCACATGGGCTCAATCTAGACATATACATATCACAAGGTACACAAGCCTTTAAATCTAGCATGCTTTCACATCCCAAATATATATATACCCATATATATACCATAACTACACAGACCGGGACTTTGGACCGCTTTGCAGGAACGGGCTTAGAAAGAGCGGGACTCAAGGCAAGTTGATTCTTGCCTCTATCTCCTACGTATCTATTTTAAATACGTCATTAATTTTACATATGTTCTCTTAATTGTTCATATGTAATATATATATATAAACACCTATATATATATATTACATATGAACAATTAAGAGAACATATGTAAAATTAACGACGTATTTAAAATAGATACGTAGGAGATAGAGGCAAGAATCAACTTGCCTTGAGTCCCGCTCTTTCTAAGCCCGTTCCTGCAAAGCGGTCCAAAGTCCCGGTCTAGTTCGGCATCAAAGTTCATGCAAACCATCCACTTTCTTCTTTCCATTCCCATGGTTGGTCTAACTCATATTATTAGCCCAAATCACCCACTATCTTCAGCCCAATTAATTACGCAAGACTGAATATCAAAATCTAATTTTTTAACTTATAATTGTTTTGATCAAGTCCCAACAAAATCCAACTAATTGCCTTGGCCCAATTTATTTATGTGAGCCCCACTTCACTGTCTAGGCCTAGATTAATTCGGCCTAAACCAACACCAAACAACCCATTTCATATCCAAATCCATCCATTTACAATCACTTTAACCAACCATCCAATCCACCATCAGCCACTAACACCTTCGGCCCTATCAAGAACTACCTGCCGGAATCACCCATCACCGAGGGCTATACAAGCTCAACCCACAGCTATGGAACCACCATACACCATAACTGAACCAAAGAAAACCCATAAACCAGCCATGCTCTAACCCAACTGACCGAAAGCCCATCGCCGGAACCACTCGAAGCCGTCAACAAAGTAGTCCAATACAACTAGCCCCAAAGCCGACCCACTACCCGAAACCCAGCCGTGAAGAACCCAGCCAAGTCCCCACAGTCGAACACCACCACCACCATTCGGTCCACCACCACAGACCAGCCGAAATCAACCACAACCCAGCCGTGACAGCCACTACTGCCGCTATCCCGAACCTGTGAACACCCACAAGCACCGTGGCTAAACCCCAGCCAAACAGAGCCTCGCCGACCCACTGGCGGCCGAACCACCAAGCGTCGTCGCTACCAGCCACGGCCAAACAAACCCCAACCGCTACCGCTACAACCGAACCCAGTCAAGCTCAACCCAAAACTGGACCAAACACGGCCTCCTCCAGTTGTCGCTGCCGCCTTCAGCCACTGTCGGAGCACAACCTTCACCGTCGCCCAGGTGAAGCATCACCGTGAGCGACACCCAGTTGCGAATAGCCCAGCCGAACTGAGCCGCCATGCGACACCGAACAACACCATCGAGAACATCCGGCAACCACAGTCGCCGTCGACACCACCGCCGAAAACGACTTCCACCGCCGCTGCTAGGGCCGCCGGAACGAGCCCCCCTTTCTCTCCTTCGGTTTCTCTCTCTCTCTCTCTCCCGATTTCTCTTTCTCTTTTTCTTTTCTTTTTCATTTTCTTTTTCCTTTTTCTTTCTCTTCTTTTTTTTTTCTCCTCTAATATACACCACACATTACACTACACACCCTCCACCACATATTTATTTATGTGTATAAAATATGTATATACTACCATACATGCATATATACATACTTATATACATGACAACCACACAATTATACATATGCACCACCATTCCCTTATAATTGCATATAAGCCCACCATATATTTATAATTAAATATAAATATAGGTACTATATATATATATATATATATATATATATATATATATATATATATATATATATATATACCTTCCACTTATATAGAAATCTCTATACCCACACCTTTTCGAATTTTAATTAATTCGAAAAATTTTAACCCGGTCCAAAAATAATCCGGAACCGGTTAAAATAAATCCGGGTCGTTACAATACACATACTTAAGAAGAAAACTACAAGATCCTAGACACAAACAAGACACCCAAACAAGATACATAATCAAAGATTCTTTTTCAAAAAAAAAAAGAATTATCTTTTTAATTTTCTTTTTAAACTAAACCTAAATTTTGTAATTTTCATTTTTTACTTTATTTGAAATTTAATTCAAAGGAAATCAAAATTTTTTTTTCTAATTAAAAAACTCCTCTCTTTTAGAGTAAATTAGAGGATTACCAATTAAGACCCACCAATAACACAACCCAAAAAGTTTTCAGGAAAGAATGGAAGGGTCACAACAGTGTTGTCGTTTGACAAGACTTTTCTAGACATTATGAAATTGGAAGGTGCTCACTGGGGTTATCAAAAGTTATCTCTCTCCAAGAGAATCATATGAGCTATGTGAATCTTATGGGCAACATCTACTTGATTTTAAATTAGATTAAATTTAGCTTGCGTTCGACAAATGCAATGAGATTTTTAATTTAGGTGGGCAAGAAATTGGTGATGAAATTCAATCATTATCTTGTTGGGGGTTAGTGCCTTTACTAAAATTTTATGCAAGAATGCTAAATTAAAATGCACATACAAAACACATAAAAATAAGAAGAAAAAGAAAAGGAAGTGAGTGTGTGTCCTTTTTTTAAAAAAAAAACAAAAGAAAAATAAAAATAAAATTGAAGAATGTGTGATCCAAGGGTTATTTCTAATGTTATTCTATCTTAAAGTTCGCATGCAAAAGTTATTCACCTAATAAAAAAAAAACACTTTGTTTTCCTAATCTAAAAGAATATAAGAAAAAATAACAAATGTGAGAAAAAAGTGTACTTACCTGAATTCCAAGATGATACACTAACCACTTTATTGCCAGACTATCCATTTTATGTCGGACAGAAATCGTCTCCAATTAGGCTGCGCGCATTTCCTCTCCATTTGGCTCAAAACGCTGTAGTTTTGTATTGAAAATGGGTTTAAAAAATGATCTTGTGGTTGTAATTGATCGACATATATTGTCAAATTGGATGTTGACAAGTGTCCATGTAAGGTAAAAAATATTTACCTATACGTATTTGTTGCTCTTAATACCAAATACTAACATATACTTATACAATATATTAACATTAAAAGTACAAAAATGCCCTTTTGTATCCAACTTTACCTTTTCTTCTCTGGTTTCCTTCCCTCGCAAAAATGATACAAACCTATACACAGAGTTGAATAGAATCTCTGTTTTGAAATTATTCTCAATTTGTGTTCCTGTTTGCTTTCGGTGTGGTGCTATTTGAACTGTGGTCATCTTCCTCGGCGTGGTGGTAGTCGAATTGTGGTGGTCTCTATGGTGTTCCCTTTCTCAACGCTGCATCCTTCCTCTTCTCAATCGCTATCTCCGGGCTCCTGTTCGGTTCCATCGTGGTGGTAGAGGTATTAATTCCGTTTTTAATGTAAGTTTGCATGTGTGTTATGGAGCCTTACCATAGGTTTTCTGTGTGTGTAATGGAGTTTGCTCTTCAATTGTCTTCTCAATCTCTGTCTCTGGGCTCCTGTTCGCTTCCAGCGTGGTGGTCTTCCCTTGCTTAACGTATCCTTGCAAAATCACAGGTATTTGTTTCAATTTTAATGCTATGCTTAGGTCAAATTTTTCACGTGTTATGTAGCTAAACCTAATTATTTTGGCCCAGATTGGTGGTAAAGTAATAATTGGAATTGCATATTGTGCACGTGTTTTAATGTGATTAAATAAGTTTTAACAGATTCTTTTGTATAATGAAAGTGTTTGAATTGATGGATTGTTAAAATAAAATAGGATGATATATATAGTCAATATTGAGGGATTGTTCTATAAAATGTAATAATATAAAATGTATCATATTGCCCAAACAAAAGCAACAATTGGGTGACTAATTCTTTTGATAAGCAGTTCCATGAGGACATATATAAGTTTATTTTTTAATTACTCTTTGTTTAAACTTCACATGGGTAATTAACAACATTGTGGTCAGTCACTATGATGGTGTACTTGAATTATATATTGTATATGCAAAAGCCAAAAATTGTTACCACAGGTTTTTCAACCACGATTTGTAGACAAAAATAATATTCAAAATGACGATGGTCAAATTTATCGCGAGAAGCACCGTAAAGGGAAGAACAATTGATTATAATAGCAATGAAATAGAAAGTGATTTGAATTACATTCCTGAACCAACTAGTGATTCTCCATCAGCTTCTAGTAGTTCTAAGGAGGAGCTAGATGCTTCAATGAGTGACGATAGAGACAGTTCTGCGACTAATGTACATGATGTGTCTGAGAAAGGGGCCAAAGGGCCAGCAAATCCATACATAAGATTCAAGTATACACTGTGTTTCTCTTATTCCTGTTACAAATCTATTTCATACTAAGTGTTTGAAAATTTTGTCTGTTATATCCAATATATTTTGCTGTTATGTTCATATAAATTATATTTTACCAATTGTATATTGTTAATTTTTATATGATATCAGGTCTGAATTTGTAAAGAAATACAGAGTAGAGCATAACAGGGTGAAAAAAATGACCCATAAGGAACTTAGTTCAATCTATAGTGAAGCCACTGCTCGGTGGAGGTCCCTTGATGATGACGAGAAGTCTCAATATGAGGCTGCATATCAAAAGGATATGGAGGAGTTTAGGAAGACACAACCAAAATGAAAGATAGTTCAAAAAAAGAAGGTAATGTAATTTATTAATTTGTTAATTTGATTACATATACTAGTCATGATGAATTAAAATTAATATATTTTTCTACTGACCATGTCCATCTTAATAATTAAGTGATGTTCATTTATTGTTCAGAAATTAACCTAACACCTCATCCAAAAGTCGGGTGGTTGGCACAGATGCTCTTACCCCTTGTTGGTTCATGTTCTTAAAAATTTAAATCCTGAGAAGAAGAAAAAATGTGGAGGAGATTGGTTTCAGTAATCTATTGAAATTGAAATGTGACCACTTGGATGAAGACTTATGCCAGTATCTAATATCAAAATTTTACTGGGAGTCCTCTATAATTAGACTTGGTTAGAATATGCATATATCATTAAATGCACATGATATTCACACCATCCTAGGCTTACCCAAGGATATTGCTAATGTCCCGAAAATACGACACTTGGAGGATGAGTGGATACGCAAATGTGGATATCTCTAGCCCAACGCAATGCATGTTGAGGACTTGTCTGTTAAGGTTAAACAGTTGAATGCCGGCGACGAATGGAAGAGAGCGTTTGTCCTCTTTACTTGCACTGTTGGAATTCTTCCAAATGACCGTTATAAGTGCCATCAAAGCTTATTGAGTGTTGTCAATGATGTAGCTAAAATTCACAGTTACAACTAGTCTGTCTATGTTAGGGATTGTTTGGCTAATGCAATGAAAGATGTGAAACCTGGAGAAGTTAAACAAATGTACGGTGGTTGTTTGATTTATTTGCAGGTATACAGTTATAGTTCAATGGTTAAATATTGTTCCGGACTCATTTGAAACTTTTAAATTTTTTTTTTGTTTTTCCTGACTTTTTAACAGATTTTATATCTGATGAAATGTGACGTGGGATACCCTGAGTATCCGAATGGGGATTAGTTTTTATTAGGTTTCTGGACTACTAACCTTGTTCAGAAATGAATCACTTGGGAGAAGGAGATGGGAGGCTTTGGACTTGGTCAGGTAATTAATTTAATGCGATGTAAAATAGTTATTTAAAACTTGATGTATATCTATCTATAAGAATATAACATTTGTAATGGCAATAGTTGGTCGATATTCCTCGTACACCATCTGCCACCTCTGACAATGCAGGTCCATCACATACTAGGCCTGAAAAGTGTGGTTTGTCCTCATCTGCTCGCCCACAGTCATCAACATCCGAATCAGAATATAATAGCTATTCTGATTCTAAGATGGAAGTAAATATAATTATATTGGTTACTTTATGTATATATATTGATGTTTTATTATAATTTTGTTGCACTGACCATACTTTTGATGTGCAGCGAAAGTTGAGATCAATGCGGAAAAGGATGGATCATTTGGAAGAGTATTTCGTAACGCAAAAAAGGCGAAAACAAGCAAGTGTTTCCAGACAGTGTAGTGGCGATAGGAGAGTTCATGTGGAACCCTCCAGCACTCATGTAAATGTTGAGGAGACACCTGAGAGGGAACCCACTACTCATAGGGAATCCATAACTGAAAGTCGTGAAAGAGGTGAGTTCGACAACGTCGATAAAACATCTGAGGGCACACATCAAAAAGAATTCTCTGTTGAATGTGTTCAGACATTTGATGAGGATAGTCCTCTAAGTGCACTACGAAAGAAAATTTTGACCAGGGGGAACGTGAGAAGCTAGAAGATGTTGTCATTGAAATACCAACAAATTCACCCGCCACCACACAAAGAGGTAATGAAAATTTTGTAGTTCACCTAGAAGATGGAGGCCATTTTTTTAAAAAATCTAACCATATTATGTATTAACTGTCAGCATATTACCTGAACATACTCCTTGCATAAATCTAAATTTAACTTGTAGATGCCTTGCGGAGAGGGAGACGAAAAAAGATTCCCTCAACCAAATTTTTTAGCTCTCCCTGGCACAAGACTGTCTTGAAAAAGGCTGTGTTGACCAATAAACAGGACAAGTTGTTGATTTATGCATCGATGGATGGGGGTGATTCGAGGTTATTAATGTTGTTGTTCAAATTTTATGCCCCCATTATATTATGTACATTTGAAATGGGTTGGGATGGTTTATTTAATTATGTTTGGTTTTAATTTGTCTCAGTGATCCTTTGGTAATGAGCAAAACAGAAGTTTGTCTTCGATTTCACCTCCAGTGCATGTTCGATAATAATTGGTTGAATAGCCCTGTGAGTGGTGTAACTATATCAACTTCCTTTGATTTTTTTCTATATCTCGAATCACTATCATCTTATAAAAAATGTTGATCAATTCTAACAGGTGATCAATATGATGGGACATCTTTTGAATGAGGAGTAGAGTGGTGATAGAATGGATACTATTTTGACACTCGTGCCATGCAGTTGATGGTTGAAATGAGTTTGGAGAATTGTATAAGAATCAGTGATCGTCGGCCCAAAATGGAAGATGTCTGGAGCAATTACAATAAATATAAAAAAATTGATGTGAATCAGATAATAAAAGCTGATCTGATTAGTGTTACTTTATGTATGTCTTAGTGATTTTAGTAAATACCAAGATAATAACATCCCTGTTTAACCTAAACTTACTACTTTCTTTCTTGTGAAATAGTTATTTTTCCCGACAAATGTTAGGAACCACTGGTTCTTGTTAGTCGTCAATCGTCTCAATAAGAGGGTTGATTATCTTTGTTCACAGGGTTCTTCTACGCGCTCTGCTTATGCTAAATATGTGGTATATTTCTCAAAAGAACCATCTAAGTTTGTTTCACTGTTATATTGATAAGTAAAATAAAAAATTTGATGCTATAGTGTCATTTATACAACAGAAAGAGTTCGTTGAGATTGCGACTGATTGTAAGCTCCCACTTTTTCGAACGAATCATGTCAATAACATACCAATTCAATATAAGTAATGACACATCGTATGATTGGTGCAGAACCCATTTCAAACTACTAATGAGTAATAAAATGTAAGTAAGTTATCCATGTTGTTAAATGGTGTAGGATGATCCAAGTGTAATGCGTACTCAGCTCCTGCTCCAACTTCTGAACCATCCACTCAACGAACAAAAAAGGGATTTGTATGTTTGGGCAAAGCTAGCAGATGAAAACATTGAATGAAATGTTGAATGAACAATTATTTGAATAGTTATGGTTACTTAAATGCCAGATACTGGTGTTTGGACTTAAGTGAAGTGGTGTTATGAATATTTTTTGTATTGTACAGAGATTGGTCAATGTATTAATGCTGTAAATAG
Source organism: Cornus controversa (assembly GCA_026545225.1). Lineage (NCBI taxonomy): Eukaryota > Viridiplantae > Streptophyta > Magnoliopsida > Cornales > Cornaceae > Cornus > Cornus controversa. The sequence goes on along the minus strand of CM048849.1, from coordinate 11,171,549 downwards.
TTGAAAAATTAATATGAAAGGGGGGTCTTTTGTCATTTACCACTAACAATTAAATGTGCATTTATGACATCCCAAACAACCCCAATTCAAAACTCTGTCTAACTTATCTATATATATTGCTTTTGTTTCTCAGTCTCTACAGATATAATTTTCTTTCCTTTCTTTATAATTTATATTTTAATATATCTACCTAGCTCTAAACCTTTTTGCCATATTTCTTTCGTTATTCTGTCATTCTGAATATGGAGTCATCTTCAAGCTTGGGAAATGCCAGTCATATATCTACCTCAAAAAGAGTTTTCTGCCATTGTAGAGTGCTGACCCCTATGAAGACCTCCTGGACAGAAAAAAATTCTGGGAGAAGGTTTTATGGATGTGCAAACTATTTATCAACAAATTGTCGATTTCATAAGTGGGAGGACGAGGCATTTAGTCTATATTATAGAAGTTTTATTTGTGATGCTATGAAAGAGGTGAAACAACTAAGGAGGGCCATATCTTCCTACAGTTCAATTGAATGTGAAGATCCAATGTTGCAAGAAATGAAAACCGTGGTTGCAAATCTGAAAAGACAAGTGGAAGAAAAGAATGTGGAATTAAACATGTTGAGGGAACTTGTGTTGGAGAAGAAACGCAATATGTACAATGGGGGTCTTAGTGTTTTTATCATGGGCTTTCTGTGTTGTGTTGTCATCAAATATATTTTAAATTAGTACAATATCAGAGGGATCTTTATGCAATCCCATTTTTTTATACAGCCTGTCCCACTTTTACGAACAATATCTCAAAGAAGGTAGTAATTATCAGCTAATTACCTCTCTGTATATGGCCAATTGAACTATTTTATTTTGTTATTTGCCTTGTGGTAAACTGATTATTATTCACAGTTAGGTTGGGATTATAATGGATTACTAAAAATATTCTCAGAGGAATATTTTTACCGTGGGAGATTATTCTAATATCTCTTCATATATATATATATATTTTTTTACCCTTTTGTAGTCATTTTAATCACGACTTAATTTATACTCAGACACGGTTAATTTGCCTTACCCAATTTCATACATTGTCCATTTTATTACTAACATAGGAAATAATTATTACACTCTTAAGAGTAAGCTGCAAAAAACACCTCTCATATATTTTATTTTTTAACTAATATTATAATATTAAATATAACAGTTTATTTTGGGAAACAAATTGAATAACATATGAGAGGATAAATAAAATATCTGTGCACTACTTCAAATAAATAAAAATTATATAGCATGGTTAAACATTATAGGGTAAAATACACTAACCTCCCTTGAGGTTTGACCTAATTACACCCGACATCAAACTATTGGATTTTGTTACAATGACCTCCCCTGAGGTTTGCTCTGTTAGACAAAGACCCCCTTCCGTCCAAAATTCTGTTAGTTTTGTCAAAAAAAATTGGGTAATTTACACTGACCTCCCCTGAGGTTTGGGGTAAATTACACTGACCTCCCCTGAGGTTTGGCCTAATTAATATTTAATATAATCTTTTAATTTAGAAGCTATATATATATAAATATTTAGAGAGAGGATAAGAGAGTTTTAGAGAGGGATTGGCATGAAAAAGAAAGCAAGGAATAAAAGATAGGGCGTAATGGTCTTTCTATTTTATACGATTTGTTTTTTAAAAAAATCATTAAAATAATAGGAAAATAGAAATATATATATATATATTTTTTAAAAAAAGAGTCCAATCGTGTGAACATATATTATTTAAACCTAAGATGTGTGAAATGTCTATTATACCCTTAATATTATATTAATATAAAAATTAAAATATTTATATAAATATAATATTATATATAATAAATATTTTATATTTATTTTATAAAAATTAAAATATTATATTAAATATTAAATATTAAATATTAATTAGGCCAAACCTCAGGGGAGGTCAGTGTATTTTACCCAAATTATATTAAAAAATTGCGATTAACTTGAGATATAACATGATAAAGGAATGACAAAAAATAAAGGATAAAGTTTTGCAAAATATACAATTCCTGATACTTATCAAAATCTATCATTTAAATAATATTTTTGATATTTATTAAAAATAAATATTTTTCACCCACACTTCGACTTCCCAAATAATAACCAACTTGTAAAACTTACATATATATATAATCCCATTTTTTAACAACTTAATCAAACTTTGTCATATATAAAATCCCATTTTATAATTTAACATTGAATGGACTTAAGGAATGATTGCAATTTTTTTTAAAATATCTAATAATCCCATTTTAATATATATTTTACCCATCTTTAATCATTTTAACCATCACTTACTTGTTACTCAGACTTGGTTAATTGGTGATGTTACGAAATGACATCCACCTTACATAGCATCGTTATATATATATATATATATATATATATATATATATATATATATATATATATATAACAGTTTATTTTTTTTAAGGGCAATATATATAACAGTTATAGTTTGGTAGGTAGTAGTTGTTGGATTTAATGAAAACCATTTAAGAAATACAATCCATTGAAACAGAAGAGAAGACCAACAGTCCAAACATTACAAATCAAGTATCAAAACCTTCATACGTTAACTTCAAACCTGCGTAATAACTCAAATTCATACAATAGATGAATCGTCTTCCGCAAGATGTTGTCGGCGAGTTGGCAGAACTGTTAGCTTTCTCATCTTTCAGACACCTTTACCGATTTCACTTAAGGTTATTGATATTATACCCTTCCTTTGTTCCGTTATTTTGTAGGTATGATATATGCCTATTATTTTAAAGAAATTGAATTTCTTTATAGTATTACTTTATTTTATTAATTCATGTGAAATGCCTTATTTCTATAAATTATCATTGTAGGTGAGTTGCTTTTCTTTTATATGCATCTTATAATTTTATGTGGATTGCTTAGGTTTTATAAATTCAAATCATTTCATGTAAATTGCTCTGTTTATTTATTTTTTTTATCATTTTATGTGAATTGTTATTGATTATGTGTTATTTTATTTAAATGCTTTGGTTTGGGCTAGGGAGGAATTTGGGCTGGAATGATTGGGCTAATGTTATGTTTAAATTGTTGGGCCAGGGTTATAATTATATTATTATTGTTATTATTATTATTATTTTAATTTTATTTAGTTTTAGAAAAATCAATAATAGAATAATAATTAAGACAAAAAGGAAAAAGAAGAAATTAGGGTTTTTGTCGTTGCTTTATGCACAGAACTGAGGGAGTAAACGAAAGAGAGAAGGGAGTGACGATCGGGTGAATAAGTTGATTCGTCAAAGAGGCAAGTTTGATTCTTCTCTTCCCATTTGAATCCGTATGCATAGTCTATGTTTTGAGTCCATGATTGTTCTTGTTGAAAATTTATATAATTGAATTACATGCATATGTTTGATTTATATATTTATTTTTATGGTAAACACATTACACATATGCGGCTGATCAATGGGTCTTGGAGTACATATAGTTGGTTTATATTCTTGCCAAACACATTTTGTATATGCGGCTGATCCATCTACGGGTCTTGGAATACATATGTTTGATTTATATATTTTTTTATGGCAAACACATCACATGTGCATTGTATATATGCGGCTGATCAAGCTATTGAATCTTGGAACACATTTGTTTGATTTATATATATTTTTATGGCAAACACATCACATGTACATTATATATACATATGCGGCTGATCAATCTTTGAAATTCATATGTTTTATTTATAATTTTTTTGGCAAACGCATCACATGTAAGCGGTTGATCCATGTACTGGGTCTTGGACTACATAGGGTTGTTTGATTTATTTTTTTTAATCTTTGGAAAATCTTGAAATTTTCATAAAATCATTTTTTAAAAATACTTTTATAATTCTAAAAATTTCCAAAATTTTATGTCAACTTCCTGGGAGCTTAAGGAGCTTGGGGTTTAAATTTCATGTCGAAATGATTTACCATTGTCATTAAATTAATTTTTAAAGTGTCTAAAAACTGGATTTTTTAGCTTCTTTAATTTTAGAAAATACTTAGAAATTTCCAAAAATTCCGAAATTTGTACTATAAGTTTCTGGAGGCTAAATACACTTGTGTTTAAAGTTTCAACTCAAAATATTCTTTGCTTGTTGTTCAATTGATTTTTAAAGTGTACAAAAGTTGGATTTTTCACTTTCTGTAATTTTAGAAAATACTTTTATAACTCCAAACATTCTCAAATTTTTACTGTAACTTTTTGGAGGTTAAATAAACTTGGTTGTAAATTTTCATCTGGAATTGATTTTCCCTTGGTGTTAAATTAATTTTTAAAGTGTCTGAAAGTTGGATTTTCACCTTCTTTTATTTTTAGAAAATATTTTAAAATTTCAAAAAATTCTAAAAAAATTTAGGTAACTTTATAGGATTAAAATGCACTTGGGTTTTAAATTTCATGTGAAGATGAGTCTCCCTTGTGATTGTGTTGGTTATAAACGTATGCCTCGAATTATGATTTATTTTTTTTTTGCTAGAAAAAAATTTTTTATTCCCAAAAAAAAAAAAAAAAAAAATTCCAGAATGATTTGATATGGTTCTTAGAAGTAGAATAGGCCTAGAAACCTAGATAAAAGTTAGGTTTAGACTCCCTCGTAGATTTGAGTGCATTGGAGGTTGAGTTGGAAAATTGCTTCTATAATGGATGTTTGAGTTATTTGATTTATTTGAATGTATTTTCCTTTAAGGATATAAATGTCCGTCAAATACTTGATTATAGTTTACTTGTGAACGATTTGTCTTATGATGATAATTTCATGTTGGATAATTTGAAATACTGGTTTGTACAAATTTAAATCATAATGCACCTTGTTTATTTTATGTTTCATATTGGAATGCATCTATACGTTTTTAATTGGCATGTAAGGATTGCCCGGCGTGTTAGGATCGCCCATACCTAATAAGGTATCTATGCATTTTATTTTGGCATGTAAGGATTGCCCGGCGTGTCAGGATCGCCCATACCTAATAAGGTATCTATGCATTTTATTTTGGCATGTAAGGATTGCCCGGCGTGTCAGGATCGCTCATACCTAATAAGGTATTTATACATTTTATTTGGCATGTCAGGATTGCCCGGTGTGTCAGGATCGCCCATACCTAATAAGATTTTCTATACATTATATTTGTTTTGCCATGATTGTCTAGATTTAATAAAATGCATGCATATGTTTCTTTACTTTGAACTTAAAGAACGTGTTCATTGTAGAATGATAAGGGTTGGTTGGGACAACGTATAAGATGATTTTGATTTCTGAAAACATGAACTAGGTAGGAAATGACCAGTATGTATATACGTACCCATACCTATTAAGGTATCAAAGGATAAAAGGGTGACATGTTAGGATTGCTTAAACTTGATAGTATTTTATGTTATGTTTATTTCTGCTGAACGTAAGGAATGTGTTTACGTTTGCATAATAAGGGTTTGGGTGGAATATTATAAATATTGACTGTTATTTTGGAAACATGAAACTGGGTAAAAGAATAACTTGTAGGTTAAAACTATAGATTTATTTTTGTGTCCCTTATACTGAGGGTATGTATATTGGTTCTCTGATTGGGATGTAGTAGATAGAACTTGCTCATGGGTTTAACCCACTTTGTTGATATTTCAGGTTTCAGACAGGTTCCACCGCGAGGATAGAGTTTTAGGGTTTGATTGTAGCAGACGTCTCATATCATCAGTTACAGGGTAGGAACTTGTCTTCTCCAAGAGTCATACTATGAACTTTTGAGGCTTTGATTGTTGGTATTAATTTTAGAATTTAAAAACTTTGTTCATTTGGTTAAGGGGTCCTTGGGTTACAGGACTTCCAAGTTGTATTACAGGACATATACTTGTTTAATTAGCGGTTATTTTAATTCAGAGGAGCTTTTTATTCTGCTTTTAGAAAATTGTTCATTATAGCTTTTGTATTCTATGCTTGTTGCTACCAGTTGTATGTATTTTTCAAGCTTTGTGTATGAGACTGGCCACCTTATGCGCAAAATTTTTTGGGGGGTATTTCATGTAAGTACATGCACATTTTTGGTATATTATTTTTGATATGTATTATGTCTACTTTTAGTGTTATGAATGATTTAAATGTTTAATTTGATAATATGGGATGCAGTTTTAATATTACACTTACTACTTTCTCACACTTTGAACACTGACAAATAGTATCTGTGAAAGGAATATTCTGATCAAGATCGTAGGAATATTGTGAACCCTAACCTTTCAAATATAATTATTCTTCAATTTATCCAAACCTGCGTATATTAGTACAACACAAGAAATGGTTCAAATGCTATGAAGTACCAGACAATGAATTTTTTAATTACCAAAAAATCTTCCGAGTTTGGATTTATTTAATTACCAAAATATTTATAATATATTATTATTTCATAGAATAATAATTATTTTTGTTAATTCAATCCAAGTTATTAATTTAATTACTAATTTATATACTACAGTTATATGTATATTGTTGAAAATATTATGAGTTTGCTTTATATTGGTTAAGTACTGATTCAAAATAAATTTTTAAATATATGGAAATTATAGTTTACCTGTAAATTAATAAGTGGTCATTTTGAAATTTATTTCAAAAATTAGTGATCATTATTTCATTGGGATAATATTTTAATAAATGACCTCAATCAGTGACACCAACGGATAACTACAGATATACAGAAGCCTATTATTCATTAATTGAAGCCTATTATTCATATATCTAAATGTTATTGAATACAAATGTAGTAGTGTGGTTGTAATTAATTTATACTGAAAGTAGTACAAGTGTGGTTGTAATTCATTTATGGTGAAAATATAGAAATAAATATATATTTGGTTACAATCCAATAGTCCCACCATTAAAAATTAACTGTCCATCCCTCGGATTGTCTTCCCTTCACCTTTTTCCTTTAACCAAACTCCCTCTTCAGGTTATCTAAATGACAAACGTTGTATGCAAAGGTGAAGGGTCACTCACGGGGAGTTTGACAGAAGGGCCAAACATTTGATGCAATCATGAAGGGTCACCACCACCTTTTGTAACCTACAACAATGTCGTAGACTCAATGTCAACTCTATACAAGGTATAAGGAGTTAACACAGGCGAGGAGTACTATAGTTGCGGATTGTAGAAGACTTAGTATAGCAATTTCCAGATCACGTCATCTTATAATGCTCAATTCAAAATCTGTTAAAATGGCTTCGGTTATTCCTCAATTGGAACGCGAGATTCATCAATTACATGTGAGATGGAGGAAGACTGATCAAATTGCAAAGCTAACTCAAAAACACCAACAGATTGTAGTGAATATATTGCATCCATATCGAGTGATCCGATTCTAAAATCAGATTTTGACATGTCTGATTTTACAGACTCGGGAGATGATGACTCCGTAATCCCACCTCCCAGCTCTCACATGAGGAAAAACTGAAATTCCTGGTACATTCGACATAATTTGTATGTTAATTGTAATTGTTTTTTGCCAAAGTTTATATATATGACACTTGAAAATAGGAATATTTATAATATTAAATTGGGATGGCAGTTGTCAATGGTCAATTTAATGTTCAATGCTCAATATAGGGCTTGTACTTGATATTAAAGCAACTATTGGTCAAATCAGTTGATGAGGTAATCTGAAAAAAAATCTATCACAATATTCAAATAGGATGTTTTCTTTATAAGGGTTTGATACGTATTCATAAACGTTTGGGATGTTTACTATTATAAGATGTGATGCAAGTTGTTGAGAGAATTTAATGTTTAATTTAGGTTTTTGTTTAAACCCTAACCAAAAGAAAGATATAAGGGCTTGTACTTGATGTTAAACCAATTATTGGTCAAATCAATTTATGAGGTAATCTGCAAATAAATCTGTCACAATATTCAAATAGGATGTTTTCTTTATAAGGGTTTGATACGTATTCATAAATGTTTGGGATGTTTACTATTATAAGATCTGATGCAAGTTGTTGAGAGAATTTAATGCTTAATTTAGGTTTCTGTTTAAACCCTAACCAAAAGAAAGATATAAGGGCTTGTACTTGATGTTAAAGCAACTATTGGTCAAATCAATTTATGAGGTAATTTGCAAATAAATCTGTCACAATATTCAAATAGGATGTTTCTTTATAAGGGTTTGATACGTATTCATAAACGTTTGGGATGTTTACTATTATAAGATGTGATGCAAGTTGTTAAGAGAATTTAATGCTTAATTTAGGTTTCTGTTTAAACCCTAATCAAAAGAAAGATATAAGGGCTTGTACTTGATGTTAAAGCAACTATTGGTCAAATTAATTTATGAGGTAATTTACAAATAAATCTGTCACAATATTCAAATAGGATGTTTTCTTTATAAGGGTTTGATACGTATTCATAAACGTTTGGGATGTTTACTATTATAAGATGTGATACAAGTTGTTGACAGAATTTAATGCTTAATTTAGGTTTCTGTTTAAACCCTAACCAAAAGAAAGATATAAGGGCTTGTACTTGATATTAAAGCAACTATTGGTCAAATCAATTTATGAGGTAATTTGCAAATAAATCTGTCACAATATTCAAATAGGATATTTTCTTTATAAGGGTTTGATACGTATTCATAAACGTTTGGGATGTTTACTATTATAAGATGTGATGCAAGTTGTTGAGAGAATTTAATATTTAATTTAGGTTTTTGTTTAACCAACTAAATATAAAAGAGTTACAGCAGAAAAAGAGTTCATAGTATCCTACGATTACTATATCATTCTTCTTCAACATGGAGGGTCTCCCCCAGCATTTGGTGAGTAAAATTGTCCATTGAGTAGCAGCAAATAACTTGGAAGACCTAATGAGAATGAAACAATGGTTTGTATATTCATGTTCAATTTTGTTACTTTATTAACATGGATTTGGCTATGAATAATGTCTGTTGTACTTTATGAGTTTGTTTGATTTTTATATTCTGTTGAAACATCATTCTAATATGAAACAATATTTCACAACAGTTGTAGGTCAATGTATTTACTAGGTTCAGAAGTTGAGACAATGAAGGAAATAAATTACCAAGACTTGTATGAGTTACGCTATGGAGGAACTTGGAAAACAAGCGACAACCGATGGTACATCTTCAATAGATGTATTGACTGTCAAAATGTCGAGGCAATATTTATTTATGGAGTGGTACGTTGAGTTATATCCGAGTATGTATGTATTTAGAGAACTTTTTTTGAAATTGTTTAATGCTCAATTGTAGGAGCTTATTTTTGCTGCTGGTAACTACGCCTATAGTCTGGGAATCCTCCAACGAGGATATGAGGTGAATGATATTAGTTATGAATTCGCACTCGCACTTGGTAAGCTATATGGGGATGATGCTTCCAAGGAGAACGGAATTCAAGATCTTATCAACATTAAGAACAATCGTTCAAAGAATCAGTTTATCAAAAATATTCGGAAAAAAATGATTCAAATCATAAACGCTGGGCAGGGGGGCTATCACTGGCAACTTTATGCAGAAATTCCTGAATGCTGCCCTTTAGGAGGCTACATTGAGGATTTATATACTATTCTTGTTAACGAGGACACTGTTGAGTGTGAGCTATGCCAATGTGATATCCATTTGTGGGTGGTCACTGGTAAATTATCAGAAGAATGGCTCGTATAGTAAAGCGAAGTGGAGTATTAATGATTGTTTTGCATTAAAACTTTGCTTAGGTGAGTTTTCTTATTTTATGTAAGGTTGTATAATATAATGTACGTAATCTGCCTCTTCAGTTTACTATGATGAAACAAACTTTTATATTATGGGTCTAATTGTACACTTCACCATACTTAATATTAAAAATCAATTCACTACTCCAAATTAAAACTTATATTATGAGTCAAAATTTTCATCTTTCACAAAAGGACTATATAATAAGATATCAGACCAGAGGACTCTGTTTTTACATCATGACACAGTTCAATTTGTTAAAGAATGACTTCATTTTTGAATAGTCGTCGCTGAAATGGACGATTAACCTGGGACAATGGCATTTCGGACACTGACGTGGCAGTATTCTTCTTGACGTTGAGATGAAGTGTCTTTCATTACGAATATAGGAAAAATAATGTGTTGTCAGCTAATACGATATTTCACACTAAAAATAGTCATACATTTAATAGGGTATGATGAAAATGAAATGTAAATTATTCATTTGCCAAATCAGGCGTGCATGAACCTTCATGGGAAGGAATATTGAAGAGTGTGGTTGAAAATATGCTTGATTCGCCAATATTAGACTGCAATTGATTAAAGTGATAATTATACACCAATGTACTAATATGCATAATAAATGTTCCATCATTCTAAAATGCAATGGTATCACTTACGTCGCTCCTCAACGGAGTAATGTATTCACCAAATAAGGGACTGAACGGTGAATCCCAGTCCAGATTTGCAAAAGTGGGGGATGCCGTATCACCCTCGCTGTCATTCCACAAAGAAAGATAATCAGATGAAATTTCACCTCCCTACATCATCAAGTAATCATTATGATATATCTATAATCTAAAGACAAAAAGTTAATGAATTACTCATAGATCATCCAAATAATGTTATGGATTTCATAGAGTTGTCACAGAATTTACATTGCTCAATATATAGGAGGGGGTTGCTTTGCTACCAGTGCCACCTGCCAATTCGGATGGCCCGAGCCTGCTGGATTTCTAAAGACAACAACAAATACATTAGACTTGTTATATGCATGATTGTAATGGTAACTCTATATTACAGATCAATACCTGACGTTGTCGTTTAGCAGCATTTGTCCTCTTTTCAACAATAAATTCTATCCTACGAAAGGGACTTTTACATCTGTCTTTAGTCCTTATTCCCCTAACATTTACTCCAGTCCTGTTTTGTACATTGTTGAGGACATTTACAGCAGGAGATGGTCGAGTAGTTGTTGCTTTATCGATAAAACTTCGAATTCTACATTGTTGACCATTCTTTTTCCATATCATCGCATTTAGTAATAAATCATTGAAAGCTCCATCGTTCTCCGATGTAATGGAAGATATTTCGGTCAGAAGCCTACAGAGGATTCTGTACCGTCGACTTACTTCAAGTTTGGGATCCTTTATAAAATCACTGGCAATAATTTGGTCAATGATCCTGTCTCTAGCATTTCTACTCCATCTTCTTAATAAATACCGATAAGGCAGTTCAGTGAGTAACAATTCATCTTTCATGACTTTTAAACAATGGCAGCATAGAATACCAATCATTTCAAACTTTCTACAAGAACAACATAATTGGTTGTCCTCTGACTTTGTAACACGGCGCTTATTTTTTTTCCCATTCCGGACTACTGCATAAACAAGCAGACCATTATTGTCCATTTCTTTACTTTGATATTCGTGCTGACACAAGCTACTAAGAATTCCTCTTGGAACATCTGAAATACCCTCTTTGTGTACGTGTCTCCTGCTTGAACTAACATGTCACAAGGTGTTAAAATTATAGGTAATTTGTTGAGAAAAGCATACTTAGCTTGAGTCTCCTTGTAACGCTTGTCGTACAATAGCCTATCAAAGTGCTTGAAGAATTCTGGAAGTGTGAGTTGTTTGGTTATGTAAGCCTTCAAACTAGCATTTATGCTTTCACTCAACTGCGTTGTACGCATCCCCGCCGTCCAAGATTGTTTAACGTATGACCTGGCCTATTTATGTCTCAAATCAAAGAAGTTGGACAGCCATTTGTTACCAACAACATTAAACTTCTGTTCCATTTGTCCAAAAATTCTCCCTGCTCCTCAATGCAGAACATTAATGTGGATATAACACTTTTAATGTCTCCTTACTTTTTACACACATGGCCAAGATGCTTTTGTGCATTTTGCATTAAGTGCCACGTATAAAGATGATGAGCAGTATTGGGCATGACATGCTTTAACGCCTTTGCCATTGCAGCGTCTTGGTTAGTAAGGATTGTCTTAGGGACTAGACATCCCATTGCTTTCAAGAAGCTATCAAACAACCATGCAAATGATTCTGCTATTTTATCGTACATCAGAGTTGCTCCAAATAGTGCAGTCTCCCGATGATGGTTCAGACCAACGAACAAAACAAAAGGTCGGTTGTTATGGGTTCGTTTGTACATTGTGTCGAATGTTACAACGTCTCCAAAATGCCCACAGTCAATTATCATTCTTGGGTCTGCCCAGAATATATTCGTGATCATTGTTTCGTTATCTAATTGAACTGCGTACAAGAATGACGGATCTTCACAACACTTGGTCTGAAAATAATTCAACAGCCAATCCTTATCTCTAAATTCAAGCTCATTTTGTCTTCTGGTCCTTATATAATTTTGCACATCAAGCTTAGTATACCCTACTGATGGTCTCCTATCAGCTTGCATTCCCATTAGCTCAAAAGCATTGAGAACTGCGACTCCTGAATCGACAGCGAACTCCACATCAATGGCCTGGCTAGCCGTAATTTTTTGCTGTGACCGCATCATGTGGGTGCATTGTTCAGTTATCAAGGGATGGTTGTGAGCCTCTACAAAATCAGAAACAATATACTTCTCAGAATTGCTCTTGTAATGAATGACCATGCGCACACCGCAGCCAGTTCGTGTTTCTGTCCTGGGAGTCTTTGTAATTTTGTCTCTTTTCTCCTTCCCCCTCTTACCCTCCTTGGCACAAACAAACAATCTAGATGTAATTTTACTGTTAATTTCTCTTTTGTTTCCGTACTCCCTTCGGATACTGAATCCGACTCTACCCCCGTATGCATTGTAAAAATCATACGCATCTGCCTTAGATTCAAAACACATATTTGTCCTTGGTTTAAATTCAATTTGTTGGCTCTCGACAACTGCCGATGGTCTGTCTTCGACATTAATTATATTAGCTTCCATCTCATATAATTAAGTAACAAGCTTGAGTCATCAACTAATAAAATCACGATGGTCGAGTTAATTTGTAAATATTAATCAATTTATATGCGATGTACAGAGTTTATAATGGATAACTTAGGCTTGATTATTATTAAATGACTAACAGAATAAAACAATAATGTACAGTAACCACCCGATCATATTTGATTCAAAAGATTACTCGCTGAAGTAAAGGTAACATCCATTTTATTTCACTAAAATTCCCAATTTCACATTTTCAGTGTCAACGACTGAGTAAAGGAAAATCCCGAATTATATCATTGAATGTAAATGACTGAGTTAGTTAACACATCCCATTTAAGTAACATAAATTTCTCAATTTTCTCACACCTGGTGTCAATAACTGACTTAGTTCTAATGAGTAAATAATACATGAATAAGACTAAATTTATACAATACAAAATTTCAAAAATTAATGTATCTGTAACGTCAGTGGAGAATACAAATAAAAGAAAATACCGTTTATTTTGTTCAAAAATAAAATTTAACATAAATGAACCTGTCAAATACATTCAATAGTACACCATAATGGAAACAAACTAAATAAATGCATATCAATAAATGAAAATCCATAAATGCATTCATAAAGAGAGAAAGAAAGTGAACTAACCAAATTAATTTGAAGTTCAAGTTGGAATGCATTCACAGAGAGAGAATCTAAAGAGAGAGAAAGTGAACTAACCAATTTAATTTCACATTCAAGTTGGAATGAAAACATTTATGGCTTCTAATACTTTTTTTACGAAATTTTAAGGAGATGACAATGGTTGGTCTTTCAGATTATGGGTTTTGCATATTTTAGAAAAATTTGGGGGGAGATTTTTGAACAATTCGGTCATTTCATGTGTCCCATCCGGGTAGGTGGTAGGTGGGCACATTTAATGCACATTTGCAATATTTAATCTCTGGGGTATTTTCGGTAATTGCTTTCAAGGTTATAATGTATAAATGTTTATATATATTCATCTATATTTACCATGCTTAAGTTACAGCTTCTTTTTACCATCTACAAAAACTACAGTGTTTTGAGCCAAATGGAGAGGAAATGCGCGCAGCCTAATTGGAGACGATTTCTGTCCCTTTATGTCCATCCTTTTTACTTTTGATTATTTTATTCTTGTGTCCACGTGCCAAAAAGCAAATCAGTGGAGGGATGAAAGCTGGCACAAATGATCTATGGAAAAGCAAATAGATTCACAAACCAAAAATTACTAACAATCACCTACAAATAAAAAAATTAAAAAATAAAAACAAAGCAACAGAAAAAGAAAAAGAAAAATTACTAAAATAAATAAATAAACCAGAAAGAAAATAAAAATTAATACAAATAAAAAATAATAATAAACTAAGAATTATGATAAACAATAATTTTAGAATTTAATTATACCACCACAGTCCCTGACAATGGTGTCAAAAACTGGATGTCAATTTAAAGCAACCTAATTAATAGATCAATCTAAATCAAATTAAAACTTACAAGTATACGAATCATATGTTAGCACAACAAGTATTACGAGATCGTTTTCACGAGGATTGATTAGACAATTTAATTCTAAAACTATTATTTAACTAATTCAACCAAAACTTTGAGGAGTTCAAGCTTAAAGAATAATAAAATTAATGAGAAGAAAATGGAGATAAATACCAAGGCTTGGATTCCACCACTAATCAACATAACTCATATTTTGAATTGCAAACTTATCAAATGTCAAATTCAATTTCAACACATCTAATACAATATATTTTTTATTGAGCTCATAGATGGTCTATCCTGATTAGGCATAGATTCAATTAAATAATTATTTTATCTTGGCCACGAATCATAAATAAATAATTGAAGGAAAATAAATAAATCACAACTATCTATCTTGTTTAGGCATAAATTGTCATAATTTATCATCTTATTCTCAAATAGCCTGTGAAGATTACTAGTTCATGGTTAGACACAAGTAACCTTTATGCTAGAATTAAAATACAATCAATCTTAGTTTATGGTTAAGCATATAAAATCAATCGTATTAAACCATGCCTTCAAATATGGAGAAAATGATTTTTATCGGTCAATAGACATCCAATAAATTTAACAAATGAATAATATAGTGTTACATGACTAGGGCTTCCTCTTAGCCTTGGCTAAGAAATTAGAACTCCATGAACAATAAAAAAGAACAATCAAATTCGGAATCATGAGTAAAAGGTCTTCTATAGTTTCTCTTTTAGTTGCACAAGCCTCCACCTCTGCTCCTTAGCCAAAGATTAATTCTTCTTTGTGTTTCCTCCTCTTCTGCTCATCTCTTTCTATTATATACAGATTCTCTAAGGTGTTCTCCAAGTAAAATAAAATAGATAAGTGCTGAGAAAAATCTGGTAGAATATTTTCTTCAGTTTGCAACCCAAGTTCGACCCTTAAGACGTGTTTTTCATGAAATTTATGTGAAATACAAAAGTGAGGGCTTTAAGTCTTCTTCCACACCACTGAGTTTGCATCATTTCGATATTCGAGCTGAAAGTTATTGTTCAAATAGTAAGACATGCATAGAGGAGCCTTGGGCTTTATATTTGTTTGATTTGAACATTTTTCACAAAAATCACCAATATCCTACAAAATTACAAAAAACATATTTATTAAATAAAATAATCTAAAATAAGATACTAAATAATATAATTTTGGAGGTTATTGATGTACAAATAATGCACTTATCAAAAACCCTCTTAGGGTGATTAGCGTCAATCCTACTGGGATGTTTCGTCTCACTACCCCCTAGTTTCAGGTACCATTGGCGGATTGAAGATTCTGAAGTTCGAGGTGATGGATGATCCTTGCATTTGAGGAGCATGTGTTTATTTTTTAATAAGCCAAGGTTGTGTTTAGTGGGAATTGTATTAATTTTGAGACTATATACGACACGGATATGGAATTATGGATTTCAATGTAAATGAATGATATTGAGGTATGAAATGTATTTATCGAGGTCACGTATGATTTAATTTACTTATTGATCCGATTTGTATAAGGTTAGGGCTCAAAATAATTGAATGGTGTTTAGTTCAATGTTATGTTTCGCTTCTACATTGTTGTATGAGATTAATTTGGGACTCTAACTCCCGGGGGGGGGGGGGGGGGTATCGGGTTGTTACACTCCTCCACTAGGGTTTTTGTGTGATTAATTGGTCCCCCAGGTCTTTTCTAGAATGTTCTTTAGACTGATTTGACAATTTTACCCCTCTTTTTAGGGGTTTAATAATCAGGTGTTCTAAATTCATTCCAAATTTAATTCCGGGCCCACACCCATGTTTTGAGGCGCTGTGGACTCAATGGTGAAGTCCACTTTTCTATTTGACAATCGGATCGCTCAATTTTTCTAGTTTGCATAAACTAGTGTTGTGTATTGAATGTGTTGAGGGCAAAATTAAGCTTTTGTTCCTCTCTTGATGGCGATTCCCAAATTGTCCCTACAAATGAGTAAGGGCAAAATCTGAATTTTGTTCCTCTATGTAAATATGAGTGTTGTGTGCGTGGTTATAGATACTTGATATAGATGATACACAAGTTTTCACACAACTAGTCTTTATACTTTTTCTCTTTGACACTCTTTTGGTGCCCACTCTTCCATTACTTGTGGTTACCGTAGAGATGAAGATTTTGGGTGATTTCCAGCCAAAAATATTCATCTAAACAAGATTGAAAGAGAAGAAAATTTTGGTTTGGATTTCTCGTCAGTATTTTGGCCATTACTCCTTTATTACGTGGAGTTTTGACCTGATTCCAAAAGCGAATTGAAACTAATCATTTGCCCACAACATATCCAAAATTTGTCAAATTTAGAGTTCGGGAAGATAGCCCACTAAGCCCGTCAAGTTGTTGTACCTGCTGTGGGAAAACTGAAAAAAAAAAAAAACTTATGGTATAGCATAAAGATTTCAGGTGAAGAATTCTCTTAGTTGGCATCCTACCAGTTGTCCAAAGGTGAAAATTCTTATAACTGAAAAACTTGTTCTACCTGCTCTGAAAAGGAAAAAAAAAAAAACTTAAGAAAGGCAGAGTTTAAAGATTTCAGTACTTGGCATCCTACCAGTTGCCCAAAGTTGAAAATTCTTATAACCCACTTTATAATTGATTCACTACAACTAATGGGAAAAAATTTTAAAGCTTCGGCAAATAGATCAATTTTCCAACATTATAAACCTTTTAGCTTCTAGCAAATTTGTAAAACCTAGAATTAACAAAAACCATATATTAACATTTTTGGACTCGCGATCTAATTGCAGATCTAAGTATACATATATGGGTCATTCCTCAATTTATATAATTTGATTGTATTTTTCAAGTCCAAAACAAGTTGAAAATGAAAAACAAAATTGCATCTAAGAACAGAGAAAGTAGTGTAAACTTTTAAGTTAACCAAATATTGAACTCAAGAATCATCGAGTAACAACACAAAGTTATTAGGTACAAAAATTAGCCTTGATACACTCTTTTACACTTGCGGATCCATGGATATAACTGCCTTGTACCTCATCTCACATCTAATTTCAAAAAAAAAAAAAAAAACACGAAACTGATGGGGATCAATTTGTATGCATGTATAGATGCATGGAACAAAAAGCTAGTAGTCTTAAACACGTTTAGATGCTGATCTTAATAACAGTAATAGACTTTAATTCCTGTCTAAGCTTGTTCTAGAAACTGTTGGTTATTGGGATGATACTGTTGAACCACCAACACCGATGCGGTGTTGGAGTATTCAGAGGAGGCTAAGAAGCTCCCCACCGGCCCTAGTTCTGGACAATCGCTTCTCTCTCCTAACTCCGGCACATTCTGAGGCATTCTTCCCACTAAAATCATACTGCACTTGTTAAATGACTTCAATGCATCAATGATATCCGCATTACTTTCCACTTGTTTTTCCTCCATAGATATGGAGTCGTTCTTTCTTGATATACAATCGGAGATGAAGGCCTCGTTATCATCATCATCATCATCGCTGTCTCTTTCCTTCCCCAATGACTTCCCTTGTTGTGGACTACTACTTCTGATCACGAACTTGAAGACAGTGAGCTTGATCCCGGGATGTTCCGCCATTCTGAAACCGTAAGAGAGCGCTTCACGGTCATCACGTCCACCAAAAAATGGCACTGCTATGGTGTAAGACACGTCACTGGCGGTGACTTGAGTGGTGCCACCGAGGCCGCGGTTGACAAGGATTCCTACAGAGCAAGGTGAATGAGTGAGGACTTGCTGGTTTACCACATGAAACGAGTCTCCGAGTGACTCCATGAATCCATCTAGCCGCTGTTGCTTGTGGAATGGGAGTATGATCATGGCAGCACGCTTTTCCTTGGCGCTGGTGCAGATATTTTCGTGGATGCTATCGAGAGCGGATATAGCAGTCATTGGGCGCAGAGTGACGCCACTGAGTTGCTGATATGCCTCAAATTTTATGATCATATAATCTTTATTGTGGGCTTTCTTGTTCAAGAAGGGGAGAGTATTTTTGGGTGCTTTATGGACCATAAAGATGGCTGAAGTTCGCTCTGAGAGCTCCATTAGGTGCATGGCGTATACGCGCAGGCATCCTTGAGGTCGAGTCCCTCGGGATGACTCAACGAGGTTAACAATGGCAGGGATGTTTGGGGTGCCATAGAAGCAGGTAAGGATGCGAAGCTCTGTGTTAAGGTCTTTTCGTCGAATGGTCCGGTGCTTGTAGGGTGCTGCTTTTCTCGCCGGCTTATACACAGCGATCACAATTGGGCTGGTGATGAAAGTTGTGAATAAGGCCATCAAAACTAAGATGGCAAAAGCTTGGTCATTCAACACCTGCATGCAGTTTAATAATTTACTCCACATAATTAATTATTGGACTCAATTTTAATAGTGTTTTCAAAGGGAAGGGATGAACATACATACATACCGTACAGTATAATTAAGGTTATATATATATATATATACATGTACCGTGTACTGTGTACGTACCTTTCGGTCCTTGCCGATATTGAGCACAATGAGCTCAACCAAACCCTTAGTATTCATGAGGAATCCAAGTGCCATGGACTCTCTGAAAGGCGTCTTAAACAGTAGTGATACCCCTACTACCCCAACAATCTTTCCAAAACAAGCATTGAATATGACGAGTACAAGCAGTCCCCATGATTTAGCTCCACTTATGGTTGCAACATTTGTTTTGAGGCCACTAGACACGAAGTAGAGTGGTAGAAAAAGGCTGGTGACAAGGTCCTCGATCTTTTCTATCATAACGGCTCCAAAGGGCCCATTCTTGGGTGCCAATATGCCAACCAGAAAAGCCCCAAAAAGGGCATGTATCCCAATGACGTCAGTGATGAAACCTGCAGCCAAGACGAGGGACAATGTGATGCATATGTAGAGCTCTTTGACTGGCTGAGTGCCTGCATCGGCGTAGGCGGATTGTCGAGCCATGAGTGCCAGTGCGGGTCTTATCAAGAGGACAGCACCCACCACGAATGCAACACCACAGAGTAAGATCCATATGGAAGTAAGGGGAGATGTGTTCTTTCCGGAGAGAGCTATGGCGAGTGCGAGGAGTATCCAGGCAGCAACATCATCCACGGCAGCTGCGGACATGGCCATGCGGCCCACGTCGGTGCTGAGAAGCTTCAACTCGGTGAGGATACGGCCGAGGACAGGGAATGCGGTGATTGATAGGGAGACACCAATGAAGACAAGGAAACTCAGAGGATCGGCTCCTTTGGATACGGTGGATCTCATAACAAATGATGTACCGATGCCGATCACAAAAGGGAGGCTGATTCCAGCTAGAGATATTGCTAGGGCTTTCTTGCCTGTTTGACGAATGGCACGCATGTCCAGCTCAAGACCCACAAGAAACATGAAGAAGAGGAGCCCAATGTTGGCAAGTGTGTCCAGGACTGTCATGCTTTTCTTCGGGAAAACCTTGTTAAGAAATTTATGACTTCGCCCAAAAGCAGAAGGCCCCAGTAGTATTCCTCCCTGCATATATATATATACATATATATATATATATATATATATATATATTCAATTATACACATTGATCCGTGCATGGGGAAGGAAGAATGAAGGAAGAAATATATATATAGATATATATAATTTACAATAACAAATTAATATACACATATATGCTATGAAAAAAGAAAAAATTAATTAGTTACGACGTACAATGATCTCTGCAATAACTCTTGGTTGTCTGAGGGGCTTGAGAATGAAAGCGATGGCTCTTGTAAAAGCGACAACCAAACAAATCTGTAAGATTGCGAGGGGAAGAGCATAATCAAGAGGATTTTCACCCTGGAACGCTCCATTTGATGTTGCCTTCATTGGTCCCGGGCAAACCGGTGGTGGTGGTGCTGGAGTTTTGGTCGCCATTGAATTGTATTGTATTGTATTGTATTGTTGTCTTCAGAGAAACTACTTACTGCAAATATTAATTAATTAATTTATGAAGGGGAAAGAATTAAATATATAGCAAGATCCATTAATTATTAATTGACCCCCCTTCCCTCTTGCTCGCTTACTAAAGGCTAAAAGAACAAGAGACAGACAGACAAAGACTGATGAAACGAGGTCCTTAAGAGTGAAAAATACTCGCCGACTTCTGATCACTAACAAAACTTAATATAGTAATTTGAACGAGTGGACAACTCTCCTTACTATTTGTGGCATCTATGACAGTAAATACATGTGTGTGGTCTTATTTACCAATAGCAACCATACCAAAAAAACCAATACACGTGTGTTGCTCTTATCAATTTAAATGCACGCAACAACTGATTCTTTTAGACATTAGTCTCATTCACAATGACTTTATGAAAAAAACATTTCACATGCAACCCGTAATTACTATCCCAGCTTCGAACCGGTACCACCATAACTATTAACTAAGTGCGTGACCTTAAAATCTCCTGTTATGAAATAGCCCTTGCTAACGGCTAAGTCGTTAAGAAATGAATATCAGGTATCAGGTCTTCAACCCAATATTCATATGCACTTAATATTGGGTTATGAAATATTCTTCACTGATGGGTAAATCCTATCTTAGATTTTATTTTTGGTCTTATGAGTTTGTTTATATTTAGACTTATATTTTTTTAAATAAAAATATATTATAAATTTATTTTAAAAAAAATAAAAAATCATACAATGGATTTGGCCCCCAAACCAAACTTGTTGGGTTCGCCCATGGATAGAGATAAGATAGATCAGACTGCTAGCGCAACCTTTCAAGGAGGGTCTGGTGGCCTTGAAGGTGGACGACAACACAAGGGAGGGGAGATTCCACTCTGCAAGAGTCGATCTTGACTCAACACAATCCTTCCAGAAACCTGATAAAAAATTTCTTGTTATAGCAGGGATGATCCTTGTAAGGACATACAGAGTTCTAAGAAGAGTATTGGTTCCTGAAGATTCGTGCATTCCATTCTAGTATTCTACCCAGATGTGATAGAGAAGTAACAAGGGCCAATTTGCATTCCAGAAATTTAGTGATATTGGGTTTCAGTGGTGGCTTGCCCAGTTGATCAGAGAGGTCCAATTGGAGTGTAGGGTTAAGAATCCACATTTGTTTTGGATAAAATTCCAAATTAAGGAGCTAAATTGGCATGAAAATAAAATGTGACTATGTGATTCCTGATTGGATTAACAGAGAGGGATGAAGACATTAGGTATGTGGAGGTAGGCTATGCTTTTATGGTCCAAGGTCGGGAGGCTGAACCAAATTTCCAACCATAAGATCATTTATTGAAACAAATGAACTGACAAGGGCAAGTCTTTGTAAAGCTTGGGATTGGAGAGTTGAGGTTCAAATTGAGTTGATAAGAGGCCTGTGTTATGACCAATTATCCAACCAAAGTAAATTATCCTCACTATTGCTAAATTTGGACTTGACCATAGGTCTCTCAATCAATAGGTCTGAGCTACAAGAGTTTCCTCCAGCAACATGATGATTACTATGCATATGAATTTGAGAATAACAACTCTGTTTGTAACTTCAATATTTGGTAAGCCTAGCCTCCTTGAGCCTTTGGTATGCAATTACGTGCACTATGCTACCCTGACACCTGATTGTTTGAGGTCTGTCCCTAACCATAGGAACTTTCTCAGTATACAATTTATATCTGTGATGACACTCTTCGGTAGAATGAACCGTCCTAAAAGCAACTTCACCAGCACCGCCAAAGCATTGTTTGGCGATGCAAAACTCCAATAAGCCATCCAACGGCATAGCTAAATGAATGGGACCCATTGAAACTTAGCTATATATATGCATAGCGGAATTAAGAATTGCTTCAGGCGAAGAAAAGTAAGTTACTTAACGTCTCGTGTCGTCAGCTTAAATATAAAATGGTCATGTGACTGTTACAACTATATTGAATTTTTTATTTTAAAAAATATGTGTTGTATAGAGCCGTTTGGCACTGTTTCAAACGGCTCTATTAATAAAAAAAAAAAAAAAATTCTTCTTTTTTCAACTTTATAAATACAACAACTCCTACATTCATTCATCTCACAACCAATTATCAATATTTTCTCTTTCTTGAACCTTAGAATTCATTATTTTTTCAATCTTATCTATTTTTTTATTATAAAATCCAATTTCATGGATTCTACACCACCACATTTCAACTGCTTATCAAATGATGATTTTTTGTCATTCGACCAATCTTATGAATATTATGGTGGCAATTCTAAATTTCCATCTATTCAACCAACACCATTTTATTTATCCGAATTGTCACAATCCAGTAATGTCAGACCTTCTTGAAAACAACCGGTTCCTCGAATGCCCAATTGGTCCACTGCTGAAAATGTGACTCTGTGCAATGCATGGATGGAAGTTAGCAATGATTTGGTGATTGATGTTGATCAACCGAAGTCAACATTATGGAAAAAAATTCTCGTCGAATTTTAGAAACAACTTGGAGCACCAATTGCCCGAAACAACTGCGGTTTGAGTAATCGTTGGTCCACCATCCAAGGAAAATTTAACAAATGGTCTAAATGCTTGAATGCAGTTGAAATAAATCAGACCAGTGGCTTCAACAATCATGATATGGTAAGTTAATTATTTTAATTAAATTCTTTACTTTATTGTTTTCTAATAAATAATTATTTTAAATAATTTGGTTCTAATTATTGTGCACTGATTTAATTTAGATTATATCAGCTCAACATCTTTATCGTTCCACTATGAATGAGGACTTTAAACTTTATGATTGTTGGAACATTTTGAAAAATTATTCAAAATGACATACATATTCTCTCGAACAAGGAAAAAATAAATCTAAAATTACGCGTGCGAAGAAGAGGAGTACTGGAATCAATATCAACGAGCATGTTGCTTGCTCAAACCCATCAACTCCATCAAGTAATGCAGGGTATGATTCTAGTCCTTGCGAACGATCGGCACAATTCAACATGTTAGAAGATTCACCTGGTATTTCTGAATCTCAACCATTAAACCGACCAACAGGACGTAAAGTGGCGAAGCAAACCCAAAATAAGAAAAAACAATCAAAATTTAGCAACTTACAAGCTTCATACTGCGATAGTTTTATGCAAGCAACATCCAAACTTGACGATAGGACTGGTTGTATTTTGGAGACAAAGCTGAAAGAGATTGAAAGACAACATGAGTTAGTAAGACACGAAGTAAATATCCAAGAAGAGGAGCCGATGCTAAAAGATCCAAATTCAATGCCAACAGAAGCAGGGAGAGCATGACTTATCAAAAGATAACATGAGATACTGATGAAGATGGATGCACGCGCTGGCCCATCTAGCACTCCACAAGACTTGTTATTTTTGTTTAATCCATAATGGATATTGTATTATTTTAACTTATGTTATTTTTATTTAATCCATAATGGATTTTGTATCATTTTAACTTATATTGTATTGGGTGAAAAATATTTTCGTGCAAAAACTAATTTCATAATCAAGATTTTATTGCATAATATTTCATAACATCTTAAAAGCTAAAAAATTTAACATAACTTAAATACTCTAGTACATAAAAAAAAAAGAACAACAACACAAATTAAAGAATCTAGTACATAAAAAATAACACAAATTAAAGTTTCTAGTACATAAAAAAGTAACACAAATTAAAGATTCTAGTTCATAAAAAAGCAATATAAACTTAATCGTCTTCGTTTTCATCACCAATTCAGTTTCACAAATGTTTTATCAAATCTTTCCTCAATTGCGTATTTGTCTCTCTGCTGCGGTACTGGAGTTAGCAAGCGTAGATATGTGCCGCAAAAATATTACGGTCTAATCTTTTAATGGGATTCAAAATCCTCTCTTCCAGTGGCTGCCAAATTCTAGTATTGATGTGACGTTCATCTTCAATGATCATGTTGTGAAGAATGATACATGTTCTTATTATGAGAGACAAGTCCATCTTATCCCAATAATACATTAGTCCTTGCGTTATTGCCCACTTGATTTGCAAGACCCCAAATGCTCGCTCCACATCTTTTCTGCATGCTTCTTGTCTTTCAACAAACATTTTTTGTTTTACAGTTCTTGAATTTGGGATGATCTGCATCAAATTTGTCCATTTAGGGTATATACCATCAGACAGGTAATATCCCATGTTATAGTGATGTCCATTCACCACATAAATAACTAGAGGCAGTCGGCTATTAATAATACGGTTAAATACCAAGGAATGATCCAACACATTTAGATCATTGTGTGAACCCAACATTCCAAAAAATGCATGTCAATTCCACAAATCTTGTGAGGCTACCGCTTCCTATATGAGAGTAGCCTTATGGGAGCGTCCCTTGTGCGTGATATGCCACGCCACTAGGCAATTCTTCCACTCCCAATGCATACAGTCGATGAAACCAAACATACTTGGGAATCCTCTAACCTCCCCTTCTTGAAGCAATCGTGCTATGTTAGCTTCGTTTGGTTTGTGCATGTACTTCACCTCATACACAACAACTACAACATTACAAAATGCCATCAAGTATAGTATGACAGTACTCTCACCGATTTTAATATACTCGTCAGTTGAATTGGCTGAACAGCCATATGTGAATATACATACTGCACTTGTCATCTTCTGTACAGAAGACGACCCCAAATGACCAGTCATATCCCTTTTTTGGATGAAGAAATCGTCATAAAATTTAACATCATTCAAGATACGAAGAAATAGTTCTCATCGCATCCTGAATCATTTGTGAAATTTTTTGGGTGTATATGTGCAATTCTCGTCAAAGTAGTCTTTCATTAGTTGACGGTGGCTTTCTTCTCAATCACAATGAACCAACCGCCTCTGAGGTGGTTAAAAGACTTGCGCTACAATCTCTGGCCTCATGTAATTCAGAATCGATCTATAGGCAGTTAGATGCTCTTCAAGTAATGTGTCAAGATCTATTGATGAGGAGGATGAAGAAGAACGTGGAGAATTAGAATCTGGCAAAGGTCGTGATGATGAAACCATTAAAAATTCGAAAGTGAAAGAAATGGTGAATGAACTTTTACAAGAATGAAAGAGATGAATGTAGTGATGATTTTATAAATGAACAAATGAGTGTTTATATAAGATGAAAAATATAGCCGTTTGAAATATAGCCGTTAGGAATATTGCCATTTGAAATAAAGCTATTAGGAATATAGCCATTAGGAAATAGATAAAAATAAGTAATAAAATTAAATTTTAATTAAAAAATTATTAAAAATTTATTAAAATGTCATTATTTTTGGCTAGCGGAATCTAGAGAAGCTGTTATGGAGTCAAATTCTGGAGATCCTAACATGCTGATGTGGCTAACTTAAATGTTGATGTAGCTGCACAAAATTTAAATCTGGGCAGCTAAATTTAGAGATGCTGCGGGAGATGCTCTAAGCAATACTACAAAGTAGAAATAAAGACTGAATGCACCAATTGGAGTCTACTCGCATAAGAGAGGCTCTTACTTGACTAGTGGGATATTCTACTTATTATTCTTTCAACCAGTGATTTTCAATCACAAGCCTTAAGCCTTGTTGATGTTAGAGGAACCCCCAAATGCCTATTGGAAAAGGTCCCCTCACTAACCTTAAGCAAAGACATAATATTCTGTTTAGAGAAAGTCAACCTAACAGAAAAATAGAGATCATTTATAGGTTCATTGAGAGGCTTGCGAGCTTAGAAAAATCATTAAAGGAGTTTTGAGGACTTGGACTAAGGCAACAACTCCATGGCATAGAAGAAGCAAATCATCAACAAAAGAAAGGTGATTAATCTTGAAATTTTACATCTCCAATAGTTTTTGAAGAAATTAGAGGATGAGACAAATTTGGTGGTGATGGATGAGAATGTCCATTACAAGAACAAATAGGAGAGGGGGTAGTGGATCACCCTTTTGCAGACCTTCACTCCTTTGAAAAAACCTTGAAACTCGCCATTTAGTTCTATAATGAATGATGGTGATGTAATGTAAGCTTAGATGAGGGATATAAAATGTGAAAGGAAACCTATGAGTAATAAGGTGTCAATGACAAACTCCCAACCCACTAAGTAAAAGTCTTTCTAAGGTTAACCTTTAGAGAACATCTAGGAGTGTTTAATGGCTTGTGATAACCCTTAAGAACTCCTAGGGAAATAATAATGTGTAGAGTCACCTATTTTCCTCCCCTGTATAAATATTTTTTGAGATGTATAAATGATTAGAGAAATGATTGGCTTCAATTTGCTAAGTAGAATTTTAGTAATGCATTTATAGATTATATTGTAGCAAGGAATAGGTCAATAATAATTTAGATGGGAAGGGTTTAAACATTTAGGAACTAAGGAGATATAAGTGGAGTTAATCTCTTTCAATATTTTTCATTGGTGAAAAATTAGAGATAGTTTTTGTGATGTCCCTACTAACAATATACCATATGGAGTGAATAAAATGGTCATCCAGAACCCTATCCTCGGATTGCTATCAAGATCCTCCTGGCGTCTTCATAGCTCAAGCTTAACTACTTTAATTTTAAAAGCCAAATCAGAGAATTCAGGCCAGCACTATTTCTGCTTTAATGAGTTTCAGCTTTTGGGCCACCTAGAACATTGATGTTCCTCTGATATAAAAGCTCCAAACCTTTTTAACAACGGAAAAAACATTAGGTGAGAGCACCAAGTATTGAAATATTTAAAGGGAATGTTCTTTTTTAGAGAATGAATGGATTCCAAGTTTGACAAAGGGTAATGGCTATGGTCTGAAATCCCTTTGGGAAGGAATGGCATTCAAAAATTGGGTATGTTGAGCTCCAAATGTGGTTGATTAGGGCTGTATCAATTTTCCTACCTATACAAGTTGGTCCCATAATAGTGTTATTCTATGTGTATAGGATTCCTCTGAATTTTAGGTTATTAAGATTAGCTTGGTGAAAGTAAGATTTGAAATAAAAAAATGGCCGACTTCCATTTTCCTAAGCCACCGTGGAACTCATTTGTGTTACTGAAAGCATTGAAGTCCCCTATCACTAACCATAGCAAATGAGAGAACATTATGGAGTGGGATATCAAGTCAGCCTTTCCTCTCAGTAACCAAAGTTGATCTATAGATAATGGATAAGGTGAAGGAAATTTTTTGACCAATTTAAGATACAGAGCAATGGATGACTTGCTTACTAACACTAATTATTATTAGTTTGATCTTGTTTGGATTCCACATTATTCATATCCTTCATATTTGGGAATAAGAATAATTTTGTAAAAGGGGCCATTGTCGAACTATCTTTTTGAGAATATGATACGTATTGCCCTCAAAAACCCTTGTCTCCAATAGAGCAACAATATTCTACCTTGTTATCTGAAATTTGTTTCCTTACTTCAATCTACTTGTTTCCAACATCGATATCTTTCTAATTCTCTCTGATTTCCAATAACGACTTATTTCTTGCCATAAAATTTAATTTGCTTATCTTCTATTCTCCTCCCTGTTCTTCTTTCTCCTTTTCAATCAATCTTTTTCTCTTTAATATCCCTTTCTGTTCCCTGCATAAACAAAGAATCCATGGATTCTCGAAACCTACATGTATAAACAAACTTTGGCAAAAAGTAATTGATCTCAAAGATATAAGCTTGAGTGTAAATGATGCCAATTGGAGATGGTCGTTTGGTGGGTGTGGTGGCGACGTAGAGACTCAAATATGTGTGTTTATAGCCATAATGTCGTGAACAATACTTGCCTCCTCATCAGTGAGAAAGAACCTCTTCCACACTATGGTTGTAGTACAATAATAGAATGCATGGTCAACTCAATATAATTTGAGGCCTTAGGCAAAAAATGTAAATGTAGTCTTTTATTATTTTCTTTCCTTTATTTAAGTTTTGATTATTAGTTATAACAAATTTATCAAGAGCTTATTTTTTAGATTGAATTAGTTTATCTATTTTTCTCTCTCTTTTTAGTTTTTCATAGCCCAATTCATGCTTTCTAGTAGACATATTCAATAATATAAATAAAAATGACCACAAACTAAATATACACTTTTATGATAACAAATAATAATAAGATTACAAAATAAATTTAGTTAAAGAACAATAGAACATGATGTTAGAAAAATCCGATCCAATGGTCCAACAAATTCTTTAATCCTTTTATTTCTAGCCATTTTGTACCTTCCAATAAAGTTATGGTACCCAAGTAGAAATTGCTACCTTCAAATCCTTGAAGAGTCCCAAAATACCAAAATATGTGAGAAAAACAAAAAATAGGAGATGGAGTGAGATAGCGAGTTTAGATGGTGGAGCTAGGAAAGAAAAAACATGAGGAATATATAAAAAAAGAAGATAAAAGTTAGGAGTTTAATAGAATAAGTAGGAAACAGAAAAAAAAACTAGCAAAATATGGAAAGTTTTATCAATTCCCAATACAATTATTCATTAGATATATATTCAATATTAGTACGGTTGTTGTAATGATGAGATGAGGGGATAAAAATGTGTGATGAGGAAAGGAGGATAAAAAAATCAAGCTGAGATCAATAAGGATAAAAATTAGAAGTTTTAATAGAAAATAAGGATAAATAAAAACTTTAATGGCCTAATATTAATGCATTTTATTGATGGGTACCCAAAAAAGAATTTGTGCCACGGGTGGTTCCTTTTCACCAGTGTGGAGACAAGTATTGTTTTAATGTCGTTAGAAAGTAAAATACAGCGTAATGTCATTTTTGGAGTTATCAATAATATCATCTTTCTTTTCCACTAAACGTAGTGAGAGTACCCATCATCTTAGTGTGTCGACATCATCTTACTGTGTCGACCAATACACAGTTTTGTTTCCTGGTGAGAGGAGAATTACAAGAAAGAGTTGGAACAAAGTAAGGGCCAAGATGTCCAAAGGAACCACATAACATCATAATACAGATGCCTTCTAAACAGTTTGACAATAGCTTAAGCGACTATGACTAATTTGGAAAGAGGAAAAGCTTTTCAATGTTAGCTTAAGATCAAAGATAAAAGTGAGAAAGGTAAATTGTATTAATCATGTAACTGTACAACCCATGAGGGTGGGAAAAGAAGGCACGTGGACCAAACAAGCAACAATAGTTGTAGCCCAAAAAGTTGAAGCCCGCAAAAAAGAAGAAGCAAAGAGGCCTATATAGCCATTACAATTGATTTGAAGAGGAAGCCCTAAAGAGATCCCATAATCATGACACTAACCCTAGCAATACCATTAGCGGCAATACCATTAGTAGGCCAATCCTGCCATCACTCAATCCGAAAGCCGCGATGGTAAACAAATCACAGCCACCAGAAGATTCCATTTAGCGATAATACGCCTCAGGACTCTTGAGTCAGCAAATGACCACGATGAAAAATGCTCTCTAATGGGAGTGATGGTGATCTCTAAAAGGGCATTGACTGAAAGAGATGAGCTTTGGAAGACTCTACGTTTCCCTCACACCAAACATCGTAAACCAGTGATGTCACGCCCCAAAATTCGAGTCACCAGAATTCCCATTTTGAGCCCAAATTTTGAGAGTGAAATCGTTCATTTAACCACATGAACTACCCCAAAACCTTACAAGCACGGAAGCAATATCATACACACATATTTATATGCGTGTACACTCATCATTATTCATCTCAGTGAGCCCCACTATGGCCTATGCATCCATCCTTGTCATTTTCAATCCAAAATCAATTGAATTCTAGGCCAGCCCAGTTTCGGTTGGCTGATGGACTCCCCTTCAGTCGGTTGAAAACTGGGCACATCATCGGTCGGCTAACAAATTTCATCGATCTACTGATGGCCCTCTTTCGATCAGTTAAAGAGTACTTCCAGCTGGCCAAAACCTGTTCCTACAGAGTTTGTAATTTTTATCTATCGGAAATTTTGATGTACCGGTTGACTGAAAGGCCAACCAGTCGATTGAAAGTCCCAAAATCCTGATACTTCACCATTTCAAACTCCCAAAAGCTCACATGACAAACTAACTTGTGTATAGACCAAAACCATCATTTTCCATACTAAGATCATTCATTCGCATACGAAAGGTTATAAAAGATCCTTATACATTCATCCTCCAATAAAAAAAATTGTTCAAAACTTAAATACGCATATTCAAATACAAAACATAAATCCCTTATCCCATATTTAAATTACGAAAGTTCAATAATTGCCCAAATATAGCATATTCAAACAAAACATAGATAATCTCGAATGGTGAATTGGGTACTTCAATTCTAACGCTTCTAAAATCCATACATCACTAGTGTCTTGTCTATAAAAATGTTTGGAGGAAGGGGGTGGGAGCCAATATGCCCAGTAGAGATATCCAATCCAACTTATGCATCGTCCCAACGTAACTTACATAAATTGCAATCATGGCATTCTTATGTACTATATGACATACTTTCAATGCTCGTAAAAGACAATCATGGTATTTATACGTACTAAATAACATACTTTCAATGCTCATGAAATGCAATCATAGCATTCTCATATGCAACCTGATATTCCTTTAATGTTTGTGTTCATGGATCTCAATTCAATGAATGAATAAATCATGCATGCATTCAACAATGCTTAATTAAAGGAAAACTATACAAGCATTAACACGAATATTACAATTCAATAGCAAGACTTAAAAACCAATCACATAAGTTTCAAAATCAAACAAGGATGGGAGAAATCCTAAGTCACCAGATAAGTACCCATAGGTCAATTATCCTAATTTCAGTACTTTACGGGCTACTAACCCGAGGATCTAAAGTAACCACCTTGGCCAAGTTTTGGGTCTTGCACCCCAAGACTCTAGGCCCTTCTTATCTTCTTCATCATTCTTCCAAAATCAACAATCAAACACATAGGTTTCACGTATATCATTACATACAATTTCAAACGTATTACACATTTCCAAACGCATCATAAGTCACTTGATTACATGCTAAAATATTTCATTTCCATGCATATAACAAAGCAATATCAATTCTCTCACAAGGTATTTACAAAATGTGATTTTATAGAAAAAAAACATTCTCATGCATTTAT
The DNA here is from genome assembly GCA_026545225.1 of Cornus controversa. Taxonomy (NCBI): domain Eukaryota; kingdom Viridiplantae; phylum Streptophyta; class Magnoliopsida; order Cornales; family Cornaceae; genus Cornus; species Cornus controversa. The sequence goes on along the minus strand of CM048849.1, from coordinate 11,140,056 downwards.
CAAACATGTGACATGCAATATGTATAACATAGCCTCTACAACTATAATCATTCTAATGAACAACATGTATTCTCAATTGCTAGCATATATTGCATGTATACACAAATCACATATATAGTTCACATAATACATGTTCTAACATACTTTCCATCAACAAATTCAACAAGACATATATATACAATATCAATGCACATTTATATCATCATAATTATCATGTTATGTGTAGAGATCGATTTTCTTTTTTTAGTATTTTTTTTAATTTTCAAACAGAGATTTTTAGAGTTGATATATGGTGAATATATATATTTTGGACTCCAGCCACGTGATTGTAGATAATGGAAGACACATTTGTGTGTGTGTGTGTGTGTGTATATATATATATATATAGTCACTTTTTATTCCAAAGTGGAACATCGAGTTTTAAATATCATGTGTAATGATCATGCGCATGTGCGAGGACAAGACAGTGAGTGACAGATGAAAAGATATATATATATATAGTGAAAGAGTATGTGAATAAATAAATTGATAAGTTTCTCGACCCTTGCGCTGATATATATATATATATATATATATATATATATATATATATATATATATATCATGTACCAAACCATGTGAAGTGATCATTTTGAGGTATTATAATAATGTATGGAATGTCGGTAGGTGTCTTTAGTTGATATTTGGCGATGATCCAAAAGGCTATATTGATATTGATAAACATAATATTCTTGGTGTTTCTCATCATAGGCTAGCCGAAAGGCTAGAGAGAGAAAGTCCTAGAGAGAGAAAATGAAGCCGAGAGAGAGGGCGTGGTTCGGCTATCAAATGAGGTGGCCAGAGTGGAATGGTGGCTGGGGTTGGAAGTGGGTCTCCTTGGTGGAACTTCCAGCACCGGTGTAGGTTTATGGTGGTTGTTGCGGCTAAATTGGTCATGGTAACTTGGTGTTGGTTGAGGTTGATGGACTATGGTGGGTTCATGTATTGGTTAGGCTGGGAAATGGTTGCTTTGCATGGTGACTGCCATGGCGGGTGGTGCTCGATTGGTGTAGTATGTGGTGATGGTGGTTCAATTTTGGGTGGCTCAAGGGTGGTGTTTGGAGTCTGATGTGGAGTTGGTGGTTTATATTAAGGTGTGGAGCATGACTATTTGGGTTGGTTTGTTGTGGTGATGAAGGTGGTTGGTTTACGGTGTTGTTGTGTCGAGGGTTATGGTAGCTCATGGAGGTCCAACTGTGGTGCTCCGACCGTGGTGGGTCTTGGCTGTGGGCATCATTGATGGTGGGTTTATGCTTGGATGCATGGCATAGGCTATGAGTTGTTTAGGTGATGATGGTTTGTGGTGCAGTTGTAGTAAGCTTCATGGTAGGTTTGGTGGAGGCAGTGACTGGCTGATGGTTGCGGTGGCGTCGTCGTCATCTACTGTGGTGGCTGTGATGGTTATAACCAATATATCAATTATGCAAATTTGCGTTGAAGAGACAGAGCTAATTAGTAGATTCAACAATCTATCTCATAGAATAGTAGTAAAGAAGTATTTTTACTTTTTTTGCTTCCTGTTATTGCAATTAGAGTTGAAGTATGGCTTGAACTTCTGTGACTATCTTTGAACTTTGGTGGATCATGGGCTCTATGTGCAAATCACTTTTACAATATTTAAAACAACATAAGTTATGGTTGATTAGATAACTGCATTGACTTTGTCAACTATGGAGATAAAATATATTTTTTTAAGATATTGGATCAATTAATTGGGCTTTGGTGTGGATTGTGGGAGGCTTTGAAACTAGGCTAGGTCAAAATTGGATATAGGCCCAATCATATTAAAAAGAAAAGTTATGAAGTGAAATTTGATTTGGGCCGCTCCAGGATGGCCCAGATAATGATACAGATATTTGTACTGGGTTTAAAATTGAGGCTTTCCATAGACTTTGGATACATATGGCCGTGTAACCCGATTTTGGATTGGCAGTGGATGGTATTCACGGAAATGCACCTAAAGCATGTTGATTCTTGCCTTTATCTCCCATATATGTGTGTGTGTGTGTGTGTGTGTGTGTGTGCGTTTTAATATGTATATATGTGTTGAATTTTGGTATACGATGGTTATGTGCATATATGTGTTACATATAGGAAATAAGGGTATGTTTAGGAATGTGATAAAATATATGCATATATGAATTGTATGTAGGATTTTGAGTATGTATATGGTTAAATGCATACTATAGTTGTTCATATGGTGATATATGATGATTTTTAGCTTATACATGTTGAATGTATGAAAATATGAGCATGTTTGGTTAGATGGTAAATTATATGCATATATAAATTGTATGCATGAGTTTGAGCATATATGTATTATATGTGGTGTATGAGGGTTTGATGCAAGCTAGAATTAAATAAAGCATAAATGTATGTAAAAGAGCATGAGAAATATGTTATATGTGCCTAATGTGCATGTATATGTATATATCAAAGGATTGTCCAAGTGAGTCATACATGGGCTTCGGAGTTGCCCAACCATGATATGGAAGTGGTGAAATTATTCACTAAGGTATGACTGTCGGAGTTGTCCAATTATACTAAGGCTAATGCCTAGAAATTAGAGTAGTCCAAAATCTTGTGACCATCAGAGTTGTCCAATCACAATGGCAAGACTAATTTATTGCCAAGAATGTATGATTGTCAGAGTTGACCAATCATGTATATGTATTAGATTATGATTGAAAAAGATGTAAATATTGAGATTCTTATGTGTTTAACTACTAAGCATGGTGAATGGATTAAATGCATGTATATTAAAATTTGGATTTTTGCTACTTGTTGAGCATACTGAAATGATTGATTTTTTAATCATGTATAATTGATTTTTATATGTGCTGAAAATTGCCATATGAGTTGTTGATTCTTGAGTGCTATGTGATTTCAAATTGTGAAATTTGAGAATGTTAATTATTGAGAAATAATTGATTTTGTATGTTTTGAGAATATGATGTGGGATCAACTTGTTGAAGCAATGATTGCATTCAATAAATCTTGTTGAGCTTGTGAGCTCACTCCCCCCCCCCCCCAGATTTTACAAGTAATGATGATGATACGGGGTCAATTTTGGGATTTGGTAGTACGGGTTAAAGAGGTAGCCAATTGGATTTTTAGAGTTTGATTCTGTTCAGAATATTGAACATGTGGATTTTTATTATCGGATTATATGTGTAGGAAGAATTATATTTATTAATTTCTTCCGGTTGTAATGTGATTGTACATTAGATTTTATGTATGTGCAAGAATAATGTGGATGTACCCATAGTATATAGTTTATGTATACAATATGTATATTCCAAGTCCAATTTATTTAAATTGGAAGAAAATGATTTTCTTATAAAGAAAAGAAAATTCAGGTTTCAAGGACATTGACTAATAGAATGTTGATTTTTAACTTATCACTCCTCATTTTCGGGTGTCGAAAATCTAGTTGTGACATGAAGATTCATTTTACAATTATAAGAATAAGAAAGTATGCAAGATTCACAATCACCACTTCCTATCACTTCTAAACATGCTAGACAACCCAAAATCAACATCAATTCCTAATGAATCGATGATAAGGTGGAGAAAACACCCTTACCTTAATTCCAAGATTTAGTGTTAAAAGTCCCAAATCACAAAATCTTCAGTTTTCTCCAAATTTGATTTTCAAACCGTAGAAGTGTAGATCGTAACAAGGAGGACAACTTTCTCTTCTTGATCTATCACCAAATCCAAACCCTAGTTTTATCCATTTCTTCAAACTTCACCAAATCGAACTTTGAACCGATCAAATCGAATAGAATGATGAGGAGAACAATATTTCTTCTTAGAACAATCTTCAAATCTCCCTTTAAACCATCTAAATTCTAGAGAGAAGTTAGGATGAAGTTATAGTGAGAGAGAGATAAGAGAAAATGTCATGCCCCAATTTTTTATTCCCGAAAGGCGAAGGTGAGCCCATCCATTAAGCCCTAATAAACCTCTCAACTCTTAAATTATCGCAGAAACTTAAATATACATACGTTATTACAGAAGCGTATACTCATCATCATTCATCCCAATGGGCCCCTCATTAGTCTATTCATCCATAAATATTCATTTCCATACAAAGTTTATAAAATTCCATCTTAGCCCAATTTCGATCGACTAACATTCCCCTTTGGCCAGTTGAAACTTGGGTTCAGTTGACCTCCAGTTTGCTAGTTCTATCGGTTGACTGGAGAGTAGTTTCAGTCAGCCGAAAGAATGCTTTCAGCTGGCTGAAGCCCTCCTTCAGTCATCCAAAATTGGTTCCCAATTTACAAATGTTCGGGATCTCACACTTTCGGTCGATTGCTACAAAGAATTAGGCAACTGTTGTGTGCGAAAATTTGCAATTTATATTTACCACTCACAATAGAACGAATCCTTGAAGGATAGGGCTCTAAGTTGAGGGTGTTGATCCCACAGAGACAACATAGGAATAATTCGCTAAAGGTCGACGGTTGGTTCTCGTTTAAATCACAACCAAGTGTTGGTTGCTTCCTTCCTCTACTTTAAAAGTATAAAAAATAATTAAAATGTGAGTTTGAGAGAAGAGTAAAGGACTGGGGTTGAGACTTCACCACTAGTCTCGTAGTACGCCAAACTTATAGTAAATTAGGGGAATTCATGCAATTGTATACTAAGTGGTGCAAATGGCTTGTGGCCTACAATGCTACCGTCTAGAGGATACATGCACCTTAAAATACTATAACCCATCTTTGATACGTGTAAATTCCCTACCTACCTACTTACCTAAATACCTAATTAACTAAGTGCAGCTAATTTACCATCTCTTAGCATGGACTATGCAAATCTAGTTATGCATGTTAAAGTGAAAACTAATACCAAGCCATCACATGTAGTCCTTGTGGAACTACAAGTGTTTGAAGACCATGTGGGAAAAATAAGCATTCTAAGTCAAGAAAGATAAATTACTCACATGAACATGAAGAATTTGTAAACTTATATTACTCATAAGGCTCAAGGCAAGGTACATATACACAAAAATTACATAAAAAATCTCAATTCACTAAAGTTAGAACATATTTACAAGACTAGGGTTTGTCAAAATCCTAGAGAAGGATTAGTTGATCATGGTGGGCTGGAAGCACTCCATAGACAGAGATGATCCCATGCTCAAAATGGTTTTCAAGCCTTACAAAGCCCTCTTTGGAGTTTTCCCTCTCCAGAACTTCACTTTCTCTCTCTAGAATTCTATATATGCTCTCTATTAGGAACTTTGATGCATCGAAGTTGTGAGTTCGATGCATCGATCTTTCCTTCTTCTGCAAATCTTTAACTCTTCAGCTTCACAACTCTGGTTTTGTCACGCCATTCACTATTCCTTGACTATGAAGTAAGATCGGACATAGGAATGCATTCTTGAACTGATAAAGGAGTCAAATTGCCCCGAATTTTGAGTTTGAACCTGAAATCATCAAAAACATAAAAATAATACAATATGTGCAACTATAGGATTAAAATACATAAGTAAAGGTGCGAGAATGTCTAACATTCGACGCTTATCCCCCAAACTTAGATATTGCTAGTCCCTTAGCAATACAAAAAGAAATAAAATAAAGCAACTACTCTACTTCCGCTTTCGTGGGAAACACGGCTGCATTTAGCGAATGCAACAAGTCTTTTAAACTCCTAGACATGTCTAGTGGACGGGTGAAGTCTTATTGGGTTTAACATGCTTGTTAAACTCACAAAAAAAATATATATGCAAAAATGGTGGTTTGCTTAGTCATCATCTAGGAAAGAGTGATACCCCAATTGATGTTTAAAATGACAAATGCAAAACGTATTATGAAGCTATATGAACATTAATAGGTATAAATAATTGGAAATCATAATTAGGAGACAGTCCCCACATAATGGCCAGTCCGATACTCATATAAGTGCAAACCCTAAAATCCTCTTTGAAAGGTGAACATACATTTCAATGCGTAGTTTATTGTCAAAAATGGAGAATAAATGGAACATCCATTCTTAAAAGAAAAACTTTTTGAAATAGAGCACAGAAGCATATTATTAGCAGTAAAAATATTTACAAACACTTAAGTTCAACCGGCTGTGCAATGCCTAAGTCCCTTAAGCTTTCTAGCAAGCCTATGTAGCAGCGTTGGGTCAATGATTCCCAAACGTAATGGTTTTAGGGCATTAAGTGGAAAGACACCCCGAAGAACTTAATAACCGAGCTTACTAGGCTTCGAACTTAAACGAGCCTATTGTTTCTTTATTGCTCAACCTTGCACACTTTTTAGACATGAACACTCTATGTTTCCTGAGGCACAGAGGCCCGGCTTATTGAGTGAGAAGGCTTATTACAAGTTTTATTTTGTTTTGTTTGTTTTCTTTTTCTCTCTTTTGTTTTTTTTTTACTTCGCTTTGCTAAGGCAATTCATTCTTCAAGCTGTTCAAAAAAAGAAAAACAAACATTTTCAAAATTCACCATACGATTCATACCCCACAATTCAATGTATGTGTGCGTGTTTGTGCCGTTAAGGACAAATTGAGACCAAGAACTGTACAATATTTAAAGACTAAACAAAAATGTAGATCGTTCTAACCTAACACATAAGCTTCAAAAGTTCGAGTATTTTCGGATGTCAAAGCTCCTAATTACAAGATGCATTTATCAATGACGTTCTGGATATTACATTCTTAAAAAGATAGACATCATGGCAAACATGAAATAAAGATGCAATATATGCAGAAATAGTGTGTGCAAGTGTACTATACTACCCCCAAACTTAAATCAAACATTGTCCTCAATGTTGACATGAAAAAGAGTTAGAACAATGTTACTAGCTGGTTGATGGATTTCAAAAAGTCAAAACATCAACCGTGTAAGGGTACTGGGTACACGGGTACGCGTCGGACATGTGAGGCATCAAAAACCTGCATAAGTACAAACTATATACCAACATAACATACAATAACTGGAAAAGGCAAAAATTGAAAAGAAAATTAAAGACAGGAAAGAATATGCATATACACTAAAATAAAAGTGCTGATATTCCATTAATTCAAACATTTGTGTGTATAGATCGATGATGGAATTTATGAAATACATCAACAAAAATTAACAAAGAGTGCCTACATGGCACTATACAGTTCAATGACTGAAAAGAATAGAAGATACATAAATGAAATAAAAGTAATACAAAAATAAAAAAACTAGAACTAATGCTGAGGCGGCAGCGGCGATGGTGCTGAAGTAGATGCAGAAGGACCCCTAGAACTGAGAACAGCCATAAACAACTACTCTATGAGCTGCTGACCCTCGAACAAACTAATCATACCCTCACCGATAGTACCGAGGAAATCATTAGTCTCACGACAATGGTTTGCAAAATCCAGCTACAACTACTGCAGACCCGCACTAAGGCACTCGTACCTAGTGGCCAGATAATTATAATCCACTCGGCTCATGCATGGCTTATCCTGGCTCCATCCTCCTCCTCATCCAAATCCATCTCATCTCCCTCAGATGCCTCATAAGCACTCTCGCTCTCCTCAATCTCTGGCGCTACGCGCAGGAGAGTACTCATATGGGAGATGATCTTGGTCTAACTCTGGAACAAAAAGTGGGGCGGACCGTCAATAGAGAACTCAGACGGTGCAAAAGGAAAGTGTACCCGCCGGAGTTGGGCAATCACTAAGAATGGGAATGGCAACTTCATCTTCACTGCCCTCGAGCGGTTTTTATCCACAAGTTGTTCCATACTTTAAACATCTGTCCCCATATAACAATCAGGACAGATAACCAACATTCGGAATGAAGGGCATATAAAGCAGTTAAGAAATTGCCCCGTCTATCAGTATGATGCCTAAGAGGATGGGCATTTTTTTGGAAGATTGTGTTGAAGAACCACAATCTCCGGGGTATCAAAGACTTGCTGGTGTAGGTGTTTTAAGGAGGATCGAAAAGTGGCCACGACACATGCGTTGAATCATCTCAAAAATAAAAATTTTTGGATCAAGAGCACGGAACCAAAAATACTCCTCAGCTATATGAAAGTCCTCAGGTTCCTCGTGAGGACACCATGTAAGAGCAGCAATGTCCTCTATCATGACGGTGAAAGCGATGCCGTCAACAGTAGTCCGTATGATATCCGGCTCATCGGGGCTATAAATCATGTTCATGTAAAATGCCTGGACGAGCTGGGGGTAATAAATATCAACTGCAGGGACAAAGAGCCCAAGTAAATGGCACTCACCTAAAGCGGTAAGTGACTATGTGGCATAAGGATCCTCAATGAACAGGCTAATGTCAACCATGTGCTCGGGGTGAAAATCCCAATGCTCCCAATGACCTCATGGGATATCATGATTGGAAGTGGGTGGTACGTGATCGTCGTCCATGCTGTGAATGGTGGTCTCTAACTTAATTTACAAAATTCTCTTAAGCTTCCAAACCAATCTCAAACTGCCCTCCAAAAATTCTCAACACTCTAAGCAAGTCAACCACTACAAAAATCTCCTAATTATCTTCCAAAAATCCAAAATTAGAACAAAATCCCCACCTCCACTTCTCAATACAAAATAAGAAGGCCCAACAGAATCTGTACCTTTAATTATGGGGCTGGGCCAAATAGGGCCTCCCACATGCAGAATTACTCTTCGTGAGCTCAAAAATGGAGAAGAAGGATGATGATTGTGATGATCTTGGTGATGGATGATGATAGGGGTGTTCTTGGGGGTTTCGGACAAGAGAGAGAAAAGGGAGTCGTGAGAGAGAGAGGGAGAGAAGAGGGGTTTGAATTTTAAGTGACTGCGTGTGTAGTCATGTGCTTCAGTTTGATGCATCGAAGTGGCTACTTCGATGCATCAAAGTTGTCGATGCATCGAAGAATCAATGTATCGAACATCTATCTAAACAAGGTGCGAAAGCTGCTGGAATTGACATAGAAATGGGGCATTTAAAGATCGATGCATCGAAGTTGATTTCGATGCATCGAAGGAGCGATGCATCGAAGTGGGTACTTTGATGCATCGAAGCTTCCTTTGACTGTAATTTTGCAAAATTGCCCCAAGTCTGAAAAAATTAGGTTTCATCCTCAAGTCATACCTCTCACACTCTGACACATTCAAAAATATTTGGATACGTTCCTTTTGGATTCGAAGAGTCACACAGAACATGATAGGACCGCAAAAATGCCAAGTTTACCATCTACCGTGAGACGTGTACACAAATTATAGGTCCAAATATACGAGATCCGTCAAGTCGATGATATCCACGTATTCCATTTGCATTTGGTCAGTAATGCAAGGTTTCACCCTTTGCCCATTAATCTTAAAAAATATTCCGTCCTTGGGATCCTGTAGTTCCACCACTTCGTGGGGAGCAATGAAATTAATAATAAAAGGACTGTCCCATCAGGAATGAAGTTTTCCAGGAAATAGGTGAAGCCTAGAATTATAAAGCCAAACTTTTTGGCCTAGAGAGAATGATTTGGAACGGATATGACGAACATGGAAGGCCTTAGTCTTTGCCTTATAGATTTTTGCACTTTCTTATGCGTCATTCTGTATTTCTTCTAATTCACTTAACTATAGCTTCCGATTAGAGCCAGCCGACTTTATATCAAAATTGAACTTTTTAATAGTTGAAATGGCTTTGTGCTCAAGCTCAACTAGTAAGTGACATGCCTTATCATGCACAAGATAGTACGGTGACATGCCAATCAAGGTCTTATAAGTAGTTCGATACACCCACAATGCGTTATTTAGACGTTGCGACCAATCCTTGCAATCGGGGCGCATGATTTTTTCAAGAATATGCTTAATTTTTCTATTATATAATTTTACTTGGCCACTCGTTTAAGGGTGGTAAGGTGTAGCAACCTTGTGAGTGACAGAGTATTTGAGTAGCAAGGTTCGAAGGAACCGGTTGCAAAAATGTTTACCCTCATCACTGATGATGGCTCGAGGCATACTAAAATGACTAAAAATGTTTGTTTGGATGAACTTGACCACAACTGCATAATCATTGGTTCTGGTAGCCAAGGCCTTAACCCATTTAGATACGTAATCCACCACTATGAGTATGAATTTGAAATCGGTAGATTGTGGAAATGGGCCTATAAAGTCAATTCCCCAAACATCGAAGATATCGATGACTAAAATTGGGTTCAAGGGCACATATCTTTATGAGACATAGGGCCAAGGCACTGACATTGGTTGGCCAGAAGAAACCGCATTGAAGAATTTTGGAAACGGTCTTCCGAGCACTAAAATGACCTCCGCATTCTAATGTATGGTAGAAAGTAAGAATGCTAGGACTCTCACTCTCTGGCACACATCAACAGATGATTTGGTCTGGACAATACTTGAATAGATGAGGAACGTCCCAAAAATATGAACGTATTTAGGAATGGAAGCAGTCCTTTTCCTGTTTGGACCAAGAGGGTGGGATCTTCCCGGTTGCTAGAAAATTTACTATGTCAGCAAACCATGGAAGTTTCTCGTGAGTGACTTCAAATAGTTGCTCATCCGGAAAGGATTCGCTAATTGGAATTCAGTCGTGATAGCACTCTACAAGAATCTGAGATAAATGGTCGGTGACCACATTATCGGTACCCTTTTTATCCCGGATCTCAAAATCAAACTCTTGCAATAAGAGTGTTGTGTGCGGTTGCACTACTCGTAATTTATAAATTACCACTCATAATAGAATGAATCCTTGAAGGATAAGGCTCTAAGTTAAGGGTGTCAATCCCACAAAGACTACATAGGTATAATCCTCTAAAGGTTGAGGGTTGTTTCTTGTTTAAATCACAACCGGGTGTTGGTTGTTTTCTTACTCTAATTTGAAAGCATAAAAGATAATTAAAATACAAATTTTGAGAGAAGAGTTGAGGACTAGGGGCAAGACTTCACCACTAGCCTCGTAGAATGCCACACTTCTAATAAATTAGGGGAATTCATGCAATTGTATACTAAAAGACGCGTTGACAAGGCCCACATACGACGTCGCCAAGAGAATACACACACCTTAATATACTATAATCCATCTTCAAAAAGTGTGATTTTTCTACCACCTTCTTACTTAATTACCTAAGTGTAGCTAAATCACCGTCTCTAAGCATGGATTATGCAAATCTAGCTATGCATGTTATAGTGAAAACTAGTCTCAAGCCATCACTTGTAGTCCTTGTGAACTTACAAGTGTTTGAAGATCATGTGAAGAATTTAAGCAATCTAAGACAAGAAGATAAATTATAACACATGAACTTGAAGATTTTGTAAACTTATATTGATACATAAGGCTCAAGGCAAGAGACATATACACAAAAATACATAAAAATCCTCAATTCATTGAAGTTAGAACATATTTACAAGGCTACGGTTTGTCAAAACCCTAGAGAAGAATTAGTTGATCATGGTGGGCCAGAAGCACTCCATAGACAGAGATGGTCCCATGCTCAAAAGGGTCTTCAAGGCCTTACAAAGCCCTCTTTGAAGCTTTTCCTATCTAGAACTTCACTTTCTCTCTTTAGAATTCTATATATGCTCTCTATTACAAGAATTGTGATATCTTTTATTATTATTTATTTTCTAACTATATAACTGATCTGAGGCTCAAAATATCATAGAAATTCCGTTCAAGACTTTATCCAAGCAAAATTGGACAAATGGCAAGTAAAGAAAATATCTACAGAAAAATATCTTCTGCAGGATTGGGCGATGCATCGAAGTAGGGATTTCGATGCATCAAAGTTGCGATGCATCAAAGTAGGCACTTCGATACAACGATCTCTTCTTCTTTTGCAGATCTTCAACTCTTTAGCTTTTCGAGTCCGGTCTTGACATACCATTCATTATTCCTTAATATGAACTTTCCATAAAGCATGTTAGGACATAGGAATGCATTATTGAACTAATAAAGGAGTCAAATTATGCCGAATTCTATGTTTGAACCTGAAATCATCAAAAACATAAAAACACGTAAAAACTATACAATATGTGTAGCTATGGGATCAAAATAAATAAGTAAAGGTGCAAGAATGTATAACATTCAATACTTATCAAATAGTATCCATCGGATCAACTGGGTTTTAGTATCCCTTTTTGCCAATAAATGCCAAAGAGCGGCGTGATCTGAAATGACAATAACCTTGGATCCTAAGAGGTAAGATCTAAATTTGTCCCAGGCACAAACAACTGCAAGCAATTCCTTTTCCATAACTATATAATTCATTTGGGTTTTGGAGAAAGATTTACTTGCCTAATAAATCACATGCGGCAACTTGTCTATACGTTGCCCTAAGACAGCACCCATAGCAAAATCGGATGCGTCACACATGACCTCAAATGAGAGAGCCTAATTTGGAGGGAGTAGAATTGGAGCTGTTCATAGAAGTGTACGGAGTCTTTCAAAAGATTTAAGGCATGCTTCATCAAAGTAAAAAGAAGTACCTTTCTCCAAAAATTGGCACAAAGGCCGAGATATCTTACTAAAGTGTTTGATGAAACGACGATAAAAACCCACATAGCCAAGGAACAAACGAATGCCTCTCACCGATGACGATGGAGAAAGTTTAGATATGAGTTCTACCTTGGCTTTATCTACCTCTATACCTCGTTTGGACACAACATGCCCAAGTACAATTCCTTCTTGAATCATAAAATGGCTCTTCTCCCAGCTAAGAATAAGATTCGTGTCCTTACAACAGTTGAGCATAAGTGTAAGATTATGAAGGCACGAATCGAAGGAAAGTCCAAAAACAAAAAAAAAAATCATCCATGAACACTTCAAGGAACTTCTCCATCACGTCTAAGAAGATAGACATCATACACCATTGAAAAGTCGTCAGTGCATTACATAACCCAAAGGGCATGCGTCTATAAGCAAATGTTCTGAATAGACATGTGAAGGTGATTTTTTCTTGGTCTTGCGGGTCTACTGCGACTTGATTATAACTAGAATATCCATCTAAAAAGTAGTAGAAATTTTGGCCCACAAGCCTTTCTAGGATTTGATCAATGAATGAAAGTGGGAAATGATCCTTCCTAGATGAGGAGTTTAGTTTCCTATAGTCAATACACACTCGCTAACCCATGGTGGTGCGCTGAGGAACTAATTCTCCTTATTCATTTTAAAGCACTGTGATACCAGTTTTCTTTGGCACCACTTGCGTGGGGCTTACCCACTTGCTATCAAAGATGGGGTTTATATTACCAGCATCTAGCAGCTTGATAACTTCCTTCATGACTACCTCCTTCATGTTAGGATTTAACCACGTTGCACCTCTTGCGAGGTCTTTGCATCATCTTCCAAATATATGCGGTGTATACAAATGGAAGGGTCAATGTCTTTAAGTCAACAACAGTCCACCTTATGGCTCATTTATGTTCTTTTAAGACCATTATGAGTGAACACTCTTGGTCATTGTTTAGATTTGAAGCTATGATGACCGGTAAAGTGTCACTTGGGCCAAGAAACACATACTTGAGATTAGACGATAAATTCTTGAGCTCAAGTTGAGGGGGAGACACAAGAGATGGAATTGGAAGAGTACTTGAAAGAGTAGGAAGAGGCTCAAATGGTGTCTTCCACATGGGAAAGTCATTTATGACCGTGGCATCGAGCATTGTATTCACATCTTCAATTAATTGCTCAATGTCAAAGTCTTTAAAATTCAATTGACTCAGACACGCCTCTATGATAAGATTTGGGGAAGCATCTTGTCCACAAGTTCATCCACGACATCCAAACAAAATCAATCGCTTTTATCACTAGAGGTGTGGTGGAATGCGTTGAAGATTTTCAACCTAACAGTCATATTCCCGAAGGAGATGTCCATCACCCTGGTACGACAATTAATGCAAGCGTTAGCCGTAGCCAAGAATGGATGACCTAGAATGATCAGAATATGCCATGTAGGATCTTGGACAGGTTCAGTATCAAGGACTATGAAGTCCACTGGAAAATATAATTTATCCACTTTGATTAGAACATCCTCAATTATTCTACGTGGTTGCTTTACCGAACGGTTGGCAAGTTGCAACACAACTGTGGTTGGCTTAAGTTCTCCTAGCTCTAATTTATGATAAACTAAGTAGGGAAGTAGGGAAGTAAGTTAACACTTGCTCCCAAGTCAAGGAGGGCCCACTAGAATTTATGGTCACCAATGACATAAGAGATTGTTAGGGCACGCGGATCCTTGAATTTTGGAGGGGTGTTATTTTGAAGAATTGAATTCACCTGCTCAGTTAATTGGACTTTCTTAGGAATGTGGCTCCTAGATTTATGCTTTTGAGTGCATAAGTCCTTTAGAAATTTAGCATAGGAGGAAATTTGACTTATAGCATCTAAGAGAGGAAGGTTAATTTTAACTTGTTTAAAGATTTCTATCATATCTTGCAATTTCTCTCCTTGCTTCCAAATTGAGAAGGTTCCCTTAATCTTTGCGAAAAGGGAACTCGAGGTTCATATGAAGCCTCTTGAATTGGAATTGGAATTGACGAGAATTCAGCTTCATTTTCCTTGCCTTTGTCTTTTGGATTATTGGAAGCTTCTTTTGGATTCTTAGGACAATTATTTGGATTTATAAGGATTTTTGGATTCATCGGACGCTCACATTCTCTCTCTTTTATTTTATTAACCAAATTCTCTAACACTCTACCACTCCTTAAAGTAGTAACTGATTGAGCTTGTTCTTGATTAAACTCAAAAGAATGAGAAGCATCATCAATTACTTGCACTCCATTAGGGTTTGCAACCGTTTGGCTAGGCAATTTTCCCCCCTCTCATCGAATCATTGCATTAGCTAGCTATCCCAATTGGGACTCTATCTTTGCAATAAATTGTTAGTGGGCATTGATCTTTTGGGTATTGATTTCAATGTTGCCTAAAGCAGCCAAAACCTTATCCTCAAACTGGGGTTTCGAGAAGGTGGTTGATTGGGAGTGTAGTAAAAACTCGAGTTTGGACTTGGTTGATAAGGTTTAGGTTGGAATTGAGATTGATCTAATTGTCCTTGGGGTCCCCGAGGTCCTTGATATTGACCTTGGTTCCCATATTGGAATTGGTTTTGATCTCTCCATCCGGGATTATAGAAGTTTTGATAGGAACCTTGACCCGGCCTAGAATAAAGTGTATTTGCTTGCTCTTGTGAGAATTCAGGATATTTTCCCGCATGAGGACAATCCTTTATATAATGAGAAGGACTAGAGCAAAAAGAACACACGCCGTATGTTGGATGAAGAGTAGGATTAGGAATAATAGGATGGAAGGAAGAAGAAGAAGAAGACCCGACTAACATGACTTGATCTACTTTCTTTTATAGGGCCTCTATCTTCCTATCAGTTGCTTGCTCCTTACACATTTCAAAGATGCTTTTAGTTTGGGCATTAAGAGGAGCAACTACTGATAGGCCACGTCGGTCAACAAGGGCCATTAGGCCAAATCCCAAATACCTAGGATGAAGTTGGATGTAAGAAGCTCGTTTGCAGAAAGGTGGGACGTGAGGTGGGATGTGCGTAACGAAACAATAGTCCATTGCAGTAAAGCTTACGAGAATAACGAGAAGAAGATTATGCTGGTAGACTGGGTCACTTATAGTTGCGAGCTTTACGTCACTTTTATTTTCTTTAGTTCTGTTTTGTTTTCACGTGTTCTGTTTTTAAATTTTTTACGTATGTTTGAGTTTCGTTTGTTAGCCACCAATTTTCTTTTTATTTTGGGTTTCTTGTACATGGCTTGGCTTATTTAAAGCAGCTGAAAGTTATCAATGGGGAATCAAGAAATCACTTGCAGTCAAATTGTGGTACGTTTCTCACCTGAAGAGAAAACAAGTTATCTTGGCACTTATACACTCTAAGTTTGGGACCTATCATTGGTATCAGAGCCAGGTTACTTATGGGAACCAATAAGGAATGAATTGAGCAGTTGGAGGTAGGCTCAATGGAGTGCAAGATGGGCTACACTGGATGGAGCTTGGCATAGCTGACGAGCTACGACATTTGGAAGAAACTCTTAACCGTATCTCTGATGTACTCCTTGCAGATCAGGAGCCTCCAAACCATGGTAACCAATACCGAGAAGGCCACAATGGGGGATGACTTGTTATATTCTCCAAAATGGCAAAATTAGAGTTTCCTCGATTTTCTAGAGATGACCCGACGAAGTGGTTCAATCGTGTGAACCAATTCTTTGAATTAGAGAATACTCCCAAAGCACAGAAAGTATCTTTGGCCTCTTACCACTTGGAAGGAGAGGCCAACCAGTGCTGGCAATGGATCCGCAGGATATTCCAAGAGGAAGGACGCGTTCTCTCGTGGGCAACTTTTTACGACAAACTCTGGGCTCGCTTTGGGCCTTCGGAGTGCGAAGATTTTGATGAAGCTCTTTCAAGGATCAGGCAGACTGGCTCTATGCGTGAATACTAGCAGGGATTTGAATGATTGGGCAATCGGGTCAGAGGCTGGACGTGAAAGGCTCTTAACGAAATTCGCATGTTTAAACCACAGACATTAAAAGATGTTATCAGCTTCGCACGAATAAAGGATGACCAACTAGTGAGACAGAGGAGGTTCATACGACCTGCACCATTAGTGCGAGCTCCCCTAGCTCTTCCTCCAGCAAATCACGCAGCGCCAGTAACACCTGTCGCCCCTATTCGGCGACTGAGTTGGGATGAAATGTAGCAGAAGCATCTCCAAGGTTTATGTTTTAATTGTAATGAACGTTTTACCGCAAGACATAGATGTCAAGGGCCATGGATACTCATGTTAGAGGGACACGATGGCGGTGACAACGTTATCTATGACGACGTCACCAAAGAATAGCATGCAGAAGGAAACCATGAGGAGCTTATCGAACCAGAGATTATACTGCATGCATTAACAGGGTGGACCGCACCCAAGACCATGCGAGTAGTTGCCAGGATCGGTTCCCACGAAGTTATCGTACTAATAGACAATGGGTCAACTTACAACTTCATTAGTGAGCGGTTAGTGAATGAACTGCAGTTACCAGTGATGCCAACCAAAAGGTTCAACGTGCGAATAGCTAACAGAGAAAAATTGAAATGTCAGGGGCGTTTTGAAGAGGTATGAGTGGACCTTCAAGGCACTCTTTTCTCTTTAACTCTCTATTATCTTCCTAATATAAGGGAGGCATATCGGGATACTTAATATTAATAAGGTATTTTATTTAACAAAATGTCCTGACATGTAAGGACTGTCTTTAGTTTGAACTTAAAAAATAGGTTCTATAATTTGTGTGATAATGGATGGATTGGGATGGTGGGTAGGATGGTTTCTATTTTGGGACAGAGGTTAAATAAGGAAATGATACTTATGCATCTATGTTTGATGGATTAGGATGGTGTGGAGGATGGTTCTTATTTTGGGACAAAAGTTAAATAAGGAAATGATATGTGTACATGTATATATTTTATTGTTCCTCATATAGAGAGTATGTTTACTGGTTCTCTGATTGAGTTGTAGTAGAGATAACTTGCTCGTGGGTTTAACCCACTTTGTTGATATTTCAGATTTCAGGTAGTTTCCACCTCGAGGTCAGAGCGTGGAGTTCGTAAAGCGTGGCGGTCATCTATTCCTTACCAGACTTTAGTATAGGGACTTAGATCTTTTCATAAAGTATTTTACTTTTATGATTTTTGGTTAAAGGGGTTCTTGAGTTACTGGACTTCTAAGTTGTATTGTTCAGACTAGTATTATGTTTATTTAATGTTATTTATTATTTTCGTTGACTTTCTTTTCAGCATTTATAATTCTTTTTATTCTGTCCTTGTATTTTATGCTTGTTGCTATCAGTTGTAAGTATCCCTTACGTTTTACGTGTGAGACTTGCCACCTCATGCGTGAAATTTTATAGGGGGTATTTCATGTCAAGATTGCCAGGCATGTTAGGATTGCCTAATACCTAATAAGGTATCTGTACATTATATTTGGAGGTATGTCCAGATTGCCGAATACCTAATAAGGTATTCATAAAAAAACAAGTATAGGTATGTCAGGATTGCCTAATACTTAATAAAAAATTTAGTTATGTGTTTAGGAGGATTGCCACTTGTCGAACTTAGAAAATAGGTTCTATAATTTGTGTGATAACGGATGGGTTGGTACGGTGTGTAGGATGGTTTCTATTTTGGGACAGGGGTTAAATGAGGAAAGGATACGTATATGTCTATGTATTTTATTGTTCCTCATATAGAGGGTATGTTTGTCAATCCTCTGTTGGGTGGTAATAGAGGGAACTTGTTCGTGGGTTTAACCCACTTTGTTGATATTTCAAATCCCAGGCAGTTTTCACCTCGAAATTAGAGCGTGGAGTTCATAGAGTGCGGCAATCATCTATTCCTTACCAGACTTCAGTGTAGGGACTTAGATCTTTTCATAAATTATTTACTTTTATAATTTTTAGTTAAGGGGTCCTTGAGTTACGGGACTTCCAAATTGTATCGTTCAGACTTGTATTATGTTTATTTAACATTTTTTTTTATTTCAATTAGACTTTCCTTTCAGCATTTATAATTTTTTTTCTTTTGTCCTTGTAGTCTATTCTTTTATGCTATCAGTTGTAGGTATCCCTTATGTTTTATGTATGAGACTGACCACCTCATGCGTGAAATTATAAGGGGTATTTCACGCAGCCTCCTAATTCGCTCCTACGGGAGCTTAACTTGGCTTAATCTAACTGCTGCCTTTAACATTCTCTGTGAATTCTGGAATAGGCTGTTGCTGTAGAGACCGTGACCAATTTTGGCCGGTTTTGCATTTTTCGCATTATAATTGCCATAAATGCATTTTGAATGGTGTTTAACATGTTTTGAGTGTGGGAAACATGTTTGGGAAGTGTTTTTAAGGTTTTGGAAAGTTTTCAGGAAAATTGAAGAAGTTTGACTTTTTGGTCAAACCGGGGCCCGAGGTGCGACTTAAGTGGGTCCGGGAATTCGAAAAATTCTTGAAAATATTTATTTTTGAGAATGGCTGAGATGAAATGTTTAGAGAGTAGAGGAAGTGATTTTGAGACCGTAGGAGTTTTCGGAATCGAAAAAGGAGTCCGGGAAGGTACGTTAAGTGGCCCGGGGGTATTTTGGTCTTTTTACAAACCCTAGATATTTTAAATATCAGTGGCACAGATATTCAGCCATATCTCACGCCTCTTTCTCTCTCTAAAGCTCTCCATCTTCAAAGCTCTCCCTTCTCTCTACATTTCGGACCCGTTCGGGTTGGATTCAAGACTCGCTGAAGGAGGGAGATACGTAGGGGACTGTTAGGGCTTCCATTTGAACCGAACAAAGTGGTGATTCGGCAAGGTAGACTCTGCTGGAAAATTGGTGAAGTGCTTGAAAGGCCTTCATTTTTGAGGCAGGGGTTCTTCTTCTCTTCTAATTGTCGATTCTAGGGTTTCGGGTGAAGAAGAGAGGTGTAGGTTATGTTTCACATGCTTTAGGATGGTGAGAGGTGTGGAAAGTTGTATTTTCTTCTTCTCTAGAGTCCTATCTTTTCACAATTGTGTATATTGTGTTGGTGGTAGCATGTGGGTTTGAAGTATGTGAGTGTAAGAAATTGATACATAGGCATTATGTGCTCAATTTGGTGTATATGTGGATAAATGTGTACCAAGTGTCATATATGTGATTATATGTGAGAATGTGGTTGTTGAATACATGTTTAGTTCTACGTGCTAAAATTATGCATTGAATGTAGCATGAGTAAAATATGCTAATTTTGAAGTGGTATGCATATGAGATGATATATGCATGTGTTATACATATATGTGCTATATGTGGTGTGTGGTGATGAAAAATATGCTTATTACTTCTTTTTAGTATCAATGAGCATGAGTTGAGCATGAAAATAAAATGTCATGTGTTTATGCATTCATATTGCATATGTGAAAAGTTGCGGGAAAAATGACACAAAAGGGGTACACGGGGCTTCGGAGTGGTCCAACCGTGTTGTGTAATGTGGTAAAATTACCCACTATGTATGGCCCTCGGAGTGGACCCGCCATACTAAGGCTTAATGCCTAGGATCGGAGTATGTCCAATACTAATGACCCCTCGGAGTTGTCCCGGTCATAGGATGATTATCGGAGAATGCCCATGATTTGTGAGCCTCGGAGTTGCCCCCTCACTCTATAGCAATCCCATATATTGCTATGGTAGAATGACCTTTCAGAGTTGTCCCGGTCATTGGATGGTTATCGGAGGTGTCCAAGGTTACATGATCCTCGGAGCGGGCCAATCATGTAGGGTATCGGATGAGGACCGAGAGAGAGCATTTACTCACTTTAATGCTTTTATGTTTGAACATGTTATACATGATTCGTGATATGTGCAATTCTCTTAAATTGCTATTATTGATGTGTTTGTGAGATTGTGGACGTGGCATGTAGTGTATTCATATGCATTTCATGTAGGTCGTGTCGGGTCGGCACCTAGAAGGGTTGGGGAACCTTTACTGAGCCACAGTGGTGCTCACCCCTTTATTATAAACTCTTTTACAGATAAAGCGCCGATGACGGATGGGACATGAGTGTCCAAGTGGAGCTCTAGTGGTGTTTATGCTACCTTTTGGATGTTGAGCATTTTGTGGCTATCCATGCCGGCTTGTGGCATGGGACTTATGTTTTGAGTTGTGGTTGTACTTTGGACATATGTACTTTTGATGTATGTATTGGATTATAAACTTGTTGGATGTGAAAGGACAACGGTTTAATATGTGTAGCGCCCATGGTGGCATTTTATTCATTTTGATGATGTTTCCATTTTAAATGGGTTGTGTGCGTGAAAGAAATGATTCATTTTGGTATATGAATTCAATTATGAAAGTGATTTGAGTGTGAGATTGGTGTTATGGAAATGAATTTGGGAATTAAGGATGGTTTATACACTTGAGTTTTGGGTGTATTGTGGACCTAGGGAAATTTCTATGATTATGCAAGATTTGAGATTCAAATGTATAGGTTGATGTGCGAGTATGATTTTATATCAATGGTAGATGATTCATATGAAATATGAATGATCTAAGGTGGTTTGGTTGAGATTTGGGTTCAATTTGATCTTGTGTAGGTGTTTGGGAATTTTCGGGCAGTGCATTTCGATCAATCGAAATGCCCATTTCGATTAATCGAGATGCCCATCTCGATTGATCGAAATGGTTGTGAGACTTTATGTATTTTCAAGCCTTATTTCGATTAATCGAAGTCCCAATTTCAATTAATCGAAATAATGCAGGTCCAAGATACCGAGAGGGTGTTTGCTTCGATTGATCGAGATTACTATTCACAACTTTTTTCCAAAACTTCATTTTGACGTAATTTCTTTGTTCTAGATCGGAATTGAGCGTGGTTTTTTTTTAACTTGAGTATTTTTGGATTCTCTATCCAATGGTGTAAGCCTTAGACCCAGATTCCAAACACAGGAAGTTTTGAGGCTCGAAAGTGAGTGATTCTTAAAAGTGTGGGCAAGTAAATGTTCACTAAGGTGTGTGATTTGATGTAGGGCCCATGGGGATTGGTTAAGATGGATTTGTGTGCATTCATTTGCATGAATTAGGTTAAGCTTCCGCGGGAAATGAGGGTAATGAGGGTCTATTGGGCTAAATAGACAGTTTAACCTCCGGTTCTCTAAGAGTTAGAAATCGGGGTGTTATAACATAGTATCAAACCTTGATACTAATGCATAGAGTGTAATTGAGATTGTTCACAGGGTTGAGTGAACGGATTCACATCCGGGTTTCGGGGCGTGACAGGAATGGTATCAGAGCATCAGGTTAGAAAACCTGAGGACGATGGGTAGTAGTTATACCATGTGTGAATTAGAGGAGTACCTGATACCAGAGTGGTATCAGAGCACTAGGTTGGAATACCTAGGGACGAAGGGTGAGACTTGATTTAGCGATCACTTGAGGTTAAGGATTGGAACAGAAGGATTTTGACTTGAGATTCTAAATTGCTTATGTGGAACTTTATGTATGCTTACGTCTTCATAACATGCTTTTGTGGATTAAATTGACATGGCATATGTAAGCATGATGGATATGTGTGAGAAGTGTAAATTTGTTGGACTTAAAATTTTCTTTGTTGTGCATATAGAAAGAAATGCCTCCAAGAAGAGCGCGAGACATTGGCGCTGATGCTCCTCAGGAGCCAACAGATGGAACGCAGTTTATGTGTGACATGGCTGACACTATGAGGCGAATGGCTAGGGAAGCCAGAGAAGAGGAGGTTCAAGCATTGCCTTAGGTTGCCTTGAGCCGACAGATGGTGGCAATGAAGGAATATGTGAAATTTAAGCCACCTACCTTTGATGGCGCGCGGGATCCACTAGTGGCTGAGAATTGGATAGACCAAACTCACAAACTCATGGTTGCTCTTGCAATCGATGAGGATTTGAAAGTGGGAGTAGCGGCACTTCACTTACAAGGAGAAGCTGATCGGTGGTGGCAATTCATCGAGAATGTCCACAATACCGAGACCATGGACTAGGAAACCTTTAAGGGTTTATTCTTTGACAAGTTCTTTCCGGCTTCGGTGAAAGACCGGATGAGGCAAGAGTTCATAGACTTAGTCCAAGGGGACTTGGATGTGATGGGGTACAAGACCAAATTTACATCTTTGGCTCGCTTTGCCCAGGAAATGGTAGCTAATGAAGAGCTAAAGGTGAAAAAGTTTGTGAAGGGACTGAAAACCTCTATCAGAAAGAGGGTATCCATTTTGGGTTTGAGGACCTACAGTGAGGTGGTTGATAGAGCCCTGGTGGCTGAGGAGGATGACAGGGACACTCAGAGGTTGTGGGACTCTGGACAGCAAGCTAAGGGTACGGGTACCTCTTCGAGTGGTCATGGGAGGAAAAGAAATAGGGAGGGCAGATCAGGTTCCCAGGGGCAGCAGCAGACTCACCCGGTACCTTCATTGTCCTTACCTACTGGATCTGCACGATCCACAGTTATGTGCTATCATTGCCAGCAGTCTGGCCATTTTCGTTCTGAGTGCCCTCAGAGGCAAATAGTGGCATCTGTGCCGGTGGCTTCGGTGGGAGAACGTGTATGCTTTCATTGCAAGCAATCCGGCCATGTTAGGGCCAACTGTCCACAGAAACAGAGTACACCGAGTGGTATGGGGGCTCAGCAGAGGGCTGGGCAGACAGCTACGGTACAGTCTGGTTTCAGGACATTACCGCCACCTCATCCAGTGCATTCTGTACAGGGATCTCGGGTAGCGAGAGGTTCCATGCCTGCTTCTAGTCAGCAGTCAGGGTTACAGGGGACTGGTTAGCAGTCGCGGGGCCGTGTGTTCATGCTTGCTCCGGCAGAGGACGTACCAGGACCGTCGGTGGTCAGAGGTATTTTCCTGGTTTCTAGATCGTGGGCTAGGGTGTTGATAGATTCAGGTGCATCACATTCATTCATATCTGTTGCATTTGCTTGTGCCTTGGGGCTGCGGGTGTCATCACTGGAGTCACCATTATCCATTGATACACCAGTTGGGGGTAGGGTTACCCTGGATAGAGTGTGTCGGTCTTGTGAGATCGAGGTTGCTGGGCATCGACTAGTGTTCGACTTTGTGTTACTAGACATGACCACTTTTGATGTCATTCTAGGCATGGACTGGTTATCTACATTTAGAGCCACGATTGATTGTCTCCGTAGGAGAGTGACAGTGTGCACACCCGAGGGTGATTGCTTTTATTTTGTAGGAGAACGGGATGATTTCTATGTTCCGTCTCTGTTTGGTTCCTATGTGAGGGACGGGGTTGGATATTTCCTAGCTAGCTTATTAGCCGAGGAGGATGAGATTGTGACTAGTGGAGGATTTCCACCGGTGGTTAGAGAGTTTGTGGATGTGTTTTCGTAGGACTTGACAGAGTTGCCTCCGATGAGAGATGTTGTGTTTAGCATTGATCCTGCTCCTGGTACCGCGCCTATCTCTATGGCACCGTACCTGATGGCACTGGCAGAGTTGATGGAATTGAAAGATCAATTGCAGGAATTGTTGGATAAGGGATTTGTACGACCTAGTACATCGCCTTGGGGAGCTCCGGTCCTTTTTGCTAAAAAGAAGGACGGATCTTTACGGTTATGCATAGACTACCGTAAGTTGAACCAAGCAACGATTAAGAACAAGTATCCTTTGCCAAGGATAGATGACTTGTTTGATCAGCTTAAGGGTTCGACTTGCTTTTCGAAGATCGACTTGAGGTCGGGGTATTACCAGTTGAGGGTAAGGGAAGAGGACATTTCGAAGATAGCTTTTCGAACTAGATATGGCCACTATGAGTTTCTAGTGATGCCATTTAGATTGACGAATGCACCAGCAACGTTCATGGATTTGATGAACCGGATATTCAGGGTGTACTTGGATTGGTTTGTGGTGGTCTTCGTGGATGACATTCTTGTGTATTCTCCTTCTATGGAGGAGCATGAGATCCATTTGAGGACAGTGTTACAAACATTGTGAGAGCACCGTTTGTATGCCAAATTTGAAAAATGTGAATTTTGGCTAACGGAGGTAAAGTTCCTAGGATACGTGGTGTCGGAAGGAGGAGTATCGGTAGACCCTTCTAAGATTGAAGCGGTAATGGATTGGGAGAGGCCTAAGAGCGTATTCGAGATACGTAGCTTCTTGGGATTGGCAGAATATTATCGGCGTTTCGTGAAAGACTTTTCGAAGTTAGCAGCGCCGATGACCAAGCTTACTCGTAAAGGAGTTAAGTTTGAGTGGAACGAGGCTTGCGAGCATTCCTTTATGGAATTAAAGCGTAGATTGACTAGTGCTCCAATATTGATTATTCCCGAGCGCGGTTTGGGTTATGTCATCTACTGTGACGCTTCACGGGGTGGTTTGGGATGTGTGTTGATGCAGACCGAGAAGGTTGTTGCATATGGTTCCCGACAGTTGAAGATCCACGAGCAGAATTACCCGACTCATGACTTGGAGTTAGCAGCGGTAATTTTTGCTTTGAAAATGTGGAGGCATTATCTCTACGGAGAGAAGTTTGAAGTTTTCTTCGATCATAAGAGTTTGAAGTACCTTTTTACGCAAAAGGACTTGAATATGAGACAGAGGAGATGGGTTGAATACATGGAAGACTACAACTTTGATCTTCAGTATCACCCGGGAAAAGCTAATGTGGTTGCCGATGCATTGAGCAGGAAATCACATGGTACTTTGGCTAGCATCGCCATTCATGAATGGGAGATGATGGAAGACATCTCAGAAATGGGATTGTGCTTCAGTGAGAGTGATGGACATGCCACTTTGTTCACACTCATAGCGCAACCAACTCTAGTGAGCAGGGTGGTTGAGGAGCAGAGGCATGACACAGAGTTAGAGAGCATTCGCACTCGGATTACGGGTGGTGAGACAGTGGAGGATTGGGTTATCCATTCAGACGGAGGTCTGAGGTTCAGAGACAGGATGGTTGTTCCATTGGCTTGTAGGGATGAGGTCCTGAGGGAGTTTCATAGCTCCAGACTTGCAGTACATCCCGGTGGTACCAAGATGTACCATAACCTTCGTAGACAGTATTGGTGGAAGGGCATGAAAAAGGACGTCGCACGATTTGTGGCGAGGTGCCTCACTTGTCAACAAGTGAAGGCCGAGCATCAGAGACCGGCAGGTTTGTTACAGCCCTTACCGGTAGCTATGTGGAAGTGGGAACACGTCACTATGGACTTTGTGACGGGGTTACCTAGGATAAGGAAGAGTCATGATGCAGTTTGGGTCATTGTGGATAGGTTGACCAAGGTAGCTCATTTTCTCCCTATTCGAGTGACAGATGATGTGGATACTCTCAGTCGGTTGTATGTTGACCAGATTGTGAGATTGCACGGAGTGCCAGTTTCCATTGTGTCTGATAGAGATCCGAGATTCACATCACGATTTTGGCAGAGTTTTTAGGCTGCACTTGATACGATCCTCCATTTCAGTACGGCTTTCCATCCTCAGACAGATGGTCAGTCGGAGCGTACTATACAAATTTTGGAGGATATGCTTAGAGCATGTGCACTTGATTTTCTAAGCAGTTGGGAAGATCACCTTCCATTGGTGGAGTTTGCGTACAATAATAGCTACCAAGCTAGTATTGAGATGGCTCCATTTGAGGCCTTGTATGGTAGACCTTGTAGGTCGCCAGTTTGTTGGACAGAGGTTGGTGAGACAGTGGCTTTGGGGCCGGATATAGTCAGAGAGACTACAGAAAAGATTAAGATTATACGGCAGCGCTTGCTTACGGCTCAGAGTCGTCAGAAAAGTTATGCTGACAAAAGGCGGAGGCCTTTAGTATTTGAGGTGGGGGACCATGTCTTCTTGAAAGTCTCGCCACGACGGGGTTTGATGAGGTTTGGGCGTAGCAGAAAGCTAGTCCCACGGTTTATCGGTCCATTCGAGATATTGGATCGTGTGGGTGAGGTCGCATACCGCTTGGCATTGCCACCGCAATTGTCAAGTGTGCACAATACTTTCCACGTTTCGATGTTGAGAAAGTATGATCCGGATCCTTCACATGTGTTAGATTGGACAAATCTTGAGGTGGAGGAGGATGTGTCTTACGAGGAGAGACCAGTACAGGTTTTGGATGCTAGGGAGCAAGTGCTTCGGGGCAAGACTATTCCATTGGTTAAAGTCCTTTGGAGACATCACGGAGTCGAGGAGGCTACATGGGAGCGAGAACAAGAAGTCCGCTCAAAATATCCCGAGTTATTTTCTACTTGAGGTATGTTTCTAATTTCGGGGACGAAATTCCCTTAAGGGGGGGAGGTTGTAGAGACCGTGACCAATTTTGGCCGGTTTTGCATTTTTCGCATTATAATTGCCATAAATGCATTTTGAGTGGTGTTTAACATGTTTTGAGTGTGGGAAACATGTTTGGGAAGTGTTTTTAAGGTTTTGAAAAGTTTTCAGGAGAATTGGAGAAGTTTGACTTTTTGGTCAAACCGGGGCCCGGGGTGCGACTTAAGTGGGCCCGGGAATCCGGAAAATTCTTGAAAATAGTTATTTTTGAGAATGGCTGAGATGAAATGTTTAGAGAGTAGAGGAAGTGATTTTGAGACCGTAGGAGTTTTCGGAATCGAAAAAGGAGTCCGGGAAGGTACGTTAAGTGGCCCGGGGGTATTTTGGTCTTTTTGCAAACCCTAGATATTTTAAATATCAGTGGCACAGATATTCAGCCATATCTCACGCCTCTTTCTCTCTCTAAAGCTCTCCATCTTCAAAGCTCTCCCTTCTCTCTACATTTCGGACCCGTTCGGGTTGGATTCAAGACTCGCTGAAGGAGGGAGATACGTAGGGGACGGTTAGGGCTTCCATTTGAACCGAACAAAGTGGTGATTCGGCAAGGTAGACTCTGCTGGAAAATTGGTGAAGTGCTTGAAAGGCCTTCATTTTTGAGGCAGGGGTTCTTCTTCTCTTCTAATTGTCGATTCTAGGGTTTCGGGTGAAGAAGAGAGGTGTAGGTTATGTTTCACATGCTTTAGGATGGTGAGAGGTGTGGAAAGTTGTATTTTCTTCTTCTCTAGAGTCCTATCTTTTCATAATTGTGTATATTGTGTTGGTGGTAGCATGTGGGTTTGAAGTATGTGAGTGTAAGAAATTGATACATAGGCATTATGTGCTCAATTTGGTGTATATGTGGATAAATGTGTACCAAGTGTCATATATGTGATTATATGTGAGAATGTGGTTGTTGAATACATGTTTAGTTCTACGTGCTAAAATTATGCATTGAATGTAGCATGAGTAAAATATGCTAATTTTGAAGTGGTATGCATATGAGATGATATATGCATGTGTTATACATATATGTGCTATATGTGGTGTGTGGTGATGAAAAATATGCTTATTACTTCTTTTTAGTATCAATGAGCATGAGTTGAGCATGAAAATAAAATGTCATGTGTTTATGCATTCATATTGCATATGTGAAAAGTTGCGGGAAAAATGACACAAAAGGGGTACACGGGGCTTCGGAGTGGTCCAACCGTGTTGTGTAATGTGGTAAAATTACCCACTATGTATGGCCCTCGGAGTGGACCCGCCATACTAAGGCTTAATACCTAGGATTGGAGTATGTCCAATACTAATGACCCCTCGGAGTTGTCCCGGTCATAGGATGATTATCGGAGAATGCCCATGATTTGTGAGCCTCGGAGTTTCCCCCTCACTCTATAGCAATCCCATATATTGCTATGGTAGAATGACCTTTCAGAGTTGTCCCGGTCATTGGATGGTTATCGGAGGTGTCCAAGGTTACATGATCCTCGGAGCGGGCCAATCATGTAGGGTATCGGATGAGGACCGAGAGAGAGCATTTACTCACTTTAATGCTTTTATGTTTGAACATGTTATACATGATTCGTGATATGTGCAATTCTCTTAAATTGTTATTATTGATGTGTTTGTGAGATTGTGGACGTGGCATGTAGTGTATTCATATGCATTTCATGTAGGTCGTGTCGGGTCGGCACCTAGAAGGGTTGGGGAACCTTTACTGAGCCACAGTGGTGCTCACCCCTTTATTATAAACTCTTTTACAGATAAAGCGCCGATGACGGATGGGACATGAGTGTCCAAGTGGAGCTCTAGTGGTGTTTATGCTACCTTTTGGATGTTGAGCATTTTGTGGCTATCCATGCCGGCTTGTGGCATGGGACTTATGTTTTGAGTTGTGGTTGTACTTTGGACATATGTACTTTTGATGTATGTATTGGATTATAAACTTGTTGGATGTGAAAGGACAACGGTTTAATATGTGTAGCGCCCATGGTGGCATTTTATTCATTTTGATGATGTTTCCATTTTAAATGGGTTGTGTGCGTGAAAGAAATGATTCATTTTGGTATATGAATTCAATTATGAAAGTGATTTGAGTGTGAGATTGGTGTTATGGAAATGAATTTGGGAATTAAGGATGGTTTATACACTTGAGTTTTGGGTGTATTGTGGACCTAGGGAAATTTCTATGATTATGCAAGATTTGAGATTCAAATGTATAGGTTGATGTGCGAGTATGATTTTATATCAATGGTAGATGATTCATATGAAATATGAATGATCTAAGGTGGTTTGGTTGAGATTTGGGTTCAATTTGATCTTGTGTAGGTGTTTGGGAATTTTCGGGCAGTGCATTTCGATCAATCGAAATGCCCATTTCGATTAATCGAGATGCCCATCTCGATTGATCGAAATGGTTGCGAGACTTTATGTATTTTCAAGCCTTATTTCGATCAATCGAAGTCCCAATTTCAATTAATCGAAATAATGCAGGTCCAAGATACCGAGAGGGTGTTTGCTTCGATTGATCGAGATTACTATTCACAGCTTTTTTCCAAAACTTCATTTTGACGTAATTTATTTGTTCTAGATCGGAATTGAGCGTGGTTTTTTTTTAAATTGAGTATTTTTGGATTCTCTATCCAATGGTGTAAGCCTTAGTCCCAGATTCCAAACACAGGAAGTTTTGAGGCTCGAAAGTGAGTGATTCTTAAAAGTGTGGGCAAGTAAATGTTCACTAAGGTGTGTGATTTGATGTAGGGCCCATGGGGATTGGTTAAGATGGATTTGTGTGCATTCATATGCAAGAATTAGGTTAAGCTTCCGCGGGAAATGAGGGTAATGAGGGTCTATTGGGCTAAATAGACAGTTTAACCTCCGGTTCTCCAAGAGTTAGAAATCGGGGTGTTATAACATAGTATCAAACCTTGATACTAATGCATAGAGTGTAATTGAGATTGTTCACGGGGTTGAGTGAACGGGTTCACACTCGGGATTCGGGGTCGGTCCGGGGGAGTCCTGGCTGTCCGGGTTTCGGGGCGTGACAGTTGCTATAGCAATTTTTTAAAATATCGACATTTGACTTTTAGTTCAATTTGAGGAGCCAATTAATTTGGCTATTGTTGTCTTGGGCTTCGCCCCCTTTAATTTGCCTAGGGTGTGGTCTCCCCTAAGCTTTCACACATCTGACTATGTAATTATTTATTTTTTATATAATTTTCTTGAATTTTCGAGAAAAAAAAAAACAAGAACAAAGAAAGTTGAAAAAACATTAAAACAAATTGTTCTAAAAAAAAAAATAAAACAAATATATTTACTTATAATTTTTATTTCTTGTTTTGGCTAATGCAGAATGAAATACAATTAGCGTTTGGCTGTCTTGTGCGTGTGCGTGTGTATAGAGGTATATAATATAGTATGTATTAACAAGAAAACTGTTAGGAATTTTCACCATGTTCTTTGGAAGTCTCAACATGTTATATATATAACTCATACTTTGTTCCTGAGCCGATGAAACAACCTTGTCCCACCCACCAATTATATGGTCATCCCAGAATCACCATATTCATATAAACATAACGAAAAGTGGCACTGTAATCAAGTGTCACAGGCAAAAAACCGATAATGCAAGCTTCAGTCATGATTGGCAGTATGCTCTTGCTTGTTTTGCTACTCAACCTGTGTGACGCAGTCCTCACAGACAAGGTGCACGTAAGTATCAACAACAGATTGGGCAACGGAAAAATCATGACCGTCCATTGCCAATCCAAAGAAAACAGATGGACTGCTTTCTTCCATCTGTTTCTCTTCTCAACATTCTTGATGCCTATTTCCTCTTTTATGTACCAGCAAAAACTCTACAAGCTAGGCTTTGTTTCAATAAACTGAGAGAAAGGAAAAGAAAAGATAAAATTAGTTACATGATACAAAAGAAAACAAAGGATAATCTTGTATTCATGTTTAAAAAGAAAACGATAACAAAAAAAAAAAAAATTTATTTTAATCAATTTACTATTATACCCATTGTACATGTTTATATTACAAAATACAATACATACTATCAAACATGAGAAAAGATTCTTAAAACAAGTTTAATTCAAGGTTCCCTAAATACTCAGACACGTTTCGCTGTACCAGTTTCTTTTCTAACAAAGTAAACAATAAGATCTAATTAAAAAACAATGTAATTTCAGATGAAAGATGGAGTGGGGCAAAAACAATGTAATTTTTTAATGCAACATCTGAAATAAAAAAATGTAGTTAACAAGAACAGAAACTAGAATCAGTAGTGTATTAAAGATATCGCTACAAACAATGAATCAGTTATTTGTCTTACGTGAATTTTATATAAACATGATATTTCATTTATACAAGTTAGTAATTAAGCTGATGACAAGTCAGTACAGGTTCTGCAAAAGATAGGTTGAAAAAAGAACTCATGGATATCCTTTCAGCTTCAGCAACAGCATCTACCATCCCAAAACCGACCTGGAAAAAGATCTATTTTTCAGCAAGTATCTAAGGTGGACACGGTTACAAATATGAACAAATAAGCTTTGTGACTTTTTGCCTTATAAACTAATGTTTTTACCCAACATAATTCACAACCATAACAAAAGAAAGCAAATAAACATAGATGCCCTAATATGTTAGAATGGGATTTAGATGTCTTAAACAAAATTCTTCTAAAATGTTAGTGGCCATTTTAGGTATTATGGAAGTATTATTTATCCGGCTATTCTTACTCTTCAAATTTTCTTATTTTTGGAGGGATAGAAAATGAGAGATTTGAAATAATAAGTTATTCCTCCAAATCTTTTTTAATCATTTTCTTTCTCTCCATAATGATTACCAAACACAAAAGACAATATTCCTTCCCTTTCCATTCTTTCCTTATTTTTCAAAACCCTAAGTTCTGAGAATTCTGAATCACAGAAACTATCATTAAAATTAAAATAATGAACAATTTTTTTATTATTAAATCAACAAACTCTGCAACCGCAATCAATTCTTCATATTAACTGTATTGCATTTAGCTGGCCCGTAATATTTTTTCTTTTTCTTTCTTTTGTTACAGGCATATGTATATGTGTGAACTTACTATAGTGGGACCAGAGCTGTAATCGAACTCTTCAGTGAGGGATTTCTGCATTGTTGATGCTGAAGCCAGAGTATTCATTTTAGTGTGATCAATAACCTGGACACAGAGATGTTTGTTGGAGCGGAAGTGACGGAGCAGAAAAACTATGAATGCTTACTATAAATGTTTGCGAACAAAAATAATTTTGAATCCACAAAATTAAGATTGCAAAAAAAAAAAAAAAATCTTTTATATTTTGAATTTTATAAAATTATATTTCATACTTATAATTTTGTTAAAATCACAATAATGCCCACACAAAGTATTTGCTGTTTATATGGCCCCACTAAGTTTTGGGGCCTTCAAACCCACCCCACCTAGCCCTAGACTATCGACGATTTTCTCTCTCTCTCCGTGAAGATCCCAATTATTGGTAACATAACCCTAGTTCTTTCTAATTTTTTTAAATTTTCCTAAATTTATATTATTTTATTTTATTGTCTTTTTAGGACATTTCAATTTGATTTAGTCATAACTTGATAAGATGAACTTTGAAAACTAAGTGGGTTCCCAAAAGAGGGATTGACTTTCATCAATTCATGAGTTTTTGGGTTTTCTCTTTTTCAATAATTTTCATGGGTTCAGGGAATTTGGGTGGCTATCAGCTTGTTCTAGTTCTATGGTTCATCCTTGGATTAATTTTTTTTTCTTTCCAGTAATTTTCATGAATTTGGATTGTTGTCTCATTGTAGTGTTTTGATTCATGTTATGGGACTCTGGAGTTGAAGGACATTCCTTCTTAATAGAGATGAATTTGGCCCTTTCTTATCTTTTTTAAAGTATGTATTTTATGAAAGAATATTCCAAAGTTATTGTTTTTGTTTATTATAATAGTTGAATTTTTTTTTTATTATAAGATCCTGAATTTTTAAAAAAATGATTTATTCTTTCCTTCAACGGGTATCAAAGCCACCCACATACTTTTTATTAAAGGGTAAATTACTTGACCTCTTCTGAAGTTTATCTTAACTACTCTCAGATTAAACCAATAAAAATTTTTTGATTTGTTTGAATTTCCTCTAAAAAAAATTTTGGTTTGTTTGAATTTATCCAATCACTCTGTCGTTAGTGACACTTAACTAAACTAAAACTCAACTAAAGAAATGAATCAAAATATCATAAATACCTTTCTGTGATGCAAAATGACAAAAGTGGCCTTATTAATCATATGCAATGACCAATATTTTGGAAAAAAAAAAACCTTACCTAGTTTCCACTTGATTCCATATAACTATTTGTAATATAATACAAAATAACCAAGAATAAGTATTAAATTAATAGTACTAAATATTTTAATTTAATAGTTAATATGATTATATAAAATATACGTAATAAAAACATATATATTATAATACTTACCCTATATAACATGTATTTAATATATTTATTTAATTTTGTTATTAATATATTAGTAAAAATTAATCACAAAATTCCTATAATAATTACACATTTGTAACTTAATGCTTATGCCAAGATAAGGTATATAATTGACGTGGTTAGTTTGGTAATTTTATTGTTACAATTAACTAATTTAACAGCCATTAATTCTCAAAGGGCTGTTGGAATTATTTTTAAAATTTTTTAATTTGAGGGTAATAAATGCAAACTTCCGGAGTAATTATCCTTTATTAAATCATGGTGATAATTTGATTTTTGTCTATGCACGTATTGAAGTTATCACCAAATTGAAAATTTCATTTGGTGATAACTTCCACTTATAATTCATAATCCTATTTTATTTTTTGTTTGAAGGTGACCCGTGAGATGGGCTTCTCAAAAACCGAAAAGAAATGAGCAGACACACAAATAGGTGAGAGCAAAACCAACAGAAACCATAA
The DNA here is from genome assembly GCA_026545225.1 of Cornus controversa. NCBI lineage: Eukaryota > Viridiplantae > Streptophyta > Magnoliopsida > Cornales > Cornaceae > Cornus > Cornus controversa. The sequence goes on along the minus strand of CM048849.1, from coordinate 11,106,263 downwards.
TCAACCCAGTCTCTGCGCACCACTGAAGAACTTACCTCATTATTCAGAAATCAAAGTGTTATATAATTATATTAAACGCACAGCAAAAAACGATGTTCAATCCCTCAATAAATGCATCATGAAAATTCCTCCACTAAATATGAACTTTTCACTGAATTTTATATTACAGGTCGTTCAACATAGTACCTTATAGCCAAGGTGAGTTTTTTCTATTTTGTTAAAACCACATGTAGGGGGGAGCCAGGAATTTCCATCTTCAAGAGCAACTATCGAGCAATAATGACGGCAAAAAAGATGCAGCTACCTCCTACTCATTGAAATCCCTCAACATGGATACTTCAGTCCCTGTATTACGTTGTACTCATCTCAAAGATGCCAAGCTCAACTCAAATCCATTCGTAGGAAGATGGCACATCATGCAATGGGTGACCTTTTCTATTTCTTTCAATTATCCTCCGTGCAAGAGCAACTTGCTTACCAACCACAAAAATAAATGCCTTTCCCTTCCCTCCGGCACCTCTGGCAGTTCTTCCAACACGGCGTACATATTCACTTGGATCACGGGGAAAGTCAAACAGTACAACATGATCCACGCCTCTAAAATCAATTCCACGGGATGCCCTGCAAAAGAAATTCAGAAGCATCAAGTTGCTATTTTCATTTTGTTAGATTATATATTTTCCTAGATGGCATAGGAAGGTAAGGTGAAAGAAACTTATGTGGTTTAAGAAAAGCTATATAATCTACGGTAGATATAATAGGAAATATATAATCTAACACATTTCATGAGAGGAAAGGAAAATAATTAGACCAAACATCTACAGTACACACAGCCCAGTACAATTAAATTTAAAAATAGAAATGAAAATAATGAAAAGAAAAAGCAAAAGAACCATGATACCTATCAGTGCACACCAGAAACAAAGAGCTGTCCCTCAGCTTAGAACTGTGGAATTCCTCAAAATTTGCAATCCTCGATTCTTGAGCCACAGCAGCATGGAATGGTAAAATTCTCATATGAACTCCTTTTCTATCAAACCTTTTCAATGCATTTTCAACTTTTCTGCAAGTCTCAATCTGCAAATGGCATATGCCTAAGGCTCAAAACTAAGAATAATAAATTTTATCATAAACATGGAAGAAATGATTAGATAGGATCTAGATATACTATGGTAAAAATTACCTTGTTACAGAAAACAATTGTTTTGGAAACTGGACTTTCTTCCAGGAGCTGCAGAAGAGCAGACTTCTTGTTGAGAAATGCTGTATCAGGAGTTTTTTCTGTTCCATCATCTCCGCTGCAATCTACAAGAATCTGGACATGCAGCCTGATTATTAGTTTCAATTTTTCAACTACATTTTTAGGTTTTTCTTTGAAAAAAAAAAAAGAAAGAATAAGCTTCAACAATTCTAGGAGTTTTAGTTTCAATTTTTCAACTACATTTTTAGGTTTTTCTTTCAAAAAAAAAAAAGAAAGAATAAGCTTCAACAATTCTAGGAGTTTTAAGTACATCAAACAAAGGTTAGCAAGTAGTGCAGCAGTGGACTGCCTAAATCCACCCCACTTGAACACATTGGAACCTAACTCATTCACAGCTCTAAATGTTTAATACCAATAGATTCTCTTTATCGCAAGCTGAAACCGAAGAGAAGTGCTTTTGGAGCACCTGTAACAGAAAATGTTGGTAAGCAGAACTTGTGCAGTACTGTGGGAGAAGTTCACACACTGACATATGGGGTCATGATGCTTTGAACTGAGAGAGAGGTTTGGGAAGCCACTGGATTAGCCAAACGTTGAAAATGTTATTTGGGTTGAATAGAATTACCCATAATGTAAAGTAACTTAGTCATCTGACCATCTAAGGTGGGAGCAGCACAGTTGTTTTGTCATGAAATCAAAAAATGGAGAACAGACAGAGGAAACAAAAGATCACCAGAGTAAAATTTCTAAGTAGTCTAGTGATTAAAAAGTGAGAAAATAGAGAGATTTTCCCACATTTTGGGCTCTACAAAAAAACCTGCTTTTTTCAACTGAACACATGGTTCCAATATCCTCTTTATTTTCTCTTTTCTAATAAGCATATATGAATTAAGGCAATCTCTTAAAACAATCTCTCCATACATGAATCTGTACAAAATAGGAAGTTATATCCACTTTTACATCAGTGAAAGTATTTTCAAAGACAAAAAGATAAAAATGAGAACCTAAAACTTTAAGGAGCTTATTCATGATTTCCTTGTGCTGTCCTGTCTATTAACCACTAATAAGACCTGAAAATGATTTGATTGATCTCATTGTTTATGGCAGAGATATAGTGGTGCCCAACTTGATTAAAAGGGAGGTTTAGGTATGAAAATGCCAACAACTGATGGACCAATATTTACTGGAAAGAAAGAAAAAAAAAAAACAACTGATGGACCATTGAAATATCTGACTGGTTTTAAATATAAGTACTCTTATTTGTCCACTCATGATGTTGAAACTGCCCATGAGTCATAGACTAAATTAAAATGACATTGTTGACATGGCTCACTTAAATCTATCTTTAAACAAAATATCATTCGCTACATTGCCTTCAACATCACAGTACCAAGTTCAAATATTAGTAATGGTGAACCCTCGTCTTGAATCAAATTTAAAAGATAAATGATTTCATGAGACCTTAAAGAAGGCCTCTGAACAAGCTAATAATTTAACAGATAAACACAAAATCATGATAATCCGTGTTCTCAATGCAAATTGAAAAAGCGGCACAAATTGCTAAAAAATGACTTGACATCACAATAAATAAATAAATAAAAACCTACCTCCTCAAGGCCTGAGCTTGTACGGTGCACACCAGGTCCCATGATTACTTCACAATCAGGAAAAACTTCAACTAGGTTGTTGTATATGTCTACAGGTAAAGTTGCAGTCACAAAGAGATACTGTGTGGTAACAGGCGAAGAGTTCGTTAAACTTTGTAATGCTGGTTCAAATTCGTCATCATTAAAGAGTATATCAACTTCATCCAAAATAGCACTGAAACACAATGTTTAAATATATTAGCAAAACAAATACCACCGAAAAGATAATTTCAGACAAAAAAATGTTGTGCTGTGTTTGTGCTCAACTGCCCTTGCAGCCTCTGAGAGAGAGAGTTGTTGAGATCGACATCCAGTTGGACACGAGTCACAACTTGGGCTTTCCAAACCAAAATGTGATCCTAAGAATAATAATGATCGCAAAGCTTAATACAAATGAAGATATAGAGAATTTTGTATACTGCATGTGGTTAGAATCACTGGTTCAATGGTTCAAGTCCCTATAGGGACAATGCGGGTGTGTGAGTTCTTGCCAGAATAAAATCTATATATCTATATATATATATAGTGACGACTACAGCATAAATAAAGATAGATGTTCTTCTAGATATTTCATTCTTTGATCATATATGCATTAGTCAAGTTGATGTGCCAGTTCACAGTTCCTCTAAATTGAGATTCCTCGAGCTTGTCAACTGTCTCCTTTCATAGATTTCCAACAATCCTTGTAGATCACCATAATGAAACCATCTGACAATAGCTTTATCCCTACAGAAGTAAAAGAATGGCCTTTCTAATCTCCTCCTTCTAAAAGCATCTCTCTTCATAAAGCCAGTCTCCAACAAGTATAAATAAAAATAAGAATTTCAAAATCTAAACAAGCAGCCACTATCCACTAAAATTTCCCAGCCTACTGCCAAATTCTTAATTAAAGTATTTGTCCTTCCATAGTCTACTCTTGTAACAACTTAAAACTACAATCACCCTCTTTAATCAACACAACACTCAGTGTCTGTCTCCAACTTCCATCTTATCCAAAAAGTTTTTTCTTAAAGGCGTTTTTTATTTTAGTAAAATAAGTTCTAAACTCATCTGAAAGTAGATCCAATTATTCAGACTGATGAATAATCTTGATGTCCCTAAACCCTTTAAACGTACTTCCCTCAAGTCCCAAAGGAAGCACTCATTCACATTTTGATACTAAATAAATTTAACTTTTACATGAATTTGTGATCTTGCAACACCTCTCCTTTAAAAATATTCCAAATTTAGCTTCGTTAAGAATTTGCAATCCTTTCATGCCTCTCCTAAAAGAACATTCCATCAAACCACAAAATCAAATCCAAGGCCTTGTCAAAAAGCTACATAATCTCAATGTGAAAAGCAATAGACAAGCAACTCAAACGATACAGATCAGATGACACAACAAATTATGAAAACATAGGACATAAATATGGTAGGAAGGACAGTAGGACACTACTCTGTGTGTGTGTATATATTATATTTGAATGAGTGTGTGCACATTTTCACATCTGTATGTGATGACATATAACTTAGTTTATGTCATATAAATCATTTCTTGTTGACTCTTTCAATTGTACCAAAGTTTTCAACTTACAATAATAAAATTCACATTAGAAACTGAGGGTTATGTTGCATTGGACAACGACCCATAATGTAACGCCCCACCCTACCCAATACAATATTGTAGGCTTTTGGCTCTCCCGAACCAGAGACTTCCCAGGAGGTCACCCATCCTAGTACTACTCTCATACCAGCTAAGCACGCTTAACTACGGAGTTCTGATGGGTTCATGACCATCACGGCTTTAAAACGCATTGTGTTATAGAAGGGTGATGAACATACATATAACACTTCACCTCAACTTACCCAGGCAATGTGGGATCGTGACACCTGTAGCCTGCCAGTGTGGTAGCTCGCCCAGTGCCTCGCATCCGCCCACAGAGGTCGTCACACGTAACATCTTATGTTTATTTACCATTCATGTATTATTTATTATAACCATGTTAAAAGGAAAACGAAAATCTAAAAGCATCAGTATGATAGGACCAAAATGCCCCATTCTTCTCTGTCCCTCCTTTCTGTTCCCTAGTCTTCCTCTCACTCTTTCTGGGTTCTCTCCCTCTCACTATTTCCTCTCCCTCTATTAGACCTCATCAAAGGCCACTACACACACACACATACACTTGCCCACACACACGCACACTGTGACATCCCACATCGCCTGGAGAAGAAGTTGTTGGCACTTATATGTGTGGAAGCTTCCTAACTATGTAGACACGTTTTGAAAACTATGACCATCGAGAGGAGAGTATGCAAAGTGGACAATATCTATACGATGTAGGCAGGTCGTGAAAAATGGTATCAGAGCCAATTCCCAACCGGAAATAAGGGACTATGCACAAGCCAATGAGGGTTAGGCCAACAAGTATGCTGGGTCCCAAGAGGGAGTAATTGAGACGTCCCACATTGCCTGGGGAGAAGTTGTTGGCACTTACACGTAAGGATGCCTCCTAACTGTGTAGACGTGTTTTGAAAACCGTGTACAACGAGAGGAGAGTGTGCAAAGCTGATAATATCTACATGGTGTAGGGCGGGTCGTGACACACACACATATTTTGTCATGAATTCATGAAGCCAATTTTAAAAATTGTTATTGTTAGGTCAATAGGACAAGTTGGCTAATTTTGTCCAAAACATAGAGTATGTATTGTTGTTTTAAGCTTTTGAGTAGTATTTTCAAAAATTAGATTAGTTGTGTTATCATAGTTCAAGGGCAAAGGCGAAATTCGAAGCTACATCAAAGGGTGAAAAGGTAATTGCAACTCTCTATCCACTCACCAAAATATTAGTGTTCATGTTCATGTGCATTCACATAGTTGGGTTTTTCAAATTACGTGTTTGATATATTAAATTCTTTTTCGAATGCATATGATGTGTTTTTGAAAGTTTCTTTCCTAAATTTCCTAGTCTATGCAGAATAGGGCTCTTTGACCGATCGAGGAATCCATCAAAGGCCACTGGACATGTTTTGATTGATCGAAGCTTGCTTCGATTGAACGAAATCTATAGGACTTAGTTTCCAAATAGATTTGTACCACTTGCAAACCTAATCTCTTTCAGCCTCTTAACTCTATATAAAAACCATATGTTCAAAAACTTAGGCAAGCAAAATTAAATTATTTCTAAGCATACATAGAGCATTCTAGCAATTTATTGCTAGATTTTCTTTCTTTCACATGCATCATCATTGCATATAAAATGGTTAGTGTGTGCCTCTGTGGTGTGAGTGTTGAGTATCAAGTTCTAATACTAAGGAAATTCAACACTTAAATTTACTACATTGAACACAAAGCTTGATTGTTACTAGTCATGGAAATCAAAGTGCTAAAGTAGAAGCAAAGTGCATGAGGAGTGGATCTGTTGATTGACAATGAAAGAGCTCGAGTGAAGATTCAAGGGTTTGGTACTTTGGTTAATTTAGTAGTAAAATCTCTCTCATAGGGGATTTGATTTGATTAGACTAAGGTGTTGTTTGATAATCCAATTCAGCACTTAATTTTGAATGGATTAAGTGCTTATCAAATTAAGGGTGTTTGATAATGCAATTTGAATATCACTTAAAAAGGCAATCTCCACTTAAAATGGGATAAAATTTTAAATGACAATGGCTTCAGTTATCACTAAATGCTAAACACTTAAAATTCACAAAATATATATATAAAAAATTAATTACCACTTAAACACTTTGGCACTTAAAATTTTCTAGTACTTAAATACTCAGTTTTTTTTTTCCTTGGGGTTCCAATGTAAAAATCCTTGTGTTCATGTGTGGTTGATTTACTTTATTTCTATGCTTTATGCTTTTTCTTATTTACTACATGAATGGAATTTTATATTTGCTTTCTATTAAATTACGGTCTTTAAAATTCTTCCTTATTTATATTTTCACATAAATTTGAAAGTCTTAAGGGTGTTTATATACTGTTTCAGTCCAAAATAATTAAGATATTAGAGTTGGAATAAGAAAATGAAATGAACTCCCTCACTGGTCGATAATGACTTAGGTTATCAATCGAACCTATTCCAATGGTCTCGAGCATCCTTCGAGCAATCAAACTCCCTTTCCTAGTCCAATTAAGATTTTAGTTTCTGGAATAGTTTAATTCATTCTAAAACACAATTTTATAGGTCAACACATGCAAATTTCAAACCCAAGCATGTTTAATAATAGGAATGCTTAAATTAATAAACCCTAATTGGTGACTTAGTAATTCAAGAGGTGAATTCACCTTTTATACCCTTTAGATCATCAAACACTGTCTTTGGTGTACATAGTGCCGAGGAAAATTATAATCCTAACAAATTAAACCATTTTTTTAAAGACGCTTACTTTTGTTAAGTAAATTTGCCTACACTATGTTCTAATATCCTAACAGAAATATTTTAAATGGATTAGGTTAGGTTAGCACCTTGTCCTAACAGATATATTTTAAATGGATTAGGTTAGGTTAGGTTAGCACCTTGTAAGCCTTTTTTTTTTTCTTTTGAAAAGTAAGATTTTATAAAAGACGCTCAAAAGGGGAGCACATCTTAAGAGAATACACAAAGCCAAAACTGGCCACCTATAACTTTAGACTATCAACAAAATTCACAAATTCCCCCACCAATTTACAATTGCGCCCATTAACCCAAAAAATTTATGAACTCATAATAACGTATTTGAGAGACCAAATAGGAGACTCCTCGCCATCAAAGGATCTCCTATTTCTCTCCCGCCACAAGCCCCACCACAAGCAAAGGTGCGTGGCCCTCCAAGTATCCCTGGCTCGGCTCACCACTGTACACCCTCTCCAAGCCTCAATCACATCAATCGTAGATTTGGGAAACACCTAAACCATACCAAAAGACGTCAAAAACATAGACCACATGTCTCTCGCCACTGGGCAATGAAGGAGGAGATGATTCACTGACTCCTCCGCCTTCTTACATGTTGTGACAAATAAACCACATGAACATGGAGACCTAACGAAAGCCAACAAAGCAATCACACACAAACACAAAATATAACGTGGTTCGGCCAAAACTAGCCTACATCCACGGATGAGAAGAGATTCCACTATGATTATATACAAATGTTACAATACTAGAGTAATAACACTATGTACATGTTTTTTCACCATATACCACTCCACGTGCCTGCCTCCTCGCTATCAGTGCCACTAGTGTTTTTCCTACTCTATTAACCTATAAACTATCTCTACCCACAACTCCCTCATGAGACTACATCTCTCTCAATCTCATCAGTCCCAACCCAAAACCTAGGTATCTATTTATAGAGTTTCAAACCCAATTCCTTATTGTACAAGGATTACAATTCCTTGAAGCCTAAGATTTATCTTACAAGAAACTTCCTAACAGAATACAACTCTAAAATAGAAACCTAATTAGACTAGAAATTTGAGACAAAATTCCCAACATTACACATGCAGCACTTTGTAAGCTGTTTAATAACTGGGTAGAATTCAGGTGGACATTGTAGGGGTGATTACATTCGCCCAACCTGACCTATTGCCACATTGTGCCTGGTGTGTTTCCCCTGCAATCTTTTTTCAACAATTCAGCCATTCATTATTAGCTTATTGCTAATTGACACCTACTTTTCCCAAAAGTATGAATGCAATGAAAGCAATGGAAACATCTACACTGTAATGTCACAATGAAAATTGACGGCCAGCAATAAGTCGATAACATAATTACACGAAGCTATGTATTGATCTAATACCCACTTCATACCATCATATACTGCTTTACAAGCTAATAGAACTTGTTTTTGACTTTTTTGTAATTTGAAAAGTAGATTTACAAAATTACAATATATAAAGCAACAGGAAAATCAGAAATCATGGAAATAAGACCTCCCGGCTCTGAGATCTTGAGAATGATATATTATAAGCCAAGGATAGGCTTTAGGATAATGCGTTGATTCTTTACATTTAATTACAACTAGGCTCTTCAGGGATTGGAACAATGAAAAAGGATAGATATAGCCTTAACAATATATTATGTTACAATATCAATTATATGATGATTAAAAACCACAAGTATGAGAATGAATTTACTGCTGCTTTACTTTACCCCTTAAAATAACAAGGGAAAAAAAAAAGGGAAAAGGCAAGTAAAAATACGAACAAAACTAATGAAAACCATATGGACACAATGACACAGGAAAGATATCTAATAATAAAAATATCTAAATAAATAGATGCTATCCGATTTAAAATAATCAGTTATTCCTGATTGGCAAATGCTGAAATAAAAAATTAATTACCATCTAAGATTTGTTAACTGCAAGAAGCCTTCTTTAATTAGGAACATAAAACGACCAGGTGTAGCTATTAAAACATCTAATTGCTGCCGAAGATTCTCCAATTGAGTCTTCTGTCGAAAACCACCAGTTGCCACCATAGAGCGGAATGGGACACCAAACTTTGACATCAATCGACAATTACTTAAAACCTGCAAAAGTTACAATGTTATTAAAGGACTGGCTAATCACCAACTTGATCCACATGACTGCAAATAAAACAACCATCAAAATTATCATTTCTTAGAAGCAAACAAGCATTATCCCTGCCCTAGTGAAATAAGCACTCTCCTTCATCTTGGTTTTCTACTGCATACTCTCTCAACGTCTCTGTATCAAAATACCAGCAGTGAGCTTGTGGTAGAAAATAATCTCATATGATAAATAGCTGGTTCTACCCTTAATGGAAAATGAGAATGGTCATCACCATAGACAAGACAAAGAAACCAAGATCATATTCCAACTAAGATATAATATGATTGTTAACCACCATCTACTCTAAATGTTTAAGCTGTTAAAGAGGGTGTAACTTTAATATTTAAATCCTTCAACACGCCCCCTCACTCGTGGCCTTCTTTTGGTCTAACACGTATTTCAATTTTAATTATCAGGATGATAGTGAGGTTTGAACACATGACCTTGCCTACTCTGATACCATGTGATGCAAGACGAGTAGGGGTGCTTCGATATCAAAATTTAAGCAGAATAAAAGAGAGGATGAGAGAGGAGACAAGAAGAAGAATGAGGCAGAAGAAGAAGAATGCGAGAGAAGAAGAAATAAGGGAAGAAATATAATAATCACTCAATTCAATATTCAATAATCATCAAAAAGTGCCTTCTCAAAGTCATAACCTGTATATATAGGCATCAAGGAAAAACCCTAATAAATCCGACCACCAAAAATAAAACTTTAAAATACTAAATTACTAAAATATCCTAAAATTAAAAAGTACTAAAATAATAATAATAAATAGACAAAAATCCCTAATTCTATCTATCTTTCCCACGTCTCCAATAATAAAGGCGAAACACGTGCACTTCAAGCTCTTGGACCATATCTGGTTCTCCATTGCAGACACCCAATTTTTGCCCAACCCATAAATTATTGAGAAAATATTTCTCTAGTAAAATCGGCCACCAAATCGTAAAACAAACTCCGCCATGGCGTCTGGAATGTCCCAAAACCTTAGGATACACTATAGGCTGGGTCAAACCAATTATGCCGTATTTATACGTATTTGCTTCGTAATTAACCGGATTTGCCTAGAAAGTGGAAAAATTAGGAGAATTTGGTCCAATAAAGTGCATAGAAAATTCTAGAATAACTTTTCTTGACACAAAATAATCTCTTAATCGAGATTACTTCGGCATTAAACTTACTTAGGCCTCAAGACTTTTGCCCTATAAATAAACAGGCTATATGTTGTATCAAGGGTCGACAATTTTTTATCAAAAAATACACTCAGTCATATTATAAAGCTTTTATACAGACAAGCCTTCCCCCTCTCTCCAATCATATTTTTTTTAGCATCCAATCCAACACTCTCCATCAAGAAGCCTCTGTCCAATCCCGAAGAACGGTAGAAGACTTCTGAAGATCAAAAGGTAAAAGAAAATAAAAAGGTAGACAATGCGGTGGTATCCAGGAAGTATTTCCTAACCCTTGTTTTATTTATATTGCATCTCTACTTCTACTCTTTTTGTGCATAAGCCTCATGCTTTGCATGCATCAACCCTCACCCTTTGCATGCATCAACCCTCACCCTATCTTTAGCAAGTCATCAACCGGTATGTGGTCAAGGTAGTTGTTGCATTCTACATATACGATATGGTTAAAGTTAGGGGAAGTTCCTTTAGCCTACCTTACAGCCAATAGGTCCCTTAGATTTATTTTATACAAACCATATATTGTGTGTGCATTCATTCATAAAAAAATACAAAAATAAAAATCTTTTGATTTTCTCTACACAATTGATTTTTAAATATTTGAGCATGATGGTTTTATAACATCCCAATTGTCATTAGAGCCATAAACTTGTTGCATGGTTCTTGTAGGGTATCAAACCCTTGTCTTGACTACATCCGTTGCATTCGCGACATGTGGGTAGATCAAAGACATTTCAAAACCATGATTCTTTTTATCACACACTAGTTTTATTAGAAAACACAATCTTAAGTCAATATGTTGTCCAATCTAAGTCTTAAACTTGGGTAATTCTCAAAGTATTTTCTCAAATCAATTTTTCTAAGAACCTTAAAATACACACGTTTTAGGTTTAGTAAAATTATCATGGTTTCTTAAAAATAATCCAAAGCTTTCTTTTTACTCAAGAATTCTCAAATTTTAGGGTTGGGTTCCATAGCAACCTAGCAAAGTAATTCTCCCAATTTTGGGTCTAGTAGGTTTCTAAAAGCCAATTCTTTTTATTTTATAAAAAATCATGTTTCTAAAACTATTTTCTTTCTAAAAAGTATTTTTCCATATTTTCCATAAAACGTAGTTCTCCTAAGTCATTCTTTCTAGAAGTAATTCTTTTTCAGAAGTAATTTTTCTTAAATAGTATTTCCCTCTAGTAAATTTTCCAAAAAGTAATCATTCAAAGTTACTCTTTCCTAAAATCACATCTTTTGTAAAAGTAATTTTTCCTCAAATAAAATCAATGTTTCAAAGCATTCACTTTTTCAAAAGTAATTGGTTCTAGAACCTGTTAGGTCTAAGTAATAGGAAACCGAATTCCAACTCTAGTTCTCATAAGATCATCCTCTCTCCAAGTTCCTCAACAAGAGTTGTAGAGTCCAACTAAAGGCACATAATCTTTAAAGTCATAGGCATAGGTTCATTAGCAACTCAATCACCCTCTTTGCAAGTCTAGGTTTAGTACAACCCTAAAAGGTAACCTTTTCCGAGGCTTCATGAAATACATCTTCCAACCCTAGGTATTCATGTATATGTAAGGCTTAGGTTCACTAAAATTAGCAACTCAATCATCCTCTTTGCAAGTCTAAGTTTAATACAACCCTAAAAGGTAATCTTTTCCAAGGCTTCATGTAAAACATCTTCCAACCCTAGGTATTCATGTATATGTAAGGCTTAGGTTCACTAAAACCTCATAGGTCATAACCTTCACATAGAACCTTAGGTTTAATAAGAGTTTAGGTTCTCATCAATGCTTTTATAGGATTAACATTTAGAGTATCCTCACTCATTTAGTTTCTCTTAGGATTATTCAATCTAGAACCTCCAGACTAAGTTCCAACATGGATTTTCTAAAAGTACTCTTCTAATTCCATTTTTAAAATAAATCAAATTATTTCACTCATAATCTCTCTTCAATAAAAAAATAACATCTCTTTTGAGCACTCATTCGAGTTTTCAGAAATAAATAAATTCTCTCTCGCCTAGAGATCGTAGGCATGAATTTTTCAAAGTTCAAATATATTTTTTCAAAGTAAATCACTCAAAATACTCTTCCCAATTAGGATCTTACAAATCCAACTTTCCACTCGAATCCTAGTTTCCATAAGAGATTAGGTCATCCAAGTAGTCAAGTTTCCATTGAACCCTAGTTTCCACAAGAGATTAGGTCATCCAAGTAGTCAAGTTTCCATTTGATTCTTAGCTACAATAAGCAATTAGGTCATCTAAAATAGTCAAGATTCCAATCCTAGTTTAGTAGGAGTTAGGTTTTCCCAAAATTAGTCATGTTCAAAACCCTAGATTTAAGTAGACATCCATTTAGGTCCTAGTTTTCAACAAAGTCTAGGTCATCTAAATCAAGTAAGTTTCCATCGAAACATTAACTTTCCATCTAAGGTAGACATCTCAATTAGAGAACCCTAGTTTCTTTAATCCAATCCTTTAAATCTCATCCAACTCTAGCTTTCAATAAGTTAGGTAACATTATTTCTAGAGCTTTAGTTTCCTTGTCTATTAGGGCATCCAAATTTAGTAAGTTCTCATCTCAACCCTAGTTTCCATCTAGATTAGGAGATCTCAAGTAGGAAATAGAAATCTTTCCCAATTGATTAAAGTAGACAAATCATTGAAAGTCATTAAGACATTCTAATGCTTATAGGTTCATTGATTTAGAATCCCCAATTAGGTTTTTCATAGAATGGCCTAGTTAGAACTATGTGCGACCTAATTCTTGAGCAACCTCAAGATACGTAGGCGTCCAGGTTGTCATACTTGGGCTCAGTCACATCAATCATTAGATCCCACTTTCCAAAGTGGTCAAAGCATCCCTTGTAGAGAATTTCCTTAAAGTCACACTTATCCATGAAGGCATAGATCTTGGCACCTATTGATATGGTCTAGTTTTCAAAGTTACATTAAGTCAAGCAATATTGATGCTACATTGTAAACTATAATTAGACATACGAATGCAATATAAAAACACAAAGGTAACCATACTTGGTATGGATGTTGTGTCGTACCTAGTACTGCCATCCCCACACATAATCAAACCCCTGAATCCAGTCATGTGGATTGTATGGTTGTCAAGTAGAGCATCTTTAGGGCCTTCGTAGACCTCAAAAATAGTTTAGTATTCTTTTAAGTCCTTAGATATCCATAGATGACCTAGCACACCTCTAAATCAATTGTTAGGTGTCGACTCCATAAACCCATCAATAGCCCCTATTAATCGACACTAGCCACTCCATCACATAGAACCATTTTCTCGCTATAGCGTGTGTACATGTCCTATGCACCTTTTTGTTACTCCTTCCCGTTATTGCTGGGAGAATCGGGGGGGGGGGGGGGGCGGGGGGGAACCTGGGTGTGACATCCATCAATACCCTTCGGTTGAAAAGAACTCTCCTCCGGAGAGTAAATGAATATGTACAGCTCCAAAACGTATGAATCAACACGACAAAGCTCAAGATTAACACTCTCTGTGATATTTGAAGCTAGATAACCTTTCCATCGAACAAGGTAATACCGAATATCACCAAATAAAGAAGTATCACTCTGATAGTCAAACATATCATCAATCCAATCCATATAATGTAACAGGAATGATTGAAGAACAAGTGTTGGTGCTAAAGAAAATATAACTCCACCTGTAGGAACACATGCCAATAAAATAAGAGGCTCAAAGGTGCCTCGGTTAGATAACAAATACTCCACATCAAAAATTGAATTAATACTCATATCCAATGACCAGTCAAAGAAATTTGCATAAGGTCCTCATTTATGACTGGTGTGGAAAAGTCTAACAATTTGGCATGCTTTATTTGGAAGGAGTTCTTAAGATAAGGATGTTGTAGTCTATGAATTATAACATAATCTCCTTCAATAAATTCATGATTCCTACGATAAGCATATAAATTTTTTTACTCGAAGCAATTTCTTGTCGCATATCGGCATGAAGATCATGGACAAGTAGAACAAAAGAATCAAGAAAGTCAAGCAAATATATATATATGGAGGCGAAGAAACATGATCAATGGATTGGCATGGAAACGGATTATAGATAATTTTAAAAGAATAACTAACAGTACACTGATTGGTCAAACTCATATAAACATACTCCATTATAGGCAAAAACAAGTTCTAAGTGTCCAAGCGCATTCTAACAAGAAAATTAACCAACTTCAGACCCTGGTTAACAATCTCAATTTCCCTATCAGTTCGAGGACAAGATGCAAAAGAAAATTTTAGATTTGTTCCTAAAAATATCTAAACTGTCTTCCAAAAATTACTGTGGTACTTGACATCCCTATTTGACGCAATGGAAGTGGATGAATCATGATGTTTCACAACCTCTTTGAGGGTATCGTGAATGAACTCTTTTTGTGTAAACTCATCATTTGGTGTGTGAGGTTATGTTTGGCATCAAATAAATGTGATCTAGGATTTAGGCAATGGTGTGTTGCTCACCATTCATGTGTGACAATTTAGCTAGATGTCCCTCAAATGTTACACCTTTAATTTCATTTAAATTAGTGCATTTAGGTGGTGGAGAATCCAACACCTTCTCATATATGACATGGGGAACTTCATTACTTACTTCTTTTTCTTCTTTTGCCAACACATATTTGTCATCATTAGGTGGAGAAGAAGATATCTGTGGTGCTTTAGAATCCTTTTCTGGTCGCTTTGCATGTGTTAATAGGAGAGGTTTACCATTACTTGATGCAGAAGTGATTCTCCTTGCTGTGGTGGGTCACATTTAAGTCATAGATCTAAGGGTGGCCAAGTAGCACATGGGCTACAGTCAAGGGTAAAACATAACACCAAATGTTATCAGAGTAAACACCCATTTGAGAAGGATGCTACCAAAGTGGACAGGAGGATATTGATGGATAACACAAAACTGCAACTTCAAGTTTTTTTTTTTTTTTTCGCTGGACAGGGTTGGGTACAAAAGGTTTTGGGATCAAAAAGTCATGGGCTTCTGTTTGGAGGGTTAAGATATCTGGGCTTAATTGATAGGCAGAAGTTGCTGGGTCAAAGGATTGGGTTTGGGTCAGAATTTGGATTGGTCTATGTAAGTTTAAGATGGTTTTGAGAGAGGGGTCAAAATAGATTAAGTATGGGCTTCAATGGGTAGGTGTTGGTCCTAATTGGGCTTGTTTAATTGGATTTGATGGATTGAGTCAAAGACGGATTCTGTAAACATGAAATGGGTGGGGTTGTTTGTCTATGGGTTATATAAAAACAAACCACCTTTTGTTTCTTTCCCAAATCGATGGCAGCACTGATCGCGAACATGGCTAAGGGCTTCGCTGAGGTAACGAGCAGCAGCGGCAGCAAGATGTCAACACTCCGACGGCAATGACGAAGGTCAGTGGACTATGGTAGTATTTCGGCAGTTGATGAAGAACAGATCTGTAACAACAAAGTTGGTGAAACAGTTGGTCGAGCGATTCTGGCAACGAGCTGTTCTGTTCGTTGACGGCGATGAGGTCTTCCAGCGAAGGTGATTTGCTTCAACAATGAGTGCTGGTGTGGCAGATTCCGGCAATAACAACTAGGACTCCTTCTGTTCTTCTTCTTTCTATTTTTTTTTTTTTTGGTGGGTGTTCGTTGATTGCTGACATGTATGGGCTGTGCTGGTGGTTTGCACTGCAGTGATGGGTTTTGATGGTTGCGACAGTAGGGTAAGGGTTTGTTTGTTGACAATTTGGGTTTGGGTGTGAGGATAATGATGTGAAAGTGAGGGACGATGGTTTGGGTTGTCAGTGGCAGGGGTTTAGGCTACGCAACAGTGGGGTGGGTCTGTTTGTGAAGGTGAACAACTTTAATGGGGGGTATTGATTTTGCGTGGTTGTAAAGGTTGTGGGTTGATGGTGGATTGGTACAGCAGCTGGGTGAGGCAACTAGGGTTTGGGATTTTCAGATGGATGGTGGCTGGTTTTAAAACTTTTGGTTTGGGTTCATGACGGTAGGTTGTGACAGCGGCGGAGAGTGGTGTATGGCTATGGTAAAGCTTAGGATTTGGTTGAAGAACGTTGTGATCAGTGCCTGAATATTTCACTCCGAATAAACTTGAATATTTTGCTCTGAATAGACTTGGATCTTTGCTCTGATACCAAAATTGATGTAGGGGTGCTTCGATATCAAAATTAAAGTAGAATAAAAGAGAGGATGAGAGAGGAGAAAAGAAGAAGAATGAGGGGAAGAAATATCAATAATCACTCAATTCAATATTCAATAAATTAATAATCATCAAAAAGTGCCTTCTCAAGGTCATAACCCACATATATATAGGCATCAAGGAAAAACCGTGATAAATCCTACTACCAAAAATAAAACTCTAAATTATTAAAATATCCTAAAATTAAAACAGTACTAAAATAAAAATAATAATAATAATAAATAGACAAAAATCCCTAATTATATCTATCTTTTCCACGTCTCCAATAATAAAGGCGAAACATGTGCACATCAAGCTCTTGGACCATATCTGGTTCCCCATCACCATGTTAACCACCATCTATTCTAAAAGCTTAAGCTGGTAGACAGGGTGTAACTTTAATATTTAAATCCTTCAACAATGACAAAAGCTAAAAATGGTCAGAAAGATCACAGATTCATCATAGTAAAGCAATAGGCCTAACATTATGTTATTGCAGATTAACTAATGCTTAAACATAGAAAGTTATAATACGTATGGTCGGTCAAAGAGAATTGTCTATATCTGCAGCTAAAAGGGTGCCATAACAGAAAATATTTCAAATTTGTAAGGTAATATGATGTCTATGAAAAAGAAAAGTCAATGACAGTAATACATCTTTCATGCACAGAAAAAATGATTGTTTGCCTATGAAAGGAGTGAAACATTTATAAATTTATTGTCTTGCGAACAGTATGGCAAAAACAAAGAAAACTAAAAAATATAAAGAGCATGTAAAAAATATTAAACACTAGAAAAGAGAGCAGAGCAGCAACCAACCTGAGAAGCCAATTCAGCAGTTGGCACCAATATAATGACGCGAGGATTTTGTGATAAAGATTTGCCAAGTCCTTGGAGCTCTTCTTGCCTAAGACGCTGAATTACTGGTATAAGATATGCCAAAGTTTTTCCAGATCCACTTTGATCAGCTATAATGCAGCTCTTTCCCCCAATAACAGGTGCAAATGCCATAGCCTGCAGGTATTGAAGATGCTTAAATCAAAAAAGAACCAGGTGAATATCACTCAATATGACATCAAAATAGAAAGTTCTTAAGCTACTACTGGGCTGAATTTGCAACCCAAGGAAAACAACTTACCCAAATTGCAAAAGTCCTAGACTATAGAAACTCTAACCAAAATAGCAACTTTTGAATATAAAAAGTTCTAGTTTAGCAGATAAAACCTTTAAAATATTATAATAACTTAACTAATGCTAACCAAGAATAAGATACACCAACTACAGATCGTGAGTCGGGTAATTAAGCTCGTGAGGCTTAAGCTTACGTGAAGCATAGGTGATGCAGGAGGCTTGAAAGAAAAGGAGATAGAGGGGAAGAAGAAGAGAGAAAGAGAAGAACAGAAGGAGAAGAGAAATCTCAATAAACGTATTCAATAATCATCATCAAAAAGTCCGTCACAATGTATTAGCTATCCCTATTTATAGGCAAAACAATAACCCTAAAAGGAAAACAAAAGTCCTAAATAAATAAGGAAAATACATATAAAATAAAATAAATCTAAATCATCCTCTACGTCTACGCCTATAGTAAGTGCGTAGACTATCCGGCTTAGGATCTCCATCAATTCTCCCCGGCTGAGAAGAACTCTCCTCTGGAGAGTAAAGCTCGTGATATTGCTCCAAAAGGTCTGGGTCAATACGGCGAAACTCCTCCTCTGTGATCCAGGTATCATCTGTATCCGGACGATCTCTCCAACAAACAAGGTATCGCTGACAACCACCCTGACGAGAAGCAATAATATGATGGTCAAGTACGTCTGCAATCTTATTTGTACTCCGTGGCGGAATCAGTGGAAGAACTGGTAATGGTGCTGATGAAGATGCATCTCCACCTATGGGGGTACCTGTCAGAAATGCAGGAGGCTCAAAGGTGCCTCGGTAAGGAAACAAGTCCTCTATATTGAAAATTGGACTAATACCCATATCAGATGGTAAGTCTAGTAAATAAGCATTAGGTCCCAACTTACGTATGATATGAAATGGTCCAGAAGCACGAGCATGCAATTTCTTGAAAGAGTTTTTAGGATAACGCTCTGGGCGTACACGAACCATAACATAATCTCTTTCATTGAATTCCTGATTCCTACGATGAGCATTAGCAGCAATTTTATAATTTTCATTACTTAAAGCAATTTTCCGTTTTATATCGGCATGAACATCACGGATGTGCTGGGCGAAGGAATCAGCAGACTCAGAAGGACGGGATTTAGGTGGCAATGGAATAAGGTCAACAGGCTGGCGAGGAGAAAATCCATACACAATCTCAAATGGACTCTTACCGGTAGTCCTATTGACAGAGCTATTATATGCAAACTCAGATGTTGGTAACAAGGAATCCCATATGCCCGGGCGTTCTCCAACTAGACACCTAAGCAAATCTCCTAGGCTTCTATTAATGACCTCGGTTGGACCATCAGTTTGGGGGTGAAAAGCAGAGGAGAATTTTAGATTAGTCCCTAAAAATTTCCAAAGTGTCTTCCAAAAATAACTCACAAATTTCACATCCCTATCAGACACAATGGAAGTGGGTAATCCATGAAGCCTAACAATTTCCTTAAAGAACAACTTAGCCACATGCGAGGCATCTGCTGTCTTGCTACAAGGAATAAAGTGTGTCATCTTGGAAAACCTATCTACAACCACTAAAACAGAATCATGTCCTCTAACGGTTTTTAGGCAATCCTAGGACAAAATCCATGCTAAGATCTTTCCATGGCGTATGTGGGACAAGCAAAGGTGTATAAAGTCCAGTGTTCCTCTTCCTAGCTTTAGCTAATTGACATGTACGACACTGGAAAATGATCCTAGCAACATCACCCTTTAAAGACGGCCAATGAAATCTGTCCTCTACTAGGCAAATTGTCTTATCTCTACCAAAATGGCCAGCAATCCCTCCAGCATGTAACTCCCAGACTAAAAAGTCTCTAATCGATGTGCGAGGAATGCATAGTCTAAAGCCTCGGAATAAATAACCATCTCTAATCACAAAGTCAATATAGTCTCTACGGTTACCATTCTGAACCTCTTGAAATATTACACCAAAATCAGGACAGGTGGAATACTCATCCTTCATCCTTTCAAAGCCTATAACACTGACACTCATAGCTTAAAGAACAACTATAACCCGACTGAGAGCATCAGCTGGCTTATTTTCTGACCCCTTTCGGTGATTAAGCACAAAAGTGTACTCTTGCAGAAAAGCAACCCATTTTGCATGTTTGGCACTCAATTTCCTTTGAGTTTGAAGGTACCTCAGGCTTGGTGATCAGAGTATAAAACAAACTCTTGAGGCAACAGATAATATCGCCAATAACGGAGTGCTTGTACAACAGCGTAAAGTTCTTTCTCATAGGTAGAGTACTTTTGCTTAGCTTCATTAAGCTTCTCGCTGAAGTACGCAATGGGTTGACCCTCTTGACTTAAGACACCCCCTATTCCAACTCCAGATACATCACAAGCAACCTCAAAAACTCTGGAGAATTCAGGATGTCGCAGAACTGGGGCTCAGTCATTTTCTGCTTGATTTCACTAAAGGCCCGTGCTGTAGATGCAGTCCATTTAAACTCCCCTTTTTTCAAACAGTCTGTGATAGGAGCCATAATGGAGCTAAATCCCTTGATAAAGCGCCTATAAAAAGTAGCCAAACCATGGAAACTACGAACTTCTGAAATAGTTTTAGGTTCAGGCCACTCTTTAATTGCTCTTACCTTTTCAGGGTCTGCAGCAATGCCTTGCGCAGAGACAATAAATCCTAGAAAGATCACCTCAGTCTTCATGAAAGAACATTTCTTAAGATTAACATATAGTTTTTCAACTCGAAGAACCTCAAGAACTTGTCGAAGGTGACTTAGGTGTTCTCCTTTAGACCGGCTATAGATTAAAACATCATCAAAATAAACCACCAAAAACTTCCCTATGAAAGGACGTAAGACTTGAGTCATGACCCTTATAAATGTACTTGGTGCATTTGACAACCCAAAGGGCATGACTAGCCACTCAAAAAGTTCATCTTGTGTTTTAAAGGCGGTTTTCCATTCATCACCCGGTCTAATTCAGATTTGGTGATAACCACTGCGCAGGTCAATCTTGGAGAACCATTGAGAACCAGCCATTTCATCTAATATGTCATCAAGACGAGGTATAGGAAACCTGTACTTGATTGTAATTTTGTTAATGGCACGACTATCAACACACATCCTCCAAAAACCATCTTTCTTAGGAGTCAAAAGAGCGGGCACAGCACACGGACTAAGGCTATCTCTAATAAAGCCTTTCTGCAAAAGTCCATCAACTTGTCGTTGCAATTCGACACGCTCTTTAGGGTTCATTCTATAGTGAGGTAGATTAGGTAACTGGGACCCTGGGACTAAATCAATTGCATGTTGAATATTCCTCATGGGAGGTAATTCATCAGGCAATTCCTCCGGTGTCACATCTTGGAGCTCTTGCAACAGTTTAGTGACTTCCACAGGAGGGGAATCTACCTCTTCATTAGAAGGTTCCTGAGACACTTCCTTAGAAACAAGTGCTAGTATAATGCCTGATTCTTTTCCTTCTTTTTCAAACTCCTTTCTGGTTAGAAGGTGGAGGTGTTTCTTCTCATTGGATTGAGGTGGTGACCTATGTTTGGACTTACTATCTCTCTCAATTGGCCTTGTGGGTGTAAGCATGATAGTTCGGCCTTTATATTTGAACACATAGGTATTATCTCTACCATGATTAGTAACATCCAAATCATAAAGCCAGGGGCGACCAAGAAGTATATGGGCTACATCCATGGGTAGGACATCGCACCAAATCTTATCCGAGTATTCGCCCATTTGGATAGGAACCAAACACCTCTCTGAAACTGACAAGGAAGTTTTATCTACCCATGCTACCCTATAAGGTTGTGGGTGTGGTTCAGGTTGAAGCTTCATCCTAGCAACACCTGATTTTGAGACTACATCCATTGAACTTCCTCCATCAATGACAATCTTGCACACCTTATCCCCAAATCTTATATATGTGTGGAAGATATTGGTGCGTTTCCAATCCTCCTTTCCCGTAGGAGTAGTTAACATGCACCTCACGACACTGATTCGTGTATCATCCATTTCTAAGTCTTCCTCAACTTCCTCATTTTCTATGGGATTTTCTACAGCTGCAACAATATTAAGATCTTCCTCCCCAACAACTTCATTTGACTCAGTGTCTAAGGTCAAGGTATGATGAGGACAACGTGAAGCATAATGACCTTTACTGTGACAATGGAAACATTCTATAGAGGATATATCGGGTCGAGAACTAGATGTATTACCCTTAAAAGTATTAGCTCTCTGGTTGGGGTTGTTGCTACCTCTAGAGGTAGGTGTCCCAGATTGTATAGTCCCACGAGATCTCTCGAAGGAAACTAATTTAGTTTGTTGGGATACACCGGCTTGAGAGGTCATTCGCCTAGGGTTAGGAAGCTTATAATATTTCTCAATCTCTAAAGCCTTTTGATAAGCTTCTTCTAGCGTGTCAGGTGCATGCAAGTTGACTTCTCTCTAAATCTCAGTTTTTAATCCATTGATAAATTTAGCTACTGTGACCCATGACTCTTCCTTTACATCACACCTCATCATAAGTTCCTCAAAACGAGACAAGTATTCAGTCACACTAGAAGACATCTGTCTCAAATTCATCAATTGGTCTAACAATTGTCTCCTATGATAGGTGGGAAGATATTTCTCTTTCAATTTCTGTTTCATTTCAGCCCACAATGTAATAGGTTCATCACCTAAGTGCTCTAGATTTCTTTGAACTCCTTGCCAATACCTCTTGGCAGAGCCCACTAATTTCATCTTGGCAAATCTCACTCTATGACTATCTGACATATCATACCATTCAAAGTAGTCTTCCATGTCATCTAACCAATCAAGAAATGCATTAAGATCTAACCTACCATCATAACTAGGAGCATCAACTTTAACTTTCTTTGTAATATCTCCCAACCCATCATGATAGTACCTAGCCTCATGGTAATTCCTCTGGGGGAAATGATGATGTTGACGCCTATCTTGGTATCTACCTTGGGGCCTAAAATGTCTCTGATGATCCTCGTTATCATCCCTAGGTTCTGGTTCTAACTCATCTAAGTCCTCAAAGTCTTCCGGTGGAAACCTTCGATCTACGACTCGATGGTGAACATGTGGTAGAGGTCTCCTAGCATTTGGAACTCGACTCTCTCTAAAGCTAGGATTCCTTTGCTGAGGGGTTCAAGTAGCCTCGGGCATAGGGAGAAGACCACGACGAGGATTTAAATACTCAATTGGATCATCATGGTGACTACCATTAAGATTTGTCCTATGTTTTGGAGAAACTGATGTATCAACCTTAGGTTCATCAATGGGACGCTTACCTATGGAAGTGGTCAGCTTAGCCACCTCTTCACTTAGTCGGGCCATGGAGTCTGTTAAACCAGTCATGTTTTGTTCTATGTTTTGAACTAACTCCTCTATTGAAGTTTAGAAGTTATATAGGTCTCCAATGGTCATGGTGAACTAATAGGATGGACTCGACAGGTTAAAGGTTGTGGGAGTATGCCGATATTTGACTTTAAATTAGCTAAATGAAAGGGATTTTTTTTTTTTTTTAAAGAATTAATAGGATTAATTCTAAAATAGTTCTCTCCTAATTAAAGAGCTCCTACTCTTTTTCAGAGTAACTAGAGGATTTCCAATTAAGTTCTGCCAATAACACAAGCAGGAAAATTCCCAGGAAAGAATGGAGGGGTCACAACGGTCCCACTTAATACCCAATCTCCTTAGATAGAACCTTCCCAAACATGTGAAATTGGAGGATACTCAATGGGGTTACCAGAAGTTAACTCCTTCCAAGAGGGTCCTACGAGCCTCATGTACCCTATGGCCAACGTCTAATTGGTTTTTAAATTATCTAAACTTGGCTTGGGTTATACAAATGCAAGGAGATGTTTAACCTAGGTGGGCAAGGAATTGGTGATGAAATCCAATCCTTATCTTGTTGGGGTTGTGCCCTTACTAAAGCTTAATGCAAAATGTTAAATTAAAATGCACAAACAGAGAATTAAATTAAGTAATTCAAATTATTAAATGCTATGATGCTCATCAGGAATTTAAACTCAAAGAAATTAATTATGCAAAAGTTTGTGCACACAGTATAGGTATTTTTGGTGCCAAAGTGTTAATAACAAAGCAACGGTGGATAAGATAATAACAAAATAGATGTGAATTTTGTGCTAGTAAGAGAAAATATGGGTAAGAAAATTAAAGGTTCAAGTAAAAATTAAAGGTTCAACCTTCAGCTAGGACCATGCAAATTTCTAGACTTAAATCAAATGAAATAAAGTATTAGAACAATTTTCAAATGAAGAAAACTTACCTTAACAGAAGCCCTAAGTAGTTCGCAAGAGAAATATCCAAGGTGGCTGGAAACTGAAATAGATATTCTGTTTTTTTTTTTTTTTGCTGAACTGGTTTACAAAAGAACTGGTTCAGTTCTGGACTGGTTCCAGAACTCGATCAGTATTGAGTCTGTAACCAAACAAGCCAAATCTGGCTTCTTTTATAAAATATGCTTCTTTCGCAAACGAACAAAGGGACTTGAGACTTCTGCAGGTTTACGCTCTACCACGACAGGAAGCTTTGACAACGGCGACGACGAGTGACTGCCCGAGAAAACTCCGGTGATGGCAACGTAAAACTCCAGCGATACTTTGAAGATGAAGACGACAATGTCTAGAGAGAATTCTGGCGACGATGGATCAAGAATATTTTGACGACGATGTGGTTCTTCTACTGTCTTCTAGCTTGCGATGAAGGCTGTTGCTTGTACTTGTTTTGAGTGCTCGGACTTGTTGGATGTGGTCTTGATTTTATGTAATTGCAAAGGTTGTGATCAGTGGGTTTTTGGTTTGGTAAAGAGGGATTAAGGTTTGTTTGGAGATAGTGGTAGTGGCGGCTAGGGTTTGATTGGGCGAATACAATAATGGATGTTGGCCGGTTTATGGCAGACGGTGATTAGGGTTTATTTGGTGAAGGATTAGGGTTTGGGTGTGAGGAAGATGATGTGAGGGTGGCTGCTAGGGTTTTCAAATGGGTAAACAGTGGCTTTAAGGCGGCTGCTAGGGTTTTTAGATCGATGAACAGTAGGTTTAGGGTGCGAGGTTAGGGTTTGTTTAGGGGTTTGAATAGTAGGGTTGGTAACAGTGATGTATGGGTTTGTTTGCTTGCTGTAAACAGTTTGATTGCTATTGCTGTGAACAGTAGATGCTAATAGAAATACTATGGATCTTTGCTCTGATACCAAAATTGATACCAAAATTGATGCAGGAGGCTTGAAAGAAAAGGAGATAGAGGGGAAGAAGAAGAGAGAAAGAGAAGAACAGAAGGAGAAGAGAAATCTCAATAAACGTATTCAATAATAATCATCAAAAAGTCCGTCACAATGTATTAGCTATCCCTATTTATAGGCAAAACAATAACCCTAAAAGGAAAACAAAAGTCCTAAATAAATAAGGAAAATACATATAAAATAAAATAAATCAAAATCATCCTCTACGTCTACGCCTATAGTAAGTGCGTAGACCATCCGGCTTAGGATCTCCATCAATAGGATATCGGTCTCTCCTCCTGCATCAACACACAACCCAAAACCTGCAATGACGCATCGGTATATACCAAATGTTGACATATATAGATAATTAGCGTAGTTATAGGACATATGCAATTGACATATATAGATAATTAGCATAGTTATAGGACATGTGCTGATTATATGTAATTAGCATAGTTATAGGAGTTGATTATTCGCATTTAATTTATTTCCTTCTTTGTAATTATTTGTGTATTATTTAAATCCTCCTCATAGAGAAGAATACACAGTGAATTATTCCTATTCCTTTATCTCCAGAGAAATCTTAATGGTATTAGAGCTCTCTAGAGAGGAATTTTAAAACCCTAATTTTTTCTTTTAGGGTGTTCTGCAAATACACCTTAATACCCAAACATCAGATCTTTTTTTTTACCTAACACCATAGAACCTGCCGTCAGCCCTGCCCACCACCACAGACTAGGTGTCCTTATTTGACTTCATGGCAAAAAAAATTGAAATCCTTGTGACTTCTGAGATTGATTCTCAGACTCTAATGATTCCTCCAACCGCATCTGACCCGCATCAAGATCTGATGAATGTCCAGTTGATGCCTTATAAACTTGATGGCACCAATTATCTGGCTTGGTCTCACTTTGTGAAGCTGTATATTACCGGCAAAGGCTGGTTAGTGTATTTGACTGGTGATCAATGACCCAACTTTCACGCCTTGGGTTGCAAAAGATGCAATGCTATGCTCTTGGCTCCTCCAAACTATGACCTCTGATCTTAGTCCTGGATATATGCGGCTCAAGTCCGCGAAAGATATTTGGGATGCAGTATCTCATACTTATTCTGTGGGAGGAAATGAGGCATAGATTTATGAGTTGAAGCGTCGTATTCAGGCTACTACTCAGCAGGGAAGGACATTGGAGGCATATTACAATGCCCTCCAAGCTTTGTGGCAAGAACTCAACTATTACCAACCATGTGAGATGGAGTGTGTTGTTGATACCGCTTTGTTGAATAAGTGGATTGAAAAAGAACGTGTTTTTGAGTTTCTTGTTGGCCTTAACCTAGATCTAGACCAAGTAAGGACTTAGGTGCTTGGAAAAGATCCATTTCCCTCTTTGTGTGAGACCTATGCTTATGTGCGTACCCAAGCCCTCCGACGATCTACTATGCTCATGCCACCTTCTCCAGAAGGATCTGCTTTGGTTTCCACCACAAGTCAGCCACCTGGGGCACCATTAGTACATCAGCCCGATCCTCCACCAACTACAACATCCGGTAATGTAGATAAAACTACTACATCTGATGACAGATTCTTTAGTTTGTGATTATTGTAACCAGACTAGACATGTGAGAGAGCAATGCTTTAAACTCAATGCTTATCCACCTTGGTGGCTTGAAAAAAAGGGTGACAAAGGTGAAGGCATTAAGGGTGGAAAAGGGAGTCGTTCTAGCTCCAAGGCTCATTATACCTCTTCCAGTGATCAGAATAGTGACCATTCTGCTGCTAAGTTTTCTTCTGCTTAGATGGAACAAATGATTCAGGAGTGTGGTCGCTTGCTATCTACTAAAGGGTCCAGTTCTTTAGCCACGTCCTCAAGTAACTTTGGTCGTTGTTTTAGTGTATCCGGTAAGTCTTCCTCAGACTCTTGGGTTATAGATACAGGGGCAACTGATCACATGACCTCTACATCTCATTTTTTCTCATGTTATTCCTCACCTACTAAAACTTGCATCACAACTGCTAATGGTTCACCAACCTATGTGGCTAGTGAAGGTTCAATCTCACTTTCTGATTCTTTGTCCCTTTCCAATGTTCTTCATGTCCCTAGATTGTCTAATAATTTGTTGTCTATCAGACAACTTACAAAAACCTTAAATTGTTCTGTCACGTTTTTTGACACTCATTGTATATTTCAGGATCTCAGGACGGGGGCGAGGATTGGTCATGGCAGTGAAAGAGGTGGCCTCTATCTCTTGGTTGTACCAGCTGCTTCAACCTCAGTTCATGTTGTGCAGTCCACTACTGGTTCATCCCGTGACATTTGGTTATGGCACAAGCGTTTAGGACATCCGTCATTTTATTATTTAAAAAAATTGTTTCCTTCTTTATTTTTTGTTGTTGATGTTTCTCAATTTCAATGTGAAACTTATGAACTTGCTAAACATCATCGGGTACCTTTTCCATTAAGTATTAATAAAAGTGTCATTCCTTTTACTCTTGTTCATAGTGATGTTTGGGGCCCTTCTCGTGTGACTAATCTTTTAGGTTCTAAATGGTTTGTCACATTCATTGATGACTACTCCCGAGTTACTTGGGTTTATCTAATGAAGGAAAAAAGTGAAGTTTTCTCTATTTTTAAGTCCTTTCATCAAATGATCGATACATAGTACAATTCAAAAATAAAATTCTTCCGCTCTGATAATGGGGGTGAATACATTTATTCTGATCTCAAGTCCTATTTTTCTGATCATGGCATTATCCATTAAACTTCTTGCACCGATACTCCTTAACAGAATAGAAAAACCGTCATCTTCTCAAAATATCCTGTTCTCTACTTCTATCCATGACAATACCAAAGTCATATTGGGGGGAGGCTATTCTCACGGCAGCCTATTTGATCAATTGGATGCCTTCCAGAGTTCTTCAATACCAAACTCCGCTTCAGGTTTTCACTACTTCTTGCTCGTCATCTACTGTTAATCATCTTCCTCCTCGAGTCTTTGGTAGTGTAAGCTTTGTTCATATTCATCACAGTGGTAAGCTTGACCCTCGTTCCCTCAAATGCATTTTTCTCAGTTATTTTGCTATTCAGAAGGGTTACAAGTGTTATCATCCTCCATCAAAAAAATTCTTTGTATCTATGGATGTTACTCTTCATGAGGAACAAGCTTATTTTTCTAGTCTTGCTTCTACGACTTCTCTTCAGGGGGAGACCTTAAGTAGTGAAGAAAAGTCTTATATTGTGCCTATGTTTGAATTGGATAGTGAAAATAAAAAAAAAATGAAAAAACAAAAGGCGATTCTTTGACTCTCCCTCCGAAAGGTCATCATATGTCTCCATTTGAGCAGGTATGCCTAAGAAGAGAAAAGGCACCTCTTGAGCAAAATAATCAGTCTGCCCCAATAACAGGTAATCCTGAGGTAGAGTCTGTTGAATCTCCATTCTCTTTTGTTGATAATAGTTCTGTAGATCCTAATGCTCCAAATGATTCTAATGTTGTTAATGACTTAGAATTGCCTATTGCCTTAAGAAAATCACATCGTACTTGTCAATCAAAATATAAATATCCTATTTCAAGTTTTATGTCTTCCCATCATCTCTCACCATCCTTTAAGGTTTTTGCCCATCAGTTGTCTTCTGTATCTATTCCTATAAAATTTCAGGATGCACTTGACAATCCAAGGTGGAAAGAGGCAATGGTTGAGGAATTAAGAGCTCTCTGGAAAAACTTTATGTGGGAGTTAGTGGAGTTGTCGAAAGGGAAGAAAAATTGTTGGCTGCAAATGGGTGTTTACCATAAAGCATAAGGCAGATGGGTCAATTGTCCGATACAAGGCAAGATTGGTGGCAAAGGGCTATACTCAGACATATGGCATTGACTATCAAGAAACATTTGCTCCAGTTGCAAAGATGAACACTATTTGAGTTCTTTTATCTTTAGCAACTAGCCTGGAGTGGATTCTCCAACAGTTTGATGTGAAGAATGCTTTCCTCCATGGCGATCTAGAGGAGGACGTATACATGGACATTCCTCCAGGTAGTGATGAAAGTACCAAAAAAGAGAAAGTATGCAGACTAAGGAAATCATTATATGGCCTGAAACAGTCTCCTAGAGCATGATTTGGTATATTTTCAGTTTTCACAAGCTATGCAGAAGTATGGATATCGTCCTAGTCAAGCAGATCATACGTTATTCCTTCGACACTCTCAAGGAGGTAGAATTAGGATGATACTGAGGAGATTAGGAGACCAAAGCTACATTTGGCCAAGGAATTTGAAATTAAAGACTTGGGTGTCCTGCAATATTTTCTAGGTATTGAAGTGGCTCGCTCAAAGCAAGGAATCTTTGTTTCACAGAGAAAGTATGTACTTGATCTTTTAACTAAGACAGGGATGTTGGCCTGCAAGCCTGTGGATACTCCTATCGAACAGAATCATAGATTGGGTGAACAAACTGATGATACACCTATTGGCAAAGAGAAAAAACTAATATATTTAGCTCATACACGGCCAGATATAGCCTATGTAGTGAGTGTTGTCAGTCAGTTCATGCACGAGCCACGTGAAGTTCATATGCAGGCAGTAAAGAGGATACTCAAATACTTGAAATCAGCACCTGGTAAGGGCCTTTTGTTTCGAAACATGATCACTCTGCAGTAGAGGCCTATACAGATGCTGATTGGGCGGGTTCTATTTCGGATCGAAGGGCAACTACAAGATATTGCACATTTGTGGGTGGCAATCTAGTTACTTGGCGAAGTAAGAAGCAATCGGTTGTGGCTAGGTCTAGTGTCGAGACTGAATTCAGAACTATGGCCTATGATGTGTGTGAATTATTATGGTTGAAGATCCTATGGGAGAATTGAGGATTGCTTGTCAAAGTCCCATGAAGTTATATTGTGATAATAAGGCAGCCATTAGCATTGCTCATAATCCTGTGCAACATGATCGGACTAAACATGTTGAGATTGACAGACACTTTATCAAAGAGAAGTTAACAGAAGGTGTGATTTGCACTCCCTATGTGAGGACCGAGAATCAACTTGCTGATAATTTGACTAAGGGAGTCTCTAGCAAAGTGTTCAATTCTGCTCTTGCCAAGCTGAGAATCCGGGACATCTATTCTCCAGCTTGAGGGGGGGTGTTGACATATATGGATAATTAGCATAGTTATAGGACATGTGTTGTTGACATATATAGATAATTAGCATAGTTATAGGGCATATGCTGATTATGTGTAATTAGCAAAGTTATAGGAGTTGATTATTCGCACTTAATTTATTTCCTTCTTTGTAATTATTTGTGTACTATTTAAATCCTCCTCAAGGAGAAGAATAAACACAGTGAATTATTCATATTCCTTTATCTCCAAATAAATCTTCACCAAGTACTCAATTCCGCTCTGAGGAGTAGCTAGGACAGGTGCAATTGTCAACCTGCTCTTCAACTCATCAAACGCCGCCTGACAAGAATCATCCCAAACAAAAGGCACACCCTTTTTAGTTAAATGGGTGAGCGGACCAGCAATCTTGGAGAATCCCTGAATGACCCTGCGGTAATAACCAGCTAACCCAAGAAAACTACAAATCTTCAAGGGTAAGGTAGGTTGTCTCCACTCCAAAACTGCTGACACTTTACTTGGATCCACCGCTATCCCCTTCTCAGATACTACGTGACCCAAGAACTTCACCTCCCTCTGCCAGAAATCACACTTCTCAAACTTTGCATACAACTGATGGTCTCTCAGTATCTGCAGAACAATACTGAGATGTCTAGCGTGATCCTCCTCTGACCTAGAATAAACCAAAATGTCATCGATAAAGACAATAACAAATTGATCTAAGTAGATTGCATGTGCAAGAGTTGGGAGGAGTCAGTTAACCATCTTCTTTTACACTGCCGAGTGGCTAGGGATAATTGGGCCACAATCCTCGCCCTTTTCGGTGTCTAGTGGGCCATGCCAGAATCCCCAAAGAGCATGCTAGAGGCTTGGAGAGGTTGTATAGTGCGGAGGCAAGCTTGAGAGGCTTGTTGGGCAGCCCCCTTTTGTCTGTGGTGGGGTTTGTGGCATGAGCGGAACAAGAGATGTTCCGATAGGGAAGAGGTTTTGTTATGGGTGCTTAAGTTCTCGGTTCTTAATTCATTATTTTTTTGGGTACAAGGTTCAAATTGTAAATCTATGGGGGACATAATGGATTTTGTGAATACGTTGTCAGTATAGCGGGCCTTGTTGGCCTTTTGTGTAGTTGTTTTTGGGACGTTCTCCCCTTTTGAGCGTCCTTTAATGACATACCAAAAAAAAAAAAAAAAAAACCTAATTCCTTTGGACTAAGGCCTATAGGCTTTCATAAGATATAGATGGATTTAAAAGGAGATCTCTACTAACATTATTGAGAGATCATATATTTTTAGAGAGCATTTTTTTCATAATCCAAATCTTGCATTAGATGATGAGTTATTATTCAGATTGTTGAAGATCATAATCCTTGTACTACATGAAGAATTCAACACCGAAGTGTCTCTACACAACAAATACACAACTTGGACAACTAGTCATTAGAGATCAAATCATGGGTTGGAGAAGCGGGTCACTTGAGGAAAGAATCTGATGATGTGCAGATTGTGTGCATGGGGACTCAAGTGGAGAGATTGGGGGATTAGTCTATGTCAAGAGGTAACAAGGGGTTCTAGGTTTTGAGAACAGTTAACCTAGTGTAAATATCTTTCTCATAGTGGATTAAATTTGTTAGGACTAGGTCCTGCGGTTTTTTTCCATTGGGGTTCTCCACGTAAAAATCGTGTGTTCATGTGTGGTTGCATGGGTTTTTTATTTTTGCTCTCTATATTTAACTCATTGATGTGTTTTAAATATAATTATTAGATTTTAAAAATCAATTACTAAAAGACTCCAATCATATGATGATATGAGTTTTAATTTATTTCTAAATTGTTTTAATGAAGTGTCACTCAATTTTGATGTAATTTCACCAAAAAGCAGACAAAGCATTGTTGATGTGTTTAATAGTCATGGGGAAGTGGAACTGATTAGATTCTCATAGTGTCATGACAATTTCCTTATTTCAATGGACATAGAATTCCAAAAATTGGAATTTAGTAATATTTGAACAGTTGATCAAATTTTTGTATAATTTGAAAGCCTAGAATGTAAACGTTAATCCTTCAACATAATACTACATTCTGAGCTATTTGAATGGAAGAAATTGGTTCAAACCTAAGTTCACTGTATAGTAAAGGCTACAATCATTTGCAACAAATCTTTTTGTTTCTTTCCCGTACATCATCACATCTGGAACAGATAGTAAACATGGAAGCAGAATATCTGACACACAGCAACATCCCATCAAAGATCGGACTATACAAGTAACCAATTCAAAGTTCGGAATAGCAGCAAAACAAAATACATGATTTAGATCACAAAGTGTGGTCTAAGAAAAAGTTAGATTCACGGGTAGATGGTCAAGAGTGGAAGTTGTTGGAAGTGGAGCCCCCCCCCCCCCCCCCCCCTCTCCTCTCTCTCTCTCTCTCTACTTTAACCTCCCCCCGCATGTGCATAGAGCATACTAGTACACATTTAGATATTTGATGGACCATTATAGTTCTACTTCTACCCCAAGAAGTACAAAATCGATCTTTCTTTTTTATCCATCCGTAACATTAGTAATGTTAATCGTGGTGGTGATGACATTAACCACCATCTACTCTAAAAGATTACGCTGATAGAGAAGGTGTAACCTTAATATTTAAATCCTCTAACACACCCCTTCATGTGTGGCCTTCTTTAAGTCCAACATGTGTTTCAATTTCAATTATCAAGGAGACGGTGAGGTTTAAACTCAAGACCTTACCTGCTCTAATACCATGTAAGAGTTAAAAGAATTGAGAAAATTCACTTCATCTATATTCATCCCAATAAGGGTATTTATATGTGTGTTACATGGATACAAAGACAAGCCTAAATATAAGGCTAAATGTAAGCTAAGCCTATAAATAAGCCAAAACATATGTAACAGAAGATACAAGCATTAATCAAGCCTAAATCTAAGCCTATAATTAAGCCTAAACATATGTAACAAAAGATATGTAAATAGACAACCATTAATCAAGTCTAAATCTAAGGGGTTGTCTAACACTCCCCCACAAACTAAACGGTCTAGGGAGGACAAGTTTGAAACGCAGAAGCTCAAAGTAATGCCCTTAGTGAAGATATTTGTAGTTTGGTTGGTGGAAGGAACAAATTGAACACGATGGCTACCAGAGAGAACAAGATCCCGAATAAAGTGATAATCAAGTTCAATGTGCTTGGCACGAGCGTGGAAGATGGGATTGGATGCCATGTAAGTAGCGCTAAGGTTGTCATAGTAGAGCGTGACTTGTGTGGAGAGAGGCACATGAAAACTCGAATGAGAAACCGTAGGTTATTTCTTAGCACTCCAAGAAATGAGATTTGGGCCCAAGAAAACACAGTAGCCAAAATTGGAATGCCGAGTATCAAGATAACCAACCCAATCAACATCAGAGAAGGCATGAAGGATTAAAGTGCCTTTGACATTGCGTAAAATGCACTTAACAACAGCAAGATGAGTGGTCCAAGGGGCACTCATGAACTGAGCAACATGATGAACCGCAAAAGCAATGTCTGGATAGGTCTGAGTCAAATACTACTAAGATCAAATCAAGCGGCGATACTCAATAGAGTACGAGAGTCTAGATAACCCTATAGGGCATAGAGTTGTCTTGGCACTCAAGGGGGTACTACATGGTTTGCACTCAACCATAAAACTGCAGCACAAGAGATCTACAATGTACCGAGTCTAGGAGAGATGTATACCAGCGCGCAAAGGGGACATCTCAAGGCCAAGAAAGTAATGAAGAGGACTGACGTCCTTTATCTCAAACTCTATACCAAGAGTTGAGAGCAGTGATGATGTGTTCCTAGTGAGCATAATGTCGTCCACATACAGCAATATTAGCATAATCTGAGAGAACCATTGGAACACAAACATAAAATGGTCGGCGTGACTCTGTGTAAATCCATACCGGATGAGAAAGGAGATAAACTGCTGGAACCATGCACGAGATTCCTGTTTAAGCCCGTAGATGGCCTTTTGAAGCTGACAAACCTGGTGAGGAAGCTAGGGATCAACAATCCCTGGGGCTGAGTCATAAAAATTGTCTCATGGAGAAAATCATCCAAGAAGGCATTCTTGACATCTAGTTGTTGTAGAGATCATCCAGAAGACATTGCCAAGCTGAGAATAGTATGAATAGTGGTAGGCCTAACCAAGGCTCTGAAGGTATCATCATAATCTAGACTATAGTGCTGATGGAAGCCCTTGGCCACAAGGCATGTTTTGTGACATTCAATCGTGCCATCCGCTAGGCGCTTAACCTTAAAAATCCACTTGCAACCCACGGTGTTCTGACGTGGCAAAGGAGGAACCAGTGTCCAAGTCTGATTTTTAAGGAAAGCATTAAACTCATTAATCATAGCAGCGCTCCATTCGAGAAACCAAACAGCCTGAGGAAAACAAGTAGGCTCTTCACTGGAAGAAGAAATCTAAGTTGCAAGGGCACTCGGTAAGAGATAGCGCACGGTGCCATTAGTGCAAACCAAAAGTGGTTGTGTCCTATCACAAAAATGAGTAACCATCGTATGGAGCCAAGCAGATGGAGAAGAACCTGGATTGGAAGAATACCATCGGGTGAGGTGTTCAATGATGCAAGTGGAGAGCAGGGGACAAACTGAGAGCCAGAAGTAGTCAAAGGTGGAGCTATCACAGGCAGAGGCCGATGCTGATAATGCTGAGGCAGAAACTCAATGCGCTGGGGTGAAGGAATTGGTGGAGATATAACACCAGAAGCAGAAGTAGTAGGCAAAGTAGGAGGGGCTTGCTGGGGGAGACAAACTGGCATGCAGCTGCTGGGGAAGAACAGGCACAATAGCAGCAATATGCGAAGCTAGTGGAGAGCTGCAGTCAATGCGTCTGAAAGAATAAGAAAAAGTCATCTCATCAAAGCGCACTAGAAATGCCCATAGAAGCCTGACCCGAGCCACGATTGTTATTGTTGCGACCCCGATTGTGATTTTGATTCATATTGTTGCCACCTCGATTACCAAAATTATTGCCCTGTCTGAGAGAAGAAGGTGCAAGAGAAAACCAAGGGGAACAGAATACTCTTGACCCAGAAGTGCAGTCTAAGGAGGCGGCGTAGGGGCAGAAGTCTAAGCCTCAAAGGACAGTAGCTGGGCCCAAAGGTCCTGAAATGAAGGCAACAGCGAAAAATGCCGAGTAGCTGTCATAATCATCTCATAACCCAGACCCAAACCCCTAAGAACATAATTGACTAAATCATCATTGGATAGGGGTTGAAGAATAGAAGTCAAGGAATCAACCAGGGACTTGACATATAAGAGATAGTTAGAGATGGAGCAGTTCTCCTTGGTGAGAGTCAGGAGGCGGAATTGAAGTATAGTTACATGAGCAACGGATTGTTGAGAGAAGTGCCGCTCAAGGCAAGTCCAAACATCACGTGAATTGTGGAGGCCGACAACCATTCCCAAAATGGGCTTAGAGAAGGTGGCATTGAGAAGGCTAAGGAGTGTCTAATTAGTGCAAAGCCAAGTCAAGTGAGCTGGCTTTGGTACTCCGAGTTAGCCAACAGTCATTGTGAGGAATTCCAAAGGCATAGGATTTCACAATCACCAGATTGGTGATGTTAGGGACTGAGAGTGAGGAACACAATGCCATAGAGGTTGTCGCAGAGTCCGTAGAGCCAGAGGTGCTAGAAGAGGAAGACATGGCGTGATAACAATAGAGATAAGAGAATGGAAAATCTTGGACAAGTGATTGGCAAGGCTGGACAAGCAGCAAAAAGTCACCAGAGAGCCTGGACAGAAATTAAAAATGGCCAGAGAAGGCTAGACGGTGCCCAGAAGTGGCCGACAGCAAGGGCCGTGTGCTGTAGCAACCTCAACACAGAGGGACACGACGGTGGAGGGGGTGGAACCTCTATTCAGAAAGGGAAAGAAAAAAAAAAGGGGAAAAAAAAAGAAGAAGAAGCAGAAGAGACTGTAGGATCATGAGACACTCTGATACCATGCAAGAGTTAAAAGAATTGTGAAAATTGCCTTCATCTGTATTCATCCCAATAGGGGTATATATATGTGTGTTACATAAATACAAAGTCAAGCCTAAATCTAAGGGGGCTGTCTAACAGATGGTCTATTGAGACATTGTGTTACGTACCTGAATACGTGAAGGACGCAGGAAAAGCTGACCCCTTAGAGATTCAATTATGTAGTCACTGCACCCCAGATCTCTAAAGGACTTTCTACTAAAAAAATCGTTGTCAGCAGTCAAATTCTGCCTTTGCTTTGAAATGTCCATTTGTTTAGATCTCAGGTTCTTTATTGACTCTCCATTACCCCATCCTCTTAAAGAAGCTGCAGATGCTCTTGAAATAGAAGTATCTGCTTCTACCATTTGATTATCATACTCTTGAGATTTCATTGCTGTAGTTTGATACTTGGACAATTGTTCAACTCCATGTTTCATAGATATCTCAGAGTGGTCCAACTCTTCTCCTGTCATGACTTCTTGCCTCATATCTTTTGTTTCTTGCGATAGGGAGGCTCTTAAAACATTTTTTCCATCTTTATGAACATCTAATCTCCTCTGTTTCTCCAAGAATTCAGGTTCAGAGTGTGAACCAATAGATCTGTGGGAAGCAGCATCTTCTACGATAAGTTCATCAGAATCACGCTGGTTGATACCTTGCTTCGTCCGATTAGTTCTTTTGACAAGATCTCTTACTCTCTGGGCTTTTAGTCTTCCAAAACTTCCTGCTAATCCCCGGTTAAATGCTGTCAAAACGAAAGACCTTTAGAACAGAGTGCAGCATAGTATAATCGAAATTACAAGACTTATATGTGTGATAGAAGAAGGTTCCATTTGGGAATGAAATATATGGCTCCAGGATTAAATGATAAAAAATTAAATGCATATCATTGGTTTAAAATCAGTGTTTTTGCGTGTATGTGGATCTGAAAAACAACTTCTTCTTTTTTTGATAAATAAAAGTGAATCTGAAAAACAACTGAATCCTAGTTCAATGAAAGATTCCTAGATCAGTAACTTAGGCATTCACTTTGAGGACCCAGGCATGGACTGTGGTAGCCTAGGTCCTCCTAATCACCTTTTTCAATATTGTGGCTAGGCTCAATGGTTTACAATGATTGATGTAAAGAATGTAGATAAAAAAAGTGGCAAACTGGATTGTTTGGACTTCGACGATTATCTCATAAAGAGGGCATGTGTAAATTATTTGAATAATTGTTAATGTTAGTAATTAATAGTTGCTTAGCAAGTAGTTTTAAGTTCTTCAACAAGTTTGACAGTCAATGTCAATAGTTACTTGGAGACTATTTTAAGTGTCAGACTGTCAGCAAGAAATTACAGTAGATATATTAATCATTTAAGTGACACTGGCCGTCTATCTAATGTACATCCCACCAACTCCTTCTCAAAGCTAATGTAGGTTTATGAAAGATACAATGATAAGCACATAATTTTAGTATTTTTGGAAGATAGGTTAAATGAAGGAGTACTTCCAGCATATTGTGTGACCAAGGTATTTCTCTAAAATTAGAAGGTATATTCTATAAAATGGTTACTATAAAAACTACACTTCATGAATCTGCATATTGAGCGAATAGGAAATAATATTTCTATAAAATGAGTGTAGTGTAAACACAATGTTAAGATGGATATGTGGTCGGAATTTTTTATTTCTTTTTTTGGAAATAGTTACCTTTATGAAATGCTCAAAGTAACACCCACTGGAAGCTAAATGAGAAAAAACCATCTATATGGTTTGGCCTCTGCAGCAATATTCAATAACTACACTAGTAAAGAATGGTATTGTGATCACATTGAGGATAATGTTAGAGGGAAGGGAAGACGAATGTTAACTTTGATTGAGACATTAAAGAAAAATATAATAGAGTGTGGTTTAACTGAAGTTAAAGCCTTATACAGCAGAGAACGACGAAACAAAATTCATGTGTCCTACCCCAATAGTTAGAACAAGGCTTTGTTGAATTAAGTTGAGTAGCACCAACGTTTTGAAAATGTCAGTGGATTATGAAGGACATATCATAACCTCTGTGTGTGCGTGCGAGCACTCGCCCCCCTATGCATCTAAACAGTCACTAAGGGTTTGCAAGCCTTCCTCCTCAAGCATCAATGTTTTTGAAGATTTAAATATTTAAGATTGCTATTCATGCTTTCTTAGCTGCAATCCTTTTTTTTGAGGATATTGACATTTTCCGGATCCTTGTTTTTTATTTTTTTTTACCAGAAAAACTGATTGTGAGACTTAAATCCTCCAATTATAATTATCGGTGCAATTCAGAAATGAGTCAGGAGAAGGAAGTTAGTATGTAATAAGATGAAATTAAAACAATCAATATGATTTTTGGTACTCCTGACAAAACGAGTGGGAGCTGTCTATCTCCCTCATAGTATCATATACTATAAAAATTGCAATTTTATATCAATTACTAACATGAAAAAGAAAGAAAAAATCCAATTTCAAAGCAAAAGAAGAAGAAGAAGAAATTGGAAGAAAATTGAAATAACCTCCGTTGTTGTTGTTGTTGGTGGTGGAGGGTGATTTCCTAGTACTCCAAGAGAGAACCTCCTTGGAAGGAATAGGAGATTGATCATGAGCGGTGTCAATTCCTCCCCAGACGATGACCTTTTCACCGGTGTCGTCGTCGATGAGCTGATAAGCTCCTGGAGTATCCATAGGCCTCCGAGTATAACCAGCTCTGATCACAACTCCTCCAACTCTGCTGCTTCTGCTTCTGCTTCTCACACTCCGAGGACTCTGCAACCAAAACTGACTGCTGAAAAGGTGGTTTCCACTTCTATTTATTGAGCAGAAATTGTGAATGGGAAGAGGAGGCGGCGAATAGCAGGTGAAATTGAGGCGTTCTGACAGGTTAACAGGAGCCGCCTTTGCCATTATCATTCACGCAAATAAAACACCGCATTCACTCACTCAAAGAGTTTCTTTTTAGCAGAGGAGACAGACGATGAACAAAGCAAGGAGTTATCACCGCTGCTGCTGCTTCTGGATGGGCTATAAAATATCGATCTGGATAATACCCCGACCCCATTCATGTCGTTAAAATATTATGGTTTAATTACAATGACTCAACGGTGAGGAGGTATTTCCTCCTAATAATTGATATGTTCTAATAAAAAAATAAATTCATCAATTTTAAAATTTTATTTTATGTAGTTATCTCTGATATTTGGATGGATACCCACTATTCTTTCTCATCAATCCTCATGCTCTATTTTGATATAAAAGTTTTTACATACACATATATACGTAGAGAGAGACGGTTGTTTTGAGATAGTACATGGATCACAACAAAAAAAAAATGAAGTAATAAGATAAGAACAATTTTGTGATGAATTGGATTGAAATTGAATATTCGTTGAAAAATAAAAGAAAAATCATAATCTTGCTACAGTTTATCTTTGAACTATTACAAAGAGTACAGGAGTTTGGACCTCCATGAATTTTAACATCTTAAATAGAATTGATATATCGATCAATACATGTGTTTATGTGTATACAGTGTATTAATATACTATCATATATAGTTGTCTTTTAAGTGATGATGGTCCATGGAGGGTGAGAGGAAGAAGAATGGAGAGAGACGTGATAGAGAGAGAAGGGTGAATATAGAAAGTCAATTACTTGACGGGTCAATCTCATTTATTATCTTTATTTATTACATTTTAAATTTGTAATTAAAGCTGATGTGTTCATTTTTTATTGGAATAGTGCAGCTTACCTACTCACTAGTGAGTAGGTAAGTATTGTCATTTTTCATAATAGCTACTCTATTTTTAGTTTAGGCGTGAATTGACCCCACTTTTTTAATGGAATATAATCAAAAGAGTAAATATCATTGGCACCCCTTGATGTTTGATGTAATTTCACGCATCTACAATTTTGTGAAATTTTGTCACAAACACCATGTCAGCTTTTTCATCTAAACGGTGTTAGAATGGCGTTAAATTAAACATGAAATGTCACAACTGCCCTTCATTTTTATAATGATTTTATATAAAAATAAAAAATTTGTATATAAAAAGACCACATTGCCCCCATATTTTTTTTCTCTGCAAACCCCCACCCCTCCATCTCTCTCTCTCCACTATCCAAGACTAGCCCCTCTCCACCACCCTCCTCCATCACCATTATATATATAGCTATATATTCATCACCACGCCATTGTTTATCATCATCAACACCACCACCAACCAAAACTGACCTAATTCCAGCCACCGTCATCACGGTTTCTCACCACTGGAACCGAGCTCCATCATAGGCAAGAAACAAAGACCCACCATCTTCAGCCACCTCGGCACCATCATCAACCATCAAGCTCCACCACCACAACCCATCTTGGGTCTCCATTTTCAACACCCGGCACTAAACCCCTATCATAAATCATGAACAACTAAGCTTCACCGAATGGGTTTTCATTACCATGACCATTCCGAGCACCACATAATTTTTTTTGAAGAATTCGCCATGAACCAAGCTCTATCACCACCAAGATCTCAACCTCACAACCAATCGAAGCTCACAGCCCAACCACCATCAATTAAGTTCATCCTCAACCATCATCATAACCATGCTCTGTTCGCTAAGCACCAAACCACCATATCATCATCAATCCGAGCACCAACTGGCCACTACCTGAAATTCCAGCAACACCCACTATGACCATTGCAAACCCACAGAGAAAACCCATCACAATCCACCGAACACCATGCTCCGCTCATGCTCCATTTCACCGTCGGCGATGCTCTATTCTTTCCACCAAATGGAGACCCAAGGACCTTTGTCGCTTCACCACCGTCGTCAACTTCACCGACAAGTATCCGAAGCCCGACGCTACGATCTTCATCTGGTTATTCCTTGCTCTAGTCGATCACCCACCATTGTAGCATCACCATGTCTCTATGTATTGTTGAGCTCCAACAGACAGCTGAGCCAAGCCAAAACCACCATCAATTTTCACCACCACCAAAGCTCCACTGAAGAAGACCTTGTTATGTCATGAAGCTTGAAGAAGGGTAAAAATTTTATTTTTCTCCCTTCCTCCTTTTCTTTTTCTTTTCTTCTTTTCTCTCTTCCTCCATCTCCCTCCCGATTATCTCTTTCTCACTCTAAATTTCATTCTCCCTCTCACCTTTCTTTATTCTTCCTCCATTTCTCTCTTCCTTTTCTTTTTCTTTCTTTCTCTCTCTCCCTCACCACTCTATCTCTTTTATAGCTACATAGTGCTCCTCGCGCGAAGGTGGTTTCGGTGATGGCGTGGTCTGGCAGTGGAGAATGAGACCCATTTGGGTTGGTAGGTATTGTTGTGCATAGAAACTCATAGCTATTTGATTGCGCGACACAAGGTAGTGGACTGTGCTCAGTTGTGTATGGTAAAGACCCAGGTGATGGATTCAAATGTGGCACTTCGGCGTCAGGTTCAGTGGTGGATAATAGGCTAGCTATGGAAGATCGAGATGGTGATTAATGACAAAGACTCGACTTGCATGGGTGCAATACCCCCTACAATCTCACGCATGAGATGGTCAGTCTTATATATAAAATATAAAGAATACCTACAATTGATAGCATGCAAGTACAGAATACAAGGATAACATATTAAATAAATAAATAAATGTGGAAAGAAAACTTAAACTGAGAGAATGAATAATATAATAAAATAAAATTGGGAGTTTAAACACTACAACTTGGAAATCCTGTAACCCAAGGACCCCTAAACTCAAAATATAAGAAAGATTAAATAATCTAAAACAGCGTTCCAAAAAGTTCATATCCTGACCATAAAGAACAGAACAGGTCCTTACTTTGAAAAACTAATAAGGAAAGATGATTACCACAATCTACGAACTCAAGACTCTATCCTCGCGGTGGGACCGGTCTGGGATCTAAAATATCAACAAAGTGAGTTAAACACATGAGCAAGTTCCCTCTACTACCACCAAATCAGAGAACAGATAAGCATACCCACTATATGAGGATAGTAAATAACATATAGATATGACTAAACCATCTATCAATTAATCTCCTGTCTTAGAAAATAATTAGAACTACGTTCTGAACCAACCCATCCATTATCACAATAAAGGTAGAACAAGTTTCTAAGTTTTTAACAAGTGGCAATCTCGACATGCCAAAAAATATAATGTATAGATACCTTATTAGGTATTAGGCAATCCTGATATGCCTGGCAATCCTGACATGCCGAAAATATATTGAATAGATACCTTATTAGGTATTGGGCAATCCTGAAATGCCGATATAATCTTTTAAATAATAATCTA
Source organism: Cornus controversa (assembly GCA_026545225.1). Taxonomy (NCBI): domain Eukaryota; kingdom Viridiplantae; phylum Streptophyta; class Magnoliopsida; order Cornales; family Cornaceae; genus Cornus; species Cornus controversa. Next base: position 11,063,644 of record CM048849.1, on the reverse strand, counting down.
ATACATTTAAAAGCATGTTAATTACAATCCGAAAAATTCTATCGTCACATTGATTATTTAAACAATTAAAATGACACAACATATCATGATAGTAACTAAGTTTAACATAATCCCATAAACTGATCTAAACATCACATAATCAATCAAGAACCTTCATGAAAGCAAAGAAATAATTAAAAGAAAAATTAAACACTTAAAATAAAAAGAAAACCCCACATTAAAGCCTACCCTCCCATTTAAACATCAAGGATGTCTAAACCTAGCTCTAACCTAGGTTTCTGTGCATAATCTGCCTCTAAAAGTCCTATTAAAATTTCTGAGAATTTTTTGGAATATTTCAAAATTTTGAAACATTTTTTTCTAATTTTCTACATTTAAAAATGATTTAATTTTTTTAAAAAATATTAAAATATTTTGGACTGGGCCCAGTGGGTGGGCTCGGCAAGAGGGACCTAATGGGAATTTTTTCGGTCCCCGCCGGCAGCCGAAAACCGTCGCACACGCCCCCACTCACCGGCGGTGCCCGTAAGCGTGCGCGTGCGCTGCTTCATCTTCATCCTCCAGCAATCCATGTTCCCCAAACGCACCCCAGCCCTTTTTCGACCACTTCCGGGCACCAAAACATGTATTTTTTTATACCAAAATGCTTCCCTTGATCTATACTTTCATTTGGTACAAAAATCCCTACCTTTCGTAGCCTAAATCAAAAAGCCCAAAATTCAAGTTTTAGGGTTCTAAAATTTCAAACTCAAATTCTCATCAAACAACCCAACGATTCACTACCAAACTTACAGAGACTATTCAAGGGAGCAAGATCAACAATTTAATCGAAACAAAAAACTTCAAAAAGACATTTACAGTCAACACAAATCTCATGTATATATATATATATATATATATATATATATATATATATATCTGCCAATATACTCATATACACGTATATACATATGAAAATTTACCCCATAGTTGTACCAAATCCATAGACTACTCATGTTTAATCCACGAAAATCCCTGAGCATGCATTATTATACAATTACAGAGTTATATACAAAGATATACATGTATATACGTATATTCAAGCAACACAAAAATCAATCTATGTTTACAAGTTCAAAGGGGAAGTGAAGAGATTGAACTTGCCTTATGATTTTGAACAAAATCACCTTCTTTCCCTTTTTCCGGCGTCTTCCGTTTTCTCCCTATCTGGGTGTAGAAACCCTCTATGCTTAGAAACTACTGAACCCTAATTTCTTTTCTCTTATTTAATTTTCTTTCTAGAAAACTAAAAATAATTCCTAAATAATTAAACTAATAAATATAAAATATTTATCCCACCTATATATAAATATATATAGACCAACCCAACAGTCTATCCCAACTTGATAATAATTAAAAATGAAAGAACATGCAGCCCAAAAACCCACATATTTTTATTTAAAAGAAAAACTACATTTAAAACAAATATTTCATACACAATTAAAATAAATCAACACTTAACAACAATTAAAACATCCACGTTAAACAAATAAAAGCAGGCATTGACAAAATTAACTAAAATATTTAAATAATTAAAACCAAATTAAATAATAAAAACCCAATTTAAATATCCTCAAAATTTACGGGGTATTACATTCTTCCCCCCTAAAAAGAGGAATTCCTTCATCGGAATTCACCTCATACCTGAAATAAAAAGCTCTGGATATTTTTTCTTTATCTCATCCTCCCTTTCTCAAGTGAACTTCGCCTCATTGTGGTGGCTCCATTGAACATGAACTAAAGGAATAGTCTTGGAACGAAGGACCAGGTTCCTACGGTCAAGAATATAGTAAGGTTGTTCCACATATGTTGCATCTGGCTGCAACTCAATCTCCCCAACCTCAATATGCTGATAAGTATCCTCATCCCTGAGGAATTTTCACAACATAAAAAATATTATGCACCCTGTGCATTGTCTAGTAATGCCAATCTATATGCTACTGTCCTAATCCTGTCAATAATCATGAAAGAACCCACTAAACAAGGCGATAACTTCCCCTTTTTCCCAAACCACATTACTCCCTTCATGGGAGAAACCTTGAGTAAAACATGATCCCCCACCATGAACTCTAGTGCTCGAGTTCTCTGATCAGCATAACTCTTCTGTCTATTCTGAGCAGTCCTCATACGGTCTCTAATAATAGCGACTTTCTCGAATGTGTCCTTAATGAATTCAGGATCCAAGAATTTATTCTCTCCAACCTCCAACCAACATACAGGCGACCTACATGGGCGCCCATACAGAGCCTCGAATTGTGTCATACCAATAGTCTTTTGATAACTATTATTGTAAACAAACTTAATGAGTGGCAAGTAACTCTCCCAATTACCTTTGAAGTCGAGTACACATGCTTACAACATATCCTCCAAAGTCTGATTAACCTTCTCAGTCTGACCATCGGCCTGAGGGTGATAGGTTGTACTGAGATGCAGAGCTGTACCCATAGCTTATTGAAAACTCTTCCAAAACTTTGAAACAAAGTTCGAATCTTTATCCGATATAATGGACAAAGGTATGCCATGTAGCTTCACTATCTCTATAATGTAAAGCTTCACGTATTGCTCTAAGGTGTAACTCGAGCGAACTGGCAAGAAATTGGTTAATTTTGTCAACCTGTCCACTATCACCCAAATAGCATCATGATTCCACTATGAGGTGGGAAGTTCCACAATGAAGTCCATAGAGATGCTCTCCTATTTCCACTCCGGTATAGGTAGTGGCTGTAAAGATCTCAACAGTCTCTGGTGATCAATCTTGATCATTTGACAAGTGCTACATTTAAAAACAAATATACTATAAGCCTCACTCATCACTGCCCTCCTCAAATCATCCTTAAGAGGAACCACTAACCACCCCTTATATCTCAATCCTTCATATGTACCCACGGTATAGAATGGTACTTTCCCATATTTCAACTCAACTACTTTCTCTACGCACTACGGGTCAGTACGTTACTCTGCAATTACTCTCCGAATGATAGCAGGTGTAACCACTGCACATGCTACAAAAGCGTCAGCTAAAGCATCAATGCTGCTCAAGTCATTCCACTGTGCTTCAAATAGAACGAAAAGATTAGCATAGGGTTGGTGACTAAGTGCATCAGCTACAACGTTCGCTTTCCCCCGGTGGTACTAGATGAAAAAATGATAATCTTTCATGAACTCCAACCACTTGTGCTGTCTCATATTCAGTTCCTTCTGGGAGAACAGATACTGCAAACTCTTGTGGTCGCTGAGCATTCTGAAAGTCTCACCCAAAAGGTAATGCCTCCAAATCCTTAAGGCAAAAACCACAGCTGCTAACTCTAGATTGTGAGTCGGGTAATTAAGCTCGTGAGGCTTAAGCTTACGTGAAGAATAATATATCGGCCTCTCCTCCTGCATGAACACACAACTCAAACCCTACAATGATACATCAGTATATACCAAGTATTCAATTCCGCTTTGGGGAGTAGCTAGGATAGGTGCAGTTGTTAGCCTGCTATTTAACTCATCAAACACTGCTTGACATGAATCATCCCACATGAAAGGCACACCCTTTTTGGTTAAATGGGTGAGCGGACCAGCAATCTTGGAAAAACCCTGAATGAACTTATGGTAATAACCAGTTAACCCCAAAAAACTACGAATCTCTGAGGGTGAGGCAAGTTGCCCCCACTCCAGAACTGCTGACACCTTACTTGGATCGACCGCTATCCCCTTCTTAGATACTACATGACCCAAAAACTTCACCTCCCTCTGCCAGAAATCACATTGCTCAAACTTTGCATACAACTGATGGTCTCTCAGTGTGTGTAGAACAATACTGAGATGTCTGGCGTGATCCTCCTCTGATCTAGAATAAATCAGAATGTCATCGATAAAGACAATAACAAATTGATCTGAGTAGGCTCTGAACACTCTGTTCATCAGATCCATGAAGACAACTGGGGTGTTCGTCAACCCGAAAGGCATAACCCAGAACTTATAAGACCCATATATGGTAAGAAAAGCTGTCTTTGGTACATCCTGCTCCCTAACCCGAAGCTGATGATACCCGAATATCAAACCTATCTTTGAGAAATAGGTGGCTCCCTTTAGCTGATCGAACATGTCATCAATCCTTGGCAATGAGTACTTGTTGCAGATTATGACCTTATTCAACTCTCTGTAGTGTATACAAAGGTGGAAAGTTCTTCATTTTCACAAACAGTACTAGTGCTCCCCACGATGAAGTGCTCCTGCGAATGAACTTTTGACTAAGAAGCTGCTGAATCTGATCCTTCAGCTCTCTCATTTTCACAGGCGCCATTCTATATGGGGCCCTAACAATAAGCGTGGTGCCTGGAGCTAAATTAATGACAAAGTCTATCTCACGACTCCGTAGTAACCCTAGGATTTCCTGAAACACATCCTAATAGTCTCGTACCACTGGAATGGAATCTAGAGAAACTGTAGTTACCTCTTGAGACTCATCGCTGATAAAGAATAAGTGTGTGCTAGACCCTCCATTTGATTGCGGCATAGCAACCAAATGCATCTCCTTACCCAGTATAGCAAAAATAATTGTCTTATCATATCAATTAACCTGAGCATGATAATATGATAACCAATCCATTTCGAGTATGACATCATAAGAATGCATATCCAAGACCAGTAGGTCTGCCAAGAACTTGAGTCTACCAATGTCTACAGTGACCTGACTATAGCATTCTCGTAAAACCATACTAACCCCAAATGGTGTAGTAATACTAAATAAAGAAGTACACAGTTGAGTGAGCATACTAGATAATCTAACAAATGATCGAGATATAAAAGAATCGGATGCACCAGTATCAAATAAAGCACGATCGATTTTACCATTGATTAGAAACATACCCTCAATCGTATGAGGAGCCTACACATCATATGGCATGACGTTGTAGACCCTCCTATAGTGCATCTATTGACCAGGTTACCCCGCGGGCGATGCCGTCCGTGGAACTTGTGGTGCCGGCAAGGGTGGTTGATGTCTCTATCCCTGCTGACCAAACTGTCCCTGATTAGTATTGGGGTAGTATTTGATTGAATGCCCAAGCTCACCACATGCATAACAATTTCCTCTGAATATACCAATAGACCTCCTCAACTGATTACCCTGAGGCTGAGACTGACCTATTTGCGGTACTCCATTCTGTTTCCTGTGAGTAGAGGCTTCCCCTCTCTGAACATCATTATGACCACTATGTTTCTTCCACAGTTGCTGCCCTGGGTAAATGCCCCTGCCAAACTGTTTGCCACCATTACCATTTCTCCTCTCCGTTGTCTAACTAGCAAAGTCCTCATCATTTTGTTTCTCCCCTTTGCCTTTCTTGTAATCCCTCCTCAATTGACAGTGTTGCAGTGCAACATCAACCACCTGAGCATAAGTGGTATAAGCTAGACATCCCACAATGACCTATCAAATATGCCAATTCAATCCATTTACGGAGCAGTTCTTCTTCTTTTCTTCAGTGTTCACCTCCTTAGGTGTAAACAAAGAGAGGCTGGTAAACTCTTGCTCATATTTTGTGACTGTCCTATCCCTCTGCTGTAGGTCCAGGAACTCCCTCTTCTTAGCCGCTCTCACTGCATACAGGAAGTACTTACTGTCAAATCAGGCTTAAAACTCTTTATATGTCAAAATACTCTGCTCCACCACGGTAGTAACTGACTCCCACCACTGTAAGGCATCACCCACTAGCTTAAGGTAGCTAGCACCTGCTTCTAGACTTCGGTGTACATAATCATGTGAAGATGGCGTTCAATGTATTTCCTCCACTGATACGCTTCTTTCACCTCTGTGGACCCTGGAAACTTTGGTGGATTCCCTTTTTTGAAGAAATTTCGAACCCTATCCCAACTGATAGGCTGCTTCACTGGTAATGGAACATGCACCATCTACGGTGGCTGCTGATTCTGAAGATCAGTTGCCACTCCTGTAGCTACAGCCTGAGCAATGATAGCTGCCAAATTGGGAGAAAGTTCAGTGTTTCCACCCTGAGCATTGTCCTAACCCCGGATTTGGTTCACATTCCTCCTACATGGTGGCATCTGAAAATGAACAGAGAAACATCAATACCCCAACAATAGACTAAAACGTATAGAGTATGATCAGTCCTATACTTAGATTTTATTTATCAGAATATGCAACGCAGAAGATACCATACGAAAGACCCTAAGGACCTAAGAATACTCAAACCTGGAGTGCTCTAATACCAACTGAAATACCCCTTACAATCTCATACATGAGGTGGCCAGTCTCATACACAAAATATAAGGAATACCTGCAATTGATTGCATGCAAGCACAGAATACATGGATAAAGAAAAATTAAACTGAGAGAATGAATAATATAATAAAATAAAATTGAGAGTCTGAACACTACAACTTGGAAGTCCTGTAACCCAAGGACCCCTAAACTCAAAATATAAGAAAGATTAAATAATCTAAAACATCGTTCCAAAAGGTTCATATCCTAAACATAAAGAAAAGAACAGATCCCAACTCTGAAAAACTGATAAGGAAATATGACTGCCACAATCTATGAACTCAAGACTCTATCCTCGCGGTGGGACCGACCTGGGACCTAAAATATCAACAAAGTGGGTTAAACCTGCAAGCAAGTTCCATCTACTACCACCTAATCAGAGAACTGGTAAGCATACCCTCTATATAAGGACAATGAATAACATCTAGATACGACTGTACCATTTATCAACTAATCTTTTGTCTCAGAATATAATTAGAACTACGTTCTGAACCAACCCATCCATTATCATAATAAAGGTAGAGCAAGTTTCTAAGTTTTTAACAAGTGTCAATCCCGGCATACCAAAAAATATAATGTATAGATACCTTATTAGGTATTAGGCAATCCTGACATGCCTGACAATCTTGACATGCTGAAAATAAAATGAATAGATACCTTATTAGGTATTAAGCAATCCTGACATGCCTGAAAATCCTGACATGCCAAAAATATAATGAATAGATAACTTATTAGGTATTAGGCAATCCTAACATGCTGAAAATATAATGAATAGATGCCTTATTAGGTATTAGGCAATCCTGACATACCGATATAATACTTTTAAATAATAATCTAAGACACTTAAAAGCATGCTAATTACAATCCTGAAAATCTTATCGTCACATTTATTATTTAAACAATTAAAATGACACAACATATCATGACAGTAACTGAGTTTAACATAATCCCATAAACTGATCTAAACATCACATAATTTACCAAGAACCTTCATGAAAGCAAAGAAATAATTAAAGGAAAAATTAAACAATTAAAATAAAAAGAAAACCCTATATTAAAGCCTACCCTCCCATTTAAACATCAAGTGTGTCTAAACCTAGCTCTAACCTAGGTTTCTGTGCATAATCTGTCTCTAAAAGTCCTATTAGAATTTATGGGAATATTTTAGAATTTTTCGGTAATTTAAAACATTTTTTCCTATTTTTCTACATTTAAAAATGACTTAAAATTTTAAGAACATATTAAAATATTATGGATTGGGCCCAGTGGGTGGGATCTTTGAGTGGGACCGGACAAGAATTTTTTCTGTCCCTGCTAGCCGCAGAAAACCACCGCATGCACCCCCACGCATCGACGGTGCACATGGGCGCGCGCATGCGCTGGTTCATCTTCATACTCCAGTAGCCCCTGTTCCCCAAACGCACCCCAACCTGCAACAGCCAACTTCCAGCCCCTTTTTCGACCACTTCCGGGCACCAAAACATGTATTTTTTTATACCAAAATGCTTCCCTTGATCTCTATTTTCATTTGGTACAAAAAATCCCCACCTTTTGTAGCCTACATCAAAAAGCCTCAAATTCAAGTTTTAGGGTTCTAAAATTTCAAACTTAAATTCCCGTCAAACTACCAAACGATTCACTGTCAAACTTACAGGGACTATTCAGGAGAGCAAGATCAACAATTTAATCCGAACAAAAACCTTCAAAAATGACGTTTACAGTCAACACAAATCTCTTTTATATATATATATATATACTCATATATACACATATATACATATGAAAATTTACCCCATAACTATACCAAATCCATAGATTACTTATGTTTAATACACGAAAATCCCATAAAATGCATTAATATACAATTACATAGTTATATACAAAGATATACATGTATATACGTATATTCAAGCAAAACAAAAATTAATCTATATTTACAAGTTCAAAGGAGAAGTGAAGAGATTGAACTTGCCTTATGATTTTGAACAAAATCACCTTCTCTCCCTTTTTTCGGCGTCTGCCGTTTTCTCCCTGTCTATGCGTAGAAACTACTGAACCCTAATTTCTTTTCTCTTATTTAATTTTATTTCTAGAAAACTAAAAATAATTCCTAAACAATTAAACTAATAAATATAAAATATTTAGCCCACCTATATATAAATATATATAGCCCAACCTGATAATAATTAAAAATGAAAGAACATGCAGCCCAAAAACCCATATATTTTTATTTAAAAGAAAAACTACATTTAAAACAAATATTTCACACACAATTAAAATAAATCAACACTTAACAACAATTAAAACATCCACGTTAAACAAATAAAAGCAGACATTGATAAAATTAACTAAAACATTTAAATAATTAAAACCCAATTAAATAATAAAAACCTAATTTAAATATCCTCAAAATTTACGGGGTATTACAATGGGTCTTTGATGTCGTGGTTCACCGACGATAGACATGGCGATTTTTCGGCGACAGACGCGGAGTTCGGTGGTTGTAAGGGGTCTTCTTTTATATTACTCGATGGGGAAGATGACCCAGCAATGGGAACAATGCTCTGATGATGGATAATGGTGGCAGGATTTGTGCATCGTGTTGCTCGCATGGTAGTCGTGCATGGTGCTCGGGTGTGAACATTGCTCAACAATGGTGGAGATGAAGCTTGGTAATGGAGACGAAGGTTGAGCTGTGGACGTGGTTCTGTGCATGGTGACGTGGTTCGGGCTCTTTGTGTATTTTCAATGTGCGCACATATATATATAAAGGGGGCAGGAAGGTCACATGTCAAATATATCTTTTCACAAGTCAAATGGGCATGAAGGTCAATTTAGAAGGTCTCAGAGTCCTAACATGTTGTCTAGCAGACCACATGGGTGTCTATATCAAACGGAGCAAACTTCAGGGGGTGTATGTGAAAAAATTTTGCGAAGTTTTAGTCACGTGAAATTATATAAAACCTCATGGGTGTCAGTGATATTTAACCTAATAAAAATATATTAGTTTTGTCACGAATTCTGATTTAATAAAGGGTTAATTTAATTTTTGACCATTTTTGGTGACCTAATTACAGATACTCCAAATTTCAAAAAGTATATGGTAAAAAAAAAGTAATTACAAATACAACAATTTATACTATTTGAGTTCAAACTGCCCTTGAGAGCTTTTAGACCATTACACAATTGCCCTTCACTTGTCTGTTTACCAAATTGCGCTTAAATAAACAAAAATTCATTTTTACCTTAATTTCCTTTAACATCAAATTACAAAAATAACATCATTAAAATTCCAAGAACAAAACAGAGATATATATCTTAACCCTATTCTATATCTCTTCTCTCTCACTAATGTCTCTCTCTATCACTCCACCAGACCCAAACATATTGCCCCTCTCTCTCTCTCTCTTTGTAACTCTCTTACTCTTTATCACTCCCCCAACATATTTTTTTTCTCTCTCTCTCCAACTCTCTCTCTCACTTCTACGACCATAACCTCTGGACTCTGACGACCACCACCGACCATCATTTTTACCATTTCACAAGTAAAACAATAACTATTACTTTTTTGTTTAGATTCTACCAATATACAAGAGATGTTTAACATGTGACTGTGCAGTGTTACTGTCAGTGAGGAGACAATACACTTACAGAAGGTGTGATTGTGTAGAACCTTTGAGGATGTGATTATTTGAATTCTTTTGTTCGGTTGGTAGTGCAGCAAACACATTTGATCAGATGGATGGAATTGAATGCCAATTTTTTTGATTTTATAGTTTAGTTTTAGGTATATGGAGTAATTCACTGCATTATATATTAGAAATGGTTGTTTGAGATTAGAGCTATTGTCTTTATGATTTCAAATTGTCATTTCTAACAATGTAAAACTTTAACAGCATTGTGTAATAATTTTACTGCATGGATGTAAAACTTTTACTGCATTGTGTTATAATTTTACTATACAAAACCTTAAGTAGAGTACCTTTTTTTTAAGGGTTGAATCAACATTATTATTGAGGAGAGTAGACCTTCTTGTGTCATCATTGCTGAGAGTTTACCTGACATTTGAAAAAGAGAAGAATCTAATTCCTTTGGTAATCCAAGAATGATTATGCATTAAAGATAAAAGTAAAAGTTACACACACTTTTATCATTTGAACTCAAATGCCTAACTTTCTTTCATTTCAAACCATAAATGATTCACACAACACAAGATCTATTAGGATTCACCTTCATGTTGGCATTTAAACTAGATGACATTGCTTTATGATTTCGAATTATCATTTTATAACAATGTAAAACTTTAACTGCACTGTGTAATAATTTTACTACATGGATATAAAACTTTTATTGCACTGTGTTTACTACACAAAACCTTAAGCATGGTACCATTTTTTTTGTAAGGGTTGAATCAACATTATTGACTGATGTGAGTAGATGTAGAGACCTTGACCAATTTTGACTGATTTTTTTAATTTTACATCATTTTTATTGTAGACGTGTTTTAAATGATGTAATGGACATTATGAGAATGGGAAACATGTTTGGAAAAATCTTATGAGGTTTTTGGAAGTTTTTTGGAGAATGGTTAAACTGGGCCTCGGGATGCGGTCCGGGTGAGCCCAAAAATTTGAAATTTTTTTAAAAAATAATGATTTTTGAGATTGACTTAGATAAAATGTTTAATGAGTTAAGGAAGTAATTTCGAGACTGTAGGAGTTTTCAAAATTGAAAACAGAACCCGATAAGGTACGTTAAGTGGCTCGAAGGGCATTTTTGTATTGTCACAGCTTTAGGGCTTTAAAGGGGCAACTCAACTAAGATATTTCATTTCTCAGATCTCATGCCTAGCTACTCTCTCTCTCTTCCTTCTCCCTCTTCCTTCTCTCTAAGTTTTGGAGGCATTCGGGTGTGATTTGTGATCCGCTAAAAAAGGGAGATACGTAGGGCACGACAAGAGCTTCGGTTTGAACCAAATAAAGTTATGATCCAGCAAGGTAGACATTGCTGAAAATTTGGTGAAGTGATTGGAAGGCCTTCAATTTCGAGGTAGGGGTTTCTCTTCTCATTTAATTGTTGATTATAGGGTTTTGGGAGAAACTGTGAGAACTAGGGATGTGTACTGCATGTTTTAGAGTGGTAAGAGAGGTGGGATGTAATTGCTTTCTACCTCTCTTTAGTCTCTTATGTGCAATGGGTAGGTATATGACAGTATGCATGATATGAGGGATGAATGAGTGAGAGAAATTGGTATGTACACTTATATGCTAAGTTTTAGTGTACTTATGTGAAAATGTGTTAAATGAACATAATTGTATTATGTGATATTTTTGTGAGTTAATGCATGCTAGCTTTTTATAGAAAATGTGTGCATTGGTGAAACATGACTAAAATGTGCTTAAGTGAATTTTATGAGCATATATGAATTGTTTGCTAGGTGTTACATGTATAGATAATCATACATGTGACTTTGTGGAGGTGAGATGTATGCTATGTGCTTTATAACTAGCTTATACATTAAGAAGCATGAATTTTATATGCTTGATCATTTTTATGCTCGAAATGAATGTATAAGACCATTGTGAGGAGAACGGGAAAAAGGTAGAATAACTTGTTCACTTAGAGAACAAATGCTCAGTGATGGTCATGAACGGTCTAATCACCTTAGAGGATGGAGTTCTCGATGAAAATCTTGAAACAGTCAAATCACTTTGGAGGACGGAGTTCTCAGTGACGAATTCTGAAATTGTGGGAAAAATGTCTCAGGTTACATGGTTGGTCAAGAATCATGTTAGGGTATTGGGTTAAGTCCGAGAGGGTGACAAATGTGTGATATTACTCTCATTTTAAATTGTGAAGCATGACATGTGTTTAATGCATTCTTATATATGTGTTGTTTGTGAATGAACATGATATATGTTTGATGATACGTGTAATGTAGGGACATGCATTCATGTAGGTCGTGTCAAGTCGGCACTTAGGTGGGTTGGGGTATCTCTACTGAGCCGTCGTGGTGCTCATCCCTTTTTCCCTAAATTCTTTTACAGATAAGGCGCCGATGACGGATGGGACTTGAGTGTCCAAGTGGATCTCTTGTAGCATTTTGATATATTTTAGATAATGTGTATCTGTGTTGGTTTGTGGCATGGTAATGATCTAATTGTAGTCATGGTAGAATCTGTAGTATTGGAACCTTATGCATGATTTCTTGTGATGACCATGAACTTGGAATTCTTTCGGATGATATGTACCTTTTGAACAAAATGTATGTTTTTGAGATGTATGTGATTACAAGACCATTTTCCTCTTGAGCTATGACTTTATGTATGGAAATTTTGAGTAAATGGAGTATGAAGTATATATATGCATGAGTTGATGAATGAAAATGGCAAGAATGATGGTTTTGAGACATGACTTTGAGATAGGGCTTGAATTTGGTTCATGAATGATGCCAATAGCTTTAGCATGTTGATTGAATGATGTATGAGTGAATTAGGTGGTTAAATGGACTTAGAATGCTAGAAATGACCATTTGCATAGATGCAGGATTTTTTGTAGGTGCATTAGTCTGGACATTTCGATGCATCAAAATGTTGAAACTTTCAATGCATCGAAATGACAAGTTTGATGCATCAAAAAACCTACAGGATTTTTTTAGAAATCAAAAGTCCCGAGATTGGTTTTCGGTCGATACATGTTTGATGCATCGAACATTTCAATGCATCGAAATTATCATTTTGATGCATCGAAACCACTATTCACAGCATGCTCCGAAATTTGCCCAAACTTCAAGCGGGCATAACTTCTTCATTTTTAATCGAAATTGAGTGTGGTTTTTTTTTTAAATCGAGTATTTTTGGATCCTCTATCCAATAGTGTAGGTTTCAGTTTTAGTTTCCAATCACATGAAGTGTTGAGTCATGGAAATGATGGACTCAAGAATGTGAATAAATAAAATTTCCACTAAGGGGATATGATTTGATGTAGGGCGATTGTGGTTGGATAAGGTGGAGTTGTACACGTTTATGTACAAGAATAGAGTTAAGCTCCCATAGTATTTGAGGGTAAAGATGATCCATTTGGGCTTCATGAACGGAAGTTACCTCCGATCCTTCTGGGAGACAGGGGACAGGGGCATGACAAAATGGTATCAGAGCGTAATTATGATTAGAGTATGGTTGATTTTCTTAATCACCCTCGATTTTCAAGATGGAAATCGAGGAATGACAGTAGACCTTCTTATGTCAGCATTGATGAGAGTTTACTTGACATTTGAAAAGAGTGAGGAATCTAATTCCTTTGGTAACCCAAGAATCATTATGCATTGAAAATAAAAGTAAAAGTTATACACACACTATTAGTATGTGAACTCAAATGCTCAGCTTTCTTTCATTTCAAATTACAAATATTTCCCACAACAGAAGATCTATTGGGATTCACTTTCATGTTGGCATTTAAATCTAATGACAATGCTTTATGATTTTGAATTGTCGTTTGCACAAAACCTTAAGTAGGGTACCATTTTTTTATATGTTTTTCCTTCATTCAGATGACAATGCTTTATGATTTCGAATTGTTATTTGCACAAAACCTTTAACAAGGTTTTGAATTATCATTTGCACAAAACCTTAAGCAATGTACCATTTTTTTTGCATGTGTTTTTCCTTCATTATTGAGTGAATCGAGTTGTCGTATTTGAATTGTCATTTGCACAAACTGCATGACACATTTACACTCTGTAGGTATACCGGTGGGTTACTAAATTCATAATGTAACGCCCTATTTGTGATGTATCTTTTATTAAAAAATACGTTTAAATGAGGTGGGAATTGAACCCAAACCACCTATCCAGCAAGTGAATGCTCTACCACTTAAGCTATTACAACAACTTTAATAAATAGGGAACCTTTATCTTATTTAAACAATAAATCTGAAGAACTATCAAAAAAATTATTTTTCCACCCAACTAAGCTTAATTATTAGATACCATAATAAAATTTGATTATAAAAGAACATGTAAACTAAATTTATATTTGTAGACAAAACTATCCATTTTTTTAATTTTACTTTTATTTTATGTGATTTGATTATCACATATAATATTCTCACATATTATATATGAGATCAATTTTCATTTATTTCATATTTAAATTTATAATTATTATTTATTAATTTTGTAAAAAAACATTATTACTAAACATTTTTAATAATCATATCCGTTTGAATTCATGAATAAGTCATTACTTGTGTTAAATGTTCTTAAAAAAATTAATAAAAATCAATTAAAATTCTTTTTTACTGATTTATGTTATAAAAAATTATGTATTGGTGCATTTTAGACACTTCATGCGAGTTAAAAAAAATTCACGATTGCGGTAACTGATTTCGTTACGTAAAGCCAATATAGGCTCGATTTCGTTACATCGTGACCACGTCCGTTACTACAGCCGCGACTGCAAACCCAGCAAACTATAATTAGGATTCACCTTCATGTTGGCATTAAAATCGGATGTCATTAATTTATGATATGAAATTGGCATTTTCTAACAATGTAAAACTTTAACTACACTATATAATAGTTTTACTGCATGGATGTCAAATTTTTACTACATGACCAACAGTGAAAAATGTCAAATAGGTAATTACTTTTGTATAAGTTACTTTTTCAACATATACTATTTGAAATTTGGTATATTTCTAATTAGGCCACCAAAAGTGGTCATAAATTAAATTAACCCTTTAATGAATTTGTTTGGGAATCATGGTACGCTCGATATTATAACATCTCGTATGCATCAAGGAGTTATGCGTTGATTTATTTCAAGACTGTGGAGGATGTGAAGGAGGCGAAAGATGCCCTCCAAGGGATCATTGTTCGTAGGAATGAAATCAAGATTGAGCTTGCAAGACCAGTTTGTTTTGCCCTCTGTTCCTCATTAGGTTTTTATCAATGTTTAATTTGGGTTGTTTGTTATTCTTTTGAGAATTGGTTAATTTATATAAAAAATTGTCATATTGTTGTTTTGTTAGAAGAGGAAATTTTGTGCCTTTTAAACACAAAATTTTTTGCCTTTGGTGAACAAAATTTTGCTTTTAATTCATTTTTTTACGCCTAAATAATTTAGAATTCGGAATGGATGCCCAAACTTGAATAGGAAAGTTTAAGGATAGTGAAGAAATTCACGATAAAGTCTAAATATACAGCAAGCCAAATTCCAAAATATTCAACTTTGTTTATAGTAGGTTCTGTTAAAACTGAAGTCAAACTTTCCACGATGATGATTGCCAGAGAGCGGGTCCTGGTGGGAGTCCAAGCTGTCACAGAGGAGTCCACTGTTCTAGGTGGATTGTAAGAAGAGGGGAGGAATTCGGTAGGAAAAGAGAAAATCTGGAGTGTACTGGAGATTGTTTAAGAAAAAGGTTCTTTTTGTCCTGTCCTTTTGTCCCGATCCCGGTTCTCTACATTTCTCTCATTATTTATAGGCAAAAATATATTTTCTCACCAATGGTCGAGGTTTTGTGGTGATAAATATCTGTGGTAAATATCTGTGGAGCAAGGGCTGAGATTGTACTTGTCAGAAAAGGGGATTCGCTCACCTCACCTGGTTATCTTCTTTCCTATGTGACAGGCCAATCCATGATGCAATGTCCTCATCCAAGCTAGAAATGAGGTCCGTCACAGATTTAGCGTACCTTGGACTCTAGCCTCCGAACCCAAGCCCTTGGTTCCCATAAGGCAGTGATCCGAGCTCTTACCCCCCATAGGAGCGCGGAGTGCCAAGAGGTTTATCCGTAGGGAGGAACTCCTCGTAAAAAGAGGTTTATTCGTAGAGAGGAACTCCTCGTAAAAATGGAGGTTGATCCACAGAGAGGACCTCCGCGAGGTTTTATCCGTAGAGAGGAATGTCTCATCGCTTTAGAAAAATTGATTCGTAGAGAGGATTTCCCATGATTTTTATCCGTAGAGAGGAGCTCATCACCATCTGAGACTTATCCAAATGAAAGAAAGGAGACTCGTTTGAGGTTTATCCGTAGAGAGGAACTCCTCGCAAGGTTTTATCCATAGAGAGGAATGCCTCATTGCAAAACAGATGTTGATTCGTAGAGAGGAACTCCACGAAGTATCATCAGTACAGAACGACTCGCCAAATAAAGGCGATCACACCTCGGAGGCGTGCCCTACATAATAAGGGAAGGAGCTCGATTGAAATTCTCTATCCGCGGAAGCGCTCAATGGAGACTTTCCTTCAGAGGAGCTCGATTAGAATCCCCTAGTTGAGAAGGAGCTCGATGGAAATGCTCTAGCCGAGGAAGCGCTCGGTAGAGACTTTCCCTCGGAGGAGCTCGATTAGAATCCCCTTATTTGAGAAGGAGCTCGATGGAAATGTTTTATCCGTGGGGGGCTCGATTAAGAGAAAAAAAAGTCACTGGTCCCATTGCCACATGGAATTGCTGAGGGAGCTCAAAATGGAGGAAAAGTCAAAGTGGGCCCATTGCCACGTGGACCTGCTGAGGGAGCTCGAAATGGAGGAAAAGTCAAAGTGAGCCCATTGCCATGTGGACATACGTGGCGGCCCCTGGATAGCATGAACGGCCCATACCAACAATTAGCTCCCTTGTGCGAGGTCCTATGTGTAGGTCCTCGTACACAACTCGGAGTGCAAGCTCGAACTCCTTTCTACAAAGGTATCCCGTGTAGCTATCTAGAGGTGTCCTTTCGGCTTCCTCGAAAACTGTAAAGTTGCCAACCCTTCAAATCATCATTAATGACTGACATCGGTTCAGACGGCGCCCTGACACTTCGTTTCTTACGCTTTGTGACGGTTCGATGCCTCGGATTTTGGAACCTTGCGTCGCTTTGGTGTCTTGTCGATCAAAATTCTCCCTGTTATAAAAGGGGGACTTAGAAAATTTTCATTTTCCACATTTCTCTTGCCTTGAATCTCCAATTCTCCAGAGCAAACTTTGAATTTTCATTGCAATTCTCCTTTGCTTCTGAACTCGTTCAAGGCATGTCGAAGGCTAGCTCTCACGATATCCCCAAGGTACCCCCTCTTGAGGAATGGAGAACAGCCCCATTCTTTGGCTCTGAGGACCTTTTCTGGGAGCAAACCAATTCCCTAACTGACGCAAACGAGCTGGTGGGCGAGCCCCTTACCATAGATTCAGGGCCTCCTGTTATGGAGGGCCCTCGACTTCCCTCCGATTCCATCCTTCAATTTAGGATCGAGCAAGGAGACTTCCCTTACTCATTTTTGTACCTCCCCATCCCCACCACTGCTTGCATAGGGTGGGAAGAATGGACAGATTTTATTTTCTCTATCCCTGCCTACGAAAAATGCTTAAAGAACGCGGGGATCTTCGAGGCCATTGAAGGTACTCGAAGCCTTACCATCAACAGAGATACAGTGGGTCTCCAGGTCCTTCTCTCGAGGTGGAGCACTCACTCCCATACTTTTATCACATCTTGGGGTGAATTCGCTCCTACCCTCGAAGATGTTAATGTCCTCTTGAGACTTAACATTTTTGGCACAACTGACCCCTCAACCTGGACTTTCTCCGAGGTCGAGGAGAGACGTATGGCAGCTCTTCGAGCAGAAATTCAATCTGCCAGCAAGTTGGCAACTCGCTTCAATAAAAAAGGCGAGGTGGTTCATGAGTCCCCCCCTGAAACTGGGGGGAAATGCACTTGGGTTTCTCTACTCCGCCACTTTTTTAGAGACTTTTCCCACAACGATACAAGCAAATGGGTGGCAGGGCCCCAAAGTGAAAGTCCCTTACGTTTGGCAGCCTACATCCTCTCTTGGCTGTCTCGCTCTGTTTTTCCAGGGCCTCCCGAGGACACTCCGAGCCCTGACCTTATTCCACTCGTAGTGAAACTCGCTCGAGGAGTGCACCTTCCTCTTGCCCCTCTATTCTTGGGCACCCTCTACCATGCCTTAGATAATTTTCACACGTGCTACGAACAGAGCGTGGCCAGGCTTCATGTTGCTTGGTTTGGCTCAGTCACCTTCCTCCAAATGTTCATGTATGAACATTTCCCTCCGTATGCTCCTCGATTGAACCCTGGAAGTGGTGGCCACCGCTCGACTAGATGGAACAAGGTGGCCACTCCTCGGAAGAAATTTTCACAATTTATCGACCACGAGCACCACTTCAGAGCTCACGTTATTACTGGTCCCCCCCCCCCCCCACCTTTCTACAGCCTGACTGTTGGCCAAGTTTTTAGAGGAGCTGACCTGTATTCCAATGCGGCCCTTACCAATTTAGCGTTTATTGTGCCAGGGTACCTACCAGGCTTCACCTCTCCAGAAGCAACGGTTAGCACAATTTACCACCCTGACCGGGTAGCTCGCCAGTTTGGCTATGATCAGACTATCCCCAGGGGTCATAACGAATTTGAGGTCCAAAAATTTTCATCTGCTATAGCTCGATTCTTAGAACATCAACTCGAGCTCTTAGTACAAAATCGAACTGAATTGGTGGTGCCCTCAAGTACGAGAAGAGGACTATGGGCAGTGGGATCGAGGGCCTACTGGCGAGGTGTGCTAGACAGATTTCAAATCTTCATTACCAGTGAGGTTCCTCAGTGCCCAGTTCCTGTCCTATAAAGGAATTCTATCTTCTGCAATAGGGCGGATCCAGCTTCTCGAGGGCATCTATGCACAACTCAAGGGCTCTTGCCTTTGGGCCACACTTCCTCTCAGTCGGACATAAACACAAGTGTTCCCACTAATGTGGTTATTCTGAGAAGCTCCGTGCCACCAAAAGGCCCTGTAGCTCCTCGAGTGGGCAGGAACAAACGAGGAGCTGAAGCCAATGTTGCCTCCTTTGTCCCTGCTTCTGGACTCGCCAAGAAGGCTAAGGTAAATGAACTTCAACCAACTGAAAACAAACTTCCTTTATTTTATCTAAAAATAAGCTTGAAAATAAAAAATTTTGTATGCTCTAACCTTTCAGGTCACTCAATCAGCCCCCACCTTAGTTGCCCCTTGGAGTCTCCTCCTTCTCCTCCTCAAATATCTGAAGCGATTTCAGGAGTTCAAATCCCACCCCTCTCAAGCTTACCTCCTGAAAGTGGGCTGGAGGTGCCTCAGGATGACTTAAACACCTTAGGGGTGTTATCGAATCCTCCTGACCAAACTCTAGGAGTGTTGGATGAGCTCACTCCTATTTCGAGCGCAGGGGTGTCCGTTAGCCTTTCAAGGCATGGCAGGGGGAAAGAGCTTGCTCATGTGCAAACATCTCTTCGAGATGAATCAGACAGCGAGGCTAGTCCATCTCCATTAAGCCTTGGCAGAGGTAAAATCCATCATAAAATTTTGCTCTTTCTTGTTATCAAAATGTATTAACTCTCCTTTTTTAACGACATTTCCTCCCTTCACCTTTGCTTTCAGAAGATAGAGATGTCCCTTTTGAGGGACTTGCCGGAGACTCACTGGCACCCCACGGAGATTCAGCTCGGGCTGAGGAAGGTGAAAGGGGGGCCCTTGATAGACCTACCACAGAAATTCGAACCACTGCAGAGGACGAACAGGGCTCTTTTCAATCTCTGGAGTTAGAGGAGGAAACAAATAGCAAAAGGGGTGAGAGCCCAAGTGTTAAAATTCTGGGCCCCCAATCCAAGGTCACCGAGGAGGTGTTTTAGCCCCCTACTTACGATCCTCTAGCGAGCCCTCCATCTATTCCTGCAGCCACTTCGAGCGCGGGTGCCACAGCCTCGCTTCCAGAGTCTCCTCCCAGGCGCCGCATTCTCCTCAGGTCTTTTGGATAACTGATCTCCTCTGCTCCTCAGACATTTGGGACTATTACTACTCCTCGTCCCATTGGAGCAATGGTGAGTCCTAGGCTGGGTAGGAATGTAGGTCCTCGCCCAGCTGGATTGACCTCGACGCCAAGGCCTTCCCTTACACTTGCAATGCCTTCAATCTCAGCTTCAATTTTTATTTCTGTACCTGAAGATAATCCACTTGAGCCTACTACAAATCCTTTAAATGTTAAGGCTTCACTGGAATCATGGGGGGGTGCCCTCGTTAGGCCTTCCCGTGCTCTACTCCTTGCTCAACTGAAGGCTGACCACCCGGAGACCTTCGAAGACTTGGACTATGATGCAGAATTTTTAGTCTTTGTATATAACAAATTATGCCGAGGAGTCCTACTTCTTCGCCAGGCTTCGACCAAACATCTCGATGCCTCGAATTTTGACCAACTTGATGGTATCGTTCGGGTTCTTGAACGAGCTCAAGTAAAAATAGAATGGCTGAAACAGGGGCTCAAAAGGGTGAGGAAGTACGAGCAAAGAGAGGTTGAACTGAGGCACCTTCGTGGCCTGCGTGATCAACTTGGCGACAAAGAAGCCCTTCTTCAGGTTAAAGAGGTGAAATTGAAAGAGCTCGAGGTAGGGGTTAGAAATTACAAAGCTGAGATCGAAAAAGACCAAGCTGACATCCAGCAGTTGAAGCTCGACATTGATGCTGTGATGGCCCGAATGGGGCCTGCCGAGATGCCTCCTACAGACCTTCCTTAGTCTGATGTACATCTAGTTTTTTTTCTTTGTACACAAGTTCCTTTGTTTTCGAGCAATGCATGCTCTTTTGTACATAAACCTTTGATTTGCAATACAGAAAGATCTCCTTTTGCTATTTGTGCATGTATATATTGCTTTCAGTACACGAACTTATTCATGCAACATTCCTCATTCAACTCATGAGCTCAAAGCACAAATGTTGCACTATCATTGGAAGATCCGAAAGTTTACACAACTTATCTCTTCTAAAACTCAAAATTCAAAAAGGAACTAATGCACTATATAGATCAAGCTAAGGCAACCTTATTATCATTGTAACTAAAATACGCCTTAAGCCACTTGACATTTAACATGGCTGTTACCATTTCAGCTCCTAGCTCGCCTATTTTGTAATATCCAACCTCAAACGATTTTAATAAGGTCCTTCCCATTTAGGTGTAAACTTTGGAGCTGCAAGGCCTCGCATTACATGTGGGGTGGCTTTTAAAACTAGATCACCTTCTCAAAAATTTCGAGGTCTTACCAAGGCGTTGTAGGCTCGAACTACCCTTGCTTGATATACCTTCGTGTGCTCACTAGCTCGCTCTCTACGTTCATCCAAAACTTCGAGCTCTGCTTCGCGCTCCAATTGACTTCGCTCAGCGAGACTCGCCGAGGGGACAGCAAGCTCGGCTGGCAATAGAGCCTCGGTCCCATATACAATTGAGAACGGCGAAGCGAGTGTAGATCATTTGGACGAACTCCGATAGGCCCATAAGGCAAGAATGAGATGGTCGGCCCATTTGTGTTAGAAATCCTCTAGAGTCCGACTGAGGATTCGAAGTAGGATCTTGTTAGTAGCCTCAGCCTGTCCATTTCCCTGGGGATAGTACGGGGTAGATCTATGATGAAGGATGTCATATTGGTCCATCAAACGCCTAACTTGACTATTGACAAAAGACGTCCCATTATCGCTCAAAATAACCTTCGAAATCCCGAAACGGCAGATAATGTGCTCCTTTATAAAGTTCACGATAGCTGGGCATGTCACTTTCTTTAAAAGTATCGCTTCTACCCACTTTGTATACATTTCAGTTGCAGTGAGGACCCACATATTCCCTTTTAACTTGGGCGAGATTGGTCCAATCAAATCCATACCCCAAGTATGAAATGGCCATGGGGTAATAATCAGATGAAGCTCTGTAGCAGGAGTGTGGATTCGATGATCATGAATTTGACATGATCGACAACGCTTGGTATGCTCCTTGCAATCCCTCTCCATGGTGGGCCAGTAATATCCCAGCCTTATGAGATGCGTATAGAGCTTCACACCTCCTTGATGCTCCGCATCATGCAACTCTTCCATGACATGCTGGGCATCAATCTTTCCAAGGCATCGAATGAGCCTTTCACCAAATCCTCTTTTAAAGAGTTGACCCTCAATCAACTCGAATCGTTTAACTCTTCTTTTTATCTTTAAAGCATCGATACGATCGAGAGGCAGTGTCCCTGTTTGAAAGAAGACAAAGAACGGAGCTCGCCAATCCTGGTCCACCGAAGTTACGAAACATTCAAGCTTGTCTCGCGCCTCTGTGCAATCTAAGCAAGTCTCTTGCTTAGCCTTGGCCTCTTCAGTCATTGATGGCCAATAATAGCCCCGTCTCTGAAGCCGTCTATAAATACTTATTTCCACTGCTCCACAAGATTGCTCATGAACCAAGTCCAAGATAGAACGACCCTCTACCTCACCAATGTATTTCATAAGGAGCCCTCCCGGAGCTCGATAGTAAAGGACCCCCTGATAAATCAGGAAGTCTTTGAGGGCTATGAGAGGGATCCCTGATGGGTTACCTCCGAGCTGTGCCTCGATAGGAGCTCGCCAATCAGACTCCTCGAGGTCCCTTTCCTCGCTACTTCGACACGAAGAAGTCTTCTTTTGAATTTGTATCGAAATGACCTCGTTTGGAATTTCCATCTTGGATGCCAAAGTTGCCAATGCGTCAGCATGACGATTATTAGAACGAGGCACGTACTCTACTAATAGCTCCTCAAAACTCTGGCTCAATTTCTAAAGTATGCCTCTATAAGCCGCCAAAGATGGCTCTCGCACAGCGTACTCCCCGTTGGTTTGCTTTATCACCAATTTTGAGTCCCCTTTGACTCGTAACCTTTTGATACGAGCTCTCGCGCAACCAAGAGACCAAGGATGAAAGCTTCATATTCTGACTCATTGTTTGTGCACGCAAAGTCGAGTTTATATGAAAAACTTTTCTTTTCGCCGGCCTCAGACGTCAGGACCACTCTTGCTCCTCCTCCTCTAGAGGTCGAGGACCTATTGAAAGCTAAAGTCCATTCCTCCTCAACTTTAGCCAAGCATGAACAATTTAGCTCCTCGCCTGGCAGATCATCATCTAGTGGCCCGAGCTCCCCCGAAGGAAATTGAGCAATGAGGTTCGCCAGAGCCTTGCTCAATATGGCCTTAGGAGTGAGGCATTTGATTTCAAACTCAGGCAGCAAGAGGAGCCATCGCGCCATGCGACCTGACTGGATGGGCCGGGACAACATGTATCTCAAAGGATTGCATTTTGTCATGAGCTCGACCGTATGCGACAAAAAGTAATGCCGAAGCTTTCTGGCCGCGAAAATGAGAGATAAACAATGTCTTTCAATGGGGGAGTACCTTGTCTCTGCATCCTTTATAATTCTACTAATGTAATAAACTGGGCATTCTTGACCCCAGAATTCTTGGGCTAACAATGCACCGACCGATCTCGAAGTGGAGGTCAAGTAAAGCTTTAAAGCAACCCCTGCCTTAGGAGCAATCATAGTAATCGGTGAAGAGATAGCGACCTTTACTCGCTAGAATGCCCTTTTGTGCTCAAGGAGCCAGCAGAAGGCTCATTTTCCCTTTGTTAGCGAATCGAACGAATGAGACATTTCTGCTAAGGCGGGAATAAAACGCCGAAGATAGGAAACTTTTTCGATAAAGCTCTTTAGCTGCTTTAAGGTCTGAGGATGAGACATATCTATAACAGACCTTGCTTTCGTACGATCAACGTCAATTCCCCTCTCATGCACAACGAATCCTAAGAACTTTCCCGCGCTAACTCCAAAAGTACATTTAAAAGGGTTCATTCGCAAATTGTAAGCTCGACATCGGCAGAAGACGCGCTCCAAATCGGCGAGGTTTGCCTCTCGATGGTGTGATTTGACCACCAAGTCGTCAATATAATCTTCCACACTTTGATGAAGCATATCATGGAAGATGGCTGTCATAGCTCGCTGGTAGGTTGCACCTGCATTCTTCAAACCAAATGGCATTACTGTAAAATAGAAGTTGCCCAACGGAGTTCGAAATGCTGTCTTCTCCGCATCTTCCTTGGCCATTCTAATTTGGTTATACCCGCTGTACCCATCCATGAAAGAAAACATCTTAAGACCCGCCGCGGAGTCTATCATAGTGTCAATATTTGGTAATGGAAAATCATCTTTCGGGCATGTGGCATTCAAATCTCGAAAGTCTACACACACCCGAATTTTACCATTCTTTTTCTTCACGGGTACAATGTTGGCGAGCTAAGTAGGATGTAAAATGGGCTTGATAAATCCTACAGCCAGGAGCTTCTGCACCTCCTCCTTGATTTGAAGCTCTAACTCTGGCCTGAAACTCCTCGAAGATTGTTTAATTGGTGTGGCACCGTGCCGAATATTGAGGTGATGAGAGACTAACCGAGGGTCTAATCCTGTCATTTCTTCATATGTCCAAGCAAAAACATCTCTATACTTCTTGAGTAACAGTACCAGCAAGTCTCGCATTTTTTTCTATGTAATCCGCGGGACTCCATCATCAGCTAGATCAACTTCCTTTAGCTCTGACGCGTCATGAAGCTCTTGTGTCGCCCAGCTTTCATCGACCTCGAAGGGATCAGATATTTCGGGGAGGAACTCAGACCCCTCGCACCGTCATGAACGATATGCCACTCTTCCATCCGGGAGGAAGTAACGTTTGACGGTGTATGCCGTTTTTCGTGGGGGTACCGCGAGCTTTGCCTTAGCCTTTTGGGGTTCGGATTTGTCAGGGTTCGACTTCAGTTTTTTTGCGCTCCACTCAGGCTCGGGCTACAAATCCTTCCACTTGGGTAGCGGAGTAGTGCGGAATTTCATGGGTACACCAGCATCTTCATCGAGCTCTTGAAAGAATTTGGCTTCAGCCATGTGTACCTCACCAACCAAAAAGGGTCGGTCCTAGCACGGGACCATAACGTTTTTCCCTTTTAGAGTCCCTTTCATACACTGGTGATATGACGACGGGACCACCCCGAACTCATGCATCCATCCTCGCCCGATCAAAAGATGGTACGAGGTCTCTGCATCTATAACATGAAATTTGGTAAGGGCTGAGAATTTGTCGATCTTGAGTTGGGCCACCACGTAGCCCTCGGTTTTCAACGAGCTGCTCATAAATCCCATAATTTCAATGGATTTTTGTACCAGGCAATCTTTTCGCAAACCAAATCTTTCAAAAATGGATAGAGGCATCACGTTCAAAGACAAGCCATTATCCATGAAAGCTCTCTTCAACTCAACCCCGTTAAGAACAGCAGGGACGTACAACGGCCGATTACTTGGTACTTGGACTTCTTTGTCTGACTCCGTGAATGTAACTGCCCCTTTTGTTTCGAGCGGTTCAAGTACCTCACATACCGAGGGTGTTTCTCGCACTAGCTCACCCATAACCCGCACGAGGACCCTCGCAACTTCTCTTTGCGCGAGAGATGATAATTCGAGCTGGTCCAGAACCATCCTGATTCGCGGCTCTTCTAATAAATTAAAGGCCCGGCTATACTCCTCATCCACCAGCGCTACTGCCAACGCCTGGGGGTCAAGTCTTTCATCTTCTTCGTGTGATACCAACATCGCCGCTACATTATGCTCATGAGTGGGATATGGGTTACTCCTGATATCGGGCGGGTCCAGGGTTAACTCTTTTCTTATAATCCACTATTGAAACATGTTTCTCAGGGCCCAACAATTGTACGTCGGGTGACGACAGTGGCGATGATACATGCAGAAGCGCGGGTGGCGCTCCTGCTCAGGCGTGGGTAGAGTTTCCACCTCGGGTAGTGTAATTGACTCATCAGCTATCCATTAGTTAACAATTGCCACTACCTGCTCGGGGGGGCAAGGGAAAGGCGGCGGCAAAGAATCTGGATGTCGAGGGGCCCGTCCCCCTGTCGCTCTTTTGGTGTTACGTTCCTCGACGACTAACACCACGGGTCTTCGTCTCCCTCGATTCTCCTCTACTATCAAGTTTCCGACAGCGGCAGTCACATCCTTTGCTAAATTTCTCACTGTAGTGATCAACTCGGCAAATGAATGCAGTTTGAGATTTACCAAATGAATTCGGTAATCCCTTTGCATCCCCTGGACGCAAATTTTGGCCAACTCCTCTTCATTGGTATTTTTATAACACTCCATAGCTTGATTATGGAAGCGTCGGACATAATCGGACAGGGCCTCCTGTTGCCCCTGGACCTCCTTTATCAAAGAGAGCGTAGTAATCTTTTCCACTGCCTAGAAGAACTTGGCGTGGAAGTGTGCAACGAGCTGTCCCCAAGTGATGATAGAGTCAAGCTCTAAATTAACATACCACTTGTAAGCTCTGTCTGTTAGAGTTTTAGAAAACTCCCGCAGTCGAAGATTATGATCGTGGGCGTGTCTCCCCAAAGATTCAATGAATCTTACCACGTGCTCACGCGGATTTCCTTTTCTTCCATCAAATTTCAGAAATTTGGGTTGCAAATAGCATTCAGGATAAGGGAGGGCAGCTACAGCTCGGGAATACGGTGGCTCGGCCTTTATATCCAAGACTTGATTGTTCCATTCAGCACTCAGAAGGGCTCTAACCTCTGCCACCATGGCATAGGGTGCCGTTAGGGGGTCCGGCTCGACCCTGGCGGTGGGGCATGTCACCCTGCAGGTCTGTTCGTACGGATGCTCCGCGTCTAGGGGAGTTGTAAACAATGCTCGTCGTACCGGGATGCGGCGCGGAGCCAGGGCTCTTTGAGAGCCACGAAATGATGATTCAGGTATCACGATTCTTGAACACGTCGGAGAATCCACATAGGCGAATGCTTGTGCCGGCGTGACTGCTTCTCGCTCGTCATCAACCCTTTTCCTATTGGCCGCCATGTTATGAAGCGCGGTCATAATCTGGGCTTGATTTTGTTCGAGTTGATCCATACTATGGGATAGCTCGGTACTTCCTCCTTGAGATGATCGCGATGAGGAACGAGCCCGAGACGCAGAGCGAGCTCTATGATCTGGCACAAGTGGTACGTTGCTTGCGCTTTGTTCTGGAGGGACCTCGCGGTCAATGGGCTGTGCTTGGCTTGCTGGCTGGTTTTGCAGACTCATAGTGGCAAAGATTGCTTCCCCAGTGGAGTCGCCAAATGTTTATAGTAGGTTCTGTTAAAACTGAAGTCAAACTTTCCACGATGATGGTTGCCAGAGAGCGGGTCCCGGTAGGAGTCCAAGCTGTCACAGAGGAGCCCACTGTTCTAGGTGGATTGTAAGAAGAGGGGAGGAATTTGGTAAGAAAAGAGAAAATCTGGAGTGTACTGGAGATTATTTAAGAAAAAGGTTCTTTTTGTCCTGTCCTTTTGTCCCGATCCTGGTTCTCTACATTTCTCTCATTATTTATAGGCAAAAATGTATTTTCTCACCAATGGTCGAGGTTTTGCGGTGATAAATATCTGTGGTAAATATCTGTGGAGCAAGGGCTGAGATTGTACTTGTCAGAAAAGGGGATTCGTTCACCTCACCTGGTTATCTTCTTTCCTATGTGACAGGCCAATCTATGATGCAAGGTCCTCATCCTAACTAGAAATGAGGTCCGTCACGGATTTAGCGTACCTTGGACTCCAGCCTCCGAACCCAAGCCCTTGGTTCCTATAAGGTAGTGATCTGAGCTCTTACCCTCCATAGGAGCGCGGAGTGCCACGAGGTTTATCCGTAGGGAGGAACTCCTCGTAAAAAGAGGTTTATCCGTAGAGAGGAACTCCTCGTAAAAATGGAGGTTGATCCGTAGAGAGGACCTCCGCGAGGTTTTATCCGTAGAGAGGAGTGCCTCATCGCTTTAGAGAAATTGATTCGTACAGAGGATTTCCTGTGATGTTTATCCGTAGAGAGGAGCTCATCACCATCCGAGACTTATCCAAATGAAAGGAAGGAGACTCGTTTGAGGTTTATCTGTAGAGAGGAACTCCTCGCAAGGTTTTATCCGTAGAGAGGAATGCCTCCTTGCAAAATAGAGGTTGATCCGTAGAGAGGACCTCCGCGAAGTATCATCAGTAGAGAACGACTCGCCAAAGAAAGGCGATCACACCTCGGAGGCGTGCCCTACATAATGAGGGAAGGAGCTCGATTGAAATCCTCTATCCGAGGAAGCGCTCAATGGAGACTTTCCTTCAGAGGAGCTTGATTAGAATCTCCTAGTTGAGAAGGAGCTCGATGGAAATGCTCTATCCGAGGAAGCGCTCGGTAGAGACTTTCCCTCGAAGGAGCTCGATTAGAATCCCCTTATTTGAGAAGGAGCTCAATGGAAATGTTTTGTCCGTGGGGGGCTCGATTAAGAGAAAAAAAAGTCAGTGGTCCCATTGCCACGTGGAATTGCTGAGGGAGCTCGAAATGAAGGAAAAGTCAAAGTGGGCCCATTGCCACGTGGACCTGCTGTGGGAGCTCAAAATGGAGGAAAAGTCAAAGTGAGCCCATTGCCACGTGGACATACGTGGCGGCCCCTGGATAGCGTGAACGGCCCATACCAACAAACTTCGAGTGCACAAAAATTAATTATTTTTATAGGTGTATTTATAAAGTTGTGCAATGAAAAATATATAACTACAGATTTTAATTTGGTTTGGAATTTAAAACTGAATGGAAAATCAGGATTCAAATTCAATCCATTTCGGCATATCAATGTAATAATATTTTTTAATTATATATATATATACTACTCTTGTGAATTCTCTACAAATTATATATATGTGTGTGTTTAATAGCAATTGAATTGCAATGGAATAAAAGTGTATATACAAAATATCATTATAGTATTTTAGTCTTTTTTATATGATTTTAAAGGTTAAATAAGTCCTTTGACAAAGTCAAAGGGCGTACTTGTCATTTTACATGGTGTTAGAGCTCGTTGTACACAATTCGAGTCTAAGTGATAGCTATAATGAAAAAGCATTTTTGGGTGAGAATATGTGAAACCTCAGGGGTGTCATTGTAATTAACCGAAATATTATTAGTTCTTTTTTGTGACCTCATCTTATATATACAGTTGCTCCCAAGTGGGTAGGGAGCAACATACACGACTCTAATATTAGTCATTGGATTTGATCCAATGACTATAATTGAAACCAATCTATAAAGAGGAATGCTAAGGACAGTCGCGCGTGCGACTGTCCCTCCATAGTCGCACTTTTGATTGGTTGAACAAACAATCATAATTTCTATAATTAAACATATAAATTAGTTGTCTTCTACTTTTATGGAAAACTAAATATATTATATTTTAGGACATTATTATCCCTTTTAATATCTTCTCTATTTCATTGACTTTTTACTGGCTCCTCTCTCTCTATTTATATGCGTGTGCTTATAAACAATTAAGCCTTGTGTTAATGAATTACCTTTTTTTCCAATCAATTAGTCTTCTGTTAATTGATTTTTTTTCAATAATATATATATATATATATATATATATATATATATATATATATATTCATTCAAGCCAATTGGATAAATTTTTGAAGTTTTGATTGAAGTAAAAATATGAAATTTAGTTTTAGTTGAAGTAAAATTGTTGATAGAGATGGGGATGGTTTATTGATAGACAAGCAAAGGATAGATGATAAGAATTTGAAAGTGATATATATATATATATAAACAGTTAAAAACAATTGAAAAAGAGAGAGAGAGAAAACAAATCCATTCACACTAGTTGATTGAAAAAAAAAAGAAAGCTAATTAACAAAGAAGATATTAAAAGGGTAATAATGTCTTAAAATATAATGTCTTTAGTTTTTCATAAAAGTAGGAGACAATTAATTAATAGTTTTAATTAGAAAAGTTATGATTGGTTGTTCAACCAATCAGAAGTGTGCGACTGAGGAGGGACACTCACGCCCGATTGTCCTTAGTATTTCTCATTGATAAAATACATTTTTTGATTTTTAAAGTCTCCAAAACTACCTAACTTCAAATACAACAATTGTTTGAAATAAAAATGTTTACTTAAAAATCGGATGCACTTATATGCAATATTATAATTGTTTGCAAAAAAAAAATTCAAGACAATTAATTCAAAAAGTGTTAAAAGTTTCCTAAAAAAATCAAAAAAAATCTGAAGTGTTATTTTAATGGAGGAATGTCTTAACGTTACTTTGTTGTTTAATTTTAGAGTAATGAGGTTCCGTTTGTTTTTTTCCCCTTGCAAATGGTTATAATATTGTAATAAGTGCATCCTATTTTTAAGGAGACATTTTTATTTCAAACACTTGTTGTATTTGAAGTTGGGTGGTTTTGGAGACTTTAAAAACCGGAAAACATAATTTATTGGTTGTTTTCAACTATAGTCATTGGATCAAATCCAATGACTAATATTAGATTTACTTATGTTAATCCTTACACACCCAAGAGCAACTAAACAGTCTTGGCTTGTATATATATAGGACAATGCTTGCCTCAGGCCATATAATAGGTCTTCCTACTTAATAGATGACGTGGACTAATAAAAATCCAGGCCTTGTTTGGGATAGCTTCCTAATATAAAAAGGACTTCATTAATAAGGTTTTCAGATAATGAATTTTGTTAGAAGGAATTTAGGAGAAAAAAGACGTTTGGCGAGCTCATTTTTTAAATATACTTTAACTTTTAATTTTTTTTGCAATGGAGGTGGAAATGATGGTAGTGGAAGACAGTAATGGAGTTGGCAGTGCCGGTCGAGATAGTGGTGGTTGTGGTGGTGGAAGGCGGCGACAACGGTGGTGGTGGTAGGAGTGGTGGTGGTGGAGGATGGCAGTGGCAGTAATGGTGGTAGAAGGTGGTGGTGGTGGTAGCGGAGGTGTTTGTAGAGGTGGCGATGGAGGAGGTGAGGTGGTGGTGGTGGTAGTGGAGGTAGCGATGGTGGTGGCGGTGGTGATGGCAGTGGTGGAGGTGGTGGTGCTGGCAGTGGTGGTGGTGGTAGTGGAGGTAGCGATGGTGGTGGCGGTGGTGATGGCAGTGGTGGAGGTGGTGGTGCTGGCAGTGGCAGTGGAGGTAGCGGTGGTGGTGGAAGGTTGCGGCGAAGAAGAAACTAATGACCAAGAGATAATATCGCACAATCTTGTTAATATATAAAAAGTACATAGACAAATTAGTAAAATAACAAATTTATGTCAAAAGAAATTTGGCTACCTAAAAGGAAGTTTTAAAAATAATATTTTATTACTTCTCTGAAATGGACTTCCTGACCACCGACTTCTTCAAAAAGGCCTTTATATATGTGTAACCAAACGTCATGTTTATTTTTAAAAGGACTTTTGATGCTTGGAATGACTTTTTGAGACCTCAGAAGTTCCCCTAAACAAGCACTCAATACTTGTTTAAAAGTTTAAAAAATATAAGACGGGTTATACCCCATCTTTTACTGTTAACCAGAAAAGAGATCCATTTGCGTATTCTCTCTTCACAAACCCTTTAAGTCCTCCACTGCTGTTACTCCTCCAAGCAACACCACTGCCTTCGTGCCTTCTCATTTATATTCTTCCATGACTTCTTCCTTTGTTCCACCGATTACAACACCGTGGGAGAATAATTCTTTACTAGAACTTGTTGTTGGTGCATGGAAAACGAGAAATTGAACAGATGGAAATTGATGAAGCAGAGGCAATGGTGGCAGAAAAAACCAATCTTATCACAGAGATTGGTTTTATAGGGTTTCGTAATGGAGATGGGTTCTACCGGTTAACATGTTAAAATGGGTCTAATTCACTTTTTAAATTTTTTAGTATTATACAGGGCCAAAACTATCTTGATTATATATATAAACGACCCTGAATCTTCAATTCACATACCACAATTTCTTCCATTTTTTGATTATTCTATTTATTATATTAGTTTTGTTATAGTTGTTAGAAAATTTGAATGAAAATTGAAGGTGTGTGATGCAAGATTATATTGCATGAGTTAGGCTAAGATATAACATGAGTGGCAGAGTATCTGTCATTACATGAGTTATGTTAACGTTGGGATATAACATGGGTGATAGAGTGTCTGTTAAGTAATTAATAGACACATAAGTGTTGATTCGTAGTGAACAAACACTTAAGTGTTGATTCACGGCGAAAGATCACCATTCCCAACGCTTGAATTGAATGATCATGTTTCATGCCTATTCGAAAAAACCTTAAAAGTCACCTAGTGATCTATAAATAGGCCATTTAGCCTCATTTGTAAAAGATATGCTAATCAAACTTCTTCTTCTCTCTATGTTTGAAGTCTCCCTCTCTCTCCACAAAATCTATATAGTCTAACCTAAGTTGTAGTCCAGTGGTCTGGTCTGAACCAACAGTTCAGGAGAGTCAATATCACGCCCCGATTTATGACTCACGATTAAGAGCGAGGGAAATGGGGTGAACGGTGATTTATCAAACATCAACACTCCTAATCACAATAGCTCCTTGATATCATGCTCTGATACCAAGTTGTCATGTCCTCATCTCATATCTCTAAGCTCATACATAATTATCTCAAAATCAAACAATGCGGAAGCTTTCTATACGTACGCCATTACATTGGTGTATAATAATCAATACCCATCATAATGGGTCCCACACTAGTCTATGCATCCATACATACTCGCTCATATTCTAAAGTTTGAAGAATTCCAATTCTGTCCAGGTTTCGGTCGGCTGAAACCTAGGTTCAGCTAACCTTCAGGTTTCCAATTCTGTCAGTTAACTGAAACCTTCCTTCAGTCGTCTGAAACAGGTGCCCCATTTGCAAAAGTTTGGGATCTCACAGTTTCGATCGGCTGCTGCAGAGACTAGGCGACCGAAAGTCTAAAAATGCCTCAAAACCTGATTTTCACAAGTCAAAATATATACTCTATGTCCATACACTTATTCACAATCTTAAACATGATTAAAACCCACACAAATCCATACATTTGAGCCTTATAGATGCAAAGTTCATAAATCTAACAATTTCACTCTAAAACCTTCATTATCCTTGAAGCAAACATCCACAATGATCCATAGAATAAATGGCATGATAAGGTCATACAAATCTAATCTCCAACATTCATATCAACAAATTTATACATAAGGAAGCTCGAAAGTCCATCATTCATTTAATTCCCACAAGGTCCTACATAATGGAGTTCATAATGTACATGGAAGGTTAAGAAAATATACAATCCTCATTTTCAAATGCCAATCCCATATTACCACACATAAAAAACTAAAAAGATCCATTATGCGTACATATCCCAAAAGCTATATATCTATGAGTTCACTGTACATATATCTCTCAAAAGGTTCAACATGAGTCAAGTGTGACAATTACATTTGAAATTGATAAACAAGCGGTGAACTAAATGTAAATGCAACACTCCTACCTATAGTCGATATGCTACAAGCAGGTATGGACTTTTACATACATATGTCCAAAAGGAATCCAAAGAGAAGCTCAAAATCCGCTCTAGAGCTCTATACCTTGTCCGCCATGGGAGCTTTATCTGAAAAGAGTTTGGGGGAGGGGGTAAGCATACAACTACGCCCAGTAAGAATGATCCACCGGACTCTACCTTAACTCAGGCAGACATGCATGAATGCATATAAAATCTCTACATGACTACATGACAAATATTCATGCTTTTTACACTTAAAACATACAAGTTTTAGAAATCATAACTGATGCTTCACATTTAATATATGAAAATTTAATGAATTCACAACTCACAAGTAAACTCACACAACTTATAATCCGGAAATCAATTCAACTGAGGACTTCTACTTATCACAATTTCATAGTAAGGGTTTCTTCAAAATCATAAACTCTGCTTACGCTCTACGGGTTACTAACACAATGGAAGCGACATCCGCTTGGCCAAGTCTTGAGTCTTGCACCCCAGGGTTCCGAGCCCTTCTTAACTCTCACACACGCTCCAAAAATCACACTTTTCACATAATGTACACTTATCACATAAATGCACAAAATTCATAATTTTCATAATTCTCTCCAAATGCATAATCTATGTCAATTTATCCACACACTTTCACCTCAAGCTTGTCACAATGAAAATCACCCATTTCATGAAAATCACAACCAATGCATTTTCAAGAAAATATTCTTCAAACATAAATTCAACATTTGAAATCAAATTTTTACAAAACTCTTTAAATGAATCCAAAATTGCAATACTGCATTCATAGACAATAACTACACATATGCAATACATAAATTCCAACCAAGACATGTTAGACATTCCATATATATGCAATAAGATCATGTTTTCACAAAATTCTCAAAATAAAGTTTCATGTCACAACTATATGACCTATAGAATCAAAATAGGGAAGAGATTCACACCCCTACCTTAAACCTCAAGCTTCGAAGCCAAGTTCCAAAAATCTCAGCCCATTCTACCTTACCAAAAATGCCTTTTGTTCAGTTCAAACCGAAACCCTTAGCCCGAGGTACAATTTACTTTTCTTCGGGAACTTCTAAATCACAACATAGTACCTCCAAAATGTAGAGAGAAGGGAGAGAGATGAAGTGGGAGAGTTAGAGAGAGAAAGGGAGTGTAAAAATGAAATATCTCATCCCCTCTCAGATATTTATGCCTCCTTGGGGGGCAAAATGATCGAAACGCCCTCAAGTCACTTAACGTATCCTATCGATCTCCGTTTTTGATTTTTAAAGTGGTTATGGCTCCGAAATCACTCCCTTAACTCTCTAAATATTTCGTTTGGTTCATAACCAAAAATGATATTTTTAAAAAAAAAAAATTGGATTCCTAGGCCCACCAGACCTCATCCCGGGGCCCCGTTGGCCCAAAAAGTCAAACTCCTCCAATTGTTCTCAAAACTCTCCAAAATCTTAATACCACTCCCCAAACAAGTTTCCAACAATTAAAACATGCTAAACATCATTTAAAATGCAATTAGGACAAAAATGATGCTTAAAATAGAAACTGGTCAAAATAAAACTTGGTCTCTACTGTCAATTCCAAGAGAGTACTAACACATAGGTGGTTTGTAGAAGCTCAATTGGTTTTAAGTGTTGCTACTAATTGAGAGGAAGATCGTTGTATTCTGGGAGATAGTCGCCAAGGCTCCGTTCAACACTATTGAGGGACGATAATTGTTTTAAGTAGATTGAATCAAATTCCAACCTCGATCATCAAATTTTTAG
Organism: Cornus controversa; assembly: GCA_026545225.1. Lineage (NCBI taxonomy): Eukaryota > Viridiplantae > Streptophyta > Magnoliopsida > Cornales > Cornaceae > Cornus > Cornus controversa. Next base: position 11,028,370 of record CM048849.1, on the reverse strand, counting down.
ATTCTTTCTATGTGGTTTTATATGATAGTTTATATAGTGTCATAAAATCATCTTTAATTGCCTTATATATAACATGTAATTTCAGTATTGCACATGTAGATAATTTTAGGGTGACACATATCTTCTATATAAAGAATCTCATAGAAGTTTCTTGAAAATTATGGAAGGCATGGTAAGAGAGTTTTCTTGTAAATCCTAGAAGTATATTTACTTGTTGTACTATTGTTTTTATTTTAAAATATGTTAATCTGTGATAGTATTCTTGCTACTATGTTACTTATTTGTATATAATGAAGTTTGTATAACTTATATACATATAGTGATATTAATATATAGTTGATGATGTCATGATTCTTTTAGTATCATATTCAGTCCATATTTTTCCCATAATCTTAAGACAATTATTACGTAAATACTGATTTATGATATGCTACTATAGTTGGTTATTAAGTACATATATTTACATGTTTGGTAGATTATTGTGTGAATGTTTATTTAATTATTGAGTTAAAAGTAGCTATCATCTGTTTCTGTACTTCAGTGCACGTAATCATGCGAAGATGACGCTCAATGTCTTTTTTCCACTGATACGCTTCAGTTACCTCCGTGGATCCTGAAAACTTTGGTGGATTCCCTTTTGTGAAAGAATTCCCTACCCTCTCCCAAGTGTTGGACTGCTCCATGGGTAATGAAATATGTGCCATCCGTTGTGGCTGTTGAGGTGGCTACTGATTTTGAAGAGCAGTCGTCATTCCTATAGCTACAGCTTGAGCAATAATGGCTGCCAAATTGGGACGTATCTCTACATTCCCACCCTGAGCATTGTCCTGATCAAAGATTCGATTCACATTTATTCTCCTACGAGGTGGCATCTGAAGATGAAACAGAAAAGACATCAATACCCCAATAATAGAGTAGAGTACAATAAGTCCTATACTTAAGTTCTACTTCTCAAAATACGCAACGCGGAAGATACCTCACGATAGACCCTAAGGACCCGAGAATACTTAAACCTAGGATGCTCTGATACCAACTGAAATACCCCATACAAAATTTCACGCATGAGGTGGCCAGTCTCATACATAAAACGTAAAGGATACTTAAAACTAATAACAAACAAGAATAGAATACAAAGACAGAGTGAAACAAAATTTAAAACATAATAGAAAGTCCTTTTGAAGTAAAAAAATGTTAAATAAATAAAGTATGTGTCTCGCAATACAACTTGGAAGTCTAGTAAACCAAGGACCCCTTGAGCAGAAAGAAGAAGAGTTATTGCTATAAATTAAATAACCGAACAACCAACGTCCCAATTGAGTTCATAAGCAGAACATGAAGAAAAGAATAGATTACTAATTTGAAAATTAATGAGAGGAGATGCCTGCCACAATCAACCAACCCAAAACTCTATCCGCACGGTAGAACCGACCTAGGACTTGAAATGTCAACAAAGTGGGCTAAACCCATGAGCAAGTTCTCTCTACTATAACCCAATCATAGAATCGATAAACATACCCTCTATACGAGGGACAAAAAGTATATACAAATAGATACAAATCATTTGTTTATTTATCTCATGTCTCCAAGTAGACGTCGTCCTATATACCATCCCAATTCAACCCCTATCACACAAATTTAGAACCTATTATCTAAGTTCAAAACCCAAGGCATAAAAACATAATACCCTATTAATCCTAGGCAATCCTTACATGACTCCTATACTATCATTTAATACTTTATTAGGTATTGGCAATCCTGACATGCCCCCTGAAAATCCTTACATGCCTCCTAGATACCTTATTAGGTATTAGCAATCTTTACATGCCTCTACAACTAACCTATTAACCAAAACAAAAGACCTAACCTACTTAGCACATTAATTTAATCTAACAGAAGTTCAATTACCACAATAAAATAACTCATACACAATTAAACTAATATCATGAATAGTTATGAGTTCAAAGAATACAATTAAGGAAGAAAAATAATACAACCATCAATTATATGAGCAAGCACACAACCAAATCTCCAATGTACCTAAATTATCGAGGGAGTCTAAACATAGTTCCAATCTAGGTTTTCAAGCCAAATCTGTTCCTAAGAACCCTATTTAATCATTCTAAAATTTTTCAGAAATTTAAAAATATTTTCCAAATAAAAGAAAATGAAAACTCAATTTTGAGGCATACTTTTAAAACCAATTTAACCACGAGGGAAGCTCAATTCCACTTGAAATTTAAAACCCAAGTGTATTCTGTCCCTAAAAGGTTACCCAAGTTTTTTTTAGAATTTTTTGGAATTTTTTAGAAATTTTAAAATATTTTCAAAATAAAAGAAAGTAAAAATCTAGTTTTGAGGCACACTTTTTATGCTACTTTAACCCCAAGAGAACCTCATTTTGACATGAAATTTAAAACCCAAGAGTATTCTATCCCCAAAAGATTACCCAAATTTTTTTAGAATTTTTGGGAATTTAAAAACTATTTTTCCTATTTTCAAATTTAAAAACCAATTTTAAAAATATGAAAATGTCCCGGACTGGGCCCAGTGAGTGGGATCGGAATACTATTTTTTCAATCCCCGCTAGCGGCTGGAAGGGGCCCCACGCACCGGCGGCGCGTGTGGCACCCACTTCCTTCTTCTTCTTCCTCTTTTTTTTCCTTTTTTTTTTCTTTTCTTTGCAACTCACGATAAGCCAACTTTTCAAAACTTTTCAGCCATTTTTCAGTCACTTCTGGGCACCGAAAAGCATGTATGAATATACCATTGAACTTGTCTCGATCTAAGCTACGCATTGGTACCAAAATCACCCCATCTCTCGACCTAAATCAAAAACGTCCAAATTCAAGTTTCAAAAATCTAGAATTTTGAACTCAATTTTCCGTCGATCTACCCAACAGTTCACAACCAGACTTTCAAGGATTACTCGGAGAAGCAAGATCTACCTATTAATCGGAACAAAAACACTCAAAAATGATGAATAAAATAAACCCAATTTTATGTTTGTACATATATATATATATATATATATACACCCACCTATACAGTTAGATATACAAGTACATGCCTATACATATGCAAAAATACCCTATAGCAATACCAAAATCCCATATTCTTCATGTTTAACCCACAAAATTTTCCTTAGCATGCATAATCATACAATTTCATAATTAAATACATGAATATACATGCAACATATATACATAATAAAAATATAATCTATGTTTACGATTCAAAGGGGAAGAGAAGAGTTCGAACTTGCCTTTTTGACGAACACGAACTCATCCTAATGAATCACTCCTTCTCTCCCTTCTCTCTTGCGTCTACGCTCTTTCGGTCTCTATACGTGTAAACGACAGAAACCCTAACCCCCTTTTCTTTTTATTTTACTTTAATTTTCTTTTTATTTTATTTTAATTTTCTTTTTAGAAAACTAAAATAAAAATTCCTAAATAATTATATTAATAAATATAAAATACTTAGTCCACCTATAAATAAATAAACAAATATATATATATATATAGCCCAGCCCAATAGTCTAGCCCAACCTGATAAAATTTAAAAATTAAAGAACATGCAGCCCAATCTAAAATTAAAAATAATGAAAAATACCAAGACCCAGTCCAAATAAAATAAAATAAAAATAAATTAAATTACACCACAATATTTAAAGCACTCAAAGAATTTAATCCAACTAATAAAGCAATTCAATTTAACTAATAAAAGAAAAATAAAGCATTTAAATTAAAATTAAAAAACCTCCAAAATTGCAGGGTATTATAGAAAGGACATTAAGCTAAATACTGCCGACATCGAAAGATAGAAGAAGGGCCTAAGAAGACTAGTGAAGTCCATATAACCGAGAAAGAAAAGTTAACAACTGGCTTGTCAGAGTTAAATCTTACAGCTGTTATTTCTAAAGTAAATATGGTTGGCAATACTATAGAGTGGTGGGTAGACACTGGGGCTACTCATCATGTTTGTTCAAAAAGAAGAATGTTCACCACTATCAACAAGTTGATAATGGAGAACAACTTTATATGGACAACTCATCAACTGCCAAGGTAGAAGAAAAATAGAAGATTAAACTCCCAATGACCTCGAGGAAAGAACTCATTGTAAACAATGCGCTTTACGTGCCAGATATTCAAAATAATTTCATTTCTGGAAGCTTACTAAGTAAGAATGGGTTCAGACTGGTCTTGTAGAGACTGGGTCCAATTTTGACCGATTTTCATTTTAAACATCATTTTTGTCCTAATTAAATTTTAAATGATGTTTAGCATGTTTTAATTGTAGAAAACATGTTTGGAGAGTTGTATTAAGGTTTTAAAAAATTTTAGGGACATTTAGAGAAGTTTGACTTTTTGGGTCAACGAGGCCCCGGTAAGAGGTCTAGTGGGCCCGAGAATTCATAAAATTTTTGAAAAAATATTATTTTTGGTTATGGACCAAACGAAATGTTTAGAGGGTTAAGGAATCGATTTCGGAGCTATAGCCGCTTTTGAAATCGAAAACGGAGGTTGGGAGGGTATGGTAAGTGACTCGAGGGCATTTTGATCATTTCGCACCCTAAGTAGAGATATAAATATCTAGAGGGGTTGAGATATTTCATTTTCCAACAATCTCTCTCTCTCTCTCTCTAACTCCCCCACTTCATCTATCTCCCTTTTCTCTATATTTCAGAGATTTTGCACTTGGATTTGGGATTTTGGAAGAATGATAGATTTTTCCTTGAGCTAAGGGCATCAGTTTGAACCGAAGAAAATCCACATTTGACAAGGTAGAGAGGGTTGAAATTTTTGAAATTTGGCTTCCAAGCTTAGGACTTGAGGTAGGGGTGTGAAATTCTTCTTTATTTTGATTCTATAGGTCCCTTACTTGTGACATGAAAGATATGTTGGATATTTTATGAGATTAGGGTTTTGCTCATATATATATATATATATATGTATGTATTGAAATTATGTTTTATGTATGATTTAGTGGTGTTGATGGATATATGTTTTAAATCATGTTCATATGAGTAGTGGGCGAGTTTTGATTCCATGAGTTGAGAAAAATGCATGAAATGAGTTTTCCTTAAAAATGCATTGGTTGTGATTCTACATAAAATGAGCAATTTTGTTATGACAAGCTCGAGAATGATATGCATTAACTTGGTTATATTATGCATTTGATGAGAATTGTGAATTTTGTTCATTTATGTGATAAGTGCACATTATGTGAAAAGCGCAGTTTTGGGGCATGTGTGAGAATTAAGAAGGGGCCGGAGCCCTAGGGTGCAAGGCCCAAAACTTGGCTAAGCGGGTGTCGCTTTCGTCAGGTTAGTAGCTCAAAAAATGTAAGTAGAGTTTGTGATTTTGAAGAAACCCTTATTATAGATTGTGACAAGCGAAGTCCTTAGTTGAATTGATTTTCAAATTATATGTGGTGTGAGTTTACTTGTGAGTTATGACTTCATATAAATTGTCATATATTGAAATGTGAAGCATCACGTATGATTTCTAAAACTTGTATATTTTAAGAGTGAAAAGCATGGATATTTGTCATGTAGAGACTTCATATGCATTCATGTATGGCTGCCTGAGTTAGGTAAAGTCGAGTGGATCATTTCTACTGGGCGTAGTTGTATGCTCACCCCCATCCCCCAAACTCTTTTCGGATAAAGCCCCCATGGCGGAGGAGGCTTAAAGAGCATGGAAGGACTTTTGAGTTTACTTTTGGAGACATTTCTTTTGGATATGTAGATAGATGTCCATGCTGTTTTATGGCATATGGACTATATTAAAAATTTTATAATTACATTTAAATTATGTTGGTATATTTAGATTTCAAATGTAATGGCCACATATAACTTATGTATAACTTTTGAGGAATACAATGTATGGTTTTTAGTTGACCCTCAATGTTTATGTGTTATGAATTCGATTATTATTAGATTCAACTTATATGTTTGGGACCATGTGAGGTATGTGTGAAATATTTCAATATTTTGCATGATATAGTGGATGTACTTATGTTGTGGATTGATGATTAGGATAAGAATGATAATTGTAATCACTTGGTGAATTTGTTATTGTAACAGATTAAGTGATTATGATGAATCGTAATCCCCATTATGATGCATCATGATATGGCGATGCATCGTAAACTTGAGTGGGATTCTAGAGAATTTCGCAGGATGTTATGCAAGTTATGCGATGCATCATAACCCACATTATAATGTATCGTAATGTGTGGTTGGTGGATTATTGAGATAGAAGTGGGGAATTATGGGACGTCATATAACAAAACCATTGGAGTTAGTTGACATGCAATGTACGTGTATATATACGTGCATGCAATTTAAGTTTCTGCAATGATATACATGGATGGACATTCCATTAGGGTTAATGGACAACGTCACCTCCGGTCCTATGTGTGGGACCTATAATAAGTTATTGAGGTTGAGACATACGTAGGTAAACGTGTGTAGGTGATTATGCTTCCGCATTGAGATTAGAGATGTGAAATGTATTAGAGTACAATTGGTGATGAATAGAATTAATAATTAATTTTACTGTTCACCCCCATTTCCCTCACTCTTAACCGGGTGTCAAAAATCAGGGCGTGATAGGTTTTCATCTTAGATAGATTTGTTTTAACTATGAATGGAGTGTTTATAGGTAGAGGGTACTTGAATGAAGGGATGCTCAAAATGAATGTGATGATTGTTGTACCCAAGAGTACCTAAGCGATATGTGATGTAATCACAATATAAACACAGTGTAATAACTATGTATCCACTATAATATTACTAGTTATTTCCTTTATGAATAAGTCTTTTCCTTGTGAGACGAGATAGGAAAGTACTCCATTCAATTTATGTTTTCAGTTATGCAAATAGTTGTAATTGGAGTAAAACAAAATTGTAGGGGTTCTTATTGAGAATAAGACAACTTATAGGAAACATTTTAAATGTGGAGGTTCAATTCCTATAAGAGAGTAAGGATCGAATCTAAATTTGTATAACAAAAGAGTATATTACATTCTTGCGAAGAAGTAATTATATGGAACAATCAAAGTTCTAAGTTAAATAAAAGTGTGTGCTAGATTCATACATTAAAATGACTAAGGAATCTAATTAAGTGTGACGCATGCTAGAGACACTTAAGATAACTGAGTTAGATTAAGAATGAATTGCACACGACTTGATATGTGCAATCCGAAAGAGTATTTATAACTTGGTAGCTAAATTATAGGGTGATAAGTAGACATTATTGATTATATCTGCTCCGATAAGAAGATTCCATACATCTTCTACTATCAAAATAAGATTCTGGTTTAAGATTATTAATATCAAGAATTCATTACTCTCAAAAGGGGAAGTCTCTATAGAGCATATTTATCAAATGAATAACTAGGTGGATCCACATTAGTGAAATGTTAAAATTAGAGAGTAAGTGAAGAAGTCATCGAGGAAAATGGGCTTAAAGTCTATATTTACAGAACCTTAATGGAAACCCTATCTATCTGACTGGAGATCCCAAGATCTAGATTCAAAGGACAACTGAAATTTTGAGTGACTCACCAGTAGCATTGGAAGATTTTATCTTTTACCTATTCCTATGATGACACAGTTCTGCCTGTCGAGTGTGTCAGGTTAAGCAAATGTTTTTAGTGATTCCTATGTCATGGAAATCTAAATAGGGTATGACAGGATACTTTTAATAGAGAATCACTTAGATGAGTATGAAGTGGGCCATTTCTGTGAGAATGACAAGGCTAATTTCTCTAGAGCACTCATGAATACTGGAATTTGTTCAGGGCTGAAATGAACACAACCGAAGAACCAACTTTGTGTAGAAAGGTGTTGTATGTATACTATTGTCTAGTTTTACACGAACGGTTGAATAGTTCAAGACATTAAGTCACCAGTTAACCAAGTAAATTCGATAGTATTACACTAGGGAAGATTCAAGGCCAAAAGCTCTATCCTGATGCAATAACTTTCCAATTGTACTCTCTCTAATGTCAGTCGAGTCTTTTTGTATTTGAGGTTAATTTTCATTCATGTGGGGGACTATTAGAAAATTTGAATGAAAATTGAAGGTGTGCGATGCAAGATTATATTGCTTGAGTTAGGCTAAGATATAACATGTGTGGCAAAGTATCTGTCATTACATGAGTTATGTTAATGTTGAGATATAACATGGGTGGCAGAGTGTCTGTTAAGTAATGAACAAACACACAATGTTAATTCGTAGTGAACAAACACTTAAGTGCTGATTCAAGGCAAAATATCACCATTCCCAACACTTGAATTGAATGCATGTCTCATGCCAATTTGGAAAAAATTGAAAAGGCACCTAGTGATCTATAAATAGGCTATTTAGCCTCATTTCTAAAAGATATATTGATGAGACTTCTTCTTCTCTCTACGTCTGAAGTCTCCCTCCCTCTCCACAAAATCTATATAGTCTAACCTAAGTTGTAGTCCAGTGGTTTGGTCTTAACCAACGATTCAGGAGAGTCAAGTCCAAGAGAGTACTAACATATAGGTGGTTCGCAAAAGCTTAGTTGGTTTGAAGTGTTACTACCAATTGAGAGGAAGATCATTGTATCCAGAGAAAGAGTCGTTAAGGATCCGTTCAATACTATTGTGGGACAATAATTGTCTTAAGGAGATTGAATAAAATTCAAGCCTCGATCATCAAATTTTTATATTCTTTCCATGTGGTTTGATATGATAGTTTATAAAGTGTCATAAAATCATCTTTCATTGGTTTATATATAACATGTAATTTCAGTGTTGCACATGTTACATAATTTTAGGGTGATACATATCTTCTATTTAAAGAATCTCATAGAAATTTCTTGAAAATTATGGAATGCATGGTAAGAGAGTTATCTTGTAAATCCTAGAAGTATATTTACTTATTGTATAATTGTTTTTGTGTTAAAATATGTTAATCCATGATAGTATTCTTGCTACTATGTTACCTATTTGTATATAATTAAATTTGTATAACTTATATACATATAATGATATTAAGATATAGTTGATGATGTCATGATTCTTTTAGTAGCATATTCAGTCCATATTTTTTCAACAATACTAACCTTATTTTCTTTAGGTTTATTTTATTTGTTTATTATGCATAAATAAATAAAAATCTTCTAAGACAATATTGCATTAAGTTTCATATATATTTACACACACACATGCATACATATATATTATTTGTTATGAACTATTAGAGAGAGAAGATAAAAATATTTGACACTTGACAATTCTCTTTATTTTTCTTCTCATGTTGTTTATAGATACGCTCTTAACAATATACATTAAAAATGCACTAAAAAAATCTTTACAATTATTTTATTTCATTTTTAACATCAAACTTTTATATTATCTTTCTTTTGACTTCATTTGACTAAATTAAACTATTATTTTTGACCATCTCGTATAATTTTATTTTATGAAATTTTGAGTTGATTTTTCTAAGGTGGGATCGTTTTCTCTCTCTCTCTCTCTCTCTGTAACTCTCTCACTCTTTATCACTCCCCCAACAAATATTTTTTTTTTCTCTCTCTCTCTAACTCTCTCATCTCTCTCTCACTTCGACGACCATCACCTCCGGACTATGGCGACCACCACCAACCACCATCTCTACCATTTCGTGGGTAAAATAATAAAGATTATATTTTTATTTAAATTCTACCAATATACAAGAAATTTTCTGTATGTGATTGTGCAGTACTGTCAGTGAGGAGACAATACACTTACAGAAGTTGTGATTATACAGAACCAATACACTTGTAAACATGTGATTGTGCAGAACCTTTGAAAATGTGATTATTTGAATTATTTTATTTGGTTGGTAGTGCAGTAAACACATTTGATCAGATGGATGGAATTGAATGCCAACTTTTTTTTTAGTAGTTTAGTTTTAGGTATATGGAGTAACTAACTGCATTATTACAAATGGTTGTTTGAGACTAGAGCTATTGCCTTTATGATTTCAAATTATTTCTAACAATGTAAAACTTTAACTGTACTATGTAATAATTTTATTGCATGGATATAAAACTTTTACTGCATTGTGTTATAATTTTACTACATAAAACCTTAAGTAGAGTACCATTTTTTTGTAAGGGTTGAATCAAGATTGATGAGAGTAGACCTTATTGTGTCAACATTGGTGAGAGTTTACCTAACATTTGAAAAGAGAATAATCTGATTCCTTTGGTAATCCAAGAATGATTATGCATTGAAGATAAAAGTAAAAGTTACACACACTATTACCATGTGAACTCAAATGCCCGACTTTCTTTCATTTTAAATCATAAAAGATTCACACAACAGAAGATCTATTAGAATTCACCTTCATGTTGGCATTTAAACTGGATGTCATTGCTTTATGATTTTAAATTATCATTTTCTAACAATGTAAAACTTTAACTGCACTGTGTAATAGTTTTATTAAATGCATGTAAAACTTTTACTACATTGTGTTATAATTTTGCTGCACAAAACCTTAAGCATGGTACCATTTTTTTGTAAGGGTTGAATCAACATTATTGATTGACGAGAGTAGACCTTCTTGTGTTAGCATTGGTGAGAGTTTACTTGACATATGAAAAGAGTGAGGAATCTGATTCCTTTGGCAACCCAAGAATGATTATGCATTAAAAATAAAAGTAAAAGTTACACACACATTATTACTATATGAACTCAAATGCTCAAATTTTTTTATTTCGAACCACAAAAGTTTAACACAACAGAAGATCTATTAGGATTCACCTTCTTGTTGGCATTTAAACCGGATTACAATGCTTTATGATTTTGAATTGTCATTTTTTAACAATGTAAAATTTTCACTGCATTGTGTAATAATTTTAATGCATGAATGTAATACTTTTACTACATTCTGTTATAATTTAATTGCACAAAACCTTAAGCAGGGTACCGCTTTTTTATATGTGTTTTTCCTTTGTTATTGAGTGACAAACATTCTTGTGTTAGCAATTTAAGAGACCCTGCCCAATTTTGGCGGGTTTTTCAAATTTTTCATCATTTATTATTTTAAACGCATTTTAAATGATGTTTAACATATTTTGAATGCGGGAAATATATTTAGAATGTTGGAATATTGTTTTGAAAAGTTTTGGGTACTTTTGAAAAAGTTTAACTTTTTGGTCAACGGGAGTCCCGGGATGAGGTTAAGTGGGTCCGAGAAATTAAGAAAATTTAATTTTTGGCTATGGACTAAACGAAATGTTTAGAATGTCATGGAAATGATTTTGAGTCCAACGGAGTTTTCGAGAATTAATTCGGAGGTCGGGAGGTTTAAGTTAAGTGGCTCAGGAGCAAAACAGTCTTTTCACACCCCTAAGAGTGATATAAATATTAATTAGGTCTGGAATATTTCATATTTATAGATCTCCTTCTCTCTCTATCTCTCCTATTTCATCTATCTCCCTTCTCTCTAGATTTTAGGTAACTTGAGGTGTGATTTGTAAGATCCCGAAGAAGGAAAGTGTGTAGGGGACACTAAGGGCTTCGGTTTGAACCGATCAAAGTCTCCATTTCATGAAGTTGAGAAACCTGGAATTTCTCAAAGTTGGATTCAAAGCATAGGATTTGAGGTAGGCGTGCTGGACTCATCTTTACTTTGATTATATAGGTCTTTATTGTTATATGAAAGATAGGTTGAGATTTTTTGAGTTTAGGATTTTGTGTATATGTATGTATATATATATATATATGAAAATGTGATTTATACACATGGGTATGTCTAATATGTTAATTAGGACTTATATATGTTGCATATGTGAGGTTGAGACTATGAATGTTTTTGATGAAATTGTGTGCATTTGGTGGAAGCATGGAAAATCTGAGTTTCTATTTCGAATTGTGCATGAAAGATATAATTTTTTTGAAAAATACATAAGCATGATGATTTTCATGATATGAGTGTATTGGCATTGTGACAAGCTTGGGATGAGAAGGAAAAATGCATTGTTTTAATAAAAGTATTGCATTGTGTGGATTTTGTGCGTTTATTTGATAAGTATACATAATGTGAAAAATGAGGTTTTTGGGGCATGTATGAAAATTAATAACGGTTTCGAACTCTAGGGTGCAAGACTCAAAACTTGGCCAAGCTTGTGTCGCTTCTGTCGGATTAGTAGCCCGAAAAGCATGAGCAGAGTATTTGGTCCCAAAGCGACCCTAACTACAGATTGTGATAAGCGAAGTCCTCAGTTGAATTGATTTTCAAATTTTTGTAACGTGAGTTATATATATGAAATGTGACTTGTTTAAGTTGATATATATATATATACGTTTACCTTAAAATATAAAACATCACGCATGATTTTTAAAACTTGTTTATTTTGAGGGTAAAAAGTATGGATTATTTGTCATGTAGACATGTAATGATTTCATATGCATCCATGCATGGCTGCCTGAGTTAGAGTATAGTTCGGTGGATCATTCCTACTAAGCGAGAGAGGATAAGCTCACCCTCTATTTAGATAAACTTTTTCAGATAAGACGTCGATGGAGGACGAAGCATGATTAGCTCAATGAACCCTTTTGAAGTTCTTTTGGATTTTTTTGATATGTAGATAAATGTCAATGCCAACTTATGGCATGTGAACTAAGTAGAAATCATTCTAATTGCATTTGAATTATGTGGTGTATTTGGATTTCAAATGTGATTGCAACACTTGACTTATGTATAATTTTTGAGGTATTAATGAAGAATATTGGATTGAATCCCACTGCATATGTTTATGGATATGATCGAATGAATTTTTTTCTTTTTAGGATGAAATGTCTTCTAAATGATGATTAGAATGTGGTTGGACTAGTTTTGTATTTTAGAAGTGGTTATATATGAGTCTTGGGGTAAATTTTGGTCAAAATTGTGTAAAATAGGGTTTCGAGGTTAAATCAGTCGACTGACTCCTTTCAATAAGTCTACTGATTTGGATAGTGTGTTTTAGAGCTTTCTAGAGCAGAAAAATAGTCGACTGATTCACTTGATAAGTCGACTGATTCACTTCCAGGTTGAATCAGTCGACTGACTCCTTTCTATAAGTCGACTGATGTAGATTTTCAAAGTTTGAAATAGGCATAACTTTGTCGTTTTAAACCCGAATCAAGTGATTCTTTTCTTGAAATTTATTCTTCTTAAACCCTTTTTCCAATGGTGTATGTTTCAAGTTTAAATTTTTCTCTCAAAAAGAGTTAAGTTCTGAAACTTGGTAGTTATCTATAGTCTCATTGTGAGGGGTATTGATGTGTATACGCCAATGTAAATACATAAGTCTGAAAGCTTATGCTTTAAGTTTGAGATTAGTGAGATGAATTGGTGAGTGACAATTCAGTCACCCTTGGTTTCTAAATAACGAAAACTAGGGCATGACAACTTGGTATTAGAGCTCTAGGCCAGAATACCTAGGGACGACAGGAAACAGTTGGACCACTTTTCAATTTGAAGGAATTGATGATTTCAAGATTTTTATGAAGGTATTAGGTTTGAAACCTAAGGTATCAATGTTATTGGTAGGAGTACCTAAACACGAAGGGTAACGTGATTGGTTTAGAGATATTTAGTGACTAAAGGTTGTTTGAACGATTGGTTGACTTCTTTTGGACGATAGTGGAATGATTAGCATAGTGTGAATAATCATCATGAAAGATCACTGCATTGGTGCATGAAACTGATTTTTATTTGGCAATACTCCCAGAGTTAGTTGAGTTAAAACTTTTGACTTGAGGTCAAGTCTCATTAGTGGATGACGAAGAGCTAATGCAAAGAGGTTGTGAGTGTTTTGAGTCCTTATAGATACTTAGGGACTTATGTTGCATGGTTGGTAAGAGTTATGCTAAGGTAGACAATTGGGATTGAAATAGGAAACAAGGAAAGCTTATTGCCAGAGTTAGGCTAGCTAGGAAAACTGGACTGATCAACCATTTTTCTTAGATTAGTACTTCTCTTACAATATGTCAGCTCTTGTGGTTGTGGAGTAGTTTCGTCCAAGTGATGATGGATAAAGGATTGATGAAAGGATGATTTCCAATCGTAGAGAGGTTAATTATATTTTTCTAGTTTCAAGCTCGTGGGCTAGGATGTTGACAGAGTTGCATACATATCATTTATTCATTCATATGCATTTGTTTGTGTTGTTATGTGGGGCTAGAGGTATCATCTTGTGAGTCACCATCGCCCAATGATACGCCGTGGAGAGCAGAGTTACCTTGGGTAAAAATTGTCAGTCTTGTGAGATTGAGATTACGAAAAGTCGACCGATGCTTGACTGTGTATTACTAGACATTACTAGTCTTGATGAGATTATTCTCAAATTTGGTATAAGAAATGGTGTTTGTTATGATGTGTTATGAAACAGTTAGGGTGTGATGGAAGGCACACAAGAAGGCTAACAGCTTATAAGTTCGACAATTGAAGTTGTGGGAACAAAATAGTTACTTTAGAAAGGATTGGAAAATCTTGGATAAAGGTGTGACAATTAATCTTAGAGTGTTTGAAATGCACTGTTCGTGTTTGACTCTAATGGCAAGAGATAGAAGTTACTAGTGTAACACTTGGTGATGTATAGAATTATGACGTTATGACCTCTATTCATGTTATAACATTATGTGGATAATTCTAAGGGCTTGTAAATGTGTTGACTCGAGGTTAGGGATTGAAAATATAAGGATTTGGACTTCAAGTTCTAGATTACTTATATGGGACGTAGTTGTTGATTACACCTTATGACATGCTAATTGTGGATGAAATTGGCATTATATGGTGCAAGTGCGATAAGCCTTGTGAGTATGTTTATGAGTTTTAACCAAGGACTAGGGTGTTGGTTGGTATGGATGCATCATATGTCATATCTTTCATTATTTGTGGTATATGATTTAACATGGTTGTATGTCATATGCTAGGTGACAAATTTGAATTTTATGGTCGAGCATTGTATCTTAGCATTTCATTATGTGTCACATGACTAGTAGTGGCATGTTTCACCACCAAGAATCCTAGTTTTGAGGATCGGTTAATGGATTACAATGTTGAGTTAGACATGCTGAGATAGGCCTTGATGGTATAAGTCTGGGATTGTGGAGAAGGGTAGGAAGTACCTTAACCTTGTTCCAAACAGTGAGTTTGGTGGTTATGGTGGATGTTGCAACAATTATGCAGACATTGGGAATTGGAGGTCAATCAATTGGCGGAGACTATTGATGGTAGTGGGTACTGAGATTCTAGGAAGGATATATGAGAGATGAACTATTGAGATAGTCTGATGAGGAATTGGGACTGATTAATTCCATTTGAGTTAATGGACATGCGATGGTTTATGCACTTGAGGGTGACATGTTTGAGTGATGTGGGATAAGTTATGGGTTATGTGGTAAGTGATGGATAAATTGTTTGAGGGAATGATAAGTACATATTACATAGATTATACATATGTGCTTAATTGTTTGGTATAACATGTTATTTCTGAAGTGGCATAGCATGACATTGTGTATGTATGAGAAGAGTTGGTGGAAATACTCACACTTCGGAGTTTTAAGTGTCTTCTTGTTATTAATATAGCGAGATGCCACCACGGAGGACTCACGAGGGAACAACGGTTCCAATGGATGGACAGTAGTTTATGCGAATTATGGTTACGATTGTACAACAAGTTGCTAGGGAAATACAAGAGGAGGCTCAGGCTTGACCTGGAGCAACTCCTAATAGAATAACGTTAGAGTTGGAATATGTCAAGGAGTACAATCTGCCATTGAATGCAGGAAGGCCTGATCCTGTGGCGGCAGAGGATTGGTTAGATGAGATGGACAACATCTTTATTGTACTAGAGCTAGAGGATGACTTGAGAGTGAAAGTAGCTGCACATCACCTTACTAATGGAGCAAGCCGTTGGTGGAAGTTTATTGAAAATTACCACGACATTGAGGTAATGGATTGGGATATGTTCGAAGCATTGTTCTTCGAGAAGTATTTTCCAGTGATGATGAATGATGACTTGAGATAAGAATTTTATGATTTGTTTCAAAGGGATATAACAGTTGTAGAATACGGGACCAAGTTCACATCCTTGGCTCATTTTGCACCAGAAGTGATTCCTACCAAAGAACTTAAGGTGAAGAAGTTTGTAGGAGGTCTCTGAACTTCCATAAAGGATATGGTGACAGTTTTAAGGTCGATAAGTTTTGCTACGGCGGTACAGGAAGCATTAGCAGTAGAAAAGGATAGCCAAGATACCAGGACTCGGGCTAAGGATACCAAGACATCATTTGGTAATCAGGGGAAGAAGAGTCATAGAGATGATCTACCATCTTCTCAAGGGCAACAACAGGTTGGCTCGATACCATCAGTGTCTTTGCCCATTGGACCTTTACGATCGAGAGTGGTGTGTCACCATTGTCAGCAGCCGGGTCACTACAAATCTGAGTGCACCCATATACAGTTGGCACCAGCAGTGGAGCATGTTTGTTATTGTTGCCACCGGACTGGTCACATCAAAGTAAACTGTCTTTTAGGAAAGAATGTACAGGGTGAGACGGGGTCTTAACAAAGTACTACTTAGTTGCAGCCAGAGCAGTCTACTCAGGGTTCACTAGCAGTGATGGGAGTTGGCCTTATCATGTCTGATCTACAATCTAGGAATTTGAAGACTCCATGAGGAGTGAGGTATGATTATAATTTCTAGCTTATAAGTCAGAGATGGGATTCATTGAGTACCTTATAGGTTGTTTGTTGCCTTTAATAGAACATGTTTAGTTTTATGCTAATTGTGATATGTGGTATGCTAGGTATTTAGCATGCTCTATATGACAGTTGTTACATGCTCAGGGTGTGTTAGTGTTTGCATCAATGGGTGCACTATATATGTGGGCGCCTCATTGTCAATTAAGGAATTTTAGTTTGAGAATTTTGTGAACTTGACTAGAGATTTGAACTTGAGTGAGGTCAAAATAGTGAGATATATAAGTTGTGATAGATGCTAGTTGTGGGAGCCTAAGACTTTAAGGAAGTTCTTAAGCGTGATTTTTATGTGAAAAATGAGGAATGGGTTATGATCATGAGAGATCAAAGTTTAGATTGGCATATGAGATTTGACTCAGTTGTGGGACACAACTAGTCATGATGTTTTAAGAGGATAACGATGGAAATACCATTGGCTGATTAATTGATAATCGAGGAAAGGATGTGGTGCGTAAGTTGTGAGGTCTTCACCGATTTTGTTTTCCTATGGACTATACCTTATGGTACTAGTGGAAGGAAAGGATCCAAGGATTAGTTATGAGAATTAGCGAATAAGGATTTCATGTGTTTTGGAAAATGTGATCGGACTAGTTGAGGGTTGAGTTAATAATCCTTAGGAGACGTTGACTTTATGCCATCAACAATATGTGTAAACCTAGACTACGAATTTGACATTGTTTCGCGTGTACCAGCAGACAGATATTTTAGCAGAATACAGAGTGGAGTCATATGGTGTAATGACTGAAAACCTTGTTGGTTAAGGAGCAAAGGTCGTGTATTGGATATCGGCGAGTTTATAGTTGTTACTAGTGATAAATGGACCTAAAACAAGTCACTTAGAGTGCTATGACAACACTATGAGATTATGAGTGTGTTTAAATTTCGAGGACGAAATTCCTATAAGGTTGGGAGATTGTAGAGATCTTGCCCAATTTTAACGGGTTTTTCAAAATTTTCATCATTTATTACTTTTAAACGCATTTTATATGATGTTTAACATATTTTGAATGCGGAGAACATGTTTAGAAGGTTGGAATATGATTTTGGAAAGTTTTGGAGACTTTTGAAAAAGTTTGACTTTTTGGTCAACAGGAGCCCCAGGATAAGGTTAAGTAGGTCCGGAAAATTCGAAAAATTTAATTTTTGGTTATGAATTAAACGAAATGTTTAGAATGTCATGGAAGCGATTTTGAGTCCAACGGAGTTTTTGAGAATTAATTCGGAGGTCGGGAGGGTAAGTTAAGTGACCCAGGGGCAAAAAGGTCTTTTTGCGCCCCTAGGAGTGATATAAATATTAATTAGGTCTGGAATATTTCATATTTATAGATCTCCTTCTCTCTCTATCTCTCCCACTTCATCTCTCTCCATTCTCTCTAGATTTTAGGTCACTTGAGGTGTGATTTGTAAGATCTCGAAGAAGGAAAGTGTGTAGGGGACACCAAGGGCTTTAGTTTGAACCGATCAAAGTCTCCATTTCGTGAAGTTGAGAAACCTGAAATTTCTCAAAGATGGATTCAAATCATAAGATTTGAGGTAGGGGTGCTAGACTCATATTTACTTTGATTCTATAGGTCTTTTATTGTGACATAAAAGATAGGTTGAGATTTCTTGAGTTTAGAATTTTGTGTATATGTATATATATATATATATATATATATGAAAATGTGATTTATACACATGGGTATGTCTAACATGTTAATTAGGACTTATATATGTTGCATATGTGAGGTTGAGACTATGAATATTTTTGATGAAATTGTGTGCATTTGGTGGAAGCATGGAAAATTTGAGTTTCTATTTCGAATTATGCATGAAGGATATAATTTTCTTGAAAAATACATAAGCATGATGATTTTTATGATGTGAGTGTATTGACATTGTGACAAGCTTGGGATGAGAAAGAAAAATGCATTGTTTTAATAAAAGCATTGCATTGTGTGGATTTTGTGCATTTATTTGATAAGTGTACATGATGTGAAAAGCGAGATTTTTGGGGCATATATGAAAATTAATAACGGTTTCGAACTCTAGGGTGCAAGACTCAAAACTTGGCCAAGCTTGTGTCGCTTCTGTCGGGTTAGTAGCCCGAAAAGTGTGAGCAGAATATTTGGTCCCAAAGCGACCCTTACTACGGATTGTGATAAGTGAAGTCCTTAGTTGAATTAATTTTTGAATTTATGTGGCGTGAGTTATATATATGAAATGTGACTTATTTAAGTTGATATATATATATATACGTTCACCTTGAAATGTAAAACATCACACATGATTTCCAAAACGTATTTGTTTTGAGGGTAAAAAGCATGGATTACTTGTTATGTAGACATGTAATGATTTCATATACATCCATGCATGGCTGCCTGAGTTAGAGTAGAGTTCGGTGGATCATTCCTACTGAGCGAGAGAGGATAAGCTCACCCCCTATTTATATAAACTTTTTCAGATAAGACGCCAATGGAGGACGAAGCATTATTAGCTCAATGAACCCTTTTGAAGTTCTTTTGAATTTTTTTGATACGTAGATAAATGTCAATGCCAACTTATGGCATGTGGACTAAGTAGAAATCATTTTAATTGCATTTGAATTATGTTGGTGTATTTGGATTTCAAATGTGATTGCGACACTTGACTTATATATGATTTTTAAGGTATTAATGAAGAATATTGGGTTGAATCCCACTGCATATGTTTATGGATATGATCGAATGAAGTTTTTTATTTTTAGGATGAAATGTCTTCTAAATGATTATTAGAATGTGGTTGGACTAGTTTTGTATTTTAAAAGTGATTATATATGAGTCTTGGGATAAATTTTGGTCCAAAATGTGTAAAACGGGGTTTCCAGGTTAAATCAGTCGACTGACTCTTATCAATAAGTCGACTGATATAGATTTTTAAAGTTTGAAATAGGCATAACTTTGTCGTTTCAAACACGAATCAAGTGATTCTTTTTTTGAAATCGATTCTTTTTAAACCCTCTTTCCAATGGTGTATGTTTAAAGTTAAAAAATTTCTCTCACACAGAGTTGAGTTCCGGAACTTGGTAGTTATGTATAGTCCCATTGTGAGGGGTATTGATGTGTATACGCCAATGTAAAGACATAAGTCTGAAAGCTTATGCTTTGAGTTTGAGATTAGTGAAATGAATTGGTGAGTAACAATTCAGTCACCCGTAGTTTTTGGATAACGAAAATTGGGGCATGATAGCATTGGTGAGAGTTTACCTGACATTTAAAAAAAGTGAGGAATCTGATTCCTTTGGTAACTCAAGAATGATTTTGCATTGAAAATAAAAGTAAATATTACACACAATATTACAATGTGAACTCAAATGTCTAGATTTCTTTTACTTTAAACCACAAATGACTCACACAATATAAGATTTATTAGGATTTGACATTTAAACCGGATGACATTACTTTATGATATTGAATTGTCATTATCTAACAATATAAAACTTTAATTGCACTGTGTAATAGTTTTATTACACGAATGTAGAACTTTAACTGCATGACCAACGGTGAAAAGTGTCAAATATGAATTAGTTTTGTATAAGTTACTTTTTCAACATATACTATTTAAAAGTTATTATATTTGTAATTAGGCCACCAAAAGTGGTCATAAATTCAATTAACTCTTTAATGAATTTGTTTAGGAATCATCGTACGCTCGATACTATAACATCGTATGCATCAAGGAGTTATGTGTTGATTTATTTCAAAACAGTGGAGGATGTGAAGGAGGCAAAAGATGCCGTCCAAGGGATCGTTGTTCGTAGGAATGCAATCAAGATTGAGTTTGCAAGACCCAATCTGGGTTTTCATCATTGTTTAATTTGGGGTGTTTGTTATTCTTTTGAGGATCGGTTAATTTATATAAAAAAAATTGTCATATTGTTGTTTTGTTAAAAGAGGAAATTTTGTGCCTTTTAAACACACAAGTTTTTGCCTTTGGTGAACAAAATTTTTCTTTTATTTTTATTTTTTTACGCCTAAATAATTTAGAATTCGGAATGGATGCCCAAATTTTAATAGAAAAATTCAAGGGTAGTGAAGAAATTCGTGATAAAGTATAAATATACAGCAAGCCAAATTCCAAAATATTCAATTTTGAGTGCGCAAAAATTAACTATGTTCATAGGTATATTTATAAAGTTGTGCAATAAAAAATATATAACTACATATTTTAATTTGGTTTGAAATTTAGAACCGAATGGAAAATTGAGATTCAAATTCAATCCATTTCAGCATATCAATGTAATAATATTTTTTAATTTTTCAATATATATATATATATATATATATATATGATACTCTTGTGAATTCTCTAAAAATTATATGTGTGTGTGTGTGTGATAGCAATTGAATTGCAATGGATTAAAAGTGTATATAGAAAATATCATTAGAGTTTTTTGATTTTTTTTATATAATTTTAAAGGTTAAATAAGTCATTTGACAAAGTCAAAGGCCATACAGGTCATTTTACATGGTGTCAGAGCTCGCTGTACATGGTTCGGGTCTAAGTGATAACTATAATGAAAAAGTGTTTTTGTGTCAGAATATTAGTTCCTTCTCATGACCTCATCTCTCTCTCTATATATATATATGTATATATATGTATATATATACATGACTGTTCAGTTGTTCTCCGATGTGTAGGTAGCAACATATGCAAATCTAATATTAGTCGTTGGATTTGATCCAATGACTATAATTGAAAATAATTGATAAAATACATTTTCTAATTTTTAAATTATCCAAAACCACCTAACTTCAAATACAACAAGTGTCTGAAATAAAAATGTCTCCACAAAACCTCTAGCAGGGTACATACCATTTTTTTGTATGTGTTTTTGTACCCTTTTTTTGTATGTGTTTTTCCTTCGTTATTGAGTGACAAACATTCTTGTGTCGGCATTGGTGAGAGTTTACCTGACATTTAAAAAGAGTGAGGTATCTGATCCCTTTGGTAACTCAAGAATGATTTTGCATTGAAGATAAAAGTAAAGATTACAAACAATATTACCATGTGAACTCAAACACTCATATTTCTTTTATTTCAAACCATAAATGGCTCACACAACATAAGATTTATTAGGATTTGACATTTAAACAGGATGACATTACTTTATGATATTGAATTGTCATTATCTAACAATATAAAACTTTAATTGCACTGTGTAATAGTTTTATTACATGAATGTAGAACTTTAACTGCATGACCAACGGTGAAAAGTGTCAAATATGAATTAGTTTTGTATAAGTTACTTTTTCAACATATACTATTTGAAAGTTATTATATTTGTAATTAGGCCACCAAAAGTGGTCATAAATTCAATTAACTCTTTAATGAATTTGTTTAGGAATCATCGTACGCTCGATACTATAACATCGTATGCATCAAGGAGTTATGTGTTGATTTATTTCAAGACTGTGGAGGATGTGAAGGAGGCGAAAGATGCCCTCCAAGGGATCATTGTTAGTAGGAACGCAATTAGGATTGAGTTTGCAAGACTCAATATGGGTTTTCATCGTTTTTTAATTTGGGGTGTTTGTTATTCTTTTGAGGATCGGTTAATTTATATATAAAAAATTGTCATATTGTTGTTTTGTTAGAAGAGGAAATTTTGTGCCTTTTAAACACACAAGTTTTTGCCTTTGGTGAACAAAATTTTCCTTTTATTTTCATTTTTTATGCCTAAATAATTTAGAATTCGGAATGGATGCCCAAGTTTTAATAGGAAAATTCAAGGGTAGTGAAGAAATTTGTGATAAAGTATAAATATACAGCAAGCCAAATTCCAAAATATTCAATTTCGAGTGCGTAAAAATTAACTGTTTTCATAGGTATATTTATAAAGTTGTGCAATAAAAAAATATATAACTACATATTTTATTTGGTTTGGAATTTAGAACCGAATGGAAAATTGCAATTCAAATTCAATCCATTTCGGCATATCAATGTAATAATATTTTTTAATTTTTCAATTTATACATATATGTGTGTGTGTGATAGCAATTGAATTGCAATGGAGTAAAAGTGTATATACAAAATATCATTA
Organism: Cornus controversa; assembly: GCA_026545225.1. Classification (NCBI taxonomy): domain Eukaryota; kingdom Viridiplantae; phylum Streptophyta; class Magnoliopsida; order Cornales; family Cornaceae; genus Cornus; species Cornus controversa. The sequence continues at coordinate 11,005,528 of CM048849.1, read as the reverse complement.
GAGTATTTTGGTATTTTTTATATAATTTTAAAGGTTAAATAAGTCATTTGACAAAGTCAAACGGCATACATGTCATTTTACATGATGTGAGAGCTCGCTGTACACTGTTCGAGTCTAAGGGCCCGTTTGGTAACCGTTTATGTTTAGTGTTTATTGTTTATAAAAACAAATTTTTAGAATAAACACGTTTGATAATTTTTGTTTTGTTTATAAATTGTATAAACGTTTTTAAAACAACACTGTTCATAAGCCTTCAAATCCTAAACACCAAAATGATGTTTATTGTTTATGTTTATGAAAAGAAAAAAAAAAAAATTTCTTTTTTATCTAAAATGGTGATTATATTATTTTAATTAAAAATTAAAACTAAAAGTGAGAAAATGAAAAGAAAAAAATTATAAAAGACTATTATTTGATACAACGATCAAAATATTAGAATTATCAAGCGTGGACAGAATTAAAGAGCATTAATTGCCTTAAGAAAAAAATATTTGATACAATATAAATAATTATTAATATACTTGATAATAAGAAATAGTTACTTAAGGGCACCCATTCTAAAAAAAAAAAATTAAAATAAGTCAAACGTTTTTTGGTTATCAAACAACACTCATAAATATGGATAAACAAAATCGTAACATAAATACTGTTTATATAAACACTTAAACAATAAACACAAAACATAAACGGTTACCAAACGGACCCTAAGTCATAACTATAATGAAAAAGTGTTTTTGTGTGAGAATATTAGTTCCTTCTCGTGACCTCATCTCTCTCTCTCTCTATATATATAAACATGACTGTTTAGTTTCTCTCTTATGTGCAAGTAACAACATATGCGAATCTAATATTAGTAGTTGGATTTCGTCGCACGACTATAATTAAAAATAATTGATAAAATACGTTTTCTAATTTTTAAATTATCCAAAACTACCTAACTTCAAATACAACAAGTTTTTAAATATCTCCTTAATAATAGGATGCATTTATATAGTATTAGTTATTTTTAATTATAGTCATCGGATTGATCCAACACTAATATATTCATGTACGTTGGGGGAGCAACTGAGTAGTCCTCTGTATATACAGGACAATGCTTGCCTCAAAGTTTAAAAAATTGAAGATGGGTCATACCCATCTTTTACTGTTAACCTGAAAAAGAGACCCATTTGGCATATTCTCCCTCCACAAACCCTTTAATTCACTATCACATAATACAGTCAATTTTACATTAAGCAAAAAACTACATTTTGTGTGTGTGTGTGTGTGTGTAACAATTGAAACCAGGAAACATCAACTCTACTAGTCCTAATTTCCTTACTACAGCCTGCTTTACCAGGCAAGGGACACAACTACATGCATTGTAGTATTTGAGTAGTAGCCATAGAAACTAAAAGTTTCAGTTATGAGACTGTTCACAAGCGAATTCTCAAAAATCATATGCTTTTTTCCATACAACTACTATGATTCATTCCAAGAATAAGAGTGATTTGGATAGAAGAGGTTGATTCTTTGTTGCTAGATAGCTTGCATAAAATTATTACCATTGTATAACACAAGGCAAAAGCACTTGAAAAAATGTCTTCCTATCTCTACAAAAAAAATTAAATATCTGCAACCGTATTAAAAAAAAAATTATACTTAAATAAAGTTTAAATAAAGTAAGGAAGCTTAAATTATAAAGTAGTCTATTTCAAAAAGTTGAATTAAACAAAATAATCACATATACATTGAAAATTATTATTCAAATCTAAAATGTCCTTCAATCTCTTATTCCAACCAACACTTAACTCTGTTTGGTTCATGTGCGACTGAAGGAGCATTGTATGTGACTAAAGAAATTCAAAAAGATCATTGTCTTTTCGTCTCGCCGGAAGAAAATCGAATTTATTGCAACGCACAACTGTCTGGATAAATTATTGGTCGTTCATCATTTATCATCACAAACATATGATCTCTTATTTTGTTTTAGTGAACTGTTTTTTTTACATTTAAAACAAAATTAAAAAATTAGTGAACTAATTTTCAAATTGTATGGCAAATTCATGTGCCAATGGTTCTTAATTTTGAGATTTTTTAAATGTAATAAACGGTTTTACTAGTCACCTTTTTAAGTTGTTATTATCAACTATCTAATTCATATTTGCTTGTTTAAATATAAACTTAATTTGATTTAGTGAAAGGCATATTCTATATAGAATGACTCATAACTCATTTGTTGATAAAGCTCAAAATTTGTGACATACTTAAAATTTATAGGAGTTTATTTGTGAAATTTGGATTTTTCTTATATTTGTGTCTCATTTTTTGATATAATATTTCTTCATGATACCCATATTTGTTTAGGCATACGAGACCGAAAAGTTATCCAAGCACATTTGAAAAATCTACTTCATTTCTATCCAGATATAATTGATGTGTTATGATACCACAAGTGTATTCACTTGCATTAATCTAAGAAGGAAAAGAAGTTGACTGTCATTCAGGACCACATCAGACGATCTAATTTTGACTACTTTACGACATAATAACGTACTCACAAATACTTGTATAACGTATATTTTATTTTACTTTATAAATTTGTTCATTTTTACTAAAATACTTTTATATTCTTTCAATTTTTCAAAAACCAAACGATATTCCAAATATTTTTTTAATTTCTTGAGTGAAGGAATTATTTAATTTAAGAAGAATAATTTAATATTTTGAAATAAGAGATTAAAGAACATTTTAGATTGAATAATAATTTTCAATACATATGTAATTATTTTGTTTAATTGAACCAAAGTGAAAAATAAAATTTTAAAATAGACCACTTTGTAATTTAGGTCTCCTAACTTTATTCAAGTGTAATTTTTTCAAAAAAAGAAAACAAAAATTACTTCTAAGCACCCTCTTAATGCCTGCCACAACTTATTTCTCTAGATTTATATTACACCAAGTACAAACAAGAGAATTTGCAGGTTTTTGATCTTCTATTGTCGAGAAGACATGCAGAAAAATTCAACATTTGTCCAAATTGACTTGAATCATCTACCAAATCTCTGAACTCTCCTAAGACGTAATTCCTCCAAAGGAAGATCATGAGACTGATTTGACGACCCAAAGGATGACAACCCACCATCACGACTCGTGCCACACATCTCACACACACTTAACCAACCGGAATTATCAAACGTACATGCTCGGCATCTCCAAATGCCAGGCGTATTCATCTGCCTCCCACCCATGGTTCCCCTACCAAAAATTTGCCGCCGCCGGAGCCCTCGCAAGTTCTGCACGAGCCTCAGAGGCCAGCATAATACATTGGTAAAACCTCTAATGATTGTTGTTAGTGGATCCGGACCTGAATATGAAGCCTTGAGCCGGAGATAGAGAATACCAGCAAGTATTCCACCAAGGTGGCCCAGGAAAGAGACACCAGGAACAAACAGTTGGATGAGAATCAGTTCGGCCCATGCAGCATAACGTGAGGGTATCATCAGTCCATGGATGTTTGTGTAGTTATCTGACTGGGAATTAAGTACAACTTTCATGGCAAAGAGGACACCGGAAAATCCAACAGCATATTCCTGGTAATAAGCTCTCCCATAATCAAAGAACAGAAGGGATTTGGCCAGTACCAGTGTTATGCCCTGGGACATACCAAGTAGTGCAGCAACCATGGATGCGAATTTAACACTTCCCATTGAGGTCTCCAACTGGATCCCCTTCCATAAAAGTGACATCATGTTGTAGACCAGATGAGATTCACCTATGTGGTAGAATGCCGACAGGAAGAAGCGCTTGAGGTCCCTGTGCTGCTCAACCAAAGGCAAAAAAATGTTTGATATACTGATATCACCTCGGAAATTTGTTTAACAACAAATTACGCAAAGACAAGTTATGTCATCTCATATAATCACTAGTATTGAGATGTAAAGTAAGTATGATATAAAAAAAAAAGGGTCATAATCAAAACCTAAAAAAATGACCTCAATTGGTTAAATAGGCAGAGCACCTTGCAAGCATGAAAATCATCTGCTGTCTAGAACCAACCCATTCTTTGATTCTCCATAAAAGTGGTAAAAAATGAAAACATAAACAATGTAGTGATGGTAAGACTGTAGGCTATGATGGCAATAGCATTGCAGGAGAAAAGATGCAATATCCCAAAGCGTGCACAAGGTATACCCATGATTTCTTGTAACCTTGTGCTGAACCCTTCCCACCAAATCTACCTAGTAACCACAATTTCAAACAAATGAATTTGGAAAAGTTAAAAATCAAAATATATTCTGTAAATCCAACAATCTAACTGAATGATGCCTAAGGTACAATTTCAACTCTTCTATTAACCAAATATCCTGTAATTTCATACAGATGCTAGAACACAATGCAAAAAAACGTTTCATGCATGATTTGCCACAAAATAAATACCAGCATCAACACTATAACATCAGGAAAAAGACCGTAAACAAGTTGCCTGCCAAACTCAACCGTTTCAAAGAGCTCTGGGTTTGCCTAAGTAAGTTTTGGACACTGCTGCGTCTGTGTGTGCTGAGTTTCAGGTCGGGGGAAAGTTCTATCAGTGCAAACGAGAACTTCGCACCTTACCCAGAGAGTCAGGGTTTGGTTTTATTGGAAAACTCTACACTGGCAAACGGTTATCATCTTTTTCCAACAAAAAAATTATTTTATGAGCCTAGTTATTGGAATTTTTTCAATGTTCAGTTAGGAGAATTGTATTTTCATATCTGTTCTTTTGAGATGTGAATGAAAAATTAGGAAAATAAAGCTGTTGATGATGTGCAAGGATGATTTATGAGACTATGGCAAGAGCAGAGCAGACATAAAGGAAAAGGTTCTTAAATGACACATGTAAAAGCTAAGATTATGCAGAAATAAAGACTCAAGGGAAAGATAGGGTAAATATAATCCATAAGCCAAGACAAGATCATTAAATATTCCTGTCAGAGCTGCAACAGGAAAAGTTCTGCAGTGACAACAACAATCAAGAAAAGCATGTCCTATTAACATATACAAAAGGTTCATACATAACATGATTTCAACAACCAAGAGCACATAAAACTATAAAAATATTACCTGAGGATTTAAGAATTCACTAATTAGCGGACAATGCCTTCGCAATAGCTGTAAAAGTGCTTGGCTGGCATCTAAATGGAAGAGGTGGGGCTCAGGGTGCATATCTTATTCTCTATTTACTCTAGGGTTCAAATCTTTATTCTCTTAAGCAACTTCATTTGATACGGCTTAATGGTAGATTCTTTTGGGTACTTGTGATCCTAAACTCCAACAAGTTACGATCAAGGTTTTGAGTCAAACTCTCTCAACCTCAAATAGTGTCATGATTGAAGCACTTTTAGCCTCATCTACAGAAAAACAAAAAATAGGTTGAAGTACATTCAGCTTCAAGTTAATGTTCATTTGTCACAAAATGAAGCTTAAATTGAGATTTGATACACACCATGCAAAGAATCCAACAAGAAGCATTTCTAGCTTCAATTCCATCAACCTAGTGACGCATAAAGCGAAGAAGAAAGATGAGAGAGAGAGAGAGACTTCTCAGTAACAACAATAATCTTCCTCCAATTACATAAAAGGCTTTGTATGTAGTATGTAGTATGTAGTATGTAGTATGTAGTGGCATTCTCCAACAAGACGATGAAAAATGCAGCAAAACATATCCTTCATAACTTGTTTAATATCTCACTCCTTACAACCTCTTCAAATGGCTCATGTTACACATTAGACTTCTTGAGAGACAAGCCCTTGCTCTTAGAAGAAGCTAAGGCTTTCTCACCTTAACTTGCTTAATAACTCACACCTTAGAACCTCTGCAAATGGCTCATGTTACACATTAGACTTCTTGAGAGACAAGCCCTTGCTCTTAGAAGAAGCCAAGGCTTTCTCACTATTCCTTAATAAGATGTATAGCATTTCCTCAATATCTTAGAGGAAAATTCACGGATACCTTTTGTTGCTTAATTTTGTATTAAACAACAAAAACATTTGGACATTATTTCTGGATTACTGCATCTTTTATTTCTCAAATAATCCAAGAATGATCAGACCTCCGATTTTATCAAAAAATAAGGCCCCTGCCCCTTTCTTTGGAAATGCCTCTGTCTTTGCTTCTAGTTTAACTACTAGTGAACGGTCAAAAATTTTTCATACCAGACCTCTGATCTAGCATCAACTGATTATTTCAACACCAGCATTCTAATAGCTTCAAGGAATTTGAAATGTTTACAGTTTCATCACTCCTCATTGGAACTATTCCATATTGCATTATTGACTTAGACGATTCACCCATAGAGTGACCATTTCTTCTAAGAGAAAAATAATTTATAACAAGTGTTTAGTATAGTAGCACAGGTTTTCATGAACATCTCTCCCAATTCGCAAGAGAAATGAAACATTCTCATTTTCCTTATTAAGCTAGAAGAAGACAGAGAAGCTTGATTGAAATATCATTGATTTCTTCCAACATAAGAGTCATAATTGTCTCGGGATCACTATTGATACGAAGAAAAAGAAAAAAGTGTGTGTCTCATATATATATATATATATATATATATATATATATAGTGGATTGAGAGAGAGATATTATATATATATTTGGGGATTGAGAGAGAAATTAATTAATTTGGATGGGTAGGATACCTTGAGAATGAGGTGGGGATTGAACAAGACCTCGTCGAGGGTAGGGAGCAAGGAATCGAGGAAAGCAGGCCTCAAATAGATGAGAGTGTTGGCCGCAAGAAGTCCGGCGGTGACGGGGGGCTTCCTGTCAAGCCTGCAATACTCGCTCACTGCGTGCAGAGCCAGCAAGGGAATCATCCCATTACTCCTCCTTCCTCTCTCCATCTCTCTCTGTTCTTCCTTATTTACGGACTGTTTCCTTCTCTTTACTTTGCACAAACAAACAATTTCTCCTTCGAACCTAAACAAAAGTCTCTAATCTCTATGGCCAGACAACTTCAGGCTTTGGATTTCGGATTCTTCGTTCATCAAGAAAAGCCTAGGATACCAAGATTCTAGACGCTTCCGATCGGAAACATAAATAGATATAAATATAATAGGCTTAAATTGCAAAAAAATAATAATAATATAATAATTATATTTCAAGTAAGAGCATCCACTGTGGGATCTCCAAATTTGGTTCTCCAAATTTGAATTTTAGCTAGCCACCTCAGCAATTTAGCCAGCCACATCATCATATCAGGATCTCTAAATTTTGACTCCACAACAGGTTCTCCAGATTTGAATTTTAGCCAACCACATCATAATCTTTAATTTTAACTCCACAACACGTTGTCCAAATTTTCATTACCCACACAATTAAATAATCTTACACAATTAAATTAATCTTAAAATTTTATGTATATACATATTTATATTAAATTTTTTTATACTTTTTTAACTTGAAAAATTCATAATTTTTTCGTTTTAAGTCAAAAAATAGCCTAAGTGGTACTCAAATTAAAGCTCTCGAAATTATCTTTATAACAGAATTAGTTTCATCAAAAAATTTAATTTGTAGTGAAAATTATTGACATTTAAGTAAATGATACACACACACACACACACACACACATATATATATATATATACATGGCACGGATTTCGAGAAAAGCAAAGACCAAAAAAATATATATATATATACCTTTGGTTAGCTAGGTGGTTCGCCGGATCCGGCTAACCACTTAGCTAACCTCAAGTGGGTCCCACAAATATGGCTATCTCATTGTGTTGCTACAGTGTGTATTTGATCTCCAAATGTGTGTTTGGCTATCCCATTGGTGATGCTCTAAGGAAGAGAGAGTTGATAATGGATAAGTATCATGTGAGCAAAAGTTTTAAAAAATGTAATAATAGATAAGTACCATATGAGAGAAAGTTTAAAAAATGAATGATTTGGACTCGTATATAGAATCTAGATTCACCATATTTATATTATTAATATTTGATATACACAGTATATACAATAGTGTTTATAGGCAATATTTACACTTGGGGGAGAAAGAGGTGGGGGATGAATATTTTTGTAATTAAGTCTAAAATGGCCACTAAAAAGCAATATAATTTTAGAATCGATAACTATTTGTCTTTTTGTAACTTTATGGTTACTATAGAACAATTATCTTTAATTTTGGTCACTCAAATATAATTTTTCCAAAAATAAATAAAACCTTGCAACTTTCATTTTTTACCCCTCCAAAATTCATCCGGATACATTCTATCATTTTGGAAGACAGTTTAATGGTTTCAAGAACGGATGAGTTTTATAATAAAAATACAGACCCAAAAAGTTCACCCACCCCACCTTGCCAAAATACTTTTTACCTTATATTCAACACAAAATTACACTTATTGGTGGGAGTAGATCGATTAGTTTTTATTTTTAAAATTTTTAAAGAATTTATATTCACAAGGATAAATTACACTTGCTTCGGCTGTTAATTGGGCGAATAATAAAAACTTCCCTTTAGTTTGAAAAATCTCACTTGCCTCCCTTTTTGTTAACACATTTGTAACAAATTTACCTCTCTCGTCAGTCTCCATTATAGACAAATATGGTCAACACAGATGTCATCACTCTATCAAGCTAAAAATGCCTATTTTACCCTCGAAATGTCTATGAAGACATTTTGTCCACTAAAATTTATGTAAAAGACATTTGTAGCCTTGTTACAGTCAAAGGATCCTCTAATCTCTCTCATCTATGTATAACTCATTTCATTTCTAATAATTTTAAGATTTGGATTTAGGTCTTCATTTTTATGGTTTGTTGATGGATAGTAATTGATTATGTGTTTTGAAATGATTGATTAGCGAGAATTAGGGTTAGGTTTTGAAATTCTAATGGGAGAAATCAAATTGAATTGGATTTGAATATATACATATGGCTTTTGTGGATCTTGAGATTACAAAAACCTAAGAAGAGATGAAGTTGGAGCAACAGCTCAAGTTGCTCACTTCAGTGACGGACCTAGAAATTTTTGTGGGTTGGGGGGGGGGGACCTATTTTTAAACGTCGTAATAATTCTATTGAGAAAATTTATCATTGTTCATCGATAACAATTACTTTATTTATTAAGAATTTTTGAAAAAAAATTTTTAATTTATTATTTTTAATTAATTTATTAAAAAATTAAATTAATTTATTATTTTAAAATTGTTTTTATAGATATAGAGAGATAAAAAAGAAAGAGAGGAGACAGAGAAGGGACAAAGAGAGAGAGATTTTTAAAAAATATATTAAGAGGGGGCTAGTGGGTTTTTTGGTAATTTTAGGAGGGGGCAAAGTCTCATATACAAGTATATAATACTAAAAGTATAAGTATATAATACAAAAAAAAAAAAAGAGTGAGGGCGGATGCCTCCAATGGCCCCAATGTGGGTCTGTGATCACCTTCGATACTGATCTATATAGTGGCAATAACCAACCCATTTGAGGGTTATGAGAAATCGATACTTGTTAATGACGATGAGGAGAACTTCGGTGATATATATTCCGAAGTGGCGACGAAATTGGCAGCATTTTGTTCAAGAGTTCGACAACGAGGGCATAATTGAATTTGCTAAAAGAGGAAGGAATCGTGAGTGGTGGCGCTGTCATAGATGGTGGTTTACAATGACAAGCATGGATTCCATAACTTGAGGAACCGTGCTAGATGAGTAATGAATCTTGAGATTTTATAAAGAGTTGGGAGTTAACGGTGAGGATAACAGAGATGAGGAGGAGTTGGTGACGACGATGACAGAAGTGGGTTCAAGGTTAGTGTGTGAGTGGGATAGTGTGGCATGGTGGTGGTGGTGGGGGAGTAGGGGCTTTAGAGATGAGGAAGCTCCAGGAGTTGTTGGCAGAACAGAAGAGTCATGATGAGACTAAGAAGTTTTTATAGTGGCAGGAGGTGGAGATAGTGGTTTCGCAACATCATCAACGCTTGGGTTAGTAATTTTAGAATTTTTTTTTGCAATAAAAATATATTAAAATATCAAGGAATAAATTTTTTTTTAATTGGACCATTATCGGAAGTTAACACCCATCACTTTGAAGGGAGGCCAATGTGATTATCACCATAGAGATATTTTTGTTATTTTTCCAATTTTCAGAAGAGGTAAGCGTAACTTACCATATTCTTAAATATGAGTTTTTAAATTTTGAATGGAAAAATTAGGAAATTTTTTTTGAGTGGGAACTTAAACGAGGTGTGGGAGTTTTGGACAGAGACGGGGTAGAAAATTTACACGAGGTCGAGGATGGAGTTTGACTGCAAATTTGAACACCTTAGCAATAAAAAAATGGAACAATTAAGATCAAATTTAAAATTAGAATATCAAATTTTGGTTGACACACTCATGTCTTGTTTTTAACAATATTTACATACATTCAAAATTTAAGGAGTAAGGTCTTTTTGGGTCCAAAAGTCAAAGCTAATGTGCGGGTCAATGATCAACTCAAAAATGTGGCTAAATTTATCAAAATTATAATTTTGCCTCAAAATTTGTAACTTATACAAATTCTCCTTTCGTCCGAAATTTTGTAGATATTAAAATTTTGACATGTTGAGGGAAAATCTTATAGACAAACCCTTGATTTGAAAATAAATAAATAAATAAATTTACCTGTCTACTCAAAATTTTGTAGCGATTACAATTTTTTTCTACTCCAACATACCCTAAAAATTTGAATTTTGTAATATTTTAACCAATAAAACCTTGAACCTCAACCAACCTTACATGTACCTAACCCTACCATTTTTCACCTATATGGGCCATTTTATCCCTGTATTCCTCATTCTGTAAATAGATCCTATCACATTCATTTTGTAGATATTGTGGCAGGTGGACTATGATGAAAATGTTGTATTTACATTCGGATTATGCTGGTGTATATAAATCTTACATGTAATTGCCATATGTGGTTATATATAATTTTTAAAAAATACAAGGTATGGTACATAGTTGAATCTCAATTTTTATGTGTTATGGATTCAATTGATTAGAGATTCAATTTACATGTTTGAGACTATGTGAAGTATGTGTGAGACATTTCAATATTTTACATAGTATAGAGAATGTACGTATGTTGTGATTGAGAATCGGGATAAGAATGATTAATTGTAATCACTTGGTAAATTTGTTATAGCAGCAGTCGAGTGATTACGAGAAATCGTAATTCCAATTACGATGCATCGTGATACAGCGATGCATCATAAACCCAATTACGATGTATCGTAAATAGTTTAGTGTTTTGAGTGAAATTCCAGAAAATTTTGTAGGATGTTACACAACTTGTGTGATGCATCATAAATACGTAACCAACATTACAATGCATCGTAATGTGTGGATGGGTGAAATATTGAGATATAATTGGGGAATTAAGGGACGTTATGTAAAAGACCCATAATAGGTTATTGAGGTTGAGTCATATGTAGATAAACGTATGTAGGTATTACACTTCCACATTGACTTAGTGATTGAGATAGTTCATTAGGGTTTAATGGACATAATCGTCCTTGTAATTATGATGGATTGTAATTACTATTCACAGCGTGCTCCAAAATTGGTCCAAACTTCAATCAGGCACAATTCCTTCGTTTTAAATTGTAATTGAGCGTGGTTTCTTTTAAATGGAGTATTTTTGGATCCTCTTTCCAATAGACTAAGTATCACTCTAGAATTCCAAACACACAGGAAGTTAAATTTTTGAAATTAAGGGGTTCATGAGTGTGAATCGGGTGTCAAAAATTGAGGTGTGACAACTTGGTATCAAAGCATGGTACCATAATGAGATTAGAGATGTGAGATGTATCATAGTACAATTAGTGATGAGTAATATTGATGATTGAATTTAACCGTCCACCCCTATTTTTCACGCTCTTAATCAGGTATTGAAAATCGAGGCGTGACAATTATTGAAGTTTGAAGAATGAGTATTATGTATGGTTTGTAGTGTTGGAAGATTTAGGCTTCCATTTCTTTCCATTGATTTCTCCATTAAAGCTTTTGAAGAAAATTTAGGACTTCAAATTGAATTTTAAAATTCAATTTGGGGGTTTCTTCAATCCATCTTGGATTTGAGGTCGGAATGAATTTAATTTCCTTTTTCTAATATTTTAAGACTTTAGGAAGTGTTAGGTTGAGATTCTAACATTAATTGCAAAATGTGTAAATTAAAGTTTACTTTATTTCATGAAAAATTGGAGATTTTGAGTTTTGAGCATGCTAAATGTGTTTAGACCTTGGATCATGCCTATTTGCATTGCTAGGGAGGTTTACTATTGAGACATGTATGCCATTGGATCACTCGTGCTCTTAATTTAAAATTAAAGTACACTTTATTGCTTGCTAACTCTAGTGTCGTGTAAGAACTAGAAGTTCTAAATTACTTTTATAGTAATTGTGCTAATGATTGTAAATTTATAGAAGTCTTGGAACAAAAAGCTTAACTTTTGTTCAAGAAGAGTATTTTGGAAAAAAGTGATAACATGTACGCTTTGTTTACTAATGTGTGTTCAAGTATCCTATATTTTACTTAATTGATATATAGAAATGCTAATGGATGAATTATGGTTCCTTTGAATTCATTTGACAACTTATGGACCATTAGGGGTATTTTGGTCATTCATGTTTACAGTAATTGAGTATACATGTTAGGTGGTTATTTAAAGTGCCTAAGTGTTTGTGTACGCCTATTGAACATGTTGAAGGTTCAAGTATGTTTGCTAGGTAACATATAAATTGCATTGATGTACTAATTGGTTAAATTAGGAATTTGGTTATGCTTTGATACTATATATATGGAAGCATTGAAATTGAAGGTTTAAAGCCCTACTGAAAAGGATTTGAAGGTTTAAAGCCCTATTGAAAATAAATATTTACTTAAGTAAAATTTTGCTTGAGGAACGACTCATTGAAAGCTTGGTGCACATAGATGCAAAACTAATGTTATGAGGATAATTATTATGGACATTGTTATTACATTGTTCATATTGATCATTTTTTTCTCATACTGTTCATATCATGTGTGAGTTGTGATTTTTGAAAAGTTTTTAATAGTTAGAATTGAAAATAGAGGCACAAAGATGCCTGGTGGTTGACAAGTCCACCTGATTGGCCAGTAGTTTCACGTCAACCTACGGACTAGTAATCTGGAATGACGGAATGTACAAAAGAAATTTTTGAGGATTACTCTGTAGATATGTGTGTCACAACTACTTGAGTTACATGTGGGGTGTGTGTGTATGCGCGCGCGTCACTTGTACTACATCTAAATAAACAAACTGTTAATTTTAAATTTTTACGCTTTTTAAACCATTATAAATAGGTTTATTATTCCGTTGTTTATGGACGGGTTATGGTTCCATTGTTTATGGGCATGTTATATTACATGCCTATGTGTAAATGTATATTAGTGAATACTTGTGAAGCATATGGCAAAGGAAATAGGAACATGTTAGAAAGAACAACATTGCGTGTATGTTCCCTTAGGAATTCTTACTTCAGTCTGAAATGTTTAAGGGGGATAGTTGAGTCATTTCTATTGAGTCATCGTTGCTCACCCTACATATGAATCATATTTTTCAAGAATAAGGGACGGAAATGATGTTGCTTGAGCTCTAGAAAGCTTGAAGTGACATATTTTATTTTGGTGTTTTGTAGTTATACTTGCATGTATTAGGTATAACTAGGATAACATGTATGTTACTTCATTCAGGGCCAGTCTATTGGCTTAGTAATTCTGTACTTATATAACATGTTATATTCAGGAGTTTTGTGATTTATCTTCTCTATTGAGCTTGTTTAGTTGATGATAATAATAGTTAAGTTGTTTATCACTTCTGCAATGACGACTTTGATGCCGGCTCGGGGTCCGGGGTTTGGATCTATTCCTTTCTTATCTTTTTCTTTTAGTCGTAACTCGAGTCTTTGGGATTCGGGGTGTGACAGTGTAACACTTCATCATTTTGCGACTTATGTGATATATTTGAATGGAGTTTATATTATTATCTCACTTGATCATGTATGATAGTTTCTCTCTTGTTCTTACCTTGTCAATTTGTTCCAAAAACGGGGAGACTCATGTAGGTTCTTTGACAAAGGGGGAGACATGTGCTTGTTTCTGTGTGATATGGGGAGATAGTATACTTCATTAGTACATGATTAAGGGGGAGTTTGGAGTTAATTTTATAATCTTGATATCATTATATTTTCTTGATTAAGCTTTCACTAGTAGTGTTGTTTGCATGATGTGCAGATTTTACATGTTTTTAACAGACACTATGTATGAAGGTTGGAAGCTGATCGTGGCTAAGTGTATCAATTAAATTATACCACTTCGCAATAGATCAAATTCTTTGTAGAATGGGCTATCGAAGTGGTGTCGATCCTCTAGGACTGTGGTCTGATTATGTTGAAATGTATGGAATTAATTCTAATTAAATTAAAGAAAAATAGAATGCTGATTTTTATTTCTACTTTAACTAATTAAGCAATTAAACAAAAGTAAGAGAAACTAAGAAGTGTAGAAAGTATGAGAGAAATCTAAAGTTATTGATTTCACCACTAACTTCACAATCAATGGCCAATTGAACTAACTATGGGGAATCATATCATGCGTAAGTGATGTCAGTGGCTACAAGCTCACTTCCAACCATCAAGAAGATAACAAATGATTAAGGCTAAGTCATAGACTATCTTCGATTAGCATGAGTCATCTGCCTAACTACTTTACTCTAGGGTGCAGTATGGTCCATCTACTCTAGGCATAATCCATCAAAGCTTTTAATGATATATTCAATTATTACCATTGTGTAATAATCACTCTCATAATCACAAAAAAAAAGAGAGATTGAGTTCAATCACAATAATGAAGTATCTAAGATAAGATAAGAAATCATTGAAACTGAATTAATAAGACTTTTATTGCTCAATTCTATAAAAAGAATCCTCTAAATTACATAATCTATGCATGAATACAAAAATTTAAAATAATTAGAACAATCAAAATATTGATGTTTAGTTAGGGCCACATCAAAACCCTAGTGGATGAACTAGCCGCTCATGGTAGAAGAGACTGCTTCAATTGTTGAGGAAGAAGACGTCATCTCCATGGAATACGTGCAAGACCTTGTTCTCCAATGATTCTCCATTCCAAAAGCTCTTCAAAGCTACTATCCAAACCTCTCACAAACAGCCCCAATTTGTCACTTTTAATAGCCAAGAGAATATGAAGTCTCCCCACCTAATTAGGAGACAATTAGGGTTTGCCCCTATTCAGGTGAATTTTTCTACTGACTTTCGGCCCAAAGTTTGATGCCCCAGAAATTCGATTCATGAAATTTATGTCAGATACAAAAACGTCCATAATCAAATTTTGTTCAACCAACTTGAGAATTGGACCATTTTGACACTCGAAAATAAGAGTTATGAGTTATTTTCCAAAACAAGATTAAAATCGTATTACACGCAGAATTGGACTTTAGCCCGAAATACCCTTAAGCAGTTATAATTCTCTTAGACCACTTCCTTTGGCTGATTTGAATTGAAATATGGAATTGAATTAATCCACTTAATGTAGGCTTCATACAACCCTCTTGAATGTCATATTTAAAAGCCCAAAAATCATGGTTTTAATTGAAATAATCATTAAGGCCCTGAAAATACAGAAAAAACTAAAACAGAGTAAAATCACAAATAATCTACCACTAAGAGAATAAAATATGCAAATTAAGAAGCTAGAATGCGTAACATTCAACGCCGATCAAAAGCTTGCTTATGATGATATGAGATCTTCAAGTTATATTATTTTGTATTTTGGAGAGTTTGGGACATATTGTAATATGATTTTTTCAGTGGTTAGCTTATAATTGTTTAGGATTGGTTTTGTCACGAAATTGCCAAAGGGGAAGATTGTGACGTATTTTTTTATAATTGGCAATCTTCAGTGCAACTACTAAACATGATCGAGTTATTATCTTCGATTTATATTCTTGTAATTGATCATATAATTGAAGTTTTAGAGTGAGCATGAAGTTCTACACCAACCATGCAAATGTTCTTCAAAGGGTTGAAGCTTGAATCTTCGGAAGAAGGCATCAATGGTCTGGTCAAGAATTTGATCAATTGAAGTTTCCAAATCATTCCAATTGCATGAGGACATATTTGATCAAATATAAGAGTCATGTAGTCTAGGTAAAGTGGGGAGAACACATATATTTCAAACTGGGAGGTCTGACTTTGAAAAAAAGGGTTTTTTTTTTTTAGCAATTTTTGAAACTTTTCAAGGTTGGACCGGTCCAGCTCAAACCATGGACCAGTCGATGAGGTCTCATAACTTGGATTTCTTCATACAGAAGCTTGGACCAGTCCAAAGAATAGGCTGGACCGGTCCAAGCCCTCTGGTGGCAAAATTTGGCTCTCCAACACTCCTGTTTTGACCGGGGCTGAACCCTGAAATTTTCTAAAATGTTGGGACTTGTTTCCAATTGATTTTTAACTTATTTTTAAAGGAAAATTAAGATTTTTAATCTCTATAAAAATGCCATATGATTTCTCTCTTATGATGCTTTCAACAGGTAAAAAATTTATATTCTAGAGAGAAAGCATTGAGATATTTTTCTAGTAGAGAATTTTTTACTTAATTCCTTGTTTATATTTCTTTGAGTGATCACACACATATATACACTATGAGTGATTTAGGTTGTGTCTCTCTCTTTGCTTGATCAATTGATCGAAGACTGCTTTAAAGATTTCTTCTTGATTAAGTTACTGGATTGGTTTCTTCTACAACTGTTCGTTGGTGATGAAGGAGAAGAAGATCATACTAAAAAGGGGCAAATACTTACTAAGTGTTTGTGTTCTTCTAATTACCCTTCTGCAAGGATTGTAACGTTAGCTTGAAGTTTGAGGCATTCCGCATCAAGTTCTTATCAGAGTGGAGTGGGTGTAAGTATGGGACAAAGTCTGTTGTACTTTCCTTCGACAATAGTGGATTTGGTTCTCTGGGCTACAAAGCCTCACCCGTGGTTTTTCCTGATACGGGTTTTCCACGAATATCTGGTGCATTTGTTTACTTTACTGCACTTTATTTTATTTTCTTGCTTTTTGTAATTGCTTAAATTTTAGTTGGACTTAAAATTGGATAATCTGAAAGATTAAGCAAAAAATGAGTAAACCTAATCACACCCTCTAGGTTTTAAATCTAACTTTCATGAGTAAGTCATATCATAGGCGCCACTAACCTCAAAAAGTCTTTCACAAAGCATCGATAGTAGCCGGCTAAGCCTAAGAAACTACGTATTTCAAATATGCTATTCAACCTTTCCCAACTCATCACTGCTTTAATCTAGAAGGGTCTATAGAAACCCTTCATTCTGACACCATATGTCCAAGGAACTTCACTTCCATTAGCCAAAATTCACACTTTTTGTACTTGGCATACAATCGGTGTTCCCTCAAAATCTGTAATACTATCCTCAAGTAAATCTCATGTTCCTCCATAGATGATGAGTACACGAGGATGTCATCCATAAACACCACCACAAACCTGTCTAAGTAAACAATGAAGACTCGGTTCATTAAGTCCATGAATGCTGCCAGTGCATTCATTAACCCAAATGGCATCATTAAAATCTCGTAGTGCCCATATCGAGTCCTAAAAGCAATCTTCAGAATGTCCTCATCCCGAACCCTCAACTGATAATATATCGACCTTAAGTCGATCTTAGAAAAATACTTTAAACCCTTGAGTTGGTCAAATAAGTCATCTATCCTTGGTAAAGAATATTTGTTCTTGATCGTTGTTCGGTTCAACTTTCTATAGTCAATACACAATCTTAAAGATCCATCATTCTTCTTAGCAAAGAGTGTTACCCAAGAGTTGACTCTAGAAGGGGGGTGAATAGGGTCAATGGCAATCTATGACAATTTTTCACTAATTTAAATTTTAATAACAAATCTAAATAAAAGCAATAATGAAATGAGAAAAATGAAATTGATGCACAAAAATTAAGAGAGAGAGTTAGAGAGAATCAAACACAAATGACGCAAGATGTAGCGTGGTTCGGAATCTCCTACTCCATGACTCAAGATCCCTTTTGAGATTTTCCCAAATCCACTAAGGCTTCTCTTTTCGGATGGAGAGCAAACCTTTACAATGAAGCTTACAAGCTTCTTCCTTTCTCATGCTAAGTGAAGTCCTTCACCTAGTCTTTTAGGGTTCAACCAACCCTTTACAATAAATGAGGAGAAGGTTTACAGCTCAAAGAATATGTCTCTCAAAGATAAAATCTCAAATGAAGGTTCACAAGACTATTAGCTATATATGAATCTTAAGATGAAGCTCAAGTCTAATAAATGAGAATGATTGAGTGTTGTTTGTAATGAATATAGCTCAAACAAAAATAGCTCAAGAGTGTTAGATAATGAAATAAATGCAGAGCCATCAATACATATAGAGTTTCTTGAAAATATAGTTGTTGGTGGGTAGTTGGGTGCATTAAATGCACTGAACTATCCGTTAGATTTGAATTCAGCATCTTTGAGGCTTCTCAAAGTGCAGTTTGAGGCGCCTCAAAAACTTTGAGGCTTCTCAAACTACCTTCAAGAAAGCTCTGTTTCTTTCTGTAACTTTATGGCTTCTCAAACTCAAGTTTGAGGCGCCTCAAAGTCCTCTAACCTTAAAAAAAATAGATTTTAAAGCAAAGGTTAGGACTTATGAGCATGCATGGTCTTAAAATAACATTATGTAAAGATCAAGACCATTTTTAGGTATTTTAGAGACCAATAAATGATATGAATGATAATACATGGTCCTATTATAGAGATGAGCTTCAATCATGTTATTCATAAATAACTTTGACAATATAATCCTAACTCTCACCAACTTAGATCTACCCTATTTCTTTCACTTTGGCATTTGTCTTTAAATCTTAGGATAACACCTTCTTCTTCATTGGAATTCTTTCTTTGACAATGTCCTCTTCATGACTTCACCCTTATTATGAATGCTTTCTTGAATAAACGTCATTACTTCAAAAGCAATCACTCAAATTGAGAATTAGTACAAAACACCATTAATGATTTATTATCATCAAAATTACAAGATTGCCCTTAGGTTGAAACCTTTGGGTCAACAAAGAGGACCGGAGCTCCCCAAAATGATGTACTAGGTCGAACAAATACCTTGTCCAATAATTCCTGTAACTGATATTTCAACTCTTTTAACTTTGTCGGTGCTATACGGTATGGTACCATAGAGATAGGAGTTGTACCAGGAGCAAAATTAATACTAAATACTACTTCCTGTTATGAAGGCAACTCTTTCAAGTCCCTCAGAAACACATCTAAGTAGTCACAAACTACTAGTGGAAACTCTCCACGAATCCAAACTTCTTCCTCCTCAGCCAAAAGACTAGCCAAGAAATATTTAACCCCGTCTCGACTATCAGAACAATGCAAGGATGGTAGGTGAAAATCATCAAGCTCTCCCATCAAGTAAAAACAATCACCCCTAGGTGTACACACCATCACTCTCCTATGAAGAAAATCAATGGTGGATCTAAATGTAGATAACCAATCTATACCTAAAATGACATCAAAATTAGTCATGTTTAGCAACACAAAGTCAAATATCAGTCGATGTCCCGCAACCTCGATCTCACAAGATTGACAAACTATACCCAAGGTAACTCTACCCCTACGGGTGTATCAATGGACAATAGTGGGTCTAGAGATAAAACCTCCAATCCCAGGGCACATGCAAATGTAGTAAATATGAATAAATGAGATGCACTTGAATTTATCAACACCATAAGCTAGAAACTAGAAAAATACTCCAGAATACTAACGGTCTTGGTATATCCTCTGCCTGAGCAAGCGTGAAAAGATGACCCTATGTCTGCTAACCCTCTAGCTCGTACCCTAAAACTTGGACTGTTGACTAGAAGCAACAGGTATAGATCTTCTTGCTGCCTGAGAGCCATGAATCGACTGAGCTGGCTGGGGTGGTGTCAATGCCCTAAAGCCCGACTGACCCATGGTAGAATGAACAGTCCTCTGCTGAGACCTAGTCTCACTCTGCACACTCTATCTCTGTTAGCAATTTTCCCTGACATGTCTAGGCTGGTGACAATAGAAGCATGTCCACTCCCCTCCCTGTCACTAGCAATAATGCTACTTGCCTTAGAGGGTAATCAGATCTATAATGGTCTGGCTGCAAGCAATGATAACATACCACAGCTCACCGTGAAGGCCCCATAGGCAACGACACTGAAGGAAATGAGTGAACCTGTTACTTCTGAGAAAATGAAGTGTTATCCCTCTGCCTCTTTCTTGTCTAACTGCTAGTAAGTGACCCGCACTTTTTGCTTGATTCTTTGCCTAATTCTTCGAATCCCAAATCCTCTAGGCATCCTTGTCATCTTCCTTAGCTACCAAAGCTCTTTCAAACACTTTGGCGTAGACTTTTAAGCCTAAGATTGATATCCATTTCCTTATGGATATCTTAAGCCCCTTCACAAACCTATTTGCTTTCATCTTCTCATCATTCACCATTTCTAGTGCAAAATGAGCCAAGGAAGTAAACTTGGTCTCGTATTCCATTATGCTCATGTCTCCTTACACAAGATCGATGAACTCATGTTTCAACCAATCTTTCATTATTGATAGGAAATACCTTCCGAAGAAAAGGTCCTTGAAGGCCTCCTATTCCATCACCTCCACATCATATATATTTTTCATAAAATTCCACCACCTAACTGCTTCACCTTACAAGTGAAGTGTAGTTATATAGACCCTATGGTCTCATCAATATGCAAGGCAACCAAAAGTTTCAAAGTTTGGTCTACCCACTCTTTAGCCACTAATGGATTATACCCGCCCGTATAGGTAGGTGGTTTGTACTTGATGTACTCTTTCATTGCAATCATCATACAACTCAAACCAACCTATGGTTGAGCTTGCACTTCCTCTCCTTGTGTTTCCCTTGCGATTTGTCTAATGGTGTCAACCATGTCGCGCATAAATTGAGCCCCATCAACTGACTCTTGTGGAACATTAGCACCTCTACCTCACACTCTCATTAGTGGCATCTCACTACATAAGTAATAAGAAAATACTTAACATAATGCATATATAATCAATTCGCTCTCACCATGCTTACGTAATGCCATGCTAAATCATTTCATAATTAGCATGTTATCTCAAACGTATAGACAAATAAATATGTTCCACATAAGAATATATAGATCTTAAGTCTACATGTTCAACCTCAAGTACTCATGTGTCTCAAGCATAACCTATGGTCCTAGGTATTCAAACCCGGTTCGCTCGGATACCACGTTGTCACGCCCCAAAATTCGAGTCACCGGAATCCCACTTTGTTCCCAAATTCTGAGAGTGAATTCGTCCATTGAACCATGAACAATCCATCAATTTCACTCATTAGGAAGCCTAATCATACATATATCTATGGATATATATGTATAAAAAAATAAAAAACATGTCAATGGGTTCAAATCATTAAATTTATTAGATTCCCAGTTTCAATTGACTTGTGGTCTTATCAACGGGCTGAAGAAGTCCCTCAGCTGTTCTATTCTCAACGTGTACACTAGATTCAAATCCTAAACCATTCAATGGGCTGAAAATAGTTTCGGTCGGCTAAAAGGTCCCTTTCAGTTGGCTAAAACTTCTCTCCATTCAATCGATACAGGTTTCAGTTTTCAAACTCTTGGAATCTCCATTCCTTCGGTTAGTTGATACCCTCATTCGGCCCACCGAAATACGTACAATGCTACTTCAGTTTTTCAAACTCTCGGTACTTTGAAAGTACCGGTCGACTGTGTCCATCAACTAACCGACAACACCGAGATCCTGCTATCCTCAGTTTTGAAGTCTCTCTGAAACCATATAGGTATTCCCACTCAAATGGAAATCCAAATACACTATTAATCCATTCCATAAACATCCATAACTTTATCAAAAGGATAAAACACCATAATGCATTAAATCATAGTTACATACATACACTTTTCCAACCTTAATACATGCATATTCAAGATTGAAATAAATCCATCCAACAAGTTAAACATTCGATCCAACTGTTCCATTTCATCAATACATTTCCAATGTTCCATATGTCAAACATGGATCATACTCCCTCCGTCCCATAAGTTTAGTCCACTATTCCATTTTGGGATGTCCCAAAATACATGTCCATTTCCTAAAATGGATGTACTATCTTTATATGATTCCTAAACTACCCTTTTCAAACTTCATTATCCTAAAAGTTGGCCCCACTATATAATAATAACACTAACTTTTAAATAAGGACTAATTTGTAAATTCATTCATTACTACTATAAAAAGTAGGTTCCACCATAAAAAGTTGGACTCCCAAAGATGCCCATGAATTTTGGGACAGAGGGAGTACATATAAAGGCCAAAATATACAAGTTTATCTAAAAGTACCAACATGGTACACCCCAGCATGGTTATACATATATTCTATCTCTACTTATGCTACACCAAAACTTCCAAAAGATTTAACCATAGCCATTCTAGGCTTCATCTCTTGTTGATACTTTATTTGTAAAAATGTTTGGGGAAGAGGGATGAGCAAACAACTAACTCAGTTGAAATTTCCCAACCCACCTAGGCATCAACTCAACGCTGACCTACATGATATGCAATCATGGCATCGCTACACTACATGACATACTCAGTGCTCATATGTCAATTAACTCAATACAACACATCTATGCATATAAACAATTTCCACAATGCTTAAACAATGTATAACACATAAGCATTTACTATATTCATAAATGTTTGGCCAAACTATGATAGCACTAGTTGTAGAGACCTTGGTTGTGTGGAAGAGGTGTGTTTGTCCCCTCTTGTCCTCAAGGGGCTTACAATCCCACATCGCCTGGGTGTGGAAAAAGGATATGTTATATATGTGGTGTCTTCTCTCCAAATGGTATGAGGCATTTTGGTGTAAAACTCAAGAGCAAAACCGTATAGGCTTAAGCCCAAAGCGGACAATATCATACCATCAGGTGGAGTGGGTTGTTATACTAGTATGGTCGGTCTGACTTCGAACGCCACTCCGAATGTCATACACGATTGACATATCTTAGATTTGTTAGTATGATTGGGCAACTCTGACGATCATACAAATTTTGGACAACTTCGATCTTAGGCCTAAGCCTAGGTATGATTGCGCGACTCCGATGGTCATACCAATGTGCATGATTTTCCCACTTCCATAACATGGTTGGGCAGCTCCGAATGACATGTATGGTGCTCTTGGACAAGCTCCGATTCATCAAAATTTTTAGCAATCCTATACATACACCTTAGGTAACAACAAAACAATTAGCATACTTTTCATGCTCATACTCTATAACAATTCTAGCATACATCATCCTTTCACATACTATATATAAACACATATATGTTCACAACAATGCATATACTCCATACGTGCATACAAATCTACATATTTCACAATATGCTTCAAATTAATACATATAACATGTATATACTTACAACCATCACATATCTCAAGATGTAATCATATATGACATGCAACTAACCAAAATGAAAGAAGGAGAAAGTTATACGCAACCATATCAACCCTCCCAAACATACTACACCAACCCAAATCATCACCATTCATCAATAACCCTAGGAATCGATGACTAGGAGAGAAGTAACACCCTACCTCAATTCCAAGTCAAATGACACCAATCCTAGAATCTCCAAGATCAAAACTTCACAAAATCGAAACTTGAACTGGTTAGAACGTAGAGGAAGTAAAGGGGAGCAAACTTTCTTCTTGCTCCAAGACCTAAAACCAACTTCTAAGCCTTTAAACTGAACAAAAAGGAGAAGAAATGGAAATGGAGGGAAAGGGAATGGGTTGGCCAGCCAAGGAGGAGAAGAGAGAGAGTGGTTTTGTGTTGTGTGGTCCATATGCATCTATAGATATGTAATTATCTAAAGTCTTGTAAGACTTTGTAACTAAACCTCTTATCTTTCTTTAAATGCTTTTTTGTTACTAGTAACTCTCTAGTAATTATCAACTAGCACTCTCCCATTTCTCATAACTTCATTTATCTCCCTCAAAATTCAATTATGCCTTTATAAAAGCCCATAGTCACTTTCTGGGTTACTCGAACCCATCTCGATCCCACACCCGTACATGAAATTTCCAAGAAGAATCCTTTAATCACAAAACAAGCAATTAAATCACTAATCATGCTTTAAACTTGATTAAAACATAATTAAAAATGAAAAAAATTTATGAGGCTCTACAAATTATCTCGTAAAGCGAGTCTAATTAAAAAGGGTTTAACTATATGACCTAGTGGTATGCATCAAGCACGCAGCGTAGGATCTCTAATTAAGAAAGATCTAGGGGGGAGTGAATAGGTTTACGAAAGAAATATTGACCAATTAAAAATTCATAAAATAAATTTAGACTTTATGTATGAATATCAATACAAGATTTGAATATCTTAATTGATATGTTCTCTGATACCAATTGTTTGGACTTTTGTACTTTGGTTCAATATCGTTTTATGCATGATAATTAACTTATTGATATAAAACTATATTAATTTATGTTAACAATAAATAAACAAACACAAAAAAAAAAAACAAATATATTTAATCAAATATATTTTTAAACATATAAAAGATATGTGATTTGATTAGTTTAGCAAATCTGGTTAAATTGCTATGCCTATATACTCATATGCTTGTTGATGACATGTTATCAAACATGTGGAGTGCATTCATTCAAGCAAGCATTCATGGTGAGCGATGTAATATAGATCCTCTTAATGGCTCAAATTCATCTTGTAAGGCCATTAGGAACTGAAAAAGTAAAAAACTGACTTTCATTATCCAAACTACTCAAATGCACTCACCCGTCTCTACAGCTTAGCGAGTCAATCCAGCAAGTCGATACCTTAGAAAGTAAGGAAAGATAGCACACATATAACAAGGAAGTCAAGCTCATGTCATTACTTTATAAAATAGGATGACATTACATATAAAGTAGTCAAAAGGGGTCAGGGGAGCAAGATGAGTCAGAATGGGTCCTGTGCCAGCCTACTCGATTAGGCAACTACCCTCCTATAAAAAGTACACTAAGCCTTTGACACTCAGGCAGGAGAAAACATCACCCCTGCTTGTACAATCATACTAGTTATTTACAAAAATGCCACTGAAACACTTAATGTCATTTTTTACCTAGATGCAAAAAGACCTAGGTACTAGACACTGTTCATGGGTTTCCAATTCTTGTTGAATCCTCAAAGGGCGTGAACTACTTCAATTTAAAGTGCAGTAAATAAATACGTAAAGTAAAAAGACTTGCACACCAGATTTATACGTGGAAAAACTTACCCCAATAGTAGATAAAAAAATCACATGGACTTGATCCAGCAAAGCAATCCACTATGAAGAAATTGATATACAACCTAAGTTGGCACAGTCCTTCAGCGATGATTCAACAGTACACTCATGAATCCTTAGTTGATCTCTAGATGCAGAAGACACCAAATCCCACAATACACTTGTGGATCTTCTAGGAGCTCTTCCAACTTGTCTATGCAAGCTTCAGTACACTCAAAACTCTATTTCTTTCTTTAGGATCTCAACTTTGTAACTACCTGTTAGATTTTATATTTCCTATTATATCTTTTCCTAAACTACATAGGTTTCTTACACCCCCTCCAAAACTATCTAGGAATAGGATTTCTTGTCTCATAAATTTACTCAACCTCTAAGATTATATGCCTATAAATATGCCTTTATATATTGTTTATAATAAGACAATTCAATCAATACATTTTTTTTATATATTTCTAACATGGTATTAGAGCCTACCAATTCCTAATAGTCTTCATATTCCGTTGCATCATCGCCGAGGTTGGCACCATCACCTTCATCCCGAAAGGGCAATCATCAAAATGGCTTCTGCCAAATCAACACCTAACTAGTGTCGTTACACAACTAGCGTAAGAATTATCTTCTAATTCTTTCTTTCATTTACCCTAATTCAAATGTGACTTGAAGCCCACTCTTCTTTTGCTTATGGATTCCATACAAGGACATAGGAGTGAAGATTTGGGAGTGTTTGGAAGTCATAAAAATCAGATTCGTGGTGTTCAAATCGTGTTCGCGAAGATTGAAAATTTTGGTTCACACTTTTTTGCACAATAAAACTGTTTTAGTCATAACTTCTTCGTTACTGATCGAAACAACCTGATATGAATTCCAAAAGATAGGAAATTCAAATATCTTCACTTTGATATATTATTAGTTTATATTCCAAGTAGAATAAGATAGTCAAATCTGCATTTGAAGCTATTGTCCTGATCTCAACTCTTTACGCAAAAATTACTTAGATTCATGAAGAGATTCAAATTGTTCTTCCTTAAAAACAATATATATGTTGTCCAAAGTTGCCAGAAACTATCATTTGGGTTTCCTCAGAGCTCTCCATTCCATCGACAGCCCAACTCAAGATCAATTCATTGGCTCCCACTAGCATATGTGTGTCAAAGTCGCTGATTTCAACGAGCCACTTTTTAGTGCTACTGACTGATTTCGATAGTTATTTGCTCTATCAGTTGAGCCATTTTCGGTCCATGCACTATCTAATTTTCAAATATGTTTTCACTCCAATGAGCTATTTTTGATCTTCCTGTTTCTCCTTTGAGCTGCTTTTGTCTATTGAGATGCTCTTTTGCAGCTTCTTTGTATGTGTTTGCAGTCATGACTAGTAACATCGCCAGATTGTTTTCATGAGTCGTATTTAAGATTTTGTCTCCAAAGTCAAGTTGGCTTCATATAACTTACCTTGAGTTTGCAGGGGGCTGTTAAATTATATATTTTCTAGTATATCTTTTTCTAAACCACATAGGTTTCTAACACCATCTCCTAAACCATCTAGGATTAGGATTTCTTATCTCATAAGTTTACTTAGCCTCCAAAATTATGTGCCTATAAAGAGGCATTTTTGTATTATTCATAATAAGACAATTCAATCAATACAATTTTTTTATTTTTCTAATATTACTAATCATCCAACCGATTTTGTGCATTAGGGTCAAACACAAACCACCAGTGTTGATGTAGTCTTTGTTCACAGTGGCCACAATAAGTGTATCAACACTCAAATATGTATATAATATCACCATTAACATGTATATAATGCATGATAAGCGCTGGATGTTACACATTCAAGCCCTTTTAAATACATATGTCAATTCCTTAACCGTGTTTAATTTATAGTTTTTATGTTATTTTCTTATTCTTGGTATTTTTAGAATGTTACCCGTAAAATCAGTCAAATCAAGTGATTTCATCTTCAATAATGTCTCTTCAGAAAGTCCAACGGTCTAATGGTGCATTGTGTGTATTTATATATATATATATATTTATTATTATTATTTAATTATTTTTAATTTTTAATTTATTTTATTTCTTTAAGTTATTTTATTTTTTAGTTTTATATAGATATATATATAGCGTGATTTTCCTAATTACCTACTTGTAGCGAAATCATCGTCACTTGATTTCCCTACCTACCTACTTACCTAATTGTAGTGAAACCACCTTCTCTAGGCATGGACTATGCAAATCTTGCTATGCATGTTATAGTTAAAACTAGTCTCAAGCCATCACTTGTAGTCCTTGTGGAACTTACAAGTGTTTGAGGATCATGTGAGGAATTAAAACATTCTAAGACAAGAAGATAAATCACAACACATGAACATGAAGAATTTGTAAACTCATATTTATATAAGGCTCAAGGCAAAAGACATATACACAAAATACATAAAAATCTCCAATTCATTGAAGTTAGAACATAATTACAAAGTTAGGGTTTGTCAAAATCCTAGAGAAGGATTAGTTGATCATGGTGGGATGGAAGCACTCCATAGACAGAGATGATCTCATGTTCAAAATGGTCTTCAAGGCCTTACAAAACCCTCTTTGAAGCTTTCCCTCTCTAGAACTTCACTTTCTATCTCTAGAATTCTATATATGCTCTCTATTACAAAAATTGTGGTTTTCTATTTTTATTACATATTCTCTAGCTATATAACTGATTTGAGGCTCAAAATATCATAGAAATTCTGTGCAAGGCTTTATCCAAGAAAAATTAGACAAGTGGCAAGTGGAGAAAATATCTGTAGAAAAATATCTTCAGCAGGTTCGGGCGATGCATCGAAGTAGGGACTTCAATGCATCGATCTTCCTTCTTCTGCAGATTTTCAACTTTCTAACTTTCTGACTTCGGTATTGATACGCCATTCACTATTCCTTGATGTAAACTTTTCATAAAGTATGATATGAAATAGGAATGCATTGTTGAACTGATAAAGGAGTCGAATTACGTCAAATTCTGAGTTTGAACCTGAAATCATCAAAAAAACACATAAAAACTATACAATATGTGCAGATATGGGATCAAGATACATAAGTAAAGACGCGAGAATGTATAACATTCAATGTTTATCATCGTGCTTTAGTGGGAATCATTTTCATGTTGAAAGATGATTCATATGGTAAAGAAACTACATGTTTCTTTCTGTTCCAGAAAGCATTAGAAATCTTACTACAAATTTTTGTTTGAAATTCCTTAATAATTCTAACAACCTTTTTCTTAAAAGGCTAAGTATTGATAACATCCTCAATTTTAATACAAATAATCTCTTTTTGGAGGAGATTTAATTGAGATTGTTTTGTGTTTAAAGGATTCATCATTTAATGAAGCAATTTCTCAATTGGTCTAGTGATGAAAGGGAAAGATACCTCTCTACCACGAAGATTAGTGTAAATGCCTATAGAAACAATCTTGGCAATAGGCATTAGTTTATTTAAAAATGATGTACCTAGAATAACAGGTTGAACCATGCTTTTCAGTAAGAGAAATGTTGTGGAAAGAAAAAGTCTTTGTTTGCAAATATTGACATGATTAAGTTTGTACTGTATTTGCATTTTGTCTCTATTAGCATTTGAAATGCCTTTAGTAGTTTTTTTCAAAATATTGGGTTGGTATAAGACCTTCTTGGATACAATTAAGGTCTGCACCATTATCAATAACAGCAATTTGATTTTTAAGGACAAACACCTCATTAATGACAAGGGTAACTTCTATATACCATTTTTGAAAAATGACCTTGTTTAAGGAGTTGATTAAATAATCAAGATCCTTGGCCAATTCTGGTTCAGGCTCTTAGAGACTAATTGATCCAAATATTGATGAAGATGGATCAATTCTAAATCAGTTTGATTCTATTGAGGCTTGAGAGTACTGATTTCAGTTTTAAGAAAATTAATTTCTGTCTTCAAATGCTGAAAGGTAGAAGGACGAGATTGATTTGGTTTCTCAAGATGATTGAGAACGTCCTTCATACTGTAGTAAGAAACAGGGAAATTTTTAGGTCTTTCAGTTGATGAGGTTGGATTATTTGAAAAACAAACTTCAATCAATTTAATCTTCATTTGAGGATCTTGAATTTGATCAATTAGATCCAGAAGATTCTGTTGCTAGTTAGTCAGGACATTAAGACCATTCATTTCAACAATAACTTTCCAATAATTATTGAAAGAACTAAGGGAATAGTTTTAGGATGGGTCAAGTAACTGTTTACTTTATTCTTCAGAGGAAGTTGAAGATTGAAGATTGAAAAGATATTGTTCATCTACAGATTCTTCAGAAGAGGATTTTTCAGAGGAACTAGGATTTAAGAAAAGTTTTGAAAGCTGGGCCTTCAGATCTTCCTCAAGTTGAAGAGATTCAAGCTTTTTACTGAATTTGGATTTATTGGCATAGTGGCCAGTTTTACCGCACTTAAAACATTTGACCTCTTTTCTGTTAGATAGGCCTTTAGTAAAAGTTTTCTTAGGTTTGGCTCTAAAAGTCCTTTTAGGAGGAGTAGCTTGAGGAATATAATTTCTTTTCTTCCTAAATTCCTTGGGCTTTAAATAGGCCTTCTTATGTTGGGCCTTTCTCTTAGGTGGGTAAAAGATTAGGGCTTGATAGGCGAATTGGTCATAAAAGTCTCCTATCTCATGTTACCTAGTAACGCATTAACCTTTAAGCTGTTGGTTTAGCTTAATGTTGTTGCACAATGCTAAGCCTTCTTGAATGACTAGTCCAATTAAACTGCTATAAGTATAATTGGAATAAGGGATGGAAAGTTCATTGTTCATGTCTCTAAGTTTCTTCCTAATTCTTTCAGTAAAAAAGGTAGGAAGCCCATCAACGAACTTAGCTTTCCAGTGATCGCTGTTTGCATCATTTCTTGAAGAACTTTAGCAAGAAAGACATCCTTATAGCATCTAAAATGGGTTAGGGTAGAACATCTAAGGTTTTGAAGAAGTTCTCCACTTCTTTCACTGTTAATCCCTTCATTTCCAACAAAATGTTGAATAATTGTGAGGATGACAGAATAAACAGCATTAGGCTGTGGCTTATCCATCTGGGTCTGTTCATTTTTGACAATTTTCTATGTTTGAAGGATTTCATCTCTCCGATGAGTGGTAAGAACATTATCCCACCATCCTTTAAGCATTCCTGTGAATCCACAAAATAACAAAACTTGCTATAGCAGGATCAAGATTACCATTCTATTTATAAATAGTACTATACATCATGATTTGATGTATGACTTCATAAACTTGGTATTCGAAAAGTCCATCAACATTTCATTCATAAATGGTTCTTCTTGGAAGGATTTCTGTGTTATCAGGAAATCTTCTTCATAAAGGATATTGATAAGTGTTCAATTCTATGCATTTGAACCCTCTTTATTGCATACGTTAGTTCCGTTTTTGCGTTTACCGAGATATGTTTACGGTATTTTTGTGTTTTTGATGTATTGCAGGTATTGGAGTAAATGGAGCAAAGTTGGAAGTTTTCTGCAGTCAAGAGATGAAATCAGAAACTGTTGCCAAGGCATTTCGATCAATCGAGATGTGGATTTCGATCAATCGAAATTTCGATTGATCGAAATCTCATTTCGATTGATCGAAATCTCGATCAATCGAAATGCAATTTCGATCAATCGAAATGCTGCAGAGCCCACTTGGCCACTTGCTCACCTGCTCTCCCACTTGCAACAAAATCCCTCTTTTTGCACGACTTAAGGGGATTGTCTGACTTGAACAAGACTTTTGGGGGCCTTCTTGATACAAGAGATATATATAATGATATATATATATATATGGTGGGCCCAAAGGAGCCAAAAAGCATACAAAAAGCACCAAAAGCCACATATCTCATATATCTCTCAACACATAGAAATCAAAGGAGAGAGAGACCTTCGGGAGAGGAAGAGGAAGAGCTGAACCAGACCAAGAAGCTTCATTCTCTTCATCAATGGAAGGGTGCAAGGCAACCATGAGCAACTAACTCTTCTACTAGGGTGTTGGTTTCAACCCCTAGCCATGTAAACTTGTTCATCTTTGTAGCTCTTGGGACTTGTAATTAAATGTTGATTATTTAGCCTAGTGATTATGTACACAAATACATTTCTTTTATATGGTGCAAGGCAACCATGAGCAACTAACTCTTCTACTAGGGTGTTGGTTTCAACCCCTAGCCATGTAAACTTGTTCATCTTTGTAGCTCTTGGGACTTGTAATTAAATGTTGATTATTTAGCCTAGTGATTATGTACACAAATACATTTCTTTTATATATTCATTTGATATGGAATTTATTCTTGTCTTAGAGTAGGTTTTGTCACTTGAATGCACAACATTTGCATATTCCACAAGAAGTGCAATTGATGGCTAGATAATGGTGTTTAAATGAATGTGTGATGCTAGTTTGTATAGACCATGCCAAGACAAGGTAGTTTGGATGCATGTAGTGTTCACTTAGAGAGTAGGGTAAGTAGGTAGTTAGTTAGGTTGAAGAGCTATGCTTGTTGAAGATGGATTATGATAGGTTAGCACACACATTGATCTTTTGATATGTCATTGAGGTCACAAGCCTAATGTCATTGTTAGGCATTTAATTAATGAATCCCTTGCTTGCTACACTTATGAACATGTGAATGGCTAGGGGTGGAAACCAACCCTAGTTCTCTCTCCCAACTTTACTCTTTAATTTTATTGTCATTTCCTTTATGCAATAGTTTCTAAATACAAAACCAAAAATCTGTTTTGTTTGAATTAAAGTAGAATTAATCTTTCTCTATGACAATTAACGACTAGTCCTCGTGGGATCGATACCCTCTATATAGAACCTTATCTGCAAAGATTCGTGCTCTTGCGAGTGGTTAAATTATATTTTGATAAAAAGGGCAAAAATTAAGCTTGCAATATAATTTAGTTCCGACCACATCAAAATTTTGGCGCCGTTGCCGGGGATCTACGGTTTAATTGTCGCCATTGGAAGATTAACTCTGGTTTAATTCTTAGGCTAGAAATTCTTTCATTCTTTTTGTATATATTTCTTGTTCTTATATCTTAACCTCTTGATTTTAGGTATACCACATTGCTGGCATCTAAAAGAATTCAAATTGGAACCCTTTGTGAGTATAACTTCAAAAACTGGTGGTTTGAGTTCATTCACATTCTTTTGTATATATTTTTGTTACTTCTGTGTATAGAGGTGTTGTTCAATTGATAATGCATGCTAGGTAGACGGTCATTGTCACCTCCTTTGCTTCCTTGTAATAGTGAACTTGAACGAACACTTAGACGACGTAGAGGAACCTCTAGGGACCCTATTTTGCCTAGGACTGAAAACATGGATCCAAATGAGAGACAACCTCCCGGTCTACCTCCTTTTAATCATGAACAACCGCCTCCACCACCACCTCCTCAAGGAGAGTTGCTTATGGACTTTTACCTTCCGACTACATTTGAAGTACCTTCGTGTATTCAATTTCCGGATGTAGCGGCAAATCAATTTGAAATAAAGTCCTCCACCCTCAACCTTCTTAACAGCTTTCACGGTCTTCCTAATGAGGATCCATACCGGCACTTAGATTACTTCTTTTCCGTGTGTTCCACCATTCGTGTACCACACTTTACGGAGGATGATCTAAAGCTACGTATGTTTCCATTTTCCCTAAAAGATAAGGCTAGAAGTTGGTTCAATTCCCTAGAACCCAACTCAATCCATTCTTGGGCAGAAATGCAAATAGAGTTCTTAAAAAAATACTTCCCAATGGGTAAGACAAGTGATATTCGGTGAGCAATCACCGGATTCACCCAAATTGACCAAGAACAATTCCATGAGACGTGGGAGAGGTTAAAAGATCTCTTAAAATCTTGTCCGCATCATGCTGTCCCAAAATGGCAGCTAGTGCAAAGTTTTTATGATGGGGTGAGTGAGCAACATAGACAAATGATAGACTCCGCGTGTGGGGGTGGGTACCTTTTGAAAAGCCCCGATGAGGCATGGAAACTTTTTCAAACCCTAAGCAACAATTCAGCTCAACGCTCCTCCACTAGGAAAGGGAAGGCCACCCAACCTTGTAGAGGAGTGCATGAGATTTCACGGGTAGATGAGGTAGCCATGCAAGTAGAAGCCTTGTCCCGAAAAATGGATTTAATCATGAAAAATGGGCTGCCTACTCCTAACCAATCTGTCCAGAATCAGGAGGGATGTTCGTTTTGCTATAGCACTTCGCATTTTGTGCGAGATTGCCCTATTGCCGGGCAATCTCCCGATTATGCTCAAGAGCAAGCGAATGCCTTGTACGCCAAACAAATGAATGATCCATATTCGAACACGTACAATCCTGGTTACAAGAATCATCCGGCTTTTTCATGGAAGAATCAAGAATCAAGTCCCCCTTTCCAAGGGCAAAATTCTTTTAATCCCCAATCTCAACAGCCGCATTATAGGCCAAACCCTCAACCTTACAATCAAAGATCTAATTACCAACAACCACCACCTCCTCCGAGAAGCCAAAGCTTTGAAGATCGAGTGATAAGCAATCTTGAGGCCAACACCCGCTTATTGCAAACTCATTCTCAATCAATCTCTAAGCTAGCCAATGCTCAATCTATGGCTAGGTTAGAAGCTCAAATCGGGCAACTAGCTAATGCCTTAAATAGAAGGGAGGAAGGTAAGTTGCCAAGTCAACCGGTGGCGAATCCCAAGGGTGTGCATATGATTGAAGATCCATCATCTTCAACTTGTAATGCTCCTCCAGAGCAAGTTCAATCAATCACAACCTTGAGGAGTGGAAAAATCATTAACTCCAAGGTAGGGGAGGAAGAGAGAAAAGAATTTCAAGAGCAACCTAAAAATCCAAAAGAATCCCAACTAAATCCAAAATTGTTACCGTTAAATCCAAATTTGCAAAATACCCCTTCAAATCCAAAAGGAAAGGCAAGTGAAGTTATGTCACCATCGATTCCAAATCTTGACACCTCTTATGAACCTCCGGTTCCTTTTCCTCAACGATTGAAGGAACCTTCTCATTTCGGGAAGCAAGGAGAGAAAATCCAAGACATGATGGAGATCTTCAAACAAGTAAAGATCAATCTCCCTCTCCTTGATGCTATTCGACAAATTCCCTCTTATGCGAAATTCTTAAAGGACTTATGCACTCAAAAGCGCAAATCTAGGAATAATGTTCCTAAGAAAGTCCTCTTAACTGAGCACATAAGCTCCATTTTCCAACATCAAGCCCCTCCTAAATTCAAAGATCCGGGTGCTCCGACCATTTCGTGCACTATCGGAAATCAATCTTTTGAAAAAGCACTTCTTGACCTAGGGGCTAGTGTCAATTTGCTTCCATTCTCAGTTTACCAACAACTAGGTTTAGGGGAACTCAAGCATACCACGGTTGTGTTGCAACTTGCCGACCGTTCGGTGAAGCAACCACGTGGCATCATTGAGGATGTCATCATTCAAGTGGACAAATTCTATTTTCCGGTGGACTTCATAGTCCTTGACACGGAATCGGTTCAAAATCCGAATCATCATATTCCTATCATTCTAGGTCGTCCATTCTTAGCCACGGCAAACGCTTGCGTTAATTGCCGTACTGGAGTGATGGACATCTCTTTTGGGAATATGAAAGTCCGCTTGAACATCTTCAATGCTTCCCACCACACACCCGACGATGAAAGTGAATGCTTTTGTGTCGATGTAGTGGACGACCTTGTTCAAGAAGCACTTCCTTCTATTCTTTCCACGGACCCCTTAGAGGCATGCCTAAATCATTTTAACCATGACGATTTTGACATTGAGCAATCCATATGTGAAGTCAATTCCATGCTCGATGTTAATACTGTCATGGATTTGCCTAAGTGGAGAGTTCCGAGAGAACCCTTGCCCCCTTTGTCCAAAACTCCCCAAACTCCTTCTTTAATTTCCCCACCACAACTTGAGCTCAAGCCTCTTCCAGCTACACTCAAGTATGTTTTCTTGGGCGCAAATGAGACCCTTCCAGTCATTATTGCTTCCAATCTCACAAATGCTCAAGAATTGGAACTCATAAAGGTGCTCAAGGAGCACAAAGAAGCAATAGGATGGAGTGTGATAGATCTTAAGGGAATAGACCCTTCTGTTTGTATGCATCGCATACACTTGGAAGAGGATGCAAAGACCTCAAGGGAGGCACAACGTCGATTAAATCCAAATATGAAGGACGTTGTCCTGAAGGAGGTGGTGAAGTTACTAGATGCGGGGATCATATACCCCATCTCTGATAGCAAGTGGGTTAGTCCCACTCAAGTGGTTCCAAAGAAGTCTGGTATTACGGTGCAACCTAATGATAAGGGTGAATTAGTTCCCCAACGCACCACCACAGGATGGAGAGTGTGCATTGATTATAGGAAATTAAATTCAGCCACTCGGAAAGATCACTTCCCCCTCCCATTCATTGATCAAATATTGGAGAGATTGGCCGGGCAAAGCTTTTATTGCTTTTTGGATGGATATTCCGGCTATAATCAGGTTGCTATAGACCCGAGGGACCAAGAGAAAACCACCTTTACATGTCCCTTCGGCACATTTGCTTATAGACGCATGCCCTTTGGGTTGTGCAATGCACCGGCAACTTTTCAACGGTGTATGATGTCTATCTTCTCGGACATGGTGGAAAAATTCTTAGAAGTGTTCATGGATGATTTTTCCGTTTTTGGACCTTCATATGAATCATGCCTCCAAAATCTAGCTTGTGTTCTCAAAAGATGTCAAGAAACCAACCTAATTCTTAGTTGGGAAAAGAGTCACTTTATGGTTCAAGAGGGTATTGTCCTAGGGCATATTGTGTCTAAGCGAGGAATAGAGGTTGATCAAGCCAAGGTTGAGCTCATTTCCAAACTTCCCCCACCATCCACGGTGAGAGAGATTCGTTCATTCCTTGGGCATGCGGGATTTTATCGCCGTTTCATCAAAGACTTTAGCAAGATTTCTCGGCCTTTGTGTCGCCTTCTTGAAAAAGAGTCTTGCTTTACCTTTGATGAAGTGTGCCTTGACGCTTTTGAAAAACTCCGCGCCATGCTTACAACCGCTCCAGTTCTAATCCCTCCAAACTGGACTCTCCCATTTGAGATTATGTGTGATGCATCCGACTATGCCATGGGTGCGGTCTTGGGGCAACGAGTAGACAAACTGCCACATGTCATCTATTACGCAAGTAAAACCCTTTCCGAAGCTCAAATCAATTATACCACCACGGAAAAGGAATTGCTTGCGGTAGTATTTGCATTGGACAAATTTCGAGCTTACTTATTAGGTTCAAAGATCATTGTCTATTCGGACCATGCTGCCCTCCGGCATCTTTTGACGAAAAAGGACACCAAGCCTAGGTTGATCCGCTGGATACTCTTGTTGCAAGAGTTCAATTTTGAGATTAGAGACAAAAAGGGAACTGAAAATGTGGTAGCTGACCACCTTTCTAGAATTCTTGTTGAATCCCTCCATAATTCCATTCCAGTTTGTGAATCCTTCCCGGATGAACAACTCTTTGTCATCTCTCAAGAAAGTATCCCTTGGTATGCGGATGTGGTTAATTATTTGGCAACCGGTAAAATACCATCTTCTTGGACCAAACAAGAGAAGGATCGTTTTCTCTCCCAATCACGATCATATTATTGGGACGATCCTCAATTGTTCAAATACTGCCCCGATCAAATAATTCGTAAGTGTGTACCCAACAGTGAATTCCAAAGCATTCTTAAATTTTGTCATACACTCGCTTGTGGGGGACACTTTAGTGCTAAGAAAACCGCAGCAAAAATTCTTCAATGCGGATTTTTCTGGCCGACACTTCATCGGGATGCATATTCATTCTGCCGCTCGTGTGAGCGATGTCAGCGCCTCGGCGCGATGTCTCGGAAGGACATGATGCCTCTTAACCCTATTCTTGTCATTAAAATATTTGATGTGTGGGGCATTGACTTCATGGGACCATTTCCACCCTCTACTGGTCATGAGTACATACTTGTGGCGGTGGACTACGTATCTAAGTGGATAGAGGCCGTTGCTACCAAAACCAACGATCACGCAGTCGTGGTTAAATTCATACAAGCTAACATTTTTAGCCGGTTTGGTACGCCTCGGGCCATCATCAGTGACGGAGGTAAGCATTTCTGTAACCGGTTCCTTCGAACCTTGCTTCTCAAATACTCCGTCACACACAAAGTAGCCACCCCCTACCATCCTCAAACTAGTGGCCAAGTAGAAGTATCCAATAGGGAGATTAAGAACATTCTTCAGAAAACTGTTCGGCCTGACCGGAAGGATTGGTCATTGCGACTAAACGACGCATTATGGGCATACCGAACCGCATACAAAACTCCCATTGGAATGTCACCTTATCGGTTAGTTTATGGCAAGGCGTGCCATCTTCCGGTTGAATTGGAGCATAAAGCTATGTGGGCCACCAAGACCTTCAATTTTGACATGAAAAAGGCCGGCTCTAATCGAAAGCTTCAATTAAATGAATTGGAAGAATTGCGACATGACGCGTATGAGAATGCGAAAATCTATAAGGCAAGGTCCAAAGCCTTTCATGATCGTAATATTCGAGTCAAAACATTTTCGCCGGGCCAAAAAGTTTGGTTGTACAACTCGCGCCTCCATTTGTTTCCCGGAAAACTTCGCTCCCGTTGGGATGGACCATTTTTGGTTAATTCCGTCGCCCCCCACGGAGCGGTGGAATTGAAGGACTTGAAAGATGGCTCGATGTTCAAAGTAAACGGGCAGCGCTTAAAAGTATGCGTGGATGACCAAGTCACCACCGAATACGTGGATGTCGTCACTTTGACGGATCCCGTGTATTTTGACTCGTGAGCCGATCCGGACGTCGCGCCATAGACGTGTAAGGTGGCGACGCCATTGTCGCTATCAAGCTTCCATGGTGTCCCTTTAATCCAAAGTAGGTTTGTATCTAAGCAATGTAGTATCTAATTCCCCAATATCCAAGTCTCCGAAGCATATTTTAAACTGACTGTTTTTGAGCATTTCGATTGATCGAAACCAAGATTTCGATCAATCGAAAATTTCGATTGATCGAAATTTTGGTTCCGATTGATCGAAATGCTGCAGAGATTTGCCAAGTCCAAAGTCCCGAGAGGTGATGTTCTTCGATTGCACTTCGATGGGTCTTCGATCGATCGAAACTTTCGATTGATCGAAATGGGCTTTCGATTGATCGAACTAAAAGTTCGATTGCATCAATTAAATGTTCGATTGATCGAAGTAAAAATGTGATTTAGGGAAGGAATGTTCGATTAATCGAAGAGACAATCTCGATCCATCGAAGTTAGTTTCGATTGATCGAAGCAAGATTTCGATCAATCGAAATTTCGATTGATCGAAATGCACATTTCGATCAATCGAAATGCACGCGGAGCCTGCACGTGAGCCGAAAATCTATTTAAACCGTTGGGCTTCCCTCCCATTTTAAAAGACCATCCGACTTCTTCTCTCCCTCTGTGCGATCCAAGCCCTATCCAAGCACTCCCGAGCACTCGATCTTCCATTCCCGATCATCCGCCGCCATCCGACGCAGTCCGATCCGCCGCAAGCATCTGCGCGATCTTCTCTTCGCGGCTGCGCGTGGAGTTTTCTTCGGTTGAGCCGTTCATCTTCTTCCTCACGAGGTAAGTGATGCATGGCTACTTTTTGTTTATTCTCTCGCCATTTTTGATAGTTTTACAGCGGAATAAACATAGTTAGATCATGTTGGGGTGGATGGTTGCGAGTGCGATGTCCGAATCCAGTTTTTGTGGGTCTCGGGGGGGGGGGTAAGAATTCAAGCAGGAGTGGGATTTGGCATTTTCTTCATTTCAAATGCTTAGTGTTCGGTGTATAACCGTGGCACCTTCGTCTCGGTTGCGCCCGTTCACATTGCCTCTTCGAGTGCAACTTTTTGCATTTTTGTCAGTACCTTGGACTAGGACTTCATTTTTATTTTTATTCTTTTAGTCTAGTAGTAGTTTAACTTTTTTCTTATTCATCTTTTATTTACGTACCTTTTGGAATCCAGTGCAGACTGTTCCGCGGCCATGGCAAGAGTGAAGAACGCCGCCGGTGCTGTTCGTGACGTGCCCGGGCGAGCCTTCCGGTCTCGGAAGTTCCACCCGGAGCAGGTTTTCGACTTAGCCGAGTTTGAGAGGCGTCCCGACACCGAGTGGACGGTTGCTGAGCTCAGGAGGCGTCGCCTCGATCGGCTATGTGTGCCTCCCACAGACGTGGCACACGAGCGCCTAGTGCAGGTCTTTTACGAGCATATGACCTACTCCTGCACAGCGCCAGATACACTCGAGACTACCGTGGCCACTGTCACGATCACGATTACGCCGAGCCGGATTGCTCATATGCTCGGCATTCCTCACCAGCAGCCGCCGGATATGGTTGGCCCGGACGGTCAGCCACTTTATAGAGCCGCGCTCCCAGCCGACACTACGCTCTTCTCGATGGTGATGGACATGTGTGGCGGGGAGTTTACCACACCCCGTCTCAACTGCACGTCCAAATCGATGTGCCCGAGCAGATATTGGTTCCTGGACACCGTTCTCCTCAAGAACGCGTGTCCGCTGCAGCACGTGGCAGAGCGCAGGGGCGACCTCCTCCGTTGCCTCTATGCTTTCCATACGGGCACTTGGTTTTCTGTCCCATCGCTTATCTGGGGGCAGATGCACAAAGTTTGGGATGGCCTTGTCGACAAGAGGAAGAAGAGAGCAGCGAGTTGGCAGCTCCCCTTTCCATTCCTGATCGCCGCCTTTCTCAGCAGTGCCAGTATACCAGTCAGTCGGACTGACGTTCAGTTGGCACCGCCCACCCGCTTCACATCTACTCAGTGGGATCGGGTGAGGCGACACTTAGAGCGACAGGACCATCAGGGTGATCCACCAGACGATGTAGATATGGATGCCCCGGTGGAGATGGATGAGGGAGAGCCAGCAGGGGCTGAGACGGAGGACGAGGAGATGGAGGACGAGGAGATGGATGTCGCTGCAGAGCAGCATGACATCTTAGCGACAGGCTATTCCTGCCTGGCAGCTGATGTAGAGCGGCTCCAGCAGGGTTTTGACGAGCACGTCCAGGTGACGCAGAGTCAGCTGGCGGGTATTCGGACGGACATTTCTTCTCTGGTGCAGGGCCAGAGAGCGATCTTAGATGAGTTCCGAGCCTTCCGGCAGGATCTGCAGTTCCTGTTCGCAGGTCGAGCCTCCACCTCCACTTCTGCTCCCACCGTGCCACCACCACCACCACCCGCCCTCGAGTAGCTGCACTTTATTCACCTTTTATACTCTACTTTCTGCATTTTATTTTCTTTATTTTTGATAGGCCATGTT
Organism: Cornus controversa; assembly: GCA_026545225.1. Lineage (NCBI taxonomy): Eukaryota > Viridiplantae > Streptophyta > Magnoliopsida > Cornales > Cornaceae > Cornus > Cornus controversa. The sequence continues at coordinate 10,964,699 of CM048849.1, read as the reverse complement.
GGCCATGTTTAGTTTCTTTTTTGCGTATTCCGCCTACATGTACCCTTTGTACTGAAACGCATTTTCATCTTTATGGAATACATTTATATTTGCTTTTATGACATGTGTTATCTTTACTGCCTTTTCTTTTTGCTTTCCGTCAATTTATCTGTTCTCTAGACTTTGACTATGTATGTAGTACCACTTGTCTAATTGTTATATGCGATTCAGTTGATGATTTCCGTTTATTACCGCCTGGTTTTAATTCCCAATACTGTTGAGATTGCTTCAACACAGTATGGCGGTAATAAAGAAAGGCAGCCCCTTTGCGTGCTATACGTTAGCGCGCCTGGATAGTCAATATCTTGTCGCATAGACCTCTTAGACAATCGGGAAACACCAGTTCAGACCATTAGATTTACAGTGATATTGGCATTGTCTGTTTGTGCATAAGTATTTCATTATGTTCTATTTATCTACTTTTTGTTCCTCGTAATGCTCGTGGTATCCAGTTGGTATTCTGTGCAGATTTTTCTTATTTACAGGATGACCGCTGCTGTGGACTTCCATTTTTCTCGCATTCTGCCATCCCGGTAACTTCTTTCCTTGCTCTTCTTGTCCAAGCATTGAGGACAATGTTGCATACAAGTTTGGGGGTGCGGTATGCTATACCACTTGCATATGCATGCAATGTTCAGTCATTATATTGAGTGTCATTGTAGAGCAGTTTTTTTTTTTTTTTTTTTTTTTTTTTTTCTGTGATATTTTTGCATGCTTGCTATGATGTCTTGCTTTGTAAAGGAAGATCATTCGAATAAATGTCTGAGGTAAATGCAGCAGGTAGTTAAGAACTTTAACATTGTAAATACCCGCACTTTTGCAAGCTTTATAGTAGGCTAGAGCGGTCTACATTATTGTCCAAACTCGAGCACGTACAATTCTTGCCCTAAATTTGTCCTTAACCGCACAAATTCGCACACATGCAGTTTAAATTGTGGGGTATAAGTCTGAGGGAGAATTTTTGAAAATTTCTGTTTTTATCTGAACATCTTAAAGAATAAGTTCTTCCGGTTGTTGTAAAAAAAAAAAAAAAAAAAAAAAAAAAAAAAAAAAAAAAAGAGAAGAAATAAAAAGAGAAAAATATGCAATAAGCCTTCTCACTAAATAAACCGGATTTCTATGCCTCAAAGCAGGAAATATTCGTGTAAAAGTGTGTAAGGTTGAGCAGTAATAAGCAGATGGCTTGCTTACGCTCATCGCCTTGTAAGCTCGGTTATTAAGTCCGAGGGGTGCTTCTTCGCCTAATGCCCTAAAACCAATTGGTTTGGGAGTCATTGGCCCAATGCCGCTACATGGGCTTACAAGAAAGCAAAAAGAGCTAAGCATTGCACGGTCATCCGCACATGAGCAATCATGAATGTTTTGTGATAACGAAACAGCCGGGTTGAGCATTTTCAATGAGTTTTTCTCTTAAAAACAGATTTGTTCGTTTTCTTCTCCAAATATGACAAAAGCCGCACGTTAGAATGCATGTTCACTTTTCAAAGAGGATTTTGGGGTTGGAATTGTTATAGTTGTTCGGGCTGGCCAGCATGTGGGGACTGTCGTTCATTTATAGCTTGTGAAAGTCCATTTTTGCTAATGGCCGCATAGTTCTGTAATACTTGTTGCATTTGCCAATTGTGAAATGAATGGATGAGCGCCCTTTATCTAGTTGATGACTGAGCATGATTAAACTTTTGCATAAGATAGTTAATTTCATTTTTGTAATATTGTATTGCTAAGGGACTAGCAATATGTAAGTTTGGGGGTGTGATAAGTGTTCAATTCTATGCATTTGAACCCTCTTTATTGCATACGTTAGTTCCGTTTTTGCGTTTACCGAGATATGTTTACGGTATTTTTGTGTTTTTGATGTATTGCAGGTATTGGAGTAAATGGAGCAAAGTTGGAAGTTTTCTGCAGTCAAGAGATGAAATCAGAAACTGTTGCCAAGGCATTTCGATCAATCGAGATGTGGATTTCGATCAATCGAAATTTCGATTGATCGAAATCTCATTTCGATTGATCGAAATCTCGATCAATCGAAATGCAATTTCGATCAATCGAAATGCTGCAGAGCCCACTTGGCCACTTGCTCACCTGCTCTCCCACTTGCAACAAAATCCCCCTTTTTGCACGACTTAAGGGGATTGTCTGACTTGAACAAGACTTTTGGGGGCCTTCTTGATACAAGAGATATATATAATGATATATATATATATATGGTGGGCCCAAAGGAGCCAAAAAGCATACAAAAAGCACCAAAAGCCACATATCTCATATATCTCTCAACACATAGAAATCAAAGGAGAGAGAGACCTTCGGGAGAGGAAGAGGAAGAGCTGAACCAGACCAAGAAGCTTCATTCTCTTCATCAATGGAAGGGTGCAAGGCAACCATGAGCAACTAACTCTTCTACTAGGGTGTTGGTTTCAACCCCTAGCCATGTAAACTTGTTCATCTTTGTAGCTCTTGGGACTTGTAATTAAATGTTGATTATTTAGCCTAGTGATTATGTACACAAATACATTTCTTTTATATGGTGCAAGGCAACCATGAGCAACTAACTCTTCTACTAGGGTGTTGGTTTCAACCCCTAGCCATGTAAACTTGTTCATCTTTGTAGCTCTTGGGACTTGTAATTAAATGTTGATTATTTAGCCTAGTGATTATGTACACAAATACATTTCTTTTATATATTCATTTGATATGGAATTTATTCTTGTCTTAGAGTAGGTTTTGTCACTTGAATGCACAACATTTGCATATTCCACAAGAAGTGCAATTGATGGCTAGATAATGGTGTTTAAATGAATGTGTGATGCTAGTTTGTATAGACCATGCCAAGACAAGGTAGTTTGGATGCATGTAGTGTTCACTTAGAGAGTAGGGTAAGTAGGTAGTTAGTTAGGTTGAAGAGCTATGCTTGTTGAAGATGGATTATGATAGGTTAGCACACACATTGATCTTTTGATATGTCATTGAGGTCACAAGCCTAATGTCATTGTTAGGCATTTAATTAATGAATCCCTTGCTTGCTACACTTATGAACATGTGAATGGCTAGGGGTGGAAACCAACCCTAGTTCTCTCTCCCAACTTTACTCTTTAATTTTATTGTCATTTCCTTTATGCAATAGTTTCTAAACACAAAACCAAAAATCTGTTTTGTTTGAATTAAAGTAGAATTAATCTTTCTCTATGACAATTAACGACTAGTCCTCGTGGGATCGATACCCTCTATATAGAACCTTATCTGCAAAGATTCGTGCTCTTGCGAGTGGTTAAATTATATTTTGATAAAAAGGGCAAAAATTAAGCTTGCAATATAATTTAGTTCCGACCACATCAGATATCTTGATGAGTTGACCTAGGATAATAGGTCTTAGTAGGAGGAGGGCTAGCTTCCCGGAGGCTACTCTTACTGTAAGTAAGCTTTTCCAAATGATGAGAGGTGTCTTGGAGAGAAGACTGGATTTCATTCAGCTTACTTGGAGAAATTTGATCCAAATCTTTCTTTTCTGGTTGAAAAAGAACATTAATATTTAAGCATTTTAACCTGAGGGCTAATTGATCTAAAAATTTAGTATTTTGGGCTTTATTAGAAAGTTTAAAGCCGGAGACCTCTAATGGAGGTTTAACTGGAGCTTTTTGAAGGGAAGATTCCAATTTGGTGGTACTAGTAGTCTTGGTACTGGGTTGTCCTATTTCTGGAAATAACCATTTTGAAGATATAGTATTAGAGATATTTTGAACTATACTTTCTATACAGGAGATATGCTTACCAACACTTTGAAGGTGAAGGTTGGTATAATTTTGTTATCTATGAAGATGGTTAAGCTCTCTTGTTCGAATAGAACCATGATCATTGTACATGGTTTATCATATGCAGTGGCCTCAAGAGAAGGTCCCTTTTTTTGAGGTACTATAATAGTTACTGTTGGAGGATAAACAGAGTTAATAACTTTCCCATCTGTTGTAGTCCAATGTTTTTCATATTTTTCCATCATATTTAGCTAACTGAGCTCTGGAAAATGATGAAAAATATTAACACAGTTTTTCCTGGGGGGCTCATGATCTTAACTTGAGGACATAAGGTATGAGGTACCTTATAGTAAATCCTGTAATTAACCGAAATTGGTTCGGATCCAGGGAGATAATTATATCCCTGTGTTTGAACTCTTAGAGATAAGGATTCAAACAAATTTATGTCAGTTAATGAAAGACTTAAGTTTGGGTAAATGTTGAAGTAAACTGGTCCATGACATAAGCTAGTTTCAACAGCACCCATGAGAGAGGAGATGTAGTCCATACACCTACCATCTCGGAGTGAAGCTTGCAAACAAGCATTCATTCCTAATAGTGCTAATGGTTGGAAAGAAATTTGGACTAACCCTATGTGAAGGAATTTGAAATCCTTCATATATTTCTGTAAATCTCTAGGTTCTAAAAGCCTAAGAGTTTCATCTTGATGCTCAAGTGTAATGGACTGTTCTGCAGTCTTTACTGCCATACGACTAGTCAAAGTAAATAGTCCTTTACTATAAATAATTGAGGGTTTAACAGGTGGGATAGTCCACTTGCTTAATTGGAGTTGGCTTTTAGCAAACTCCACAAGTTTTGTATTTTTTATGGAATTAGAGATTCCATAAGTAAAGGATGAGTCATGCATACTCATTAATGGTCTGAAATTGTTAATACTCTTATATAAATAATATAGAAAATTTTAAATCATTTTAATTAAAATAGATTCTTATGAATAGTTCTCAAAATAACATATCATGTATACTCGTCAGTCAATGTCTTACAATAGCAACAACACCATCCCCGGCAAAAAGCTAAAATTGCGCGACTAGGATCTGTATACAGACTAACGAAGAAGACAAGTATTCATAAGAATCTAAAATAATCAAATAAGGAATCATAAATGATTCGTGATTTAAATAAAACTATATAATCTACATAAGTGTACTAACAACAAAATCAAGCCAACATGGCTCCGATACCAATTAATATACAATAGTTAAAATTGAATACAACAAAAATAACACCAGTATATAGGATCGATATACTTACAATGAAATTTATTAATATACAAGAGTTAAAATTGAATACAATAATAATAACACTAGTATATATGATTGATATACTTATAGTGAAACTGCAACACTCTTATTATATCAGAGAAATATTACAAAAGAGAGATAAGAGAAGAAAGGAAATTTCAAGCTGCCCTCAACAAGGGTGAGGTATCCCTTAAATAGAAACAAAAGTCCTATTGTAGCGGACTTGAAAATAAAAATTTTGATTCCATAAAGACTGATAAACATAAAGTCTATATCTTCATCATAATTCAGCGCAAGTGGTGTAGGCCCTGGTAGGTGGTGTCGCATGTCTTACTCTGAATTATTTAGAATCTTTACTGTTGTCTTTTGAGAAAGGCTTCAGTGAATTTTGGATCTTGTCAACTAAAGATTAGTTACTTTTTTCTGACTCCTTATTGTAGAGCGTCAATTGGGACTTGACAATGAGAGATGTCATGGCATCCCAATAATCTCCTAGATTCTCATCATCTTCTATAGGGTCCTGGGATTCGCCAGCAAGGTAGGAAAATGAGTTGCTTTGGCTCTCGATTTGGAGGCTTTGGACTGAAGACATGGAGGTATCATCATCTTCTTTGTTGAAGGAGGTCATGAATTGATTTTTCATGAAATCCATAAGACGAACAAGAATCTCAGATTCAGAGAGTTCTGGATGTTTGATTTTGAGAGAGCTTTTGATAACTTCAAATGGATTGAAGAAATCAAGCAGATCAACTGGTACAGTGGTGATCTTTGGAATAAGATAAAAATACTCTTGTGTGGTAATATTAATTTTTGCCACAATTGAATTAATGTCGATACTAGCCCACCATCTAAAAGCAAAGACTCTTTGGAGGACTGGTAATTTCTGTGCATCAAAAGAACATTGGAGTTCCCATTTAAAGATTCAAGGAATACTGAATTCAATAAAGAAAAGGAAAGTAGAATAACCGTTAGGAAGGTTATCTTTTCCTTTTAACTGTGGATGGTAATTGGTCCATGGAAGAAATTTTGAGTGAATTTCTTCTGGAAGAATCTTAAGATCTGGGGCAAAAATTCTGCCCAATGAAGTAACCATAATGGAATTCTGTTTGAAATGGTTTTGAGGAACTGAAGACAAAACCAGACAAACCAAGTATGGGAATGGGTGGAATTTTGGTAAAAGAAAGGAAAATTCCAAACATCAATATAGTCCCAAAAATTATAATCTTTTTCAACCTTTTTAGAATGATAGGATGAATTGGGTGACATGGCCCATTGTGAAGGTGGAACAACCTTCTTGAAAGTTATTTTACTGTGAGAAATGGGAGACTTTTCTTGAGTGGGATACTGTTTGTTGTGGAGAATTTCCATAGTATTAGTTGTTGCGAAAAATTAACAGAAAAGAAGATCAAAAATGCAACCAAAGACACACATATTTACGAGATTCACCCAAAATCTAAGGCTACATCCTTGGTGTTGCAGGGTTTTCACTATGATGAGAAAAACAAGATGATATTACAGAGAGTTTAGACCGTATATATAGGCACCTCCTAGGGCTACATAATAAAGTGTGAAATTACCAAAATACCCCTCTAAAAAATTCAGGTCGGGGGCAAGCCCCGAATGCCCACCTTCCAAGCAAAGGGGCGTTGCCCCCTTGCAACCCCCCGCTAACTTATAGCGAAGTTGGATTCGCAAAGTTGGGCCAAAGTGTACAGTATAATCAGGCTCCACACTTCCTAACAATCTCCGACTTGGAGACTGAGAATATCAATCTATAAACTCCCTCATGTTCATGCCTCAAACCATAGCAAAACACCGCAACTACTATTTTCTCTATCCTCAAGCTCGAACACCAACTGATGCTAAGCACAACTTGAGTTTCTTAATAGTCACTGCCTTGGTTAACATATCTGTTGGATTCTGACTTCCATGGATCTTCTTAAGTGATAACACCTTATCATCCAAAAGTGAATGAATGAAGTGGTACATCAACTGTATATGCTTCATTCTGGAATGATACGCCGGATTCCTGGCAAGATGAATAGCACTCTGACTATCACTATATAGAATACTGTTCTCTCGCTCTTTACCCAACTCTTCCAAGAACCTCTGTAGCCAAACCATCTCCTTGCTCGCTTCTATAACTGCAACATATTCAACTTCTGTGGTTGAGAGAGTCATAATCTTTTACAACTGAGAGACCTAACTCACTGTCGTACCACCCAAAGTATACACATACCCAGTAGTACTCTTCCTATTATCCATATCACCAGCCAAGTCTGAATCAACATAACCCTGCAACGCAATACCCGACCTAGTGAAACATAATGATATATCTGTGGTACCCTTTAAGTATCTAAGGATCCATTTTGCTACCTCCCAATGTTGTTTTCCTGGATTACTCATGTACCTGCTCACAACAGCCACTGCATTTGTTATGTTTGGCCTAGTACAAACCATGGCATACATCAAACTGTCGATAATTGATGCATATGGAACCTTTCCCATGTGTGCTCGTTCCACTTCTATCTTAGGTGATTGCTCCTTAGTTAGTCTAAAATGACTAGCTAATGGGGTGTTCACTGGTTTTGCATCTTGCATGTTGAACCGGTTAAGAACTTTTTTAACATGCTCTGCTTGTGATAACTTTAGAGTATCACCCATTCTGTCCCTGTAAATTCTCATACCAAGAATCTGTTTTGCATTACCCAGATCTTTCATTGCAAAGTGCTTAGACAACTGTCTCTTCAGATTATGAATCTCATCAAGGCTTGAACCTGCAATCAACATATCATCCACATACAAAAGTAAAATAATATAACTACTGTCAAACCTCTTCACATAACAACAGTGATTTGCCTGGCACCTTTTGTAGCTACTACTACACATAAATCCATCGAACTTCTTGTACCATTATCTCGGGGCTTGCTTCAAACCATACAAACTCTTTTTTAGCTTGTATACCAAACCCTCCTTACCAGTCACTATGAATCCCTGTGGCTATCTCATATAGATGTCCTCCTCTAAATCACTATGAAGGAAAGCAGTCTTCACATCTAACTGCTCAAGATGCAAGTCTTCCTCAGCCACAATTCCTAGTACCAATCTGATTGTAGTTAGCTTCACAACCGGAGAGAAAATCTCAGTGTAGTCAACACCTTCCTTCTGTTGAAATCCCTTCATAACCAATCTGGTTTTGTAGCATTTGCTGCCATCATGTTCTTCCTTAATCTAGTAAACCTACTTGTTATGTAATGCCTTCTTGCCTTTTGGTGGCTCAGTTAGCTCCCACGTTTGATTTAACATGAGTGAGTCCATCTCATCCTGCATAGCCGACTCCCACTTGGTTGAATCATCAATCTGCACTGCTTCATCATAACACTGTAACTCACCACCATCAGACAACAACAAATAGTGTAAAAAGGGTGAATACCGTTGTGTAGGTCTAGAGATTCTGGAGGATCGTCTCACCGTAGTCATAGGTGTGCCTTGCTCTACCTATGGAACTATATTTTCTGAATTATTCTAAACTCTCCTCTGCACATCATCCTCAGTGATTTCCTCTAACTCAACAAACCCATCACTTTCAGCATGAGCATCTGCATCAGTAGATTCTACTGTTGATCTGTCCTTATACATTACTTTCTCATTGAATATGACATCTCTGCTTTTAATAATCTTTTGATTTTGATCATCCCAGAACCGATAACCAAACTCATTAGTGCTATACCCAATACTCTGATAACACTAGTATGTTTAGTCTCACTCCGAATGCTATACACGATTGACAAATCTTAGATTTGCTAGTATGATTGGGCAACTTCGATAATCATACAAATTTTGGACAACTTCGATCTTAGGCCTAAGCCTAGGTATGATTGGGCGACTCCGATGGTCATACCAATGTGGATGATTTTCCCACTTCCATAACATGGTTGGGTATCTCCTAAGGCCATACCAATGTGGATGATTTTTCCACTTCCATAACATGGTTGGGCAGTTCTGAAGGCTATGTATGGTGCTCTTGGACAAGATCCAATTCATCAAAAAATTTAGCAATCTTATACATACACCTTAGGTAACAACATCACATTAGCATACTTTTCATGTTCATCTCCACATGCTGATGCTCTATAGCAATTCTAGCATACATCATGTTTTCACATACCACATATAAACACATCTATGTTCACCATAATGCATATACTCCATACATGCATACAAATCTACATATGTCACAATATATTTCCATTTAATACATATAATATGTATATACTTACAATGACCACATGTCTCAAGATATAATTATACATAACATGCAAATAACCAAAATAAAAGAGGAAAAAAGTTATACACAACCATATCAACCCTCCCAAGCATGCTAAACCAACTCAAACCATCACCATTCATCAATAACCCCAGGAATCGATGACTAGGAGAAAAGAAACACCCCTACCTCAATTCCAAATCAAATGACACAAACCCTAGAATCTCCAACATCAAAACTTCACCAAATCAAAAACTTGATCTGGTTAGAATATAGAGGAAGTGAAGGGGAGCAACCTTTCTTCTTGCTCCAAGACCCAAAACCAACTTCTAAGCCTTCAAAATGAAGAAAGAAGAAAATAAATGAAAATAGAGGGAAAGATAATGGGTTGGCTGGCCAAGGAGGAGAATAGAGGGAGTGGTTTTGTGTTGTGTGGTCCATATGCATCTATACATATGTAATTATCTAAAGTCTTGTAAGACTTTGCAAATAAACTCTTTATCTTCTTTTAAATGTTTCTTGTTACTAGTAACTCTCTAGTAATTACCAACTAGCACTCCCCCATTTCCTATAATTTCACTATCTCCCTCAAAGTTCAATTATGCCTTTATAAAAGCCCGTAGTCACTTTCTGGGTTATTCAAACTCGTCTCGGTCCCACACCTATACATAAAATTTTCAAGAAGAATCATTTAATCACAAAATAAGCAATTGAATCACTAATCATGCTTTAAACTTAATTAAAACATAATTAAAATTGAAAAAAAATTTCAAGGCTCTATAAATTATCTCATGGAGAAAGTCTAATTGAAGAGGACTCAACTATATGACCTAGCAATATGCATCAAGCACGCAGTGTGGGAACTTTAAGCAAGAAAGATCTAAAGGGGGGAGTGAATAGGTCTACGAAGGAAATATTGACCAACTAAAAATCTATATAATAAATTTAAACTTTATGCATGAAAATCAATACAAGATAGGAATATCTTAGTTGATATGTTCTCCGATACTAAATGTTTGGACTTTTGTACGTTGGTTCAATAGCATTCTATGCACGACAATTACCTTTTGATATAAAACTATATTAATATATGTTGACCCTTTAAACAAATAAACAAACACAAAAACAAATCAATATATTTCATCAAATATATTTCTAAACATATAAAAGATATATGGTTTGATTAGTTTTGCAAGTCTGGTTAAATTTTTATGCCTATATACTCATATGAGTGTTTCACCTTGGGGAGCACCAGTCCTTTTTGCTAAGAAGAAGGATAGGTTATTACAGTTATGTATTGACTATCATAAGTTAAATCGTGTGACGATCAAGAATAAATATCCTATGCCAAGAATAGATGATTTGTTTGATCAACTCAAAAGAGTAAAGTGTTTCTCCAAAATTGACTTAAGGTCAGGGTATTATCAGTTCAAAGTTAAGGAGGAAGATGTTTCTAAGACAGCTTTCTGTATACGGTATGGTTATTACGAGTTCCTTGTGATGCCTTTTAGGCTAACAAATGCACCAGTGACATTTATGGACTTAATGAATCGTGTGTTTAGTGCATTCTTCAACAAATATGTTGTGGTGTTTGTTGATCACACTCTCGTGTACTTTTTGTCGAGGGAGGAACATGAGGATCACTTAAGAATTGTGTAGCAATTTTTAAGGGAAAATCGGTTGTATGCCAAGTATGAGAAATGTGAGTTTTGGCTACCGGAAGTGAGATTTCTTGGGCACGTAGTCTCGGGAGGAGGAGTTTTCATGGATCCTTCCAAGATTGAAGCTGTGATAGATTAGGAATGTTTGAAAAGTGTATTTTAAATTCAGATTTTTTTGGGGTTGACTAGCTATTACCGGAGATTTGTGAAGGATTTGTGGGAGGGGTTTGCAATGTTGCTTTATGCAACTCTGATCTTAAACAACGTGTTTTAAAGCCTTGATGGTTGTGAACCCACTAGAACTCTACAATTAAGCCTACTTAGCTAGGAGTAGTACTAGGATGGGTGATCCCTTGGAAAGTCTTTGGTCCGGGGGAGCCAAAAGCGGATAATATTATGTCGGGAGAGGGTGGGGTGTTACACGCTATACCGGGTATGATGTCAATGGTAAACTCTACATCCCTTGCCTAGGAGGTAATTCTATTAACTCTTTTTGAAAGACATCCACAAAATCACAAACAACTTCAGGAAAATTTTTAAAGTTTCTCATTTCTTCTTCAATCACAAGGCTAGCTAAGAAAAAGTAATAGTCACTTCGACTGTCACGCCTCGAAATTCGGACCACCAGGACTACCCCGGACTGACCCAAATCTCGAGTGTGAACTCATTCACTTAACCTCATGAACGACCTTAACCACACTCATACGACAGTATCAAGCTTTGATACCATGTTGCCACACCCCGGTTTCCCGACTCTAGGAAGGCCGGAGGTTAACCCGTCCATTAAGCCCAATGAACCCTCATTACCCTCAAGTATCGTGGAAGCTTAACTATATTATTACACATAGGTGTGCACAACTCCACCTCATCCAATCCCAATGGGCCCTGTATCAAATCATATCACCTTAGTAGGGATTTACTTATCCACACTCTTATGAATCACTCACTTCCAATAATCAACACTTCATATGTTTGGAATCTGAAACTAAGACTTGCATCATTGGATAGAGATTCCAAAAATACTCAATTTTAAAAAAAACCACACTTAATTCCAATCTAAAACGAAGAAATTAAGTTAAATCTAAGTTTGGATAGATTTTTGAGTTTGTTGTGAATAGTAACTTCGATTGTGCAAAAATGAGATTTTGATTGTGCGAAACTGGTGTTTCGATTGTGTTAAAATATGTTCGATTGTGCAAAAATTTCACCCTCTTGGGACCTTAGACTTGCATTATTTTGTATGATCGAAATAGGGGTTTTGATTGTGCAAAATTGCCTCTATCTGGACCCCAAAAATCACAATAATTTGCAACCACTTCGCACAATCGAAATGGGGGTTTCGATCATGCGAAATGGGCATTTCGCATGATCGAAATGCCCTCCATAGGACCTCCAGCAACCCTATACATGGTCTATTTAGAGCCCAGTCTACATTATATCATCCTAGAACCTCTCATACATGATCCATAACATAATTGAAAGGTACCAACATCAATCACATACTTAAAATCATATTCATAATTAAATCATTCATCAAAATGAATCATTCTTTTTCACAACCACAATCCATTCATAATGAAAACATTATCATATGAATTAAATGCTACTACGAGTATTACATAAACTAATCTGTTGTCTTTTCATACCCAACAATCTTATAATCTAATACATACATCAAAGTTACATTTGTCTAAAATATAACCACAACTCAAAAAGGAGTCACATGCCACAAGCTGACATGGATAGCCACAAAAGGCACAACATCCAAAAGATAGCAAAATGTTACTAGAATTCCACTTGGACACTCATGCCCCATCCGTCATCAGTGCTTTATCTATAAAAGAGTTTAGAATAAAGGGGTGAGCACCACAGCGGCTCAGTAGAGATACCCCAACCCACCTAAGTGGTGACTCGACATGACCTACATGGATGCATATCACTACATTACATGTATCATTCAATATATATCATGTTCATTCACAACAATACATATATATATAGGGATGCATTAAACACATGTCATGTTTCATAATTCAAAATGAAAGCAGTAATCATACGCTTCTCTCTCTGGGACTCAACCCAATACCCTAACATGATTATTGACCAAATCATGTAATCGAGACACTTCCCACACCATTCCAACTCTGCCACCGAGTATTTACCTACTCCAAAATGACTTGGCCCATTTTCTTTTTCTGGGTTTTCACCGAGTATTTACTTACTCCAAGGTGAGTAAACCACAATCACCGAGTACTTACCTACTCCAAAGTGATTGGACATCTTTTTGGAATCCCTACCGAGTATTTACCTTCTCCAAGGTAGTTAGATCCCGATCACCGAGAATTTACCTCCTCCAAGGTGACTTAACCACTCCAACACCCTCACCGAGTATTGACATACTCTAGGCAATTCGACCACTTTTTCCCGTTTCTTCACAACGGCCCCATATATGCATTTCGAAAATATAAATATCAAGCATTTAAGATTCATGCTTTATAATTCATAAGCTAGTTATATAGGAACATAACATGCATTTCATCTTCATGAAACCACACTTATATTTACCTATACATATGAAACGTAGCATATCATACACATATGCACATAAATCCCACTTAAGCATTAAGCATATTTTAGTCATGCTTCACCAATGCACACATTTTCTATATGAGGATAGCATGCATTTAACTCACTTAACAACACATAACACATACATGTTCAATTTAACACATTTCCACATATGTGCACAAAACTTAACATATAAGCATACATGCTAATATCTCTCTCACATTCACTCCTTTTATCATGTATACTACCACAAACATATCCATTGCATAATAGAGACCAAGGAGAGTAGAAAAACACCACATCACATCCCTCTTACCACTCTAAATCATGTAATAGACACCCTTAGCTCTCACCGTTTCATTCGAAACCCTAAAATCGACAAATAAATGAGAAGGAGAACCCCTACCTCGAAAATGAAAGTCTTCCAAGCACTTCACCAAAATCCCAGCGATGTCTACCTTGCTGAACCGCGAAGATATTCAGTTCAAATGAAAGGTCTTGTCGTCCCCTACGTATCTCCCTTCTTCGGCGAAACCCGAATCACCACCGAAGCTAACCAAAATCTAGAGAGAAGGGGAAGAGAAGAAGAAGGAAATGTTAGAGAGAGAAAGAACTGTGTGAAATGGCTTGGATCACTCTTAGCCATGTATTTAAAAGTACGTTGGGGCGCGAAATGACTATTTTGCCCCCGAGCCACTTAACGCACCTTCCTGAGCTCCATTTTTGATTTTGAAAACTCCTACGGCCTCGAAATCACTTCCTCTACTCTCTAAACATTTCATCCAAGCTATTCCCAAAAATAAATATTTCTGAGAATATTTTGGATTCCCGAGCCCACTTAAGTCGCATCACAAGCTCCTGTTTGACCAAAAAGTCAAACTCCTCCAAATCTTTCGAAAATTTACCAAAACCCTTAAAACACTTCCCAAACATGTTCTCCACACTCAAAACATGTTCTCCACACTCAAAACATGTTAAACACCACTCAAAATGCATTTATGGCAATTATGATGCGAAGAATGCAAAATCGACCAAAATTGGTCGCGGTCTTTACATCGACCACACAATCCATAAAATGACGAAGAATGAAATCCACTCCGTTCACCCACAAAACAAAAAAAATCTCCTTTAAGTGTACACACTCACACTTTTCCTCGATGACAATCAATGTTGGCTAAAAAAGTGGATAGCCAATCCATTTTAAAAGTGACATCAAAGCTTTTCATGTTGAGGAGAACAAAATCAAATACGAATTGCCGATTTGCAATTTTTATCTTACATGCTTAACAAACCATATCTAGGGTCACCCTACCCCCCCCCCCCAACTGATGTATCTATATATAAAGCTTTATCCAAGGTCAACATCTCTAATCCCAAAGTAGGAGCAAAAGTAGTGGATATAAATAAATGAGATGCACTTAAGTCAATCAAGACCCTAGCCCACGAACTAGATACCAGAAACATACCTCGAACTATAGAAGAATCTATTGAAGTCTTAGCTAGAGTAATCGCATAAACACGTCCCTATATTCACCGTCCTGACTAACCACTCCACTAATAACCGAATTGCTGAGTAGAAGCACTAGGAGTCACTCCCTTCACAGGTTGTAAAATCTGAATTGATATCGAAGGCTATGGTGGTTGAGGAACTCTAAACCCTGACTACACCACAGAAGCTTGAGAATGGTGCTGCTATGACCTCACAACACTGTAAGAACCACTCATCTTCTATGGGCAATCCCTTATAACATAACCCACCTGACTACATCTATAACACTTCCTCGAATCCTCCTTAGGTGCAGGTTGTAGATGTGGGCATTTTGACCTATAATGTCCCACTTGTTGACATTAAAAATATTTTACCTTATCTTGAGAAGATCCCGTAAGCATAGAAATTGTAAAAAATAATTGTGTTTGCTGTGGTCCTTGCGAATAGGAACTACTCCATTTGTGTTTCTTTTTTGGATTACCCCTAATGAGAAACCACATTACGAGACTGATTCTTCAAATCTTGTAGCCTCTGGATGTCATTATCATCAGCCTCAGCTAACAATGTATGCCTAACCACCTCCGTATAAATGGGTACATCCAAGATAGTGACCTTAGTTCCTAACTCAAACTGAAGTCCCTTCACAAACCTTCTAGCCTTCTCTTGTTCATTTGCCACCAACTCCTGTGCAAATCTAGACAAAGTCATAAATTTGTTTTTATAATCCATCACACTCATTCCTCCTTGAATTAAGTGTATGAACTCATCCTGCAATACTTCCTTCACTATATCCAAAAAATATTTTTTAAGGAACAACCTCCGAAAAGTTTCCCATTCTATGTCCCTCACCACATGAATATGGGTCATGGACTTCCACCATAAGTTCGCCGCCCCCGTAAGCTTAATAGGAACTATTAAAATTCTTAGATCATCTTCATTTATCCTTAGCACATCAAATGCATTGGATATTTGCTCAAGCCAATCCTCCACAACCATAAGATCTGTTATTCCATCAAACATAGCAGGATTTATCTTTTTGAACATCTTTAGAGCCTTCATTGCTCTATTTCCCCTTTCTTGTGCCTGATTTTATTGTCTTTCATTGGTCGTTCTAGCTAACAAATGAATGGCAACAATCATATCTCTGACTAACTGTGCCTTATCTATCTGTAGGGGTGGTGGAATAGGATCCACTCCCCTCCCACGACCTCTCCTTGGTGGTATGATTCTAATAAACATGATCAAGAGAGATTAATCACAGATATATATCAATTAATCAACTCCACTCACTTATAAAACCAAGTTATTCCACTCAACGCAACATAAGCCATAAGAGTTTCTAACCCCAACCCTTACCCCACATCCTTAGGTGTTTGAGCCTAATACCGAATAATCGACCCTTAACCTTTGTCCTTAGGTGTTCAAACATAATGCTCTGATACCAAGCTGTCACGCCCCAAATCCCTGTACCCAGAACAGTACAAGAACTTAAGGGTGAGGAATTTACACATCAACACATCTTATCCTTAATCCTTCTCTGATACCACGTTGTCACGCCCATATTCCTACTAATGGGTCACTTGCTAAATGACAAATCAAAATAGATAATCAACCCAGCTTAATTAGCACTTAAGGTGTTTCGATTAATTGAAAGTAGGATTTCGATTAATTGAAATACTTTGATTAATCAAACATCTAGTGTAGCATGTATCAAACTTGCTGGTTTTTACCACCCATATATGACTAATTCTTCGATTAATTGAAAGCCAGGGTTCGATTAATCAAATGATTTAATTAATCGAAAGGCTAGTTTCGATTGATCGTGGCCTTTCCTGTTGAATTTCTCATTTCCCTATCATTGTAACTTCGAACACTAGTTTAAGCACATCAAATCATTCCTATAGCCTAGCATACATCTACATGTGTTTATACACAACCATAACATGCATAAACATCAACCGAATCATAAAAACATTTATCAATTGAAAACATGCTTGATTCCTACATAAACTTTCTTGTCCAAAAATCAACATTTGAGGCATGTATGCTCATATACAATTCTCAAAAATGGAGTCTCATCATACATGTCTAAAAGTACCCTGTCCACATCTTGGACGTGCAAATACAGCAAAATAACTAAAGAAGAGTCTTTCACACTCTACACCCAACTCAAGGTTGGTTACTATCGGTTACTTCCTTGCCATGTCTTGAAATTGTTAATGTAGGGGGGTAAGCAAAGTCAACAGCTCATGATATATGTTGTGCAATTCACCCAAGTTAACATTTCATATTAATACATAACTCAATTTGTGTGTATAACATAGCAACGTGTGATACTTCCTAACATTCTAGTCAAACTCCACAATTTTCCATTCACATGGCATAGATTACACATAATAAAAAGAGATTAAAATTTTCCTATTGTAATTTTGTTGAAAAAATTACCTTTTTCTTCTATCCTCTAGATTCTTAGATTACATGTAACAAAAACAGAGATGAACTAATAGAAAACATTAAAAGGAGATATAAAAATTGACCAAGAATGACATTATAAAAAAAGGAGATATAAAAATTGTAGACTATTTGTTAGTCTTTTATGGATTGTATTAGTAAGGTAAGACCCTGATACAGAAAAAAAGGACATATTACAACGTTATATGATACCATTGTAAACAATGAAAAAATCAAACGAAAAAAACAAGAAAAATTTCATGGTTGGTCTTCCATGACAAAAGCTAAACCATTCACAATCTTGACTCCAATTTGTGAATCTTTTTAGGTTTGATATCTGGTGGTTTCCATTGTTTCACTGCCGAAGTCTTATCCTTTTCACTAGAACTTTCTAACAAAGTAAACATATAATCGCCAAGATTGGCCTTAACGGGAGAGCTTTTCACTTCAAAAATTAGCTCAAACTTGCTCGAATAACTCTTTCTTCGAATCAATCACACTTTGTTTTCATATTTGAGTTTGGGAGATGAGATATCATACCTATACAGGTCTGAACTTGAAGAAATTTTTTTAATCAAAGAATGGTGATTTTTTTAGAGAGAAGAAAACTTTGGCCGATGGTCTTTCATTTTGTATAGAATTGTACGAGGATATGATGGTAATTACATACTAATGAGAGACCTAATAAAAGGTGACCGTAGAAGTAATTAATTGCTAGAAATTGTATTTACACGTGTTCACGGACTAAAATCCATTCCAGTGAGGGGTTTTTCGCAATTGCGTTCAATAACAACGTTTATAACAATTAATAGTGATTCACGTTGTTACCGTGTGTGATATTAATGTTACATATTTTGTAACGTGTTTTAGTTAGTAATTGATGTCATCCATTGTAACAACGGAAATCATTATTATAAACGTTGTCACGAAATTGCCTCCAAAACTCTCTTACGTCTATAATATATTCGGTGTCATGTAAATCTAGACATCCGAATAGGTTTCATCGCACGTGTACAAATATGCAAGTTCTAGATTCACAATGGATCGCAAATCTTCTGCCTTACGAGAGATTTTAGTCCACGCGTCACATGCTCAGGCTGCTGCAAAGCGCGAGGGTCCGGAGACGGTCGCTGCCGCATCACGCCACTAGAAAGCTACGTGTAATATTTCATTAGGTCAAATTCGGGCATTGGTGGGCAATTCATTTCATGTGTATATTTTGTTTACAAAACCAATTCCATCAAATTAAACAATTTATCTAACCTCGTAGCAATCTTTGTGGAGTCACGAACTAATAGCTGAGTTGTTGGATCGATGGAGGCAACAAAAAATGTTAAGACAATATCAACTGAGAAAAATAGATCAATGATAGCGATTGAAGGAATGGGGTGGAGGAGAGAGAGACGACCATTTTTGGTGTTCCTCCTCATAATGGCTCTTCACACCGTGGCCATTCTGTTCTTCACCAGAGGCTTTCTCCTCACTCGCACGGAGCTTCCACACTACAGCAATTCCTCCGATGTCTTCAACTCTCCTTGTTCTCCCCCTACCAATTCTAATTCCTGGACCAGACCCGCCGTTGATCGCCTCATCATCATCGTTCTTGATGCTCTCAGGCATTTCTCTCTCTCTATGGATTTACACACACATATATATCTTCCCATCCTTTGATGACGAGATTTAAACTTACGTACACTAATCAATCGATCCGATTGCGTCTATCTGACTTGCGGTTTTTATTTATTTTCTCAGGTTTGATTTCGTTGCTCCAAGTACTTTTTTTGAAGGTAAGCATTTACTTATATAATCTACCTGAATTTCCTGACAGTACTTGATCATCTCTTTAGGAAAAGTTAATGTCAGAATCATTAATGAACGACGTGGACTTTATTTTTAATTACTTTTTCCAACAAAAAAGGATGGAACCTTAATGTTCAAAACATATAGTGGCAATCATTATTGTCGTATTGTTTGTGTTTAATTGCTTGTCTGTGATTGTGGCTGATAACAGAGAAAAAGCCATGGATGGACAAATTACGAGTGTTACATAAATTGGCATCTCAAGAAGGATCATCAGCAAGGATTTTCAAAGCCATTGCTGATCCACCTACGACTAGTTTGCAACGTTTGAAGGTAAAATATTGTCATCCTCTTGCTTCTATAAATAAATGCGTGGAGATTATCAGTGTAGATTCTTAATTTTAACCTTCCAATTTAAACAATATATAGTTGTTATTCATTGAAAAAACTATTTAGGTGTTGCTTGAGCTTTGCAATTCACATAATACTGTATACCATTCTGTAGTTTGTATTGTTGATGTTCATGTTGAGTGTTGGAAACTCATCAATCTAATTCACAATTTGAAATTTGTTAACCATTTCTGTAAACCAAAACTTATTTATCCATTGCAAGATCCCCTATTCATGTCATATAATGATTTGGGGCTTACTTTTTTGACCATGGCGAGAACTTTATAAATTGAAGAAAATGTATCTCAGAGAGATGCTCATCCAATTCAGTCCATGGGTGATCTCATTCCTTCACCTGTATTCTACTTCTCCATTCTATAAACTAATTTGGTCTTCTATGCCCATTTGAGAATTCAGAGCTCTCACTTAATTTGGTCTTCTATACCATAAAAACACTAGAAATATGCTCTAAAAAGTGAAGTTTAATGCTCTTTATCATATTTTGTACACTGCGCTTCTCTGTGTCAGAATGTAGATCTCTTACTCTCATGCTGTGTTGAATCATTTATTTGAGTTCCTGAAAGTGTTAATTGGGTTCCTCTGTTTGGTGTGCTTTCATAAATTTCTCAGTTGATTGATATTAATAGTTTTGTCAGATTTATATGCATTCTTTTTATGGGTTTCATTTACTTGTAATGTGTTTGCTGTCATAAAGCTTTATATCTAGTTAGAGTAATCAAGCGGCATTAAGTCCAAAATGTACACTTTTTTTCTTTAAAAAAAAAACTTATATCTGGTCATGAAGGTATGCAAATATAGATTTCAACTTTTATGATACATGATATATATACATATATATATATATATAACTTTTGAGAGGGTCGTGGTGCCCTTGTTATTTTCTCAGGGCTTGACAACTGGTGGACTTCCAACTTTTATTGATGTAGGGAATAGCTTTGGTGCTCCAGCAATTGTTGAAGACAACTTATTATATCAGGTCCCATTAGATATTTGTTCTTGCTATTGGGCTTATTAGTATTTCGAGTTCTGTTTATAAGACAGTTATTATGTTTCAAAATTTAGAAGTACATGTCACTTCTTGTTCTTGTACACGTCTAATATGTAATACCATTTACAGTTGGCTCAGAATGGAAAGCGAGTAGTAATGATGGGGGATGATACGTGGTTGCAGTTGTTTCCTCACCATTTTAATGTGTCTTATCCCTTTCCCTCCTTTAATGTTAAAGATCTTCATACGGTATGCCTTGATTATTATAATTTCTTATTTCTGTATATATTTAACATTGAAATCATTCGCCTCAAACTGTTAGATGCTTAGATTATATAATTTGTTACACATTGTTTCCCTGGGGCTGAATCTCCATCACATTTGGCTGCCAGGTGGATGATGGGTGCACCAAACACTTGCTTCCATCATTGTATGAAGAAGATTGGGATGTCCTCATAGCACATTTTCTTGGCATGGTATGTTTTAGAATTGCATCTCTTTGATAAGTATTTCTTTAAGCTGCTAGATGTTTCTTCAAATATTGGATGCCGGAACACACACACACACACACACACACACACACACACACATATAACATATATTCCAGCTCAGCATTTGCCAACCTGTGATTATACTGTGTTAGTTTTTGTCATTTTGTCTCTCTGGAGACTAAACCAAAATGCTATGGAGAAATATCTGGGGATGTGCGGAATGTTATATTATATGCTCCCTCTTCAGAAATACTTTTTAAAGAAAAATCAGAATGAGTTCTAACTGCTAATATATATATATATATATATATATATATATATATATATATATATATATATATAAATTGTAAATGCAATGCATGTTTCAGCTGATTGTAAGCCTCCTGTCAAGTAAATGCCACTCCATCAAAGTTATTGATAAAATGTTCACATCTCTATGTAATGAGATCAATATTGATTTGTGTACTTCCTCTATGCAAATGTGGTCGATCAGTAACATTTTTATTTTTGTTACATAATCACCACAATGCCTTTTCTCCCATTGTCTTGATTGATATTGATGGTTAGTTGCTATTTCTTTTCCTGACTACTTGTATCAATTTGATTGAGGTTATGAATTGTATATGTTTTCTTTTCTTTCAGCATTTGTTGTTGAATGCTTGATCAACAAAACATAAAGAGTAGTAATCATGATGTTTTGTCTGGTCCAGGATCATGCTGGGCATATATTTGGTGTTGATTCCACTCCAATGATGGAAAAGTTGGAGCAGTACAATGGAGTTTTAGAGGTAACCTTCTTGAACTTAATATTTAACACGTTTGGTCAGTGTTGAAATCTTGGTAACTATCAGGGAGGGATTGGAAAGCAAGGAAAATGCTCAGAAATGGCTTTCTTTCATTTCTAAGAATTTCCCTTCCTTTCCGCCATACTTTATGAGAACCAAGCACAGGATAAATCTTTTCTTCAGTTTGCATTTTGCTTCCAGTATTCTCATTACTGTTTGGTTTCCTGATTGGTTTGGTTCACTGTTTCTTTGTATTACATTATCTGAAAGAGTAACAATACAAATGACGGCAAGGTTCCAACCGAAAAGTATCGTGACTTATTCCGAGTCTTTGGATATATCTTTTGGAACTTGCATGGGCTCTGCACAAATACATTCAAAAGCTCTCAATCAGTCGTAATACTCAGTCGGGGGTATTATGTCATCAAAAATATCGTTTTCCTATCTGAAAATATAAGTTTTTGGTTATTACACTTGCTTCTTTGTTGCATGACGATCATATATTGGAGTATTGGGGATCAATATTAGTTTTTGCCCATGTTGGTGTCACCTCGTCAAGCTTGTTGACCTTAAAGATTAGTTTTTTTTGTTGGCCATTCTTGTCCACTCATTGCTACTGACCACTATTTAACTTCAGAAAGTTATTGAAGTACTGGGGAGTCAGTCTGGAGCTGGTGGCTTACATGAGAACACTTTGCTTCTTGTAATGGGAGATCATGGGCAAACTATAAACGGGGATCATGGTGGAGGGACTGCTGAAGAGGTTTAATATTTATTCTGTTTCCTCAGAAACTTGATATGTTTATCAAATTCTATGGCAAGCTGAAAGATGAGAATCATGCAGGTTGAAACATCAATTTTTGCAATGAGTTTGAAGAAACCTCCATCTGCTGTACCGGTGGAACTTAATACTTCATCTTGTCAACTAGATTTGGTATTACTTCTCTCTTCTGTTAAATCCTTGCATACTTTTTGCTAAGTGGTTAAAATAAAGGTGAGAGAATGGTAAATGGAAAGTGTAAATGATTAAAAGGAATTTGAGAGGGAGCAAGTGGGGGATGGAGGGAGGGTGGGAGCACAGGGTGTTTGACCTCATTCAAATCATTTGTGCTGTCACCCACTTCCATATTATTACCCAATATAAATCATATTGATACCCAAAACATTCCAGAAAAAAAGAATGAAAAATCAATTATTCATTTTATTATTGTTTGTTTCAAAATTGATTCACAATACAAGTTATTTGTAACACTACTCACATAGACCAAATTTGTTCTTAGATTACTAACATGAAGAACATTTGATAATTGAAAATTTTGGGAGATATAGGGAGGGTTTGTGGGTCTGTGTCTTCTATTACTTGATAGATGCTTTTTTTTCTATACTATTTAATGTAAATTGTACTGATTCCCATACCTCTTTACATTTTTGCATAACTTATTTACTTTTTGTGTACTTGTTTTTTCCTTCTCCAATACAAAATACTTTACTTGGATGGAGTTTATTTGTGACATAGATACCTCAGTAAGGGAACTTGATCCATCTCCACTAAATAAAACCCTGTATTAGGATCTGACTTCAAAATGACCAATTCTTTCATGATTCCATCTCACAAGAATATGCTCTATCCTGCTGCACAGGGGAGCTATAGACAATCTTAAAAATTCATCCTTTGACTCCACCTCCCATCTTTTAGAGTAATGGTAAAGCAAGACTCCCACTCTACTACAGTCTCTTGGACTTTGACATGGTATAAAACCATAACCACTTGAGAATCTAAGGTTGTTGTAGAGTATTGCGCAAGGCCGTGATTTGAACTGAGAGAAGGGGGGCATATATAAAAATTCATCCATTTTTAGGTATGTAATTGCATAAAAGTAAAGCATTCAACCATACATGAAAACACACAAGTTTTACGTGGAAACCCCAAGTGAAAAAACCGTGGGCATAATCCTGGTAGATTAAATCCTCTATGAGAAATAAGTTTACAATTTAGTTAACGAAATGATAAACCTTAGAATCCATAACCTTTTGAATCAGATTTATGCTAGACTCTCCACTCGAGCTCTTGTTGCTGTCAGCTAGCAGATCTTCTCCTAACGTGATGCGTTTCTCCTTTAGCATATTGATTTCCATGACTAGTGACATTGGATCTTCGTGTTCTTTGTGCAGATGATCTTTGGTGTTGATTTGTTCGTATAGCAGCAGGATTGTGATAATCAAAACTCACTATACACACCCACCATCCTTTAAGCAATGATGTGTATGTGAAAGAAAGTAAATCTAGCAATAAATTGCTAGGATGCACTCAATATGCCCTAGATTTGCTAAGAGATAGTTGTGTATAGCTTACAAGTCATTAGCATTAAGTTTTCTGAACAAGAGTTGAATTTAATTTGGAAACTTAAATTTGTAGGTTTTGATGATCGAGTCTGGTGTCAATCCATCAACACATGTCTCGTGGCTTTCGATCGATCAAGTACCTTGTCCTTATAGAAATAGGACTTTCAACAAGGAAAGTTCCAAAACCAAATTTAACAAAAAGGATTTTAATGCATCAAACATTAATTTGAGAAAACCAGAATTGAATAATGTTCATGAATATGAACCTATTTGGTGAATGCATATTTAAGAGTTGCAATTACCTTTTTGCCCTTTGATTAGCTTAAATTCTGGTTTTGCTCTTGGATTGAGGTAACACACTAACATTACTAACTTTTGAAAACACTAATCAAAAGCTAAAGTAGAAGTACAGATTCCAAGTTTTGAATGAAATTAGCCAACCTAAGTCCTATTGACCTTGATGCAATCTCAAATAGACTTGGGAAACAACTTCCAAGGGGTCATTCCCACATCTCACGTTATGCCAGAATTGAATTTAGTGGCATCACCATAACAAACCCTATGCGTTTGGAGAATTATTTTCACCTTTTACTAATGTCTTTCCATAACCATCTCTATTTGTGCACATAACCTTATTAAAGGTCCACCTTATTTCCATCTCTGAATTTGTCCTCTATAACTTTCCTCCACATTATGCTAGCTTCCCATTGCATATCTCCACAACTATTTGTATAGTTTGGCTTTATTAAAGGTCCACCTTATTTCCATCATGCTAGCTTCCCACTGCATATCTCCACAACTATTTATGTAGTTTGGCTTTATTAAACTGCCTAAATGTTCATATTTCTAAGCCATCACATGATAAATTAATTCCTTCCCCAGGCAACTCCATTTCCTCTTTGCCATCGAGGACGTAATGGTGAGAATAGACATGAACTATGTGGACAACTTTATTAAATTGATAATACTATCTCTTACATCCTACTATTCTCCTCAAACCTTTCTACCACTGATCACGACATCGAGGTTGTCTTGAATGCTTCCTCAAGAGGCAGTGAGAAAATTGACTTTGTAGCTCAAGTTCACAGTAGAACCACATGGATTCACTACCTCCGCAATTAAAATAATTTTTCTTTGTCAAATTGATCCACGACCCTAAATTGGTTCAAAGCACATTAGGATGCATTACAAGTATCTAAATTGAAAATTTTGAACTCCAAACTAGATAAAAAAATCATCAAGAAAGAGAAGGTGTGGACTGATAGGGATACGCTCTCACATTACTGATCTAACCTCCTCCTATTCTTTGGGGGGGGGGGGGGAGACTGTGGTTTTGCCAGCGCCGGAGACGAGAGGGATCTGCCTCAAAGTGGAGGACGATGGACTATGGCAGAGAGGAGAGATGCTGAGGGCTTGCTTGATTGGAAAATTTGATAAAAATGTTGGGTTGGTGGAGAGAATCGCAGAATGGGCTTCTAAGGTCTGGAGAGTCTCATGTGGGGTTAGGGTGGTGCCGATGCCGGACTCACTCTTGTTATTTCAGTTGCCGTCGCATGTCGAAGCAGTTAGAGTCTTGTTGGAAGGGCGAAGGACATGGAGCGAGGCTTGCTTGAGGATTGATGTGTGGTACTTTAGGGTTGGAATCTCTGGAGGTCTGAGGGTGAGGAGAGATCGTCGGATTGTTCTGTTTGGGTTACCATTACATCTATGGTGTGACTCTATTTTCTGCTATGGGAGAGGCAGGTGGAGGGTTTATGGGGGTGGAGGCAGATGCTACAAAAGATGCTATAAAGGTCACGATTTTAATTAAAGAGGGCGGCGTGATCCTAGATTTTGTGTGGATTGAAGATGATCGTCTCTGCTACAAGGTAGTAGTCATGGAAGAGAAACTGCCGGAGATGGTGCCTTCTATTGCATCGTTTGCAGGGCGAGATGAAAGGGAACTCATGACAGAGGAGGAATGGTGGAGATTGAGGGATGAGGGTGATTGAAGATCCAGTCATGGCGATTCTGGAGGGGTGTACCAGAGAAAGGGGCGTCTGAGGATGGAAATGGCGCAAGGACAGGGATGATTGGCTTCTCACGCGCTTGAAATGCGTGGATACAGGGGAGGAAATAAAGGAGCACGTGGGGCGTTTGAGTCAAACGGTCAAAGGGAGTGGGTGACAGCTGGTGAGATTCGTGGAGAGATAAGACTGGGCCATATGGACAAACAATCACGTGATCATAGAGGTGTTAATTCAAATTCAAATTCAAATTCAAATTTTGGTGGGCCTGGGCTCACCACTGTTAACAGGTTTGGGCCTCTTTTGAATTCAGTTTTTGAAGAGAAAGGGAATGAAGGCTTGGCCCAGTTTGAGATGCAACAAAAGAAAGATAGATTGGGCCAAGCGAGACAAAAGGAACAGCAGTAGGCTTCTAACCGAAAGCCCAAAGGAAGTAACAATAGGTTTTCGTTTGGGCCTTCAAAGTTGGGGCATAGGAAATCTGGGCTTGTTTTCAACGAGAATTCCTTGGAGACTTGTAGATCAAAGGAAAACAGAGATAACAGAGATCCTCACCAAAAGCATCCCTTCTTTCAATGCATCGCTCAGAGCTTCAATAGTCTTGCTTCAACTCAAGACGTGGCAGTTCTGGAAAGGAGACAAAAGGAGGACGAGGAGTGTGGGGTGGTCTGGTGAAGGTCGGGATCAAAGCTGTCTAGAGGTGGCAAGGACAGAAACAGAAGTTCGATGCTCCAAAGTGATCGCCGCTCTTCTGTGAAGGAGTCTCACTCTTTCTCTCTTAAGTCTTCTAAGGGCAAGAGATGGTCAAGAAAAGAAAAGCAGAGTGGGTTATGAAGGCGAGATCGGAATAGGGGATAGAGAGGAATGAAGTCCATAGAAGGCCTAGCTACAGGAGGTTGATCCCAGGTTCGGTTCTCTCACATTCTTCTTCTCCCTTTTCTCCTGAGGGGAATGTGGGAAGGGAGTTTGATGACGGTGGTTCGAGAAATGGAAGGAAGAATGGGAGGGGTGTGGAGTCAGGGCCTGTATTGCGGCAGCTGCTGACATCGGAGAAGGGGGTGGGGAGCTCAGCCTGAGGGTTAATGATCCGCAAGAAATTTCAACCATGTCGGACAAATTGTTTGATGGAATTGTTCTCTGTGTTGGGAAGGGAATCCAACTGAATCTTCAAAAAGAAGCTGCACCAGCTCTAATGAAGGAGATGAAGATGCACAGTAGGGTGGAGCGTGGGAATGATTTCATCTCATCAGATACGGTTGAACCTTCTTCAGGACAAGAGACTTATGCTGTTTGGGGGATGGGGGGGAAGGAGACTGAGGGTGCCTTTCCTGCTGATTCATACGACCTCAATTATGCCATGGTTACTCGGAATGATGAGAAAGGGGAAGGATGGGGCTTGACACAACCGTTGGTAGCTTGGGGCCCTGATGAGGAAGGGGATCTTGATGGGCACCGAACTGTTAATGAGGAAGTGGAAAATTGGCTGAGGAGTAATGTGGAGGGGATGGGTTAGAACCTTGGTTGACTTATGCAGGAGAAGAAGAGAGGAACATGGGAATCTTTGGTGTCTTGGAAGGGAAACAGAAAATTGCTGGTAGGAAGAAAAGCTCCTCTTGGAAGGGAAAGAGAGAGCTTCGCAATCTTATTTCCTATGTCAACTATGAAGGGAGGAGTGGGTCGAAGAGGGGAAGGAGGGAGGAGAGAGGAGGAGAAGCTATCATTTGTCTACGAAGATGTGACTTGTGACATGGAATCTTTGGGGACTCAATGACTCGAGCAAGTGAAGGTGGTGAAGTTGGGCCTGCGCAAATGAGGGGCTCAAATGATTTGCCTTCAAGAAACGAAGTTGAAGAATGTGTCAAAGGAGCTTGTGAAAAGTGTGTGTGGAGGGAGATTTATGGAATGGGAGTCGCTTGATGTTGTAAGGATGGTAGGAGGTGTTTTGGTGATTTGGGATAAGAGATGGATGTCGAAAAAGGAAGTGTGGAAAGGGAGATTTTCCATCTCTAGTTTGTTCAAACTAGAAGAGGATGGAGCTGAGTGGATGTTTTCGGGAGTTTATGGCCCGGTGGAGGATGTGGAAAGGGGTGCTTTGTGGGAGGAGCAAGCTAACATTCGCAGACGTTGGGGGGTCCCATGGTGTGTGGGGGGAGACTTTAATGTTGTTCGATCCCCGGAGGAGAGGTCTTCGAGGGGGAGATGGACGGCGGCCATGACTTTATTTTTGGAATTTATTGATTGTGAGGGTTTGATCGACTTACCTATAGAAGGTACCCGATTTACGTGGTCTAGCGGCAGAGAAGACCCGACTTTCTCTAGGCTGGATCGGTTTCTGATTTCGGGAGATTGGGAGGAGAGATTTCCGGATGTGGCTCAGGTGGCAATGGCAAGGCTTACGTTTGATCATGTTTCGTTGCTATTGGACTGTGGCGGTTTGAGAAGGGGCAAAACGCCCCTTTAAGTTCGAGAATATGTGGCTTCGGGTGGAAGGATTTAAGGAGAAGGTGCAATGGTGGTGGGTCAGTTATGAGATACGGGGTAATCCTAGCTTTGTGCTTGTGGGGAAGATGCGTAGATTGAAGGAGGACTTGAAGAAGTGGAATAAGGAGACGTTCGGGAATCTTGAGTGGAGGAAAAGCAGGATTATGGGAGAGTTAATAGAGCTGGATAGGAGGGAGAGTGTGGAGGGGTTGGGGGAGGAGGAAAGATCGAAAAGGGAGGAGTGTAAGCTGGAAATTGAGGAGATTGTTGCAATGGAAGAGATCTCGTGGAGACAGAAATCCCGGGCTTTGTGGTTGAAGGAAGGGGATAGCAATACGAGATTCTTTCATAGGATGACTAATGCTCATAGGAGGAGTAATCACATTGGGAGGATCAAAATTAATGAAACGGTGCTGAAGAAAGAAGAAGAGGTGGCGAGAGGTGTGACGTCTTTTTATCAGCAGCTGTATAGGGAGACTGCGGATTGGAGACCCCTTCTAGGGGGTTTGGAGTTTGATATAATTTCTTCTGAGGATAGGGACCGATTGGAAAGACCTTTT
The DNA here is from genome assembly GCA_026545225.1 of Cornus controversa. Lineage (NCBI taxonomy): Eukaryota > Viridiplantae > Streptophyta > Magnoliopsida > Cornales > Cornaceae > Cornus > Cornus controversa. The sequence continues at coordinate 10,935,312 of CM048849.1, read as the reverse complement.
GATGAGGAGGTGACATTTGCTCTTTAGTGTTGCCAGGGGGATAAAGCTCCCGGTCCAGATGGGTTTTCTTTGGCTTTTCTTCATCAGAATTGGGAGGTGGTGAACAAGGATGTGTTGTCAACTATTCATGATTTTCATGCACATAGAAAGTTTGAAAAGTCCATGAATGCTACTTTTATTACTTTAATTCTGAAAAAGGGTGGGGCTGATGATGTTAAGGATTTTAGACCTATCAGTTTGCTAGGGAGTATCTACAAAATCATTGCCAAAATTCTAGCGCTGAGGTTGAAGGAAGTGATGAATGGAATCATTTTGGAATCTCAAAATGCTTTTGTGGGGGGCCGTCAGATTCTGGACTCTGTTTTGGTGGCTAGTGAACGTGTGGATGCCTGTTCCAGCACTAGAGAACCGGGGGTGGTTTGTAAGCTTGATGTGGAAAATACATATTACCACGTGTGCTGGGATTTTCTGATTTATCTCCTCGAGAGGATGGGGTTTGGGGAGAAATGGAGAGGTTGGATTAAATTTTGTATCTCCACACTGAGATTCTCGGTTCTGGTCAATGGCGTTCCTTCTGGTTTCTTTGGGAGCTCGAGAGGATTGAGGCAGGGGGATCCATTATTCCCTTCACTTTTCATTATTGTGATGGAGGCATTTAGCAGATTGATGAAAAGAACTTGTGATTTGGGCTACTACAGAGGTTTCAAAGTGGGAAGGAATCTTGATTGCCAACTGGAAGTGTCTTATTTTCTCTTTGCGGACGATACCGTTGTCTTTTGCGACGCTGAGAGGACACAGTTGAGATACCTGAGAGGGACGCTGCTATGCTTCCAAACAGTCTCGGGTCTTAAGGTGAATTTTGGGAAAAGTAGGTGGAAGAGATCGATTTGCTGGCAAATATTTTGGGATGTAGAGTGGGCTCCTTTCCATTGTCTTACTTGGGTCTTCCGCTGGGAGTAAAGGCGCGGAGAGCTTCTGTTTGGGATCCTGTGGTGCATCGGTTTGAGAGATGGCTTGTCGAGTGGAAGAAACAGTATCTCTCGAAAGGGGGTAGAGTGACGTTGATTAAGAGTACGCTTTCTAGTCTTCCTACTTATTTCATGTCTCTTTTCCCTCTGCCGATTTCTGTGTTGAAAAGATTGGATAGACTTCAGGGAAAGTTTCTGTGGGGTGGCATGGGGGAGGAGTCTAAATATCATTTGGTTAATTGGGAGCAGATTTGTCACCCTATTTAGAAGGGAGGACTTGGGGTGTAGAAATTGAATTTGTTCAATAAAGCTCTTTTGGGGAAGTGGTTGTGGCGATTTGGGATGGAAATGGATAGGTTTTGGAGGAGGGTTATTTGTCTTAAATATGGAAAGGATAGAGGGGGATGGTGTTCCATTATGTTGAGAACATCAGATGGGGTTGGATTATGGAGGTATATTGTGAAGGGTTGGAATGAGTTTTCCAAACACATTTGATTTAGGGTGAGGGATGGTTGGTTTGTAAGTTTTTGGAATGATCATTGGTGTAGTGATAGATCATTTGGGATGCTTTATCCGAGACTTGCTAGAATTGCGTTGGATAGACAGATTATGGTCGCGCAGTGCTATCACCTTGATGGCGGGCGTCTGGTCTGGGATATTCAATTTGTGAGATCTTTACATGATTGGGAGGTGGAGGAGATGACAGAGTTTTTGGCCTTTCTTTACGGACAGGCCTGTCCTGGGAGAGGGTGTGATGAGTTGGTTTGGACCGGATTGACCCATGGGAGATTTGAGGTTCGGTCTTTTTATCAGAATTTGGTAAAGTCTCACGGTCCGTCCTTTCCTTGGAAAGGAATCTGGCATTCTAGAGCTCCTTTGAAGGTGGCTTTCTTTGTATGAACGACATCCATGACCATGGATAATCTAAGAAAGAGAGGGCACATGATGCAGAACAGATAGCTGATGAGCATGGGACCCGTTTGGAGAATTTTATTAGGTGTTAAGACGGATTTGGATTGCTTTGATTTTTGGTAATTAGTAATTTTTAGTAACTAGGTTTCTTACCTTATTTATAGAGAAACTTTATTATTTTTGGTAGTTTCCTTTTGCTGTTAGCTTTCCTTTTGTTTTTAGATTTCCTTGTGCTATTAGGATTAGGATTTCTCTATTATAAATACATGTACTGCAGAGAGCAGATCACACATTCAATTATCAATACAAAATCAGATTTCTCTACAACTTTTGTTTGCGTTTATCTTAACTTTGTGGATTGAAAGTTACCCTTGTTCGTGCGCGAACAATTTCATAACTTCCGCTTCGTCAGTTGGTATCAGAGCCTTGATTTACCCTGGTCTGATGGCAGCAGATGGTGATGGCAGCAACCTCGTTGGTGACGAAGATCGTGGAGTGCAGGCCCTTTGGGCAGCCATGCAAGCTCGAGAACAACAGTTTGGACGGATGGAACGCATGTTCCAGGGTCTCCAACAAGCTATCGCTGGACTTGGGATTGGTGGCAACCAGGCTTGTGAACCAGTTCAGGTTCGCGCCGACGATGTTCCTCGCTGCCAATCGAACATGGGTTATGTTCCTGTACCTCCACGTAGGCCTCCAGCGTATGTGGAATATTCCAGTGATGAAGAATTCGGGGGATTTGATCGGCGTGATTGTGGTAGACAGGACAGAAACCGAAGGGACCCGAAAACTAATAACTATAAGATGAAGATGGATATACCGAGTTACAATGGACATCTTCACATCGAAGATTTCCTTGACTGACTTACTGATGTTGAACAATTTTTTGAGTATACGAATATACCCGAAGAGAAGTAGGTTAAGCTTGTGGCATGTAAGCTTAAAGGGGGCGCTTCGGCCTGGTGGGAACAAATGCAGACTAACCGGAGGAGGCAAGGGAAACAACCTGTCCAAACCTGGCACAAGATGAAGCAGTTGTTAAGGGCCAGATTTCTGCCACTAGACTACGACCAGATGTTGTATCATCAACTCTAGAACTACAGACAGGGAAATCGATTTATCAGTGAGTATACAGGGGAGTTTAACAGGTTGAGTTCATGCAACAATCTGTCAGAGACAGATAGCCAGCAGGTGGCAAGGTATACTGGGGGGTTACGATTGTTGATCCAGGATCATGTTACCATGCACACAGTCTGGAATTTATCAGAAGCTATCAATCTGGCATATAAGATTGAGGCGCGATTGGCACGACCACCCTTGCGTTCTCAGGAGTCGAGCAAATCATACTTTGATTCTGCACGTACTTCACGAAATAAAGAGAAACAAGTTGCCGCTTCACAACAACAATCACAGGTGACCGGACAACAACAACGTTCCTCAAGCGCTGTTAGTGGTAGTAAGGGACAAGAACGACAACTTACGGGATCTGCTTTGAATAAGGGTAGGAACGATAACCCTTATGCGCGTCCTGGGCTGGATAAATGTTTTCGTTGCCAACAACCTGGTCATTGCTCCAATGAGTCTCCTAACCGGAGACAAGTGAATGTAGTAGAGGCTGAAGATGGTGAGTCAGACGTCAATGAAGATGAACCAAATTATGATACTTTAGATGAGTATGATGGTGCTGAATTTGCTGGATGTGACGATGGTGATCAGGTTAACTGTGTAGTTCAAAGGTTGTTGTTTGCGCCAAGGCAAGAAACCGATAAACAACGACACAATATCTTTCGTACTAGATGCACAGTCAACCAGAAAGTTTGTGATGTGATTGTGGATAGTGGCAACAGCGAGAATATTGTGTCGAAGGCCTTAGTCAAGAAGTTGCAATTGAAAACTAAGAAACATCCATCCCCTTACAAAATTGGGTGGATCAAGAAGGGTGCTGAGACTAAGGTGACTAAAATCTGCCGTATTCCATTCTCCATTGGCAAGTACTACCAAGATGAGACAATTTGTGATGTGGTTGAGATGGACGCATGTCATTTGTTATTGGGGCATCCTTGGCAGTATGATGTCTATTTTGGTGGCATGACCAAAAGATTGTGTTGGTACCTATAGGGGAAGAGCCTCCCAAGGCTTCTAAAGTAGATGGACGTTCTTTTCTTATTGTCCCTAGGGAGCAGTTCACTGATGCAATGAAGGAGTCGGGTGAAGTTATGGCACTCGTGGTTAAGAATGAGGGGGCAAAAGAAGATTCATCCATTCCTGAAGTGTTGCGACCACTACTGGCAGGATTTCAAGATTTGATTCTAGAAGAGTTGCCAGATGGCCTGCCACCCATGCTGGATATACAACATCATATAGATTTGGTTCTTGGAGCGAGTTTACCAAATTTACCACATTATCGTATGAGTCTGTCAGAGAGTGCAGAGTTACAGAGGCAGGTCGAAGAATTAGTTCGTAAGGGGCTGATCAGAGAAAGTATGAGTCCTTGCGCAGTTCCTGCTTTGCTAACACCAAAGAAAGATGGTACCTGGCGGATGTGTGTTGACAGCCGCGCAATCAATAGAATTACAGTGAAATATAGGTTTCCAATTCCGTGATTACATGATATGCTGGACATGTTGGAGGGTTCACAAGTCTTCTCCAAAATTGATTTGCGTAGTGGGTATCATCAGATTCGGATTAGACCTGGCGATGAGTGGAAAACTGCTTTCAAAACGAAGGAGGGGCTATATGAGTGGTTGGTTATGTCATTCGGGCTGTCTAACGCGCCGAGTACATTCATAAGATTGATGAACCAGGTTTTGAAACCATTTATTGGCGGTTTTGTGGTTGTCTATTTCGACAATATTCTGATTTATAGTCGTCGTAAAGCAGAACATATGGAGCATTTATGGGAAGTCTTGCAAGTTTTGCGTGCCAGCAAATTGTATGTCAACTTAAAGAAGTGTTGTTTTCTTACAGACATATTGTTATTTTTGGGGTTTGTTGTAGGAGCTGACGGTATTCGGGTTGATGAAGAAAAGGTTCGTGTTATCCGAGATTGGCCTACACCAAGGACTGTAAATCATGTTTGCAGTTTTCATGGATTAGCGACCTTTTACCGCAGTAGCATTGTGGCTCCCATTACCGAGTGTATGAAGAAGGGGAAATTTCAGTGGGGTCATGAGTAGGAGGTGGCCTTTGTTGTGATTAAAGAGAAGTTGTCCACTACTCTAGTGTTAGCGTTGCCAAGTTTTGAGAAGGTGTTTGAAGTTGAGTGTGATGCTTCTATCATGGGCATAGGGGCTATAATTTCTCAAGAGGGCAAACCAGTTGAATTTTTCAGTGAGAAGCTTAGTGAGGCAAGACAGAAATGGACCACATATGAACTGGAGTTCTATGCTGTGATTCGCGTCCTGAAGCATTGGAAACATTATTTAATTCAAAGGGAGTTCGTGATGTACAGTGATCATCAAGCCCTGAAATTTATAAACATGCAGAGCAGCTTGAACCACATGGATGTTGGGTGGATTTCTTTTTTGCAGAAATTTACCTTTGTGCTGAAACTAAGGGTGACCACGGTTTGGATTGTTCGGATTAGGCACTAAACTTAATTCGAACCGTGGTTCACGGATTGGTTAAATTCCAATCCGAACCGAACCGTGGCTAAACCTAATATTCAATAATAAATACAATTTCAATAATTAGATTAATGTGCAAAACTATAATAAAAACTTAAAAGAATAATATATTTAAATTTAAAACTAGTGTATAACTATATTCTATCTATATTTATATATCATTATATCATATAAATTATAAAATATATTTATAAATATTCAGATTAGCCACAGTTTGGCCACGGTTCAGTTTCACGGTTCGGATCGAATTTTTCAGGCACCAATCTGTAAACCAAACCGTTGCCAACGGATTTGTAGTTTTAAATCCACAACCAAACCATGACCAACGGATTAGCCATGGTTCGGATCGGTTCGGTTCGGATTCACGGATTTTTTAAACACCCCTAACTGAAACATAAGTCAGGGCAGTAGAATAAAGTTGCTGATGCGTTGAGTCGTCGAGTTGCTCTATTGACAACCTTGAGTTCTGAGGTGGTTGGTTTTGATTGTTTGAAGGAGTTGTATGAGACTGATGAGGATTTTTAGGCAATTTGGGTCAAGTGTAGTTCACGGCAACCTGCCGCAGAATTCTATATTCAAGATGGTTATTTGTTTCGCAGAAACCAGCTTTGTATTCCAAAATCATCTCTACGAGAACAAATCATTCGTGAGCTGCATAGTAGTGGTTTGGGTGGACACTTGGGCCAAGATAAGACAGTTGCACTAGTAGAGGAGCATTATTACTGGCCACAATTGAAGCGTGATGTTAGCAGATTTGTGCAGAGGTGTCCAGTGTGCCAAACAGCTAAGGGTCAGGCGCAGAATACTGGGTTGTATATTCCACTGCCCATACTAGAAAATATTTGGGAGGATTTGACTATGAATTTTGTGCTGGGACTTCCACGGACACAGAGGTATGGATTTTGTTTTTGTAGTTGTTGATAGGTTTTCGAAGATGGCACACTTTATTCCATGTCGGAAAACCTCAGATGCGATCCATGTGGCTAATCTATTCTTTCGAGAAATTGTGCGTTTGCATGGAGTCCCAATCGCTTACTTTAGATTGAGATGTTAAGTTCCTTAGCCACTTTTGGAGGACTTTGTGGAAGAAATTTGATACTTCTTTGAAGTACAGCAGCACTAGTCATCCTCAAACAGATGGGCAGACGAAAGTGGTGAACAGAACATTAGGAAACATGGTTCGGTGTATTTTTGGTGATAAACTGAAACAATGGGATTCAGCTCTTCCTCAGATTGAGTTCGCTTTCAACAGCATGTTAAATAGGTCCACTGGAAAGACGCCGTTTGAGATTGTCTATACCAAAGCATCGAAGCATGCCTTAGATTTGGTTCCATTGCCTAAGCTTCCTGGAGTGAGCATTGCAGCAGAAAACATGGTTGTTTTCTGAGAGGGTACAGAAAATTCAAGCCGAGGTCAAGCACAATCTAGAACAATCCAATGCCAAGTATAAGGCTGCAGCCGATAAGCATCGACGAGCCAAAGTGTTCAACGTAGTGACTTGGTGGTGGTGCATTTGCGCAAGACCAGATTTCCAATGGGAACGTATGGAAAGCTAACAAAGAGAAAATATGGACCATGTCGCATCACACGGAAAATTAATGACAATGTGTATGTGCTGGAGCTTCCTGATGATATGTTCATTTCTAATACTTTCAATGTGGCAGAGTTGTTCGAGTATCATCCTCCTGATGAGTCGCTTTATCCACAGTCCAACTCGAGGACGAGTTCTTCTGAAGTGGAGGGGATCGATGCAGAACAGATAGCTGATGAGCGTGGAACCCGTTTGGGGAATTTTATTAGGTGTTAAGACGGATTTGGATTGCTTTGATTTTTGGTAATTAGTAATTTTTAGTAACTAGGTTTCTTACCTTATTTATAGAGAAACTTTATTATTTTTGGCAGTTTCCTTATGTTGCTAGCTTTCCTTTTGTTTTTAGATTTCCTTGTACTATTAGAATTAGGATTTCTACAAGTTTCCTTTTGTTTTTAGATTTTCTTGTGCTATTAGGATTAGGACTTCTCTATTATAAATACATGTACTGCAGAGAGTAGATCACACATTCAATTATCAATACAAAATCAGATTTCTCTGCAACTTTTGTTTGCGTTTATCTTAACTTTGTGGATTCAAAGTTACCCTTGTTCATGCGCAAACAATTTCATAGCTTCCGCTTCGTCAACACATTTTTGCAAATAGGTGCTGTATGTGTAAGCGAGCAGAGGAAACGGTTAATCATCTTCTCCATCATTGCCCTAGAGCGAGGGAGGGATGGGATTTAATTTACGCTATTTTTGGTGTTCAGTGGGTCATGCCTAAGTCAGTGGCGAGCTGCGTTACTGCTTGGAATGGCTTTCGGGTGCGTCGTGACATTAGGCGTTCTTGGAGGGTTACTCCTCATTGTCTATGGTGGGCCCTTTGGAAGGAGCGGAACAAGAGAGCTTTTGAAGATATTGAACAGCCTTGGGGTGTTTTTAGATGCTCTGTTCTCAATTTTCTCTTCTTTTGGTCGGAGGACTTCTTTTGTTCTCCATCGGAGTCCCTTTTGACTTTTGTAGATAGTCTAAGAATTTGAATTTGTTTGTTGTGTTTGGGACGCGTCCCTCGTTTGGGCGCTTTTCTATGAATTTTTACTTATAAAAAAAAAAAAAAAAATTTTTGATTATCCTGATCTGCACCTCAATTACCATAAGATTGGAAAGGAGAGGGGGTGGATCTCCTTGTCTCAGCCCCCTTCAGCTCGCAAAGAATTTTACCTAAATGTCATTAACTGTAGCATAAAAGTGGTCAGTCGAGACGCATTTTCTAATCACCTTCTCCATTTAGCTCCAATTACCAATAAACTGATCAGATCTCTCTTGTTGTCCAACTTACAAACAAGTCGCAAGAACTTCATCTAAAATCTGGCAACCCACATTTGCATTTTGTGAATTAGGAATCAACTTTCTTTAGTCAGAATGCCAAAGCATTTGCAAGAAACTTGTTCCATAGATATGAGTTCTCCCTCCATTTTTTGGAATCAACATGATGAATGATGCATTAGGCATTAGGTTCCGCTTGAAGGACCTAAACTCAGAATTGGGGGAACACTGACATAAGGTCATCCTGGGCAATACTCCAATAGTGATGAAAAAGAGACATGGTGGCCCAGGTGCCTTATTTTGTTGCAACTCTTCAACACTTCCACTACCGCTTAGTGAATGTTCTTGCCAACTCTCCTGATCCTCCTCGTCTATAGAAATCAACTCAAGCCCCTCAATCTATGGTCTTCTATCATGATTCATGGGTATCCAGATATACCTTTTCATAGCACTAAATAATACCCTTTCTATCAGCACCCTTTACCACTCCTCTCCTCTTCATCAATTCATAACATATTGATGTGATTGAGTATTTGCCCTATAGTAAAAATTTCAAAGAAAGATGGTCTTCTAAACTTCAATTCCCACCTTTCAGCCATACAGCTATCGACTTCTGCCTTCAGCTGATCTCTTCCATGATAGGAATCTGCGCATTTGTCTTTTCCTCTTCTTTCCTAGCAATCTCCTCATAAACCCCCATTCCCTTCTCTGGAGTTCAATTGTCCAATTCCCTTATCTCCCTCAACTTTCCACCTTTCCTGACACAAGTTACTGAACTCCTCTAGGCCCTATCTTCTCAATTTAGACTTGAGCATCTTAAGCTTTATGGCCAACAGAAAGGTGAGAGAGCCTTCCATTCTATACCCCTGCCACCACTTCTTCACTCCATCAGCAAACCTGTTTCTTTCAATCACATTTCTCAAACTTGAATGGCCTCTTTCCACTATGAATCCCTACACAGTGAAGAAGAAGAGGCACATGATCTGAAATTGTTTGAGAAAGAGAAGACTGAATAACACCTGAATAATTCCCCTCCTGATTTGCTGAAACTACAGTCTTGGCACATGTGAAAGTTGCTCCTTTCAAATTTTATAGGTTGGTTGATTTATCATTTCATGCTACTTATCAAAAAATGAAAAAAAAAGAAATTCTCCATTTTTGCTACTGAGGAGGTAGTAAGAGACCCATCTGCCCCTCAACATAATCTTGGCCAGAACATTTAGTATATAACTGAAAAGGAAAGGACAGTCAATCACACACTGAAAATTTAAGCTCTTGATACAATAATTAAGAATGATTTGATGAGGCAGAAGTGGTAACATCATAAGCAGTCACTGAAGTTTCCAATTGTGTGGAATGGATGTGAAATGTGCAGAAATGAAACCCACTGGACATGTGCTAGATCGTGGAACTTGATTTAGTCCTCTAGAGTTATGGATGTTAGCTCGGCTGAAGTACCAAAAATTAATGAGGATGAGATTGTGGGGTTGGCACTCGGTCAACTCACAACAGTATGTAGTGAAGAAGGTGTTCCCTTGGAAACCTTGCTGGATTGACAATCAAATGCCAACTTGTTTCCTCGCCGTTTCTAGGTTTTACTGCAACGCTAACTTTATAGTTTGCTTCAAAAATTAGATCCTTGGCTGCCTATTGCAAAATTCTTCACATTTTGATGACCTTTTTCTTACTTATGGTCGTGGCTACAATGTTACTGCCTACCTACATGCCTTTTGCTGATAGTAGTCTTACTAATCTCCTCAAAATATGCATACAAGTTGCTGAAATGTACTATTCTGCACTTTAGCAAGGTTGAAGAGGACTTCTGTCCTGCTGAAATTATGTTTATGAGTCTTTATTCAATGTTTTTTTTTTTTTTACTTAAATGCTTGATAACGACTGAGATTCGCCCACGTACTCCTTGTGATACAATAATGCTCTGTGAGGGTTAAAGTAGGTGTGTCAGATGTAGTCTTCTCTTATAGTCTTGTAACCTCTAGCCACATTCCTTGTTAATATGCATTGTAATTTGTCCCATATTTTCTTAGTTGTTTCCTAAAACGAGACTTTGGCTGACATGAGGCTTCATAGAATTGATGAACTATTGACATTGGAGTGGTATTCTTTGTTTTTCATTTTTATTAGGGATGGGTTTAAGCATGCTTTTGAAGTTTCAATCGAAATATTATATTTAACCACGATTTGTAATGAAGAATATTGCAAACTGTGCCCATTTTTTAGTGATTCGATCTGACTGCAAAATTGATTTGTGTGTTATGATTCTCCATTGGAATATTCACAGAGAAAACAGTACTCGCACAAGTTGGGTTGCTGAAATTATATCAGACTTGGTCCTTGTACACATCTTTTACTTGCAGGATAATCTGGACAAACCATATCATGAATACAAATGATGGAAACAACACCAACCTTGAGAGATGCCTTGACAAGTCACAAAGATATTGTTTTAACATGACAAAATTAACAAGTTATCTACAGATCTAAAGCACCGAGTATTGCTAAATCAACTTTCTACCATCACCCTTTTAGTAAAGCTTCAGTCCAACTCCAGCAAATCAGGCAACCAACATTAGGGATCATTCCATGCAAAACAGACCTGTGGGTGTCTTTGTAGTCAACGAAACTTCAATCAGTGAATTTAAGTAGCATAATGATATTAAAAATTTGGGAGAGAACACTTTGAGATCTAGAATTAAGCACTCTACCAAATTTTGGTCTTGGTAGGTAGATGTCAGCTTGCTTGTGTGGACATCAGCCATTTGGACAAGAACAACAGTAACTCCTTGAGTTCTCTTCTATAAATACATACATTTATTTTTGGGGGCAAGACTTCTAGCAGTATTATTCACTCAAATCATTTTATTTGCTTAGATACCAACTTGCAATTTAATAGAATAGAATTTTAGTGGAGAAAGGATTAAATAATAAGAGGATGTGTGTAGAACATTTAAATCAATAAGTGTGGCCTATGAAATGAGTTAGTAATCAGAGATTATCAAACTGTATTCATAATTTATAATAAGCAGAAAAATGCCAAGGGGGAGGTGATGGGGGTAGGTAAGGAGGGTTCTGTAGGTATCACCTGAATTTTGTTTCCTGAATGAACACCTGATTTTTCAATCAATGTTGTTTTATGCCATTTAATATCACTGTCATAATATTATAATATTTGCAATAGTGGATGGAAGCTACTAAGATATAAATATTTGGATCTAATTATAAACTGTCTGGTTCCTGTTACTATCCCTCGTTGAATTTTGACAGAAGAAAAATTACTTTAATGAATTGGTTGACTGAATAATGATTGCTTCTTATAAGCCTGGTTCAATTTGTTTTCTTTAAGGATTACTATAATCATTACTATTATATTTTTGTTGGTATTTTATATCAGGATGGAAGGAAGGTGTGCATTAGCTCCATCCAACAGGTAGAATGGTCATTCCTTTCTGGATAGTAGATCCGGTGAATTCTCTTATAAAACGCATTTAATCAAGTCTAATGTTTGCAGCTTGATTTTGCTGTAACTATCTCTGCATTGCTTGGTGTTCCCTTTCCTTTCGGAAGGTGCAGTGTAAGCATCTTGTCAATATTAACTTCTTGTATCATAAACCCTATTTCATATGTCATATCATTGCATGATCAATTATTTTATAATAGTGTACAATATGTTTTGATATTATTATATCATTTCCCTTTACATGATATGCTTTTATACTCCCTTTAGAGTTGGTTTCTAGTATATAATTTTATAATATTTTATGATATCAGAGGAGAAATTGTAAATCCTTGGAGCTTTTATTGTCTTTTGTGGATAACTTGGGGGTATAGCTTTTGACTTTTCTATTGTTTTTGGGATGCACTCCCCTTTTGAGTGCTCTTCTATGAAATCTTACTTATCAATATATATATATATATATATAATGTTCTGATATCTTTTATATCAGTTCTCTTTATATGATATGCTTTTATACCTCCTGTATTGATTCTTAGAGTGGGCGAGTCTTTAAATTCGTTTAGACATTCCTGTTCCAAGTAGATGCTTTATATGCAAGAAGGTTGCTTTTTTGGTGGATCTTCTATTTTCTCCCCAAGTTATGTGGGATCTTTTTGCTCTTCTTTTTTCACTTTATCTCAGGGCCTTGTTGGTGATGCCTGAAACAGTATTTGTGGTGTAGGATGGCCCTTTAACTTGTATTTCAGCCTTTTGTTCATGCTGAAATGAGAGAAATGTATGACTGGAAAAGGGTGTTGCGTGCTATATTATGGGGCATTTTGAAGAATAAAGGGATTCTGAAGATATGGAGAGGTCAACTGGAAAGTTGAAATTATATATCTTGAGAAGCTTTTTCTGTAGAGAACTTTGAATGCAAAAGCTTTTTCTTTTCATTTTAAATCTTTGGAGAGATTTTGGTGTTTGGCTTGGTCGCAGACAGGTAGACAACCCATTTTTACAAATGTTATGCCATTTCCTTTATTTTATTAGGAATCTTTTATACATAGAAAGTAAAAGTTGTTTGTGATAACATTTTTCTGGATTCCGAACTATAGACTTCCAAAATCTTATAGCGAAATGAAATGAAGTTCAGTGTCACAGACTTCTGTTGATATCATTAAACATGGAACACTGCATTCCACCTAGATCTTGTTTAAACATCTGGTTAATTCAGATAATTTGCATTCCACCTAGACTGTGTTTAAACATTTGGTTAATTCAGATTCTCTTGGAAGATGAGTATCTAGGAAATACAGATACTTCTACAAAAGTGACGTACCCATATCATGTCCGTATCGGATACTGATACTCCTCGGATACTTCGATACTCGTAGATACGTATCAGATACTTCCTAAACGTATCAATAATTTTAAAATATATATTTTTTATTTTTAACACGTATCCGATACTTTTAAGATATTTCAGAACACATTTTTAACAAGTTTTGAACATTAAAGTGTAACTTTTCCAACAACAATATCATAGGAAAATTGTTAATAAAAGTTTAAAATTTATTTTAAAAAGAAGTATTAAGATATATATCATTATTTAGTACAAAATTTATCCATGCAAATTATGCAATATGACTCTTATTTTACTTATTAATCATAATATTTTATAAAAGAAATGTTAATAACAATATATGTAACATAAAATCAATTTTTTGTATGTATAAAACAATTTATTATTTTTATATTGCCGTACCCGTATCCTATTTTTTTATAGATTTATTATATCGCCATACTCGTATCGTGTCGTATTCGTATCCATGCTTTCTAGTTGAGTACCCGTATCTAGGAAACACGGATACAAATACAAGAGTGACGTACCTGTATCGTGTTCGTATCGGATACCGATACTCCTCGGATGCTCGAAGATACGTGTTTGATACTTCCTAAACGTATCAATAATTTTAAAATATATATTTTTTATGTTTAGCACCCATCCGATACTTTTAAGATACTTTAGAATACATTTTTAACTAGTTTTGAACATTAAAATGTAACTTTTCCAACAACAATATCATAGGATAATTGTTAATAAAAGTTTAAAATTTATTTAAAAAAGAAGTATTAAGATATATATCATTATTTAGTACAAAATTATGCAAATTATGCACTATGACCTTTATTTTGCTTATTAATCATAAAATTTTATAAAGAAATGTTAATAACAATAGGGTAAAGTGCAACCCTCCCTCCCCCCCCCCCCCCCCCCCCCCCCCCCTCACTATTGATTTGTTGCAATTAAGGACATACCCATCACAAAAGACAAATTTATCCATTCTTATTAAATTTATTCTTTATTATTAAATTATCTTTATTATACCATTTACCTTAATTTTATTATTGGTATCGATTTATCATAACAATAATAAAAAAATATACAAAGTTGTAATTACTACCAAATATAGCCATTTTCTAAAATGATTAACTTATTATTAAAACTTTACTATTTATAACAAAATTCCCAGTTTAAACTTTTTACCATAAAAAATACCTTTTTTTTCATACAATATATTAATGAAAATTAAGAAATTACTTAAATGAAAAAGTACCTTCTTTTTCATGCAGTATATTCAGGAAAAATTAAGAAATTGCCTAAATGCTTTAAAAAGAAATTAGTTAAGCTTTTTATTAAAAACATTAATTTCAAGAATTAAAGGTAAATTTATACAAATTTGATGGAGAATATGTCATCAGAATAGTATGATTTTTTTTAATAAGAAAAATGGGTAAAGTGTAATTCAACAAGAAAGGGCATTATGGTCATTTAATGAAAAATAACTAGGCATGGGGGGCTTTTTGTGACAAAATGTGATAGTTCAGGGGGTTGTGTACAAAATATAGTTTAGGGAGGTTATTTGCAAATTTGAACATAGTTTAGGGGGGTTTTTTGAACTTTACCCATAACAATATATGTAGCATAAGATCAATTTTTTGTATGTATAAAACAATTTATTATTTTTATATTGCCGTATCCTACCATACCCGTATCCTATTTTTTTTAGATTTGTCGTATTGCTTTACTCGTGTCGTATCCGTGTCTTGTATCTGTATTCGTATCCATGCTTCCTACCTCAGTATGCTTACAATCAGAAATCTGTTTTACTTACGATGCTCATTTTTTTTTTAGGTGAATGAAAAACTTATAATGCTCATTCTTATAAGAGTATCATGTATTCTTAGTATAGCAACCAAAGCTTTTGAAGATTGATTTAAATTATTTTAGCCTTTTTTTGGTACGTAATGTAATTTTATAAACTATTAAACCGCATTACAAGGCTATAAGCGGCATTCCCCAAGGTATAACAACATGAGAAAAGTAGACCTATTATAGTTAGGCTTTACAAGATTTACATCAATTAACATTGGAATGGTTTGGAGGATCCACCAACAACTATATGAATTGAAGCATATACAAAATGAGGCCCTTGTAAACCCATTAATGTCTTCCAAAAGGTCTGTAGCCTTGAGCTTGATCAAATAGACATTCGCAAAACAGAGGGAAGCAAAGTAAAACCAGAGGCCCCACAAAGACCAACTGCAGCTGCAAGAACAACACAGTGAATGGGTTAGTGTAGCCTTGAGATTAAGGGAGTTTCCATTCCCCGACAATCCACAAATTGCTAGAGGAGCTGGGAACCCCTGCAAATGAGCACAGCCAACACGGGACAAGATTCACTATATCTCTTTGAATTTAGAGTTCACCTGAAAATCTGGGTCTGATCATATGCCACATAGAGTTCACCTGAACATCTGCACCTGTTGGCACCCAAAAGACTGCATCTTGACTACTGTTATGTGGCATGATTTGAGGCGTACTGGCTGTTATATCAGCCATCCCAGAAGACACAGATCTGATTTGCATACTCATGTTATCTCTAAGCTTAAGGATCTTACTCCAGCCCCAGCTGCCATTCTAGGGGGCTTAATACCTATATTTCTACCTTCAAAGAGGAAAGTTCTAACCCACTGCACCCATAGAGAATCTGTTAGTATTTGGTATAAGTTCCACAGGTGTTTAGTCACAATAGTTGGATTCCAGGTCCTTATAACAATACCTCCTCTGTTTTGGGCAACCATCTATCTTCCCAAGCTACTTTGGCACACCAAGATTGCAAACCAGACCTGTTCCAAAAGAAGTTTTTCTCTGATTACTAGAGTTTAGGATTTTTTCGGGAGGATAAAAACTGAAGACAAAAAGACCTGAATGGCAAAATGAATCGAGTTGATTAATTGGAGTCTACCAGCATACGAAGCCACTTGGCAGTCCTTTACTTATCCTGGAAGTGATTCTGTAAACTAGCACATGTCATTAATTGCATTCCACTAGCATGTGTCATTTTTCTTTCATTAGTAAATGGGATTTTAATATAAAAGATTTATTGATTTAAAAGTACGTGTCATTATCTTTTATTTTAGAATTTGTATATAGATTTGGGAATACTGAATTGACAATTAGCTTCCTACCATTCTGCTGTGCCTCTTCACTCTCCTTTGACCTGATATATTTCTTCTTCTGAAATAGCACTTATGATTTTGATTTCTTTTCAGCATTGGGCGCGTTAATCCTGAACTGTATGCTTTGGTTGCTGGTACATGGAATCTGGAAAGTTCCTATGTGGGTAATTGCCAAAATCAATTAAATTTGGAAGAATGGATGCAAAATTATGTCAATGTACTCTGCATCAATTCTTGGCAGGTATCTTTGTGTTGGTCTTTATTATTTTGGAGTTTCATTCAGCCATCATTTTGTCATCAGCCTTCATGCAGTTGAGTTAGACTTGAAATCATGGATACAAAAAACTATGAATTGATAATAAACTGGTCAAAGTGTCTTATACGTACTACTAGCCTACTAGGTTCGACAATGCTGCTTTTAAGAATTTATGCTTTACAGTTCATTACTTTTTTTCTTGGCAAGTCTTTTTTTCCTTTTCTATTAGTTATTTGTCATTGTAGTATAGGGATTTTTAACACGTGCAAAAATATCTTGTAACTTGGTTTTGTGCAATTAATTGTTGGCTTCTGTGTTGGTGCTGGTGGGGCATGTGTAAAAAAATTATTATAGCTTTACGAGTTTCTCTAATTTAGTTGGCTATGATTTCCTCAGATGTATATGGATATCATTTAGATTTTACTTTTAGATAGTAACTTAAAAGATATTTAAAACTACATAATTCTAAGATGTGCTTACGAGTTATGTCAAAGAATCATCATTTTATTGTCATCATCACAAATGTGGTCTTTATTGTTGTTGTCTGCTTCAAGACAAATATTGCTTTGGATGCTCTTGCTCAATGCAATATAAAGTTGTTGGTGATTTTTCTCTTATTAAATAAAGTTATGGACAATCTTGCATAACAACTAAGGGGATACAATTCAATAGATTAATCATTACTATCGTGCGTCTCGTTTTTAACACCTTGTGTTATGTTGTGACCCGAATTTTGTTTCGGAACGCAACCCGGTTTTGGACCCAGATTAGGACTCTCTTGTAGCCGATATGAGGGCATCTAAGGTTTGGAGTGGGATAACGAGAGAAAACATTGAAAACACGGAAAGAGAGAAAGAGAGCGAGAGCTAGGGTTTAGGGTTGAAATTTATAATCTCCTGATTTTCGCATAATGAAAAATTTTGTTGGATCTTCGCCGTGGACGTAGGCACATCGCCGAACTATTTAAATTCTTGTGTTTTGTGTGTTGTGCTTGTTTCGTGATTGTGCTTCGTTTGCGACTGTTTGTCACAACAAACTGGTATCAGAGCTTTTGGTTCGAATCTGGGATGTCGACCAAGTTTATGGAAATCGAGAAGTTTAACGACAGGAACGACTTCAACCTATGGCGGGTTAGGATGCATTTGTATGTTTTTTAAACTCAACATTAATAATTTTAAGAGACCTATAGATTTTTCAAAAAAGTTTGGGAGGGCCAAAGTAGATTTTTTTCAAACCCACCATTAATAATTATCTAAAAAAGGCCTATAAACAAAAAATTTCAAAAAAATTGTGGGGGCGCCATTGCTCACCCTTGGCTCTGCCCTTGCTTGTTAGCAGCCTTAGATAAAAAATTAGAGGCCGAATTTCTTCAAATGATAATGTTTGGAAAATTAACTTTATATGAGGAGTAATTACAGAGGGTTTTACTGTGCAGAAATTACAAAATATCTAATCAACAAAGTCTTGTCCCAAACTCTTGGGTGCATTCAAATCATTTTTTTCTATTTCTTTTCTTTGTTAGGCTAAAATTAAAATTTTCAACAGTTTATATAACAATTGCATGTTTGAGATAGAGATTAGAACTTTACTAAATAAATTGAATTTTGGTGTCAATTCCAAAATCAAGTGCTTTCGAGGATTTCGATTTTATTGATTAGTGTGGAGGATCCCTTTAATGTTTTCCTGAGAATGACTTGGTAATGCATATTTGTACTTGGTATGTTCTCCATTGGAATTAATTGTTAAACAATAAAAATGATTGATACAGACACTTAAAAGAACAAAAGTTGACAATGAATTGTGACAGTTGTTTTTAGAGTATAAGAGCTCCTTGTAGTTGTAGTCTGTTTGGTCATGATTTAACTATTTTTACTATATAACAATAAAAATGATTTATATAACAATTGCATGTTTGAGATAGAGATTATAACTTTACTAAATAAATTGAATTTTGGTGTCAATTTCCAAATCAAGTGCTTTCGATGATTTCGATTTTATTGATTAGTGTGGAGGATCCCTTTAATGTTTTCCTGAGAATGACTTGGTAATGCATATTTGTACTTGGTATGTTCTCCATTGGAATTAATTGTTAAACAATAAAAATGACTGATACAGACACTTAAAAGAACAAAAGTTGACAATGAATTGTGACAGTTATTTTTAGAGTATAAGAGATCCTTGTACTTGTAGTCTGTTTGGTCATGATTCAACTATTTTTACTATTTTGAAGTGTGAGATATATTCACATCAGTAGTGCCCGACTGATTGAAATTATACCAGTGTTGCAGACTAGTTGTCTCAATTATGAGACAATATTTTGCTGTACAGAGGCAATAATTATGGATACATGTACCTTTACTAATCAGTTGATACATTAGCGTGAACCAATGATACATATTTGTATCCAATTAAGATTTTTTAGTTGTAAGATACTTTTAAGAAGCATTGATAATTATATTACTTAGTAGAGTTCTAAAGATCAATTTTTTTTTTCCTTTTGGGAAAAATTTCTCTCATAAATGAATTTACATTAGTTTCATGGTTCGCCGTTGAACCGGCCAGTTCGCAACGGTATCGCTAGGGAGTGCCGGTGAGTTCCGGTATACACACGAGTAATGACCGGTTCAATAAGAACTGACCGATTTTATAACTGAACCGGTCGTTACAGCCTTAAACCGGACGGTTCTATTAAAGAACCGGCAGCTTCATTTGTTACTTAAAAAAAATTTACTTTTAACAGCCCATTCTTTAAGAGAACCAGGCTTAATACTTTAAGACGGGTCAATCCTTACATTTTAGCATATAACCGGCTCAACTCACTTATTATTTCTTTACTTGTACTCATATAGATGGTTTTATACTTATCTATCCTCGCAACTTCTTCACTTCTATCCAATGTGGGAATCACATTACCAATATAACTATGACCAGAAAATGCCAAGTGCCAACAGCTCCCCCTCATCATAACTCTCTTTTCCAAGTACATTTCTTCCTTGTTTTAAAATGTTGTACAGTATCATCTCTTGCAACCATGGTTGAAGTAAAACAATCCTCTGAAGAGCAAGGAAGATGCACAAAACAAGTATAATATTCATGGAAACTGAAAAGTGAAAAAATTGCTTATTTGTAGAATACATAATACAAATTGAACATAAATCTCATTAAGAAAATTTATTTTATACACAGACAAAATCATTTACCTTTTATATTTTATTTAATTTTTCAATTTTAATTTAAAATTCAATAAAATTCACTGAAAATGCATATTTATTGAATTATGTTATAAAAAAGCGTGTATCAGTGCACTTTGAGCATTGTGTACATGGTTAAAAAAAATTCATGATTGCGATAGCTGATTCTGTTATGTAACGCCGATATGGAATTGATTCTGTTACGCAACGACTACGAACTATGATTATTTGTTAACTGAATGGTAAATGAAAGATACATATGATATGGATACGTGATGCATGCGTGATCACATCTTAAAAATCTTAGTATCATTCATTTCTATGTCAGCAATGGGGAAAAAAAAGGATAGTGACTCCCGTATGATGAGTTTCTTTTTATAGGCATACGTACTTTAATTGATCATGATTTGGTCATAACATTCCTATGGTTTCAATTAATTTTTTGGATGGTGAAACAAATTTTGTACATGCTTCATTACATTATGCAAATTGAATAATTTGAATTCGTGTTGATTTGTTCCTTTGTAAGCAACTTCTAGAACTATTTTTTTCATTGAACAGGGCCAACCTATTTCCAATATATTGAGAAGGCAAAATTAAATTTCTTATTCAACAAAGAGAAAAACACATTCAATTCCACTCTCTCCCTCTATCTCTCTCTCCCCTCTCTGTCTCCAACGGTTTTTGATCTCGCCGACCAGCAAACCACTATCACCACCTTCGATGGACGATTTCGCCGCCCAGCACACCACCATCACCAACGACAACCGTTGCCAATTCTTGGACTGGGCCAAGTCTCTCTCTCTCTCTCTATGCTCTCTGTCTCCAACGGTCGACCATCTCACTGACCAGCACACCACCATCATCGGCGAAAACCATCGCCGATTCTTGATTCTTGACTGGGACCCTACTCGGCAAAAGTTAGGGTTAGATTGGAGCGATTTGGGAGATTCCAGTGGAATCACAACTTATCGACATCGATCACCACAAACCACTAGGATTTCAGTGGGCTTGATTCTTGATTTGGGGATAGACAACTACTGCAACTCACATCTGTCAAATACTCGCTGGAACCCTAAACCGTCACTACCATCACCTAATCTTTGGGTCGCCACAAAGGACACAACTTACAAGTCCAGCAATCGCTGATCTTAGCAACGACGACCACTAACTGCCATACCCTAGGGTGCGGTGGCATGTTCGACTCGAGTACTTCCAATTTTCCCCACTGCAACACTGCAACCTGCGACAACTCGCCGGAAAATGATACGGATTTCTTCTTCCCCTCTGCTTAGTTTTTTATTTCTTTTTGTATATATTTTCTGATAGTTATAGTTATATATTCTCTGATTATTGCACATACATTAATTCACAACATCACTTTGATTTGTTGTTCAGAGTTTTATTCATATTGTTCATCGTTTTGCATATTGTCATCTTTTTTTCTATTATTCATTCCTTGATACTGTAGGCACAACAAATAGTCTCAGTCAGTATATATACAAGACATATAGGTGCAGAGGTCTGAATTTTGGGTATATTGCTCATCATATTATTGGTACTATTAATAAGAGTATTATCAATATTATTATAATAATATTATTATTTTGTTATTAGTATTTGTTGTTGGATACCATTCTCATGTTCTAATGTTCATGTGATACTTTTAATAGGATGTGTGTTAGCCCGTAAAAGATTAAAAGTTTTTCCTTCTTAACACCAATTAGTTTTAGGTGAGATGGTGGCTTGAGATCCGACAAGTGGTATCAGAGCTAGAGGTCACGGGTTTGACTCGCGTGAGTGCCATCTCGCAGGGGAGTGTTGGTGGATACCACTCTCATATTCTAATGTTCATGTGGCACTCTTAATAGGATGGTGTTCGCCCGTAAAAGATTAGAAGTTTGCCCTTCTAAACATCAATTAGTTTTAGGTGAGATGGAGGCTTGAGATTTGACAAGGTAGTGAAGGATTTAAACTTTAAAGTTACACTAATTTGGAGTAGATGGTTGTTAACATGGTATCAGAATCAAAGGTCTTGAGTTCAAACCTCATTGTCACCTTGATAATTAAAATTGAAACACGTGTTGGACCAAAAGAAGGCCACACGTGAGGGGGCGTGTAAAATGATTGAAATATTAAAGTTACACCCTTTCTAATAGCTTAAGCTTTTGGAGTAGATGGTTGTTAATAGTATTATTACTATATATTTTTATACGTAGTATTTTCTAATTATTTATTCCTTTTATCTTGGCTCTTCCGTTGCTGGTATCCAAGGCTGGATGTGAAAAGGAGGTGGGTTAGTGTCAAAAAGACAACCGACTGTAAAACCTATGTCAAATCTTTGATGAATTCTCACTCGAGTAAAAAATATAGTAAGTCACAAAAAATTAGGCTAGCAACATGGAACATAGGAACATTAACCGGTAGGTGCAATGAACCATTCAATACCTAAAAACGAAGAAAAGTGAACGTAATTTGCTTACAAGAAATTAAATGGAAAGGAGAAAAAGCTAGAGAGATTGGGGAGGTATATAAGCTTTTCTATTCGGGAGGAAAAGACACCAACAAAATGGAGTAGGCATAGTAGTTGATCACTTCTTGAGGGATAAAGTAGTATAGGTGAGAAGGCAAGGAGATAGATTAATGACTATTAAAATTGTGCTAGATGAACATATCTTGAAAACAATAAGTGCGTACACTCCTCAAGGAGCATTATATGATATTACAAAGAAACTTTTTTGGGACTCGTTACCAAATCATGAGAGCATTTTCATAGGCGGTGACTTTAACGGGCATGTAGGAGTTGATAGGATGGGATTCACACGAATCCATGGAGGGTATTGGTTTTGGAGAGCGAAATGAGATAGGAGAAACACTTTTGGATTTTGCAAAAGCATGAGTTAGCTATAACTAACACTCTTTTTTTAAAAAAGAGGAGCATTAAATCACATTTAAAAGTGGAATGAGCAAAACACAAATTGATTATTGCTTGTATAGAAGAAGTGATTGGGCTTCATGTAAAGATTGGAAAATGATTCCCAGGGAGAGCCTCACAAACCAACATTGCATACTAATCTTAGACATTAATCGAAGGATTCAAATATAAAAGAGCAAGAAAGGGACGGAAGAACATTAAGAGGAAGGAACTAAAAGGAAGTAAAGCGATCATGTTTAAAGAACAAATATTAAGAGATAGGCAATGTGATTGGAATGATGATGTAAATAACTTGTGGTGCAAAATGGCAAATTATATTAGGAATAAGGCGAAAGAAATTTTGGGTGAAACTAAAGGAGAGAAGTTCATTAAGAAAGAGACATGGTGGTGGAGCGAGGAACTGCAACAAATAATTAAACAAAACGGAGAAGCTTTAAAGCATGACAAAAAAGTAAACTACAAGAAGACTTAGGCATGTATAATAAACTCAAAGGTGAAGCAAAGAAGATAGTAAGTAAAGCCAAACAAAGCTCACTAAATGCCTTTTTTGAAAAACTAGGCACAAAAAAGGGTGAGAAAAATATTTATAAATTAGCAAAAAATAGGGATAGATCAACTAAAGACCTAAATCAAATTAGATGTATTAAGGATATAAACAACACAATATTAGTCAAAGAAAGTGACATATTAAATAGGTGGATGAATTATTTTCAAAATCTATTAAATGAGGAGTACCCTAGAGAAGAAGTAGAAGGAAACAAAGTTTTTTTTTTTAGCCTAAGGAAACGAAGTTAACAGAGGAATGATAGATAAAATCACTAATAAGGAGGTAGAGGACACTCTTAAGAAGATGGGGAGTAAATTACGGTAGGTTTGGATTATTCTAATAGAGGCTTGGCAAATGTTACCATAGGTAACGTAGGAGTTGAGTGGCTAACAAAGTTTTTTAACAACATTCTAAAACAAGGCATGATGCCAAATGAATGGAGAGAAAGTACGGTTGTACCACTTTACAAAAGTAAAGGGGATATACAAAATTGTGGCAATTATAGAAGAATTAAATTAATAAGTCATACAATGAAAATACGGGAAAGATTTATAGAGCAAAGACTGAGTAAGGAGGCCATGGTATCGGATAACTAATTCGGATTCATGTCGGGGAGATCAACGATGGAAGCTATATACCTACTTAGGCAATTAGTTTAAACATGTAGGAGTATGCAACAAAACTTACATATGATTTTTATAGATTTAGAAAAAGCATATGATAGGGCCCCAAGAGATATAATTTGGTGGGCTCTACAAAGAAAACAAGTCCCCTTACAAATTATAAAAGAAACATCCAAGATATGTATATGAATATTAAAACCAAAGTCCATATCACTTTTGTGACCCTAGTGAGTTCGCTATAAATGTAGGATTGCACCAAGGGTCTATGCTAAGCCCATATCTATTTGCAATAATCTTAGATGAAATAACAAAAGACTACCAAAATGAGATTCCATTGTGCATGATGTTTGCCGATGACATCGTGCTCTTGGATACCTCTAAAGAGAACTTAGGAATGAAACTAGAGGTGTGGAGAAATGTTCTAGAAACGAAAGGATTGAGAATAAGTTGAACTAAAATTGAGTATATGGAGTGTAAATTTAACAAAGATTCGGATATTGATAATATAGTGATAGCACTTTAAAACCAAAAGGTCACTCAAAACAACTAATAGGTACCTAGGACTGATCATAAAAAATGGAGAGAGAGATACCGATATAACTAGTAGAATTGGTGCAGATTGGACAAAATGGAGGCAAGCTAGTGGGATAGTGGGATATTATGTGATAAAATAATAACATATAAGTTAAAAGAAAATTTTTATAGGACTGTTATTAGACCAACTATGTTGTATGGAGTGGAGTGTTGGGCACTAAAAAAGTGACAAGGACAACGCCTTCGTGTAGCAGAAATGAGAATTTTGAGATGGATGATTTGTTTTTTCTTGAATATGTTGTTGTATTAGGAAAATATAAGACAATAGTGTATAGAAAAGGAGTGAAATAACCACCCAAAAAGACCAAAGGCATACCAATGGCCATACAAGGAAAAGCTTAAGAGGTGGATGATTGGAGTGTAACTAGAAAATTTGGACACATATATAAAGACCTAGAGACTCACCGGTGAAACGAAGGAAGACTAGTTGTAATAGAAGGTAAGAGACGGAGAGGGCATCCAAAAATAACATGGGACGAGGTTATTAAAAATGACTTTAAAACATTAAACATAGAAGGGGAAATGACATGTAATAGAAGAGAGTGGAGGGAGAGAATTCATGTGGTTGACTCCATTCATATGGGGTTAGGCAAGGATGATGATGATGATGATTCAACAAAGAGTAGGCAAGAATAAATTTTGTTGGGTGACAAGTTTAGAAGGGCTTGTAGTAAATGAAAATTAATTTTGAAAAAAGCGCTATTATTGGAGGAAAAATTTGAAATGACCTCTAAACTCTTAGCCTTTCTAATGAAATATTCTACAATCATTTTTAAAAATTATCACATGGATAGTGTGCAAATTTTATGTATCAGTGTTATGAAACAATTTTGTGGGGCACTTCTTGAACTTTTTTTTTTGACAAGTAAGATTTCATTAAAAGGAGCTCAAAAGGGGAGCGCATCCCTAGAACAGAGGCAAGACAAAGAAGGTCTGCTGGACAATCAGAGAATCCACAAAATTCACTATATCCCCCACTAATTTACAGTTCCATCTCTGCACCCAAAAAAATAAAGTATATAAAATAGAGAACTTAATCACCTAATCCGGAACTTTGACTCCATCAAAAGATTGTTTGTTTCGTTCGCGCCACAACCCCCACCATAAACAAAGAGGCGCCACCCTCCAAGCATTTCAGGCTTGCCTCCTCACTGCACCCCCTCTCCAAGCCTCAAGCATGCTCTGTGGGATCTCCGGCATAACACAATGGATGCCAAAAGGAGCAAAAAGCATAGCCCAACTGTCTCGAGCTAATGGACAATGCAAGAGAAGATGACTAACTGACTCTTGCATTTAACCAATTTGTTGTGATGATTAGCCTAACTCCTAGAGTGAGGTTAGGGATAAGCAAATCCTCACAACATCCCGCATTAGCAGCACCATTGCTGAATGTGTGATTTCTTTGTTGTTGTCCTAAAACTCGTTCAGCTTCTTTTCTTTCGACAAGTATATGTGGCTGGATAGTTCATGAAGAATTTTCCTGCACAATTTGATCACAAGGACATTGTGGATTATTGAGAAATAAATAAAAAGGATGAAATCTTTTAAAGAGTTCAAACACATGCAATGGTTGAAGGAAAATATATAAAATGATGTGACTAGTTGGAATTCGATTGTAGGGAATCAACTTCACCTGAATACGATGAAATGAACATCCATCCAGGGAAATTAGTACAATGTTCACTCCTTGATATTTTGCGAAAAGTAGTGTTCTTTTTTACTCTTTTACTGATTATGACGTTCACAATGAGATTTTGATCTTGGTTCATCTCAAACAAAAGCCAAAAAATAAAATAAAAATGGAGAGCACATCTGGTTCATTTTGGTTTTTTTTTCTCTCACATAACCAACTAATGAGTAGGGGCTATGGATGAGATTCTATTAGAGGTTGTGATCTGTCTATTAGAGATATTTTTTTTTTTCCAAACATCATGTATTAGAGTCAGCAACTTTCTATCACATTGTTGAAGTATTAGCAGGTTGCATTTTTTCACCAAGACACTCTTCTTTTCAAGTTACCATTTTTTTTGATGACACGTGGTTTTATTTATTTAGGTGAAGAGATACATCGATGTCTATTCAGCTTCATCAGTCATTGGATTTTCAAACGAAGATTTGCTGCATGTATCGAGCATTTATTCTCAAGCAGAAGACGATCAGTCACATATCAAGAAGGAATTACTGCCGTATGACAACGAAACCTGTTATACATCAATACCTTCTCTTAAGAGGCAAATTGATGCATATTCTAAATTCTTGGAAAGTGTTGCTGAGCTAGCACGTTCCAAATGGACTGAGTTCAATTTAAAGATGATGGGCATTGGTTTTGGCATTATGATGACTTCACTTATAATCCATTTTCTTGCCATCAAGAAGGTGGAAAAGCTGTTGGATGTTTCTGTTCCTTCCCATGGGCATTCTAAAATTTCCTTTTGGTCGTTTTTTGCTTGTATTGTAGTAGCAATGCGTGCGTTCAGCTTCCTTTCAAATAGCTATATTTGTAAGTCCTGACGTTTTTTAGTTTTTCATGACTGTTCTTGATGTAAATTATCTTTTTGTTACTGACCATTTCTGTTTTTTAATTTATTTTTATTTTCTTGACATCAGTGGAAGAAGGAAAAGTTGCAAGTTTTCTGTTGGCAACATCTGGGATGCTCAGCTTACGCTATTCAATAATGAAAAAGAAGATGCTGTTGGAAGTAGGTAGTTTACTGTGGGTGTTGCTTTTCTTTTGTCTGTAACCAAACTGTTGATTTATTGTTGTGCTTTATATTATGCTGACAGATCTTTTGAAGGACTTTGCCTTCTGAGCTAATTTTTCCAGTGATTTATTTTCAGGCAATAGTGTTTGTTCTGTTGATCTCCATCCTCAGATTTACTATTGAACTTGGGCTATCAAAGCAGGCTGTCAGTTCTGTATTATTGAACATTTGTCCACCTTGGATGCTTGGGATTGCCAAAGACTGTCCTATTTGGATTTATATAGCTGAAATTGTGCCAACACTATCTCTGATTCTATTGGCATACATGCTGTACAAGAGTGTTGTTTGCAGCTCTTGTCAGGGGATTTTGAAGTATGTTATTATAGGAACCATTTTTTGTTATATACTTGTAGCAGTGAACTGGGCTTTAGAAAGTAATATACTGAACCTGTCTCTGGTGCTGGAAGGCGCTAAAAAAAATTTCATTCCTCGGATAATCTATGCTATTAGTTTTGTACAACTGTCGTCATTGGCACTTGGTCAACTAATTAATGAAGAGAGAGATTCAGATTCAGAAGAACGTATATTTATTAAAGCAGTGGCCATGTTATCTGCATGGAGTTCAACAATCATTATTCTCTCTGGAAAACAAGGCCCCTTGGTTGCTTTAGCATCCATAGCAGGAGGTGCTTTTCTCTTCATTGTAGATTTAGTCTTGGTAGCATCATATATAAGCTAGATTATACCTTTTTACAGCTTTGCATTCACATTTCTTTAAGCCAGTCTCATACGTCTTTAATCATTTGAGTTTCATACTGCATAGCTAAAGTTAATATAGTATTCTTTCACTGGATAGAACTTTGGTGATATTTAGGATCTTAAAGCATTTTAATTTTGCACTCCTGACTTGGGTATATTTGTCTAATTCCTTTGGCAGGTTGGTGCATAATGAGGCTGGTGAGTACGGTTACCAAGTATCAGAATGCTGGAATATTAAACTTATATTCTTTTCCTGTAACACAATGGAGCCTTGGAGCGGCATGTCTGTTTTTCTGCACTGGTCACTGGTAAGATGCTTGAAGCCTTGGATCCTACTTCTAGCTCCGCATTTTTTCTGATTTAGCCATGTTAGCAGTAATAAAATCCAGCTGTTGCTAGTTTTCTTTTGTGCTCTAAACTTTAGGCAAAAGTTGCATTATCTTTTTTCAGTCCAAACACTTCTTTGGCAGTGATGCGATCTTCTAGTTTTATTTTCAAACTATAACCAATTCTTTCGATATTTTAGTTTGGCTCATACAACGGAAGTAGTAGTTTTTTTTTCCCTATGCACTTTAATGTTTCATAACCCATTATCATTTTATCTACAGGTGTGCTTTTGATGGCCTTCGATATGCTGCTGCTTTTATTGGGTGAGGATGCTAAGTTCTTTTTCTTTTCGTTTTTTTTTCCCCATTTTCCTTTATCTCTTTTTTGATTTGGGTTGCATTGTGGATTTAAAATCATGAATTTTATTGGGCAGGCAGCAATGAACAATTCGGCCCTCTCTTTGACGTTCCTTTTCAGTTTTTTCTAATGGCTAGAAAGTCCCCTGAACTATTAATTTTTTCACAGATAACCTCCCCTACCAAAAAAAACCCTACTATTTTGGCACAAGGCCCCCTTAATATTTATCAAAAAGTTGCATATACTCGACATCCATTTTTCACTACCCGGTTTCTTTATCTTTAACCCAGGGCAAATATAACCATTGCAAAATTCTCTCTCTCAATCAGGATCACCGACTATCTCTATCAACAACTGCATCAAACCCATCTTCTTCATCTACTTGTGCTGTTTATGCAATCCATCAAATTTTCCACTTGGGCAGTTGCAATTATATTGGTTTCTGCATCTACTCCATACTAGTTGGGACACCTTTCTCTCTTTACTTTCCGTTTGTTAGTTTCTTCACTTGGGAGCTGTGACAGCTATGTAAATTTCTGCATCAACCTCTCTTTTGCTTAGTCTCTTTCAAGTTTTGTGACCATTGTATTTTATGGGTTCATGAAATTCTCATGTTTTCTCAATTGGGTCAGCGCCCGACATGCTAACTTGTGTCAGATTGTTTCAATTTCTCCTACTCATGTACTGATCATACATGATCTGGTAATATATACATCTTGATCGGGTAATACAAGCATTCGATCAAGACCATCCAAACTTCATCTTTATCTCTCTTCCGTCTTCCGTTTCATCCTATCTTCATCTATACATATATGAGTGTGTATGTGTATACATCTCTTATCTTTGGCTTTCCTCTCACTCTATCTATATATATACATATCTGCACATGTGAGCGTATATATTCATACATCTCTCACTCTATCTGTATCATTTTCTGTCCAGAAGGGGTGGTTGACGACGGCATGTTGAAGACAGAGTGGGGCATGCTCCTTGTTTTGTTTGACCATATATTTAACCATCTTGGTTTTGGGTTTTTCTGTAACTTTGCTTTGTGCTTCAATTCTTTCTCAAACTAGGAAAATAGTGTAATTTCATGTGTCCATTAATAGAGCTACCTGATGGTTTGTCCTTATTTGCTAACTTTTTAAAGTTTGAGGGTTTTCTGCAAAAACTCAATAGTCTTGGGATTTTCTACAATTAATCCTTTCTATTGTTATATGGGAGGGGTAATGCCCGTCAACTCACCCTGTTGACGATGGATCTTGATGTGGTGTTTGTTTTCAGGTTTGATGAATTCATCCTTGTTCCCCAAGCTATCCTTCTTACGATTGATACATTTGGTTTCTCTCATATCCTTCCAATTTTGGGACTTCCATTTCTTGTTTCATGCCGATATCCATTCAGTCAGACTCAGCGAATAAAAGGATTCTATTTCATGCAATTATGTCAAGTAAGTTGTCAACTAGATGCTTGTGTTCATGATTTTTCTCATTGAGCCTTTGGTTCACAAAAGTCTGGACATGATATTGTTAGCTAATTTTGATTGTCATTTGACATTCAATGTTTCAGGTGTATTTGATATATGGACTCATTATGGCCACTACAGCCACATTTACAATTTTATGTGTCACGATTCAAAGGCGGCATTTGATGGTATTCTCTCACCACAAAGTTATTAATACATTTGGACCAATCTGAGTGTATGTAGCATATCATAACAGTTTGTTCACTGGTTTTAATTTCCCTGCAGGTTTGGGGATTATTTGCTCCAAAATTTGTTTTTGATGTGGTGGGCCTTATTTTAACGGACATCCTAATTTGTTTGGCATCCCTTTACCATTTTGGTAGACTCCGAGGTTGACTCACTGCAGTCTATGATTACTGGCAAATGAGTTGGGGATTTGTGCTTTCTTGTTTTTTGACATTTCCAATTGCAAGTCTTGGTGTTCATTTTGTAAGCATTTTTAAAAATTCAAGTATTTTATTCTTATGAAAGTAGTGTAATTTACAGTGAAAGCATCAATGCTGAAGACCATATTCTGATGTTATATCTCTTTTTGAGACTTGTATAGAAGGTTTTCTTAGAGATGGATGTGGGAGTGGAGCAATGAGAGGTGGTTTTAAATACAGTAAAATTACTGTTTTGTTTTGTTAGCTTTTAATTTGAACTCTCTTTCTTAGGGGAGAAAAAAAAATAGGAACGCCAAAATTGCAATGTCCTATATTGAGTCTATATCTGACAAAGGATTAAACAAAGGGGGTGATCCTCTTCATCTCCCTGAAATATTCCTTTCGGGTATGTGTGTGTCTATATATATATATATTATTGCATGCTTCTGATAGAAACTCTATAAATAGAGTAATTGGCACCTGCTGGAATTTCGAACTCTGATACTACTGTTGAACATTGATATGGATACCATTGTCGTCTTTTTATAGGGGAGATATTTTCTGTTATTCAGGGGAGGTCGCATACAATATGTTTATAAATGTATTTTGGATTCTTTTCTGCGAGGATGTCGTAGTATCTTAGCTTTCTAAATGCCTTCTTGGCCTTATTGTAACTTTAGGTGTTCACTCTCGTTTAATAGATTCTTGTAGACGTATAATGACAGTGATGGATGAGATGATAAAGTAGGTATCATATTTAATGCAAATTCACATTTTTTATAGATTATTTATTCATGGAATTATATAATCATATGGCTTCAAATAGAGCTGGAAGGTTGTAGAGATCGAGTTTAATTTTGACTGATTTTCATTTTAAACATTATTTTTGTCCTAATTGCATTTTAAATGATGTGTAACATGTTTTAATTGTGAAAAACATGTTTAGGGAGTTGTATTAAGGTAGTGAAAAGTTCTGAGGATATTTGGAGAAGTTTGACTTTTTGGGTCAACAACGGGATCTTAGGAAGTGAATTCTGGAATTAATAAAATTTTTGAAAAAATATTATGTCTAGTTATGAACCAAACGAAATATTTAGAGAGTTAAGGAAGCGATTTTAGAGTCATAGACGCTTTCGAAATCGAAAATGGAGGTTGGGGGGTTACGTTAAGTGACTCGAGAGCATTTCGGTCATTTCGTGCCCCAAGAGGAGATAAAGATCTAGAGGGGCTGAGATATTTCATTTTAATAGCTCTCTCTCTCTCTCTCTCTCTCTCTCTCTCTCTCTTTCTAACTCTCCCACTTTATCTATCTCCATTCTCTCTACATTTGGAGGTGATATGTTAGGAATCGGGAAAAGCCGAAGGTAAATGGATTGCTCTACTCGGCGAGGGCTACACTTTGGACCGAACAAAGTCCATGTTGGCAAGGTAGAAAGGGCTGGGATTTTTGGAACTTGGCTTCCAAGCTTGAGGTTCGAGGTAGGGGTGTGAATCTCTTCATTATTTTGATTCTACAGGTCACATAGTTGTGACTTCAAATTTTACTTTGAGAATTTTGTGAAAATATGACTTTCTTGCATATATATATATATGGAAATTATGTTTTATGCATGGCTTAGTGATATTTATGAATGCATAGTGTGAATTTGTATTCATTGTGAAATGATGAGAGTTTTGATTCCATATATCGAGTTTATGCATAAAAGAACCCTTTCTTAAAAATACACAAGTGTTGTGATTTTCATAAAGTGATTGAATTGCAATGAATATGCATGAATTGAGATTTGAAGTGCATTGACTTGGTACATGTCGTGCATTTAGTGAGAATTGTGACAATCTTGAGTTTGGGTGTATTTATGTGATAATGTGCACTTGTATGAAAAACGCGATTTTTGGGGGCATGTGTGAGAATGAAGAAGGGCCCAGAGCTCTAGGGTGCAAGACCCAAAACTTGGCCAAACGAATGTCGCTTTTATCGGGTTAGGAACCTATAGAGCGTAAGCAGAGTTTGTGGTTTCGAAGAAACCCTTACTATGGAATTGTGACAAGCAGAAGTCTTTAGTTGAATTGATTTTCGGTTACGTGGTGTGAGTTTACTTGTGAGTTGTGACTTCATATAAATTGTCATATATTGAAATGTGAAGCATCACTCATGATTTCTAAAACCTATTTGTTTTAAGTGTGAAAAATATAAATACTTGTCATGTAGTTATATAGAGACTTCATATGCATTCATGCATGACTGCCTGAGTTAAGGTAGAGTCCGGTGGATCATTCCTACTGGGCGTAGTTGTATACTCATCCCATTCCCCCAAACTCTTGTTAGATAAAGCTTCCATGGAGGACGAGACATAGAGCTCTAGAGTGGATTTTGGACTCCTTTTGAATTTTCTTTGACATAAATATATAGAGGTCCATGTCGGCTTATGACATGTTGACTATAGCATTTGTGTTGCCTTTACATTTGGTTCTTCATACATACACGGACTTCAAATGTAAATGCCACAGATAGCATAACTTGAACTCTTGGGAAATATATGTTTTATGAATTCCTTCATGTATAACTTGTGGAAGATGTGAATGATGAAACTTTTGAACTTCTTCATGTATGACTTTGAGAATAATATGAGCAATGGACCTTTTTGTATACTTTCATGTATGTAAATGTGGGAATGGTTTTAGAAATGAGGACTGTATGTTTCTTAGCTTGCTATGTATATTATGGATCATTATGGATGTTAAGCCTCAAGGGAATGAATGATTTAGAGTATAATTGTGAAATGCATGTACCTAGTCTTTATAAGGTGCAAACACATGAATTCGGTGGAGTTTTATTCATATCTTGGGTTATAAATGAGTGTGTGAATATAGAGAATGCTTATACACTTGTGAAAATTATGTTTTGAGACATTTTTGAACTTTCGGTCGCCTAGGCTCAGTAGCAGCCGACTGAAAGTGTGAGATCCCAAGCATTTGTAAATGGGGGACCTATTTCGAACGATTGAAAGAGGGTTTTTGCTGGCCAAAAGCTCCTTTTTGGCCGACCGATAGAATTGGGAACCTGAAGGTCAATTAAACCCATGTTTCAGCCGACCGAAAAGGATTCCAGTAAGCCAAAACAGGGCTGAGATGGGAATTTCACAAATTATAGGGTGAGGATGGGTATGCATAGTGACGTAGACCAATGTGGAACCCAATGGGATGAAGAATGACGAGTATACACATATGTAATTGCGTATGTATTTTTATAATTTCCGCAATTGAATGGTGTTAAAGTGAGAGTAGAGATGTGAGATGATGATGTGACAACATAATGATCCTTGGCTTTCAGAAGACGAAAATCTGGGCATGACAGCTTGATATCAGAGCATGATATCAAGGAACTATTGTGATTAGGAGTGTTAATGTTTGATAATCACCGTTCACTCCCGTTTTCCTTGCTCTTAATTGGGAGTCAAAAATTAGGGCGTGACATCTTTGTATCAGAGCATTAGATTTGAATACCTAGGGACGAAGGGTGAGGGTCCAATGATGTGTTAGTTTGGACTTATGTATTGACATGTAGTTTGTCAGGGCAACTGGGTTTGAATACCTTTGGACGACAGGTGGGGTTGAACCACATGTGAGACTAGAGGTTGTGATCATAGACTTAAGGTTGTGAGTGTAGTTTAAGGTTAAGTGCATAATTACATGGAATTGCTTATGTGCTTATTTGTTGGTGTAACGTGCTATTTATGAAGTAATTTAAGCATGTTGTGTATGCATGAAGTGAATTGGTCAAGTACATTCATACTTTGATTTTAAAGTGTCTTCTTGTTATCTATATAGCAAGATGCCACCTCTAGAGCTCGTGAAGAGCACCAGCAGCAGCTCCTATTGGGGGAGAGCAGTTTATGTGTGACATGGTCACTCTCATGCGGCAAATTGCTAGGGAAGCTTAAGAGGAGACACAAGTTCCGCCAAGAGTAACTCCTCCTAGTCGAATGATAATGACATTGGGATATGTCAAGAAGCATAGTCCACCATCTTATTCGGGAGGATTCGATCCTATGGTAGCAAAAAACTGGCTGGACGAGATTGTTAAACTTTTTATCATGCTTGAGATAGAGGAGGATTTGAGAGTGAGGGTGGCCATCCATTATCTTACGGATGAGGCCAACCATTGGTGGAAATTTATAGGAAACTACCATGACATCGAGACGATGGATTGGGATATGTTCCAAGTGCTTTTCTTCGAGAAGTACTTTTCGGTAATGGTGAAGGATAACTTGAGGTGAGAATTTTATGAGTTGACTCAAGGCTCAATGACAGTGATGGAATACGAGACCAAGTTCACATTCTTGGCTCATTTTGCACGAGAGATGATCCCAACCGAGGAGCTTAAGATCAAACAGTTCATGAGAGGTCTCCGGACATTAATAAGGAATAGGGTTGCAGTCTTGGGACTAACAAGTTATGCTGTGGTAGTGGAGAGAGCATTGATAGCTGACGAGCTCAGTAATGATAACTAGAGGATAAAGGAGGCAAAGAATCAAGCGAGGAGCACGGGGTCCTTTCTGGATAATCGTGCTAAGAAGAAGCAAATGGATAGTGGGTCGTTCTTAGGAGGGCAACAAGCCCAATCAACACCATCAGTGGGCATACCTACTGGATCTTCACGATCTAAAGTAGTTCACTTCAACTGTTAGAAACTTAGGCATTATAGGTTCGAATGTACTCAAGGGTAGACTGCCACAGTGGTAGATAAGAAGTGCTACCATTGTAAATAGATAGGGCATTTTAGTTGGAATTGTTCACAGAAGAAGGTTACTCAGAGTGGGGTTGGTTCACAGCAGCGTTTTACGCAACTTACTACTCCACAGTCAGGTTTTAGGGCATTGCCACCATCATAGATAGTGCCATTTGTTCAGAGTTCATGGGCACCAGTTAAAGGAGCCATGTCTAGTGCTCATAGTCAGTAGTCAGGATATCAGGGTGTAGAATAGCAGAGCCAGAGAGCACAGGGTCGTGCCTTCACTCTTGTTCCAGTAGAGACCTCGGTAGGATCGTCAGTGGTCCGAGGTATATTCCTTGTATCTAGCTCGTGGGCTAGGGTTTTAATGGATTTGCGTGCATCACATTCATTCATTTCGTATACATTTGCTTGTGCTTTGGGGTTGGAGGTGTCATCTTTGGACTCGGCTTTATCCATTGATACACAAGTTGGTGGTAGAGTGACCTTGGGTAGTGTATGTCGATCTTGCAAGATCGAGATTTCAGGAAGATGTTTGTTCCCTTAACTTGTAGAGAAAAGGTTCTGAGGAGTTTCACAGTTCAAGACTAGCAGTGTATCCTAGTGGTAACAAGATGTATCATAACCTACGCTGATAATATTAGTGGAAGGGTATGAAGAAGGATGTGGCTTAGTTTGTGGCGAGGTGCCTCATTTGTCAACAAGTGAAGGTCGAGTATCAGAGGCCAACGGGGTTGTTACAACCATTACCTGTGGCAATATGGAAGTGGGAGCATGTCACTATGGACTTTGTGACGGAGCTTCTAAGGTCGAGGAAGAGTCACGATGTAGTTTGGGTTGTTGTCGACAGACTAACCAAAGTGGCTCACTTTATTCCTATTCAAGTGACCGATGATGTGGATACTCTCAGTAGATTGTACATTGATCAGATCCTTAGACTCCATGGCGTGCCAGTTTCCATTGTTTCAAATAAAGACCTATGATTTTGGCAGAGTTTTCAAGTAGCACTTGATACAAACCTTCACTTTAGTACGACTTTTTATCCTCAGATGGATGGTCAGTTGGAACATACTATACAGATTCTAGAGGATATGCTACGGGTGTGTGTACTTGATCTTCGGGACAGTTGGGAGGATCACCTTCCATTGGTGGAGTTTGCCTATAAGAATAACTATCAAGCTAGCATTGAAATGGTTCCATTTGAGGCTTTGTATGGTAGGTCGTGTAGATCACCTATTTGTTGGACCGAGGTTGGAGAGACAGTTTTCTTAGGGCCAGATTTAGTTCGAGAGACTACGGAGAAGATCAAGATAATAAGGCAATGATTACTTACGGCTCAGAGTCATCAAAAAAGTTATGCCGACTGGAGACGGTGACCATTAGCATTTGAGGTGGGTGACCATGTCTTCCTAAAGGTCTCGCCACAGAGAGGTTTGATGAGGTTCGGTTGTAGGGACAAGCTAGCGCCATGATTTATCGGACCAGTTGAGATTACGGTGACCATTAGCATTTGAGGTGGGTGACCATGTCTTCCTAAAGGTCTCGCCACAGAGAGGTTTGATGAGGTTCGGTTGTAGGGACAAGCTAGCGCCATGATTTATCGGACCAGTTGAGATTTTGGATCGGGTTAGAAAGGTTGTTGGCATTGCCACTACAAATGTCAAGTGTGCACAAAATTTTTCACGTATCTATGTTAAGAAAGTATGAACCGGATCCTTCACATATTCGTGATTGGATAGACCTTGTGGTGGAGGAAGACGTGTCGTACGAGGAGAGACTGATTCAGGTTTTGGATACTAGAGAGCAAGTGCTTCGGGGCAAACCATTCCTTTGGTTAAAGTGCTTTGGAGGCATCATAGAGTAGAGGAGGCTATGTGGGAGTGGGTACAAGAAGCTCGCTCAAAATATCCCAAGTT
The DNA here is from genome assembly GCA_026545225.1 of Cornus controversa. Lineage (NCBI taxonomy): Eukaryota > Viridiplantae > Streptophyta > Magnoliopsida > Cornales > Cornaceae > Cornus > Cornus controversa. The sequence goes on along the minus strand of CM048849.1, from coordinate 10,898,142 downwards.
GCTTACCACTTGAGGTATGTTTCTAATTTCGAGAACGAAATTTTTTGAAAGTTAGGAGGTTGTAGAGACTGAGTCCAATTTTGATCGGTTTTCATTTTAAGCATCATTTTTTTTCTAATTGCATTTTAAATGATGTTTATCATATTTTAATTATGAAAAATATGTTTGGAGAGTTGTATTAAGGTATTGGAAAGTTTTGGAAACATTTGGAGAAGTTTGACTTTTTATGTCAATAGGGCCTCGAGATGAGATTCGGTGGGTCCGGGAATCCAAATTTGTTTTTGAGAAAATATTATTTTTGGTTATGGACCAAACGAAATGTTTAGAGAGTTAAAGAAGTGATTTTGGAGCCATAGCTGCTTTTGAAATTGAAAACGGAGGCCGGGAGGGTACGTTAAGTGACTCGGGGACGTTTCGGTCATTTTGCACCCCAAGAGGAGATAAATATCTAGAGGGGCTGAGATATTTCATTTTTATAGCTCTCTCTCTCTAACTCTCCCACTTCATCTCTCTCCCTTCTTTCTATATTTTAGAAGTGATAGGCTAGGAATCGGGAAATGCTAAAAGCAAGTGGAATGCTCTACTCGGTGAGGGCTACACTTTGGACTGAACAAAGTCCATGTTTGACAAGGTAGAAAGGGATGAAATTTTTAGAACTTGGCTTCCAAGCTTGAGGTTCGAGGTAGGGGTGTGAATCTCTTCCCAATTTTGATTCTATAGGTCACATAATTGTGACATGGAACTTTATTTTGAGAATTTTGTGAAAATATAACTTTCTTGCATATATATATATATATATATGGAAATTATGTTTTATGCATGGCTTAGTGATATTTATGAATGCATATTGCGAATTTGTATTCATTGTGAAATGACGAGAGTTTTGATTTCATATGTTGAGTTTATGCATAAAAAAATATTTTCTTAAAAAAACATAAATGTGGTGATTTCCATGAGATGATTGAATTGCATTGAATAGACATGAATTGAGATTTAAAATGCATTGACTTGGTACATGTCATGTATTTAGTGAGAATTGTGACAATCTTAGTTTTGGTTCATTTATGTGATAATGTGCACTTATGTGAAAAGCGCACTTTTTTGGGGCATGTGTGAGAATTAAGAAAGATCCAGAGCCCTAGGGTGTAAGACCGAAAACTTGGTCAAGCGAATGTTGCTTCTGTCGGGTTAGCAACCCGTAGAGCGTAAATAGAGTTTGTAGTTTCGAAGATTACTATGGAATTGTGAAAAACAGTAGTCCTTAGTTGAATTGATTTTCGGTTACATGGTGTGAGTTTACTTGTGAGTTGTGACTGCATATAAATTGTCATATATTGAAATGTGAAGTATCACTTATAATTTCTAAAACCTGTATGTTTTAAGTTTGGAAAGCATTGATATTTGTCATGTAGTCATGTAGAGACTTCATATGCATTTATGCATGATTGCCTGAGTTAAGGTAGAGTCAGGTGGATCATTCCTACTGGTTGTAGTTGTATGCTCAGCCCCTTACCCCAAACTCTTTTCAGATAAAAGTCCCATGGAGGACGAGGCATAGAGTTCTAGAATGGATTTTGGACTCCTTTTGGATTTTCTTTTTGACATATGTATATAGAGGTCTATGTTGGCTTGTGGCATGTTGACTATAGCATTTGTGTTGCTTTTAAATTTGGTTCTTCATACGTTCACGCACTTCAAATGTAAATGCCACATATGGCACAACTTGAACTCTTGGGAAATATATGTTTTATGAATTCCTTCATGTATAACTTGTGGAAGATGTAGGAATGATGAATCTTTTGAACTTCTTCATGTATGACTTTGAGAATGGTATGAGTAATGGATCTTTTGTATCTTTCATATATGGAAATGTGGGAATGGTTTTGGAAATGAGGATTGTATATTTCTTAGCTTGCTATGTATATTATGAATCATTATAGACGTTAAGCCTCAAGGGAATGAATAATTTAGAGTATAATTGTGAAATGCATGTGCCTAGTCTTTATAAGGTGCAATTATATGAATTTGGTGGAGTTTTATTCATGTCTTAGGTTGCAAATGAGTGTGTGAATATAGAGAATGCTTATACACTTGTGAAAATCAAGTTTTGAGGCATTTTTGAACTTTCAGTCGCCTTGGCTTTGCAGCAGCCGACCGAAAGTGTGAGATCCCGAACATTTGTAAATGGGGGACCTGTTTTGGACAACTGAAGGAGGGGTTCAGCTGGTCAAAAGCTTGTTTTCGGTGACCTAAGCCACCCTCCAGTCAACCGATAAAATTGGGAACCTGAAGGTCAATTGAGCCTAGGTTTCAGTCGATCGAAAAGGATTCTAGCTTGCTGAAACAGGGTTGAGATGAGAATTTCACAAATTATAGGGTGAGGACGGGTATGCATAGTGACATAGATCAATGTGGAACCCAATGGGATGGAGAATGACGAGTATACGCAGATGTAATTGCGTCTGTATTTTTATAGCTTCTGTAATTGAATGGTGTTTTAATTGAGATTGAAGATGTGAGATGATGATTTGACAATATAATCACCCTTGGTTTTAGAAAGACGAATATCGGAGTGTGATAGCTTGGTATCAGAACAAGATATCAAGGAGCTATTGTGATTAGGAGTGTTGATGTTTGATAATCACCGTTCACTCCCGTTTCCCTCACTCTTAACCGGGATTCAGAAATCGGGGCATGACAAAGGTGATAGGATTTTCATATATATATTTAGTATTCCAAAAAGTCGTAAGTGTTGATTTGACGCTTGGTTAAATATTCTGATTGGATTTGAAAATTAGATCAAACAAGCTGAATGCATTTGTCATTCTATTTTCCTTCTTCTTTACGACATTATATATAAGCTTGATACTTTTACTTTTTTTTTTGGTATGTGAGGTTAGATATATAAACAAGCCCCAAGGAAAAAAAATATTATATTTAAATATATATTATAAACAAAATCATAATTAAACCCATAATTAAACAAAATATAATTTAGCTCTACACTGTTAAATTCCTTTATAGACCTGCAATTCTAGTGATATATCTGCTCATAATCTAGTGGCAAGAATATGACCTTTAATAACTGCTTTATCTTGTGCCAGGCTTGGATAGGTCATTTCCCTACCTTCTCTGGTTATTTTGTGTCGGTTCCTACCAAGTTTAAGTGCCTCCCTTAATCTTGTATTTCACAATCTTTGCCTGCTTATCTTTGAGTGTATCATTTTACAGAAATTTTTTCAACATCATTAAAATTCGGTCAAGAAAATATTCAATGTGAAAAATATATTCAATTTTTTAGTTTAGTTTATTTTGACAAAAATTAGCTTGAATGGACCTTTGTCAAATATTTAGTGAACTTATGTTAAACACTTGGTGTGTAGATTGCTTTAACAAGTGATCATCTTATTATACAAAATAAGTCACATACACTTGTTAAACAATTAAGCATGCATTTATGATTAAGGTAAATTCATACGTTCAATGTATGTTTATTGTGCAATCACAACATATTCAATTCAACCAATCAATCCACTTATCTTATTTTCCTTTGAATGTATATAATTATATCATCAAGAATTCTCATAACATTCATAAATATGTTTATAGTGTGTGGACATGTTAATTGCACATTTTATTAAATGCATGTTATGCAAATTGAATGACAAATGGATAATCAAATAAGTCCTCAATCAGTTAACATACTCCAAACATTCATCAGATCCTCCTCATGTGAATTAAAATATTTAAACTTATAGCATTCATATATAAAACATATAAAATGCTATCAAATAAATGAGTTTAAGGATAGAGAAATGTAAATCAAGTGACACCATGATTTTTACATGGTTCGGCCCCTCTTACCTACGTTCATTTCTCAAGAGCACCTCTTGAGGTTTCAACTATAGAGCTTCCCTTAAGGGTGAAAAACAAACCTTTTCAATTGCCAAGCTCATGACTTAGACTTCTTTGCTCAATGAAAATATCACCAAGACTTCTTTGCCAAGCTCATGACTTAGGTTTCTTTGCCAATTGCACCATTGGTCTTCCTCTCAAATAGGTTGAATAAGAATTTAGGTACAATAGAGAATATCCCTCAATGGATAGATACACAAATGATAACTCAATGGAGAATATCCCTTAATGGATAGATACACATATTATAGCTCACATACTTAGAGTTAGTAATAAAATACTCAATTGAAAGCTCTTCACTAGGATTTTGCCATTATAAATGATGTGCAAGTGTTTGGTTCAATAGTGGTGGCTACCAATGGATGGATGATATGAATATCTAAGCTTTAAGGTAGCATCTACCAATAATATATGATCATGGAAGGTTATGGTAGTCTCTCTCACATGTATAATACATATACAAGATGTATTTATCGTCTTAGGACGAATTATGGCCATTTGAAAGTGGTTGGGAAACATTAAGTGTAAAAACACATTAAATGCAGAAACTAGCCGTTAGGCACAAAATTTGACAATATTGGCTTGCTGATGGCACTGTTTTGGTCAGCTGAAAGTACTCTTTGACCGGCTGAAATAATGTTTCAGCATCCCATGTTTTGCACACCCTACTAGAATTAATTTCAACTTCCACCAACCGACTGATGGATTCCATCAGGCGACCAAAAGTCCTCTACCAGTCGGCTGATGGGTTTCATCAGGTGACCAAAATTTCCCAGGTCAAAACTATTTTTAGACACAACCATTTTTATTAGACTCTTCATAGTGCATCAGTACACTGCTTGCTGCTTACTTATTTACATTTAAAAACATTTAAGTAAATTATTTACTTTAAGTTATTCAATGTAAATGAGCAAAGTACCCCCCATTTGGATTCAATAAAAATAGTTTCAAAATTAAATTCCAAGTGAATCAAATTTTAATTTTTCAGTTTTAATACAAAATGAATTTTCACATCTTTGACATAAAAATTCATCATGCAATATGAATGACCAAATCAAGTCATTTAGGACTGAGAAAATTAATATGATTATGATAAATTATGGGGTACAATTACCAAGACTTTTATATCAAGATTCATTGAAAAATTCATATTTATATTTTTGCCCCTAAAATCCAACACTTAGTCAAATTTTTGCACTAAGTCTCTAAAACAGAAACTGTGAATGGCAAGACTTTATAAAGTAAGTCAATTAAGTGAAAAGCCTAAGTCAATGTATCTAAGAACCATAAATGATATATCCTAATTCAAGTGTAAGTTCTAGAATTTGTTTACTCAAGGATTGAGTTTTTTCAAAGTTAATCATAAGCTTGAATTTACTCAATCTCAACAAGGGCCTTCAAGATGATTCAATAAAGTTTATGGCCTAATTTTAAGTGTTCAAGGGACCATGATATGATTTGAATGATATGCATTGGTCCTATGGTGCATTAGGTTAATAGATGAGCTTTCAGAAGAAGTTATTTCAAAAATAAATTTACATTAAATCTAACACTCACCTAAGACTATCCCACCCAAGTCTTTTGCTCTTCAAATCTTTAAGCTCTTAGTTTCTTTCATCACGTGGCTTGAATTTTCTTCAACTTCGCAATTGATCTTGATTATTGATATTTGAGCACATGATTACGTGACTTTATATATCTTTTTTTAATTCCTTTGAAGTCCATTGCCTTTAAGATACTTGAGATAATTTGATATTTTATAAAATGCACACTCAAGTAAACTTATTAAATCTACACTTCAATAGATTATAATCATTAAAATTACCTAAATAACCTTGGATTAAAACCTCGAGGTCAAGAATGAGTGTCTGGATCTCTTTGACTTCTGTTATGTTTAGCTCTATCACATCGATCCATCCCAAATCCTTCGAACTCTCCATCACTAGAAGACTCTACATTGGCTGGAGGCCAACGTAGAGGCACAAGAACATTATCCACATTTAGTTGTCACCGAGGAACTTCACCAGAATGAGCCCGAACATATTCATGATCTTGGTTGCCACTAATCCCAAATCAAGTGAAGATCAGTTGCAACTGTTGCTTCTCTAAGACCATGATATTCATTTGGTGTTCAAATAACTGCTTTAGAGTTTGAATTCGCTGGTCCTAAGTTTGCATGGCTGGCCAAAGGGCCTACACTCCATGATCATTATTACCAGAGCGGTTGCTGCTATCATATTGATCTTGTTCATCATCAATCTGATCATCCTTAATAAAATTTATTTCATCATATTCAGCCTCTACCACATTCACTTATCAGTTAAGGCACTCATTGTAGCGATGACCAGGCTATTGGCTATGATAACCCTTATCTAGCCAAGGACACATATAAGGGTTATCGTTTCAGCCCTTATTTTGACTAGGTACAACGGCTATTGCTCTTGTTCCTTACTACCACCAACGCATAAAGAACACTAATGCTAGGTCTGTTATGGCTGTTGTTGCGTAATAAAATGATGTTTTCCTCTATTTTGTCTAACACGTGCCAAATTAGAATATTATCTATTCAACTCTTGAACTCGTGAGGATGGTCGTGCCAATCACGTCTCAAGCTTATAAACCATATTAGCAATTGCTAATAAATTTTAGACTGTGTACATAGTAATCTAATCCTGGATTGCCAATCGCAACCCTACAATATATATCACCACCTGTTGACTATCTATCTCTGATAGGTTATTATGTCGACCCAGCCTATTAAATTCCTCTGTATACCCGTCAACAGTTGGTTTTTCTGCCTACTATTTTAATATTGGTGATACAATATCTACTCATAATCTAGTGGCAAGAATCTTGCCCTTAAGAACTGCTTCATCTTGTGCCAAGTTCGTTGTGTCTGTTCCCACCAAGTTGAAGTGTTCCTTAACCTTGTATACGACAATCTTAGCCTGCTTATCTTCAAATGTATTTGTATACTCTAAAAAAACTTCAACATCATTAATCTAGTCAAGAAAATATTCAATGTGAAGATGTCCATTGTAATTGGGTAGGTCAATCTTCATTCAAAAGTCACGAGTGTTCGGATCTCTTTGGTTTTTGTCATGTCTAGCTCGATCACGTCGATCCATCCCAAATTTTTCGAAATCCTCATAACTAGAATACTCTACATGGGCTGGAGGCACAAGAACATTACCCACATTCAATTGGCAGTGAGGAACATCACGAACATGAGCTTGAGCATGTTCACGATCCTAGTTTCCACTAATGCCAAGTCAAGCGAAGCCAGGTTGCATCTGTTATTTGTCTCGGATCATGAGATTCATTCCTGTTCAAATAACTTATTTAGAGTTTGAATCCGCAAGTTTTGAGTTTACATGGTTGCCCAAAGGGCTTGCACTCCACGATCACTGTCACAAGAGCGATTACTGTCATCACCATTTGTTGCCATCAAACCAGGGTAATCAAGGCTCTAATTCTAATTGATGAAGTGGAAGCTAAATTGATTGAATGCTTAAAGCAAAAGGCAAACACAAGTTATAGAGAAATATGATATTTTATTGATAATTAAATGGATGATTTGTTCTCTACAATACATGTATTTATAATAAAGAAATTCTAACAACGTAAGAAAATCTAATAGGACATGGAAAGCTAAAGATAAACTAAAATCCATCATCTTTAAAAATTACAAAGAAAAAGGATAAGAAACTTAATCACTAAAAACTAATAAATATAAAAAATCAGAAGAATTCTAGCTAGTCTGTTTAAACCACGAACAAAAATTTCAAAATATTTAACATGTTTCTTATAAGCCAAAACGTGAGTTTGTGACCCTAAATGTTGGAATTTGGCAAAAAAAATAATCCTACATCATGAGCATTGCTCGTGATTTTTGATGGGGAATAGATTTTTTTGGGTTGAAATAGGATCGTCGAAACTATCCCAAAAAAGTATGTCAGTCAACCCGTTTTGCCTTCCGGCAGTCCAAACAGTTACCATAATCATCGACAACCCGTTCTACATCATCAATATTACCCGAGCAAAGTTGGAACTTAGTTTTTTAAAGTCATTAATAGTCCAAACTAAAAATCCATAAACAAACCAACAAGGTTGAACAATCTTGTGAACCCTTTTTCTTTTTTGGTGCATTGATTTTTGAATTGTGGGGATATCCTCAAAGGTAGGGCTACAATTGAGCCGAGCCAAGCTGAGCCGAGTAGGGGCTGGTTCGGATGGGCTTGGATCGACCATATAACAATGGTGTTTAAGCTTGGCTTAAGCTTCTATATAATTGTCCGAGCTTGGCTTGACTATGATCGAAAAAGTTTGAGCTCAGCATGGTAGCTCGATTAAATAAACAAATCGATCATGTGTAAGTACATTCATATATAGATACGTATAAGGGATACAAATTACAATAGATGTTATAGGTTAATTTTTGAAGAAAAAAAATAGATCTCATACACTCTCTCTATGTGTGTATACATTCATACACACACACACGCACACACATATTTCTACTGGTATAATAAAAAAACATTATCCTCAACCCAAATATGATCCTTGCTTCTTTAATATTCACTTTCAATTTTGCCATTCAAATGGAGAGGTGAGAGAGGTAACCATGTATTTTGGGCATGATGGAATGTGTCATCGTCACCAATGTTGAAGAGCAGGTTGCCTCAGTACTGTAGCTAGAACGCTGTTTCCAATAAAAGTGGTGATTAGGTTAGGATTAGTAATTGATATAGGGTAATCATAAATGGATATGGGGTGAGATAATGCAATTTAGGGTTTATATGATAGGCTTGGGAATGGACTTGTGTTTATATGTTATTTTATATGCATTGGATTGAGTTGTGTGACTTGTGTGGTGCAAAAACGGCTACAAAAGTTTGATTAAAACCTAGAGGGGGTGATTAGGTTTACTTGCTCGTTTGTTTAAATTTTTAAATAAATCCAATTTGAAGTCCAATTAAAATTAAAGCAATCACACAAAGCAAGTAAATAAAATAAAGTGCAATAAAGTAAAGAGTGCACCAGATATACGTGAAAAATCCATATTGGAAAAAATCACAGTGAGGCTTGTAGCCCCAGAGAACCAAGTCCATTTTCGTCGAAATCAAGTACAACAGACTCTGTTCTAGACTAACACCCACTTCACTCTGACAAGAACTTGATGCAAAACGCCTTAGGTTTACTCTTACGATCCCCTCATTTAATTACTGCAGACTCCCGATTAACGTCATAATTCTTTCAGAAGGGTAATTAGAAGAACACGAACACTCATCAAGTATTTTGTCCCCTTCGTAGTGCGATCTTCTTCTCCTTTCTCACCAACAAACAGTTGTAGAAGAAACCAAACGATCCAGTGACTTGATTAATAAGGAATCTTTAAAGTAGTCTTCGAACGATTAATTAAGAAAAAATAGATACACGTTCTAAATCACTCACAGTGTTACCGTCAAGAGGATACATGCACCTTAAAATACTATAATCCATCTTCGATACGTATAAATTCCCTACCTACCTACTTACCTAGATACCTAATTAACTAAGTGTAGCTAATTTACCATCTCTTAGCATAAACTATGCAAATCTAGTTATGCATGTTAAAGTGAAAACTAGTACCAAGCCATCACTTGTAGTCCTTGTGTAACTACAAGTGTTTGAAGATCATGTAAGAAAAATAAGTATTCTAAGACAAGAAAGATAAATTACTCACATGAACATAAAAAATTTGTAAACTTATATTACTCATAAGGCTCAAGGAAAGGTACATATACACAAAAATTACATAAAAAATCCCAATTCACTAAAGTTAGAACATAATTACAAAACTAGGGTTTGTCAAAACCCTAAAGAATGATTAGTTAATCATGGTGGGATGGAAGCACTCCATAGAAGAGATGATTTCATGCTCAAAATGGTCTTCAAGGCCTTACAAAACCCTCTTTGAAGTTTTCCCTCTCTAGAACTTCACTTTCTCTCTCTAAAACTTGCTATATATTCTCTATTACAAGAATTGTGTTATATCTATCTATTGCATATTATTTTACTATATATTTGATTTGAGGCTCAAAAGATCACTGAATTTTTGTCCAAGGCATCTTCTAGAAGAAATGAGGCAAGTGGCCAAGTGGAGAAAATATCTTCAGCAAAATATCTTCTGTAGGAATTTGCGATACATCGAAGTGGGTACTTCGATGTATCAAAGTTTCAACTTCAATCCATCGAAGTTGCTACTTCTGCAGGACTTCAAATCTTCAGCTTTTTGACTTCGATCTTGATACGCCATTCGACATTCTTTGATCTAAACCTTCAATGAAGTACGATCAAAAATACGAATGCATTCTTCACTTGATAAAGGGGTCGGATTACGCCAAAAATAGACTTTGAACCTGAAATCATCAAAAACATAAAAACAAGTAAAAGCTATACAATATGTGCAATTATGGGATTAAAATACATAAGTAAAGGCTCGAGAATGTATAACATTCAACGCTTATCAACTCAATCTCCCCAACCTCAATGTGATTATAAGTATCATCATCCCTAAGGAATTTTTGTAACATAGATATATGAAAGACATTATGCACCCTGTGCATTATATCTGGTAGTGCCAATCTATATGCTACCGCCCTGATCCTGTTAGTAATCATGAAAGGACCCAAAACGAGGTGACAATTTCTCCCTTTTCCCCAAACTGCATTACTCCCTTCATGGGAGAAACCTTGAGTAAATACCTGATCCCCCACCTTGAACTCTAATGCTCGGGTTCTCCGATCAGCATAACTTTTCTGTCTACTTTGAGCAGTCCGCATACGGTCTCTAACAATAACGACCTTTTCTGATGTATCCTTAATGAATTTAGGACCCAAAAATTTATTCTCTCCAACCTCCAACCAGTATGCAGGCGACTTACATGGGCACCCATACAAAGCCTTAAGTGGTGCCATACTAATAGTCTTTTGATAACTATTGTTATAAGTAAACTCGATGAATGACAAATAGCTCTCCCAATTACCCTTGAAATTGAGTACACATGCTCGTAACATATCCTCCAGAATCTGATTAGCCCTCTCAGTTTGATCATAGGTCTAAGGGTGATAGGCTGTGCTAAGATGCAGCGCTGTACCCATAACCTGCTGAAAACTCACCCAAACCCTGAAAAAAAATTCGAATCCGTATTTGATATAATTGACAAAGGCACGCTATGAAGTTTCACTATCTTTACAATATAAAGCTTCGCGTATTGCTCAAAGGTGTAATCTGAGCGAACTGGTAAGAAATGTGCTAATTTTGTTAGCCTATCCATTATAACCCAAATAACATCATGATTCCACTATGAGGTGAGAAGTCCCACAATAAAATCCATAGAAATGCTCTCTCATTTCCACTTCGGTATAGGTAGTGGCTGTAAAGATTCTGATGGCTCTAGTGATCAATCTTGATCATTTGACAAGTGCTACACTTAGAGACAAATATATCAATGTTCCTTTTCATGCTTGCCCACCAAAACCGTTGTTTCATGTCTTGGTACATTTTATCCCCTCCTGGGTGTACTGAAAACTGTGAACTGTGGCCCTCACTCATCACTTCCCTTCTCAAATCATCTTTGGGAGGAACCACTAACCGCCCCTTGTATTGCAATCCTCCACCCGTACCCACTGTATAAAACGGTATCTCTCCAGATTTTAACTTAGCCACTTTCTTTATACACTGCGAGTCAGTAAGCTGATCTGAAATTACCCTCCGAATGATAGTAGGTATGACCACTACACATGTTACAAAAAAAAAGCTAAATCATCAACGTTTTTCTTGTGAGAACATATACTGTAACCTCTTGTGGTTGCTGAACAAAAAGTGTCTTTCTAGTGATAATGTCTCCAAGTCCTCAAGGCAAAGTCCACACATATCCCAGACCCTGCAATGACGCATTGGTAAATACCAAGTACTCGATGCCACTCTGAGGGGTAGCTAGACAGATGCAATTGTCAACCTACTCTTCAACTTATCAAACGCCGCCTGACAAGATTCATCCCACACGAAAGACACACCCTTTTTAGTTAGATGGGTGAGCGGGCTAGCAATCTTGGAGAAGCCCTGTATGAACCTATGATAATAACCATCTAACCCCAAAAAACTATGAATCTCTGTGGGTGAGGTAGGCTGCCCCCACTCCAATACTGCCGACACCTTACTTGGATTAATCGTTGTTCCCTTCTCAAATACTACATGACCAAAGAATTTTACCTCCCTCTGCCAGAAATCATATTTCTCAAACCTTGTATACAACTGATGATCTCTCAGTGTCTACAACACAATACTGAGATGTCTGGCGTAATCCTTCTCTGAGCTAGAAATAGGCCTGGGGCCTGGAGCTAAATCAATCACAGAGTTTATCTCACGACTCAGTGGTAGCCCTAGAATTTCGTGAAAGACATCCTGAAAGTCTCGCACTACTGGAATGGAATCCATAGAAACTGTAATTCCCTCCGGAGACTCCTTACTAATAAAGAATAGGTGAGTACTAAACCCTCTATTTGATTGCGGATAGCAACCAAATACATCCCCTGACTCGGTATACAAAAATAATTGCCTTATGATGGCAATTAACTTGGGCATAATAATACGGTAATCAATCCATCTCGAGTATAACATCATATGAATTCATGTCTAGGACCAATAGGTTTGCCAAGAACCTGAGTCTACTAATGCCTATAGTGACCTGACTTTACTGTTCCCATAAAGTCGTCTAAGTCCCAATGGTGTAGCTATAGTAAGTGGAGCACTGCACGATTGAGTAAGTATACCCGATAGCCTAACAAAGGACTGAGACACAAAAGAATGAGATGCCCCAGTATCAAATAAAAACACGACCAAAGTTACCCTTAATTAGAAACATACCGATCGCCTGAGGGGCCTGCGCATTCTATGGCATGACATTGAAAACCCTACCATAGTGCATTTGTTGAACAGGTTGCCCTACTATTCCCATCTTTCTTTGCCATTGTCTGACTAGTGGAGTATCTGTCATTTCGTTTCTCACCCTGTCCGTTCCTGTAATCCCTCCTCAACTGTCAGTGCTGCAAGGCAGCATCAACCACCTGATCATAAGTGGCATAAATAAGATTACCCACAATGACCTGTCGAGTATACCAAATCAAACCATTAACAAAATAGTTCATCTTCTTCTCTTCAGTGTTCACCTCCTCAGTTTTAAACAAGATTAAACTAGTGAACACCTGCTCATACTATGCGACTATCATGTCCCTCTATTGTAAATCTAGGAACTTCCTCTTATCAAAGAATTTTGAATCCTTTCCCAACTATTAGGCTGCTCCACTGGTAATGGAATATATGCCATCTGCGGTGGCTGCTGAGGTCGCTGTTGATTCTGAAGAGTAGTCGCCACTCTTGTAGCTACAGCCTGAGCAATAATGGCTGCCAAATTGGAAGGAAGTTCAACATTTCTACCCTGAACATTGTCCTGACCCTAGTTGTGGTTTGCATTCCTCCTCCTATGGGGTGGTATCTAAATAATACCCCAATAAGAGTCCTATACTTAGATTCTATTTATCAGAATACACAACTTGGAAGATACCATTCGACAGATCCTAAAAACCCAAAAATACTTGAACCTGGAATGCTCTGATACTAACTGAAATACCCCTACAAATTTCACACATGAGATTGCCAGTTTCACACATAAAACATAAGGGATATCTACAACTGATAGCAAACAAGCATAGAATACAATGACAAAAAAAAAAAATTATAAATGTTGAAAAGAAAGTCTAATTGAAATAAATAATACTGTTAAATATACAAATGCGAATCTGAACTATTCAACTTGGAAGTCCCGTAACTCAAGGACCCCTTAACCAAAAATCATAAAAGTAAATACTTTATGAAAATATCTAAGTCCTGACTTTTAAGTCTGTTAAGGAAAAGATGACTGCCACGCTCTATGAACTCCACACTCTAACCTCGAGGTTGAAACTGTCTGGGACTTGAAATATCAACAAAGTGGGTTAACCCACGAGCAAGTTCCCTCTACTATAACCCAATCAGAGAATCGATAAATATAACCTTTACATGAGGGACTATAAAAATATATAAATATATACACAAATTATTTTCTTATCTGTTCCATGTTCCCAAAATAGAACCCATCTTACACACTGTACCAACCCATCCTTTATCACACAAATTATAAAACTTATTTTCTAAGTTCAAACCAAAGTCAATCCTTTCGTGCTCAAAAACTTTATTAAGTAAAATACCTTATAAATATTTAGTAATCTTGACAGGTCTCCCTTATACATATATATTAAGTACCCTACTATGTAATTGAAAATATACACATGCCTCCCTTATTAACCTTAAATGCCTTATTAGATATTGACAATCCTATCATGCCTCCCTTATCTATGTTAATTATCCTATTGGCAATCTTGACATACCTCCCTAATTAACCTTAAATACCTTATTAGGTATTAACAATCCTAACATGCCTCCCTTATCTATGTTAACTACCCTATTGACAATCCTGACATTCCTACCTAATTAACCTCAAATATCTTATTAGGTATTGACAATCCTAACATGCCTCCCCTATCTATATTAATTACCCTATTGGCAATCTTGACATGCCTACCTAATTAACCTTAAATACCTTATTAAGTATTGGCAATCCTGACATGCCTCCCTTATCTATGTTAACTACCCTATTGGCAATCTTAACATGCCTCTCTAATTATCCTCAAATACCTTATTAGGTATTGGTAATCCTGCCATGCTTCCCTTATTTATGTTAACTACTCTATTGGCAATCCTGACATGCCTTCCTAATTAACCTTAAATACTTTATTAGGTGTTAGAAATCCTGACAAGCCTTTTGGCAATCCTTACATGCCTCCCTAACTAACCTGTTAAACAAATTCAACCTACTTATAAATACATTGATTTAACCTAATGAAAATCCAATCACCGAAAGAAAATAATACACAAACAATTAACTAAGTCTAACATACCACGTAAGCAAAAGAAATAAATTATTCCAAAAACTGATTTAAACATCAACATTTAATCATGAAGAATTAAAATTGCAAAGAAAACCATTAAGGAAGAAATAACTAACAATTTAAAAGAGCAAAGTACATTATCAAGTCTACAATGCAACTTAATCATCAAGAGTATCTAAAACTAGCTCTAACCTAGGTTTCCGGGCCTATTCTGTTTTAAAAATTCTATTTTAATTTTCTGAATTTTTTTGGAATTTTTTCAGAAATTTTAAAGTATTTCCAAAAATAAAATAAAGTGAAAAACTAATTTTGAGGCATACTTTTTGAACTAATTTAACCACGAGGGAAACTCATTTTCACTTAAAATTTAAAACCCAAGAGTATTCTATCCCTAAAATGTTACTTAAATTTTGAAATTTTTTTATGAAATTTAAAAGAAATTTAAAAGTAATTTAAAAAAAGTATTTTTCCTAATTTTCCAATTTAATATTAATAAAAAATAAATAAATAAATTAAAATATTCTTGACTGGGCCCAAAGTGGGCCTAGTGGGTGGGCCCCGCTAGTAGGACCGGAATACCATTTTTTTGGTCCCCTTCGGCAGCCAAAAAGGGCTCCACGCCCCCCATGCGCCGGCGGTACGCATGGCGCCCACTCTCTCTTTCTTCCTTTTTTTTTCTTTTCTTTTTTCACCTGTAACTACGTATCAGCCATGGAGCCTGAACTTCCCAGCCATCTTCCAGCCACCTGCGGACCCCGAATCTCGCGTTTTAATATACCATTCAACTCATCTCGATCTAAGCTACGCATTGGTACCAAAATCCTCTCCGATCATAGCCTAAATTGAAAAGCCCCAAATTCAAGTTTTATGATACTAAAATTTCAAACTCAAATTCCTGTCAATCTACCAAATAATTCGCAACAAAACTTACAAAGTCTATTCGAGAGAGCAAGATCAACATATTAATCGGAACAAGAACCTTGGAAAACAATGATTACATTAAACTCAAATCTCATGTATATATATATATATATATATATATATATTTATATATATATATATCCGCCTATACACTTATATATACATGCATATACATGTGAAAATTACCCCATAGTTGTACCACACCCACAAATTTCTCACGTTTAATCCACAGAAACTCCCTTAGCATGCATAATCATACAATCTCATAGTTATATACATGAATACATATTCTAGCAACATATATATATATATATATATATATATATATATAATATACTATGTCTACAGGTTCAAAGGGGAAGAGAAGAGTTCGAACTTGCCTCTCGATGAACCGAAACTCGTCCCAATGAATCGCTCATTCTCTCCCTCCTCTCTTGCGTCTACGTTCTTTCGGTCTCTGTGCGTGAAAGTGACCGGACCCTAACCCTTTTCTTTTTCTTTTCTCTTTTTTTTTCTAGGAAACTAATAAAAATATAAAATTATTAAAAGAAAAAAAATAAAAAATAAACCCTAGTTCATCACAAAAAATACACCTAACCCAACCAGTCTAGCCCAACTCAACCCAAACCCAAATTCTCCCTAGCCCAATCTAAAAACTAAAATAAAAGAAAATACAAAACAGGCCCAGTCCAACTAAAATTAAATAAAAATAAAAATAAAAATAAACTAACCCAAAATATTAAAAGCACTTCATAAACAATTTAGAAACTCAACAACAGTTCAAGACACTAAAAGAAACTCAACAACAGTTCAAGACACTAAAAGAAAAAATAATAATTTAAACACATAAAGCATTTAAAGCACTCAAAGAAGTTTAATTTAACCAATAAAGCATTTAAATTAAAATTAAATGACCTCAAAATTATGGAATTTTACAGCATGGAACTCCGACAACCAATCCATCCCAAGAATGATATTAAAACTACTCATATCTAGGAGAATGAAATCAAACTCATGTGTCCTCACAGCTATCTCAATAGCAAATCCCTGGCACACCCCGTCAAGAATCACTGTATCGCCCACTAGTGTATCGATACAAATGGCTCTACCCAAGGGACTAACCTCAAGCCCTAATGCCCGTGCAAATGATGAAGCAATAAATGACTATGACGCAGCAAAATCAATCAATACTCGTGCCCCAGAACTATACACTAGAAATATACCTCTGACCACCTACTGAGGTGTTTGCGGGTGTCACAACATATACTCTGCTCTGTGCCCTCTGATCCTGTGCTTCACTCGCCCGAAAACCTGACTGCTGTGTGGATGCACTAGGGATAGATCCCCTCACTGGTCTCACACTCTGAGTAGACATATCTGGCTTCAGTGGAGGCAATGCTCTATAGCTCGACTGTGCAGTCACGGTTTGAGCCGATCTCTGCTGCGTGTCCTGACCACCCTGAGCATCTCCACCCTGCTGTAGACACTCTTCTCATGTGTCCCGACTGCCCACAATCAAAACAAGTTATTGTGCTAGGTTGACTCGTAGGTCGACTCATATGTGCTCTCATTGGTACTCTCGATGGATAATCTGACTTGTAGTGCTCTGGTTGCTTAGACTTGTAACACATCACCTCTCGTTAAATACATGACAGTCAAAAAAATGGTGGATGTAGAATGTGAACTAAACCCTAAGCAGACTCTATTCTCTATTCATCTGCACTCCTAATTAGAGCAAGGTAGGTAGGTAGGGTGCTTTGTCACTGATGTTTGCCTTTGCACGTGTTCAAACGGTCATGGAATGTTTCATATATATTCACTCAGAATATATATATATATATATATATATATATATATATATATATATATATTGACGCAGAACGGAAGTATAAGGGGTTACCAGCGTAAACCCTAAGAACAAAAACTGGAATCCACCAGCACAATTAATTGTAAACCAAAGCAAAACTTTATTGATAAATTGATTGATCTCTGCCCTATGGCAGTCCATATATTTATAATAGAGAAATCTTAATCCTAACAGTACTAGGAAACCTAACAATAAAGGAAACTTGTAAAAATTCTAATCCTAACAGGAAAAGAAAATATATTTCCAAAGGAAACGAAAAAGGAAAGAAAACACTAAAACAATAAAGGAAACTTGTAGAAATTCTAATCCTAACAGGAAAAGAAAATCTATTTCTAAAGGAAACGAAAAATAAAAGAAAATTAGTACATAAAATTAAACTTTCTTTAAAAAAATATTATCTATATATATAAATATATATAATATATGAAACCTACTAAAACTGTCCTACATCAGTCTCCCCCACTTCAAAAAAAAAAAACTCGTCCTCGAGTTTAGTTGTGATGAAGAAGGTATATCATATATGAGAATGAATAGAATTTTATACCACGCAAGACCTGATCTCAAAGTTTCATAAACTTGCTTCAATATTGTCTGCCAATTTTCTTTCCTTTGTTTCAACTTTTCAACAACACCACTTGATACTCCATATGGCTGAACTTCACTTTTAATGCCAAGATCCCAAATTTTAATACTTAATTGTATCATTCTAGTAACTATAAAATTTACCTTTTCTCCACCTTTAAGTGGCCATTCAAGTCTTTTGGTGAATAAGGAACATTCTGGAATAATTTTCCAGTGAACATCCATGTTGGAATAACCATCAGTTAGGGTTTCATGGATAACATCATCATCCTCATTCTTGGTGCAAACCATGGAAGCATCCTCAACATATTTGATCGTGTGCTCAAACTCTTGTGTCACGTCATTACCTTGACTCCTTGAATATGGGTCCATGTCGTAAGTGTTCCCATGCTCCATGCCTTCATCCTCTTCGACTTTGTTGAACAACAAGGAATCATAGGAAACTTTTGAGACTGATTGTTCTTCCAAGTTATCATTGATATCAACATATTCTTCCACCTCCTTTTGGACATGCAATTTGAGATTTTCATCATTTCGATCATCACCTAATTTGGCGTCGAAATCATTTTCTTTGTAATCTTTCGTTACAAGAGGTGAAACAATAAAGTTTTTCTCACAATCAATCTCCTTAAAATAACTAGTGACTCCAATAAAATTACCTTCGAACTCCTTCGTCCAATCGTTGATAGATATATCCTCTTTCCTGTAATTATGATATTTGTTATACATCATCTGCTCATAATCTGGTGGTAAAAACCTGCTCATCAGAAGTTGTTTCATTCTCTTCCAGGTTCGTATAGGAGTCTTGCCTTGTCGTCGCCTATCATTTTGCAACTTCTCCCACCAAACAGCAGCCCCGCTTCTCAACTTATACGCCACCATTTTGACTTGTCGATCCTCCAAACTTCAGTCATCTCGAAAAACCTCTCAACCTCAGAAATCCAGTCCAGAAATTCTTCAATCTGCAATTTACGATGGAACAGCGGTATGTCTGCGCGTATTCTATAGTCAGGTTGATTTTGGTTTCGATTTTGTTGACGAATTCCTTGGTGACCTGGAACGTCCTCATCAGAGTCTTCATCACTGAAATCTTCGAACTGCTTGTGTCTCGCCGCTCTAGGCGGATGTCCACCTCCAGGGGGGCCAAGGGCAACTCCCTCGACTCTAACTCTGTTGGTAGGGGCTTGAGCGTTACCAATAGGGATGTCGGGATTAGGCTGCCGCTCCATCAGTTGCTGTAACGTGGCCGTCAACCTCTCCATCGCCTGTCGCTGCTCGTTAATCACTTCCCATATATCTGCATCCCTACGACCAGCGTCGCTAGGGTTAACTCCTCCGTCTTCGTTGTTGACCATCGTACAAGGCAAATCCTTAGGCTCTGATACCACTTGACGCAGAACGGAAGTATAAGGGGTTACCAGCGTAAACACTAAGAACAAAAACTGGAATCCACCAGCACAATTAATTGTAAACCAAAGCAAAACTTTATTGATAAATTGATTGATCTCTGCCCTATGGCAGTCTATATATTTATAATAGAGAAATCTTAATCTTAACAGTACTAGGAAACCTAACAATAAAGGAAACTTGTAGAAATTCTAATCCTAACAGGAAAAGAAAATATATTTTCAAATGAAACAAAAAAGGAAAGAAAACACTAAAACAATAAAGGAAACTTGTAGAAATTCTAATCCTAACAGGAAAAGAAAATCTATTTCCAAAGGAAACGAAAAATAGAAGAAAATTAGTACATAAAATTAAACTTTCTTTAAAAAAATATTATCTATATATATAAATATATATAATATATGAAACCTACTAAAACGGTCGTAGATCATATATAAACAGTAAACACACGCAAAGATAATTATTACTGATTATTTGGACAAATAGGCAGCTATGTCTGGTCATTTTCTAATCATAAATTATTGTTGTATCTGCCGTGTGGGATTTAATGGAGGCCGGTCAGTTGGCTTTTGCTTGTTGCTTTGTTATTCTTTTCTCTATGCCTGCTGGAATGTGAAAGGGAGGCGTCAAATTTTATGCACCCAACATTACCTGCCTGTACTATATATACTTGACACTTCGTTATATCACTCGTTACTCTCTCTCTATCTCTCTCCTTCCTTCCTTCTGTGGCAGCTACGAGCTCCTCAACATGGTAATCACTTTTATTTATTCAGTTCCATCTTATTACTTTCTACATCTTTACATGCCATTTTTTCAGTTTGTACATTCTTGGGCTTAATTAACGGGTTAAATTGCTTGAGATGCTGCTCTATAAACTCTAATTATTTGACATGACACTGCATGAGCAGATAATAGTTAACAAGTACTAGTTGGCCAATGTAATTTTCTTGTAGAAGAAATTTCAGTCATTTAATTTCAAGAGAGAAGAAAAGAAAAGAAAAGAAAAGAAAAGAAAAGAAAGGAACTGAGAAACACAAGTGGACTAATCTTGTACAGAGTTGAAGTTATTTTTATTACTACTACTACTATTTTATTTTTTACTGCCATGTCACCAACAACCATTCAATCAAGTAACATGTCGCAAACATGACACAAATGGACCATCCAATTAATTCTTCGGTCTCTCATATGTAAAGGCAATGAGAACTCGCCTCTCTTTCACAGTAACCGTGATTATCATTCATGTCTTTGTTAAATAGAAATGAAGTCAGACACATGAATTTTTTTTTTTTTATTTAATATTTTCTATTATATACCATGTATTTTCTTAAATTTAAATTTTTTAAAATTATTTTTAATTAATTAATCTCACCGTAAGTTTGGTCGACTTCTTTGTTGCTTACCCTTTAAACAAACAATTATATCTTTTTATAGGTGCATCATTGAGTCTTCATTGATTATAACCATATCACCTAAATATAATTTCCTTCAACCGTTTATTATTTATCTTATCTCTTCTACTTATTCCTATCATCCAATATAATATTTTCTTTCTTAGTTTACAAATGTATTGTATTTGTGTCTTTCTCAACACACAATACTTTGATATTTGTCTAAAAACCTCGTCTCTTTCGAAGTATCCCTTTTAATATGTCCAAGTGGTAATTTGTTATTTATTCACAATAAAATTGTTAATTGAGCAGAAGTACTACTACTTAATTTTGAGATAATAAGGTAGTATAGATTTATTTCATTTCTTCTCCATCCCCTATCTTCCCAGAGCATAAGGGAAAGCTGCTCTCATTTTTCCTTTTCATACATCTAATCTTCTCTCTAGACTCTGCATTGACCGGAGTCTCACATACTTTGGTTGACCCTCTCCAACTAACAAATTCATGGAGACTGATGATCTCAATAACATCTTGATGGAAAACTTTGTTTACGGTGGAAAATCAATTTTGCTAAAAATGTTTTTGAACCTAGTTGAAAACGCGCGTTACAAATTACAAGGCTAAAACATTTTGAAAACATATTGGTACTCTACATGCAATAGGATTTCCATGACTACCTTTCCGGTTACCATCATTTTACTGATTTCAGTAACTACACATATCAAAATTTAAGAGGTTGCACCTGACAAGTATTTTCGCCTAAAAGCGATACGTCCTGGGTTCGAAATTTGGAAGTCCCCTCTCCAAAAATGGAGGTAAGATTAGCCGACATCTACCTCTCCCAGACCCGCTCAAGCGAGAGCCTTGTGTACTAAGTATGACCTTTATTTTTACACACAGCAAAATTTATAGGTTATATTTATCTTTTCATTTAATATATATGCAGATCAATGACAATTAGATGGTAATATTATCAATAACTATGCTCATAAGGTATTTATATATCTGTTATGCTAATTTGTTTAGGGACTGAATGATAATGGAGGTGTTATAAATTACGAGCCCATGATGAAGAATCCTAGACAAGGTGGATTTAAAGCCACCATTTTCATCTTTGGTAAGAAATCACAATCACCTTATATATGACTATCCCCTGTAATACACAATATCTAGGAAGAGAACAGTATTTTGTTGGCATTATATATAGTTATGGGATATCAACACACCCTCATGTACCATTAATTTATGCAGCAATGATGGGACTGGATAACATAGGGTTCGTGGCAAACATGGCAAGCCTGGTCCTCTATTTCTTATTTGTGATGCACTTTGATCTGTCTGGTTCTGCAACTTCCACCACAAACTACTTGGGCACCACTTTTTTGCTTACGCTAGTTGGAGGATTCATCTCTGATACTTATATGAATCGCCTCAACACTTGCCTACTCTTTGGCGCTATAGAATTATTGGTAATTAATTTTAATCAAACATATAGCTAGCATTAATATATATTACTCCATGATCAAGAGGTTCTAAAAAAATATATACCAGACTCATTTAGATGGTGGGTGTGAATATATATGAGTAATTTGGTTGCATGATTTGTCTTTTATATATATATATATATATACAGGGATATTTGTTGCTCATTGTTCAATCTCATTATCATAAGTTGCAACCTGAACCTTGTGAGGAGTCTAGATGTGTTCATGGGACTAAAGCTCTGCTCCTTTATGCTTCTATATGTTTGGTGGCGTTGGGAGGCGGTGGAATCAGAGGCTCAGTGCCTTCTCTAGGTGCCGATCAGTTCAATCATGACAACCCCAAGGAACGCAAGAACATAGCCAGCTTCTTCAATTGGTTTTTGCTTAGCATTACCGTCGGGGCTTCAATTGGGGTCACAGTTGTAGTGTGGGTAAGCTCAAATGAGGGATGGGATAAGGGCTTCATCATCTCCATGGTTTGTGCTTTTGCTGGTCTATGTTTTCTTTTAGTAGGAAAGCCATTTTATCGGGCTCGAGTGCCAGGGGAAAGTCCCTTATTAAGCGTTTCACAGGTCTCCCTCGATCTCTCTCTCTCTCTCTCTATATATATATATAGGGTACGTTCTAATTAATTCATCTAAGATGCATGCTGTATGAATACAACTCAGGTTTTGGTGGTGACTGTAAGGAACTGGAAGGTACAGCTGCCCCCAAACTCGAATGACTTGTACGAGACACGTGACACTGAGTCTGCCTCAAAGAGAGAACGCAATATTCCTCATACCAACCAGTTCAGGTATGGTTTTCTTAATTAGTTGTTGTTATGATGAATGATGAATGGTGAATGGTACAATACAAAGCTTTGACTTTGCCTTGCAGGTTACTAGACAAAGCTGCTGTTCTTCCTGAGGGCACCAAACCGGAGAAATGGAGAGTTTGCACAGTGACTCAAGTAGAAGAAGTGAAGATCCTAGCGAGGATGATGCCCATCCTTTTGAGCACTATCCTCATGAATACATGTCTAGCCCAGTTGCAGACCTTTTCAGTCCAACAAGGGACCATCATGAACACTAGCCTCGGTGGTTTTAACGTCCCGGCTGCCTCCATTCCCGTGATTCCTCTTGTGTTCATGTCCCTTCTCATACCTGTATACGAATTCGCCTTCGTTCCTCTTGTGAGGAAATTAACAGGTCACCCAAATGGCATAACCCACCTCCAGAGAGTCGGAGTGGGACTAGTTCTCTCCGCCATCTCAATGGCCATGGCGGGGATCGTTGAGGTGAAGAGGAAGAATGAACTCGTCCACCACAATCACCGGATCAGCCTCTTCTGGCTCTCTTTCCATTATGCAATATTTGGGATAGCAGACATGTTTACACTGGTTGGGCTGATGGAGTTCTTTTACAGTGAGGCTCCTCCCGGCATGAGGTCTCTCTCCACTTCTTTCTCATGGGTCTCCCTGTCTATTGGTTACTACCTCAGCTCAGTCTTTGTGGATGTCATTAACTCCGTGACTGCTAAGCTAACTTCCAGCAAGAGAGGTTGGCTCGAAGGACGCGACATGAACAAAAATCATGTTGAGCTCTTCTATTGGTTTTTGGCAGTTCTGAGTGTGCTCAACTTTGCAAATTATGTGTTCTGGGCGAAATGGTACAAGTACAAGAACAATTCCCCGGTTGACGAACATAGGCCGCTGATTAAAGGCTCCCTGGATGAATCATTATCTATTTCAGGTGTGAGTATGATGAGTTTTAAATCTAAACAACCAGAGCTCTCTGTTGGCCAAGAAGAAATGAAAAACGAGGCTACCTAATTGTGTGTATATATATATATATATATGTTTCTAGACTGGCCAGTTCTTATGATCTGAGCATGTGTAAGAGCTTAAGTCCATGTTGAGAAGTTGATGCATGGCTCCAATATTAGTTTTATAGGTGAATACATGTATGTATAAAAAAAATAATGGTCCAATGTCCTGTATTGAGTCTAAATCTGACAACGGATTAAACAACGGGGGGTGATTCTCTTCATCTTCCTGAATTCCTTTCCGGTAATATATATATATATATATTATGGCCTGCTTTTGATAGAAACTCTATAAATAGAGTAATTGGCAGCTGCTGGAATTTATGAACATTGATATTGATACAATGTTTTTTTTTTTTGTAAGGGAGATTTTTTCTATTATTTAACATTGATATTGATACCAATGTTGTTGTCTTTTGTAAGGGAGATTTTTTCTATTATTTAGGGGAGGTGCATACAATATATATATATATATATATTTTCGTTCCGAAAAGCCGTCAGCTAGTTTTGATTGACGCTCGGTTGAACATTCTGTTTGGATACAAGCTGAATGCATTTGTCATTCTCTTCGCCATTTCTTTATGACATTATATATGGGCTTCATACTTTTACTGTGTTGGCAGAATAAGTTTGATCAGGTCAACTTATTTATTTCCGATTACGTTCTTATCTTTTATCTGGATTCGACGTGTAACAACTTTAAACATCTCCCAATTTTTGAGTTGGGACTTAATTTTTTAAACTCATCAAGAGTCCACAGTACTAAAAATCTTTAAACAAACCACGGGCTTGAAGGACTGCAACTCGGACAGGTTGGACGGGTTAGAGGTACAATTCGGACTCAATCTTACATATAAAATGTTCAATCCTAACTCAACCCTAACCCTACTTTCAACCCTAACTACTCAACCCTAGCCCAACTCATCCTTAAATTTTTAAACTCGAGTTTGCAACTCGAGTTGAGATTTCGGGTTAGAAAGTCGGGTTAATTTGGGCTATCTATATCACGAATCTCTATGTTGAAAATTTAAAGTGATCTTTAATAAGTTTCACATTAGATTACTCCTAAACACACACAAAATTAAGAACTTAATGAAAATTTCTAAAAAATTACAAACAAATTTTAAGAAATTAATTATCCAAAATATTAACATACAATAAATCAAGATTTAAATAAAGGAAGTTGAAAAAAAAAAGGTTATCACAATTTGAATATTATATATAATATATTTAAAATAAAGAAATATGTATGAAAATAATATTATAATTCGGGTTCGGATTGGGCTCGGGTTGTTGGCATCTCAACCCTAGTCTAACCCTAATTAAGTTTGGGTTGGAGTTTTTTAACCAAAGCTCAATTCTAATTATAAAAATAGTTGTCCAAACTCGTAAAAAATCAGGTTAGATTCGAATTGAATTCGGGTTACCCAACCCACGTTACACCCCATCCAACAATCTCATATATATTCTTGGTTGATTAATTTATAGCCTTCCCTAGGTTTTTGTTTCTTGGTTCTTTGAGCTTTGATATGTGGGAATCTCCAGAGCATTAAAGCCCCGAATCATAGGTAGGTAGGGTGTGCTAATTGGTTTGTGAGCTAATGTTTGCCTTTGCACCCATTCTAACTTAACGGCATGGAATGTTTCATGTATGTATACTCACTCAGTAGTTAGTATATATAACACGAGGAGTCGCCTAATATCGATACAAATTATATATATATATATATATATATATATATATATGTCCCTGACGTGAACTAATTATATATATATAAAATTAGTTCACGTCGGTATATATATATATATAACAGTAGATACACAGAGAGATGATTATTAATTATTGGATAATACTTAGGTCTTATCTGGCAGCATCAATTTTATTCTCTTTGCTTATGTGAACTAGTAAGTGTGCAGATAGAAGTTGAAGAGACAAAAAAAAACTAATAAACGAAGCCCTGACCGGTCATTTTCTAATGATGAGGTCTCATCACAATTTTGTTTTTGGGTTTTATCCCAAAATGCCTCATATCATTTGAAGTGAAGATATTACATATAAGCACATCTTCTTTTAGATACTCAGACGATGTAAGATTGAGTACCCTGTCTGTGTGATAACTCAACCTAGTGTCTGTCTTTGTACCCGTTCACTCACACTTATCCACAAGAGTCACTACAATTTATACTCGTTGCATTGCTTTACCACCCTTTTCTCTGTATGCTAAAGAAAAGGCGGCTTCAAATATTATGCACCCAACATTACCTGACTATGCTATATATATATACTTGCAACTTCGCATCACTCCTCTCTCTCGCTCTCTCTCTCCCTCTCTCTCCTGCGGCAGCTACGAGCTCCTCAATCATGGTAATTGTTTTTATTTATGCAGCTTTCATCTTATTACTTTCTACATCTTGTACATGCCATTTTTTCAGTTTGTACATCCTTGTCCTTGGGCTTAAGGGGTGAAAATATATATATATATATATATATATATGACAGTGCATGAGCAGATAATAATTAACAGTACTAGTTGATCTACGTATTTTTCTTCCTTAAAAAAGGTAATTTTCGTTTAAAATAAATTTGAGTCATTTGATTTGGAAAGGAAAATAAAGTATTGATTTATAGTATTTCTATCCAATACATTTATAATTGTGCTCTGTGAATTTTCATGTGTTTGAAAGTAATAAATGATAACATCATCATCAATACCCTTAAATATGTCTCACTTTTTTTTATTTAAAAAAAATGTATTTCTCAATATAAACAACCAACTAATCATTTATCTCTCACTCAATTGCCTAGTCAATTCATCTCAATATAAATGACCTAGAAATCATTCATATTAAATATATATTTTTAAATGATTCTTGTTTTTTCTTTATTAGTTCAAAATTGATTAGGCAACAATTTTTTTTACTTTCTTTGTAAAATAATTAACCTGTTGGATTGCTCATGGATTTTGTTAAAAAATTTTTTTTTTTTTTTTTTGGAATCTTGTGGTACGGGGCCAATTGGAGGAAAAGATATGGGTCTCCTTCCAATTTTGAGTTTAAAAAGCTTTTTTTTTATATATTTTTTTTATAATATTGTTTGGTAAATTTTGTAAGAGTCTAGTTGGGCATTTTTGTAATTACCAACTTTATGTGCCTCCGCTTGATGGAGAATTACAAGTCTATATAACATTTCGAAAACATATTAAAACTCTACAATAGCATTTCCATGACAACCTTTCCCGATACGATCAGGGTACTAAATTTAGTAACTAGACTTGGCAAAATTTATATAGGTGTTATGTTTATCTGTTAATTTGATATATATATATATATATATATATATATATATATATATATATATATGCAAATCAATTGACATTTAGATGTTCATAGTATCAATAATTGTGCTCATAACGTATTCATATCTGTCTTGCTAATTTTGTTTAGGGACTGAATGATGGTGGTGGAGGTGTTGAAGTTATAAATTACGAGTCCATGACGAATCCTAGACAAGGTGGATTTAAAGCCACCATTTTCGTCTATGGTAAGAAATCACAATCACCATGTGACCATACCCTCTAAAACACAATATATAATATATATATATCAAGGAGCAGAACAATATATTAGTTATTGTTAGCATTATACATAGTTTTGGAAAATCAACACACGTATCATTAATTATTTTGCAGCAATGATGGGACTGGATACAATAGGTTTCGTGGCGAACATGTCAAGCCTGGTCCTCTATTTCTTCTTTGTGATGCACTTTGATCTGTCTAGTTCAGCAACTACCACCACAAACTACTTGGGCACCGCCTTCTTGCTTACACTCGCTGGAGGATTCATCTCTGATACCTACATGAATCGCCTCAACACTTGCCTACTCTTTGGATCAATAGAGTTGTTGGTAATTTTTATTATCCATATATGTATATGTATATATATAACCGCCGAGTACGTATCAAGATATATATATATATATATACATATATTTACTCCTTGGTTGCATTGTTTGCCTTTTATATATGTATCTACAGGGATATTTGCTGCTCATTGTTCAATCTCATTATCATAAGCTGCAACCTGAAGCTTGTGATGAGTCTAGCTGTGTTCATGGGACTAAAGCTCTGCTCTTTTACGCTTCAATATGCTTAGTGGCGCTGGGAGGCGGTGGAATCAGAGGAGCATTGCCTGCTCTAGGTGCCGATCAGTTCAATCACGACAACCCCAAGGAACGGAAGAACGTAGCCAGCTTCTTCAATTGGTTTTTTCTTAGTATAACCGTTGGGGCTTCAATTGGGGTCACAGTTGTAGTGTGGGTAAGCTCAAATGTGGGATGGGACAAGGGCTTCATCATCTCCATGGTTTGTGCTTTTGTTGGTCTATGTTTTCTTTCAGTGGGAAAGCCATTTTATCGTGTTCGAGTGCCAGGGGAAAGTCCCTTATTAAGCATTTCACAGGTATCCTCAAATGGGAAATTAAGGAAGTAATTGATCATCATGTATATATATATATATGTACTATTTAATTAACTCGTCTGAGATGATGATTTCTCAGGTTTTGGTGGCGACTGGAAGGAACTGGAAGATACAACTGCCCCCAAACTCGATTGACTTGTACGAGATTCGTGACCCTGAGTCTGCATCAAACAGAGAACGCATTCCTCATACCAACCAGTTCAGGTATATTATTAAGGGTCTCTTAAGGGTTGTCATGATGAATAGTACTACTATACAAATCTCGATATGCACTGTACCTATAGAAAAAAATACATCAGTGTTGTTTCGCGATTGTCCAAAGCATTGCTCCTTGACAATATGAAAAAAACAAAACCACCAGCCAAAGCACCATCACCTGAGCAAGACAACAATAAGCAAATGGATCTGCAGCTTAACAACCACTAGCTTCCAGTTTAACTAAGAGATGAAAATAAGCTAATCATTGATGGTAGAGTGACCTTGGAGGCATGAACTGAGGAGATTCCACTCAGATACAAGTTTTCTAGATGAGGGAGACTAGTCCTTGAGTTCTAGGTAGCTTGAGTTTGATAGTAATAGTATCCTTAATATTAATGCTAAGGACAATATCAGGGCTAGATTTAGAATTCCTAAATATTCTGGCATTTCTTTCAGCCCAAAATGAATAGACACAGCAAGCAAAGGCTAGTTTGTTGGTATAAACTAGCAGGTTGTTGGAGGATTTCCAATGATTTGAGGTCCAAATCAGCAGGGAGGGCCAGTCAATGGGATCAATATGGAAGCAACAAATGATCGAATTGGATATGATTCCAGATGGAGGATGAGAATGGACATTTAACGAATATATATATATATATATATATATATACCAGATGAAGGGTGACAAAGGACATTTAACGAATATATATATCATGATCAGCTGATCGAATTGAAACCTTTAAATTTGTGACTTTGACCTGCAGGTTACTGGACAAAGCTGCTGTTCTTCCTGAGGGCACCAAGCCGGGGAAATGGAGACTTTGCACAGTGACTCAAGTAGAAGAAGTAAAGATCCTAGCAAAGATGATGCCCATCCTTTTGAGCACTATCCTCATCAACACATGCCTAGCACAGTTGCAGACCTTTTCAGTCCAACAGGGGACCATCATGAACACTAGCCTCCGTGGTTTTAATGTCCCACCTGCCTCAATTCCTGTGATTCCTCTGGTGTTCATGTCCCTTCTCATACCTGTATACGAATTCGTATTTGTTCCTCTAGCGAGGAAATTAACAGGTCACCCAAATGGCATTACCCACCTCCAGAGGATTGGAGTGGGGCTGGTTCTCTCCGCTGTCTCAATGGGCATGGCAGGGATCATTGAGGTGAAGAGGAGGAATGAACTCGTCCACCACAATCACCGGATCAGCCTCTTCTGGCTCGGTATCCATTATGCAATATTTGGGATCTCAGACATGTTCACATTTGTTGGGCTGATGAACTTCTTTTACAGTGAGGCTCCTCCTGGCATGAGGTCTCTCTCCACTTCTTTCTCATTTGTCTCTGTGTCCATTGGTTTCTACCTGAGCTCAGTCTTTGTCGAGCTCATTAACTTAGTAACTGCTAAGGTCACTTTGAGCAAGAGAGGGTGGCTCACAGGGCGCGACATTAACAAGAATCATGTTGAGCTCTTCTATTGGTTTTTGGCAGTTCTTAGTGTGCTCAACTTCGCAAATTACGTATTCTGGGCGAAATGGTACAAGTACAAGAATAATGCCCTGATTGACGAACATAGGCCACTGATTAGACACTCCCTGGATGAATCATTATCTTTTTCAGGTGTGAGTATGACGAGTTTTAAATCTAAACAGCAAGAGCTCTCAGTTGGGCAAGAAGAAATGAAAAATGAGGCTAACTGAAGTTCCTAAGATCTCTATGTATGAGCTAAGTCCCATGTTGAGAAGTTGATGGCTCCAATATTAGCTTTACAGGCTGAGTACATATATGCCTAAAAGTTGTGCTTGGTGGGAAGCATATGAGAAGATCATATCATATATAGCAGCTCAATGAATTTTCAACCCAAAAGAAATGAGATGAAATTGGGAATTACCATAATATACTTTGTATGAATCAATTTAGATATCCGAATATCTATTTCAACATTCTAAGTTGTAAATGACAAACCAGTTAAGGGCAGACCAGTATAGGCCCAATTGATCGAAGCAAGGGGTCGACTGGTTGGGCTTAGGCAGTGTGTACGTGCTAAATAGATCGAGTACTTCAATCGAAGTTTATTAGTCTTCTAAAAACGTTGATAGTTCGTGATAGGACTGAGACTTGTTTCTCCAAAATCTTCACAGGGTCCTATCACTTATGGATATGTCAATCCTGAAACGAGTCTCCTGTAAGACTGCATATTAGAGAAGAGAACTGGATCCAGGCACAATTCAGCTAAAACAAGCAACTACAATTTATTTGATTGCTAAAAATGGTTAACATTTTGGCATACAAATAGGAGAGAATTGTTCAGTTAGCTGGTTGATACTCTGTACTACATTGAGGATTGAACTTCTAATCAAATTTTTGGGATGTAATTTAAATTGCCCAAACAAAAACAAATTCACAAACGGAAACAGGAAAGCTTCATTGTGATTCCATCCTAAAATTTCTTTTGATAAAGTTCCTATATGAGTGTTGCAATCCTTTAGTGTTGGATGTCTTCCAATTAAATACTTGGGTGTGCCTTTAATCTCCACCAGACTTAAGGCTTATGACTGCAATCCTTTAATAGAAAAAATCACCAATAGGATTGAGCATTGGACAAGTAAGTTCATTTCATTTGCAGGGAGGCTACAGCTGATACAGGCCATCCTCATTAGTATCCAGTTGTATTGGTGCAACATGTTTATTCTGCCAAAGTCAGTGATCACTAATGTTAATAGATTGTGCAAACACTTCTTATGGTCGGGTACAAGTGACATGATTAAAGGAGCAAAAGTGGCATGGAATTTGGTATGCAGACCCAAAGAGATGGGTGGGCTTGGACTGCCAAACACTGAGGACTCGAATAAAGCCTCAATGCTTAAACATCTATGGAACATTGTGAGTGATAACAAGAATAGCATATGGACTCAATGGGCACATGAGTACCTGATCAGAAATCGCTGCCTTTGGGAACTTAAAATTCCTCAAAGATGCTTTTACGACTGGAGAAGATTGCTTCATCTCAGATCTCTGCCCAAGCCACTTCTCCTGACCAAGATTGGGACTGGCTCTTCCATTTCCTTTTGGCACCACAACTGGCTAACAGTCCAACCACTCTGCTGTAGTTTCAATGCTGATGCAATTCAGGAATCTGAAATCTCCTCAAACTCTATGCTTAGTTCTTGGATTAATGAAGGGTCTTGGTCATTTCTGCAGAGCATACACAACATGATCCCTGAACCACAGATTCTTCCACCATTGAACTCAATTACTGACTCCATTGCTTGGAAGCCCTCACCAACTGGAAGTTACTCCTTGAAACACACACTTATATCCATCTCTATACCCAGTATTCCATCTCAGGCTTCTTGGTTCCACCTTGTGTGGAGTTCTCTTTCGATCCCCAGGCATAAATTCATCCTATGGCTTGCAATTTCGAATAGAATGCCCAGGCATGACAGGAAAGTAAATGCCATAAAACACATCCCCAGTCACTGTTTGCTATGCTTGAGATCTGGAGAATCCTTGAACCACCTGTTCTTTGAGTGCCAGTTCACCTCCTCTCTGTGGCATTCCATCCAACACCTTTGTGGTTTACGTGTCCATCCACAACCATGGAGGGATTTCATCATCTGGGCAACAAACCATTGATCAGTGAAGAATCTCACAAACGCCAACAACAAATTGGCACTTTCAGCAACCATTTACCAAATTTGGTTTGAGAGAAACGCACGTGCATTCAAAGATACCAGTAGCTGTACAAGCTCTGTTATGTTGAAAATACGAAACCTCCGGATGGTTGATGCACTGTTTTCTCAGATCCTCTGAGATGGATGGTGCTACTGTTCTTGCTTCGAATTCACCGGAATTTCAAACTGGATGTTAACTCTTAGCGGCTAGTTTGATCTTAGGTTATTGGGCGTTGAGAAAGTATTCCACAAATCGTGAAATTATTTTATGACACGAATGATGTGGCAATTAAATGGTGAGTTAGTATCGGTGGGATTCTCTCATATATAAAGTCACAATAATATTATCACCTGTCACGTCATTCATAATAGAAATTTATGAAATAATTTCATGAAATTTAGTATTTTCCTTCTCGTAATACTAATGACGTGTATCCCAGCGAGCATAAACCCTTTATTTTTTAACATTTTTTTTTCTTTGATATAGAGAAATTAGTATATTTCAAAAGAGATGGGAAGCCCATCAGTACTTAGAATAATGTATATAATTTCCTGCTTAATGGAGCTTATCTTAATGGGTTGTATGAGGTTGGGCTCGTATTTGTTTTTGGGGTTGTTGATGGGAGCTCATCAGTATTTAGAATAATGTATATAATTTTCCACTTAATGGAGCTTATCTTAATGGGTTGCATGGGATTGGGCTCGTGTTTTTTTTTTGGGGTTCTTGCTTATTTAACCTTATGGGCTCTTTGTTACTAAGGCTTATTGTACATATTTAGGGGTGACAACTAGGCGGGTTGAACGAGTTTGAATCGGGTTGAATATGAATAGATCAAATATAAGTTATGACCCATATTTGACCCGTTTGTAGTGGGTCAAATATGGGTAGGGTTAATCTGTCAACCCATATTTGACCCACCTAGACACGACAATGACAAACGATACTTATGCTTAATGCACCACAACATCAACCTCCGCAAAGATTTATGTGTATATCATGTATATTCCCTTATAATATGTACAATCAAATTATATATAAACTTTTGCATAATTGTCCTTTTATATTAAAGTCAGAATTCTTTTTGTTTTGTTTTGAATCTCAACCTTGACAAATTTATATAATATATTTACACACTTCATATACTACTTAAAACTTAGAAGTAGTTAACTGAATCACATATGTACACATAAATTTCGAGTCCAAAAATCTAGGAACGAAAATCAGTAACAAATAGTCAATTTTATTAATTTCAGAAAAATGAGTACAATTCTCTATGGATCTTTACAAAAGAAGGATAAATTTCTCTGATTCGATATCCTTGGTGATCCGGCTTCAAGGGCTGCTAGAGTTTGATCTTGAATTAGATTGAAATTTTGGGGAAGAACGACACGTGGATGATGTGCTTATTATTATTCTCCTTCAGGGTTTAGATGTTTTGTAGCTTTGAATTTTGAGTGAAGACTTCTGTAGAGTTTCAGTTTTTTCTAAGAGTTTTCTGATCTCCTTTTTCTCCAGATTCAAGGACTACTGGAGCTTAATCTTAAATTGGATTTGTTGAGAGTCATTTTCAAATGTTTGTTGTTGAAGAAAGCCGATGAGAAATTATGATCAAAGGCTGAAGAAGCTTGATCTCGAACAGTCTTGTTGATGATTCTTTGAATTTGTTGAATCGTGGATGAAGAACAACACAACTTTGAATGTGCTTGTTGTTGTTCTTCTTCAAAACTTTGAAAGTTGGATGAACGTATGTCTTCAGAGCTTCAAGTGTTTATTGAATGCAGAGTTTGACAGAGCTTCAGTATTCTGTTATAGTCTCCTCCCCTTCTCTTCACCCTCTACCTCTATTTATAAACTTCTTGGAGGGGTAGATTTGTAAATTGCTGTTCTTCTGATAATTATTCTATAATTATCATTTATGATAATTGTGATAATTATCCAAGATATACATAATAATTATCTTTGTTGATATATATATATATATATATATATATATATATATATATATATATCCATTAGACCTATTTTCAAGTGGGCTTGGACATCTTAGACAATTTAGACCGACCCATCACTCATTTATTTGTAGTGAGTCTGATCTTTAAATTGTCTGACTCATTGGGACACATTTCAAAGTGGGCTAAACTGAAAAAAAGCCTAAATTATATTTTGGATCCATTATGTAATTTTTTAATGTCTACAAATTGCCCCACTTCCAGTCTCGCGCTATATTAAGCTTGTCACGTATTTAAAGCAAGACTTGAAGTATTTAATTTTCGCAAAGTTTTTTTTTCTTGCGAAAATTCAATTGCAAAGAGGATGTCTTCTTTGTCAAGTTGAATTGGAATCTTGAAAATCTTATTGCAGATAGGACTTTTTCGTTGTCCAAGCGAAATTGAAGACTTGAGGATCCTATTACAAATATAATTTTTTTTCCTTATTCAAACTGACTTGGAGTCTTGAAAACCTTATTGCAAATAGGATTTTTTTTCCTTGTCCAAGTGAAATTGAAGACTTGATGATCCTATTGGAAATAAGATTTTTTTTTTTCTTGTCCAATTGAAATTGAAGACTTGAGGATCCTATTGCAATAGAATTTTTTTGTTGTCCAATTTGAAATAGGATTTGATGGTTTTCCATGTTCAAACGGAATTGGAGTCTTGAAAATCCAATAGCAAATAAGATTAATCAACATCTATATATATGTAACATACGCAATGGTAAGCTCTTTTTTTCTCAGTTTTTTTTTCTCTTTCTTTTTTTTTTCTTTCCTTTCTTTTTTTTCTTCTGCTTCTCTCCCATGAACTCTAGCAACAGTAAGCTTTTTTTTTTCTTCTTTCTTTCTCTCCTAGCCGCCACTTTCTCTCTCTCTCTCTCTTTTCACTTTTTCTTTTTCTTTTCTTTCTTCCACGTGCACTTCTTCTTCCTTTTTTTTTTTTGCATGCTTGCCTCTTCTTTTTGCTCTTTTTTTCTTCTTTTTCTTTTTGTTGATGTGGCTGGAAGTGACGTGGCGACTGACTAGACACTAAATGCTGATTGGACAATGACATGGCAGGTGACTGGATGTATAAAAAAATTTAAGGATTTTCATGTTGTTTCCTTAGTTTTGAACATGAGACCTAGTGATGAGTTATTATAACACCAAACCATCTCTCCTAGATTATTTCATGTATTACAAATACTTGCAACCAAGTATACATGAGACTGAACTTCGAAAAGAACTATTTTTTTTTTCCCAGATTAGCTTCAACTTATAGGCTCTGCTCGAGCTTTGTATTGCCTCCGAAAATATACAGATCTATTGAACTCATCGAGGAAGACAACTTTACGCAAGTCATTCAACTCTTCTCTTGCAAGCTTCAAACTTTTTTTTTTTGTCAATTCTTGTAGGTCAAATCGCTTTTCTCAGAATATGGAGTTTCAGACGTCATTCATTAGTCCCTTTGGGGTCACTTTATTGTCCCTTCGGGGCCCCTCAGTGCCCTTCGGGCTCACTTGATCGTCCCTTTGGGGTCCCTTAGTGCCCTTCGGGGTCACTCGATCGTCCCTTAGTGCACTTCGGTATCACTTATGGTCCTTTCGGGGTCCCTTAGTGCTATTTGGGGTCATTTTATCGTCCATTCGGAATCTCTTAGTGCCCTTTGGGGTCAATTTATCGTTCTTTTGGGGTCCTTTAGTGCCCTTTGGGGTCACTTTATCTTCCATTCGAGGTCCCTTAGTGAACTTCGGTGTCACTTTACTGTCCCTTCGGGATCCCTTAGTATCCTTTGGGGTCACTTTATCGTCCCTTTGGGGTCCCTTAGTGGACTTTGGTGTCACTTTATCGTCCCTTTGGGGTCCCTTAGTGCCCTTCGGGGTCACTTTATCGTCTCTTTGGGGTCCCTTAGTGCACTTTGGTGTCACTTTATCGTCCCTTTGGGGTCCCTTAGTGCACATTGGTGTCACTTTATTGTCCCTTCGAGGTCCCTTAGTGCCATTCGGAGTCTCTTAGTGCCCTTTAGGGTCACTTTTATTCCTTTGGACCAAGTCATCACGGTGCAGCAGACATCGTCAACATCTCAACAGCAGGCCAAGTCACCATGGTGCGACAAACATCGTCAATATCTCGGCGGTAGACCAAGTCACTACAGTGCGACAGACATCGTCAACATCTCGGCGGCAGGCCAAGTTACCACGGTGCATCAAACATCATCAACAGCTTGGTGGTAGACCAAGCCACCACGGTGCGGCAGACAGTCAACATCTTGGCGGCAGGCCAAGTCACCACGGTGCGGCACACATCGTCAACATCTGAATTGGCAGTATGCCAAAAATTACTTTATTTTTTTTCGGTTGATTGCACTTGGAACAATCCTCCAGGATGCCTACATACCTTGAACAGGGATTAAGTCATCACGTAGTTCAATTTTTTTTTTTTTTTGTAAAGATAGTTTATACTCATATCAATGAGTGATTTTTTTTTCCATATAGATAGTTTATACTCGTATCAAGGAGTGTTTGTTTTTTTTTTTTTTTTGGTAGACTGTTTATACTCGTGTCGAGGAGTATCATTTTTTTTGATAGATAATTCATACTCGTGTCAAGGAGTGTCATCTTTTTTTTTTGGCAGACAGTTTATACTCATGTCAAGGAGTGCAATTTTTTTTTGGTAGACAGTTTATACTCGTGTCAAGGAATGTCATATTTTTTTTTGGTAGACAGTTTATACTCGTGTCATCGACAGTTTAGGCTCGTATCGGGGAGCTCTTTAGCTTTAATTAATTTTTAACTTTGCAAGACTCAGAAGATAGTCCAAGTTTATGTTGAGAGGTGTGAACCAGCTCGGAGTCAATTTGGAGATTTTCTTCTTACTTTGTTTCTTCATTATACTCTTGTACTTGAGAAGAAACATCTTTTTCGAACTCATCTCCCCACCCAGAAGGAAGAGGTATTTCATTCGTCATGGTCCATGTAGGAGGATTGAACTTCACCCAATATACTTTCATTCCGTTGCGAGATTCGATCCAGACAGCATCTTCGGGCTTTAGTCCCCACACTTTTCCTTCCTCTAGTCTTTTAATTTTTTAAGCCTCTCGTTCCATCTGGAATTGTAGATGATTTTGTTCTTGTTCTTCATTTTGTAGTTTTAGACTCTTACTTTGGTGCTTGTTAACGACATGTTGGGAAGGAATTACTTGAGCTGACATTTGTATATTTCCAGACACTGATTCTTGTGAGATCTTTTTAGAACCATTCTCTTCTTGAGCATTCTTCTTTAGCATCTAACCAAGTACGATATTCTGAACTCTCTTACTTGAAATCGTTTGAGTGAAATTTGACGGATAATTCCGATACTGCATCTTCAACACAAATCCTCAAGCTTTGTCATTTGGGTTATGCTTTTGTTTTTCTTGTTTCCTTCTTGGACTTTTTTATTTATTTTCGGGTTTGATAAAATGTGTATGCCTTTTTAAAGGACAGGCGTGAATCTTGCCCCTATGCCAATGATATTTCATATGAGAGAGTTGGAAATGAGCTTTGTGTGGAATGTTTGCCCCCTATCTGTTCAGTCTTTTATCAAGGTTTTCTTGACTTAATGCCTTATTTAACTGAGAACCATTAGATGAAGTTGCGGAAGGAACACGATGTGCTTTTTGATACAAGTCTTTAGAGACGATGCTTGTAATATAAGATGTATTTATTTCATCATCCGAGTTAGGAAGCATTTTGTCTTCCTCTTCATACTCAACCCCTTCAACTTTAAGACAGTTGTCAGACATATTGGAAAAGACAAAAGCCTTTGCACCACGATTTGTTATGCTAAGCTCCATATCATGGCCACAAGTAACCAATTCTTCAAATGTACGAGACTTGATTCCTTATAGAATGTAAAGAAACTCCCTGTGCGTGCCTTGCATACACATTTCCACTACTGAGATTTCAAAAAGACGATCTTTGCAATCAAGACTTAAGCTCGCCAGCGATTGATATAGTCGACCACAAGCTAATCCTTAATTTGTTTAGTGTTAGTGAGTTCTAGTATGCTTACTATTCTGTGAATACTGTAGAAGCAGTTGAGAAACTCTCATTCCATCTACTCCCAACAGTCAATACTCTGATCTTTGAGGTCTGTATACCAATCAAATGCATTCCCTTTGAGGGGACGAACAAATTTCTCGATTAAGAGGTCCCATTCGGTGCCAGCGTTATTGCAGGTCTTCACAAAGTGTGCAACATGTTGTTTGGGATTGCCTCTTCCATCAAATTGTTGGAACTTTGGCGATTGATATCCCAATGACATTTTTAAGCTATCAATTCTTTCGGTGTAGGGTTTTGAGTACACGAGAATGCTTTGAGGGGCCACCATATTGTGCTCGGATTGTGTTCATTATTATATCCTGCAACTGTTGGACAGATAGTAAAGCGACTAGCGAAGCAGGGTTAGCTTCATCAACCATGTGTCCTGACATAGATGTGTGATGACAATCTTTTGATTGGCCACCTTGAAGAGATGAATTTGAAGTATTCGCAGGCAGATGTGTTG
This sequence comes from Cornus controversa, assembly GCA_026545225.1. Classification (NCBI taxonomy): domain Eukaryota; kingdom Viridiplantae; phylum Streptophyta; class Magnoliopsida; order Cornales; family Cornaceae; genus Cornus; species Cornus controversa. The sequence goes on along the minus strand of CM048849.1, from coordinate 10,858,870 downwards.
ACTTGTCAAGATTTTAGATTTCAAGCTTACTCATTAGCGCAGCGATCTGCAAGTCCTCCTCTTCGACAGTCTTTGTGAGGTTTTCGATTGTGCGCGCCATGACTGCCAATTGGTCTTCCACCGAGGTTGTTCCAATCATCATAGCTGCGACAACATTCAAATAGGAAAGACCTTGAGGGCCAATATTCTTTGAAGGGACTGATTGTTCTGAAATCTCAAGTAACGACTTTGAGAGCAAACCGTCGCTAGAGTTGGCATCAGAAGAGATGGAGTGGGGTGAATGTGGCGGGGCTGACTTTTCTGAAACAACGTTAGACTTCTTTGCCCATTGAGGATCAATGGCATTAACATGTTTAGTTTTCACATCCATTGGTTTAGCAGGATTGGTTTTTACCAAATCTTGTTGATTCTTGAGTGAAGCAATTGCTTTGGTCTTGCTAGCGTCATAAGACCTGCTGAGGTGTTGTTGGCACTTGACGGGTTCCTAGTGTTCTTGTCACTCCTTGTAACAACTTTGGTGTTAGCAATTGCCGCAGTGATTTTTTTTTGAGTTTTTCTTGTTTGTCGTCTGAACCTTGGGAGGAGCTATAGATTATGATGAATAGAATTTTGGAGGTATGATGTAAGAGACATAGATGAGAGGCAGAGATGGTCCCACCGGGCGTGCTAGAAATTTTTACACACAAATTTCGAGTCCAAAAATCTAGGAACAAAAATTAGTAACAAATAATCAATTTTATTAATTTTAGAAAAATGGGTATAATTCTTTGTGGATCTTTACAAAAGAAGGATAAATTACTTTGATTCTATCTCCTTGGTGATCCGGCTTCAAAGGCTGCTAGAGCTTAATCTTAAATTGGATTAAAAATTTGGTGAAGAACGGCACATGGATGATGTGCTTGTTGTTGTTCTTCTTCATGGTTTAGATGCTTTGGAGCTTTGAATTTTGAGTGAAGACTTCTGTAGAGTTTTAGTTTTTTCTAAGAGTCATCTGGTCTCCTTTTTCTCCGGATTCAAGGGCTACTGGAGCTTGATCTTAAATTGGGTTTGTTGAGAGTCCTCTTCAGGTGTTTGTTGTTGAAGAAAGCTGATGAGAATTTTTGATTGAAGGCTAAAAAAGCTTGATCTCGAATAGTCTTGTTGATAATTCTTTGAATTTGTTGAATCGTGGAGGAAGAACGACACGACTTTGAATGTGATTGTTGTTGTTCTTCTTCAAAGCTTTAAAGGTTGGATGAACGTATGTCTTCAGAGATTCAAGTGTTTATTGAAGGCAGAGTTTGGCAGAGCTTCAGTATTCTGTCAGAGTCTCCTCTCCTTCTCTTCACCCTCTACCTCTATTTATAAACTTCTTGGAGGGATAGATTTGTAACTTGCTTTTCGTCTAATAATTATCCTATAATTATCCTTTATAATAATTGTGATAATTATCCAACATATACATAATTATCTTTGTTGATATATATATATCCATTAGACCTATTTTCAAGTGAGCTTGGACATCTTAGACAATTTAGACCGGCCCATCACTCATTTATTTGTAGTGGGTCTGATCTTTAAACTATCTGACTCATTGGGTCACATTTCAAAGTGGGCTAAACTGAAGATAAGCCTAAATTATATTTTGGGTCCATCATATAATTTTTTAATGTCTATAACATAATAATATAACTTTTAAAAGTCCCTTTTTAAATCAAGCAAGCTTTTAGAATTTCTATGTAAAACTAGGATTTTCTTTAATTTTCAATTCAATAAACATATCTTTCGTAAAAAAAGAAAAAAATCAATTAAAGACTACGGTTTATTATAGAGATTGGTTTACTTTCAATTTAATGTTTTCTCTCAAATACTTTGAGATAAAATTTTCTTCCAACTCAAATACTTTATAATCACATACTTTTTTTTATCTTTCAAGGTAAGCTTCCTATATTATGTAACTACTAATATGTTAAATTTTAAAGAGAAGGGCAATTATGTCATTATAAGTATAAGAACCAAGCATTCTATCATGTAAGAATTCTTGTGTAATTTGATTGTAAAGGAAGGAAGAATATTAGCTCCCTATTTAAATTGTAAATAATATTAACTTTTTATTTTACACATTCAATACAAATTGCTTAAACTTAAAAATAAAATAAAATTTTTGTGTTTTTGTGAATTTTTTTTTATTTTTGACCATGTGGTGTGCTATTGTGCTACTCGCAATTTATAAACTTATCACTCGTAATAGAACGAATCATTGAAGGATAGAGCTCTAAGTTGAGGGTGTCGATCCCACAGAGACTACGTAGGTATAACTCGTTAAAGGTTGAGAGTTGATTCTTGTTTAAATCACAACCGAGTGTTGGTTATTTTCTTACTCTACTTTGAAAGCATAAAATATAATTTAAATACAAAGTTTTGTTGATGCATCGACCATCTATCGACGCAAGGTGCAAAGGCTATTGGAATCAGCAGAAAAATGGGACTTTTTAAAAATTGATGCATCGAAGCTTCTTTTGACTAAAAGTTTGTAAAATTACCCCAAGTATGAAAGAAATCTAAGTTTTACCCTCAATTCATACCTCTCACACTCAGACACCTCAAAAATATTTAGATACGCTCCTTTTGGATTCAATGGGTCACACGGAACATGATAGGACCGCGAAAATTGTTGCCAAGTTTACCATCTACGGCAAGATGTGTACACAAGTTTATGCACATTAGCTACCCCAAAGCATTCACTCTCATCATTGGAAGTGCGGTGAGGTGCGTCAAAGGTATTCAACCTCACAGTCATATTTTCGAAGGAAGTGTCCATCACCCTGATACGATAATTAATACAAGCGTTAGCCGTAGCCAATAATGGATGACCTAGGATGATCGGAATAGGATCTTGGACAGGTTCGGTATCAAGGACTACAAAGTCTAACAGGAAATAGAATTTGTCCACTTTGATTAGAACATCCTCAATTATTCCACGTGGTTGCCTCACCGAACGGTCGGCAAGTTGTAACACAATTGTGGTCAATTTAAGCTCTCCTAACTCTAATTTTCTATAAAATCGAGTAAGAAAGTAAGTTAACACTTGCTCCCAAGTCAAGGAGGGCCCTCTCAAATTTATGGTCACCAATGACACAAGAGATTGTTGAGGCACCCGGATCCTTAAATTTTGGAGGGGTGTTATTTTGGAGAATTGAACTCACTTGCTCAGTTAATTGGACTTTCTTGGGAACTTGGTTTCTAGATTTACGCTTTTGAGTGCATAAGTCCTTTAGAAATTTAGCATAAAAGGGAATTTGTTTTATAGCATCAAGAAGAGGAAGATTGATTTTCACTTGTTTGAAGATTTCTATCATATCTTGCAATTTCTCTCCTTATTTCCAGAATTGAGAAGGTTCCCTTAGTCTTTAAGGAAAGGGAATAGGAGGTTCATATGAAGTCTCTTGAATTGGAATAGATGGGAATTTAGCTTCAATGATCTTCTCATTTCCTTTATCTTTTGGATTATTAGAGAACTTTTTTGGATTTAAAGGAACATCTTTTGGATTCAAAAATGGGAATGTTTGGATTTATAGGATGCTCACATTCTTTCTCCCTTATTTTGTCAACCGAATTTTCTAGCACTCTACCACTCCTTAGAGTAGTAATTGATTGAGCTTGTTCTTTGTTAAACTCAAAGGAATAAGAAACATTATCAATTACTTGAACTCCATTAGGGTTTGCCACCGTTTGGCTAGGCAACTTTCCACTCTTTCGATGATTTATTACGTTGGTTAGCTTCCCCAATTGGGACTTTATCTTTGCAATAGATTGTGAGTGGGCGTTGATCTTTTGAGTATTACTTTTGATATTTCCTAATGCAACCAAAACCTTTTCCTCAAAACTGGGGAGGAGATGGTTGATTGGGAATGTAGTAGAAGCTTGAATTTGAATTTGGTTGATATATTCTAGGTTGGAATTGAGATTGACCTTGCTGTCCATGTGGTCCCTGAGGTCCTTGATATTGGCCTTGGTTCCCATATTGGAATTGATTTTGGTCTCTCCATCCGGGGTTATAAGAGTTTTGATATGATTCTTGACTCGGCCTAAAGTAAAGTGCATGTGCTTGCTCTTGTGAGAATTTAGGGTATTGCCCCACATGAGGGCAATCCTTTATATAATGAGAAGGACTGGAGCAAAAAGAACACACGTCATATCTGGGATGAAGGATAGGATTCGAAATAGTAGGAGGGGAGAAGAAAAAGAGGAAGAAGAGGAAGACCCGGCTAGCATGACTTGATCTAATTTATTTTCTAAGGCCTCTATCTTCCTATCGGTTGCTTGCTCTTTACGCATTTCAAAAATATTTTTAGTTTGGGCGTTAAGAGGAGCAACTATTGTATTCTTCCTTTTATTAGAAGAATGAGACGAATTTTTGCTCAAGTTCTCAAAGAGTATCCACGCTTCATTGGGACTTTTTAGAAAGAATGTACCTCCACAACTAGCGTAAACCATTTTTTTGTGGGGCTCTCTTAGACTATCATAAAATCCTTGCACCAATTGCCATTTGAGAATTGCATAGTGTGGGTAAGACCTCAAAAGATCCTTCATCCTTTCCCAAGTTTCATGAAAAGCTTCTCCCTCCTTTTGATAGAAGCCAATGATGGCTCTACACACATCATTAGTCTTTCCTATTGGAAAGTATTTCTTTAGAAAATCCCGTTGCATTTTAGCTCAAGAGTTAATGGAATTTGGCTCTAAGGAGTTAAACCATTGTTGGGCTTTATCCTTAAGCGAGAAGGGGAAAAAACGAAGTCTTAAGTTGTCCTCAGCTGACGCATTCAACTGTAAAGTCAAACACACTTCTATAAATTCATCAATGTGCTTATAAGGATCTTGGTTTGGAAGCCTATGAAAACAAATAAGAAGATTAATTGTTGAGGATTTGATCTCAAAATTATTCATCCCGATATTCGAAAAACGAATACAAGAAGGAGATGTATAGGTAGATGGAACATAAAAATCTTGAAGAATCTCACCGCCCGGTGGGGGTGGTAAGATTGGATTTTGTGGAGCATTGTGGTTATCATTATTTCCCATGATTTATCTCCTATGTTCTCTAAACAACAGAGGGTCCCTAGGAATGCTACTATGTTGTCTAAGAGTTCGGTCAAGTTCAAGGTCGCACGGCAACAAAGGTAATGACAATGATCTCCTACCTTGCATATGAATAAACCAAAACTTAAATTATATACAAAAACAAAATTTTAAACTCCTAAGTGCAAGAAAGTTTAGTACTCTACTCACAAGTATCCAAACTTAAGTCTTGATGCCTTGATTAGACAAGTACCTACAATAAAACACGTAAGAGATAAAGATAAAGATACTTACAAATAAAGAATGGAAAGAATGAGTTAAGTTAAAATTTAAACTAGACTCAATCCTCTAATTTAGCGATTCAACCGTAGTCCCCGGCAACGATGCCAAAAATTATTGTGTACGGTTGCACTACTCGCAATTTATAAATTTACCACTCACAATAGAACGAATCCTTGAAAGATAGGGCTCTAAGTTGAGGGTGTCAATCCCACAGAGACTACTTAGGTATAACTTGCTAAAGGTTGAAGGTTGATTCTTGTTTAAATCACAACCGAGTGTTGGTTGTTTTCTTACTCTACTTTGAAAGCATAAAATATAATTTAAATACAAAGTTTTGAAAAAAGTGTAAAGAACTAGGATTAGACTTCAACACTAGCCTCGTAGTATGTCACACTGCTAATAAATTGGGGAAATTCATGTAAATGTGTACTAAATGGCGCATTGACAAGTCCCACATACAACGACAACGCCAAGAGAATACATACACCTTAATATACTATAATCCATCTTCGAAAAACGTGATTTTCCTACTTACTTACTTACCTAATTATCTAGTTACCTAAGTGTAGCGAAATCACCATCTTTAAGCATGGACTATGCAAATCTAGCTATGCATGTTATAGTGAAAACTAGTCCCAAGCCAACACTTGTAGTCCTTGTGAAACTTATAAGTATTTGAAGATCATGTGAGGAATTTAAGCATTTCTAAGACAAAAAGATAAATTACAACACATGAACATAAAGAATTTGTAAACTTATATTAATACAAGGCTCAAGGCAAGAGACATATACACAAAATACATAAAAATCCCCAATTTATTGAAGTTAGAACATATTTACAAGACTAGGGTTTGTCAAAACGCTAGAGAAGGATTAGTTGATCATGGTGGGCTGGAAGCACTCCATATACAGAGATGGTCCCATGCTCAAAATGGTCTTCAAGGCCTTACAAAGCCCTCTTTGAAGCTTTCCCTCTCTAGAACTTCACTTTCTCTTTCTAGAATTCTATATGTCCTCTCTATTACAAGAATTGTAATTGATGGGGTGTTTGACTCCTAGTATGAAACGTATGATGTGATAAGGATGCTTTGACTGAGGCTGGTTATCTCCAAGTGAGAAAGGGAAGCTGAAAAGACAAAGTTTTACTAGGGCACACCTTCACTTGGTCACTATAAATACAGGACGGTCCATATACCAGGGTATGCAATTAATACCCTTTGAGTTCCTTTACAGCTTTAAAAAGCCCTTCCAATTTATGACTTAATCATCGGACCGTAGTCGGCCGGCACTAAGCTGGTGCCCTCTCAATTACCCTTCTCTTGTCCTTTTTTACAGGTTGGCATTTGACTAGTTCGGGGTTGATTTTTGCTTCATCACTTGGCACCGTCTATGGGAAACAATCGCAAACTTGATTGTTCTACACGAATCATATACGAAGCATGATGCACCTACGATTTGGGTTAGAGACTATGGTCGTACAAGACCCTCCTATCGGCCACAATCTTCCAGCGCAGGACCCTCCTATTGGCCACAATCCTCTAATGCAGGACCATCCTGCTGGTTACAATCCTCCAGCCGCATAGGATCCCCCTGTCAGCCATGACCTTCCTGGCGGACAGGGCCCTCCAGTCGGACAGGGCCCGCTTGCTGCCCCTGATCTTCCTAACTGCAACGTGCTAGCTACATGACAGGGAGGCATACAACCCCCTGGACAGATGGACTTCCTTGGGGCACGCCCCAAAATCCCAAACGACCAAGGATTGATCGTAGTGTTGGAATGGCAAGTTCAAAACTTGAATCAAGGTCTGGCCTAGATACTCCAACAAAATGCGATAATTCTGTAGCGCCTCCCTCTTGTGGCGCCAGTACCATCGTCGGGTCACCTTAGGCCTGTTGATCCAGAAGAGGATGGTGTTGGGCGAGACAGTGAAGTCCCAATGGACGACGCAGCTCAGAGCTGAGTAAGAGGTGGGACGAACCCCAGTCACCTAGTCCTACTCGAAAAGAACCAACCCTTTAGAGACTCAGGACACCTAGGGGAAACTACCTATTATGATATAGAGATGCAGGACCTCAAAGCCAAGGTAGAAAGCATGGCCCACGCTATAAGAGGGAAGGGCCCTGCTACAGTAGAGGAGTTGGTCCAGCAAACCATCCTCCCTTTCTCTACGGGGATAATGAACCGTCCTTTGCCTAACAAGTTCAAGATGCCCACCCTTGAAAGCTTTGATGGGACCAAGGACCCGCTAGATCATTTGGAGACCTACAAGGCTTTAATGTACCTCCAAGGAATACCAGATGAAATCCTATGTAGAGCTTTTCCTACTACATTGAAGGGTTCTGCCCGGTCATGGTTTAACAACTTGAAGCTGGCATCTGTACATTCCTTCAAAGAACTGAGCCAATTATTCATAAGAAATTTTATTGCCGCCCGAAGGCACAGAAAGCCCGCTACCTTTCTCCTGAACGTAAGACAGCCTAAGGGGGAGTCATTACGAGACTACATTAACTAGTTTAATAGGGATATGTTGCAGGTTGATGCCCTAGACGACACTGTGGCAGTTACCGCATTCATGGGGGGTTACTGACTTCAAAGTTCTTGTACTCAATTTCCAAGCACCCTCCAAAAAGTATGTTCGAGCTACTTGTGAAGGCCCAAAAGTACATGAACGCAGAGGAGACCCTTGATGCGAGAAAGGCAGACAGGAAAAGGGGGATAGTCCAGTGAGGAAGATAGAGACCCCAAGTATGGTAGAATGTCACGGGAGTAGACCGATAAAGTATCACACCGTGATAAGGGATTTAACACATTTACCCCCTTAAACACGTCAATAAGTCAAATCATCTTTTACATCCAAGATGACCTGGCTATTGCCTGGCCCCCAAAACTAAGAACCGATCCATCCAAGAGGTCCCGCGACAAGTATTGCAGGTTCCATCACAACCATGGACATGATACAGATGACTGCATAGACTTGAAAAGGCAGATTGAATGTCTGATTCCTAGGGGACAACTACAAAGATACATGGCTAGAGATGAGAGGGGAACACGGAACCGCCAATGGGATGGGGATGGTAAAGATGGCAACACTAAAAGAAATCGTCTATTCGGGGAAATCAATGTTATCTCTAGTGGACTTGGAGGAGGCAGGGGGCATATTGACTAGAGACATTAGAAGGGAGGCAGTTGGTTCATCCTTGGAATATTGAGCATCTGAGGAAGTGCCACCAGAGATTTTCTTTTAAAAGTTGCATTTACTTTAATAATTCTAGTCGAAACTCAATTTAATATCGAGCCTTAGGACAATAGCTCCAAAGTTTTTGCTCGAATAATTCTCTATTTGTTACTAAAACATCAATAGCAGTTATATTTGTTTCAAAATATATTGTGATAACTAAAACAAAAAGAAAATAATCTTACGTGGGCACAACCCTACAGGGATACACCTCTAAGGAGGACCTTTAATGAAAAAGGCGGGATGGATGAATTCTGAGAATATTGTTAAAATAGTCATACGGGGGCACAGCCCTACGTGGGCACAACCCTACCCGGATACACCTCCAAGGAGGGCTTTTAATGAAAAAGGCGGGATGGATGAATTCTGAGAATATTGTTAAAATAGCCCTACGGGGCACAACCCTATGTGGGCACAATCCTACGGGGATATAACTCCAAGGAGGACTTTTAATGAAAAAGGCAGGATGGATGAATTCCAAGAATATTGTTAAAATAGCCTTACGGGGGCACAGCCCTATGTGGGCACATCCCTAAGGGGATACACCTCCAAGGAGGGCCTTTAATGAAAAGGTGGGATGAATGAATTTTGAAAATATTGTTAAAATAGCCCTACGGGGGCACAGCCCTACATGGGCACAACCATAAGGGGATACACCTCCAAGGAGAGCCTTTAATGAAAAAGGTGGGATGGATGAATTCTGAGAACATTGTTAAAATAGCCATATGGGGGCACAACCCTATGGGGACACACCTCCAAGGAGGACCTTTAATGAAAAAGGCGGGATGGATGAATTCTGATAACATTGTTAAAATAGCCCTACGGGGGCACAACCCTACGTGGGCACAACCCTACGGGGATATACCTCCAAGGAGGGCTTTTAATGAAAAAGGCGAGATGGATAAATTCTGAGAACAATGTTAAAATAGCCTTACGGGGGCACAACCCTACGTGGGCACAACCCTATGGGGATACACCTCCAAGGAGGGCCTTTAATGAAAAAGGCGGGATGGATGAATTCTGATAACATTGTTAAAATAACCCTATGGGGTCACAACCCTACGTGGGCATAACCATAAGGGATACAACTTCAATGAGGGCCTTTAATTAAAAAAGTGGGATGGATGAATACCAAAAACATTGTTAAAATAGCCCTATGGGGGCACAGCCCTATGTGGGCACAACCCTATAGGGATACACCTCCAAGGAGGGCCTTTAATGAAAAATGCAGGATGGATGAATTCTAAGAACATTGCTAAAATAGTCTTACGGGGACACAGCCCTTACGGGGGCCCAGCCCAGCTACGGGGACATGGCTCTATGAGGACACACCTCTTCAAAGGGACTTTAATGAAAAAGACGGGATAATGAACATTGTCAACTGACCATACAGACGCACAAATTCAACACAACATTCCTAGACTGTAGAAACCTGGACCAATTTTGGTCGATTTTCATTTTATTTATCATTGTTATCATAAATGCATTTTAAAATATGTTTAACATGTTTTGAGTGTGAAAACTATGTTTGGAGACTTTTTTAGAGGTTTTGAAATGTTTTGGGAGTGTTTGGGTAAATTTGAGAATTTTGGGTCTGCGAGGCCTAGGACGCGGGTTGGGTGGGCCTGAAAATTCAAAATTTTTTTGAAAAATATTTAATGTTAATTTTTGATCAAATTAAATTTTTAATGAAGTAAGGAAGTGGTTTCAAAGCCGTAGCCATTTTTGAAATTGAATACAAAACTCGGGAGGTACGTTAAGTGACTTAAGGGCAAAATAGTCATTTTGCACTTGGTAAGGTGTTAATACACGTAAGTGTATATTGCTGAGATAGATTTAGAGAGAGAGAGAGAATCATTCATTGTTGTCCTCTTAAGCTCTCATTCTTCTCCATTCTTCTTCCATTGTTTTGAGCACCTTGGAGTGAGATTTAGAGCTTGCTCCAAGAGAGAAAGTTACTCCCCTCTTCTTTCTCTTCACTTTGGTGGGTTCAAAGCTTTCCATTAGAAACTTTGAAAAATTTAGGGTAGTTGAAGTTTGGATTCGGGCTTCGTCCAAGAAGAAAAGTCCATTTTCCTCGTCTCGATCTATGATTCTACGGAAAGTAAGTGTGATTTGGAGAAACTTGAAGTTTGGTGATTCTAGGATTTGCTAGAAGAAGACTCCAACCTTGAGGTAGGGGTATTTCTTCCCTCTTAGTAGTCAATTAAAGGGTATAAGTAAATTTGAAATTGTGTAAAGTGTGCTAGCATGTATGAGTGAGTGGTGGGAGTTGAGTAAATTAGCCTTCCCCCTCTTTACATTGTGTAATTATGCATGATAGAGTTGTTTAAATTATGATATGTGATGAATTGTGCAATTATACTTGCAATGTATGTTATATGAGAGCATGCTTTGCTATGAGGTGAATTGTTTGCATTTGTGATTAATATGTATGAGTTGAAGCATATATGTGATTATATGAGAATTGTGTAGATGAAATGCATGCTAGAATTATTATAGTAGGAATGTGCATTGGAGAGCATGATAATTATATGTTATACGATGTATATGTGTCTTATGAGCATGTATATGTGTATATTGGAGTGTTGTCCAAGTATGTTATAAATAGAATTCAGAGGTGACCAACCATGTGTTTGAAGCGATGAGAGTACTCATAATGGGATGATCATCAGATATGCCCAATCATACCCCAAATGTAGTGATCATTGGAGTTGCCCAATCACTAGTGCAAGGCTTATGTAATGCCATGAATATGTGACCGTCGGAGTTGCCCCATCACACGAGTTTCATCAGAGTTGACCAACACTTTGGTGTCATCGGAGTTGTCCAACACTACATGATCATCGAAGTTGACCAATCATATCTATGTGTCAGATTATAAGCGAAGAAGATGTAAATATCTTGATGCTTATGTGTTTTAACTGTTAAGTATGTTGTATGATTTAAATGCATATTTGTTAAATTGCATTTGTGAAGTGTTGAACATGAGAACATTGATATATGTCATGTAGTGTAACGACATCATAGTTGCATATCATGTAGTTTGGTGTCGGGTATATGCCTAGGTGGGTTGGGGCATTCTTACTGGGCATAGTTGAATGGTCACCCCTCTCCCATAAACTTTTTACAGATAAGGCATCAATGATGGATGGTGCATAAACATCCAAGTGGAGTTTCTTTTTGGCATTTTGGACTTATTTTTGGATTATCCTGTATGTGGCTATCCATGTCGGCTTGTGGTATGTTGATTCATTATAGTTGTAATCATAATTGAATTATTAATTTTTTTTAACAATATACATGTAATTCATATAATGACTATGAACTTGGAGGACCACATTTATAAGATTTATGATTTGGATTCAAAGTATGAATGGATTTTATGATTGTGTATTGAGGTTTTATTTGTATGGAATGTTTGAGAACTACCATTTCAATTATGTCTCAATATAGTATGGATGATCCTAGGGTGTTAGGATGAGGCTTATGTATAAAAAATGGCTAAGTATGATGAATTAGGAAATTCTGTGGAAGGTAGTTTTGATCATGCGAAATTCTCATTTCGCATGATCAAAATGCTTTGATTGTGCGAAATGGTATCGAGAATTTTGAAATAAGTGCGGCAAATTCCAGGAGGGTTTTGATAGTACTTCGCAAGTACTTTGATTGAACGAAGCATTTCGATCGTGAGAAAACCAAATTTCGCACAATTGAGAATTTTGATTGTGCGAAGAGTAGGTTTCGCACAATCGAAATATGTAGTCTACATTATAATGGATGTGCATACGTGGCTAGGTATGGGGCCCATTGAGGTTGTATGATGCTGAGTTGTGCATATACATGTACAACTACGTGATTAAGCTTTTGCGGTAACTTGAGGGATTAAAGAGTTCATTAGGGTTTAATGGACGGGTTCACCTACGTTGTAATACCCCGTAATTTGAGGATATTTAAATTGGGTTTTTAATTATTTAAATTGTTTATTTTGTGGTGTTTTAAATGCTTTAGTTGATTTTGTCAATGCATGTTCTTTGTTTTGTTTAATGTAGATGGTTGATTAATTGGTGATAAGTGTTGATTGACTTTAAATATTTGTTTTAAATGTAAATTTTTCTTTTAAATAAAATATGTGAATTTTTGGGCTGCATTTCTTTTCATTTTTAATTATTTTTAGGTTAGGCTAGACTATTGGGTTGGGCTATATATATTTATATATAGGTGGGCTAAATATATTTATATCTATTATTTTAATTATTTTAGTTATTCTAGAAAAGAAAAAAATAATACAATAAAGAGAAAATAAAAATTAGGGTTCAATAGTTCTTACGCACAGAGAGTTTCTACACACAGATAGGGAGAGAGCGGTAGATGCCAGAAAAAGGAGAGAAGGTGAATTTGTTCAAAATCATAAGGCAAATTCAATCTCTTCACTTCCCCTTTGAACTTGTAAACATAGATAAATATTTGTATTGTTTGATTGTATGTATATACATGTATATAATTATATGTTAGTATGAATATGCATGTTGAAGGGGCTTTCGTTGATTATACATGAATAATCTACGGATTTGGTAGTGCTATGGTGTAAATTCTCATATGTATATATGTGTATATATGGATATATAGGCAGGTATATATATATATATATATATATATAATTCGTAGATGAATTAAACTCTATTTTTAAAGTATTTTGTTTCGATTAATTTTTTTATCTTGCTCTCCCGAATAGTCCTTGTTGGTTTGGTTGTGAATTGTTGGGTAATTTGACGAGATTTTGAGTTTGAATTTGAAGAACCCTAGATACATGATTTAGGGGCCGGATTGTGGTGGCCTGAACTTGGCTGTCGCGGCTGGGGCATGTTTGGCAGTAGAGGCTGGCTGCGGAAGAAGAAGACCAGCATATGCGTGATGCCCACGCGCACTACCGGTGCGTAGCACGCATGTGGCGGTCTCCGATGGTAGGCAAGGATCGAAAAAGGGACAATCCGGTCCCACTCGCTGAGCCCACCCACTGTGCCCAGTTTGGGACCAATCCGGAATATTTTAATATTTCTTTTATGTTTTTAAATCATTTTTAAATTAAAAAAAAATAGAAAAAACATTTTAAATTCCAGAAAATTTTTGAAAATTCAAATTTATCTTTTTTGAACAGAAAATACTTGGGACTTTAATTTCATGATGAAATAAGTTTTCGTAGTTGTAGATTTAGCATAAAAAGTGTACTTTAAAGTTGGAATTTTTATTATATTTTAAATTACCAAAAATTGCAGAAAATTCTCAAAAATTTTAATAAGACTTTTAAAGACAGTTTATGCACGGAAACTTAGGCTAGAGCTAACTTTAGATATATTTGATGTTTAAATTGAAAGGTAGGTTTTTGGTGGGGTTTATCTATTTAATAAATTAATTCTTTTTTCTTTAATTGTTTCTTTGCTATCATAAACGTACTTGATTAATTGTATGATATTTAAATCAGTATATGGGAGTATGTTAAACTCATTTACTTTCATGGTATGTTTTGTTATTTTATTTATTTAATTATTTAATGTGGCGATAGGGTTTTCATGATATTAATTAGCATACTCTTAAGTATGTTATATTACTAATTTAAAAGTAATATGGAGGCATGTCAGGATTGTCAAATACCTAATAAGGTATTCAATGCTAATAAGGGAGGCATGTCAAGATTGCCTAATATCTAATAAGGTATTTATAAATTATATTTGAGGCATGTCAGGATTGCCTAATACCTAATAAGGTATTTATAAATTATATTTGAGGCATGTCAGGATTGCCTAATAAGGTATTTATAAATTATATTTGAGGGATGTCAGGATTGTCTCATACCTAATAAGGTATTTATAAATTATATTTGAGACTTGTCAGGATTGCCTAATACCTAATAAGGTATTCATAAAATACGAGTAATGGCATGTTATGATTGTCTAATACTTAATAAGAAATTTAGTTAAGTGTTCAGGTATGTTAGGATTACTTCTTGTTTGAACTTAGAAACTTGTTCTACCTTTATTGTGATAATGGATGGATTAGTTTATAACCTAGTTCTAATTATTTCTGGGGTAGGGAGATTAGATGATAAAATGGTATATTATATCTATATGTTTTATTGTTCCCTCATATAAAGAGTATGTTTATCGGTCCTCTGTTGGGTGGTAGTAGAGGGAACTTGCTCGTGGGTTTAACCCACTTTGTTGATATTTCAAGTCCCAAACTGTTTTCACATCAAGGTTAGGGCGTGGAGTTCATAGAGTGTGGCAGACATTTATTCCTTACCAAACTTTAGTGTAGGGATTTAGATCATTTAATAAAGTATTTACTTTTATAATTTTTAGTTAAGGGGTCCTTGAGTTACGGGCTTCCAAGTTGCATCGTTCAAACTCGTATTATGTTTATTTAACATTATTTATTATTTTAGTTAGACTTTTCTTTCAGTATTTATAATTCTTTTTTCTTTTATCCTTGTATTATATGCTTGTATGCTATCAGTTGTAGGTATCCATTATGTTTTATGTGTGAGACTGGTCACCTTATGCATGAAATTTTAAAGGGCATTTCATACGATCTCTGGGAGTCAGAAATCGGGGTATGACGAGTTGGTATCCAAATAGAATATCATAAAGAAATCATTGACGTGATGAGATAACGTGTGACACGGTCACCTCTCGGTTCCCGGGAGTCAGAAATCAGGGCATGATAACATGATATCAGAGCGACTGGGTTTGAATACCTAAGGATGAATGATGAAATTTGATTATGTGTTCACTTGAGGTTAAGGATTAAAACATAAGGATTTAGACTTGAAGTTTATAAATTGCTTATGTGTAACATGATTAACTGCTTATGTCTTTATAAGATGCTAATTGTGGAATAACTTGGCATGACGTTGTGAAAGCATGATGAGAGTTGCATGAGTATGTATATTTGGTGTTAAATCTTCTTGTTATCTGTGTATAGCAAGATGTCGCCATGAACAGGTCACGAAAGAGCAGCCACCGCAGCTCCAATTGATGGAGAACAATTTATGAACAACATGGTCACAACTATGCGTCAAATTGCGAGGGAAACACAAGAAGAAAATCAGGCTCCACCTAGAGTCGCTCCTAGTAGGATGATGGTGGCTTTGAACAATGTTAAGAAACATAGTCCGCCATCATATGCTGAAAGGTCTGGCCCTATTGTGGCCAAAAATTGGTTGGATGACATGGTTAAGCTCCTTACCGCTCTAGAGGTAGATGAGGATTTAAGAGTGAAACTGGTCGCCCATCATTTTACAGGTGAGGCCAACCATTGGTGGAAGTTTATCAGGAACTAGCATGACATCGAAGCGATGCATTGGGATATGTTCCAAGCTCTCTTCTTTGAGAAATTTTTTCCAATAACGGTGAAAGATAGTTTGAGGCAGGAATTCTATGAGTTGCAACAAGGCAACATAATAGTGATGGAGTACGAGACCAAGTTCACATCATTGGCTCATTTTGCACCAAAAATGATCCCTACTGAGGAACTAAAAGTGAAGAAGTTCATAAGAGGTATCTGAACTTTTATAAGGGATAGAATTACGATTTTGGGATTGACTAGCTATGCTATGGTAGTGGAGAGATCCTTGGTGGCAGAGGAGGGCTTGAGAGGCAATAAATCAGGCTAAGAGTGCTGGGACATCTTCTAGTGGTCAAGCGAGTAAGAGGCACAAAGATGGTGCATCATTTTCTCAAGGGCAGTAGCAGGCTTACTCGGGACCATCATCGACTTTACCTACCAGATCTTCATGATCTACAGTAGTGTGCTACCATTGCCAGCAGTCTGGCCATTACAGATATGAGTGCCCTCAGAGGTAACCAACAGTATCAATGGGAGAGCGAACATGCTTCCATTGCAGACAGCCCAGACATGTTAAAGCGAACTACCCTTAGAGGCAGGGTACACAGAGTGGTTTTGGGTCTTAGCAGAGGACCGCACCAGCTACCACAGTTCAATCTGGTCATAGGGCGTTGCCACCGCCCCAGCCAGCACAGTCAGTTCAGGGTTCTCGGGCAGCGAGAGGTTACACACCTACTTCTAGTCAGTAGTCAGGGTTTCAGAGGACTGGCCAGCGTGGTCAGCAAACTCAGGGCCATATTTTTACGCTTGCTCAGGCAGAGGATATACCAAGACCCTTTGTGGTCAGAGGTATTTTCCTAGTTTATAGCTCGTGAGTTAGGGTGTTGATAGATTCAAGTGTATCTGATTCATTTATATTTTTTGCATTTGCTTGTGCCTTGGGACTGGAGGTGTCATCATTGCAGTCACCATTGTTGATTGATACGCCTGCTGGGGGTAGAGTTACTCTGGGTAGAGTGTGTCAGTTTTACAAAATTGAGGTTGTAGGGCGTTGGCTGCTGTTTGACTTTGTTTTGCTTGACATGACCATCTTTGATATCATTATAGGTATGGATTGGTTGTCTATGTTTAGAGCCACGATTAATTGTCTCAGTTGGATAGTGACAGTGTGCACACCCGAAGGTGATTGTTTCTATTTTGTGGGAGAGCGTGATGATTTCTATATATTGGCATTGCTTAGTTCTAGTACTCGAAATGGGATTAGGTGTTTCCTAGCTAGGTTATTAGTCGAGGATGATGAGATTATGACTTATGGAGGTTTTCCATCGGTAGTGTGTGATTTTCTAGATGTGTTTCCGGGGGACTTGACAAAGTTGCCTCCGATGTGAGATGTTGTGTTTAACATTGAACTTGCTCCCGGTACCGCGCCCATCGCTATGGCACCGTACCATATGGCTCTGGCAGAATTAAAGGAATTGAAGAATCAATTGGAAGAGTTGTTAGATAAGGGATTTGTACAGCCTTGTACATTACCTTGGGGAGCTTCGGTCCTATTCGCTAAAAAGAAAGACGGATCTTTGTGGTTGTATATAGATTACCAAAAATTTAACCAAGCAACAATCAAAGACAAGTATTCTCTACCAAGGATAAATGACTTGTTTGATCAATTCAAGGGTTCAATATGTTTTTCAAAGATCGACTTAAGGTTGAGGTATTACTAGTTGAGGGTAAGGGAAGAGGACATTCCAAATACGGCATTTTGGACTAGATATGGACATTATGAGTTTCTAGTGATGCCATTTGGGTTAATGAATGCATTGGTTCATGGATTTAATGAATCGAGTCTTCAGTGTATACTTGGACAGATTCGTTGTGGTATTTGTGGATGGTATTCTTATGTACTCTTCTTCTATAAAGGAACATGAGATCCATTTGAGGGAGCACCGTTTGTATTCAAATATGAAAAGTGTAAATTTTGGCTAACGGAAGTGAAGTTCCTTAGACATATGGTGTCAGAAGGAGGAGTCTCCCTAGACCCTTCTAAGATTAAGGCGATAATGAATTGGGAAAGGCCAATAACGTATTCGAGATACGTAGTTTCTTGGGGCTAGCAGGTTATTACCAGCGCGTTGTGAAAGACTTTCAAAGTTAGTGGTGCCGATGACTAAACTTACTCGTAAAGGAGTCAAGTTTGTGTGGAATGATACTTTCAAGCATTCATTTATAGAGTTGAAGAGTACACTTACTAGTGCTCCGATATTGATTATTCTTGAACGTGGTTTGGGTTATGTAATCTACTGTGACACTTCATGGGAAAAATTGGGATGTGTGTTAATGCAGACCGAGAGGATTGTTGCATATGGTTCCTAACAATTGAAGACACATGAGCAAAATTACCCAACTCATGACTTGGAGTTAGCAGTGATAATTTTTGCTTTGAAGATGTGGAGGCATATTTGTATATGAAAGAGTTTGAGATTTTCTCCGATCATAAGAGTTTGAAGTACCTTTTTACACAAAGGGAATTGAATATGAGACAGAGGAGTTGGGTGGAGTACATGGAAGACTACAACTTTGATCTTCAGTATCACCTAGGAAAAACTAATGTGGTTATTGATGCTTTGAGCAAAAAATTACATGGTTCTTTAGCAAGCATTGCCATCAGAGCGTGAAAAATGATGGAAGATATCTCAGAAATGGGATTATACTTTAGTAAGGGTGGTAAACCAGTGACTTTATTCACAATCATTGC
The DNA here is from genome assembly GCA_026545225.1 of Cornus controversa. Lineage (NCBI taxonomy): Eukaryota > Viridiplantae > Streptophyta > Magnoliopsida > Cornales > Cornaceae > Cornus > Cornus controversa. The sequence goes on along the minus strand of CM048849.1, from coordinate 10,840,198 downwards.
ACAACTAACTCTAGTGAGTAGAATGGTTGAGGAGCAAAGAAGTGATAGTTAGATGGAGAGCATCCGCACTCAAATTTTGAGTGGCGAAGTGGTAGAAAATTGGATTGTTCATTCTAATGGAGGCATGAGGTTCAAAGGGAAAATGGTTGTACCATTGGCATGTAAGGATGACGTTCTTAAAGAGTTTCATATGTCTAGAATTGAGGTGCATCCCAGTTGCACTAAAATGTATCACAATTTGCGTAGGCAATATTGGTGGAAGAGTATGAAGAAGGACATCGCACAATTTGTGGCAAGGTGACTCACTTGTCAACTAGTGAAGGCCGAGCATCAGAGACCAGCGGGTTTGTAACAACCATTACCGGTAGCTATGTAGAAGTGGGAATACGTCATTATGGACTTTATGACGGGGTTACCTAGGTCGAGAAAGAGTCACGACGCAGTTTGGGTCATTGTGGACAGGTTGACAAAGGTGGCTCATTTTCTTTCGATTCGAGTGACGGATGACGTAGATACTCTTAGTCGACTGTATATTGATTAGATTCTGAGACTTTCCATTGTGTCCGATAGAGATCCAAGATTTAAGTCACAGTTTTGGCAGAGTTTTCAGGCTAAACTTGATATAGACCTCCATTTCAGTACGACTTTCCATCCTCAGACAGATGGTCAATCAGAGTGTACCATACAGATTTCAGAGGATATGCTTCGGGCATGTGCACTTGATTTCTGTGGTAGTTGGGATCTTCCATTGGTGGAGTTAGCATACAATAATAACTATCAAGCTAGCATTAAGATAGCTCCATTCAAGGCTTTGTATGGTAGACCTTGTAGGTCACTCGTGTGTTGGACAGAGGTTGGTGAGACTATTGCCTTGGATGAGGCAATGATTGCTTACAACTCAGAGTTGTCAGAAGAGTTATGCTGATAGAAGGCGGCAGCCTTTGGCATTTGAGGTGGGGGACCATTTCTTTCTAAAATTCTTGCCACGACAAAGTTCAATGAAATTTAGGCGTAGCAAAAAGCTAGCGCCACGGTTTATCAGTCCATTTGAGATATAGGATCATGCAGGTGAGGTTACTTATCACTTGGCATTGCCACCGCAAATGTCAAGTGTGCATAATACAAGTTTTGGACTCTAGAGATCAAGTACTTCGAGGCAAGACCATTCCATTGGTCAAAGTGCTTTGGAGGCATCACTGAGTCGATGAGGTTACTTTGGAGCAGGAATAAGAAGTCTGCTCAAAGTACCATGAGTTGTTCATTGGAGTAAGATTTGAAGCTTGCTCCAAGAGAGAAAGTTACTCCTAACTTCTTCCTCTTTACTTTAGTGGGTTTAAATTTGCCCATTAGAAACTTTCAAAAATTAAGGATAGTTGAAGTTTGGATTCGGGCTTCATCTAAGAAGGAAAGTTCATTTGGCATTTTGGACTTATTTTTGGATTATCTTTTATGTGGCTATTCATGTCGGCTTGTGGCATGTTGATTCATTATTATTGTAGTCCTAATTGAATTATTAATATTTTTGGACAATATACATGTAATTCATATAATGACTATGAACTTGGAGGACCACATTTATAAGATGTATGATTTGGATTCAAAGTATGAATAGATTTTATAATTGTGTATTGAGGCTTTGTTTGCATGAGATGTATGAGAACTACCATTTCAATTATGTCTCAATGTAGTATGGATGATCCTAGGTGTTAGGATGAGACTTGTGTATAAAAAAGGGCTAAGTTTGATGAATCAGGAAATTCTACTGAATGTAGTTTCGATCATGTGAAATCCCCATTTTGCATGATCGAATTGTATTTGATTGTGCGAAATGGTATCAAGAATTTTGATAGAAGTGGGGTCAAATTCCAGAAGGGTTTCGATAGTACTTCACAAGTACTTCGATTGAGCGAAGCAAAGCATTTCAATCGTGCAAAAACTAAATTTCACACAATCAAGAATTTTGATTGTGCAAAGAGTAGGTTTCACACAATCAAAATATACAGTCCACATTATAATGGATATGCATACGTGTCTAGGTATAGGGCCTATTGATGTTGTATGATGGTGAGTTGTGCATATACATGTACAACTACGTGATTAAGCTTCCGCGGTAACTTGAGGGATTAAGAGTTCATTAGGGTTTAATGGACGGGTTCACCTACAACCTCCGGGAGTCAGAAACCAGGGTGTGGCGAGTTGGTATCCAAATAGGATATCATAGAGAAATCATTGATGTGAGGAGATGACGTGTGACAAGATCACCCCTCGGTTCCCGGGAGTCAAAAATCGAGGCGTGACATAGACAGTTGACTAAAGAGTTAGAGGAAATTTCTAGCAGAATAAAAGATATAAAACTTGCAACAAAGGGGTTGTGCACGATGATTGTGGTGGCTTATGGTGGAAAAAGTAAATATTATTATATTATATTATTATTATAGTATAGTAAATATTATTATATTAGATGGGCAAAAGTGTCATTATATATATATAAATATCTTAATTTTTATATCAATATAATATTAAGGGTAGAATAGATATTTCACCCAAAAGTTAACGTTGATTAATTCATTTCTGTTACAGGGGAGGTCATTGTAACAAAATTAATTAGTTTGATGCCCAGTATAATTAGGTCAAACTTCAGGGGAGGTCGGTGTAATTTACCCCAAACCTCAGGGGAGGTTAGTGTAATTTATCCTAAATTTTTTGACAAAACTAATAAAATTTTGGACGGAGGGGGGTCTTTGTCTAACGGAGCAAACCTCAGAGAATGTCATTGTAACAAAATCTATTAGTTTGATGCCCGGTGTAATTAGGCCAAACCTCAGGGGAGGTCAGTGTATTTTACCCTAAAAAATAAAAGCTGGCAAGGAATGGTTGTTTGGAACAGTTTGCTATGCCCTTGTATTTGAAACACCTTTTACTTCTTGTAAATACCAGTAAACATTGTTATAATATATACTCATTTACTTTTATTTGCATTCAATATTGTTGAAAATTTTTATAATTAATTTCATTAATTAATTACCTGCCTTTGTTCTCTCTCCTCTCTTTATTCATGTGCGTGTATGTGTGTGTATATATATAAATAACTAACCTTCTATAAATAGATTTTTTCCTCTCTTTTTTCAATTGTCTTCAAATGTATGTATCTGTACTACTACTAAAGTACAAAAGTACAAAGGAGTTTTTTTAGTTTCAGTACACTATTTTTTTATTTTTAAATTAAAACAAATAGAATTACTCAAGCAAAATCCTTTCCCAAACATAACCTTTCTTTTTATTTCTAAAATTTAAAAACCCCTTTCTTTTTATTTCTAAACTTTTTCCAAAGCAAAACCCTTTCTTTTTATTTTTAAATTTAAAAACCCTTTTCTTTTATTTCTTCCTCTCCGCTCTCCATTATAGAATTACCCAAGCAAAACACTTTCTTTTTATTTCTAAATTTAAAAACCCCTTTCTTTTTATTTCTAAACTTTTTCCAAAGCAAAACCCTTCCTTTTTATTTTTAAATTTAAAAACCATTGTCTTTTATTTCTTCCTCTCCGCTCTCCATTATAGAATTACTTAAGCAAAACAATTTCTTTTTATCTCTAAATTTAAAAACTCTAAACACTTAAAATCACTATTCCTTTAGGTTACAACTCTCCATTATATAATTAGCTAAGCAAAACCCTTTCCCATGCAAAACCCCTCTCAACTTCCTCTCAGATCTCATCAACAACCATTCGATTCGGATTCGATTGAATTTTGTCTCAGCTTACATGTGAGTTCTTTTCTTTTTATCTTCTTAATGGTCGTCTGATAAGTATGCACTGATTTTCAAAGTAGTTAAATTTGTGTTGCTGGTCTTTGGCTTCTATTTTTGCAATTTTAAATTTTGTTTGTTTTAATTTTCTTTTAAGATTTATCTGAGTCGTTACAAGTTTTATTAACCTATTTATTTTCTTTAATTTCATCTATTTATTTTGTTTTATTAGGCCTATTTATGTTTGTTTTATTTGTACCATTTTATTGGGCTATTTAAGCTGGACTTTTCTAGCAGATTAGGTTGGTCATGATTTTATGCTTTCTTTCTATTCCACCATATATATCTATAATTTAACATGTTTTGAGCAACTTGACATAAGACTTCTGTCTCCTTTGTACGTTTCAAAGAAGACCAATCGTCAATATGGTTATTTCTTAAAACTACATTGGATCGACTTAATACCTGTACATAAAGAAGTCGTACGATTTTAGTACATTGTCTAACATGTTTTCATTTATTCAAACAAGTTGTTTCTAATTTATTTTATTATTATTATTTTTTTATTGTGTTAACTATCAAATTGCTACTTTTGTACTCTCATTATATTGTAATTATATAATAGTGTTTTCCATGTTATCATGTTGCAAGAGTAAAGTTAAAACTTCTTGTTTTATTTTTTCAAAGTAAATATTTTTTACCGAATAAAATTATTTAAATTATTAGTAAAAGTAAAGTATTATATTAGTACTCGCTGAGACTTGTTACAATAAATTCACTACCAATAATTATTAGGTAATTCCGGAATCAATCACTTGAGAAGTTAATATAAAGCTAACTTTTTACTTGTGTGTCAAGTGATGATTGGCCAGGAGCAATGGTACCCGGACTACCTAATAATTTCTTTACTAACGAGACCTACTGTTGGAGAAATTTCTTTGCTTATATTTATTTATACATATTTTTAAATCTTTTAGGGGACACAAATCCATACTATCTTATTCAATGAAAGCATCACCAAATTTAGTGATTCACTCTCGCTTTACAAGACTTACATAATTTCTAATAAAAATGTGAGTAGAGTGAATCATAGATATAACAGTGTGCACAAGGAGTATGAACTAAAGTGTAACAGGGATACCATAATTGAAGTTGAGAAGCTTGAAGTTGTAAGTTTAGAAAAAATAAAATATAATTTTGTGAACTTCAAGGACTTGAATAAGTACATTGATGAAAAAAAACTATAGGTTTATTTTCTTTTAACTCTTTACTCTCCTTATATATGCTTTCTCTTATATATTATCTATAAGTTTAATTTACTCTCACTAGATGCTCTGGGAATCGTTATTGAAGCATATCCTGCATTCAACATAGCTAAGAAGAACAATGGAGGGACATCCAAATTGCGAGACATCATTATAATGGATATGAGGTACATCATTACAATACTACATAAATGCTCATAATTACCATTATAAATTATTGAACTAATTATTTTTTATAACATTTCAAGAACAATTACTTTGACATTGTGAGACGATCTTGCTGAGAATGAAGGAAATTTGATAATGAAGCTAATAAACGAAAAACCTATTATCACAGTTACACATTTGTCAATTAACACATTCAAAGGTAACTTATCGCACAACATTGAGATTATTTACTTTATATTTTTTTATTATATCTAAATGAACATAAAATAAAAAATCTATATAACATTTCAGCATTGACTTTGAATTTCCCCCCAAAATAAATTCATCATCTAAGGGTCACAAATGCTTAAAAAATCCATCTAACGGTTCAAAATATATATCCTTATCTACGGTCTAAAGACAACCCACGAACTATATATCCCTGTCAATGGCCCTGATTAATCAAACCCACTAACTATATTTTTATTCTTTTCTCTCTCCAGCAGATCCACTATATCTCTATCTCTATCTCTCTCTATCTCCTATCTCTATCTCTCTCTCACATTTTTCTTCTCTTCACCGTCCGACTTTCATGTTGGAGCTATGACGGCAGCGCTGTCGGCCGTTAGAAGGTCACGGACGATGCCGCTGGAGGGGTGGGCCACTGGGATCCGCCACGGACGACGACGACGAGAGATCCGTGGGGTAGGCCACTAGGATCCACCACGGATGACGATGGCGAGAGATCAGTGGGGTGGGCCGCTGGGATCTGCCATAAACGATGATGGTGGCGCTATTGCGGCCTCTGGACGGCGCTGTCACGGCCGTTGGACTGCCGGAGGGGTGGGTCGCTGGAGAGATCAGGGGGGCGGCGCTGTCGTGGTTGTTGGACAGTTTAGAAGAAGAAGCCTTGCTCCACTCCGGGCCGTTGCTTGATTTGGAAGAAGAAGCCGTCCGGCGCCTACGTTGTTCTTGAAGCTCTGGATACACCGATTCTACGACGGCGGCGACGCTGTCATGTCGATCTAGATCTCCTGTTGTAAAGGTGAGTCTCAATCGTTGTCATAATTTGTTGTGAGGGTCATTGCAAGGGTTTCGTCCCTTTCTTCCCCATGTCGCTTGTGTCTTTGATTTTGGGTTGTGTGTGTATAATTTGGTGTGTGCCGTAAGGATTGGTTATATGTTGTATGTCTTGCTGGTTGCGTAGCTTGGTTGTGTATATTATTTGGATTCAGTCTTGCTAGTTGCTTAGCTTGGTTGTGTATGTTATTTAATTTATTTATTATTTATATATTATATCTGGTTACTCTCACATGTTAATCTGGTTAGTTGGTTGTGTATAGAGTTAATCTGGTTAGTTGGTTGTTGGTTGTGTATGAAGTTAATCTGGTTACATATTGTTGGCTGGCAAGCATAAGTAAAAAAAGAGAGGGAAAAATATTTATAATATGTGGGATAGTGTGGGCTGGCAAGCACGAGTGAGAAAAGAGAGGGACAAAAATATGTATAATAATATTTCTATAAATAGATATATGGTTTTTAATTGTCCAACTACAACTCTGCATTCCTTCTCTCTCACTCTATCCCCTTCTTTTGCTCTTTTGTTCTGTGTAGATATATGGCTGTCAATTGTCCAACTACAACTCAGCATTCCTTCTCTCTCACTCTATCCCCTTCTTTTGCTCTTTTGTTCTGTGTCACGCATCCTCTTCTTTTTCTCTCTCACACTCTTTTTTTCTCTCTCTCTCTCTATCTCGCACACGAGCTCCCTCCTTCCGGCATACACCACATCAAGTCAACACTGTGGCTATGAGATCCCCTACCGCTGCAACTCCCGTGCCTCCACCATCCCTCCGGCACACACCACCTCCGGTGACCACTGCACCCACTCGATCACCTGCCACTACAACTCCAGTGTCCCCACCAACCATCATTTTTCAACCAAGGTATGGTTATAGCTGGACGTTGTTTGCTTGAATTTTGCTCTACATCTTTATACTCTACATGTTACATTAATTGGTCTTCATAATCAGTATGTACCCGTAGACACCCATAAAATTATTTTTTAGTTTCTTTTTATCAACTCCATAAGGGTTATCAAGTGATTAGTTTTTTAATTCAACTGATTCAAAGTTGATGATTAAAAGAAAGGAGGTACAGAAACTTATTGCATTTATGCTTTAATTAGCTTAAGTTAAACCTTCTTGGGTTTGTAATGAAATCAAGAAAAAATAGGAAAAATCAAATGGGAAAGAAGATATATAGTGGACACTAATATATATTTTTTGAGAATTCTTCATGAACACATCATATTAGTTTTTTAATTAGAAGGAAGGAGAAGAGATTGAGTTTTTTTTTGTTTTTTGGGTGAAGTCTTTTAAATGTGTTAGAGATGTTTGTAACCTACCAAAAAATATATGCATGTATTACTTATTTTACATTCACATTTGTTTTTTAATTCAAGTGATTCAAAGTTGATGATTAAAAGAAAGGAGGTACAGAAACATATTGCGTTTATGTTTTAATTAGCTTAAGTTAACCTTCTTGGGTTTGTAATGAAATCAAGAAAAAATAGGAAAAATCAAATTGGAAAGAAGATATATAGTGGACACTAATATATTTTTTTTGAGAATTCTTCATCAACACAATTTATATTAGTTTTTTAATTAGAAGGAAGGAGAAGAGATTGAGTGTTTTTTTTGTTTTTTGGGTGAAGTCTTTTAAATGTGTTAGAGATGTTTGTAACCCACCAAAAAATATATGCATGTATTACTTCCTTTAAACTCACATTAGTTTTTTAATTCAAGTGATTCAAAGTTGATGATTAAAAGAAAGGAGGTACGGAAACATATTGCGTTTATGCTTTAATTAGCTTAAGTTAACCTTCTTGGGTTTGTAATGAAATCAAGAAAAAGTAGGAAAACTCAAATTGGAAAGAAGATATATAGTGGACACTAATATATATTTTTTTGAGAATTCTTCATCAACACAATTTATATTAGTCTTTTAATTAGAAGGAAGGAGAAGAGATTGAGTGTTTTTTTTTTTTTTGGGTGAAGTCTTTTAAATGTGTTAGAGATGTTTGTAACCCACAAAAAAAATACATGCATGTATTACTTCTTTTACACTCACATTATGTAAGTAAAGTTACTGGACAGTGATGTATATGTTACATGCATTTTCTATTTTAATTTAATGTTTGTAGTATACTACATGATTTGTGCTCTTTTGATGGTCTAATTATAACTAATTGGTTTAATTAAATATTTTATTGTTAATTTTCTTTTTAAAATTTGTGCTCTTTTGATGTGTAAAAGTGAATACATGAAATTAGTAAATTTCAATATTGTTCATGTACTGCTTATAAATTTAAGTAATATACTTATAACTAATTAAATAAATTTAAGATTATGGACAGTAGGTACTTGAGGATTTTTGGTGTTAAAAAAAGGGTTAAAGGCATGGAAAAGGTTTGTGTTGATTAGGTGTATGGGTTGTAACCCCTTTACAGTAATTTGAGAGACAAAGAAAGAAGGAATTTTGCTTCATCCTTTCAATTATCAAAAGTCACCTTTACTATTGTAGCTTATTTTCGGAGCTTAATGAAAATATAAGTACATCTGTAGAGCAGTGTACTAACATGCCTTATTTTTTTACTTGCAAAAAAAAAAATTCAATTAAAGAGTTTTGATTATTCGTATAAATTGGTGTAAATATAATATTATAAAATAGTACATCACCAAATATTAAACTAAATTGGTGTAAATTGAATATTATAAATGTTAAACTCACCGGACAATAGCGAAAAGACTTTGAATGTTTAAATGAATAGTTTAAATGGATGTGAAAATAATGTTATAATAGTTATGACGAATAAAAGGAAAGAAGGATCCTTTTTATTTACATTTGGAAATTTCTTGTTACACTAGCAAATTGAGGTTTAGAATGACATAGTTTCATGGGATTGGGTTCAATGTTATGTGAAAAATATAAAACCATGCAAATGTCTATTTTTTACCAATATATTTTAATTAATCATCTATTTATGTCTATTTTTGACCAATAGATTTTAATTAATCATCTATTTTTTTCTTTGGTTACCAATGGTGCTTTTAGCTTTAATTTGCTTTCTTTGTCTCTTTTTATTTTTACTTAATGGATTTATCTATATCTATAATCTAAACTTATAACTTTAATCAAATTTCATGTATCTTTTTATTTAATTGAATAGTAACAATGTCAAATTTAAGTTTATTTCTCCATTTATTAAACTAACCTTATTCATTGGACATTCTTTTTCCTCTCCATTTATTAGTGGTACACCAGTGGATAATTTCACCATATTTGGCAATATAAGTTAGTTTCTTTATAAAATTTTATAGATTCCTTTTACACTTATCATTTTCTATGTCTGATTTTTAATTTTTTCTATATTAGGTGAATCATGACGTCGAATGCACAGTAAAATTTTTATTTATTTATTTATTTATTTTTTAACATCTATATCTTATCTTATTTTTAAGAATTCACTGGATTTAATATGTAGATTAATTTCTTAAAAAAAAAAGAAATTATTCTATTGTTATTCATGATGAACGTGAGCTCAATATCATTAGAACTACGAAGGTGAGTCCACTCATTAGATTTCTTTATTTGTTATAATTTTAATTAACTTTTTTTTTTCCATACTTAGTTTTTTAATAATTTTTAGGTAGCCAGGAAACATTCAGAGGCTTGCACTTCGTGCAAGGGAAAGGAAAAAGTGGGGGTGTATTTTTTATCATTAATTTTGTTTTGTTTACTATACACATGTAAATATTATTTTATTTTATTTTATGCATTTTTAACAATTACCATCTTTTAGGGACCTTTTGCTTATGTTATATTCAGTTTATGTAATTATCATATTGTCACTTTTTAAAAATATTTAGTATAGAATGCTAAAACCAACGTTTACAATTATTTTAACAGTTAATTGACATCTTATAGGAACCTATTCCTAATGTCTCAAAAGCTGCTTTTGCACATTCTGTAGTGCAATCTTTTGGAACTACCATATCAACACCTCATCAGTTGCATTCTATTATTCCTCTACAAAGAACTCCGACAATATTGGCAAATGTGACATCTAATATGCAAGCATCACCTCAATTAGAAGTGTCTTTTGATCTTTCTCCTAGAAATCTTAGTCAAGTGTTTCTTACTACTAATCTAAATCAACAAAATTCGGAACATGCTCCTCCATCAAAAGCTACAATTGCCCAACGTTTACGAAGAGATAGAGAGAGAAATGAACGCCCTCTGGTACAACCAAGATTTTTTCCTGGTTTGCCTCGGCGTCGGCCTCGGCGTATGTTCTTAGACCAGGAATGAAATGGATCAAATATCATTCAAAATGATCATCTGAGTAATACTAGAGCAATTGAATTCAGCAGACCAAAATATACCTGCCTATCTTCATTACTCTCCATCTTCAATAGCAGATCGACGTAGGTATAATCTGCCAACAGCAAATGAGGTTGCAGTTATATTACCAGGAGATGGAACTCAAGTCAGTGGAATGAGAGATATTGTTGTGTGCTTGAGAGGAAATAATGAATTGATGCGAATTAGTGAATGTCACACTTCTTATTTGCCTTTACATTATGTTTTGTTGTTCCCTTACGGTGAGCTTGGATGGGAACCTGAGTTAAAACAGTGGAACATCCTAGATGGGAGACATACAACTAATAGACTTACCAAGTTACAGTTCTATGCTTATCGTTTGTTTGAACGTTCTTCTGAGTACTCAACTATTTTAAGAGGCGGAAAATTATTTCAAGAGTTCATTATAGATGCTTGGGCCACTACTGAGCAAAATCGACTGACATACTATAAGTTAAATCAGCCTAAATTCCGTCGGGAACTCTACCAGGGTCTAACATATATTTCTGTAGATGGATTTAAACCACATCAAGTTGGGCAACGAATAAGCCTTCTTCATTCAGGGGTAGTCCAAGACATATGTTTGAGATCTTTTAAGATTCAATGACAATTACTCGGTACAATCAACATCCAGATATCTTCCTTATAATGACTGCAAATCCTAACTGGCATGAAATTACTTCAGCTTTATTACCACATCAACAAGCCACTAATCGTCCTGATTTAGTTGCCCGTGTTTTTGAATTGAAGCGACACGCTCTAATGATGGAGTTAGATAATAAGAAGGTATTTGGCAAAAAAGTTGGTCATGTCTTCACAATTGAATTTCAAAAATGGGGGTTGCCGCACATGCATTTACTTATATTCCTTGAAAGTCGAAGCAAAATTCGAACATGTGCTCAGGTGGATAAATTGTGTCATTTGAATTTTCATATCCAAATGAAGATCCCACACTTTTTGAAACTATCAAGAGTTGTATGGTTCATGGACCGTGTGGTACTCGAAATCCACACGCATCGTGTATGGAAAATGGTAAATGCACTAAGAGGTACCCTAAATAGTTTTCAGAAGAAACAAGTATGGACCAAGATGGTTACTCGCTATATCGACGACATAATGATGGTCACGTTTATTCTGTGAGGGGACACGATGTTGATAATAGAGATGTTGTGCCATATAATCCGTATTTGTCCAGAATGTTCAACTGTCATATCAATGTGGAAGTTTGTGTGGGATTGAGATGTGTAAAATATATTCACAAGTATATTTACAAGGGCCATGATCGCACAACAATGATTTTGGGCGGCGTAGATGGGATTCAGCAATACCTTGATGCAAGGTACATCGGGCCGACAGAAGCTGTTTGGCGAATATTTGGCAATCCGATGCACAAGGAACTTTCAAATGTTGTGAGATTAAAACTTCATTTACCTGGCAAACATCAAGTTGTTTACAATGAAGCTGATTCAATGCATGAGATCATAGAACGGGCTAAGGATGAAGTGTCAACTCTTACTGGTTTTTTGCTTGCTATGCTGCTAATGCAGATGCCCGCGCATTTACTTATTAAGAATTAGCCCAACATTATGTATGACACATTCAAGAAAAGAAGTGGACAAAAAGACAGAGGGGATTTGCAATTGGTAGAATGTACTTTGCTAACCCCAATGAAAGTGAGAGATTTTACTTGCGTTTGCTACTTACTATTGTTAAAGGACCGCGATCCTTTGAATGTTTAAAGACCGTCAACAATATATTACACGAAACATTCAAATCTGCATGAAGAATGAGTGCAATGCCTTGATGAAGCAGTAACCATAAAAAATGGACATCAGTTGAGAAGTTTGTTCTGTGTTATTCTGACACACTGCTCCCCACTACAACCGCATGTGTTATGGAATAAATTTTCAATGCACATGTGTGATGATCTTGCTTGCATAATTTCTAAAGACTTTGCGATTCCCAATCCAAATGAGTCTCAAATTACGGATTATGGTTTGTATCTTCTGAATCAGCTATTAAAGGAATCTGGTAAGAGTTTAACTGACTTTCCACTAATGCCACTGCCGACTAGCAATTGGAATACGATAGTTGGAAACAGACTTATCTGGGAACATCATCAACTTCAAGTCGAGGCACAACAATCAGATGTTCAATTTAATGTTGATTGCCTTAATGATGGACAACGTGCTGCTTATAGTGCAATTATTTTTTAGTTCTCAAAAATGAAGGGACAACATTTTTCTTAAGTGGTGGTGCTGGAACAGGAAAGACATTTTTGTATAATACAATTGCAACAAAATGTCGCAGCCTTGGACTCATTGTTATCACTGTTGCTTCATCTGGTATTGCTTCTCTGTTATTGGTAGGGGGTCGTACTACACATTATACGTTTTGCATTCCACTAAATGTGTTGGAAAATTCAATTTGTGGGTTTACAAAACAATCGTTGTATGCAGAGTTGTTTAGGGAAGCAAAACTAATAATTTGGGATGAAGTCCCTATGCAACACAAGTATTGTGTGGAAGCTGTTGATCACACTCTTCAGGATATTTGCGATAATAAGAAGCCATTTGGGGGTATTACTGTTGTTCTCAGCGGAGATTTTAGACAGATCTTACCAGTTATACAAAAGGGCACCCGTAAGGAAATTGTGGGCGCAACTTTGAGATGCTCCAGACTCTAGAATCAAGTACACGTTCTAATTTTGAATTTGAACATGCGCCTGAATAGCACAGACACTGCAAATGCGGACTTTTCAAATTTCTTGACGGAGGTAATATTTCTGAAAACATACAAGTTGTTAATAATTTTAGTAGCGTGTTATTTTTTGACATCCCAACTTAACAATTTTATTTTTTTGTTTAGATTGGATCAAACCCACAAGAAAATATAGAACTTTCGCAGACAATATGAAAGTGCGGGAATTTAGATGACTTACTATGTGCAGTTTATCCAGGGTTGAGTGTTGCGAACACAGTTTCACCAAATTTTTTAAATGAGTGTACAATTCTTTCTGCCCGAAATGATGATGTTAGTACTATCAATAGTGTTGCATTAAATATATTTCCTGGGGAGACGGTTACTTATTTTGCAGCTGACAAAATATTGGAAGATGAGTTACTAGATCGAACCATTACTAATTGATATCCTAATGAATTTTTAAACTCATTAGATCCTTCAGGGTTACCACCATTTAAGCTGAATTTGAAATTAGGATGCCCGATTATGTTGTTGAGGAACATTGCACGCAAGGATGGCCTATGCAATGACACACAACTGATGGTTGTCAAGTGTGCACATCGCGTAATTGAAGCACAGATTCTGACGGGAGATAAATGTAGTAATTTTGTCTTTATTCCAAGAATATCCTTAACTCCATCCTCTTCAGAAATGACCATTAATAAATTTCAAGGACAGTCTGTTCAATTTGTTGGGGTTGATTTGCGCACACCAGTATTTAGTCATGGGTAGTTATATGTTGCACTATCTAGATGCACCAGTTCTGAGCGTATAAATATCATTCTTCCAGACGACGGTCTACATTCTACAACAAATATTGTCTACCCAGAAGTTTTATTATAGTGTTCTAATCAAAGTGTGTTATCCAATATAACTTTGTAGGACTGGAATGCTACTGCAAGAAAAGACCGATATATCAATTCATCTTCACTACGCAATTGGGGATGTAATGAGGTAATTCAATTTTATGTTTACTCTAAATTATTATTTTTTACATAATGTTAATATAATATATCAATTCATTTTGTGTTATTATTTTGTAGATTGTTGTATATAGTCCTTTTTTGAAGGCGAAGTACATTCATATTGACGCAAAGATATTCTTCTCGGTAGTGAAGAAAAGTTATGCTTCATCTTGGAAGAAGTAGAGAAGGAGACGCGTGGTCATTGTATTTTTGTAAACAGTAACTAATGCAAATAGTATTTTGTAAATATTTGTTTATTGACACGTTGATTATATAAAATCAGTTTCTATTTCAGTCCAATAAATTTTTTTATAGTGTCGTAGGCACGGGCAATACGCCTAGTAATATTATATTTCAAGTTTGGGTCTTCAAACACAATCGGGATCTACATTACAAATTAACATGGAAATTTAAATAGTCAAAGGCATTACGATATTGGTTGATTATTTATTTCTTCTTACTTACATTAGGTTTTAATTATTTATTTTACTTAAAAATATCATGACTCGTAAGACATGATCAATAGTTCAAAAATCAAACAGAAAATACATAAAAATTATAACTTTCTTTGTTCATGAAACCCATAATAAGGTTTAATTAATTATTTTGTGTGTATATTTGTACATACCAACAACATATTGTTCCAATAATTTATTATGCTTTGACAGATTTGAAGAAAACGTAAATGACAAAAACATAAATGCTCTCATTTCAAGTTCAAAATATCAATTATTCGAAGAGGCTGAAAGACTTCAACTTGAAGACATAATTGGAAAATCCACAATGGCATTCATGGTATTAATTTTTTTTTTCTAGATTCATTTAATTTTTCTTTATTATATCCCATGATTATAATTAATTTCTATTAAAAAAATATATTTTGTCACTCAACTTGCAGAAAACACCTTACTTTTTTGAAGCAAGAATTATAGAGATTAAAAATGCATCCGAACTATGGTACAGTGCATCTAAGCAATGCAAGAAGAAAGTTGAACTACAAAATGATGGACTCAGTTGTACTAATTGCAAAACAAAAGACATTGAATGTTGTCAAATGTATTATTATATCTTTAAACATTCTATTTTTTTAAAGAAAAAATTACAATATGACAAATATGTCATTCTTTATTATTATATATCAACAAAGTATTCTCAGTTATGCAGATTTATGATGCAATTTTGAGTCAAAGATATAATAGATAATGCATATCTAACAATATTTGATGATTCTCAATCATTAATAAATTGTTCACTAGATGAGCTAATACAGTTAAAAAGTTAGGTAATAATTTTTCCCTAACTCATAAAATTTATGGATAAAATAATTCATTTGAAATGTATCAATATTACTGAAATAAATTTGTTCTTTTTGTAGGATGAGGAGATGAATGAATTTGATGACAAAGTGATAAGTTACAAAGAAAAATCATTTCTTTTATGATCAAGATGGATAACAATAAAAATGACATAGCCAAAAATAGTTTTGTGGTGGCAGCTATCAAAGAAGTTTCACTTGAGAATGATTTATTCGAAAAAGAACTTAGAAATATAAAAAGGATAAAATGTTTAGAGACCTAGTTCTCCGTGGAGTAACTCAGATGACCAAACCTCCAGGCACCGAGAAACTGGCTCCTAACTGGGAGGGCCCTTATAGAATTATCTAAACTCAACGACAGAGGGCATGTTGGTTGGAGATATTAGAGGGGAGGCAGTAGGCACATCCTTGGAATGCTGAGCATCTGAGGAAATACTATCAGTAAGACTTTTTTTTAAGTTGTATTTACTTTAATAGCTCTATTAAAACATAGTTTAGTGTCGAGCCTTAGGACGATAGCTCTAAGGTTTTATCTCGAATAACTCTCTATTTGTTACTAAAATATCAATAACAACCTTTTTGTTTCAAAAGATATTGTTATAACTAAAACAAAAAGTGAACAATCAACCCCACTGGGGCACACCTCTTCATAGTGCCTTTAATGAAAAAGACATGATGAATTAATTTCGAGAACATTGTTAAACAACCCCACGGGGGCACACCTCTACAGAAGGCCTTTAATGAAAATGGTGGGATGAATTAATTCTAAGAACATTGTTAATCAACCCCATTGGGGCACACCTCAATCAAAAGGCCTTTAATAAAAAATGTGAGATGAAATAATTCTGAGAACATTATTAAACAACCCCATGGGGGCATACCTCGATTAAAGTGCCTATAACGGAAAAGATAGGATGACTTAATTTCGATAACATTATTAAACAACCCCACTAGGGCACACATCTATAGAGGGTCTTTAATGAAAAACGCGGGATGAATTAATTTAGAGAACATTGTCAATCAACCCCACTGGGGTACACCTCGATCAAAGGTCTTTAATGAAAAATACAGGTTGAATTAATTCTGAGAACATTGTTAAACAATTCTACGAGGGTACACCTCGATCAGAGGCCTTTAATGAAAAAGGCAAGATGAATTAATTCTAAGAACATTGTTAATCAACCCCACTGAGGCACACCTTAATAAGAGGGCCTTTAATAAAAAAGACAGGATGAATTAATTCTGAGAACACTGTCAATCAACCGTACTGGGGCACACCTCGATCAGAGGGCCTTTAATGAAAAAGGCAAGATGAATTAATTCTGAGAACATTGTTAAATAACCCCACAGGGGCATACCTTTATAGATGGCCTTTAATGAAAAAGGTGGGGTGAATTAATTCTGAGAACATTGTCAAATAGGGCACCCCTCTTCAAAGGCCCTTTAATGAAAAAGGAGGGATGAGTTAGTCCCAAGAACATTGTCAGCTAACCCACAAGGACACAGCCAGCCAAGAGGAATTCTACCTAATGGCAAGGTAAGTCCATCACAAAGGGATGAGTTCTTTTACAAGGTTATGCCGTGAAGACTTTTTGTTAAAACATCATAAACTAGATGACACCTCAATATATATAAAAAAGATAGCTTGTCATTAATAATGTAGCAGATTACAAGACTATAAGCTAAAGGCGTTACAGAAGAAAGCTGTAAAAAAAGAAAAAAAGAAGAAGAGGAATCAAGGGTCGGACTCCTAATCGAGCTGCAAATGGGAGAAGTCTATCCTGGGCCATTTGCCTTGAGCCACTTCATGGAAGTGTTCAAAGCCTTCGACATATGACTCGTCGCATAACTTTTTGAACTCAGGCAAGTCCTTGAACTGCTCAACAACCACAGCCTAGATCTCTGGCAAGTCAGTGTTCAGCCTGGCCATCGCCTCCCGTTTGTGATGGAGTTAGGAGTTGAGAACATCAATCCCCCCTATATGATAAGAATGAGAAGAGCGTAAGGACTCTATCTCAGAATTTAAGGTTGTCTTTCGCCTTTTATGTTATGATTCCATCCATAGGAAGTGATTAGAGACGGACTGGGTGAACGTCATACCCTGTTAGACACATTGAATTATGTATAAGTGAACGGCATGAGGTGTGATACCAATAAAGTGAAAGAGGAAAATGAGCAAACCTTGGCCAGATTAGCCATAAGATGCCCAGTGGACGCACATGCCCCAAATGCGTCTACCTTCTCAAGATCGTTCTGCAGAATGAATTGTTTGGCCTTAGCAACGACGTGCCCTAGGTTGGACAACATTGACTCGGCACTGCTGGCTGCGGACAAGAAAGATAGTTAGGATATAATACCTCCAAATAGCTGAATCGCCAACACCCTAAAGGAGCTTGGATCCTGAATGCTCATAAGAGCATGAGTGGGAGCGAGGGCGGAGCCAGGAGGAGAGTTCCCAATAGAAGGGGGAGACAAAACCGCCCTCCTCCCTATCTAATGACCACAGGCCTTCATGGCCTTTTTGGTGTAGAAGGTGAAGAGGAAGAGGCAACACCTTTAGCCTTCGACTAGGTAAGAAGATCCCTGTCTATCCTCCTCTGAGAAGGCCCTGTACATTTTTTCTAGTAAGTACACGAAGGATATTTTGTTAAAAAAGGAATGGAAGAAGTGTAGGAGGAAAGAATGTTTACCCCTTTTGTCTATAGCAACACAAGGAGGATAGCCTAATACGTTCAGTCCCGTATCTAGGGTCAGGACCTAGGCATCCCTCATTAAATGGTGGTAGGTTTTCTCCAACCTATCTTCCTCTTCCTCACCTACAGGTGGCTCGGCCCTCCAAGCTGAATTTAAAGACATTTATGTATGTATAAGGCAAAAGGAAACAAAAAGCAAGGGCAAAAAAAGAGAGGAGACCGTCAATCCACATACAGGGGATGTAGTGGGGTGTGGGTTCCCAACAGCTAGAAACAAAAAGAACCTATTTTTCTATGACTTGATGCAATTGTTGTTGTTAACAAGCACTAAGCCTTTGGGCGGATATTTTTCACTCGCCTGGCCGTGAAGGTGGCGCTAATCACCATTTTTGAATAACCCATAGAAAGAGAGAAATTCATTTACGCACACCAGAGTTTCATGCCACAAGTTCTCCATAAGACAAGAAAGTCATAATTATGCACCAAGAAGTTGGCATGAGTTAGGAAGGACAGAGGTTAGTAGCTTGAAGTAGTTCCTTTATAAAAATTAAAATTGGGAACCGGAGGCCACAGGCAAAAGTGCCCTTATATAAACATGTCTCCCCCTCAGAAATTGAATAGACCCTTTTTACGCTAGTTGGAGATTTGACAATGACCCTGTCTAGGAAATAATAGTGGACTGCCAACTCTTCCACCTCCAAGGCAGTCATAGTGGAAGCAAGATATTAGCACTTATATTAGGTTTCCATGAAGGAATAAATCAACTCAAGAGCTTCATAGATGGGAGAGGAAGGAGCAAAGGGCACTGGATCTAGTCTCTCAAAGTTATGGCATAAACTAAATGGTAGTTGATGGTGTATGAGAAGTAAGGATGTCAAGGGGCTTTTATAGGTGTGAGGCCTAGGAGCAACGATCACCTAAGCAACGTTCACCTAGCCAACGGCTAGATCCCAACGTTTAGAATGCAATGTTCACAAAGCTAACAATTAAGAAGTGTCAAATAAAACAGACCGGCTAAGATCATCGCCTAGAAGACTAGTCGAGGATGACTAGGAAGACCGACTAGGCCCAGGCGCTAGGATCTGCCAGCCCAACAACTAGTTCAGGTTTAAGTCCGTTGGCCAAGGTGGAAATTTAAGAAAATTCCTTGAGTCAGGAGTCTATTTTTACAACCCAACGGGCCAGACAGAGTGTTCCTAAGGTTCGACAAGTGACCCTCATAAACAGGGGGCATCTGATAGAGTATTTGATTCAAATTATAAATCCAGGTGACGTGGGTAGTAATGATTCATGTGACATGGATGAGAGATGTACTTTGACCAGGACTTTTCTATCTTCTGGTAAGGATGTGGAACTGAAGAGCCAGTCTCCTACTAGGATAAATTTTTATATGACCGCTATAAATACAGAGATGGTCCATATACAAGGTACTCAATTAATACCCTATGAGTGCCTTTATAGCTTTCAAAGTCTTTTCGATATCTGACTTGAGCGTCAAAATGTAATCGGCTGGCACCACGCCGATGTCTTTTCGGTTTCCTTTGTTTTGTCCTTTTACAGGTTGGCGTTTAACCAGATCAAGAGTGGATTTGTGCTTCATCGCTTATTAAGGAAATAAAATAATTTGGAGGCCTTCTAATGGCTGGGGCCTTAGGTGACCGCCTAAGTCGCCTAAGGGTCTAGCCGGCCCTACTCTAGGATGTTCTCCAAGTAAAAGAAAATAAAAAAAGTGCTGAGAAGAAACTCTACTAGAATATTTCCTATGACTTGAAATCCAAGTTTGAACTTGAATAATTAAGATTCACTATTTTCCATAAAATAAAAATATCTTGGTCTTCAATTTATCTTCTCATAGCCATTGAGTTTGCCCAATTCCGATATCCGAGTTGAGAGATATGGTCAAATTACCATAACTAGTGTAACATTCGCGCAAACTTTTTGACTACTTTGACACCCAATTTTCACCCCTCAAATGTCAGAATTAGGGCTTCTTCGTCAACACAAATCTGTTCCCCTATGAATAGGCTTTCTAAAAAGTCTAGGCTTGCATTAATCCAATATTCGAGGTGGATGTTATGGCCTAAATAGTAAGGCTGCGGAAAGAAGTCATGGGCTTTTATATTTGTTGAATTTGGGTCTTTTCCATAAACATCACCATAAACCTAAAATGACACAAAAACACATTTATTAAATAAAATAATATAAACTACTAACAAATATAAAAATTATGCACTTATTAATTGTGAAAACTTCTTTATGAATGGAGTTTAGAAGATGAAGTCTATATGAATCAACCTGGAGGCTTCACATTCAGGGATAAGAAACACATGGTCTGTAAAATTAAGAAGTCAGTATATGAACTTAAAAAAACTTTCGACAATAGTATCTTAAGTTTAATGATACTATTACTTCTTTTGGGTTTAAGAAAGTACTATTAATTGATGTATATACTTGAAGGTTAATGGGAATAAGTTTATATTTATGATTTTATATTTTGAATATTTTGTTTGCTAGCTGTGATCTTGGTTTATTATGTGAAACAAATAATTATCTCTCTCAACGAACTTTGAAATGAAAGATATCGGTGAAGCATCTTACGTGATAGGAATAGAAATTTCAAGATTGATTACGTGGATTGTTAGGATTGTCTCAAAAAGCATATATGGAAAGGTTCTAGAGAGGTTCTAGGAAGACTGATCAATTACAAATTATTGGATACTCAGACTCAATTTTTTGGATTTGTGGATAACATAAAATTCACTCTTGGTTATGTGTTCTTTTTTGCTGGAGGAGCAATATCATTAAAAAGTGCAAAGCAGTTTGTTATTGCTTTGTTTATTTTGGAGACTGAGTTTGTAACATCTTTGAGGCTACAATTTATGATTTATGGTTGTAGAATTTTATTTATGGACTTGGAGTTATGGATTATATTTTTAGGTTGTTGAAAATTTTTTGTGTTAATGCCGTAATTGTCTTCTTATCTAAAAAATGATAGATATTCTAAAGGTGTTAAACACACAAAGTTAAAATACATTGTCATTAAAGAAGACATTCAGAAACAATGAGTGTCTATGAAACACACATGCAAACAATGGAGCAGCCTTACAGTATTCTTGACCGCAGGGACTAGGTTCTTCGTTCTAAGACCATTCCGTTAGTTTGAGTTCAGTGGAGCCACCACAATGAGGCAGAGTCCACTTGGGAAAGGAAGGATGAAATAAAAGTAAAGTATCCAGAGCTATTTCTTTCAGGTATAGGGCGAATTTTGAGGACAGAATTTCTCCTTTTAGAGGGGAAGAATGTAATACCCCGTAAATTTTGAAGATATTTAAATTGGGTTTTGTAGAAAAATAAGCCCCCAATCACGAACCACCAAGTATTACAATGTGATGATAAGTAAACAAGCACGAATAAATTTGCAAGAACACACCAAGAATTACTAGATCCCTAGTTATCACTAGATCCTTAGTTAGTCTGCCTTCCCCTATTCTACCAATGAGCAACCATAGTCGAACTTGAACTCTCATCAATGGGAGATTTTCTTTTGTCGTTGAACAAGAGAGTCGACTCAACTTTCTCAATCTTCAGCGTATCTTTGCCATACAAGATGGTTATCACTATGTTCTCATAGGAATCTGGAAGTGAAGTAAGAAGTAATAGTGATTTGTCTTCTTCTTCAATTTTCACATCGACCTTTTCAAGTTGATCAAAAATTCTATGAAATCCATTCATGTGCTCCAAGAAGTTTCTGATTTCCTTCATCTTTAGCATGTACAAATTCCGTTTTAGATTAAGTTTAGTTGTAAAACTTTTCGCTAGATAGAGCTTCTCTAGTTTCTCTCACAATTTCGATGTCAAATCATCTTCATTAACATTGTTAATGATGTTATCCCTAATACAGAGTCGAATAATGCTAACACACCTTGACTCTATATCCTGCTAATCATCAACTAACATTTTTTCTGACTTTCCATCCTTCCCTTTCAATGCCCGTGCTAAGTCTTATCGAACTAGGATGTCCTTCACCTTCCCTTGCCATAGGGTGAAGCTACCCTTACCATCAAATCTCTCCACCTTGTATTGTATAGCAATATTATTGGCCATGATTGTCACAAGTGCCCAAGACGAACACCACTCATATTATAAAAAAAAATCTAGACAAGACTTTTATGAAACACCTTGTGTGTACCTTGAAGCTCTGATACCAGTTTATTGAGAAATAAGCCCCCAATCACTAACAATTAAGTATTACGATGTGATGATAAGTAAACAAGCACGAAGAAATTTGCAAGAACACACCAAGAATAATATGTGGTTTAGCTAAACAAGTCTACGTCTATAGAGAGCCCAATTTGACTATATAGATTGTAAAAGTACCAGTAGAAAGATTGTATCAAGAGTACGCTCAACTCTGAACCCTTAACCCTTATACACCCAATCTCACTCAAAAGAAAATCACAAATTCTAAACAAGAATTCTTTCTTTAAGTGTCCTCTCAAAAACAATGAGAATGTTGCCTCTTCTCTTCTCACTCCTCTTAATCTATAACATAGGTAACTATTTATGGAACCCAAAACCCAATTCATTGGTAGACTAGGATTACAATTCCTTAGAGCCCAAGACTTGCCTAACAAGTACTTTCCTACCTTGAGACCAAGACTTGCCTACTAAGAAATTACCTAATAAGATACAACTCTATAATAGAAACCTAATCACAATAGGAATTTGAGCCAACTTAACATGTTCCAATTATTTAATTGAGTTTATTTATTATTTATTTAGTTGGGTTTTAATTATTTAAATGGTTTTAGTTAAATTTTGTCAATACCTGTTTTGTTTATTTAATGTGGATGTTTGAATTGTTGCTAAGTGTTGATTGATTTTAATTGTGTGAAATATTTGTTTTAAATATAATTTTTCTTTTAAATAAAATATATGGGATTTTGGGCTGCATGTCCTTTACTTTTTTTATTTTTTATCAGGTTGGGCTAGACTATAAGGCTAGGCTATATATATATTATTTATAGGTGACCTAAGTATTTTATATTTATTAAAGTAATTATTTAGGAACTTTTATTTTAGTTTTCTAGAAAGAAAATTATAATATAAGAAAAAGAAAAGGGGGTTAGGGTTTCTGTCATTTACACGTATAGAGACTGGAAGAGCGTAGACACAAGAGAGAAGGGAGAGAAGGAGCGATTCATCGAGACGGGTTCTTGTTCGTCAAAAAGGCAAGTTCGAACTATTCTCTTCTCCTTTGAATCGTAAACATAGATTATATATATTTTTTATGTATATATGTTGCTTGAATACGTATATTCATGTATTTAATTATGAAATTAAATGTTTTATGCATGATAAGGGTGATTTTGTGGATTAAACATGAAGAACCTGTGGGTTTGGTACTGCTATAGGGTATTTTCCATATTTATATGCATGTATATATGACTGTATAGGCGGGTGTGTACATATATATATATGTACGAACATTAAATTGGGTTTAATGTATTCATCAATTTTGAAGATTTTTGTTGCGATTAATAGGTAGATCTTGCTTCCCCGAACAATCCTTGAAAGTTTAGTTGCGAATCGTTGGGTAGCTGACGAGAAATTGGGTTTGAAATTTTAGATTTTTTAAACTTGAAAATGACTGTTTTTTATTTAGGTCGCGAGAGGGGGTGATATTTGTACCAATTCGTAGCTTAGATCGAGACGAGTCCAATGGTATATTCATACTCGAGTTTTGGTGATCGGAGGTGGCCAGAAAAATGTTGTCATTGTTGTGCGTGCCTGTTGGAAAAAGTAGCAAGGAAAGAGAAAGAAGAAGGAAGAAAAAAAAAAAAGAAAAGAAAAAAGAAAAAGGGTCTCTAGCGCGTGCGCTACTTGTCGAGGACCGAAAAAGGTCCGTTAAGTCTCACTCACCGGGCTCACCCATTGGGCCCAGTCCAAAATATTTTAACATTTTCTTTAATTTTTAAATCATTTTTTATATAGAAAATTAGGACAAATATTTTTAAAAATACCAAAAAATTCTCAAAATTTTAAATTAATCTTTTAGTTGCAAAATACGCTTGGGTTTTAAACTTCAAGTCAAAATAAGGTTCCCTTGTGGTTAAAGTAGCATAAAAAGTGTGCCTCAAAACTAGATTTTTATTTTCTTTTATTTTGGAAATATTTTAAAATTTCAAAAAAATTCTTAAAAATTTTAGGTAACCTTTTAGGGACAGAATACACTTGGGTTTTAAATTTCAAGTGGAAATGGGCTTCCCACGTGGTTAAATTGGTTTTAAAAGTGTGTCTCAAAATTGGGTTCTCATTTTCTTTTATTTGGAAAATATTTTTTAAAACTTTCAAAAATTACAAAATGATTAAATAGGATTCTTAGGAATAGATTAGACCCGAAAACCTAGATTATAGCTAGGTCTTGACTCCCTCGATGTTTTAGGTACATTGGAGATTTGGTTGTGTGCTTGCTCATATAATTGGTGGTTATATTATTTTTTCTTCCTTCATTGGATTCTTTGAAATCATAACTATTCATGATATACTTGAGATTAGTTTAATTGTGTATAAGTTATTTTATTGTGGTGATTAAACTTTTGTTAGATTAAATTAATGTGCTAAGTAGGTTAGGTTTTTTGTTTTGGTTTAATAGGTTAGTTGTAGAGGCATATAAGGATTGCCAGGGGGCATGTTAGGATTGCCAATACCTAATAAAGGATTGTCAGGGAGCATGTCAGGATTGCCAATACCTAATAAGGTATTTAAGGATAGTATAAGAGGCATGTGAGGATTGCCTAGAATTAATAGGGTATTATATTTTTGTGCCTTTGGTTTTGAACTTAGATAATAGGTTCTAAATTTGTGTGATAGAGGTTGAATTGGGACGTCATATAGGACGACATTTATTTTGGAGACATGAGATAAATAAGGAAATGATTTGTATATATTTGTATATACTTGTTGTCCCTCATATAGAGGGTATGTTTACCGGTTCTCTGATTGAGTTGTAGTTGAAAGAATTTGATCGTGGGTTTAACCCACTTTGTTGACATTTCAGGTCCCATACATGTTTTACCGCGCAGATAGAGTTTTGGGTTGGTTGATTGTGGCAGACATCTTCCCTCATCAGTTTTTAGAGTAGGAATCTATTTCTTTTCTTCATGTTCAGCTTATGAACTCAATTGGGATGTTGGTTGTTCGGTTATTTAATTTATAGTAATAACTCTTATTATTTCTAGTCAAGGGGTCCTTAGGTTACAAGACTTCCAAGTTGTATTGCCAGACACGTACTTTATTTATTTAACATTTTTACTTCAAAAGGACTTTCTATTCTGTTTTAAAATTTGTTTTATTTTGTCCTTGTATTCTATTCTTGTTTGCTATCAGTTGTAAGTATCCCTTGCGTTTTATGTATGAGATTGGCCACCTCATGCATGAAATTTTGTAGGGGGTATTTCCGTTGGTATCAGAGCAGCATTCCAAGTTTAAATATTCTCGGGTCCTTAGGGTCTATCATACAGTAATTTTTACGTTGCGTATTCTGATAAATAGCTTTTAGGTATAATATTCATTATACTCTATACGTCTTAGTCTATTATTGGGGTATTGATTCTATTTTTTTTCATCTATTCAGATTCCACCCCATATGAGGAGTAGTGTGAACCAACATCGGGGTCAGGATAATGTTTAGGGTGGAAATGCTTAACTTTCTCCTGATTTGGCAGTCATTATTACTCAGGTTATAGCTATAATGGTGGTGACTACTCTTCAGAATCAGCAGCCACCGTAGTTGATGCATGTTCCATTACTGGTGGAGTAACCAAATACCTGGGATAAGAGGAATGAAAATGGTGGGAGGCAATTTGACAGGGGCAGTTATCAAGGGCAGCAGTCGTGGAAGAAACAAGGGGTAACGGTGGTGCTCAGAAAGGGGAAGCCTCTACTCACAGGAGACAGAATGGAGTACCGCAGGTAGGTTAGGTTCAGTCACAGGAAAACAAGATTTAGGAGGCCTGCTGGTGTATTCAGAGGACATTCTTATGGGTGTGGTGAGTTTGGGCATTCAGCTAAATATTGCCCTAACACCAATCAGGGACAACTTGGTCAGCAGGGACAGAGGCAGCAACCACCTTTGCTAGTACCACAAGTTTCACGGATTCAGGCTTAGCATCGTCCAACTTTTCCCGCACTGCCACCGCCCATGGGGCAACCTGGTTAGCGGATGCATTATGGGAGGGTCTACAACGTCATGCTATATGAGGTGTAGGCTCCTCAGGCGATTGAGGGTATGTTTTTGATCAATGGTAGATTCGGTCGTGTTTTATTTGATACTAGTGCATCTCATTCCTTTGTATCTAGAACATTTTCTAATTTATCGAGTATAGACATTCAGCCATATAGTTCTCTACTTGCTATAGCTACACCATTGGGAGTTAGTACGGTTTTATGGAAATGTTGTAGTCAAGTCACTATAGGCGTTGGCAGACTCGGGTTCTTAGGAGATCTATTGATCCTAGACATGAATTCATATGATGTTATATTCGGGATGGATCGGTTATTGTATTATTATGCCCAAGTTAATTGTCATGATAAGGCGATTATTTTTACTATACCTAGTCAGGGGATATATTTGGTTGTTATGCCGTAATCAATGGAGAGTTTAGTACTCACCTATTCTGTATTAGTAAGGAGTCCCCGGAAGGAATTAGAGTTTCAATGGATTACATTCCAAAGGTGCGAGACTTTCAGGATGTGTTTCAAGAAATTTCAGGGATACCACCGAGTCATGAGATAGACTTTGTGATGGATTTAGATTCAGGCACCAGGCCTATTTCTAGCTTTGAGGATATTTAAATTGGGTTCCAATTATTTAATTGGGTTATTTATTTATTTATTATTTATTTAGTTGGGTTTTAATTATTTAAATATTTTTAGTTAAATTTTGTCATTGCTTGTTTTATTTGTTTAATATTGATGTTTGAATTGTTACTAAGTGTTGATTAATTTTAGTTGTGTGTGAAATATTTGTTTTAAATGTAATTTTTCTTTTAAATAAAATATATGAGACTTTGGGCTACATGTCCTTTAATTTTTAATTTTTTATCAGGTTGGGCTAGATATATATATATATATATATTATTATTTGTAGGTGGGCTACATATTTTATATTTATTAATATAATTATTTAGGAATTTTTATTTTAGTTTTCTAGAAAGAAAATTAGAATAAAAGAAAAAGAAAAGGGGGTTAGGGTTAACTTTCTATCGTTTACACGTACAGAGACCAGAAGAGTGTAGATGCAAGAGAGACAAGAGAGAATGAGTGATTCATTGAGACGGGTTCTTGTTCATCGAAAAGGCAAGTTCAAACTCTTCTCTTTCCCTTTGAATCGTAAACACAGATTATATATATATTTTTATGTATATATGTTGCTTAAATACGTATATTCATGTATTTAATTATAAAATTAAATGATTATACATGCTAAGGGTGATTCTGTGGATTAAACATGAAGAATTTGTGGGTTTAGTACTGTTATAGAGTATTTTTCCATATGTATATGCATGTATATATGACTGTATCGGCGAGTGTGCGTGTGTGTATATATATATATATGTAAGAACACGAAATTGGGTTTAATGTATTCATCAATTTCAAAGGTTTTTGTTCCGATTAATAGTTTGATCTTACTTCCTCGAACAATCCTTGAAAGTTTGGTTGCGAATCGTTGGGTAGATTGACGAAAAATTGGGTTTGAAATTTTAGATTTTTAAAACTTGAAATTTGATTTTTTTATTTAGGCCGCGAGAGGGGGTGATTTTGATACCAATGCATAGCTTAGATCGAGAAGAGTTCAATGGTATATTCATACGCTAGTTTCGATGACTGGAGGTGGCCAGAATAAGGCCGAAAAAATGCTGCCATTGTTGTGCGTGTCTGCTGGAGAAAGTAATAGTGAAAGAGAAAGAAAAAGGAAGAAAAAAACAAAAAATAATAAAAAAAGGCCTGTTGGGTCCCACTCGCCGGGCCTACCCATTGGGCCCAGTTTTGGCCCAGTTCAAAATATTTTAATATTTTTTTAATTTTTAAATCATTTTTTATATTGAAAACTAAGAAAAATATTTTTAAAAATACTGAAAAATTCTTGAAAATTATCAAAAATTTAAATTAATCTTTTAGGGGCAGAATACTCTTGGTTTTTAAATTTCAAGTCAAAATGAGGTTCCCTTGTCATTAAATTAGCATAAAAAATGTGCCTCAAAACTAGATTTTTATTTTTTTTATTTTGAAAATATTTTAAAATTTCTGAAAGATTCCAAAAAATTCTTAAAAAAATTAGATAACCTTTTAGGAACTTATTACACTTGGGTTTTTAATTTCAAGTGGAAATGGGTTTCCCTCTTGGTTAAATTGGTTTTAAAAGTATGCCTCAAAATTGGGTTTTCATTTTCTTTTATTTGGAAAATATTTTTTTTTATTTTTAAAAAATTACAAAATGTTTAAATAGGGTTCTTAGGAATAAAATAGGCCCAGAAACCCAGATTAGAGCTAGGTTTAGACTCCCTTGATGATTTAGGTATATTGGAGATTTGGTTGTGTGCTTGCTCATATAATTAGTGGTTATACTATTTTTTCTTTATTGGATTCTTTAAAATTATAACTGTTTATGATATACTTGATATTAGTTTAATTGTGTATGAGTTATTTTATTGTGGTGATTGAAGTTCTGTTAGATAAAATTAATGTGCTAAGTAGGTTAAGTCTTTTGTTTTGGTTTAATAGGTCAGTTGTAGAGGCATGTAAGGATTGCCAGAGGGCATGTTAGGATTACCAATACCTAATAAGGTATCTAAGGAGGCATGTAAGGATTGGTAGGGAGCATGTCAGGATTGCCAATACCTAATAAGGTATCTAGGGAGGCATATAAGGATTGCTAAGGGGCATGTTAGGATTGCTAATACCTAATAAGGTATTTAAGGATAGTATAGGAGGCATGTAAAGATTGCATAGGATTAATAGGGTATTATATTTTTGTGCCTTTGGTTTTAAACTTAGATAATAGGTTCTAAATTTGTGTGATAGGGGTTGAATTGGGACAGTAT
This sequence comes from Cornus controversa, assembly GCA_026545225.1. Lineage (NCBI taxonomy): Eukaryota > Viridiplantae > Streptophyta > Magnoliopsida > Cornales > Cornaceae > Cornus > Cornus controversa. The sequence goes on along the minus strand of CM048849.1, from coordinate 10,810,797 downwards.
ATAGGACGACGTCTATTTTGGAGACATTAGATAAATAAGGAAATGATTTGTATCTATTTGTATATACTTGTTGTCCCTCATATAGAGGGTATGTTTACCGGTTCTCTTATTGGGTTGTAGTAGAGAGAACTTGCTCGTGAGTTTAACCCACTTTGTTGACATTTTAGGTTCCAGGCCGGTTTCATTGCGCAAATAGAGTTTTGGGCTGGTTGATTGTGACAGGCATCTCTTCTCATCAGTTTTCAGAGTAAGAATCTATTCTTTTTTTCATGTTCAGCTTATGAACTCAATTGAGACGTTGGTTGTTCAGTTATTTAATTTATAATAATAACTCTTGTTCTTTCTGGTCAAGGAGTCCTTGGGTTACGGGACTTCCAAGTTGTATTACCAGACACGTACTTTATTTATTTAAAAATTTTACTTCTGAAGGACTTTCTATTCTGTTTTAAAATTTGTTTTATTCTGTCTTTGTATTTTATGCCTGTTTGCTATCAATTGTAAGTATCTCTTAAGTTTTATGTATGAGACTAGCTACCTCATGCATGAAATTTTGTAGGAGGTATTTCAATTGCAAATTCGCTAACAAACGAACTACTACCTAACACTTTTAAAGATAATTTTGAAAGGATGAGTCTTGAATGTAGTCAATGATTATTGTTGTTTTCCTACCGATTGCTTAAATGCTTATACATTTGACATTTTGAGCCCATTAAATGTGTTTCTAATATTTATTGTTAATTTATGTATGTGTATTAATTTAATTGAATGATAACAAAAGTAGTCTTGAAAATACATTATTGTGTGGCCTTTATTGATATTTCTCTTATAGACCATGTTAAGTAGGTTACTAGTGTTGTGGTATATGGAAGAGACTTTGTCGTTTAGTGACATACAACCGTCATGACTCACATTAGTGGTTTATTTAGTATGGTATTTATAATGATCAAAATTAAGGATTCAATTTGAATTATGGTGTACATAATGATTATTTTATTAATCGACAAAGAAAATTATCATATTGGCCAAGTAGAAAATATTAAAAAAATGCTGACGCACGTGATTTGGAGATGTGATATATTTTGATTACGTGGTGATTTAATAGGTAGATATCACATTGATATCTTGTATGATTTTGTCAACTTTATTATCATGGTAAGTTTGACAAATTAATGAGAGAAGTATTTCCTATTTTCTCCTACTTTAGTGGAAAGTGAAATTAAGTTATAATTAAAAACTGGTCCTCTTTGCTTATAAAAGTGTACATTTTTCATTAATTATGTACTCTAACAAAAAAAAATATATGTATGCAAATTTTACGTGTGCAATAAGAATAAGAGAAAGAAACTAGTTTATTCCTTTTGCTAGTTTTCTTGGCGTTTATAGGATGATCCAAATAGTGTTGTAATACAGAATAGGAGAGTACGTCAATGCAACTCAGCAAATTGTTAGAAAGACAAAAGCATGTTGTGTTTGTTTGGAGTAATTATAACTTTTTTTATCTCTGCCGATTAATTTGTTATTACAAATGATTCCACATATTTATATTTATATTTATTTATACATTAGAGATATATAAAAATGATAAAATCCAAAATTTTGAAATTATGTTTATTTTTGTTTAATGCTTAACACAAATATTATAGTATTAGACATGTAAGATTATAGGATGCTTCTATCTGGTGACCTTTATTGGGTTTATAAAATTTGTGTGTAAATAAAAAAGAAAGGAGCCTAATGTATGCAAGAATAGGGGCATCGTTATTAGGTTTTGGAAAGATGGTCGTTATTTTGGGTCTAAAACACAGAGGGTCCTTCCAGTTCCAGATGGGGCTCCTCACACGAGGATGAGGCCTTCCTTTCTCTTTACACGCCCACCTCAAACTCTCTTTCATTGTCCCCTGTCTTGTATATATATAGTTGTATATATATTGCTTTCAACACCCCTGGCCATGTCAAAGAGAGAGACACCTATATATAGAGAGAGATAGAGGCTTAGTTTGCACACAAAGTGCTATATTGCATCAAAAAGGCATTGGAGCAAGAGAAAAAAGGCCAATGGAAGCAACATTGGGGGAACAACCTTTTTCTTTTGCTCTTGGATTGTTTGTTTTAACCCAAAATCTTCTCGCTCTGCGTTGGCCTTTTCTTTAGGTGCAAGCCATAAAAGAAAAAAAAAAGTCCGCTCTAGAATGTTCACAATATAAAGAAGAGAAGAGGGAAAACATGAAATCTATATATATATATAAATTTGCACTAATTACACATGCATGTGTTAATCATTCCCGTCATGTCTAAGATCAATGTGATTGGACACAAGTCAAAGAAGGAGGATGTTGACTCTCAACGCCAGCAGTGTTTTACCGTCGAAGATTTTATAGCTAAGGGCTAAATTCTAATGTTGCATTTGATACGCGTAAATAAAATAGAATAAAATTGGAAATGAAATTAAAATAAAAATGAAATGAAATGATCATTTTCATTCTATTGTATTGTTACAAATATGAAATAAGGTGAAAATAAAATAAATTTTAAATCAAATTCTTTAAAATATCTCTCATGGTAACAAATAAATTAAACCAACAAATATGTAGTGGTAAAGAAAGGTGACAATGTGGAGGTGGTGAAGGAAGGTGGAGATGGTGGCGATGTGGAGGTGGTGGTGGTGTGGTGGTGGAGGAAGGTGGCGATGTGGAGGTGCTGGTGTGGTGTGGTGGGGGTGGTGGTGGAGGAAGGTGACGTTGGGATGGTGGTGCGATAGAGGTGGTGGTGGCGATATGGAGGTGGTGGAGTGGTGTGGTGGAGGTGGCGCTGGAGGAATGTGGCGATGGTGCGGTAGGGGTGGTGGCGGCGGCAATGTGGAGGTGGTGGGGGTGGTGGTGGTGGTGTGGTGGCGGAGGAAGGTGACGGTGGAGATGGTGGCAATGCGATGTGGTGACGACAGCGACAACAGTGGTGGTGGTGGAGGAAGGTGGCGATGTGGAGGTGGTGGTGTGGTGTGGTGGGGGTGGCGGTGGACGAAGGTGATGATGTGGCGTTGGTGCGGTAGGGGTGGTGGTGGCGATGTGGAGGAGGTGGAGTGGTGTGGTGGGGGTGGCGCTGGAGGAATGTGGCAGTGGTGCGGTAGGGGTGGTGGCGGCGGTGATGTGGATGTGGTGGCGGAGGAAGGTGACGGTGGAGGTGGTGGCGATGCGATGTGGTGACGGTAGCGACATCAGTGGTGGTAATGGAGGAAGGTGACGATATGAAAATGGTGGTGTGGTGGAGTAGGAGGGTGGTGATGAGGGGGTGGAGGCTGTGGTGGTAGAGCTGGTGATAATGGTGGTGGTAGAGCCGGTGTGGTGGTGAAAGTGGTGATGGTGATGGAGGTGAAGGGTTTTTTTTTATCATATGAATTTTTTTTTAATCTTACTACGAATGAAATGTCCATTCCATATGTTTAACTATGGAATAGATTTTCATTCTTGAAAATGAATTTTCATTCTAAGGGAATGACCATTCTCATCTTAAAATTCATATCAAACAAAAGAATGGTTGGAATGGACATTACATTCCATTCTATTCTTAATTGCATACTAAATGCACCATTAGTGATATAGGTCAAACAATTATAAAATTAATGTATAGCATATTTCTTAAAGTTACCCTCTTGTCTACTCTTTTGAAAGGCGTCTAGGGTTTTTTCAGTAGGCATAATAGAAACAACTAAGAAACACTTTTTCCAAGTCCCAAATCCCATGTTCACATTTTGTCCCCTAATCCTCTTCATAACTAATAGCTTATTAGCTACCACCGTCAACACCATGGACAACCGCTCATTCTTTTCTTTGTTTCGATTGATCTTTCTTTTCGTCTCCCTCTAGACTTGTAACATCATACTATAACTGTACTAATCTTTTGATATATTGTCATGGAATTAGATGAACACATGCTACCACAACACAACAAGCCAATTTTATCGATTTCCAATTGAGTTGTTAGAAATATTGAATTGAATTTTATATTTTGTTAACACGGTTTCAGGACTCTTGTTCTTTAGTATTCGTCTTTACAATTTATTACCCTCACCGTTGGGATGACAATATAAATTTTATCTCTAATGCTCAATAGTAGAAAATAGTTTCTATCAAATTAATATTACCTTATTTATAAATATATATATACACACATATGTACAGGTACACTGTGCTGCCCACCATCACCGGTCATCTTCTTCAACAAGCTCTTCTTCGACAAGCAACCACACCATTATACATGGCCAAATCTATACCACGAGAACCACCGTACACCACCACAAATATTAGTTAATTATTTTTTCCTTTTTATCCTTTTAGGGTTGAAATCAAGTGTATGAATAATAATTTAACAATCAAGATTTGACTAGACTTACAATATATATCCCTCTTACGCAATAATTTTAATTTTTCACATGTAGTACCTCAAAAGCCAACCCTTGCCAATTCTTGATAGAGCTCATTTTTTTTTTGTATGTACTTCAAAGGTCTCGCTGGTTATTATTATTAAATTTTTTTCTATAGAATGTTTGGCATGACTGAAGGAGAATCGAACTTAAGACCTCTCCTCATAAACGAAAATTTTAACCAACTCTTTCATCCTTTGAGATTTAACAACACACAGCTGCACAACAACAACAACAAAAAAGTTCTTTTTAATTATTTTAACTCTTAATTAATTAATTTGAAAAGGAAAAAAAATTAAAAGAAGAAGAAAAAGTGGAAAATTAAGCATATGACAAAAAGGATAGGGAAGATTGCGCTTGTCTGCCCTCGATGTCGATCGGACAAGGAGATACGATTTTAAAGTTTGTTTGTTTGTTTGTTTCCATTACACTACTAATTATTTAAAGCCATGTTTTTTAAAGCCAAGTTAATTAAATACACTGCCTCTCCCTCAGTTTTTTGGCCGCTATGCTTTCTGTCTAACAAATTAAAATAAATAAATCTGACATTATATCCAACTACCAACTTAATAAATATTAGCCTTGAATGTGGTGTCAAGTGTGTGTTTATGTGTATGTATTATATGTAATTGAGGAGTGTTAGTCGCAGTCGCAGTCGCTTAAGCTGATTGGTAAAAATTAATCCTAAAAATTAAATGCTTTCCTGTAATAAATGTCATAATTTTTCATCAATCAATATACCCTTACAGTTCTAAAATATTTACAGTGGTGTTATCAATAAACAAATAAAATTATAAACCCAAAGTATTAAAATATTTTTACTAATATTTTTATGATTTCCGTTTTTCCATGTGAGTCGAGATTGAAAGATATATTAATTTAACTTGGTAGAAGGTTAATATGTCTCATTCCATTTGATGCATGCATCTTACATATAACATATGTGTGTAAGCGTGTTCATATATATATATACAAAAAAAATTTCAAGAGCAACCAACAAATTAGCTTTTTTAGGGTAGCTAAAGCCGGGGATATAGTAATAGGCCGGGTTGGCCAAACAGGCAATTAATTGATTTAGTTACTTTTCAAATTATAGTGAGGAAATAGTAATCCCTGTGCACTCACGCTGGCTGTGAAGTCTATTTGTGCTCTTCCATCATCATCATTAATTTTTGGAGCCGCCCAGTCTAGGCAAGAAACTGATGAAACTGCACGTGCTAGTCGACAAGACCAAAATGTTTCCAAGTTGTCTTTTGCAGGCTCTAATTACACGCTAAGTCAAAAGAAAATTATTCTATATATAAAGAATTATGTATTTTACCATCTTTATGTCAACAAGCCAACTCACATGATCATTTGGGTTGGGCCAAATATATATATATATATATATATATGTGGTCTTGTTCTGGATGATTATTATTACCTCAGCAAATCCTCCTCGATCGTGCATGAAGAATATGTAATTTTGTGGGCTGTACTACGTATCCAATTGGGGCGACAATGCATGGACCATTCCGCCAAATCACCAGTTTTTAGGTAATTTGACTTGAACGCTTTTGGATTGTTTATTTAAATGTGGACTCTTCGCTTATTTATAAGATCATAGAATTTGACAGAAAAAAAATCCATTAATTAATTCTCTTTAGGGTACACACCAAAGAGTAAAGATAAGACAATGTATATATTGTGAATATAATCCAATATGTGCCGTTCATATTTTTTTTCTCTTTCAACACAATAGACCTATATATATTAGAAGAATGCTCCAATGGGCTTTGTTTATATGAATGTGCAATATTAAATATATATATATATATATATATACATAGTACCGTTTCATATAATGTTTGGAAACTTCAGCCTCGAATTTCTTATCACATTGGTGGCAGGAGAAATTAATATTGAGCTTTTTCTTTTGAATAAAAAAAAGTCTTGTTTTCCATCTTAATGAATGTTATGCCACGTGCACTTGGCACGTGTAAATGTCGACCATTTAGACGACAATTCCAACCAACGCGTCGGTTTAAAGGTCGACTTCCGGGGTTACTCTTTGTCATGGTACTATTAGGTTACTCCTTCTCTCTCAAGTTTCACATATTCTATTTGTATACACATACATGTATATATATATATATATAAAGAGGCCTAGGCCTAAGCCTAAGCTGGCGGGCTTCCCACTCCATCTATTATCATCTGATAGAATTGGTAAGAGTAAAACAATAGAACTAAGAAATTAAGGGAAAGAGATCATGGGAAGAAAAAGAAACAAATTCTCAATGTCATCTGGTGGTGGTTGTGGTGGTTGTTCATCCATAGATAGCACCAACAGCAGTAACAACCCTTCTCTCTCTTCTGTTTCTTCTTCTTCTCCTCTCTGTCAGCTCCCAAAAATAAGCAAGGATTTGAGCACTGATCTCAGGCTTGGTCTCACCATCTCCCCACCCTCTCCTAATTCCCAAAATCAATATGATTATTTCTCTTCCTCTTCAAGCCCTGACATCCCAAGGTATGTAATATCAATTAGTTAATTCATCACACACACACACATATATATATATATGTATTTATACATTATTAGTAATACATTTTACTTTTATCATATTCAGTATAAATTTTATTCTTATATATATATGCACTTTTCTTCATTCTTAACCAACTTAATTGCATTAGCATATATCAATTCCCACTACTTAAGTTTGGTCTCATTTCTTTCCTTTTTTTCCCTTCTTTTTCAGTACAATTTTGCTCTTCATTTTCACCTCCCAAGCCTCATATATATTTATGTAATATATATAATTGAAATTTTACATGTTATCCATTAATTGTATGTCCTGATTTCTTCTACTAAAGACATCTTGGAGTAATTAATTAACTAATATATATATATATATATATGAAAATAAAATGTTATATATATATAGGAAGCAAAGGTTGGGTTGGCCGCCGATCAAGCCACTCTTAAGAAACACACTTGAAGCTTCAGGGAATATTATTGCAGATCATACTCAGTGCTATGCAGCAGCCTTCTTTGTGAAGGTGTACATGGAAGGCATTCCCATTGGTAGAAAGTTGGATCTGTTCGCCCATCAAGACTATCATACCTTAATCACAACACTTGCCGATATGTTCAAAACTACCATCCTCTGTAAGTATGTGTGTGTGTGTATATATATATATACATATATATCTGAGTTTAATTTATTCAATTTTGAGTTATGATAAATGATGACTCCTTAATTGCTGGCTGGTTTGTCATGGAAAATATTAATTCTGAACTTTTAGATGCATGGTATTTATATATGTATCACCATCAGTTCAATTATAACTTACACTTGTTTGGGAACAGGTCCTGATGCTGATGGAGTTCACTCTGGCAAAGATCATGTGTTAATTTATGAAGACAAGGAAGGAGACTGGATGATGGTTGGAGATGTTCCTTGGGAGTAAGCTTAAACGCTTCATCACAATTTCAGTTCCCATTTTCATGATTCAATCTTATATATATATATATATATATATATATATATATATATATATATCTTAATGACCTTGTGGACATTGTGCTTTTCTTATTGTTTAATTTAACTTTCTATCTGCAGAATGTTCTTGACCAGTGTGAAGAGACTGAAGATCACCAGAGGAGACAGATGCTAGCTATCTATATAGTAGTTAATATTCATTCCAAATACACACCCACTTCCCCACCTCTATCACCTTAATTCTCTTTTATACATTATTTTTTAATTTCTTGTTGGGTGGTAACACATACTTCACAAATATATAGAATGGAATATATATGCTTAAAATTATAGATATTGTACACTCCAACAACAGATCACCATGTATAAAGCAGATGACTTTTATTTTATTTTATTTTATTTTTAACAATTCAATCTCCAACTTCTGACTTCTGAAATTTGTTTGAGATCTCATTGGTGCAAATAATTGTAGAAGTATGCATAAAAGAATATTTAATTATAATCACACACACATACATACATGCATGCTTGTGTTGTGGGGTTTTTGAATGTGTGTTTATGAAAGTAGCTAAGGTGACAGACATGACTTGAAGTTTCATTTCCCTTTTTCCATTTCCTTTTCCCTTTTGTGCTATTGCTTTGCGGAGTGAATTAGTGTGGTCCTCCAGCACCTCGTGTCTCATCAAAAGTGCTGCTGCCTCCCTTAATCCCTGTGATTAGTGATGAATGGGACCCTGAACAAGATAAGGAGTTCACACACGTGCACACTCACTGGGCTTGCTTTGCTAGGATGTGTACGTGCACATAATTCATCATGTTTGCTTATGATGATCCTTCTTTTCATAATTGCACAACACTTGAATGTTGATACATTTCTTATTCAATTTTCTGCTTTATATTCAATTAGCTAATCCATTAAAAGCTGAATAAATAATGAGAATACAGGTACAGAGTTACTGATGGTTAACAACAGTACAAATTTATGATTAGATGATTGATGTTTTCACCGATCCCGACTGAATCTCTAAAACTAAAAGAAAATAACGATCCTCTTTAGTACCAGTTTGACACCGGCCTAAAAGACTCTGACGATCAAGTTAGAAAGTATTTGACGGAGAGGAAGATGAAAAAACTGAAAACAAATGTGTTGGGGATTTGTGTCATACCTCTTCAATTGAACCAACACTAATATTTATAATCATCTTGTTTTCATAACACATCGGGAGAGTAAGTGTTGTTCCATTGGCATATGAGAGGTTAACTCTATGCTTATCCTGTTTTCAGATAGACTTTCACGACAGTTGAACTTCTGTTGTATTAAAGTTTGAATTAACCTGTTCTACCTACTTTTGATTGGAATTTTAAATGTCATGCCCTAATTTTCGACTCCTAGGAACTGATGAGTGATCGTATCACACATCATCATCTCGCATCAATAATCTCTCTATAGTATTCCATTCGGATACCAAGTCGTCATACCCCGACTTCCGACTCTTGGAAGCCGAGGGTAAACCCGTCCATTAAGCCCTAATGAACCTTCTTAACCTCTCAAATACCGTGGAAGCTAAACCCTATACACACACTTATGTAAGCGTATATTCATCATTATTCTTTCCAATAGGCCACATATTAATCCATGCACCACATATCCTACCTATTATGGTCTGTAAATTTTCGATTGAATGAAACATAGATTTCGCACAATCGAAATTGGTGTTTCGTCCAATCGAAACTGGATTTTCACACAATTGAAATGGTCGATTAATCGAATTACTTGCGAAGTACTATTGAGACCCCCATAGAATTTGACTTAACTTCCATCAAAATTTTCGATACCATTTCACACAATCGAAGGCATTTCGATAATGTGAAAATGGTATTTCGCATAATTTAATTTGCCTTCTGCAGAATTCTTGATTCATCACACTTGACAATTTTTATACACAAATCTCATTCTAACACTCTAAGACCATCCATATGACTTTGTAACATAATTGAAATGATAATTCTCATACATTCCATGTAAATAATATAAGATATATGCTTCAATAAATAAACATAAGATCCATTTATACTTTAAACCCAAGATGTACATTTACAAATGCGGTCTCCCAAGTTCATAGTTATCATATGAATAACATATATATTGTCCAAAAACATTAGTAATTCAATTATGACTACAACTATAATGAATCAACATGCCACAATCCGATATGGATAACCATGTACAAGATATTCAAAAATAAATTTAAAATGTCAGAAGGGAACTCCACTTGGAAGTTCACATTCCATCCGTCATTGGCGCCTTATCTGTAAAAGGGTTTTGGGGAAAAGGGTGAGCAAAACAACGATCAAGCTCAGTAGGAATGTCTCAACTCACTTAGGCATCGACCCGACACCGACCTACATGATGTGCAACTATGATGTCGTTACACTAAATGACATATATCAAGTTCTCATGTCAACCAACTCAATGTAACTCAAGAAGTATACATTTAATCCATTTAGCATGCTTAACAGTTAAAACACATAAGCATCAAGATATTTACATCTTATTTGGCCATAATATGATACATAGACATGATTGGTAAACTCCGACAATCATGTGGTGTTGGGCAACTCCAATGACACCAAAGTGTTGGTTAACTCCGACGACACTCGTATGATTGGGCATCTCCAACGGTTATACATTTATGGCATTATATAAATCTTGCTCTAGTGATTGGGCAACTCCGACGATCACTACACTTGGGGTATGATTGGGCATCTCCGACGATCATACCATTATAAGTATTCTCACCACTTCAAATACATGGTTGGCCACTTCCTGAAATACCCTTTACAAATTTCACGCATAAGGTGGTCAGTCTCACACAAAAAACATAAGGGATACTTACAACTGATAGTAAACAAGCACAGAACACAAGGACAAAAGACAAAGAATTATAAAAACTGAAAGGAAAGTCTAACTGAAATAAATAATAATGTTAAATAAAAATAATGCGAGTCTGAACGATACAACTTGGAAGCCCTGTAACTCAAGGACCCCTAAACCAAAAATCATAAAAGTAAATACTTTATAAAAATATATAAGTCCCTACTTTGAAGTCTGTTAAGGAAAAGATGATTATCACGCTCTATGAACTCCACGCTCAAACATCGAGGTGGAAACTATCTGGCACCTTATGATTTTGAGCAAAATCACCTTCTCTCCCAGTCTGTGCTTAGAAATTCTTTGAACCCTAATTTTTTTCTCTTTATTTATTGTCTTTCTAGAAAAGTAAAAAATAATTCCTAAATAATTAAACTAATAAATATAATATATTTAGTCCACCTATATATAAATGTATATAGCCCAACCCAACAGTTTAGCCCAACCTGATAATAATTAAAAAATAAAAGGAATTTCATCCCAAAAACCCACCCAATTTATTTAAAAGAAAAATCTACATTAAAAGCAAATATTTTACAAATATTTAAAGTAAATCAATAGTTAGCACCAATTAATCAACCATCTATATTAAACCAAAACAAAGAATAGGCATTCACAAACATTAACTAAAATATTTAAAAGACCACAAAATGAACAATTTAAATAATTAAAACCCTAATTTAAATATCCTCAAACTATGGGTATTACATTTTCTCCCCTAAAAAGAGGTATTCCATCATCGGAATTCACCTCATACCTAAAATAAAAAGTTCTGGATATTTTGCCTTTATTTCATCCTCCCTTTTTCAAGTAGACTCCACCTCATTGTGGTGGCTCCACTGAACCCGAAATAAAGGAATAGTCTTGGAATTAAGGACCTGATTCCTATGGTCAATAATACAGTAAGGTTGCTCCATATATGTTGCATCTGGCTGCAACTCAATCTCTCCAATTTCAATGTGCTGATAGGTATCCTCATTCCTAAGAAATTTTTGCAACATGGACACATGAAAGACATTATGCACCCTGTGCATTGTGTCTTGTAACACCAATCTATACGCTACTGCCCCCAATCCTTTCAGTAATCATGAAAGGACCTACAAAATGAGGCGATAACTTTCCTTTTTTCCCAAACTGCATTACTCCCTTCATAGGAGAAACTTTGAGTAAAATCTAATCCCCTACCTTGAACTCTAGTGCTCGAGTTATCCGATCAGCAAAACTCTTCTGCTTACTCTGACCAGTCCGCATATGGTCTCTAATAAGAGCGATTTTCTCAGATGTGTCCTTAATGAATTCAGGATCCAAGAATCTATTCTCTCTAACCACCAACCAGCATACAGGCGACCTACATGGGCGCCCATATAGAGCCTCAAATGGTGTCATACCAATATTCTTTTGATAACTGTTGTTATAAGCAAATTCAACGAGTGACAAGAAACTCTCCCAATTATCTTTGAAGTCGGTACACATGCTCATAACATATCCTCCAAAATTTGATTTACCCTCTCAGTCTAACCATTGGTCTGAGGATGATAGGTTGTACTGAGATGCAGAGCTGTACCTATAGCATTCTAAAAACTCTCCCAAAATCCTGAAACAAAGTTCGGATCTCTATCCAATATAATGGACAAAGGTACGTCATGGAGCTTTACTATCTCTGCAATGTAAAGCTTCGTGTATTGGTCTAAGGTGTAACTCGAGCAAACTACCAAGAAATGAACTGATTTTGTCAACCTGTCCACTATAACCCAAATAGCATCATGATTCCGCTGTGAGGTGGGAAGTCCCATAATGAAATCCATAGAAATGCTCTCCCATTTTCACTCCGGTACAGGTAGTGGCTGCAAAGATCCCAACGGTCTCTGGTGATCAATCTTAATCATTTGACAAGTGCTACACTTAGAAGCAAATAAAGCAATGTCCCTCTTCATGCCTGCCCACCAAAATTGATGATTCATGTCTTGGTACATTTTTTCCCCACCTAGGTATACCGAAAATTACAAACTATGAGCCTCACTCATCACTGCCCTCCTCAAATCATCCTTGGGAGGAACAACTAACCGCCCCTTGTACCTCAATTCTCCATCTATACTCACTGTATAGAATGATATCTCTCCAGATTTCAGGTCAGCCACTCTCTCTATGCACTGCTGGTCAGTAAGTTGATCTATAATTACTCTCCAAATGGTAGCAGGTGTAACCACTACACATGTTACCAAAGCATCATCTAAAGCATCAATGTTGTTCAAGTCATTCCACTCTGCTTCAAATAGGGCAGAAAGACTAGCATAGGATTGGCGACTAAGTGCATCAGCTAATACATTCGCTTTCTATTGGTGGTACTGATATAAACCACATGTGTTGTCTCATATTCAGCTCATTCTATGAGAATAGATATTCCAAGTGATTCGTGTTTGAGTGTGTCTCAATTAAAATTACCACACTTCGCAATAGAACGAATTTCTTGCAGAATTAGGCTATCGAAAGGGGTGTCGAACCTCAGCGACTGTGGTCTGATTGAGTTGAATTGTTAGGACTAATTCTAATTAAATTTTAAAAAAAAGAATTCTGATTTTTAATTCTAAATTAACTAATGAAGCAATTGAACAAAAGCAAAAAAAAACTAACGAGTGTAGAGAATATAAGATAAATCTAGGGTTATTGATTTCACCACTAACTTCACAATCAATGGCTAATTGAACTAACTATGGGGAATCATATCATGCATAAGTGGTGTCGGTGCCTACAAGCTCACTTTCATCCGTCAAGAAGATAGCATATGATTAAGGCTAAGTCATGAACTATCTTCGATTGGTATGCGCCATCTGCCTAACTACTCTAATCTAGGGTGCAATATGGTTCATCTTCTCTAGGCATAATCCATCAAGGCTTTTAATGATATATTCACTGAAAACCATTATGTAATAATCACTCTCATAATCACATAAAATAAGAGAGACGAGTTCAATAACAACAATCAATTATCTAAGACAAGATAAGAAATTATTGAAACTAAATTTATAAGACTTTTATTGCTCAATTCTATAAGAAGAATCTTCTAAATCACACAATCTATGAATGAATACAAAAATCTCCAATAATTAGAACAATCAAACTAGTGATGTTTAGTTAGGGCTACATCAAAACCCTGGTGGCTGAACTAGCCGCTCATGGTAGAAGAAGAAGTTTCAACGGTTGAGGAGGAAGACATCATCTCCATGGAAGTATTAATACGCCTTGTTCTCCAATGATTCTCCACTCTAAAAGCTCTTCAAAGCGGCTGTCAAGCCTCCTCAATACAGTCCCAATTCTTCATTTTTAATAGCCAAGAGAATATGAAGAGTCCCCACCTAATTAGGAGACAATTAGGGTTTCCCGCAGCCCTTAATCAGGTGGGTTTTTCTGCTGACTTTCAGCCCAAAGTTTGACCCAGAAGAAGTCCAATTCATAAAATTTACGTGAAATACAAAAGTGTCCATAATTGAATTTTCTTTAACCAGCTTGAGAATTGAGTCAATTTGACGCTCAGAAATAAGAGTTTCAGGCCGTTTTCCAAAATGGGATCAAAACTGTATTAAACGCAGAATTGGATTTCAGCCCAAAATACCCTTCGGCAATTATAATTCTCTTTGACCTCTTCCTTGGGCTGATTTGAATTGAAATAAAGAGTTGAATGGATCCATTTGATGTAGGCTTCATATAACCCTCTTGTATGTCATCTTTAAAAGCTCAAAATCATGGTTTTAACTGAAATAATCATTAAGGTCCTAAAAATACAGAAAATACTAAAATGAAATAAAATAACAAAATAATTTATCACTAAGAGAATAAAATACATAAGTTAAGAGGCTAGAATGCATAACATTCAACGCCGATCACACCCCCAAACTTACATATTGTTAGTCCCTTAGCAATAGAATAAAATAAAACTAAAACAAAGAAACTAATAAACACTAACTAAACTACCCAACTCTACTTTCGTGGGAAAAACGATAGCATTTAGCATATGCAACAAACCTTTAAACCCCTAGATTCCCCCTAGTGGACGAGTATAGTCTCGTGAGGGTTTCCAGAAATGTTACCCACAAAGATTCAAAATTCTGTTTCAACATTAATTCATGAAGAAGATTACAATATATAGTTACAAACTTGCATTCAAAAATAATTTCAAAATTTCAAATTCTATAATTCAAAGCAATGGTCCCCATACATAATTCACATTAACATATCTCAAAGCAACTAACTCTAGCTCCCTCATGTAAAGTGAACTAGCAGTCCTCTCATGTAGCATAACCTAGCTCCGAATATATTAAAGCACATACCCCTTCAACTCACTAGCTTCCCTTATTGAAATCATACTTCCAAACATGAATACATGACTCTTTTTTTTTCATTGCTTTATTGGTTGTGCAATGTCTTGATCTATTAAGCTTTCTGAAGATCCATGTAGCAAGTTTTCAGTCAGTGACTCCCAAACCAGATGGCTTTAGGGCACTAGGCTTTAAGACACCCCGAAGAACCTAATTACTCGAATTATTCAGGCTACAAATCAAGACAACCAATGCTCATCTTTTCTCACCCTTTCACTTTTGACGCGAACACTCCGTGCTTCCTAAGGCATAGAGGTCCGGTTACTCATGAAAATGATCAAATTGATTTGTTATTTAACATATATTTCTTTTTTTTCTTTTTTTTTTCATTGAAGTCAAGTAAAACACATCATTGATACTCATTCTCAAGAGATACTAATTAATATCAAGCATATGTAACATAATAACTCAGAGCCAAAGTTTATACTCTACAAGATTATACTAGTGTGTTTGTGCATGTGAGGAAACTAAAATCAATTACCTCAAAGCATATCAATGCAAACCATGATCACAACCACATAATTTAAACCACAGTTTTCAAAAATTTAAAACATACTCAAAAATTGCAAGTTGAGCACCTACATAAGGTATTAATCACTTGAATAATGTCAAAACATTCTATCTAAAAACAAAACAAAAAAAAATAAAATAAACAAACTAAGAAAATAAAATAAACAAAAATCCTAAAACAAGAAGAATTTTATAAAAATTTCTCCCTATATACAATAAAGCACAAAAATAAGGCATCACCTCACCCCCAAACTTAAACTGTACATTGTCCCCAATGTACACCCAATCAAAGCATAGAGAAGAGTAAGAGCGATAATACCCGGATCATGGAGTAGTGGCATATAGCACACCAACTTGGATGAAGGCAATGCAAGCACACCCCCAAACTTAGATGTTACAACCTGTCAAAACAAACCACTATACCCCAAAGACCAAGTGAAATAATATGGGTGAAAATAAATATGAAATAGAATTTTTATTTTTTTATTTTTTTGAAACCGAATAAAAAAAACAATTTGAAAATAAAATAAAGAAAAGAAAAATAAAAATAAAACTAAAAATACAAAAGATAGTTACCTCCAAAAAAAATCAAGGAGAATGTGGTGTCGAAGCTTCTAGGTTATGGCCGGAATGGAGCATCAAAATCAACCAAATGGTCCACAACCAATGCGCAATGTCCTCCCCCAAACTTGTACATCAAAACCCCTCAAAGAAATCCAACCAATTTTGCAAAAATAAACCACACCTCTTTTGAAGAAGAACTTGAGAAAGTTGGTGCTTCAATGAGAGTTTGATATGAACAAGTTGGATTTAATGTTGATGATGATGATCATGGACACTCTTCAATCAATGTAATCATCAAGTAGAAATTTTAGAATGTTGGTTGATGTAGGAGAGTCCCAAAGCATGCAATTTTTGAGTGGGAGTAATGAAGCTTGAAGAGAGTTTGTATAGACAATAAAAAAAATGAGCAGCCCCCTTTTTATCATGGGCAATCGATCCCCCAAGGGCTGGGCTATCGATCGCCCAGCTAGTTACATCCCCATTAAGAGAAAAGATGGGGGCGATCGATCCCGCTTCAAAAGGGGCGATCGATCCCCCTGCTGGGTGCTCTTCGGGCCTCTATCGCCCAAGGTCGATCGAAAAGAGAAAAAATGAACTAGTGATCGCCCAAGGTCGACCGAGACCTCTCTTTTTCACCTATTTTGAGTCTGAATACCTTAGTACACCTCTTGACATCCCCCGGAAGCAATTTATACATCAAAAACTCAAAGAAAACACATTAAAACACAACTAATCATGGAAAAAAAAATAAAGAAAAACATAAACTAAAAAATAAAAATAAAAATAAAAGAAAACTAAAGAAATTAAAGGATAGAAATACATACAAATCATACAATTTAATGTCCGTAGGCGACAGTCATCGACTTGAATTGAAAGTTCACCCAATGCCACATCTCTTGAGGAGATTTAACATCGTCCCCCTCATATGATCCTCACTTCTTTGTACCGAACTCAAAGTAATCGGAATGGTCTCATTGGCTTCTAAATATACATTCCCTTACCTTGAATTCAATTTAAACCTTGGAAAAGACTCCAATGATGGCATTGGAGGAGTGCTAGAAAGAATAGGCAATGGTTTAATTGGAATCCTCCAAGGTGGAGTATTTTTCATGGTCACTACATCAAGTAAATCATTCACCCTTGCAATGGACTTCTCAACATCTTGAGATAGAGCAACCGGATCAACTTCTTCCACATAATCATCAAAGATATCCATGAAGAAATAATCACTCTCATTTGGAGAATTTTGAGTGGCATTAAAAATATTCAAGTTCACCTTGGGATCATAAGAAATTTCAACCCTAGGAGTCTTTGTCACCTCTTCTTCTTCTTCCTTCTCCCCCACCTTTTTGTCAATTTTTTCTCCACTTTTAAAAGTGGTGGTGGCTTGAACTTGTTCATGGTATGGGTTGCTCAAAGAAGAAATATTGTCGAGGACATGAACCCCTCTTGGGTTAGCAACTGGTTGACTTGGTAGCTTTCCCTCTTCTCTTTTACTTAAGGCCTTAACAAGTTGTCCAAACTGAGATTCCAGTTTGGCAATTGATTAAGAGTGAGAATGAACCAGTTGAGTAGTGGATTAAACTGTTGCTGTAGTAGCTTGTAATGTCTCTACAATAGAGTCAAGCTTCTCAAGTTTTGCTAGGACAATTGTCATCTTGTCTTCAATAGTAGAAATTCTTTGTGCCATAGGAACTTGTTCTTGTTATGAATGTGAAGGCATATAGTTCTGAGGCTAAAAAGTGGGCTGAATTGCTGCCCCTTGCTCTTGTGGAAGATCGAAAAACTGCCCAAGTGAAGGACAATTATTTACATGATGCATAAGACTCGAGCAAAAAGCACATGGCTCAAAAATAGGAGGGTATGAATATTGATGAGGCACTTGACCAACCGCCATGAGTTGCACCACTCTCTATGCCACAACATCCACAATGGTAGACATAGCATCTGTAGAACCACTCTCAAAAATACTATCAACCTTCCTTGTATTGGATGGCCTGCTCAAATGAGATGAGGACACATGTTGCAAAGAATTGTCACTGAGATTCTCAAACAAAGTCCAGGCTTCATCTTCACTTTTTAACATAAAAGTGCCCCCACATGATGCATCCACCATCTATCTGTTACCTTCTGTCAGCCCCTCATAGAAACACTGCACTAACTACCACATTGGAACTTGATGATGAGGACAGTTCCTAAGAAGGTCCTTGAATTTCTCCCATGTCTCATAGAATTGTTCCCCCTCAAATTGATAGAAACCAGTGATAGCTCGTCTGAATTGATTGGTCCTCCCTATAGGAAAATATTTCTTCAAAAACTCATTTTGCATTTGAGTCCATGTAGTGATAGAACTCGCCGGTAGAGATCTAAACCAATACTTGGGCTTTTCCTTCAGAGAGAATGGAAAGAGTCACATCCAAAAAGCATCTTCTGAGAAGTTATGAATTTTCGTTAATGAGCAAACTTCTATGAAATCATCTAAGTGCTTGTACAGATCCTCATGAGTCAGCCCAAAATAAGATGGTAGCATCTGAATAAAACTGGGCTTGATCTCATAATTTTGTGCAGTGACATTAGGCAATTGAAATTCAGCTCGCGAATTGTAAGTCTCTAGGACAAAGTAGTCTCTGAGCAATCTCGCCCTCTCCACAATAGCATTAGTCACAATATTGTTGTCCTCACTATTACCACGCATACCATCCATGAAGTCAATAATCTCTTCCTCTTGCTCAATGGTATGGTGATTGAAGTACCAGAAAAATAAAAATAAAAATAAATTAGATTAGTAGCAAAAATAAAAATTCTAAACTAAAAAAAATAAAACAAAACAAATTAGTACTAAAAAAATAAAATAAAACAAAATAAAAGCAACATATAAACAAATAAAAAATAAAAAAAATTCCTAAACTAAAAATTCAATTAGAACTAACTCTAAAAACCCAAACAATCAAATAGACAGTCCCCGACAACGGCGCCAAAAATTGATTCGTGTGTGAGTGTGTCTCAATTAAAATTACCACACTTCGCAATAGAACGAATTCCTTGCAGAATAGGGCTATCGAAAGGGGTGTCGAACCCTAAGGACTGTGGTCTGATTGAGTTGAATTGTTAGGACTAATTCTAATTAAATTTAAAAGAAAAGAATTCTGATTTTTAATTCTAAATTAACTAATGAAGCAATTGAACAAAAGCAAAAAAAAACTAACGAGTGTAGAGAATATAAGATAAATCTAGGGTTATTGATTTCACCACTAACTTCATAATCAATGGCTAATTGAACTAATTATGGAGAATCATATCATGCATAAGTGGTGTCGGTGCCTGCAAGCTCACCTTCATCCGTCAAGAAGATAACATATGATTAAGGCTAAGTCATGGAATATCTTCGATTGGCATAGGTCATCTACCTAACTACTCTAATCTAGGGTGCAGTATGGTTCATCTTCTCTAGGCATAATCCATCAAGGCTTTTAATGATATATTCAGTGAAAACCATTGTGTAATAATCACTCTCATAATCACATAAAATAAGAGAGACGAGTTTAATAACAACAATCAAGTATCTAAGACAAGATAAGAAATCATTGAAACTGAATTTATAAGACTTTTATTACTTAATTCTATAAGAAGAATCCTCTAAATCACACAATCTATGAATGAATATAAAAATTCTCAATAATTAGAACAATCAAACTAGTGATGTTTAGTTAGGGCTACATCAAAACCCTGGTGGCTGAACTAGCCGCTCATGGTAGAAGAAGAAGCTTCAACGGTTGAGGAAGAAGACATCATCTCCATGGAAGTATTAATACACCTTATTCTCCAATGATTCTCCACACCAAAAGCTCTTCAAAGCAGCTGCCAAGCCTCCTTAATACAGCCCCAATTCGTCATTTTTAATAGCCAAGAGAATATGAAGAGTCCCCACCTAATTAGGAGACAATTAGGGTTTCCCGCAGCCCCTAATCAGGTGGATTTTTCTGCTGACTTTCGGCCCAAAGTTTGACCCAAAAGAAGTCCGATTCAAAAAATTTATGTGAAATACAAAAGTGTCCATAATTGAATTTCGTTCAACTAACACGAGAATTGAGTCAATTTGACACTTGAAAATAAGAGTTTCAGGCCGTTTTCCAAAATGGGATTAAAACTGTATTAAACGCAGAATTGAATTTCAGCCCAAAATACCCTTCGGCAGTACCTCTTCCTTGGGCTGATTTGAATTGAAATAAAGAGTTGAATGGATCCATTTGATTTAGGCTTTATATAACCCTCTTGCATGCCATCTTTAAAAGCTCAAAATTATGGTTTTAACTGAAATAATCATTAAGGCCCTGAAAATACAGAAAACACTAAAGCGAAGTAAAATCACAAAATAATATATTCCTAAAAGAATAAAATATACAAGTTAAGAGGCTAGAATGCGTAACACTCAACGCCGATCACCAAGCTCTTGTGGTCACTGAACAACCTGAAAATCTCACCCAAGAGGTAATGCCTCCAAATCTTTAAGGCAAAAACCACAGCTGCTAACTCCAAATCATGAGTAGGGTAATTAATCTCATAAGCACTATAAGAAATAGGCTTTTAAGGAACAGTCCTTTAGGGACAGTCCAAAAAATCGTCACTAATAACCTTTTTTTTGGACACGGTGAACTTGGACCGTCACTAATAACCTTAGTTTTAGTAACAATACACAAAATACCATCACTAAATCCCTAAAAATTATTGAACAGGAAATTTCACGCCAGACCCTTCATTTTGGCGAGAAAATATATGCTGCACAATAAATGGGTTATTTCATTTTCGCTAAAAAAAAACTTCAAAACTTATTTCGCGCCCTTGGCCAAAGAAAAACCCCGCTCTATATTTTCATTTTTGCAAACACCCCCTACACCCTCGCTCTCTCTCCCTCATGCAATTCCTCATCTCTCTCGTCAATTTCACAAAGCATGCCACTCTCTCTCTCTCCAATCGTTCCATTATCTCTCGCACGACATCCGCATATCTCTTTGTGGTCACTCTATAATAATTGAAGCCCTAGTCGGAACAATTTTTTGATGAAGCTCATCTGTGTTTAGCGAACTCAAATTGGTTCTAGCGAAGCCTTATTATGCTCTCGCAAGTTGTCTTCTTAGTTTTCTCAGGCAAAATTTTCAAACTCTGAAATAAACCTTATTCTGCTATAGGGTTTATTATAGGTAGATGAAGTAAAAAGTTCAAACATAAACTCTAATAGGGTAGCTATCTTATATTTGTTTATTTTTTTATATATATTTTGTGTAAATATTGTTCCAATACTTTGAACAATATTTTTGACATCGTGTGTTTGTGTGCACTTTAATTTGGTCTCAAAAGTTTCTAAATGGATCATGAGTTGCTAAATGATGCTAGGTTGAGTTTGTGAATTTTTATACTTTTGCTGATGTGTTTAGGATTTTGCATTTGATTTTTGTGATTTGAGTTTTACTATTTGAGTTGGGGCAGAGGCTAATTCAATGAACTTCAATGCCAAATCTTGAGGTAAAATACCATTCTTCTTTTTGTTAATTAGGGCTCTAAAAATCTATACAACTGTTTATGTATATATGTGTCATTAAATTCTATTTCTTCTCAATCTCAACAGAATTAAGCTGAAATATCATAATTTAACTATCCCGTCTCTTTCTTATTGTACTCCTTTTCTTTCTCTTCACGTACTTGAAAACAAATATCACAATTTAATTATCCACCACATGTTTGAAGAAAATAACATAAGAGCAAAGTGAATTCAATTCAAGATAAAATCCACAAATCTATGACCAATACCAAGATGATGCAAAGATATTTTCATTATAATACAAACACAAATCTGAAGGTTAAGTTGTCCTCATCAACAATATGTCAAGGCTAAATATGACCCCTCATTCTAGCACGAGAACAAACATTTGGATGCATCTTTTTTCAAATATGTGAGCAAACATTCAGAAAGTCATTTAATTTTTATATATTTTCTTTTTGGGGATTTTTTAGAACTTCATTTTAGTCTTTTATTTTAGTTAATGTTTATCATTTTGAGGTAATACTAATTTCTAATTCTTTTGGTTAGTTTTGGACTACAAAATTGGGTTTTGTAGGGACTGGAGCAAAATGCCTTGGGGAATACATTTGTTCTCTTTCTTATAGGAGGTATATTTGCAGGGGTATCACTTGACTAGTTGTGGCTCATAGGAAAAGGCTGGTGAGGATTGTTTCTATCTATTTTCATGTTATGGGTTTTTTTTATTCTAGTTTGGACAGGCAATACTATAATTATAATTTTGTCAAGTGTCGATTCATACTTACTGAAAAAAGAGAAATAGTATTAAATTTTCATGAATAGTGGCAAAAATGGATTATTAACCCTCTGCAAGGACTTTATGAAAGTACAATGTTAAGTACTGCCTCTTTATTATAGTTAGAACTATGTGGTTATGTATAGTTTGAGGTGATTTAATTAGTTGACTCGGGATATCACCGAGTTGACTCATTGTAATTGAGTCATGGATATTGGAGTTTTGGCTATAAGCTATTATTAGTATGGTTAGTGTAAGGTCTGAATTTAATCAATTCAGCTCTGGGTGGGAATTAATTGATGACACTGCTAAATGATTATATATGACCTTGGAGTTTATTGAGAAATTAACTCAGTTATTCATGTATGAATTAATTACTAGTACATTTAGCCGCTACAAAATAATTTCATTTTTAAGTACTTTGTATTCACAAAGATTTTTAATCTTAAAAAAAAAAGGTTGATGCCACAAATTTAAGAAACAAAGTTATAAAGTTGATAGGAGATACTTTAAGAAACAAGTTATAATGTTAAAGGTAAAAAAAGCTATTGACAACTTTAGTTTTAATTTAGAAATATACATACTACCCAAGATGGTGAAAGAGTAATATACACACACAAAATGTATATGAAGCTCCATCTATTAGAAGTTACACACATTTTCTAATATTCAAGCTTATAATGAAATTTAGGCTGCATGGTTCTACCAATTAATGTTAGAAAAATACATTAATGTATATATGTATGTTTCTCTATTATTATATATGTTTGTTAATTTGTGCCTAGTTTTATATTTCCTCTTTTTTTTTTGGTACAATATAAATATATATATTTCTTACTGTACTATTGCTAGCTACTGCTATTACTATTACTACTTTCATTTGTTTTAGAAGAAAATTCAACAATGAATCTTCTAAAAATATCTTAATTTATAAGTGTCAGAAAAAGAAATTAGTTTAATGTTAGTACACTTATCAAAACAATAGAAAAATGAATTTGATGGTAGCAGTTGAGACTTAGCATAATGATCGAGATAGTGAATTGTACTTGAGATAGTCAAGCATGATTTATCCATGACAATGTAATCAATAACATATCTTGAGAAAGAGGACCTTTTTTCTCAGTATGTATACTAGTATATATATTCCTAGTAGCACTAATTTCTCATGACTATATATAACTATGCCAAATATCTGATTTGGTCATCTGAGACACAAAAATATTAATGTTAATTTGTTTCCTCCGAACCGAAACCAAAGTTCATAGATAAATGAATATTATGGAATCTGGTTTGGTCACTACTTGAATGCTCTCAATATTATCTACTATATATAGGCATGGAAAATCTGACCTCTCTATATATAATGTGGATTTCTATTGTAAATATCAACCTCATTCACACTACAACTAGGCCAATCTTATATAGATTGTGGGTTATAGTACCATGTTAGTAAAAAAAAAGCATTTATAGGTCTCATTGTATCTACAAGTAACAAAAAGTTCAGAGGAAAGTTAGCACTATACATATTATTGTTGTAGTGATTTATAGAGCAATTCTTTTGGAGTAAAATTATGACACAAGAAGCTTTTGATAGAAATAAATTATAATATTGATGATAACATTAGATTGCTCTTTTTTTTTTTCCAGATACATAAGAAGAATTTTATTATTGGGTAATTTACATTTGGACCCCCTGTGGTTTGCTTTTATTTCACTTTGACCCCCTCACCTTTGCAAAATTACATTGTCCCCCCTGTCAGACCTTGTCAGCTGTCGAAAAATTTATTTTGAATTAAAAGATTAAATTGCCCTTATTGTA
The DNA here is from genome assembly GCA_026545225.1 of Cornus controversa. Classification (NCBI taxonomy): domain Eukaryota; kingdom Viridiplantae; phylum Streptophyta; class Magnoliopsida; order Cornales; family Cornaceae; genus Cornus; species Cornus controversa. The sequence continues at coordinate 10,786,392 of CM048849.1, read as the reverse complement.
TATTCTGATATATTTGACCAAACACTTTGACTTGTTGACAATACACTTAACCAAACACTCCCTTAACCAAACCCTCCTTTTACCAATCACATCAATCCATCCTAACCACAAACTACAATCACGTTTTTTTACAAAATTCAAGGGGATATTGGTGCAAAAGAGCTTTCGGTTTCTTGTGATGGTGGTGGCCATTGTTGCTCAGCAGGTGACCCCGGACAGAATAATGATTATTCTGTAGGCTAATAGCAATAGAAAATAAATAGAAAGAATGCACGAGAATTGCCCAAAAAAAACTCAGAGAAAAGCCTCTGGTATTCAAATTATTACTCAAAATCAAAGTATCTCAGAATCAGCCCACAAACCAAGCTATATAGCTGAAATTCGTCAACATTACCAAAAATACCAGGATTTCAAAAATTATGCCAAAATAAAATACGAAATAAAAAAAGGAAGTTGCCAGAAATCTGGCCCAAATCAAGCCCAGAATCTCTTCCTAATTAACAAAATAAATATTACTAAAAAAGGAAATAAATAACTAAAATTGGGGATTCAGCGAGGAAAATAGTGGATTTTGGCCTCAAGCATAGCTAGTGCCCACGACATATGCGCCGAAACAAGCTTTCTGAATTGTGGTCACAAAGGAGATTCTGATACCCGTAGCCAAAGTTATGGCTAAAATACCGAAGCGCATCCAAAATTACCCCAATTAGGGACAAGGTCACGGTTTTCTGCCATCTTTGCGCTGATCTACCAACTCAAGGTATTTCAGTGCCATCAACGTGTCGTCTGACAGCTCAGCATCATCTGACTCGGATGCTCCTGCATCAGTCACCTCGGGTTAGAAAGAACTCGTCCTCGAGTTTACAGTAGCTTCATCGGAATCCATAAAACAAGGACTCAGATGTTTCACATTAAAGACATCAGAAGTCCTCAAATGACTGGGGAGACGTAGTCTGTAGGCGTTATCATTCATCTTCTGTAGGATCTCACAGGGACCAATCTTCCGCTCCTTTAGCTTGTTATACACTCCAACAGGGAAACGATCATGAGTTAATACCGCCTAAACAAAATCACCAACGTCAAAAAGTACTTGACGACGGTGACTGTCAGCTTGAACCTTGTACTTGGCATTACTCTCGTGAATGGCCAGCTTGACCTGCTCATGGATACCTCGAAGATGTTCTGCCATCTCATCTGCCTTGCGATTGAAACGACCCACTCGCGGAATAGAGGCTAAGTCAAGCACCCCGGATGGATTCTGACCATAGACAATCTCAAATGGGCTCATTCCTGTTGTTCAGCTCTTCGACCTGTTATAGGCAAATTCTGCTTAAGGTAATGCCAAATCCCACTGCTTTGGTTTAGTTCCTGCCAAACTTCTCAAAAGGTTCCCCAAACTCCGGTTCACCACATCTGTCTGACCATCTGTCTGAGGATGGTAGGCGTTGGTAAAATTGAACTTCATTTCCAGTTTCTCCCATAGACTCTTCCAGAATTGACTCATGAACTTGGTATCATAATCTGAGGTAATGAATTGGGGAACACCATGTAAACGCACAATCTCCTTGAAGTAAAGATGGGCGACCCGGGCAGCATATATTATTTTCCTGCAAGCAACAAAATGGGCCATCTTGGAAAACCTGTCAACCACAACCAAAATAGAATCCACGGCCTATTGGGTATGGGGTAAACCCAACACAAAGTCCATACTGACATCAAGCCAAGGGGTTTCAGGGACCGGTAAAGGTGTGTACAGGCCCGCATTAGTGAGAACTCCCTTGGACCGCTGACACACATAACAACGCTCCACATAATGAGCCACGTTACTGGTCAACTTGGGCCAATAATAGTTGAAAGAGATCAGACCCAACGTCTTATCTCGCCTAAAATGACCCTTGTTATGAAGTTCACTAATAATCTGTTGCCTTAGTGAACAATCTAGAATGCACAAATTTAATTCACAAAACAGGTAACCATTGTGCAAAATAAAATCATGGCATTGACCATCAATTACCTCTTGAATTATCCTCCCGAAGGAAAGATCTGCAGCATACATATCAGAGAATGTCTCAAATCCTATAACTCTAGTGCTCATGGTGGTGATAAGCAATATACGATGGCTCAGTGCATCTGCAACACAGTACAGACTCCCTGTCTGGTGCCTCAGTGCAAATGTGAACTCCTGCAAATATGCCACCCACTTGGCATGCCTTCTACTCAACTTGTGTTGGCCATTGATGTATTTTAAGGCCTCATGATTAGTGAGGAGAATGAACTCCCTCTGTATTAGGTAGTGACACCAATGCTTTAGGGACTGAGCGATGGCATAAAACTCTAAATCATAGTTGGAATAATTTTTCTTCGATCCTGATAGCTTCTCACTGAAAAAGGCTATTGGGTGCCCATCCTGACTCAGAACACCACCAATGCCAACCCCAGATGCATCACAATTTACCTCAAACACCTTCTCAAAGTCGGGAAGTGCCAAATTTACCAGATGAAAACTGGCCTCTGCCTCCTCGGACCAATGAAAATCACGTCCCTTGAGGCACTTTATGACAGGAGTAATCAGAGTGCTGAAGTTTCTGATGAACCAATGATAGAAAGATGCCAATCCATGGAAACTTCAGACATCGTGCAAGATTTTTGGTTTGGGCCACTCTAAGACCGCGTCTATCTTCGACGGATCTGCATGAACACCATCAGTAAACACCACAAAACCCAGAAAAGTTACAGAAGTAGTGAAGAAAGAACATTTCTTTTGATTAACGAACAGGTGCTCTGTCCTCAACATATCAAAGACGGCATGGAGGTGATCAAAGTGTGACATCCATGTCGGGCTATAGATAAGAATGTCATTGAAGTAAACTACGACGAATTTCTCCATGAAAGGTCGTAGAACCTGATGCAGAAACCTCATAAATGTGCTGGGCGCATTGGACAGCCCAAAAGGCATGACCATCCACTCATATAACCCATGTTGCGTCTTACACGTTGTCTTCCACTCATCCCCAAGCCTTATTTTGATTTGGTGGTATCCGCTTTTAAGGTCAATTTTTGAGAAAACCTTAGAACCGGACAGCTGGTCTAACATATCATCTAGACGGGGAATTAGAAACCTGTACTTCACTGTAATCCTGTTGATTGCTCGGCTATCAACACACATACGCCAAGAACCATCTTTCTTCGGCACTAGCAAAGTAGGAACTGCACATAGGCTCATACTGTAATACCCCAAAATTTTGGACGTTAATTATTTTAAAGAATTTGAATTGCTTTATATTATTATTTTTTATTATTATTAATTCTTGTGAAATGTATTGTCTCTATAGTTTATCATTTTAGGTGAGTTGCTTTTCTTTTATATGCATTTTATCATTTTATGTGGATTGCGTATCTTTTATAGCTTCCAATTATTTCATGTAAATTTCTCTATTTATATTTTTATCATTTTATGTGAATTGTTTATTGGTTATGTATTATTTCATTTAAAGCTTTTAAGTGCTTTGGTTTGGGCTAGGGAGGAATTTGGGCTAGAATGGTTGGGCTAAGGATATGCTTAAGTTGTTGGGCCAGGATTATAGTTATATTATTATTGTTATTATTATTATTATTTTAGTTATTTAGTTTTTAGAAAAACAATAATATAATAAAATAATTAGGACAAAAGAAAATAAGAAATTAGAGTTTTTTGCCGTTGGCTTTACGCACAGAACTAAGAAAGTAAACGAAAGAGAGAAGGGAGTGAAGGAACAATCGGGTGAACAAGTTGATTCGTCAAAGAGGCAAGGTTGATTCTTCTCTTTCCCTTTGAATCCGTATGCATAGTCTAGGTTTGAGGATTTTATTTATATTAAAAATTGGTATATAATTGTATGTTTATTTTTCTGTTGTTTCCTGTTGATAAAATTTTGTGAGAATTTATTATGTTAACTGTATATAGAAGTATAGATATATATATCTAATAATACATGTATATATATTTCATGTATGTGTAAATTGTATAGAAATTTGTTCATGAAAGAATTTGGGATGGTAAAAGATGTTAATTCATAAACCTTCTGTGTTGTGATTGTTTAATACATGACCATTGATCTTTAGGAAAATAGATCGTTGAAGAATTTGACTTTCATTTTTAAAATTTTGTGAAGAACCCTAGAACTTGTGAATTAGGGGTTTCCAATTCGAGCCATTCTTGATGAGGCTTTTTACACCAATGGGTAGAGGGGATCAAGGGGGGGAGTTTGAAACAAAAATGGGGTTGAATCGAGGTCGGACGAAGCTGGAATCAAGTCGGAAAAGTCCCCCAGCCCGCTGCCAGGCGTGTTGGGGAAGACAACCCAGTAGCGCGTGTCCCCCACGCGCGTCACTGGTGTGTGGGGGCGCATCCGGCCGGCGTCTGTGTCGGCATCGATCGATGGCCGGAAAAGGATTTTCGGGCCCCACTCACGGGGGCCCACCTCTAGGTCCAATACGGGCCCATTCCGAATTGTTTTGATATTTATTTTGTATTTTTGAAATTTTTGGGAAAATTTGAAAAAAGTGGGAGCTTAAGGAGCTTGGGGTTTAAATTTCATGTCGAAATGATTTACCATTGTCTTTAAATTAATTTTTAAAGTGTCTAAAGAATTGGGTTTTTCAGCTTCTTTAATTTTAGAAAATACATAGAAATTTCCCAAAATTCCAAAATTTTTACTGTAACTTTTTGGAGGCTAAATACACTTGGGTTTAAAGTTTCAACTCAAAATAATCTTTCCTTGTTGTTCAATTGATTTTTGAAATGTCCAAAAGTTGGGTTTTTCATTTTCTATAATTTTAGAAAATACTTTTATAACTCCAAAAATTCCCAAATTTTTACTGTAACTTTTTGGAGGTTAAATAAACTTTTTTGTAAATTTTCATCTCGAAATGAGTTTCCCTTGGTGTTAAATTAATTTTTAAAGTGTCTACAAGTTGGGTTTTCACCTTCTTTTATTTTTGAACATATTTTAAAATTCCAGAGAATTCTAGAAAAATTTAGGTAACTTTATAGGATTAAAATGAACCTGGGTTTTAAATTTCATATGAAGATGAGTCTCCCTTGTGATTGTGTTGGTTGTAAACTTATGCCTCGAATTATGTTTTATTTTCTTTTTGCTAGAAAAATATTTTTTAAAATTTTCAAAAAAATTCTAGAAAATTTTTAGAATGATTTAATAGGGTTCTTAGAAGTATAATAGGCCCACAAACCTAGATAAGAGTTAGGTTTAGACTCCCTCGTAGATTTGAGTGCATTGGGGGTTGGATTGGGTGTTTGCTTCTAAAGTGGTTAAATTGTGTTATTTGATTTACTTGAATGTATTTTTCTTTAAGGATATAAATGCCCATTAAATACTTGATTATAGTTTACTTGTGAACGATTTGTCTTATGGTGATAATTTCATGTCGGATAACTTGAATTACTTTGTTCGTGTAAATTAAAATCGTAATGCACTTTGTTTATTTTATGTTTCATATTGGGAATGCATCTATACATTTTATTTGGCATGTAAGGATCGCCCATACCTAATAAGGTATCTATGTATTTTATTTTGGCATGTAAGGATTGCCCGGCGTGTCAAGATCGCCCATACCAAATAAGGAATCTATACATTTTATTTGGCATGTCAGGATTATCCGGCGTGTCAGGATCACCCATACCTAATAAGGTATTTATACATTATATTTGTTTTGTCATGATTGCCTAGATTTAATAAAATGCATGCATAGGTTTTTTTACTTTGAACTTAAAGAATGTGTTCATTGTTGAATGATAAAAAGATGAACTAGGTAGGGAATGACCGGTATGTATATACCTATACCTATTAAGGTATCAAAGGATAAAATGGTGACTTGTTAAGATTGCTTAAACATGATAGTATTTCATGTTATGTTTATTTCTGCTGAACTTAAGGAATGTGTTCACTTTTACATAATAAGGATTTGGGTGTAATATTATAAATAATGACTGTTGTTTTGGAAACATGAAACTGGATAAAAGAATAACTTGTATGTTAAATCTATAGATTTATTTTGTGTCCCTTATACTGAGGGTATGTATATTGGTTCTCTGATTGAGATGTAGTAGATAGAACTTGCTCATGGGTTTAACCCACTTTGTTGATATTTCAGGTTTCAAACAGGTTCCACTGCTAGGATAGAGTTCTAGGGTTTCGTTGTAGCAGATGTTTCATCTCATCAGTTACAAGGTAGGAACTTGTCTTCTTTAAGAGTCATACTATGAACTTTTGAGACTTTGATTGTTGGTATTAATTTTAGAATTAAAAACTTTTGTTCATTCTGGTTAAGGGATCGTTGGGTTACAGGACTTCCAAATTGTATTACCGGACATATATTTGTTTAGTTAGCGGTTATTTTAATTCAGAGGAACTTTCTATTCTACTCTTAGAAAATTGTTCATTATATCTTTTGTATTCTATGCTTGTTGCTACCAATTGTATGTATCTCTCAGGTTTTGTGTATGAGACTGGCCACCTCATGCACAAAATTTTCTAGGGGATATTTCACACACTCTCACGGATGTAGCCCCTCTCCAACAATTCTACCACATGTCGCTGCAACTCTTCAGATTCCTTGGGACTGAGGCGATACGCCGGTCGATTAGGCAAACTGGACCCCAGAACAAGGTCAATCTAATGCTGATATCCCTCATAGGCGGCAGCCTAGGAGGATGATCCTCTGGCATCAGGTCAGAAAACTCTGTTAGCAGTTGCTGCACCTCTGCTAGTAAATCTGGATTCACGTTCACGTCCGTTGCACTATTCCCACAAGACAGCAAAGCATAGACCACGTCCCCATGCTCAATCTCAGTTAAAAACCTAGACATAGAAAGCAGGTTAGTAGTTTTGGCTACCGGGGTAGGACTGGTTCCTTCCCGATGAGGAGCCAACACAATCTTCTTCCCCTTGATGCTAAGGGAATATGTGTTCTTTCGCCTATTATGAATAACACTGCAATCATACTGCCAAGGCCTGCCTAACAGTACATGACAAGCATCTATAGCCACAACATCACACCAAGCATTATCAAAATATTTCTTGCCAATCGAGAAAGACACTAGGCATCGCCTATCCACTTTTACCTCACTGCCTTTATTCAGCAATGACAATTTGTACGGGTTGGGATGACGATCTGTCTTCAACTGCAATTTCTGGATAGCCTCTTCAGACACTACGTTCTCACAACTGCCACTGTCAATGATCATCTTGCAGACTTTATCTGCAACTGTGCAGGTCGTGTGAAAAATATTAGTTCTCAACCAATCGTCTCCTGAATCGCCCCTAGGAGTCAGTAGACTCTTATGAATGACCAGAGTCTCACGGCCATCTCCATACAGCACATCTCCATCTTCATCATCGTCATACATAGGCTCTCCAATCTCCTCAATTTTGTCTACCACGTCTTCCTCAATCAGGAGATTTTTGCCTTTCTGACTAGCAGGCTTCCTGCACTCATTCGCTCTGTGTCCCTGTTCACCACATCTGAAACATCTAATGTTCGAGTGAGAATTACCCTGTGGTGTCTGTTGGACAGGACGGGGTTCTTGAGGGCGAACTGGCCGGTTGCTTTGATCGCTCCTGATCACTAGCCTCCGATTCTGCTATTTTTCCACAGCAAGTGCGCGTTGGTATGCTTCAAAAATAGTCCAAAGCGAGTGAAGGCTAAGGATATCTTGCAGGGGCTGCTGCAATCCTCCCAAATACCGCGCCACCGTCTGCTCTTCCGTCTCAAATAAATCATTTCGGGTTATCAATTGATAGAACTCCTCCGTGTAGTCATCAATTGATCTTGTGCCTTGCCTCAACCAATGAAGTCATTGAAACAAGGTTTGAATGTAGCCGAAAGGAAGGAAGTGACCCTTCATATTATTCTTCATCTTCTCCTAATCAGTGATCTTAGCCTTGCCTTGCCTGTCTTGTCACGCCCCGGAATCCGAACCGCCGAGACTTCCCCGGACCGACCCCGAATCCCGGGTATGAACCCATTTACTCAACCTCATGAACTATCTCAAGCACACTCATGTGATGGTATCCATTTCCGATACCATGCCATAATGCCCCGATTTCCCCATTCTCGGAAGACCGGAGGTTAACTGTCCATTTAAACCTAGTGAACCCTCATTACACTCATTTATAGCAAAAGCTTAACTTAATTGTTACATATAAATGCACATAACTACACCTCGACCAATCCCCATGGGCCCTACATTGAATCATACACCTTAGAAGAAATTCACTTGGCCACACCCTTGAGAATCACTCACTTTCGAGCCTCAAAACTTTCTGTGTTTGGAATCTGAAACTGAGGATTACACCATTGGATATAGAATTCAAAAATACTAAAGTTCAAAAAAAACCACACTCAATTCCGATCTAAAACAAAGAAATTACGTCGAAATGAAGTTTTGGAAAAAGTTGTGAATAGTAATTTCGATTGATCGAAATGGGCATCTCGATTGATCGAAATGCTTGCGAGATTTTCATCCTTTCGGGACCCCAGACCTGCAATATCTCGATTGATCGAACTGGGGGTTTCGATTGATCAAAATTCCTCCTATTTGGACTCTAAAAATCACCATAAATCATCACCCATTGGATCAATCGAAATGGGGGTTTTGATTGATCGAAATAGGCATTTCGATTGATCGAAATGCACCTCCCGGGACTTCCAACAACCCTATATATGATCCATTTGAAGCCCAATCAACATCCTATCATCCTAGAACCCCTCATACATGACTAAAAACATAAATGAAAGGTTCCAACATCAATCACAAATGATATACCATCATACACACACACCAACATATGCGTTTAAATCTCAAATCCTTCATAATCATAGAAATTTGCTAGATTCACAATACACCCAAAACTCAAGTGTATAAACCATTCTTGATTCCCAAATTCATTTCCATAACACCATACATAAAAGAAATCAAATAGTCCTTCAAACATACATTCATCAAGTCTCAAATGACGGAAATCATTATACATGTATTTCTCAAAAGTATCCTTCCTACAAGTGTGGCATTTACATTTGAAATTCATAAACAAAAGAAGATACAAATGTAAAGGCAACACTACAACTATGGTCAACATGCCACAAGCCGGCATGGACATTTATCTACATCTCAAAAGATCAAAAATCAAAAAAGAGAACCCAACAAGGTCTATTGAGCAAATCATGCTTCATCCTCCATCGGTGCCTTATTTGAAAAAGTTTATATAAATATGGGGTGAGCAACACTGCGGCTCAATAGGAATGATCCACCCAACCCCACTCTAACTCAGGCAGCCATGCATGGATGCATATGAAATCCCTACATGTCTATATGACAAGTATACATGCTTTTAACCCATAAACAAACACGTTTTTCAAATCATGTATAATGCTTCACATCTCAATGCATCTACATACATACATATATATATATATATCCAATTGAGCAAGTCATAATATATATATATATATATATATATATATAACTCACGCCACATAAATCTAGAAATCACTTCAATGGGGACTAGCTTATCATTCCATCCATAGTAAGGGTCTCTTTGGCACCCAAACTCTGCTTACGCTTTATCGGGTTACTAACCCGAAGGGAGCGCCTCCTCTTGGCCAAGTTTTGGGTCTTTCACCCTAGGGACCATTACCTCACCTTAATTCTCAATGTTGTCACGCCCCAAAAACTCGCTTTTCACATAGTGCACATAATCACATCAATGAACTTATTCCACACCATGAATGCATTTTTTTTATCAAATCAATGCATTTTCCTTTCCCTCAAGATTGTCACAATGTCATCACACTCATATCATGAAAATCATCATGCTTATGCATTTAACAAGAAAAATCATATCTTTCATGCACAAGTCTATAAAAATTCACATTTTTCATGTTTTCACCAAAAGAACACAATTTTCATCAAGAACATTCATAGTCTCATTTGCACATACACAACATATATAAGTTCCAACCAACATGCTAGACATTTATACATGCATAATCACATTGGTATACATATATACACATATACATAATCCTAAACTCAAGAAATTCCAATCTATCTTTCATGTCACAAGTATGTAACCTATAGAATCAAAGTAAATATGAGTCTAGCACCCCTACCTCAAATTCCCAAGCTTTGAATCCAACTTTGAGAAATCCCAGCTTTCTCAACTTCACGAAACGGAGACTTTGATCGGTTCAAACCGATGCCCTTGATGTCCCCTACACACTTTCCTTTTTCAAGATCTTCCAAATCACACCTTAAGGCCCTCAAACTCTAGAGAGAAGGGAGAGAGATGAAGTGGGATACATAGAGAGAGAGAGAGATCTGTAAAATGAAATGTCTCAGACCCTTTTTGATATTTATCTCAACCCTAGGGGCGCGAAATGACCATTTTACCCTCGGCCACTTAATGTACCTTCCCGAGCTCAGAATTAATTCTCGAAAACTTCGTTGGACTCGAAATCACTTCCTTAACACTCTAAACATTTCATTTAGTTCATAACCAAAAGTAAAATTTCTCAAATTTCCCGGACCCACTTAACCTCATCCCGGGACCCCCGTTGACCAAAAAGTCAAACTTTTTTAAAAGTCTCCAAAACTTCCCAAAACTATATTCTAACCTTCTAAACATGTTCCCCGCATCCAAAACATGTTAAATATCATTTAAAATGCATTTAAAGTAATAAATGACAAAAATTAAAAAATTGATCAAAATTGGGCACGATCTCTACATGTCTCGTGATCGCCTCAACTACTCCCACCATGCAAAGGCTCTGCCTTTGAGTTTGATGGTGACCAGTTTCACCTTAACATGATCTGGGACTTCTTTATATTCAAAGATGCACTCCACTTCGTTCATCCAATTGACAAATCCTTCGGCCTGTAACGTACCAGAAAACTCGGGCAGATCCACTTTGAAACCAAGGTCTCCATGACGATCACCCCGACCACGGTGCTCCTAGAATCGAGCACGATTGTGAAATGGGTTTTCGAAACTGGAATCAGATTTGTGATCTTCAATCTCACGGTCATTGACAGTCTGTGCCGTTAGACGCTGGGTTAACTCTGCAACTTGCCTCTGTAAATCCTCAATCATTAAATCCTGAACACTACGATCACGGTGTGGAACTTCCTCGTTCGGAACCTGCCCGCGATGACCACGACCACCAGCCATGGAAACTAATGAAATCTCACCCAGGAAGATACTGATGCTCTGATACCAACTGACGCCGGATAAAATAGTGATTATTCTATAAGCTAATGGCAACAGAAAATAAACAGAAAGAATGCACGAGAATTGCCCAAAAAAAACTCAGAGAAAGCCTTTGGTATTCAAATTATTATTCAAAATCAAAGTATCTGAGAATCAGCCCACAAGCCGGGCTATATAGTTGAAATTCGTCAACATTACCAAAAATAGCATAATTTCAAAAATCGTGCCAAAATAAAATACAAAATAAAAGAAAGAATTTGCCAGAAATCTAACCCAAATCAAGCCCAGAATCTCTTCCTAATCAACAAAATAAATATTACTAAAAAAGGAAATAAATAACTAAAATTGGGGATTTGACAGGAAAAATAGTGGATTTTGGCCTTGAAAAAATACACACCCAACATAGCTGGTGCCCACGACGTGCACGCTGAAACAAGCTTTCCGAATTGTGGTCATAAAGGCGATTTTGATACCCGTAACCAATGTTATGGCCAAAATACCGAAGCGCATCCAAAATTACCCCAATTAGGGGCAAGGTCACAGTTTTCTGCCATCTTTGCACTGATCTACCAACTCAAGGTATTTTAGTATCATCAACGTGTCGTCTGACAGCTCAGCATCATCTGACTCGGATGCTCCTACATCAGCAGGCATCGATGATTAATATCAAGGGTTACTGCCGAAAGGTTACTTGAAAGAATGGAGTGTCTGTATTGGAATTGCAGCAATAGTTATGCCTATAGGTTGGGGTGCAAAATTAATGGATTTCAAAAAGAAAAAACACACAGGTGAGATCTAATTTGTACATATGTATATAGATCGATTTTCCTCTTTTCCTTCCAATTAAACTGTAATGTTCATATATACTTAGTTATAATTTATTTTCCTTTTTTTCCCAGAAGTCAAAGTTGATTGTATATATTGGTCTAGGGAGGGACGTTACCCGTTCGCCCTCTGATTGTATGTGTGTGTGTATATATATATAATATGTAATATGTACAACATATTCTTGAAAAGAAGCCAACGATTTTTTTGGTTATTCTATTGGCATGCTTGGATTAAAGATGCAATTAAATGCCCAAAGAGCATGTGGTTGGAAGGGTTACACATGTTTAATACATTCGTACTTTTTTAATTCAATACAGGTCATCTTGATTGCTTTAACAAACACTAAACTACAATTTGCATTATTTCACATCACTATAAGCTACTAACTAGGCAAATACATGATTCGTGTGTGAGTGTGACTCAAAAAGTATATCAATTAAAAAATTTCACACTTCGCAATAGAACGAATTCCTTGCAGAATAGGGCTATCGAAAGGGGTATCGTACCTCAGGGATTATGGTCTGATGAGTTGGGATACGGAATTAATTCTAATTAAATTTAAGACAAAAGAATTCTGATTTTTAAACTAAACTAATTAAAAAGTAAAATAAAATAAAACAAAATAGATAGAAAGTGAAGATAATATGAGAGAAATCTAGGGTATTTGACTTCACCACTAACTCCACAATCAATGGTCAATTGAATCAACTATGGGGAATTACATCATGCATAAGTGGTGTCGGTGGCTACAAGCTCACCTTCATCCGTCAAGAAGATAACATATGATTAAGGCTAAGTCATGGACTATCTTCGATTGGCATGGGCCATCTGCCTAACTACTCTAATCTAGGGTGCAGTATGGTTCATCTTCTCTAGGCATAATCCATCAAAGTTTTTAATGATATATTCAATTATTACCATTGTGTAATAATCGCTCTCATGATCACAGAAAACAAGAGAGACTGAGTTCAATAACAACAACTAAATATCTAAGACAAGATAAGAAATCATTGAAACTGAATTTACAAGACTTTTATTGCTCAATTCTATAATAAGAATCCTCTAAATTACACAATCTATGCATGTATGTAAAGGTCCCCAATACTTAAAATAATCAAACTATTGATGCTTTGTTAAGGCTACATCAAAACCCTAGTGGATGAACTAGCCGCTCATGGTAGAAGAAGAAGCTTCAACTGTTAAGGAAGAAAGCATCATCTTCATGAATTACGCGTATGACTTCGTTCTCCAATGGCTCTGCAAATATGTTTATGTTCTCTTCTCAGCCCTCTCAGACTCTCCAATCTCTGTAATCTCTCTCAAACTCAGCCTCCAAGTCTTCACTTTATTCCCCAAGAGAATACACCAAAGTCCTAATCCAATTAGGAATTAATTAGGTTTTCCCGCAGCATTAATCAGATGGGTTTTTCCTGCTAATGTTCGGCCCAACTTTTGACCTACTAAAAGTCCGATTCACGGAATTTTCGTGAAATACAATAGTGTGCAGAATCAAATTTTGTTCAATCCATTGCAAAAATTAAGTTGATTTGAGGCTCGAAAATAAGACTTCTGGTCTGTTTTCCAAAACGGGATTAAGACTATATTATATGCAGATTTGGGCTTCAGGCCCGAAACCTTCTTAAGCAGCTGTAATTCTCTTGGACCTCTTCCTTGGGCTGAATTGAGTTAAAATAAATTGTTGAATGGATCTCCTTGATGTAGGCTTCATCTAACCATCTTGGATGTCTTCTTTAAAGCCCAAAATCGTGGTTTTAACTGAAATAATAATTAAGGCCTGAAAATACAGAAAACACTAAAACGAAGTAAAATAACAAAATAATCTATCACTAAAAGAATAAAATACATAAGTTAAGAGGCTAGAATGCATAACATTCAACGCCTATCACACCCCCAAACTTACATATTGCTAGTCCCTTAGCAATAGAATAAAACAAAACTAAAACAAAGGAAACTAACAAATACTAACTAAACTACCCAACTCCACTTTTGTGGGAGAAACGATTGCATTTAGCATATGCAACAAGCCTTTAAACCCCTAGGTTCCCCCTAGTGGACAAGTATAGTCTCGTGAGGGTTTTTAGAAATGTTACCCACAAACATTCAAAATTCTGTTTCAACATTAATTCAAGAAGAAGATTACAATATATAGCTACAAACTTGCATTCAAGAATAATTTCACACTTTCAAATTCCATAATTTAAAGCAATGGTCCCCACACATAATCCACATCAACATATCTCAAAATAACCAACTCTAGCTCCTTCTTGTAAAGTGAACTAGCAATCATCTCATGTAGCATAACCAAGCTCTGAATATATTAAGGCACATACCCCTTCAACTCACTAGCTCCCTTTATTGAAATCATACTTCCAAACATGAATACATGACTTTTTCATCATTTTTTTTCATCATTCTTTTTTTTTTCTCATTACTTTATTGGTTGTGCAATGTCTTGATTTATTAAGCTTTCTGAAAGATCCATGTAGCAAGCTTTGGATCAGTGACTCCCAAACCAGATGGTTTTAAGGCACTAGGCTTTAAGATACCCCGAAGAACCTAATTACTCAAATCAATCAGGCTACAAATCAAGACAACCAATGCTCATCTTTTCTCACCCTTTCACTTTTGACGTGAACACTCCGTGCTTCCTGAGGCATAGAGGCCCAGTTACTCATGAAAATGATCAAATTGATTTGCTTTCAACATATTTTTTTCTTTTTTTTTTCTTCTTTTTTCCTTTCTCATTGAAGTCAAGTAAACACATCATCGGTACTCATTCTCAAGAGATACTAATTAATATCAAGCGTATGTAACTCAATAACTCACATCCAAAGTTTATACCCCACAAAATTATGCTAGTGTGTCTGTGCATGTAAGGAAACTAAAATTAATTACTCCAAAACATATCAATGCAAACTATGATTAAAACCACTTAATTTAAACCACAGTTTCCAAGAATTTAAAACATACTCAAAAATTGCAAGTTACGCACCTACATAAGGTATTAATCCCTTGAATAATGTCAAAAAATTTTATCTAAAAATAAAACAAAAGAAAATAAAATAAACAAACTATGAAAATAAAAGAAAATAAAATCCTAAAATAAGAAGAATTTCACACAAATTTCCCCCATTATGCAATAAGCACAAAAATAAGGCATCGCCTCAGCCCCAAACTTAAACTATACATTGTCCTCAATGTACACCCAATAAAAGCATAGAGAAGAGTAAGAACGATGTGACCAGAAATTCGGAGTAGTGGAAAGAAAATAGAGCACACCAATTTGTATGAAGGCAATGCAAGCACACCCCCAAACTTGGATGTTACAACCTGTCAAAACAAACCACTATACCCCAAAGATCAAGTAAAATAGTATGGGTGAAAATAAATATGAAAGAGAAAAATCCTAAAAAATTTCTTTTTTTAATAAAAATCTAACTACAGAAAGAAAAATAAAACTAAAAAAAAACTAAGAATAAAATAAAATAAAATACAAAAGATAGTTACCTTCCTGTCAAGGATGTGGTGGTGACTGAGCATCCGGATCCAAGTTTGCCTGGCGCATCAGTGCATGCAGCATCCTCCTCATCTCTAGTTGGCCTTGGTGAGTGTCACGAAAATGATCCGCCATCTCAGTCCTCATTGCTCCAAACTGTGTGGATACCTCTGTCTGTAGGGTGCCAAACTGAGCTGTCAACCCAGCAATCTGCCCCTCTAAATACTGATAATCATGGCCACCAGCTTGTGCATGTACCTCCTCTTCCACTGCTTCCATCTCCTCTGGATCTTCCACCGATGGTGGTATACTACATGTTCTCCTCTTTGGGCCAACTGAGACACTTCACCAGGTGCAGCTATGACTCTCTGGTGCATATGAGATCGGCTCAAATTCCAGTCATGCGAGCCATAATGAATATCATGTGGAAAGTCAAGCTCGTCTTCATGGACTGCATACCCTTGTGCAATAAGCAACTGATGAATGATTGTTGGGAATGGAAACTCCCAGTCACTTGTACTGTCCGGTGCCTTGGCCACAACTTTGGAATAGAAGTTTTCCATCTAGCCCCAGACAATCTGTGGGAACGACAGCCAATGCCCAAAATATATGGCATATAAAGCTTTGAGGAACTCTTGACGTCTCTCGATTTTATGTCCAATGGGACATATATTCTTGAGTAAAATAGCATCAAGGAACCATAAGTGATTTGGCATAGAAGACTTGGAAGCTGCATTCCTTTTTGGCCCAGAAAATTGGTTAGCACACAAACGTACAACCAAATTATCCACTGACAAATCGTCAGGTAGAGGAGTATAGATATGAGTCAAATCATCTAGGCACACATGAGGACAACCCATGGCAATAGCAATGGATGACATATCCACCAGAACTACTGTTCCATCTACTGAAGAAATAAGCACCTCCATCTCATCAGGTTTCGGCATTAAGTTCTGATAAAATACCTTGACAAGCCTCGGGTAGATAGTAGAAGAGAGTGGAACAAAAATCAATGCCGATCGACGACGACGGATGTCAGAAATCCCCCATCGTGTCTCAGAAAACATACCATAGAGTTCAGCGATTTCAAACGTTGTTTCAAAGTTCAAGGCCCTTGGATGCCATCTCTCACGAATACCTTCTCGGTGAGATCTCGAGGAACCGGGTGTTGGATCATGCCTTGCTTGGCGAGGATTGTGTGAACTTGAAGCACCTTGGTGACTTGCTCTCTTTGGTGCCATAAAAATAGAAAAAATTTGGTTGAGGAATTAAATCAAACACTTGGCGTGCACAATAAAATTGTATCCTTCAACCTCCTCTTTCCGGCAATTTTTCCACCCAAATTGAACAACTTAATTCACCAATTTGATCCCCCAAACTTGGTCTTCAAAAGCCCTCAAAAAGATTTGCACAATTTCACCAAAGAAAAACTTCACTTACTTTGATGTAGAACTTGAAAAAGTGAGAGCTTCCTTTGAGAACTAGTGATTATCAATCCGGTTTTGATGTTGATGGTGATGATGATCAATGTTGAATACTTTTTTAATAATCACCAATTGAAGAAAATAATTTCCCGGTTGAAGTAGGACTTGAATTGGAGCTCAAAGAGGTCAAGGAAGCAAGTAGTAGCAACAAAGGAGGAGAGGGAGTCCATATATAGAAGAAACTCTCAGCCAACCCACTTTTGGGCCTGGGCGATCAATCCCCCTAGGGCTGGGTGATCGATCGCCCAGCTGGTTGCACTCACAACTTGGAAAAAAAATGGGGGCGATTGATCCCCCCTTGGTTGGGCGATCGATCCCCCCGGCTGATGCCTGTTTCACCCTCCATCGCCCAAGGTTGACCGGGATGTGTAATTTTTGAGTCTCCATCGCCCAAGGTCGACCGAGAGCACGTTTTTTCACCCGTCTTGAGTCCAAATACCTCGGTACACCTCTTGGCATCCTCCGAAAGCAACTTATACATCAAAAACTCAAAGAAAAAATATTAAAGCTCAACTAGAATTGAAAGAAAACTAAAGCAATTAAAGGATAGAAATACATACAAAACTTACAATTTAACGTCCGTAGGAGACGATCAACTCTCCGAAGGGATTAAGTTGGGTAGACGGGATCCGTCAAGTCGATGGACCTTACGTCTCTTCTTGGCACACATTCTTCCACACAATGCTTCAACCTTTGCCCATTTACTTTCATCTCACAAATGTGAGTTGCGCAGTGCGGAAGCAGTTTAGTTAATTTAGAGTGAGATGTTAATCCTTAGACCTAGAGGGGGGGTGAATAGGTCATCTTGCCCAATTTTTATGATTGATTAATTACCCACAATTATTATCAATTAAACATCCAAACCAATCACAAAATAAATAAAGCAAGTAAGGAAAAGTTAGAGATGACACCAGGAATTTTACGTGAAAACCCAAGATGGGAAAAACCACAGGGGTGAGGCAGAAACCCCAGAGAAACCAATCTACTATCTCGAAGCAAAGTACATCAAACTCTGTCCCAGACTCACACCCCTCTTCACTCTGTCAAGGATCTGATGCGGAACACCTCAGGCTTATGATTGCGACAACATGTCCAACTGCTGCAAACTTCCGGCTAACGTCACAATCCTTACAGAAAGGTAACTGAAAGAACAACAATACTCAGCAAGTATTTTGTTCCCTTCGTAGTGATCATTTCTCTTCCTCTTCAGATAAAATCTTGTAGTTTGAAGGAACCACCTCTGCTGCTCTTGATCAACCTTTGTAGACTGATGATGTCTTGAAGATTTCGTTGATCAAATGAAGAAGAACATCACAACTTAAACACTCCGTGTGTGTGTGCTCTCAAAAATAAAAATCAATGAAGATTTTCTCTCATAAATTCCTCTTTTAACTCTCAAAAATATATTCCTGGCTCTGAATATTAAATCATTGAGTTCCTCATCTCTCCCTTTTGATTGAAGCATAAAGAGGTATTTATAAGGTTAAGAATCCTTAGTCTACTTGGAAACCAAGTTTAAAACACCTAAGGAAAGTTTTAGAGAAGTTTTGGTTGACTAGGAAATCAATTCGGATCAAAAAAGAAATTTTTGCACATGTCAGCTAAGTCGGACCTGTCCTAAAAATTGGGGACCGGTGGGACTTTTTAGACATGTTGAATTTTGAAAGTCCCGAGGGAAGTTGGACCGGTCCTTATATTTGGGGACCGGTGGCACTTAGCAAAAATTCAATTTTAACATTTAAAGCATATTTTCCAAGTCCTAAGCCCACCAAACTTCAAAATATAATGTCCTCACTCACATACCTGTTCTAAGTGATGTCTTCATCAAATCCACGGTATCGAGACACCTTCCGTTCCGCTCCGAAGATCGAGACACAAGATCAAACAAAAATTACAACTCGATCAACAAGTTTTGACACCGAAATTTGCCAATTACAATTATATATATCTCACAATCTCCCCCTTTGGCAATTTTGTGACAAAACCAACCTAGACAATATGTAATCTACCCCGCAGCAGAAAAGATAAATTACAATATTGTCAAAAATAAAGAAACACAACTGAGCCAAACTGAGCATTCACTTTGATCTTGAGCTTGTGGCAAATATGAAGAATACCTATATTCAGCAAATATGATGAACCACGATAATCTGCAAAACAACACTCAAAGATACCTTCGTGAAAGCTTAATAAAGATAAATAAGTATAACCATAAGCAAGAATAAAACAAAACATGTAATGCCAATGCTATGTAATGCTCTCTCTCAAACAATTTATCTCCCCCTTAATGATAAATGACTAGACAACTCTCCTCCTGAAAGTCACAAAGTCTCTCCAATAAACTTCCCAAATTTCTCCCCCTTTTTGTCACAAATTGACAAGGGACTCAAAAGAAGAAAAAAAATAAGAAGGAGGAAGCAAGCAAGCATATAGAACTTGTATATGTAAACAATAGAAAATATTGACTCCACAAGACTATATGAACACAACAAACTAAAATCAAAGCTTAATCAATTAGTTTTACACACTTAGTAAGTGTAGTAAAATCACCATAAATTTTCATAAGCCAAAAAATTTCTTTTGCCAATTGTTCAGATTTCCAGACAATATGTCAATGATATTACACTCACTCAGAAATCAAACAATCAACATGTGCACAGACTTTCAAATTTTCTTTTATTGTTCCTTGCACATACATATTCGGTGGCTTTCACTCTTACGGGTAGCCAGCTATTTTATCAAAACAACTCTTTTCAAAAGATATCTCATTGGAGATTTATGCTGTAGTGGTAGCTTCGAACAAATCCCGAAGGTAGCCTTTTCCATAAGAATATGCTCAACAAACATTTTTCATTTTTTTTTTTCAGCTGTTGATATATATATTTTTTTCACTCATCACTCTTTTTGGTCTTTAGCACAATATTAAACATTCAATTCCTAAGATAATGCTCTATCACGTCAACACTATCTTTGACCAAAACAATGACATAAAAATAATCCAGTAAATGTACTCATCATGATTCATCTACTAAACGAAATAAGTAAGCAAAACTAAATTTTTAACTCTTAGCCATAGTATGGTATACACATGTAATCTATGTGTCACTAATTTCCTTGTGTTCAAACATACTCATTCTAAAATGGTTTGCTTAACTTCTCAATAAAAATAAAAATAAAAATAAAGATTTTCTCTCATAAATTCCTCTTTTAGCTCTCAAAAATATATTCCTGACTCTGAATATTAAATCATTGAGTTCCTCATCTCTCCCTTTTGATTGAAGCATAAAGAGGTATTTATAAGGTTAAGAATCCTTAGTCTACTTGAAAACCAAGTTTAAAACACCTAAGGAAAGTTTTAGAGAAGTTTTGGTTGACTAGGAAATCAATTCGGATCAAAAAGAAAATTTTCGCACATGTCAGTTAAGTCGGACCGGTCCTAAAAATTGGGGACCGGTGGGACTTTTTAGACATGTTGAATTTTGAAAGTCCCGAGGGAAGTTGGACCGGTCCTCATATTTGGGGACCGGTGGCACTTAGCAAAAATTTAATTTTAACATTTAAAGCATATTTTCCAAGTCCTAAGCCCACCAAACTTCAAAACATAGTGTCCTCACTCACATACCTGTTCTAAGTGATGTCTTTATCAAATCCACGGTATCGAGACACCTTCCGTTCAGCTCCAAAGATCGAGACACAAGATCAAACAAAAATTACAACCCGATCAACAAGTTTTGACACCGAAATTTGTCAATTACAATTATATATATCTCACAACAAATTCCAAACAATTGTTCATCCAGAAATGAGTCTCGAATAGGTAATGCATCGATCACCGGCTCAAACTCAATCCGAGATAAATGATCCGCAACCACATTCTCAGTCCCCTTTTTGTCTTTTATTTCCAAATTGAATTCTTGCAACAATAAAATCCATCGAATAAGACGCAGTTTGGTTTCTTTCTTCACCAATAAATGTCTCAATGCTGCATGATCAGAATAGACAACCACCTTGGACCCCAATAAATAAGAACGAAACTTGTCCAAGGCAAATACTACAGCTAGAAGCTCTTTCTCTGTGGTTATATAATTGAGTTAGGCATCAGAGAGAGTCTTACTAGCTTAATAGATGACATATGATCGTTTCTCTTCTCTTTGTCCCAACACTGCTCCCACTGTATAATCAGAGGCATCACACATGATTTCAAAAGGTAGAGCCCATTTTGGAGATTGCATGATTGGTGCAGAGGATAACAGAGACCGAAGCTTTTCAAAAGCTAGTACACATTCTTCATCAAAGGTAAATGGGACATCTTTAGATAACAAATGGCACAATGGTTGAGCAATTTTACTAAAATCCTTGATAAATCTTCTATAGAACCGAGCATGGCCTAAGAAAGATCGAACTTGTCTTACCAAAGTTGGAGGAGGCAAAGTAGCAATTAGGTCGATCTTTGCTTTATCAACTTCAATGCTTCTCTCTGAAACAATATGGCCTAATACAATACCCTCTTTCACCATGAAATGGCTCTTCTCCCAACTAAGTACCAAATTCTGTTCTCGACACCTTTGAAGCACAAGTGATAAATTGCTCAAACAGTGTTCAAAGGATGATCCAAAAATAGAGAAATCATCCATGAACACCTCCAAGAATTTTTCCACCATGTCAGAAAAGATGGCCATCATACACCTTTGGAATGTCGTCGGAGCATTACACAATCCGAATGGCATACGACGATAAGCAAAAGTACCAAAGGGACAAGTGAAAGTAGTCTTCTCTTGATCTTCTGTATCCATAGCCACTTGGTTATAACCAGAGTAGCCATCCAGAAAGCAATAATAGCTCTGACCAGCTAACCTTTCAAGTATTTGATCAATGAATGGAAGAGGGAAGTGATCCTTCCTTGTCATAGAATTAAGCTTTCTGTAATCAATACAAGCACGCCAACCTGTGGCAGTACGTTGTGGAACAAGCTCTCCTATAGAGTTAGGGACAATGGTAAGACTAGACTTCTTAGGAACCACTTGTGTTGGACTCACCCATGTGCTGTCAAAAATTGGATAAATAATACCTGCATCAAGTAACTTGACAACCTCTTTCTTTACCACCTCCTTCATGTTGGGGTTCAGTCGCCTTTGTGCCTCTCTAGATGGCTTACATCCTTCTTCCAAATAAATTTTGTGCATGCAAATTGAGGGATCAATGCCCTTAAGATCAGCAACACTCCACCCAATGGCTTCACGATGTTGATATAAGACCTCTACTAAGCGCTTCTCTTGAGTTTCTGTCAGATCAGAGGCAATTATAACAGAAAGAGTTTTCTGTGCCCCCAAAAATACATACTTTAACTTGTCGGGCAAAGGCTTCAACTCTAATGATGGAGGGAACTCTAATGAAGGCACTAGGGGAGTGCTAGAGAGAGAAGGTAGTGGCTCAATTAGAATTCTCCAAGGTGGAGTATTCTGAATAGCATCCACTTCCAGCATAGAATGCACCTTTTCACACAACCCTTCATCATTAATTTTCTCAAAGTCATAAAGAGACTTACATGCCTCCAAGGAGTTTCGAGATATAGAGGATGACACAAATTTCTTTACACATTCATCAATATCATCCATGCAGAATACATCACTCTGATCTGGAGGGTGTTGGATAGCATTGAACACATTAAGCTTGACATTCATGTTGCCAAATGAGATATCCATGATCTCTAACCTATAATTTATGCAAGCATTAGCTGTAGCTAAGAAAGGTCGAGCAAGGATCACTGGAATGTGCCTCTTCGGATTATGAACTGGCTCAGTGTCAAGTACAATGAAATCAACAGGAAAGTAGAACTTATCCACTTTAATGAGCACATCTTCAATGATTCCTCGGGGTTGCTTTATTGATCTATCTGCAAATTGTAATACCACCAAGGTAGGCTTCAATTCTCCCAAGCCCAATTGTAAATAAACTGAATAGGGTAGCAAATTCACACTTGCACCTAAATCAAGAAGAGCTTTATCCACATGGTGCTCCCCAATGATGCATGAGATAGTTGAGGCACCAGGATCTTTGTACTTGGGAGGAGTACACTGCTGAATTATAGAACTTACTTGTTGTGGCAGGATCACTTTCTTTGGCACATGGCTTTTAGAACGCCTTTTTTGAGTGCACAAGTCCTTCAAAAATTTAGCATAAGGAGGAATTTGCTTGATGGCATCAAGGAGTGGCAAATTAATCTTCACTTGTCGAAACACCTCCATCATGTCATGCAGCTTGTCCCCTTGCTTCCCCAATTTAGATGCTTCAAGGAAACGTTGTGGGAAAGGAGCCTTGGACTCATAAGAAATTTCAGCACTTGGACTTGTGGTCACTTTTTCTTCTTCTTTCTTCTCACCCACCTTATTATCAATTATTTTCCCACTCCTCAAAGTGGTAATGGCTTGAACTTGCTCATGGTGTGGGTTGCTTGTGGAAGCTTGCATCCCTCTTGGATTAGCAATTGGTTGACTAGGGAGCTTCCTTTCTTCTCTTCTACCCAATGAAGTAGCAAGCTGTCCAAACTGAGATTCCAGTTTGGCAATGGATTAAGAATGTGAGTGCACTAGCTGAACTGTAAATTGTACTGTTGCTGCAGTAGCTTGCACTATCTCTATAAGAGAATCAAGCTTATCAAATTTAGACAAGGTAAGTGTCAGCTTGTCTTCAATAGCAGAAATTCTTTGGGCCATAGGACTTTGTGTTTGATATTGCTGTTGAGGCACAAAAGTCCTAGGTTGATATGATGGTTGCATTGTTGCCCCTTGGTTACTATAAGAAAACCCAGGATGATTCCTCCATGTGGGATTGTAAGTATTACCTCGTGGAAGATTCATTGGTCCAGTGAATGTAGCTTGGACTTGCTTATGTTGAACATCAGAAAATTGCCCCATCGAAGGACAATTACTCACATTATGCATAGGACTAGAGCAAAATTCACAAGGACCTAGCAATGAAGAATTTGAAGTAAAAGGAGTTTGATTGGCAGGCATAATTGTTGCTACCTTCTGTGCAATTAAATCAATGTCAGTTGGCATAGCTTCTGAAGCACCAACCTCAAAAATCCCATCAGTCTTCCTTGTAGTGGCAGGTCTGCTAGAACGAGTAGAGGACACATGTTGTAGAGAGCTGTCACTAAGATTTTCAAATAAGGTCCATGCCTCTTCTTCATTCTTCAACATAAAAGTACCTCCACAAGATGTATCAACCATCTGTCTATTGGCTTCTGTCAGCCCTTCATGAAAACTCTGCACTAGTTACCACTTAGGAACTTGATGATGGGGACACTTCCTAAGAAGGTCCCTGAATCTTTCCCATGTCTCATAAAATTGTTCCCCCTCATGTTGGGAGAAACCAGTGATAGCACGTCTGAACTGATTGGTCTTCCCTATCGAAAAATACTTCTTGAGAAACTCATGTTGCATTTGAGTCCAAGTCGTGATAGAACCTGCCGGTAGAGAATTGAACCAATACTTTGCTTTGTCTTTCAGAGAGAATGGAAAAAGTCTCATTCTGAAAGCATCTTCAGAGAAGTTATGAATTTTGGCAGTTGAGCACATTTCAATGAATTCATCTAGATGCTTGTAAGGGTCTTCTTGAGTCAGCCCAAAATAAGATGGTAGCATCTGAATAATGCTGGACTTGATCTCATAATTCTGTGCTGTGACATTAGGTAGTTGAAAACCTACTGGTGAGGTATATGACTCAGGAACATAGTAGTCCCTAAGTAATCTAGCTCTTTCTCCATCAGCATTAGGAACAAGGTTGTTATTCCTCTCTTCTGCCATGTCTTCAATTAATTCTTCCTCTTACACAATGGTATCAACAGGGATGTTCCTCTGTTGTCTAAGAGTATGTTCAGGCTCAGGATCAAGAGGTATCAAAGGATCAGCTACAGAACGACGATCTTGCATATATTAACCGAAAGCAACTGAAGAAAAACAAAAACAAAATATAAAAATTTCCTAAACTAAAAATCCAATTAAAATTAATTCTGTAAAATCCAATCAATCAAATAGATAATCCTCGGCAACGGCGCCAAAAATTGATTCGTGTGTGAGTGTGACTCAAAAAGTATATCAATTAAAAATTTCCACACTTCGCAATAGAACGAATTCCTTACAGAATAGGGCTATCATAAGGGGTATCATACCTCAGGGATTATGGTCTGATGAGTTGGGATACGGAATTAATTCTAATTAAATTTAAGACAAAAGAATTCTGATTTTTAAACTAAACTAATTAAAAAGTAAAATAAAATAAAACAAAATAGATAGAAAGTGAAGATAATATGAGAGAAATCTAGGGTATTTGACTTCACCACTAACTCCACAATCAATGGTCAATTGAATCAACTATGGGAAATTACATCATGCATAAGTGGTGTCGGTGGCTACAAGCTCACCTTCATCCATCAAGAAGATAACATATGATTAAGGCTAAGTCATGGACTATCTTCGATTGGCATGGGCCATCTGCCTAACTACTCTAATCTAGGGTGCAGTATAGTTCATCTTCTCTAGACATAATCCATCAAAGCTTTTAATGATATATTCAGTGATTACCATTGTGTAATAATCGCTCTCATGATCACAGAAAACAAGAGAGATTGAGTTCAATAACAACAACTAAATATCTAAGACAAGATAAGAAATCATTGAAACTAAATTTACAAGACTTTTATCGCTCAATTCTATAATAAGAATCCTCTAAATTACATAATCTATGCATGTATATAAAGGTCCCCAATACTTAAAACAATCAAACTATTGATGCTTTGTTAAGGCTACATCAAAACCCTAGTGGATGAACTAGCCGCTCATGGTAGAAGAAGAAGCTTCAACTGTTAAGGAAGAAGGCATCATCTTCATGAATTACGCGTATGACTTCGTTCTCCAATGGCTCTGCAAATATGTTTATGTTCTCTTCTTAGCCCTCTCAGACTCTCCAATCTATGTAATCTCTCTCAAACTCAGCCTCCAAGTCTTCACTTTATTCCCCAAGAGAATACACCAAAGTCCTAATCCAATTAGGAATTAATTAGGTTTTCCCGCAGCACTAATCAGGTGGGTTTTTTCTGCTAATGTTCGGCCCAACTTTTGACCCACTAGAAGTCCGATTCACGGAATTTTTGTGAAATACAAAAGTGTGCAGAATCAAATTTTGTTTAATCTAGCTTAGAAATTAAGCCGATTTGAGGCTCAGAAGTAAGACTTCTAGTCCGTTTTCCAAAATAAGATTAAGACTGTATTATACGCAGATTTGGGCTTCAGGCCCGAAACCTTCTTAAGCAGCTGTAATTCTCTTGGACCTCTTCCTTGGGCTGAATTGAGTTAAAATAAATTGTTGAATGGATCTCCTTGATGTAGGCTTCATCTAACCATCTTGGATGCCTTCTTTAAAGCCCAAAATCGTGGTTTTAACTGAAATAATAATTAAGGCCTGAAAATACAGAAAACACTAAAACGAAGTAAAATAACAAAATAATCTATCACTAAGAGAATAAAATACATAAGTTAAGAGGCTAGAATGCGTAACATTCAACGCCTATAAACACACATAAAAGAAAGCATGCAAATACAACCATCTTTAAAAGGTCATTTGTTAAGGAAAGATTCAGAAAAGAGAGATATGTTAGAGAGGGAGAGATTTAGGAGAAAGAAATGCAAAGTGGTTTATATAGGGAAGATATGACCCTTAGAAAATATGGGGGTCAAATTGAAACGGTCAAAATGTAATATAACTGTTAGTTGGAGAGTAGGACAAAATTAGTGCATTTGAGGGGGAAAGTGTTAAATTAAGTCTTGAGGCCAATTTGGGTATAAAAATATACTTTTTGGATGATGTAAGCAAAAAGATTTTCCGCTAGACTGAGTATGTGTCTGGAGGGGGTCAAAGTGCTCATTATTTTATAAAGCAAGGGATGACAGTGTAATTTTGCAAAGGTGAGGGGATCAAAGTGAAATAAAAGCAAACCACAGGGGGTCCAAGTGCAAATTACCCAATATTTAAAGAATAAGATATATATAGAGAATTTTAGATAGCCACACTGTTGCTCCTTGTTCTCCCTTCAATGGCTGAACCAATTGTTTTTTATTGTATTGTTCAGCTGTTCTCCTATGGGAGTTTGATCCTCGAGCTCCAGAGTTGTGTGTAAATTTTCCTCATTCAATATACTATTTACATTACCAAAATAAATAAATAAAATTCCTTCTATGAGAACATTCTATATATGTACCCTTATTTTTAGGGTTCACTTTTTTATGTGAAGTTGCATACTTAATTTGATGCCTATACCCACTCTAATGTCTTTTGAATGAGCAATTGAAATAGTATCTTACTAGGGTTCTTCTTTAATTTAGACCTCCAACATTTCATTCTTTTTTAGATCTCTTTATGTTCTTGAGTGATAATTTGTGCAATTGTTCATTAAGTATACCTTTTAAACAAATTCTTTGTTTTTCAAGTTGCCTTTGTATCTTTTTTCTTATTTTGTTGGACTGATTCCTTTTTCTTCCATTATTCTCTTTACCTAGCTCTTACTTGTTTTGCTATGAGAAAAAGCTCTCTTTTAGTTTATAGTATTACTGATTTCTATGATCTTATTAAATTGCTAATAGAGTTTGTGCATTGATGAGAGAATATATAAGCCAGATATATATGTATGTACGTGTGCGTGTGCAAACATGCGGTCTTATTCACTTTTTGTTTCTTTCTTGATGGGCCAGAAATCTATTGCATCTCCTGGTTATGGTATCCTTGCAATTGATGAATCAAATGCTACATGTGGGAAGAGGTTAGCATCTATTGGTCTGGACAATACAGAAGCCAACCGACAAGCAGATAGACAACTTTTGTTGACCACTCTTGGCCTGGGTGAGTATATTTCTAGAGTCATTCTCTTTGAGGAGACTCTCTATAAGCAAGGTGCTTGTTTTGCAAAGTGGTAAGCTATTTCTTATCTTCTGCATACTTCTGCCTGTTAGTGTTTATGTGAGACTTTTTGGTTTTAAGCATGGTAATTTAATTTATGCGAAAAAGGAAATATCATGGCATAGTTTTTACCACTTTGATTGTGTTTGAAATAAAATTCTAGGCGCACAGTTGTGAGCATTCCTTATGATCCTTCTGTTTTAGCTGTGAAAGAAGCTGCATGGGGACTTGCACGTTATGCTGCTATTTCTCAGGTATGTCTTCATCTTCTAAAATATGTCCTTTAATAGAAATACTAAAACTTGTCTAGTGAAGTAAGAGATAGAGAATATTTAGTACTAAACTGTCCTCTCAAGTGCTTTGATCATCCAATGCTTGTAGATTAAGTTCTTTGTGTCAGAAGGAAACACCAATGAAAACTTCTGGTCTAAGTTTCCAATACAAGTGTGTTTTGGGGGAAATTTTGAAATAATGCACTTGTAATCATTAAATAACAAAGTCTATCTCACGACTTGGTGATAGCCCAGGAATTTCCTGAAATACATCTTGAAAGTTTCGCACCACTGGAATGGAATCCAAAGAAACTGTAGTTCCCTCTTGAGACTCTTCGCTGATAAAAAATAAGTGTGTGCTAGACTCTCCATTTGATTGCGGCAAAGGAACCAAATACATCTCCTGACCTTGTCTAACAAAAACAATTGCCTTATCATGGCAATTAACCTGGGCATGATAATATGATAGCCAATCCATTCAAAGTATAACATCATAAGAATGCATATCCAAGACCAATAGGTCTGCCAAGAACCTAAGTCTGCCAATGTCTATAGTGACTTGACTACAGCGTTCCCATAAAACCGTACTAACCCCAATGGTGTAGCAATATTAAATGGAGAACTACATGGCTAAATAGTTATACCAAATAGTCTAACCAATGATCGAGTTTACTATTTATCAGAACTGACCATGGTTTTGGTTCACATTCCTCCTCCTACAGGGTGACATCTAAATAATACCTCAATAATAAACTAAAACGTATAGAGTACGATCAATCCTATACTTAAATTCTATTTATCAGAATACGCAATGCGGAAGATACCGTACGACAGACCCTGAGGACTCAAGAATACAAGAACTTGGAATGCTCTGATACCAACTGAAATACCCCCTACAAATTTCACGCATGAGGTGGCCAGTCTCACACATAAAACATAAGGGATACATACAACTAATAGCAAACAAGCATAAACTATAAGGATAAAAGATAAAAAAATTATAAAAGCTGAAAGGAAAGTCTAACTGAAATAAATAATAATGTTAAATAAACATAATGCAAATCTGAACGATACAACTTGGAAGTCCGGTAAATCAAAGACCCCTTAACCAAAAATCATTAAAGTAAATACTTTATAAAAATATCTAAGTCCCTACTCTGAAGTCTGTTAAGGAAAAGATGATTGCCATGCTCTAACCTCGAGGTGGAAACTGTCTGGGACCTAATGATTTTGATCAAAATCACCTTCTCTCCCTTTTTCCGGCTTCTACCGTTCTCTCCCGGCCTGTGCGTAGAAACTCTTTGTACCCTAATTTTTTCCTCTTTATTTATTTTCTTTCTAGAAAACTAAAAAGTAATTCCTAAATAATTAAACAAATAAATATAATATATTTAGCCCACCTATATATAAATATATATAAATGTATATAGCCTAACCCAACAGTCTAGTCCAACCTGATAATAATTAAAAAAATAAAAGTAATTGAAGCCCAAAAACCCACCCAATTTATTTAAAAGAAAAATGTATATTAAAAGCAAATATTTCACAAACATTTAAAGTAAATCAATGTGAGTTGTGCGATGCGGAAACGGTTGCGAAAAGTACTTTAAAACCTAGAGGGGGTGAGTAGGTTCACTTGCTCGTTTGCTTAATTTTTCAAATTAATTTGATTTAAAGTCCAATTAACAATTAAAGCAAATAAAGAACTTAAAGTGCAAGTAAAGAAAAGAATGCACCGAATATACGTGAAAAACCCAAGGCAAGAAAAAAACCACGGAGGGAGGCGGGGAGCCTCAGGAAACATTCCACTATGATGAAGCAAAGTACAACAGACTCGGTCTCAGACTCACACCCCTCTTCACTCTATCAAGAATCTGATCCGGAACACCTCAGACTTATGATTGCGACAACACATCCAACTGCTCCAGACTTATGGCTAACATCACGATCCTTACAGAAAGGTTACTGGAAGAACAAAAATACTCGGCAAGTATTTCATTCCCTTCATAGTACAATATGGTCACCTTTCTTCCTCAGCAAGAATGAGAAGAACCTTCAATCCAATGCTCTGATCAGTGAATGATTTGATGCAGTCTCTGAACAACTAATTAGAAATAGAACACCATCCTAAATATCACTCATGAAATATAGATGTGTGTTCTTAAAAATATATAGCCCTAATTATACTGTATATACTTTCTCTCTCTAAAATTAATTCTTTTTCAGGCTCTCTCTCTGTAAAAAAATATAGATACATATATATAGGCAAGGAAGTCCTAATTCTACTTGGAAAAGAAGTTGAATACCAAAATAGAACTCTCCTGGAAGTTTCAAACCCAATAGGAATCGAAATTCTTTTTAAAGTTTTTTCCTATTTGGAACAGGCTAAGTAGGACCGGTGCCAAATAACTAGGACTGGTGGGACATTGTAAAAACCTGCAGAAACCAAACTGCTGAGAAAATTAAGATGGACCAGTCCTAAATATTGGGGACTGGTCCTACTTTAAAAAATCCTAAATTTTTCATTTAAACCCTTGTTTTTCAAAATAAGCTCGAAAATAAAAAGTGTAGAGTGTCCTCACCATACTTACCTGTACTATATGGTGTTCTTACTGATTTATTTGCTTCCATGCAGTTGAGTGTTATCTTGAAGATGTTGTTGATCGATACAAAGAATAAATCAAAAATTACAACTCAGTCAATCAGGTTTTGATCACTGAAATATGTCAATTACAATTATATATCTCACAATCTCCCTCTTTGACAATTTCGTGACAAAACTACTTAGACAATTAATAACCTAACCAATTGGAAAAATTAGATTACAATATTGCCCAAAAATACATAGAAATATAAAGTCGATTAACAGAAGCTTCACTTGTGTGTTCAAGATGTTTTTAGAAGAAAAAAAACTGTGTACCTGCATATTACTTAAACAACATAACTTGTGAGAAGCTTAATAAAGAAATATAAACACATATCTGTAATGCTCCCCCTTAATCTCCCCTTTAAATATAAATATCTGATAAATACTTCTCCCCCTTTTTTGTTACAAATTGGTAAAGAACCGCCAATGAGAAGCATATAAACAGATAATTAAATAAAAATATAGAGAGAATAAGATAATAATGAAGCAAAAATAATCATCATCACTGATCAAATAAATATCCAAAATATATTAGTTGATGGAATGAACAAAACATGACAAAAATAAATAATCTAGACATCAGGGATAAAGATGTCAAAAATAGTCTAGAACAAAAGATATCAAGACCTAAAGTCTAAGTCTAGTCAAAAATAGAACTAGTTACTCAAAGTCTAGCAAACCATAAACTATGTCTCAATCATCAAGACCTAATCCTCTTCATCATTATGAGCTCCGAAAACTAGATATCAACAACTATCAAAAAATACCCTTGGACATGTGACTTTATCCATTGAAATTTGTATCAAAGTTCACAAAAGTATGATCTAAACACAAGTATGGTATCCATAGAATAAATAAAGTATAATCAGAGACACCATGCACTACAAGATTTTTTTATATCACCGGCAGTTTAAACTACCAAAAAATGCCTCCAAAATCGTCGAAAAAAACTTCACCGGTAGTTAAAATATCTACCGGAAAATGTCTTGCCGGTGGAGAATTACCGACGATTTTGCTAAACTGCCGGTAATTAGTGGCAATTTTTCTGCAGCCGTTGGAATTATACCGGCGATTTTATTCACCGATAAATACTTTTAAAGTGCCGATAATGGTTAATTTTTACCGGCAGTTTTCTATGAACCGCCGGTAAATCACTAGCGGTTTTAGACAAACTGCCGAAAAAATATTACTTTTACCGGCAGTTAACAAAAAACCGCGAGTAAAAGTTTTTTTTTTCAGATTTAGAATCAGGTTGTGGTACTTTTCTTCTTGTGTCGGTAACTGGTTGTTTTTTTTTTTTTTACTTGTGTCTAACTTGGAAGTTTCAAGGCAACAGTTTTTTTTTTTTCCTGCTTGTGTCTTACTATGAAGTTTCAAGGCAACAGGTTGTTTGTTTGTTTTTTTTTTCTTTCTCCTTTTGGGTTAAATCTATCCAACTATGATGCAAGGAATATACAATAATAAGAAATTCGAAAACTTCATGTATAGAAGATGATAAAAATATACGAGGCCAGGCATCCAAGTTAAAAGCTCTGATAAAAATATATATATACATATGAAAATGTTTGTACAAACAGTAATTGAAATTTAAAAATACATATTATAAACAAAGAAATTATAGCAAATAAGTCACATTCCAGAAATTTAACCAGCTCAAATTCCCATGCAAAAGAGGAGGAAGAAGAGAGTTCTAGAATGGAGAAAATTGAAGTGAATCCGAACATGGGCAACTCCACTGGTTCTAGCTCAATGATGCTTTAGATTCAGGAAAATCAAAAGATGATATAGAATCTGCACAGGGAAAATAAGCTTTAAATTTAAAATATGTAAACAAATGCTCAATCTAATAAATTAATGACATGCATATTAATATCACAGACCTCAAGAACTACATCAGTCTGTACTCTGTATCTTACCAATGATATCAACTGCTTCATTATCTACTGATGAGCTTCAAATTATAGACTTACAAAATAGTGAAGCACATATACCTGTGAACTGGAAATTCGGGAAAGAGTTTGGAGACTTTCTCAGCAAAATCACCAGAAGCAGCAGGAGTCTCGAATAGCAATACTTGGCAGGATTCCCACAACTAAATTAATCGCGATGATGAGAATGAGACTGATAAGTGCTGCCAACTGAAAAAAGAAAATACAAGATAACCACACATAACTAATTCAAATAATAAAGGTTAAATAGAAAAATAAATAGTTTCTTAATACCTTATTAGCATATGTTGTCCAATTTGTAATAAGTTCCGAAAGCATTGCCCCAAGTAAACCAAATAATGCACCAGAGGCACCAACAGAAATGGTTGACCGGACTAACAAAGCTGACAATAAACTCCTGCCAATTCCAGATACAATGTACAATATCCCGAACTGCACTACAGAAGGATTAACCCAATGTCACTAAAGAGACTTAACTAAAAAACCTCCATTATAAATAATGATAAAAACAATGCACCCTCATACAAGGCTATTAGCACTTCAAATGCATTCAGCATTACAGCTCCTCACTAATGAAACACATACGGTGTTCCAATTTCCAAAAAATCCCAGTTACAGTATTCTTATTTGATCGAGTTGAAGCTATTAATAACTCAAATACACACAATCATTTTTGTTATATCAGATGAATCTCTTATTTTAACTTGTTACTGAAGTGAGTCGAGTGGATTTCAATAAAAAAAAAAGTTGTATTTTATGGTTGTTCAGTATATGCAAATGGTGCTAAAGGAATGATATACTTCAACTGATCCATGTACTAGACCTATATATTCCATGTGTTATCAACAATGTCAACTATTAGTTGCCCAGATTGATGGAAAAATTTGGGATTTAGAGCAATTTATTCTTGAAGATACAAGCATAATGTAAACCATCTATTTTCTTTTCCTTTCAAATCCCAACCTTTTTGGTCATTAATGAAGTTATTATATATTGATGTATCACATTTTCAAACACAAGATAGGACTCTCCCAAAAAAATTTCAGTTTTGGTATATTCCTAGCTTACTGTATCAATTTCACAAATAATTTTATATTTTCACAGTAAACTATATATTTTCTAATCTTTTTTAGGCTTCACAAGATACTCCCCATCCTTCTTATTGACACGAGGTGGTGGGTGGGACAAACGTTCCTCATCAGTGTCCCAAATAGAATAGTAATCTCTCTTTAGATCACATTTGAAGTCCCTCCATTTTTTTCCAATGGAAGCAATTGTCCACTTTTTTGATAAATATGGAACCTCATATTTGCCCTACAAATTTTATGAGAAGATATCACTGTTATGTCTTTAATTTTTCTGAAGTTAATTTCTATATGAAAACAAAATTAATTATGAATCTAGCTTCAAAGCAAAAATATTTTTACCTGGACAAGATTTCACATGTCATCTTTTATAGTGCGAGGGAAATATCTCCAACTACTATAAAAGATAATGGAGCTATATTCCCATTCTTCACCATTGCGCCCAAGTAATTGGCATACTCTGCAGACTCTACACCATTAGCCTGTCCAAACTCATTAGCACTGCAAAACAATTAGATAATTTCAGCTAATGTGAAAATTCATTCATTTTAAAGATAATTTTGAAGATAAATGCAAAGTAAAAAAAATTTATATGTTTAATAACCTCAAAAGGATCTTGTCGCTCCTTTTGTTAGGTTTTAATGAACGCGAGAAACCCTTTTTTTCTACTTTGGGTAGAATAATAAGTACTCTCAGTCTAATCCTCGCCAAGCTCCTCATGTGAACTCTCGGTGTCATAAGAAGAAGAAGAGCGGTCTAAACTACTTGAATCCTCGGACACTTCTTCTTCAAAATGACTTGCCATATGTATGTTATGCCCTACACAAGAAGAAAAATGTTAGGATCATAATGGTTGAAAAACTAAAACTATAACTAGAATTGTACATGGAACACATAAGGTAAAGGCACTACCAACTCTCTCAATAGATGGTGTAGGAAGCGAATTGGACCCACCCTCTCGTATGTTCACACTTTCATTCCCTTGCCGCATCATAGCAGCTATTATAGCTTCTTGTTTTTTTCCTCTTTTAGCACCTTGGCTAGATGACTAGATATAGTACAATACATGAAAAATAAGAAGAAATAGGAATTCAATGTTAAATATTGCTCGTGTTTGCTCATTTAAGATTATTATAACACAACGGTAATTATATAAAAAAAGAGAAATTTGTACTTACTTCACTGTATCCCATTAATCTCTAATACACTCTAAATGTATCAAGTCTTGAACCTTTTTAACCACCAAGACATAATGGCCATTACTATATCAGCTTTGACACAATAATACCAACAAAACAGAAAATAGAGAAAGCACTAGAAAATTCACACCTGATCACTTAATCGAACACAGAGAGATTCGAAAACTCAATCAATCATCTAATCCAGAGGTCAATCAATGCCTTCTTAATCAATCACCTAATCCAGAAGTCGAATCGAGCTCCAACCTCAAGTGTTCATGCTGGGCTCGAAAGTCGTATAGAGATATAGATATTACACACACAAAACACACACATGCACAGATCTATCATATAAATATTACACACAAAACACACACATGCACAGATTTATTATACACATATTACACAGACGCATATGCAGAATGCACATATCTATCTAAAACTAAATTTTCATCAAAAGAAATTTCGTACAAAATTATAAAAAATAGAAATACCTATAAAATCACCGATCTCATCAAAGCCACTGCTCCAGTCTCATCAAAGCCACTGCTCCAATCTCACCAAAGCCATCATCACCATCCTCCCATGCCACGAGAGAGAGAGAGAGAGAGAGAGAGAGAGCAAACATAAAATACAGATCGGCAATCGTGAGTTGGGACTTAGGATGTAGAGAGAGGAGTGCGGGCCGTGCGACTAGGGTTGAGAGTAATTGAGTCGTTAAAGAATATATATAGATGGGCTTTCAGAACATGGGCTTAGGTTTGAGTTTGGTTGGGCTGGGCTTAAAAGGGGGGAATATGTTGATTATTTCTGGTAGTTCCAAAAAAACCGCCGGTAAGACAATTATTCCTAGTGCTTTTTAATAAACCGCCAGAATTGAGTGGTTAAAGATGGGCTTTCAGAACATGGGCTTAGGTTTGAGCTATGTTAAATCTCTTGGACTTGGTCCATTCTATTTTAAAAAGTGTGGTAATGCATTTTATTGATTTGGTTGGGCTGGGCTAAAGTTATAAGAATTTATTGATTAGGCGGTTCAAAAAAACTGCCGATAATGGCCATTATTTCTGGCAGTTTAGAAGAAACTGCCAAAATTATTAGTCATTACCGGCGGTTTTTAAAATAAAAACCTCCAATAATAACTAATACTTTCTGGCACTTCCACTACTGCCGATCAAAAACCGCCGAAAAAAAATAAATATGTTGTAGTGATGTCTAACCAAAAATAACCAAGTTTAAGTCATAAACCTAGCAGATAAATGAACTCGTTCGAATCATCAAAGCATCAAAGCCTAAAAACTAGTTATCATCAGTTATGTAGGAGAATGAATGATCGATGTCCATTATCAAAGATACATTTGGTACTCATAAGGCTCGAATCATTATCCTCTATAGATGATTTTATCAAGATTTGTCCTCAAATATTACAAAATAATATCACTTGTTTAGATCAAGAACATCAACAATTGAGTCATAACAATTGTATTCACCTCAATAATAATGACAAACACTTTGATTGTAAAAGATAAAGATCCAAATAGAAATATGTCATCCAAATCACATAAGGACACCTAACCAATGTCTTTCAAATTAACAAAAAGCACTCCCCTCGCTCTTTTAGATTTATCCATTAAAGCTACAATGAATGGAAGCATAAACAAAGTCACAATTTTTATTGAAGAACTCTGTCAAACACTTGGAGTGCACCTAAAAAATCCTCAAAGATCAAAGATATTTGTGTGCACAATATCACCCCAATCAACAATAAATCAACCACAATCCTCCAAACACTTCAATCGCAACATTCAATAATCAATCAATTACAAGAAAATATAGAAGAAGAAAAAGTAATGTGAGTTGGAGTGTTTTAAGAGTATTTTAAAGTTAGAGAGATTGAGTGAAAGTGAGATAGAAGGTGTAAGGTGCAAATAAGTGGGATAGTGACTTAAGGCACCACAGTTTGCGAGCAGATTTTCAAAAATCTGAGCATTCGCTAAGTACAACCGATCCTAATATTCGGGGACCGGTCTAACTTATCTCGGTTCCTTAGAACCTGCGGAAGTGCGACTGGTGCTCAATAATTGTGACTGATCCAACTTTTGTGAATTATGAAAAATTGCACTTTGGACCTCTAATTCACCAAATACACCTCATCTCAACTTGATTTAGCAATTAAGCACACAAAGTATGAAAAATAAACACATAACCAATATAGAACATATTTTTGGAATTTTTGAAAATTTTCCAAGGTAAAAAGAACTAAATAAAAATAAAAATGAATAATCTCATGAGAATAATCAAAGACACATTTTTTCAGAGAATAACATGAGTTCTAAAATCTCCGAAAAATTTCAAACATATTTATAAATGCAGAATTTTAAAATCTATAAAATTCATCCTTAAATTCATGATCATAACACAACTTTCAATACACACATATTTACAAAAATTTAGAAATTCATCTAATAAATCCATGTGTGTGTGTGCAATCCAACTTCATCAAGAATTAATCAAATTCCTTTGATTCATCTTCTAAAACATATTGGATAATAAGCAAATATAACTACACATGATCAAACACATTTTTTTTTTATTTTCTAAGACGGTGGCTTTCATGCTCACCAGAAGAAATCTATTTTTCTCAAAATAACTCTTTATTTTTTAAAGATATCTTATTGGAGATTTACATTGTAGTGGAAGTTACGAACACATCCCGAAGGTAGCCTTTTCCTTTTTGTCTTAGATATTCAGCAAATTTTATTATTTTTTTCATGCTGAATAAAAACATAATTTTTTTTTCATTTCATCATTTTTTTTATTGATCATTTAAGCTTTCAATGCTACTCATACAATATACTCTAGTCAACTTCACATTAGATTTCAATCAATTCTCTCAGAGTTGGACTAGTGCACATATTGTATGGACTCAAAATATTTACCTCTAAAAAGAAATAAATACAGCACATTAGTTATCAATGTCTAGATCATAAAATCAAGTACTTCATTCATTGACAAACTAAGTGTTCCAATCATGCATTCACAAATTAAAGTAAAATTAAAAAGAAATATAAAGAATTCACATTATTTCAAAGAAAAACATGATTCTCATAATCTCATATGATTATTAATGAAAATAAACAAAACTTATCCTAAACTAAAAGATATGGTCCAATGAAAAACAAATAATGAACAAAATCTCAGTCCATGACCATCAAAGTCCTAATGACCTAATTATGGAGTTTTGCACCCAAAGACCTATTAGGAATAAATCACATAGTATCAACAAACACAAATTTCTCTAAATCTTTCTTTTTCATCCAGATAGTTTTAACATACAATTTATCAGAAAAGTATTGTAGAGAAACAAAAACATTCTTTTTCTTGTTTGAATTTTTTTTAGCTTGAGAATTTTTGGGTTTATTCCAATAATGTGGCTTTCTAGCATGAACCATATTCTTAGCAAAAGAATTATGCAAATGAAAATCAGAATTAGAATGTCTTCTCTTTTTATAGCAATAGTATTGACTATGTCCATTCTTACCACAGAAAGAACAATAAAGTACATTGGATACAACATTAGCATGCAAAGACTTAACTTAAGGCTTAGGTTTGGGTTCAGACACATTCAAGTTATTGGGTTTAACAAAAATAGTTTTTCCTTTAGATGATGACCCAACAAAATCTAATCCAATTTTATCTCCTACAGGCTTTCCAACACTAATCATACTATAAAGTTTAATCTGCCCAGAAGTAAAAGCATTTAATTTCTCTTGTGAGTTTTTCAATTCAGGCTCAAGAAAATTAATTCTAGCAATAAGAACATTTTTGGCAAAGATAGCTTGACTTACCTCATTTTCGAGAAACTTGACTTTTCCTTGAAGATTCAGAATTTCTGTTTTACTTTCCTCAACCTTCTTCTGGATCTTCTCTGTTTCTTCTATCAGTGATTCTTTTTCACTTTCTACTATCTCCAACTGCTTGGTTTGCTTTTGTAGGCTCTTTTGACCTTGGCAGTTTCTATCAACAACTCCATAAAAGCCTTGGACAGTTCTTCCTTGGTGGGTTCTTCTTTTTCTTCATTTTTTAAATCATCAAACCTAACTTGGCTTAGGGTTGTAAACTTCTCTGTTTCACCTTCATCAGAAAAATAATTATCAGTAGTATCATCATTCAATAAAACAACAAAAGCAAGAGAATCATTCTCAATAGAAGAATCACTATCAAAGTTAGAAGATTCAGACTCAGAAATAATAGCTTTCATAGCTTTCTTTTAAGTGTTTGAACTTTTCTTTGCACTAAAACTATTTTTCTTAGGACTTGGATATTGATTAAATGTATGACCTTTATCACCACATGTCCAACAAGTGACCTTAGTCTCCCTAGAGTCATTTTCTTTCTCTTCCCTTTCCTTACCTTTGGATAATGAGATTTGATTCCGGAATTTAGAAGGATTTCTTTTCCTTAAATTTCTATCCTTTTCATATTTAAGAATCTTCCTAAATTTCCTAGCAAGGAGTGCAACATCATAATCTGAATCATATTCAAAATTTTCAATTTTTTCAACTTCAGATTTTGAAGAATTTGAAATATTTGACAAACTTGAATACTTGGAAGTCTTTGAGGTTTTTAAAGCCAGATTTTTTGATTTCTGAAGCTTTGGATATTTTATTTGAAAAGTTTGAATTGATCCAACTAACTCAGCTTAGAAAAGAACTGAGTCCCTATACTGAAGTCTGGTAAGGATAGATGACTGCCACGCTCTACGAACTCCACACTCTAACCTCGAGGTGGAAACGGCCTAGGACTTGAAATAACAACAAAGTGGGTGAAACCTATGAGCAAGTTCCCTCTACTACCACCCAACAGAGGATTGATAAACATACCCTCTATATGAGGGACGATAAAATATACAAATATATACATTATCATTTTCTCATTCAACCCCTGTCCCAAGATAGAAACCATCCTACGCAACGTACCAACCCATTCGTTATAACACAAATTAGAAAACTCATTTTCTAAGGGCCCGTTTGGTAACCGTTTATGTTTAGTGTTTA
This sequence comes from Cornus controversa, assembly GCA_026545225.1. NCBI lineage: Eukaryota > Viridiplantae > Streptophyta > Magnoliopsida > Cornales > Cornaceae > Cornus > Cornus controversa. Next base: position 10,746,158 of record CM048849.1, on the reverse strand, counting down.
TTGTTTAAGTGTTTATATAAACAGTGTTTATGTTACGATTTTGTTTATCCATAAACATGAGTGTTGTTTGATAATGAAAAAACGTTTGACTTATTTTAAAAATTATAAACAGAAAAATATGTTTGTTAATCCTAAACTATTTTTTTTTTATAAAAAAAAAATTAACACAATAAACTGCATAAAAAATCAAGTTTATGCTACAACAAATCCATACAGCAATAATAGAGTAAAAAATATGCATAAAAAATAAATAAATAATATTGAGTTACATATATATCTACACACTACAAATGATACTGTAAAACTAGAATGACCCACAATCCAAAAGGCCCTAACAAGTAGGGGGATGCACATGATTCGGTTCTTTTCAGTTATTGGGAGAATCGAAACCAGAACCGTTCCCTTTTCCATGTCCTAAGCCCACCAAACTTCAAAACATAGTGTCCTCACTCACATACCTGTTCTAAGTGATGTCCTCATCAAATCCACGATATCGAGACACCTTCCGTTCAGCTCCGAAGATCGAGACACAAGATCAACCAAAAATTACAACTTGATCAACAAGTTTTGACATCGAAATTTGTCAATTACAATATTATATCTCACATAAATGCATTTGAACATTCAAACTTTTCAAAAATGGCCAACTCAAAATTTTATGAAGTTTTGGTTGCCTGATGGGTTCTATAGTAACCCTTGTGGAAAGGTGTGAGTGGGCGGGTGTGAAGACAGACACTGGGCTGAGCTACCACACTGATAGGGTATAGGGTGCTCAATCCCACATTGCTTGGATGGGGAAAAGGGGATGTGCTTACATGTAGTATGTTCTCTTCAAATGGTATGAGGCTTTTTGGGGTAAAACCCAAGAGCAAAACTGTGCGGGCTTGGGCCCAAAGCGGACAATATCATACCATGTGTTGGAGTGGGGTATTATAGTTGGTATCAGAGCCTAAACCCAACTGAAAGTGTGTCGACGAGGACGTCGGGCCTCATAGGGGGTGGATTGTAGTAACCCTTGTGGACGGGTGTGAGTGGGCGGGTGTGAAGACAGACACTGGGTTGAGCTACCACACTTGGGATGTGCTTATATGTAGTATGTTTTCTTTAAATGGTATGAGGCCTTTTGGGGTAAAACCCAAGAGCAAAACTGTGTGGGCTTGGGCCCAAAGCGGATAATATCATACCATGTGTTGGAGCGAGGTATTACAGGTTCCATCAACCGGCTGACAGAACATGGCATTCATTCCAATAAGGTTGCAAAAATAAGGCAAGTTGAAATATTGTTTTAACCTACCTTCACCCAGTCAAAACAACATTATCAGCCGGCTAATGACACCTATCAAACAGTTGGTAACACTACAAGAAAATAGGTTTTTTACAGAGGCAAAAAAGGACTTTTACGACTATTTTGGCCCGTCGTGGTATCCGGTGTCGTAGAAGCTTAAGGACTTTCTACCTTGGGTTTAGCCTGTGGTAAAAACTTAATTTCTACCACGGCTTAGCCCATGGTAGAAAGTACTATTTTTAACCACGGGCCCAGCCCATGTTAGAAAGTTTTCTTACTACCATGGTCTCAGCCCGTTGTAAAAAGTAGACTTTCTACCACCGGCTAAGCCCGTGGTAAAAAGTGTCTTTTTTAATATAAAAAAAAATTTGTATGCTTTACATATACATTGTTCCCAACACAAAAATCTCTCCAACTACAACCAACATTACTTATCTCCTACTCCACCTATAAATAACCAAACTCCACCCAAAGTCATATATATCCATAGCAAGCCTTATACAAACAATATGATGCTAAATGAAAAAGAATTCAAGGTACAAAAGAAGGTTGATAAATTTTCATCTAAATTGATTCCACCAATCACAAACAAATAAATCTCAAACTGCTTTTATATTCATTAAAATATTCAAAGTATTAAGTTTACATCATAGTTCAATAAAAAAAAAACTTATTATAAATAATAGTTATAATAACTTTATTGTTTAAAATTTTTTACATAACAAAATGTTATTATAAATAAATAAATATATATATATATATATAATAGAAAATCATTATAGGAGTTTTATAGCTATATATATATATATATATATATATATATATATATATATATATATTCAACGGTTTCAGTTCCTGTTCCAAGGCTTGGAACCGAAATCATAGTGAACGGTTCCTAAAATTTAGAGCCGGAACCGGAACCGTAATGAACGTTTCAGTTCGGTCCAATTTGTATGGACTGAGAAGAGGGATTTGGAGGGCATACTCTTTCTCTTGAACTTCTTATGCTACTACTTTCTTTTTCATTTTTTTTTATTTCTATTTTTCTTTCAACACTGAAAATGAATGAATGATATGAGTACAAAATACCATTCTTGTTTCTTTGATAAGGAGATGGTTGAGACTTCTTTGTTTTTTTTTAATCAAATAAGATTTTTTTTTTTTTTTTAGCATGGGTGTCCCTAAGTAACTATCTCTTTAATTCTGTCCAAACTTGATAATTCTAATATTTTTATCGTCATATCAAACAATAGCCTTTTATAATTTTTTTTTCTTTTCATTTTCTCACTTTTAGTTTTAATTTTTAATTAAAATAATATAATCACCATTTTAGATAAAAAAGAAAAAAAAGTTTTTTTTTTAATAAACATAAACAATAAACATCATTTTGGTGTTTAGGACTTGAAGGCTTATGAACAGTGTAGTTTTAAAAACGTTTTGACAATTTATAAACAAAACAAAAATTATCGAACATGTTTATCATAAAAATTTGTTTTTATAAACAATAAACACTAAACATAAACGGTTACCAAACAGGCCCTAAGTTTAATCCAAAAGCAATACTTACATGCCCGAACACTTATTAAGTAAATACCCTATTGGTATGAGGCAATCCTAACATGTCTACATCCGTACCTTACAAATACCTTACTAGGTATTAGGCAATCCTAACATGCCCCCCTTATATACATATTAAATACCTTATTAGGTATTTGGCAAATCTCACATGCCTCCCTTATATATATATATTAAATACCTTATTAGGTATTTGGCAATCCTCACATGCCTCCCATATTCCTTTAAATAATAAAAAAATGCTTTAAAGCATGCTTGTTAATATATTGAAACAACACTAACCACATGGAAGCAAAAAAAATATAATAAGAACAAGCAAATCAAAACAATTCATTGTACTAACATACTACATCAAACATTTATCCTCATACATATATGACTATAAAGAGAAGAAACAATGAATACAATAATTAAATAACAAACAACTATAACATGTTAAAGCATAAAAAGCTCACTATGCTAATTATGCCACGAGAGTAATTAAATTGAGCTCTAATATATGATCCCATATATATTCTGCCCTAAAAATTTTATTTAAATTTTTCAAAAAATTTCTGGAATTTATAGGTAATTTAAAAATATTTTTCCTAAGTTTTACAATTTAAAATGATTTAAAAATTAAAAAAATACTTTTATTTTCTAGACTGGCCCAGAGGTTGGGCTCAGCGAGTGGGACTAGACTGCCCCTTTTTTGGTCCTCGCCAACCGCCGAAGCAGGGCTCGCGTACCCCCACACCCCGGTGTCCCAGCGCACCCCGGCCACGTTTCGGCTCATTTTTCGGCCACGGGACAACTCCAAACCTACACCATTTTGATCCTTATGATCTAAGCTTCCTATTAGCATAAAAATCTCCTCCATCCATGTTCTAAATCAAAAACCTCCAAATTTCAAATTCTAGGGTTCTTCATCCAAAATCTTTAAATTCAACCAAATTCCTCAACAATTACATCCCAATTATCAAGGGTTATTCACAGAGGACAAACGAACTCTTTGTTCGGATTACATTCCAACAAACACAACTTTAGATGTTCATATATGAATTTGCATGCTTGTATACATAAACATACATGCATAAATATGTGTGTGTGTGTATATATATATACACCAATATATCCTTACAACAGCCCTCCATACTAATTTATAGATGTGTTTACACAAAATTCCATACCATTATACACGTTCATACAGAAATTCATATATATATATATATATGTGTGTGTGTGTGTGTGTGTGTGTGTGTGTGTGTGTGTGTACACAATCAATCAAGTAACACAAACATTAATCTATGTTTATAAGCCCAAAGGGAAAGTGTAAAATAAAACTTGCCTTTCGATTTGCACACGAACTCATTCCTTCTCTCCCTCCTCTCTACCATCTACAGTTCTCTCCCTCTCTGCGCGTGAAAATGACCGAAACCCTAAACCCTTTTTCTCTTTATTTTTTTTTACTAAAAGAATTAAAGGGAAAAAAATACTAATTATAAATAGATTTAACCCACACCTATATATATATAGCCCAACACCTAAATACTTATAAAATAACCCGCATAATAATGATCTAGCCCAACTCAGCCAAAACCCATAATCCAACCCCAAGCTCTCCCTAGCTCAATCTTAAAAAATAGATATTAATAAAAATAAAAGAACACAAGTATGGTCCAACCTAAAAAAAATAAAATAAAATAAAACAACCTAAGGCCTTTAGCATTTAAGACACTCAATAAACAATTTAGCATTTAAACACTCAATAAACAATTATAACAAATAAAGCAATTTAAACAATTAGAACAATTAACATTTAAAACACTAAAAAAAACCATTTAAATAAATAAAAACCCAAATTAATTAACCTCAAAATTACAAGGTATTACATTAAAAAGGTAGATTTTCCTTCGCTTCACTAGTGTAAAATTTTAAGCATTTTATTAATCCAATTTAATGAAAAATATAAGATCAAAGATTATCACTTTTAAGAAATACAAACCCAAGCATAGATTAATTATAATACTTTCTAACTACCACATATACATGATATAGATGGTGAAAGAACTATAAAATAATTAATCACAAAAAGCGAAAATCATAAGCATTTAAATCATACACATGGGAATCAATTAATGAACAAAATAACTTTGAATTTATTAATGGATGTTTTCTCCTCAACCTTAGTCGAGGAGTTTAGTTACACATGGTAGAAGAAGATAACAAATAAATAAAAGACATAATGAAATAAAATAAATAAATAAAACCCAGATTGTCTTTGTCTTCTCTATCTTAAACTCTACTCTTTTTCTCCCCCCTTAACCCTGCTCATCTCTTTCTCTTATATAGAGGTCTTCTAGGGTGTTCTCCAAGTAAAAGAAAATAGGAAAGTGTTCGAGGAGAAAATCTGCCAGAATATTTTTTTTTGAATTGAAATCCATTTTGACCTTGAATTAGTGTGATTCACAAAATTTCTATGAAATACAAATATCTTGGGCTTCAAGTTAGTTTTTTACAGCCGCTAATTTTGTTCAATTCTGATATCCGAGTTAAGAGATATGGTCAAATTATCATAACTGGTGTAATATTAGCGCAGAATATTCTGTCTACTTTAACAAGTGATTTTTACCCCCCCCCCCCCCCTTAAATTCAGAACTAGGGTTTCTTTGTGAAATACAAATCTGTTCCCCTATGAATAATTTTTTCAAAAATTCTGGGTTTGCATTAATCCAATAGTCGAGTAGAAAGTTATGACCCAAATAATAAAGCTGCACAAAGAAGTCTTGGACTTTATATTTGTTGAATTTGGGCCTTTTCCACAAACATCACCATAAACCTAAAAAGACACAAAACCATATTTATTAAATAAAATAATATAAAATAAATTACTAAAAAATATAATTTTAGAGGTTTATTGTGTAAGAATTATGCACTTATCAAATATCCTCATTAGTGGAGTTTACATACAATAATAGCTATCAAGCTAGTATTGAGAAGTCTCTATTCGAGGCTTTGTAAGGTAGACCTTGCAGGTCACCGGTTTGTTGGACAGACGTTGGGAAGACAGTGGCTTTGGGGCCAAATATAGTCCGAGAGACTATAGAAAGATAAAGATTATAAGGCAGCAGTTGTTTAAGGCTCAAAGTCGTCAGAAAGGCTATGCCGACAAGAGGCAGAGGCCTTTGGCATTTGAGGTGGGGGACCATGTATTTTTAAAGGTCTCGCCCCAACTCGGGTTGATGAGGATTGGGCGTAGCGGGAAGCTAGCGCCACGATTTATCAGTCTATTCGAGATATTGAATCATATAGGTGAGGTACCATATCGTTTGGCATTGCCACCGCAAATGTCAAGTGTGCACAATACTTTTCACATTTTGATGTTGAGAAAGTATGAGATGGATCCTTCACATGTGTTAAATTGGGCAAATCTTGAGGTGGAGGAGGACGTGTCTTATGAGGAGAGACCGATACAGGTTTTAGATGCTAGAGAACAAGTACTTCAGGGCAAAATATTCCTTTGGTTAAAGTCCTTTGGAAGTATCACGGAGTCAAGGAGGCTACGTGGGAGTGGGACCAAGAAGTCTGCTCAAAGTATCCTAAGTTGTTTCCTACTTGAGGTATGTTTCTAATTTCAAGGATGAAATTCCTTGAAGGTAGGGAGGTTGTAGAGACCGTGACCAATTTTGGTCAGTTTGTATTTTATGCATCGTAATTGCTATAAATGCATTTTGAATTATGTTAAACATGTTCTAAGTGTGGGAAACATGTTTGGGAAGTTTTATAGAGGTTTTGGGAAGTTTTAGGAGGTATCTTAGTGGTTTGGGATAAGAGATGGATGTCTAGAATGGAGGTGTGGGAGGAAGATTTTCCATTTCTTATTGTTTAAATTAGAAGAGGATGGAGCAGAGTGGATGTTCTCTGGAGTCTATGGTCTGGTGGAGGATGCCGAGAAGGGTGTTTTGTGGGAGGAGTTGTCAGATGTTCGCAGGTGATGTGGGGTTCTGTGGTGTGTGGGGGGAGACTTAAATGTTGTTCGATCCCCGGATAAGAGGTCTTCGGGTGGGAGATGGATGGCTACCATGTCTTCTTTCTCGGATTTTATTGACTTTGAGGGGTTGATTGACTTACCCCTTGAAGGAACTAGATTTACTTAGTCTAGTGGTAGAGAAATTTTGACCCTCTCTCGATTGGATTGGTTTCTGATCTCGGGGGATTGGGAAGAGAGGTTCCCAGATGTAACTCAGGTGGTGATGGCAAGACTAACATCAGACTATGTCCCATTGTTACTGAACTGTGGGGGTTTGAGAAAGAGTAAAACACCATTTAAGTTTGAGAATATGTCGCTCAAGGCAAAAGGATTCAAGGAGATGGTGAAATACTGGTGGCTTAGCTATGAGATTCGAGGCAATCCCAATTTTGTGCTTATGGAGAAACTTCATAGATTGAAAGAAGACCTAAAGAAGTGGAATAAGGAGTCATTTGGCAATCTTGAATAGAGGAATAATAGAATTATGGGAGCTTTAGCTAAATTAGATAGGAAGAAAAACATGGAGGGTTTGGGGGAGGAGGAAATTTTGAGAAGGGAGGAGCACAGGGCAGAAATTGAGGAGATTGCTGTTATGGAAAAGACTTCGTGGAGATAGAAATTCTGGGCTTTATGGTTAAAAGAGGGGGATCAAAATACGAGATTCTTTCACAGGATGGCCAATGCTCATAGGAGGGGCAACCACATTAGGAAGATTAAAATTAATGGGAATGTGCAAAACAAAGAGGAAGAGGTGGTGAAAGGTGTGACTTCTTTCTATCAGTAGCTGTATAGAAAGACCGTGGATTGGAGACCCCTTCTAGGGGGCTTGGAGTTTGATATGATTTCTGAGGAAGATAAGAACCGTTTGGAGAGGCCTTTTGAGGAGGAGGAGGTAAGTTTTGCTCTTCAGTGTTGCAAAGGGGATAAAGCTCCGGGTCCAGATGGGTTTTCTATGGCGTTCCTTCATCATAACTGGGAGGTGGTGAAAGGGACGCGTTGGAAACTTTCCATGCTAATGGAAAGTTTGAGAAATCTTTGAATGCAACTTTCATTACTTTGATTTTAAAGAAGGGAGGAGTTGATGACATTCGTGATCTTAGACCCATTAGCTTGGTGGGAAGTATTTACAAGATCATTGTCAAAATCCTAGCACTAAGACTGAAGGAAGTGTTGGACGGAATCATCCCAGAATCACAAAGTGCCTTTGGTGGAGGGCGTCAGATTCTAGACTCAGTCTTGGTGGCTAGTGAGTGTGTGGATGCCCGTTCTTGTACTGGTAAGTCGGGGGTAATTTTTAAACTCGATGTGGAGAAAGCATATGATCATGTGAATTGGGATTTCTTGACCTATCTTCTTGAGAGGATGGGGTTCGGGGAGAGATGGAGGGGTTGGATCAAATTTTGTATCACCATGGTGAGATTTTTGGTTCTAATCAATGGTGTTCCTTCTGGTTCTTTTGGGAGTTTGAGAGGTTTGAGACAGGGGGATCCATTATCCCCTTCGCTGTTTATCATTGTGATGGAGGCCTTAAATAGACTTATGAGAATAGCTTATGATTTGGGTTACTACAGAGGCTTCAAAGTGGGGAGGAATCCAGCTCCCCAAATAGATGTGTCTCATTTGCTTTTTTACAGATGATACCATTGTGTTCTGTGATGCTGAGATGAGTCAGTTGAGGCACCTGAGAGGGACACTGCTTTATTTCCAGGCAGTTTCGGGCCTAAAGGTGAATTTTGGGAAGAGTGAGATTGCCCCTGTGGAGGAGATTAAGCATTTGGCAAATGTTTTGGGATGTAGGGTAAGTTCTTTTCCTATGACTTACTTGGGGGTCTGCCGTTAGGGGTACATGCACGGAGAACAACTCTTTGGGATCCTGTGGTGCAACGTTTCGAAAGGTGGTTAGCCGGGTGGAAGAAACAGTACCTTTCAAAAAGGGGTAGATTGACGCTAATTAAGAGCACGCTTTCGAGTCTTCCTACCTGATTCATGTCCCTATTTCCATTGCCGACTGCTGTGTTAAGGAGATTGGATAGATTGTTGGGGAATTTTCTATGGGGTGGCATGGGGGAGGAGCCTAAGTACTATTTAGTAAGTTGGAAGCAGATTTGTCGTCCTTTCCAGAAGGGAGGGTTAGTGGTGCGAAAACTGAATGTCTTCAATAAAGCTCTCTTAAGGAAGTGGTTGTGGCAGTTCGGGATGGAGAGAGACAGATTATGGAGGGGGGTTATATGTCTCAAATATGGAGAGGATAGGGGGGATGGTTAACTAGTAAGCTTCTGGAAAGATCAGTGGTGTGGTGACAGACCACTGGAGAACTTATACCTGAGACTTGTTAGTATTGCACGGGATAGACATGTAATGGTCGCTCAGTGCTATCACCTTGATGGCGGACGATTGATTTGGGACATTCAGTTTGAGAGACATCTGTATGATTAGGAGATTGAGGAGATGACGAAGTTCTTGGCCTTTCTTTACGGACAGGTTTGCCCTGGGGAGGGGTGCGATGAGCTGGTTTGGACGGCCTCGAATCATGGGCATTTTGATGTATGAATTTTTTACCGGAGTTTGATGGAATCTCAAGGGTCTTTCGTTCCTTGGAAAGGTATTTAGCAATTTAGAGCTCCTTTGAAGGTGACTTTCTTTGTGTGGGTTGTGCCCATGGAGAATATACTGACCGTTGATAATCTAAGAAAGAGAGGTCACATTTTGGCGAATTGGTGTTGTATGTGTAAAAGGGCAAAGGAATCTGTTGACCATCTTCTTCTTCATTGTCCTAGAGCTAGGGAAGGATGAGATCTGCTTTGTGATATTTTTGGTGTGCAATGGGCTATGCCTAAGTCGATGGCGAGCTGCATTTTAGCATGGCATGGTCTTCGGGTACGGCATAATATTAGACATTCATAGAGGTTTGCTCTTCATTGCTTATGGTGGGCTCTATGGAATGAGAGGAACAAGAGATCCTTTGAAGATAAAGAGCAGCCTTGGGGAGTCATTAGATTCTCTGTTCTTAGTTCCCTCTTCTTTTGGTCAGAGGGCTCTTATTGTTTATCTTCGAGAGTCCCTGATGTCTTTTGTAGATAATCTAAGGTCTTGATGTAAAAATCTGTCTTTTGTGTTGTTTCTTGGGATGCGTCCCCCTTTTGGGAGCTCTTCAATGATATTTTTACTTATAAAAAAAAATAAACCTCATTTATTATATAAAAACCGTGTTTCAAATCATTCACTCCTACCAAAATTCTTTGATTAATAAACTCCTAAAAGTTCTATATATGCTAATAGGCTCCTAAACTTTATCAATTATCATATTTCACCACTCAACTAACCGGCCCTTTCTACTAAAAAAAAAAGAGAAAAATAAGTTAAAAATATCACTCAAGAATTCATTTAGTCCATTCGATAATAGTGATTGAAAGGAAAGTTTAGCATGGTGACCGTGACTACTAGCTTTGTATGCATAATTATTGAAACCATTTTAAAATATTTTAAAAAAAGGGTATTAGAGGGAAACATGACAATGCAAGAAGAGGTCTCATCGAAAATTCATTTAAAAAATTATTTTTAGAGAACTAGTTTTTTATAATTATCAGAAAACTAAGCCAAACTCTTAATAATGGGGCCTAAAAACAATTTCAAATTCCGGTTTGGGCTTTGTCTTGTTGGGGGTCTTAATGGGGCCTCTTTTTTGTTTTGTTATAATTTACACATATATTTGTTTCTTCATCACAATTCATGTTTGCATTTATGATTGACCGTCTTTCTGTCCTGTGCAAACAAATACTTTGCTAGATATCTTCATATATATCATTCATCTTGACTATTGTTGGACTGTTTCAGGTTGTTGCAGCCTATTCCTTTAATCAATCAACAAAGGAGGCTGCCATGAATATTTTAGGTAGAATGGATTCTGAAATTTCAGAGTCCTTGATGGATATTGAGGACAAAAGCATTCAAGCCAATTCTGAGGATGGAAAGCAAGTGGGTTCTCATAATTTGGAAGGCGTGTGGCATATGCTTTACAGTGATTGCCTCTCTGCCCTTGAAATTTGTGTGGAAGGGGACCTTAAACATTTTCATAAGGCCAGATATATGCTTGCTCTAGGGCTGTACAGAAGAGGTCAGAGCAAAGATCTGGAGATATTAAAGGATGAACTTTCCTTTTGCTTTAAGTTAGCTCGCTCTTCCTTCACAATTAATATGTGGGAGATTGAAAACATGGTCAAAAAAGGAAGGTACAAACCTTTTTTTCCCCTCAAACTATTTATGTGGGTGTTTTTGGCAATTAAAAATAAATGAATATAAATTTATTTTGGTTTGATGGAATAGTTAAGTTATTATGACTGTGTTTATGCACCACAAACATATGGAAGTAATTTATTCTGTTTATATGACGTATTTAGAAAGGAAAACTGTGCAGTCACCATCACGGGAAAGAAAATTAAGTACATCATTCTTGAAAACTAGAAATATTTTATTCGTGCACAAATAAACTCATTTCAAATGCTTTAAAATCATCTAAAACTGATGCAATTAATGATGTCTTAGAAAGGGTCTTGAATCTTGTTTTTTGAGTACAAAGTAGTAATTAAGCTTTGGACTTGCTAAGTTATTAGTTAGATAATTGATTAGGTGTGACTAATGCTGAATGAGGATTCTAAAGCTTGTCTAGGGAAGATTAGAGGTCATTATTGGCTGTATCACAGAAGTGATAGTCTTTTTAATTACTGTAACCAGTCTTAATCAATGTAATTTTGTTTAGAAGGCTCCAACGGTGATTGGGGTGATTCTAGTATACCTTACTGCTGTAAGAGAACTATTTTTTTATTTCTCTTTGGTGCATAAACTCATTCTCAATGGTATGCAAAAGTAAAAATAAACAAAGTTGCTTAATAACAAAGGTTCTTAATAACATTTCCTTGTATATTTCTTTGTGATTTTCTATAATTAGCTCCTTAAATATAATGTAATAGGCAACCAGCTTATTTTTCGTTCTCCGGATTACAGGCGTAAAACAAAACACCATGTCTTTCTGGGAACTGAAAAGTTCTTGAGGTTAACTTAGCCTAGAGTTCTCGTAAATTCATCACTTATTCGGAAGTACATTCTGCTCTACTTGAAACTGTTGGAGGAGACAGGAGACATCTGCACCCTTGACCGAGCTTACATCTCTATTAGGGCGGATAAGAGGGTACAAACTTGTCAATCCTTTTGAAAATTTGATCACTCTAATTTTTATTGCAAGTTCTATTAATAACGTTGCCAGGCAAAATACGTCTAAGGCCTTTTTCTTTCGGAAAGTGTATTCATTGTACTCATTGCTCTTTGGAGCAGAAGAAAATCAATATGTAGTTCTAAAAAACTTCTATAATCAGCCAAATAAAGAAAGATGGCTTTCTTTAGAGTTCATTTATTACTTTAGCAAATCATTTCTAACAGAGAATTGGTGTTTCAGTGGACTTTTTGTCAACCAAGCAGATTTTATTTTAATGGAGTTACTTTAACTTCTCTACATTGGGAGTTAAAAGGATAAAACTTTATTGGAAGGTATTTTTAAAAAGAAAACTTTGAATATATTTAATAATTCATTAAAAAAATTAGAGAGAGAATATGATTATATCTATTTGAACCTGAAATCTATGCAAATTATTCAATATATCACAAGTATATCTGTATCACGAATCATTCCTGGGTTGCTTGTAAAATTTTCTTCATTAATATTACTCTTAATGCTAACATGTGTCTTCTTCTCCCCTTAAGTTGCATCGTCCCATCCCACTTCAGCATAGCATGTCAATTGAGTCAAGCTACTTGGCTCAGCTTGAGCTCAACTTTTCAAGAGCTCATTCACTAGCTCGGCCGAGCTGAACTTGAGAGTAAATCCTTAGTTTGTCACTGCAACAAGCCGATCTCAATTAACAGGTGCACTTGACTCGATGGGCTTGAGTGCTCAACAAGTATGGGTTGCTTGATAGTTGCATCCATATTCATGGCATCGTTTATAGCTTAAATTGTGCCATATTTCATGTCATTTGAATAACGACCATAATTATTTTGTTACAGTGTAGAATGTGACAGTGATATCTGGTATTGTTGGGCTCTTGACTTTTCAATTTCTTTGTTATATTTCGTTTTATATTTCAAATTATAAACTGTGAAGATGCTTAACCTATTATATCTTGCCAAGAAAACTGGAAATTGTGGTAAGACGTGTAATTGCCAATAAATGGAGCCAAACTGAGTTGAACGTCTCGCATAAGAATTAATCTGACTTTGATCTTGGACACCAAAAGTTTAGCCAATGGAGTTCTTTGATGCCCATAACTCACAATCATTTTTTTATCCTTTGTGTTATCTTGAACTGGTATTTTTTAGCCGAGTTTGCTTGTGTTGGTTTAGTTCTGTCTTCCCTATACTATACTGCTTGATTAAACTCCCAACTTCTGGATTATTCCTAGTATTTGGTCATTCTATTTATTGTTCTGAATTGATCACGGAGCTGATTCACATGAATGTAATACACTCTTGAGGTTGTTTACAGGTTTGAAGTCTAATTGTTTAAGTGCCCACTCACAAGTAGTAATTGTGTGGTTCTACAAGCCTTTTGATTTTTTACTTCTTTGTTGCAGATATCTTTTCCAATATATATATATTCAGTTGTTAGAGAGAAATGTCAAGCTGGAAACACTTGAAGCAATAATGAGAAGACACGGAAGCGTTTCAAGAATCCAAAATCATCAAATAGTAATAGTGCTAAAATTCATAAGCATGCATGTTTCGGTTGCTCTGTGTCGATCTCTTGTAATTAACTTCGCCTTAATTACTCCATTACATTACATTCTGGACTTTCAAATGAGGTCCAAGTCCATAATCTGTTAGATAGTGAAACAGAAAACAGCCAGGTGCTCTGCGTTGATCTGCAAACAAGTGAATTGTGGAATTCATCAGTGGAGGATCTAACCTATCAAAAAACTCTTTGAAACAAAATGGAACCCTTTGTTGTCTAAGATCAAGAATACCATAATCAAGAAATCTTCAGAGGAAGATTTGGAGACTGCCAACTCACTGCCCAGATGTTCTTACAACTTCTATCGGGAGACCTCTTGCTCAATGCTCCCATCAGGTGTCAACCTCTATACGGTGCCATCTCTGTTAGTAACAGAAGCACCTAATTTTCAGCCGGGTACCGATGGGGTATACATGCTTGATCTTAGTATTCCACGGAAGCTTCTCTTGTGGGCCTACACATTATTGCATGGGCATTGCACAAACATCTCAGTCGCTGTAAAGTATTGTGAAGAAAATGCAAATCAGGTATTTGATCTGACTTGTCTTTTGTAGAGGTATTAGGTTGGGATGCATTGTGCAAATAATTGTACAAGGAAATAAGTGGTGTTACATTCTTTAAGGAACAGAGTTAGTTAATTTCCTTCCGAAAGTGTTAGTAAAGCTATCTGTTTATTCTTTTTTACCACTAAAACTTCAAAAAGTATGATTTTTTCTTTGCAATTGAAGCCAATTAAGGGGTAATTGACACTGAAGTATATCTTCAGTATTCAGTTTCACTAGGTAGGTTGCTAGGTATGTATATTAGGTTGATGGCTTTGGCTGTTTCTATGACATTGAACAAATATTTGGTTGAAATGTGGAAGCAGCCGAATCAACTTTTGCGAGGGTGCTTTTCTGATATGTGAACATTATCAAAACATAATTGCTACAAGTGATAAAAAAAAATAATGCTCATTTCTGAGTTGCGGAACTAATGCATGATGGTTTCTGGTTCTGTGTTGCAGTTGAAGATGAAAAAAGGAACTGGAAGTTCAACCACACCCACAAATACAAAGCGCTCCCACTGCTACTGCTACTGCTACTCATACAGGTCTTTCTTGCCACAATTCTGACTTTGTTTTCTTTCTATTTGACTCTCCTCCCCACAAGAGCCCCTCTTTCATATCACAAGCAAGTGTTGACTTGGACTGACAGTTGCATTTAGAAAGAAAAAAAAATTGGTGTTGTGCCAGTGTGTTACTTTACTTTTTCTCCCGTGCTAACTCTTTGATATCTGAAACAGAGTATTGCCAGATCCCTTTGTCTAACCTGGTTTTATAGAAAATTCCTGGGTCCTTGGTCATGGAAGCAACCAACTTATTTTATTTTTTCATTCAGCCCTTAGTCGTGGAAGCAACCATTTTATTATTTTTAATTTCCTTTGGCCTTCTACATATTATTTGTCACTCTCAGCTACTGAAGATTGTTCAAAATGCTTGTAGTTGGCGGCAAAGAAGGAGTGAGTAAATGCAGTGACGCAAAGGCTCCTCCAACCACCAATGTGGCATCTGCTGCTTCGCCTAAAAGTGAGAGTGCACACACTATGGCATCTGCTGCATTGCCTAGAAGTTATAGTTCACACATTATGGCATCCACTTCTTTGATTGAAAGTAAGGGTGCACGGACTTTGGCATCTGCTTCTTTTCCTGAAGTCAGGAGCACGCATGGCCGAAGCATTACCTTTTCCAGTGAGAGCCAAAGGATTTTATCAGCCACTCCGCATCTGCTTCATTGTAATAGCACTGTTGCAGAACGGAGCAATATGGACGTGAAAGACGGGGCAGATCCTAATGAAGGTTGACTTCTTCATTGTTCTGTCAAATTTTCTTTTAACCAATTACCAGCAAAATTGCCCCATACAGGCACTTGCTTCTGTAATGTAAAAAAAATGTACTTGTATCTGTTAGTGGGAATGGCTTCTTTGAAACCAGAGAGCCTACAGTTATATAGTTTTTGTTCATATAGCTGAAATTTTAGAATCATTACAGTTTTCATATTTACATGTTACAAGAGCATTTATAGTCGGTAGTTGGTGAGACATCTTTGTGTTGGGACCGACTAGTTATTTCAAATCAAAATTTGAAAGCTTGGCTTGAACTTATTTATTGAATAGATGAACTGAGTTTGAGCTCATTTTTTACTGAATAAAACAATTGAGATCGGTTTCTTAGGATAGTGAACAAACTAATTTAAATCCCAACTGAAAACTATTCCATAGCTGAGGTCCAAAAAGTTCATTTAAATCATTAGCAAACAGCCCTTCAGCCTTGCATGATATGATCTTTAGTTAGCGGTTGGATTATAAAAGAATCCTAAAACAAACAAAAATTACAATTCCTTTCCGATGAAAACCAAAAACAGGTAACTCCTCACCAACAAGAAAAACTTGGTTGCTTCCTTTGCACCATGGATCAGAATAATCACAGTCCTACGTGTGTAGTACACATGTTGAGACCTATCACTACATCTAGGGCTGTGATTATCCAGTGCATGGTACAATGGGTGCAACCAAAATTTTTTCCTCTCCAACAGCTACCGCAAGGCTTTTATGGCAATTACAACTTTAGATCTCTCTCATCCAGCTTGAACACGTTAAAGGCTTTTGTAAACATCTGCTTAGTTGGCTTAGTTCACATACTATCCTGTTCTAGACATAATGACGGCTTTTACTTTCTTAAATTCTAGTCTTTTTTTCTCTACCTCTCACAAAAGAAAAAAATATGTTGCTTTGGGAGCACCGAATTGGAAAAAATTTAGTTCAAATGATTCGGTGCTCCTGAACAGTGAGTTTCATAATGTTAGTTGGAGGATATAAGACCAATGAACTAGGTCCTAAGCGATCTAAGTTATCACAATGGAGTTCGAAATTTAAGCACAAAAGTGATTTCGACACTGTCACTGTCTGATTTGAGTGGGTGACAAAAAGTTTGATCCTAATTAAAATGGTTAAAACTTGAAATCAAGTAATAATACTAATGTGGACTTTCTGACAGGCCGACACCGACTATGAGATAGAAAGGGGAGTTTAGATTTTCTTTTTTCACATACTTTGATCTTCTCCGGCGTTAAAGAAGGTCTGGTACTATCATTAAGTGATAAGAGTGCACCATCACAAGTAGATTTCACTTGATATTCTAATCTCCACCTAGAGAGCATCCTTACTCTTTCCTCCATATGCACTTGCTCCAGTATTACAAAACATTGAATAAGTGGGGTCAGGTCAAATTCTAATTCTGATATAATAGCCTAATGGGCCATGATACAGATAAGGCCTAGTCGAAAACACAAATTTTGAACCATTTCAAGTAGGGGTGCACAAAAATCCTTCCAAATCGTAAATCTAAATCGGACTAGACATTTTGGTTCGATTTTTTTGCGGTCCGATTTGGACACGGTTCCAATATTATGAAACCGTTAATTCACGGTCCAGTACCAGTTTCAAGTCCCCATCGTCCGGACCAGATAGGACCGATATATATACAATACTAACTTATTAGAACTTCTTTTATCCCTGCCCAATCTTTTATACTTTTTTATTTATATATAATATATAATATACATTATACACATTCTAATAATATACTCCCACATAGGCTAGACCCACTAACTCACTAACCCTAGGTAGGGTTGCAAACGAGCCGAGCAATTCGCAAATCGTTTGGGCTCGATTCGTTAAGAGTTTGGCTTGAGTTCATTTATTTAATAAACGAATCGAAAAGAAACATAAATATGAAGCTCGATTTGTAAACGAGCCGAGTCTGAACATCACCAGACTCGGCTCGTTTGTTCATGAACATTATACAAACAGAGCTTGATTACAGATTCATGAACAAGCTTGATTACTATATATATATATATTACATTGTACATATATATTAAATATCTTCGTAAGACTAGGCCATGCATTTTCTTTTAAACTCGTAAGTTTAGTCCAGCCCAACCCAAACAATAAAATGACTAACCATTTTTTAAATAAAATAGACAAAAGTCCAAGAGAATTAAAGCAGCCCAAAGCCCATGTTCTGAAAGCCCACCTATATAACCTTTAACCACTCTTTTACTCTCAAACCCTAGCCGCACTCCTCTCTTTACATCCCAATTAACGTCTGTCGATCTACTCTCTCTCCTTACATCCCAATGAACGTCTGCCGATCTACTCTCTCTCTCTCTCTCGTTGCGTGGGAAGAACAAGAATGGTGACGGTGGCTATGGTGAGATCAGAGTGCTAGCTTTGGCGAGATCCGAACGGTGGATTTGGCGAGATCGGTGACTTTCCAGGTAGTTCTACTTCTTATAATTTTGTATGAGATTTCTTTTGATGGATATTTAGTTTTAGACAGATCTGTGCATGTGTGTGTGTTTTGTGTGGAAAATGTGTGTATGTTTAGATATGTGTTGCTGTGCATATGTGTGTATTTTGTGTGTAATATATGTGCATCCCTATACGAGTTTCGAGCCGAGCTTGAAAAGCTCGTAAACAGGACCAAGCCGAGCTCGAACACTTGAGGTGGGAGCTCACGGCTCGGCTCGATAGCAGCCCTAACCCTAAGAACTGACATTTCACAGCTCACGCACAACGAACCAACCACGAAGTCATCGTTATATTTCTCAATTGAGGTAAGAGATAAGCGAGACCCCCAAAGCCAAGTCTCTCCCTCTCTCTTCTATAATTCTGTTTCTCCTTTTAATTCTTTTCTTTTTTCCTTTCTTTCTTTTCTTTCTCTAACTTTCGGTTTGTCACTCTTCTTTTCCTCTCTCTGGCATGCACTGTCGACCCACTTGCTTTCTTATCATCAGATAAATGAAATGCTTATCTAAACATATCTATTTAGTGCACCATTGATATAATATATATATGTAGCACCATGAATAATATATATATGTGTATATATATATATACACATTACCTACTGAGTAGTTGACAGTAGGCTTGAATTTATGGCTTGAAATAATTTGACAGTAGCATAAAATTGAGCTTGAAACAGGTTGAGAGTGCAAGCATGAATTTGAGCAGGCTGTTTTGTTTTTTTTAACCGTGGAGCCGAACCGAACCGTTTCTCCACAGTTCGGTTGGTTTGGTCCGGTTCCATTGGTTCAAACGGTTCGGTTCCAAAAAAGACTAAAATCGGACCGAACCAGACCGTGTGCACCCCTAATTTCAAGATTGCCAGTTATTTGCAATACATATAGATATCTGTGGGGCGTATATATTTATATATGTAATGTATGTATGCTTGGACCTGAAATTGCCTCTATTTTAGATTAGGAGACTTTGAAAGTAGTACAAATGCAGTGTCAATTGTTAGTCCCAACCATCAGAATGGGAAGTAGAGCTTTGTCTCTGCTCGGAGCAACGAACCATTGCGTCTTCAACTTGGGAAGAAAAAGCAGCTTTTCTAAATCGTCTATACAGAAATGGGTACGAAACTATTCAGCTCGCTTTGGTCTTGAGCCTCCTGATGTGCCTCGTTTGGCTGAAATTGCCCGCATTTCTCTCTCCCCAGATGAAGTAAAGAACCCATTTGATCCACAAAATTTCATACTTGTAACATGTGCATGACACACTCTCTCTCTCTCTCTCTATATATATATATATATTTATTTATTTCATAATTGTAACATGTGCAATACACACTCTCTCTCTATATATATATATACATATACATATATTTGTTTTTATATATCTATTTCTTTGTCCGTAGGTTGAAGAGTTTGCTCCGAAAATTCAACAAGTGGTAGACTGGTATTCACCTCTCTCTAGTGGGTTTTTGGGTGTCTGTATATATGTGTATATGCCTGTATATTTGTGAATTACATTTGATGACAGTTAGGAAATATGTTTGATTGCATCATCATACATGAAATTTTAGGGTATTTTTCATTAAGATGTAATGGATATTGTTCATTAGTGACTTGAAGCAAATTGGTTCTGATGAATTTTAGTATAATAGACTCATACGTTGTAGTTTCTTGGGTGTTTTGAGTGATGAGTTCAAGCTTCGTGATTCAACTTGGATAACTCAATTAACTAGCACATTCAGATTAAGGTAGTGGTATTGATACTTTTGAAGTTTATTGTAATTTTACTTATTAAATTGGAATTTACTTAAATATATTGGTGTCGAATGCAAAGCTTGAGTGACTTTTGCAGGGTGTGTTTATACCTAATGATATTCAGTTCAATCTAGTGGTAGATTTTCTTAACCCAATGAGAAAAGCCGAAGAGGGAATTATACAAGTGTTGAAATGTACAAGGGAAACTTTTGCAACTGTAGGAACATAGGCTTGAAATGATGATTCATAACCTATTTAGATTTCAGTGTTTACAACTTAGGAGCTCGAGTTCGCCGCCTCGTTAGATTTCAGCGTTTAGTACAATTTCTTTGAACTGCAATGCTGATTCATAACCTATTTAAGTTGTATGGAGTGGTGTTTGACTGAAAAGATACTGCACTCTACGTTGAAGCAGGGGCACTGTTGTCCCTTGAATTGGTTTATCTTGCATACTTATTTGTGGTAGGCTTGGCTTACCTTGACTTTACTCTAATTTGGCAATTATTTTGGTCTGGTGAGCTACCCAAAGCTGGATGTGAAAAGGAGGTGGATTAGTGTTAGGTAGACAGCCAGTAAAACTTATGTTAAATCTTCTTGATGAATTCTTATTTAATTGGTGAGAGGTCATATGTGGCTGATCCCATTTATATGGGATTAAGGCAAGGATGATGATGATGATGATTTGGATTGTTACATTTTCAATGCTAAAGATAGATTTCATTTCTCATGTATTGTTGGGGACTATCTTGTGATCTTCATGATGTTGATTATAAATTATCACATTTTTTGGCTTGTATTTTGCTTGATGACAGGTTTGGACAGCTTCAGGATGTTGATCTTCAAAGTATCGAGCCAGCCATCAGGGCAGGTCTGTGAAACAATTTAATGAGAACTTTCTGTAGTTGACCAGTTAATTTTTGGTTGTCTATAATTTGTGCTGGCAATTTTTGGTTGTCTATAATTTGTGCTGGCTGAATGTAACTTCCCCTCCCTCTTTGGTTATGCCATGGTATCCCGAGATCATTTGAGTTGAAATTACTTTCTATGGATGCATGCAAACATTTGCAAACAATGTGCTGATTAAGTTTGGCGAGGCATGAAATTGAGACATTTGGTTCGTTGCTTTGGCAAACCCAGCTACCCACTGAATACACATGTTTATGTTTTGTGTATTTGAACAAATTCAAGAAAGAGGCATTTCCCTTTAATTTGCTTGATTATTGATATAGAAAATAAAAAAAAGATGAAGTCGCTAGTTTCAGTTGATTATTAATGAGAAAATCAAAAGATGTAGTTCCTAGTTCTAGTTTCTAGCAAGCACGAACCATAGAGTAAAGATTTTGTTGATGGTTGTAGATAGTAGTGCAACTTCTGAAATAAAGCAGTGTATGTTATTATAATTACTGATTCTGATTTTTGTTGTTTTGGTTCAAATGGGACATTAATTCTGCATTATATGATGCATTTTATGCGTTCCATTGATTCTGTTATCCATATTTTTATTACACACATGTTTATGTCTGTTATCCATATTTTTCATGCGTGCAATAATTTTGAGCAAAAGCTCGTTGGTATATGATCCTGCTAAAGATCTTTATTAATTTTACAGATACTGAAGATAACAATTTGCGAGGTGATTTACCTGAAACATTTGAAAATATGTAGGAGGAGCTTCTACATCCCAATTTTAGATGCATAGTACCGTGGTTCAATCAATTTAAATCAATTTTGTTTTTCAATAGGGAGGGCATGATAGCTGCTGTTCCAAGCTATGAGGAGCCGTACATCAAAGTTCCCAAAGTTTTGAACAAGGAGTAATGCTGTTTTAGGTAAACTTGTTTTTCATTCGCTAAGTGTGCCCTTGGAGATCACATGAAAATAATACCTCAGACGTTCGATTTATTCACAGCTAACAGGCACTTTTCATGCGTTATTTTCTTGATTTTCAATACAAATATTTATACACACGCAACTTTTAGAATGATATCATTTTGTTGACGATTCCCTTATACATATAAACTTGTGCTTTGCATCTTGTACACCCTCTGAAATTGTAATTATTTCCTGTGCTTTCAGATGATATTTGAAAAGATACCATCCCACGTTTCAGGGTTTATTCGAGTCTTTGATGCATAACGATCAGTCTTAGTTTCAATTTTTTTCTTATTTCAATGATGAACCATTTTTTTCAAAGACCAGTAACAAGGAAAGATCAAGCTAATGTGAATTGGGAATACGGCAAAGCGACATTATTTCTGCATAATATTTGAGCAAAACAACAATTTTTCCTTTTAACTTGTTGGGTTTGTCTATTTTGACTATCACTTAGTGTAACGCCTTAACATGCTGTAGAGGACTGAAACAGACGTTTGGGAGTTTATTTATTGAATACCAAAATGGACCCTAAGAAAATTGAACTTCCTTGGGTGTTACATGGCCTCTAAATGTGCTCGTAATTTGTGTTAATAAGGTCAATTGGTAATGGTTTGTTGTTTCACTTTTTAACATAGTTGCACCCTCCACGCGAAAAAATAAATAAAATCTATAATTCCAACTAACTTTTTTTTATGCAGAAACAGAAGAGGTGACTGTACAAGTTCGATGCATACCTCAGGAATTACGGTGGAGGAGAAGTTTATTTGAGAGATTATTTTGCAAGGGTGAAAGAATCGATTCAATGCATTTCTTATGTACCTCGGATTTGAATCAGTTTTTAGATGAATCAATATTTTGATTGACTGCATGTAATGCTTCAAAATTACAGTTTGATGAGAATTATTGAACGATCCCATCTCCCTTGAACCCTATTAGATAGAACCACATATAATTCTTTTTGATTAATCAGTCATTTGGTTCAGAAAAATGATGCTGGTGTTGACATGAAAATTGTTGGATCTTTAACTGGTAGGATTCTGGAATGTCAAAAAAATGGTTTATAGATTGTTGGAAAATAAGTTCACATGTTTGTAGACTAGTTTCCAACTTGCATAAATTTAGGTGAAGGAAGTTTACCATATCCTGAGAACCATCAAATTATTTAAAGATCAAATTGTTTAAAGGTTCATCTGCAGGCACACAAGTTATCAAGTATAACAATTCTCATTACTTATCTCATTACCATATACCCATTACAAAATCAATGGTGGGCAACGTGAAAGGCCATTGAAATGTCTAAAGAGTGAAAATGGGCAAATGAAGGTCAATATCAAGGGAAACATTGATCGCATTAACCTAATATCAGGTCATGAAACATATTTCGGACCTGGCTTTAGATGCAGTCGGTCCACAAGCAAGTCAATTGTTCATCTTCTGCTTGCTATTTTGCCGAAAGAAATTAAAGTTGAGGTTTTAGCTCACAGCAGAATAGCAGATTAGATCCACATATCTGTGGTGGTCACATCCTCAAAGGAATCTGATCATGGAAAGTTAAATTAGATCAGCAGCTGTCGCAGCAGAGGGACAACTCATCAGATGACAAAATGGCTAGTTTTATCAACCGTTACATTCAAGAAAAACCCTATTTTAAGTAGACAAGAAGATAAACACACTGAGTAATAACTGTGAGATGGAGTCAGGAAAGCAATGATGAGAGAGAACAAGGAGAAAGCAAGTCATGTTTTTACAGAGAGAAAATCAGAGAGAGAGAGAGACAGGAGGTTGAGGATGATTATATCCAGCCATAGATAAGATGAAGTGGAAAGAGAAGAAAAAGAGTCAAGTTTACTGCAAAATGTACAAATGACACCACCAAAAGGAAATTGAGGATAAAGGAGAGCATGTAAAACAAAGGATTAATCAACCTGCTTGACCAAAGCAGGACAAGGATACTATGTTATTAACTGACTCCTAAAAAAAAAAAAAAGAAGATAAAAAGAGAAGAAATAGAGCCTGAGTATACTGCAACAATGCACCATATTGGAAAAACAAAAACAAGAGAATGTAAAAGCAAGGCCTGCTCAATTAGTTAGCTACCATGTTAAAATGAGAGTTGCAATATAAAAGGAAAAAGCTAACTAACCAAAATTCATGAAGCTAATGCATCTAGTTAATCATGCTGCAGTCCACCAAACAATTTTAATTGAGATTATGAAAAGATATGACTGATTCAATGCACCACCAACATATGTTCGAATCAGAATCAGTTCAATTTGCAAATACTCATGTGGAGTGACAGACCAAACATAGTTCAAAGCTAGCAATCAGAGTCAACGCATAGTATATCTTTAATTTTCCAATCCCCTAGACGACCAATTAATGGAAAGCAACCAACTTTAATATGTGCTAGAGCCAAAGGAAAAAACACATTATTTAACCATATTTCTAAGAGAGAGAGACCCAGATCTTGCAGCCATCACCAAACTCAACTAATCTTTTCGAATGTCAAATGTTCTCAACCAAAAAGTTAAGACGACATCATCAGCTTCATACGGAACATATTTAAAATCCAATCTAATTTATAATCTGATATGCTCCATACAGACAAGTAACAATGTTCCTAGAGCAAAGGATGTAAAATATATTGCATATCTAACACTGTCAATCAATTCTCATTAAAATCCAATCTAATTTAAAAACTGACTAAGTAATTATATATGTTATATTTTTCGTATGCAAAGACATGAAAAGGAATTGGAGCAATAGAATGCAATGTCAGGTCTTATATTGCAAATGTTTAATAAGTTCGTGTAGGGTTTCAATAGAGATTTGAACAGAGATTAATGAGGAACTTCTAATAAATTTCAACACAAAATCCTCATTTTCAGCCTAAACTAGAAAGTTAGAAACTGGATAGCATGTACACACACTAATACAAAAAGGATAAAAAATAATAATAAAGAACACATCAATAACCAGTCACCTTGGCTTTGGAAAAAAAGAAGATTGAAATGATAAACCACCTGTAATCAACCTATGTTTTTGAACCATGAAAGAAATCTATATAATTAACAATTATAGTGATATATCAGCCTACATGGATACTCTAAAACAGTGATAAAACCAGGCGTTGTGCTTGAATACAATCTCCTGGTCCAGATAAATTTAATAAGCCTTGTCCATTAACTCCCACATTTGCATTGGATTGTATGACAGATGATTACTGATATAGAAAAATATAAAGCAAACCATATATAACTAACTGACTCATGAGGAACATACTATAGAAATGGCAAAAATATGATTGGTAGAAACCTTGAGAACTACTAGATTGCTAGCCTCAAGCAAGGACGTCTCAACATTTGCGCACATCTCCACCGCCATCTATAAGCATTGTCAAATTCCACATCAAAAACATTTTTACAGACATTCGTAGAGCTCCATAAACCTGAAATCATTGAGCTCAGCGTCAAATATACATATTATGAAACTTACCAAAATATATATATATACATATTATAAAATAATAATAAAAAACAAAAAAAAAAAAAAAAGAGTTTGGGCGAACAAGAAGCATCAAATGTCATAGTGGATCACACCAAGCAGAAACATGATGCAGTGTCAGCATGGGAATTGCTAGAGTGGTGAAAATAAGCAAATATAAAATCGCGTCTTGTGATTACTTTTGACTTAGAGCTGTGTGCACAAAGGAACAATGATAGTGTTGCAACAGAATTTTATAAGGATTAGAAAGCAAATGAGGGAACAATTAGAAAGAGCACGACAAAGCAAGCAATCAATAGAGATTGTGATTTAACTTTGAAGTTTCCATCATAAATGCATTCTACTATAACTATATCAAATATTGAGGGGTGAAACCAGCTCAAAAATGTTTCTCATAGTTCCACTATTCTAATTATTGTTCATTAGTTAATCAGTGATTGGATTTCTTTCACTAATATACACTTGTAAATAACTATTTAATAAATAATGGCTATGGACATATGGTAGTTATTTAGGTCATCCTGTTTATTTGAATTAATAAGATTCCATTAGAAGACATATTAACATGTGGTATATTATTACAAAAAGAAGAAAAGAGAGGATTGGATGAGATTTCTCATTGAATTATCGTGAAAGCTCTACAAACAAGTTTATATACATGACAGTTAAGGTAATGATAACTAAACCACATTACAGCTGGCATCCACCTCATAACAAACAATTACCACTAAGCACACTAAACCAGCTAACAAACTTAACCAACAGCTCTAACAATCTTCTTAATACTCCCCCTCAAGATGGACTATATATGTTCACAAGTCCCAATCAGCTCATTGAGGTGAGTATGATGTAAAGCCTTAGCAAAAATATCAGCTAGTTGATTTTTAGAAGAAACATGCATAGTCTTCAAAGTCCCTGCTTGAATCTTCTCACGAAATAAGTGACAATCAATCTCTATATGTTTAGTTCGTTCATGAAAGACTGGATTCGCTGCAATGTGAAGAGCAGCTTGATTATCACAATATAATAGAGCTAGTTTGGAATGGTCCACCTTAAATTCTTTGAACAAATATAACAGCCACGTCAATTCGCAACAAGCATTGGCCATAGACCTATCTTCTGCAGAAGATCGTGAAACTATACCCTGCTTCTTGGACTTCCAAGAGATCAAAGAATCTCCAAGAAAAATGCAAAAATCGGAAATAGACCATCTTGTATTTGGACAACTTCCCCAATCTGCATCTAAAAAAGCTTTGAGTTGAACATCCTTTGCTGAAGGTAAATCAGCTTCAGCATAGGCTCTCAAACATATATCAGTTTTAGAAGGGAAAAACAATCCTTGGCCTGAGGTAGCCTTCACATACTGCAACACCCTTTGAACTGCTTTATAATGTGGTACTCTAGGCTTGCCTAAGAACTGACTAAGCCTATTTACAGCATAGGACAAGTTTGGTTTTATTATGGTAAGAGACAACAATTTTCCAATAAGCCTTCTATAAAGAGAAGCATCATTAAACTCATCACCATCATCTTGACTAAGCTTTAAATTGGGTTCCATTGGCATAAATGCAGGCTTACTCTTCAAGTCTTGAACTACCAAATTATTGTTGCTGGTAATTAAAATATCATCAACGTATACAAGTAAAGCCACAAAAATGGAACCTGTACTCTTTATGAACAAAGAATATGGTCCTTAGCTGACTATAGGAAACCTTCTTCAAGTAAAGCAGTGGAAAACTTGGCATACCACTGCCTTGATGCCTGTTTCAAGCCATATAAGGACTTGTTCAACTTGCAAACAGCACGAGGTGGTAAACCATTCTCCCCCTTAAGGCTATACCCTTGAGGTATAGTCATATAAACCTCCTCAAACAAATCCCCGTGTAAGAAGGCGTTATTCACATCAAGTTGGTGTAGAAACCAACCATGAATAGAAGCAAGAGCAAGCAATAAATTCACAATGACTAACTTAGCCACAGGAGCAAAAGTATCAAAGAAATCAACACCTTCTTGTTGAGTATACCCTTTAGCAACCAATCGAGCTTTGTGTCGTTCAATAGAACCATCCGCCTTCAGTTTCAGTTTGTAAACCCACTTACATCCAATTACATGATGACCAACAGGCAAAGAAATAACAGTCCAAGTATTGTTAAGCTCCAAAGCCTTTAATTCATCGGATATAGCTTGTTCCCACTCGGGTATCCCACAAGCTTGAGCATATGACTTAGGTTCAAAAATACTAGATGTTGACCTTAAGGTTTCAACCCAAGGTTATTTGGGTGATTTTGATGATAGCAACCTATTGTAGTGTAGATTTAATAAGTTTACTTGAGTGTGCAGTTTACAAAGTATTATATTATCTCAAGTATCTTAAAGGCATTGGACTTCAAAAGAAATTAGAAGAAGATATATGTAACCACATGATCATGGAACTCAAAGATCAATAATCAAGATCAATGGTGAAGTTGAAGTGAATCCAAGCCACATGATAAAGGAACCCAAAAGCTTAAAGATTTGAAGATCAAAAGACTTAGGTAGGCTAGTCTTGGGTGAGTGCTAGATTTAATGTAAAGTTATTTATGAAGTAACTTCTTTTGAAAGTTCATCTATTGACCTAGTAGATTTTAGGACCAATGCATATCATTCATATCATATCATGGTTCCTTGGACACTTAGAATTAGGCCATGAACTTCACTTATAACATCATGAGGCTGTTGCTATGATTGAGTTAGTTCAAGTCATCATAAGCTTTAGAAGAACTCAACTAGTAAGCCATAACTAGGACCATGTCTTTCAATCATATCATTTATGGTTCTTAGATACATTGACTTAGGCTTTGAACTCAAATAAATCACTATATAAAGTCGTGTCATGCACAGTTACTGTTTCGAGTTCTTAGTGCAGAAATTTGGCTAAGTGTTAGATTCTAGGGGCAAAAACATAAATATGAGTTTTTTAATGAATCTTGACATAAAAAGTCCCGATAATTGTATCCCATGATTTATCATGATCACATGAATTTTTTCAGCCCCAAATGACTTATTTTGGTCATTCATATTGCACGTTAAATTGTTATGTCAAAGTTGTGAAAATTCATTTTGTACTAAAACTGAAAAATCAGATTTTGATTCACTTAGAATTTGATTTTGAAACTATTTTTATTGAATCCAAATGGGGGGTACTTTGCTTAATTACATTGTATGAGAAATTTACTTAAATGTTTTCAATGTAATTAAGTGTGCAGTGTATTAATGCACTGTGCAGGAGAAACTGGTTGAGTCTGAGAATAGATTCTGACCTGGGGACTTTCGGTCGACTGATGGGACTGATAGAGGCCTTTCGGTTAATCGAATCTCTTCATCAGTCGACTGATAGAAACTGGAAATGAATTCCAGTAGGCTTTACAAAACAAGGGAGGTTTCAGCCGACCGAAGCATTGTTTCAGTCGACCGAAACAACATTTTTAGTCAACCGATGAATTCATCAGTCGACTGAAACCTAGAGATTCAAACTCCAACGACTATATTCTTCACTAAACTGCTGCCACATGTCTCAAACGGCCATATTTCTTCCAAAACATTATATTTTTGAGTGTAAGCTACATTTTGCAAGTAAGAGAGAGATAGTGCAATGTAGAGCCAAGAGTGGAGGAGAGAGCAAGAGAGGTAGAGAGAAACCTACCCATGAGCATAAACTTGAGAAACTTTTGAATGCATATTCTTGCATTCTACTTGGTAGAATATCTCTTGTAGGAATCACTATTGAGCCACATCTTTCTCATCATTTATGGTGATTCATCTTGCATATCTATAGTTGAGCTTTTCATTTGAGATCTTCAATTGTAACTCTAGGATATTGAGCTATCATTTGTGAATCTATCCATTAAGGGATACTCTTCATTGTAATCAAACTACTTATTCATCCTTTGAGAGGAAGACCAAGTGATACACTTGGCAAAGAAGCCCAAGTTATGAGCTTGACAAAGAAGTCTTGGTGAGGTGTTCATTGAGCAAGGAAGCCCAAGTCATGAGCTTGGCAAAGAAGTCTTGGTGAGGTGTTCATTGATTAAGGAAGTCCAAGTCATAAGCTTGGCAAAGAAGTCTTGGTGAGGATGTCATTGAGCAAAGAAGCTCAAGTAATTCACTTGGCAATTGTACGGTTTGCTTTCCATCATTAAGGAAGGCTCTATAGTGGAAACCTCAAGAATTTCTTTTGAGGCATGGACGTAGGCAAGAGGGGCCGAACCATGTAAAAATCATGGTGTCACTTGGTTTGCATTTCTCTATCCTTAAACTCCTTTATTTTATAGCATTTCATATGTTTAAATTCTATATGCTTTATATATCAATGCTATATTTATATGCTTCAATTTATATAAGGAGGATAGGATGAATGCTTGGAGTACATTGGTTGAGTTGTGGAATTAATTAATTGTTGATTGATTGAGTTCTTAATTTATTATCTTGTTATCAATCAATTTGCATACCATGTGTTTAATAAAATATGCTAGCAACATTTCCACACACTACAAGCATGATATATTGCACTTACACTTGTTGTATCTACTAGATCATTTAAGTGCATAATAGATAGAGCATTCTCAATCTTACTTGTTGAATACATAAGTTCATCAAGTGTTTGACAAAAGTTTATTCAACCCAATTTTTGTCAAAATATGCTAAATCGAAAAAAGTTCCATCGTTTGCTTAAAGTCCCTATTCACCCCCCCTCTAGGGACAATTCTAGGGTCACACTAGAAACTGACATCAATGCAGCCTTAAAATCACCCTTTAACTTGTCATAACAAATCACACTAAAAAGTGGATAAGGAGTAGAAGAAGGTCCAACAACTGATGTATCAACAACAAAACCACAATGAAAATCTTGTAAGTAGCTAGGCGTCTCGATGGTTCTTCTAGACCGAGTTAGACAAGCTAGATCAGAGGAAAAATTACCAAAAGGAATAGAAGAAAGAGGAGTAATAGAAGAATCAGCAAAAGGAGCAGAGACAGAAGATTGAGGAGTAGAATTAAAATCTGGAGAAGAGTCTAAAATAGGCATTGGCAAGATTGAATCAGAAAATAAGGAACCAACATCAGAAGCAGAGGCCTTGACTGCCAAAGGAAACAAAGTCTCATGAAACACAACATATCGAGAAGTAAAGGTCCTATTTGACTCCAAATCCAGTAACTTGTAAGCTTTCATCCCAAAGGGATAACCAACCAAGACACAAGACCGAGAACGAAGGGAAATTTTATCCCTCTTACTTAACAAAATGGATGCATAGCAAAGACACCCAAACGATCTAAGATGTGAATAAGAGGGAGACTTGTGATTCAACAACTCAAAAGGGGATTTATTGTGTAAATTTGGTGATGGCAATCTATTTATCAAGTGAACAGCAGTAAGAACTGTATCCCTCCAGCAAGGCAAAGAAAGTCTAGACTAAAAAAGAAGAGCTCGAGCTACATTCAGCAAATGTTGATGTTTTCGCTCAACTACTGAGTTCTGTTGTGGCCTTTCAATACACGAGTGATAGTGAATAACACCATGAGATTGATAAAACTCAGTAAGATTGAATTACTTTACATTATCAGAACGAATGCCCTTGATATTACAACAATATTGAGTCTTGGCCCTATTAAAAAAAACTGGTATAACATTCTGCACATGACCTTTTATTTTTAGAAGAGAGATCCAAGTAAAACGTGAATAATCATCCACAATGGTTAGAAAGTACTTATAACCTTCAACAGAGGCTGTATAAAAAGGACTCCAAGTATCTATATGTATGAGATCAAATGGGGAAGCCGAGAATCTATTATTTGATACAAATGGCAATCGCCTTTGTTTAGCAAGATGACATATATTACAATGAAAAGACTTGTCATTCCTAACATTGAAAATAGGAATGTTATTTGAACAACGAGTAACTATACAAGATGGATGTCCCAGCCTATAATGCCATAAGGTCTCAGTGGACAAAACAGAGGAAACATTACAATGAGGAATGAAAGGTGGACCATTCCTTGACTGAACCGATCGTGTAGATCATTCCACATATCAACAGCAGAATCAACATACATGACCCTATCAGCTATCTCTTTAGACACATCATTCAAGATCCAAGACATCACCATATTGTTGCATCAAGACCAAGAATTATACGCTTGATCATCAATTTTAGGCTTAAAAATAGAACCATTGACAAAACACATTTTATTCTTAGCTATTAGAGCCATAGTCATGGCACGAGACCAAGAATTGTAATTGCTACCTGTTAGAGGAGTAGAAACAAAGCTCAAACCAGGGTGATCTCCAATGGCTAGATAGAACGGACTATTAGAATCATCAACAAGAGAACGATTTGGATGATCTGAAGAATCGAAAGCAGCAAATTGATTCTCACTATTGACTCCAATCATTTTGCCTGTATTGATACGATTTCCTCCATTGTTGCCTCCTCGAGCAGCCCCTCCACGAGCCATGATCCAACCAAAAAATCAAAGAGAAAATCGCTAGAAGCGATGAACAAAAGAACAGAGAAACATAAAGAAATTGCGAAGCATAGCGAAGGCAATTGTGCTCTAATACCATATTACAAAAAGAAGAAAAGAGAGGATTGAATGAAATTTCTCATTGAATTATCGTGAAAGCTGTACAAACAAGTTTATATACATGACTGTTAAGGTAATGATAACTAAACCACATTACAGCTGGCATCTAGCTCATAACAAATAATTACAACTAAGCACACTAATCCAGCTAACAAACTTAACCAATAGTTGTAACAATCTTCTTAATATAAATCCAAGGTTATGAACTCAAACAAAATGAATTGGCGAAATGGGATTCATGCAGCCTTCTCCTGTTAGTTTCGAAAAGGCTTTGCACAATGGTGAAAAAAGATTCATGTAGCCATATACGATATTTTACATGTGCACCTCTCTGACCCATTAAGTAGATCAACTATACCAATAATTACCCTAATCATGTGCTTTAGCTAATTATTTTACAAAATCTATGAGAAGCATTTTTTAAGATCATTAAATCATATAAAGACTTGGCTAAGATAGAGATAGAGTGGCTAAAATTATCAAATCATGATTAAAGGAGAACCATATATCTGCATCCAGATATATCATAGATGAGTTTCTAAGTAGCGTCAGGCTAAAGATTACCATCTAGAAAAGCGATATTGTCTTGACAGGGATAATTGGCAACATATCCTCTTAAATGAGATCTTGGGCTGTAGGATTGGAGCCTTCCTGGTATTGTATTTGGGCTTTCCATCGAGATCTTCTTCGAGTATGTCATCAAAATGGGAGCCAGTGGTGGAAAGATTTGAGAAAAGGCTTGTTAGGTGGAAGAAACAATACCTCTCAAAGGGAGTTCGTCTCACTCTCATCAAAAGTGCTTTGTTGAATTTCCTAACTTACTATATTTCTCTATTCCAGATCCCCTTCTTCATGATAAAAAGTTAAGAGAGGTAGCAAAGAAATTTCTTGTGAAGAGGTATGGGAGATGAGTTTAAATATCATTTGGTGAGTTGGGAGGAGATTTGAAAGCCTCCAAGGGTGGGCGGTCTAGGCATAAGAAAATTTAGCTTGTTTAATTAAGCCTTAATGGGGAATGGTTATGGAGATATAGAGTGAAAAGATAAATTATAGAGGAGGATTATAAAGAGCAAGGTTGGGCAGGACCACGGTGGGTGTTGTTCTAAGGAGTTGACTGTTCCAGCAGGTGTTGGCCTTTGGAAGAACATTTGCCAGGGACGAAATAAACTATCTACGCTATGTTTGTTTCAAGGTGAGAAATGAAAGATACATTCATTTTTTGATGGATATTTGGTGTGGGGAGGATTGGCTTCTAGCTTGCTTATTTGTGAGAATGTTCAAGATAGCGGTGGGCAACTTGGTGGCTGGGTTTGTTACCATCTTGATAACGGGGAGCTGTCATGAGATGTTCAGTTTGAGAGGAATGTCTAGGACTGGGAAATTGAGGAAGTGCTCGTCTTTTTAGATTTTCTATACTAACAAGCCATCTAGAGGAAGGGTGATGATGGGAGGAGTTGGGTGGGCTCTAAGCATGGGAGATTCATGGCGAGATCTATCCATTGGATGCTTCAGGGTGACAAAGCAGCAATAATCCCTTGGAAAGGCAATATTCCCCTAGAAAGAGGTGTGGAAAACAAAAGCTTCCCCTTAAGGTAGTGTTCTTTGGCTAGACAACGACTTTGGAAGGGTTTTGAAATTGGATTGAGGAAGAGGCGTCATATCGTGATTAATTGGTGTTGTATGTGTAAGAGGGCAAAGAAAAAGTGAGCCACCTCTTGTTGCATTGCCCTGTTGCTGGAGATATTTGGGTTATGTTCTTTGCTATTTTTGGGGTGCAGTAGGTTATGCGGGGTTACGCAATAGATGCACTCTAGTCTTGGAGGGGATGTACAGTGGGAACCATGCTCGAGATGCATGGAGGGTAGGGACTTTCTGAATATGGTGGGGTCTGTGGTGTGAGATAAATATGTGGTCTTTTGATAGTGTAGAAGCTCTAATTTGGGTTCTAAAACACCATATGTTGAGTTATATTCTTTTTGGGTTTTAGAGAGGATATGCACATCTGTAGAGTTGTTAGTGGAGTTTTTGGATAGTATGAGGCTATAGAGATATACCCTTTTGTATAATCCTTTTAGGGTGCGCTCCCCTTTCATCCGAGTGCCATTAGAACTTACATTTGTAAATGGAGAAGACCATGACTAGTGTGTGTGTGTGTTCACATAGTAAAATTCTAAGAGAAAAACATTTATTCACATGATAGAACGCATATATAAATTTGTGAGTTCTGCACTTGGGAGAGCCCAAGTGGGGGTGGAACGAAAAATGAAAACATGATAGAATTTTATAGAGTTGTCCAATCTACCCACATAAATAAATTAAACTATATAAGAGAATCTACAAAAGGTAAACTGCATAGAAAGGTTATATAGAGAGTTCAACAAATAACAAAGCCATGAATTATACAAGGATATGCACAAAATGGTCATTACCTTAATTACAGATTCACTCATTAATAGCTCTTCTGCCAATAACTTAAATTCTGATAAAGCATAATGTGCTAACCCAAAGCTCAAAACACCATGACACGAGACTAATTTCTCCTTGGACCTGAATGATGATTAAGAGAGAAGGCTGAATTAGATACATGCAACATAAATCTCCAGGGGAAAAAAGAGGATATATCTCTACTCTAAAACAGCAAAGTGAGTGTCACCAAAGGAGACAGATTTACAAGTGGATGAGTTTTGAGAGGTGCTTCGAGGTGGCATCTAATTGGAGGCTCTTCGAGCATTAGAAGTGCATCTTCCACTGTAGAAGTAAAAAGAGGAGCTAGTAGCTGATAGACTTGTTGGTATAGACCCTTCCATCAAAGGAAAGAAGATATGGTATTTGGATATCATGCTTCAAACTAAAAGGTCATGCTCATGGAATGTGAGCATTATTTTTCCTCATACAGCTCTGTTTAATATTATATTACTTACACTCACCCAAAAAATACATACATGAGGCAAAGATAAAGAAAAAAGTAATTAAGCAAAAGGTGGAGGGTATTAATTCAGGGGAAATGCGCCCAACATGTGCAAATGAACATGCATGGCCTGACAAAGAAAAACAAGAACGTGTTCCTTGTCTTGCAAGATGTTCAAAGATATGTATCCTAAAATGTTCATATGTTATAATGTTACAGAAGCTATATTACCATATGGACATGTTATGTTATATAGGATTTTCACTTCGCCCTGTGATGCACAGGGAGAAACCTAGACACATATCCATGACCTGAAATGCATTTTTTGGAACATATCCTGGAGGTGGAAACTAAGGATGCACATTTCACGGACCTGAACACGACTCCAAAGCAAAGAAACAATAGCTTTGGCATGATTTCGGATATAAACATTTGTCATAAGCGGTTGATTAAGGAACTCCAAAAGTAGTGTGTCAGTATCTGTTAACATGCTGTCATTGTTAACGATAAGGTTCAACGGAACAGTATCATAAAAAGTCCCAGCAGCACCCGAGTTTTCTAGGCAGCCACTACTACTTCCTCCTGCAAACATACTAAAGCCTCAAATTTTGCACAAAATGACAAAATATACATGGTTCTCCCAAAAGCAACTTAATCCTTTAAGAGAGGAATATGAAGCAAGTCCAAATTGTACGTTATAGAAGGTGATACAGTTAATGCTCAAAAGAAATAGCGAAGAAAAGTGCTTCACATGATCACATCTTTTGGGCTGTTGCAGCCCTCTAATATGAACTGCAAGAACATAGCCCAAAATTTCCCATGGAGATGATGCCAATTGAGATTTGAGATGTTAAGGATCTTCTCTTTCAAACAAGCACAAACATCTGCCCAAAATAATGCAACAAAATCATAATAATAAACACCCAATATACTAATATAACATTATGCTGAAACATAAGAAAAAATTTCGTGGGTTAACATGGAAATCTACAAACCTAAAGAGATGCAAAGTTCCAATCCATTGTAGAACGTTAACTTACAAAGCAAAATCCAGATTTTTGTTTTTCTGGAAAGTTAAGTTGTATAAATCGTATAAATATTTATAGCTGGCCGAGTTCACAATTGAGAAGGCCCGAAACATGAGCAAAGCCAGATGTAGACTAAGGCCTACTCCTAACATTGTTGTTGGCTAAGCCATAATTCAAAGGAAAAGTAGATAGGGCTCCGAACACTGATCCATATTGATCTACAACAATCTGGTGGCAAACTGAGGAGGCAAAGCCAAAGCCAAATCTGATTCGAATAGTAAAAGATCAGAATCCAAGATGCAACTATTTTCAAGACTCGGATGAAATTTAAATGCTAGCTAAATCAACATCATTCCATGGGTAAAAAGAATAATCTAAAATTTCATAATTTCTCTTCATTTCGTTCAACTTCTCAGCAACCCAACGGAGTTGATCATTAATAATTATCAGACAAAAGCTAAAAAAGAGATTCCGAGAAACCCATCTCCGATTCTAGAATCACATTAATAAAATTCTATCAATAAATGGACAATTTTGATAAATAAAGCTAGCTAACAAAACGCAATTAATTAAATAATTTTTTAATGATTATATGACGAATGTGTAGATATTCAAATCGAAAGAAATCAGATTGAAGAAATTCAAAACAAACCATTCGGGTTCGAAGATCTGAGAACTTACAGAGGAGATTTTCAAAGAACGAGAGCGTAGAAACACTATGACGATTTAATATCAAGAACAGGACTCTGAATTGTTGTAGCAGTAGATTCAAACTTCCCTGTAACTCCATTGCTCGATTTCTCTCTCTAAAACTCTCTCAACTCTCTCTCTCTCTAGGGCTAACAATGGAGAAATCTAGGGTTTTCACTCACTGAAAACGCAATAGAGAGCTAGAGGAGAAATATGGAAGTTTCTCTGAACAAATCTAGGGCATCACTTTCAATATCGCCTGTAAATCCCCAGAGTAGTTGTGAGCGAGGAGAGAGAATTGGGCAAGAAAAAATGTCGAGTATTTTCAATTTTTGCTTGTATATGTGATACGGTTGGGTCACTTTAAGTGAAATCAATTTCCTCCGCTACAGTAAGTTTTATGATATTTGGGCCAAAAACATATCAATATCACCATTTTGGTGATACAGGTTTTGGGCCAAAATATAACACTCAAAGTAGTTTTTTTTTTTCCTTTTGAAGCAAAAATTGATAATGTAAAGTAAAGTAAAAAAAAATCTCCAAATCAAAGGTTGAAATGATTTAGTTATCTAAAGTGCCATTACATAACCTGACATTATATTAAGATTGTGTTAGGGCATACAATTCAAACTTAACATCAGACATTTGTGAATGTCCCTAACTCCTTGGCAATATATATAACATATAGTTGAGATCCAGATTTCTTATAATAAAATTCAACATCATATCATAAAATTGATACAATACATTCTAGTAAACTAAATTCAATTTTAGACAATAGTTCATAAAGCTTAGATCAATCAACAAAGAGAACAATAAAACAAACACCATCGGTACAAACTGCTCCAAAAACATTCAAATAAAGAACTTATAGAATCAAGGTTTGGAAAGAGTACAAATAATACAATGTCATGAACAAGGTTATAAAGCTGTTGATAATGCACTTTGAACCAAATAAAACTACTAAAGAGCATAATACAACCCTTAGAAAAAGCATCAAAAGAGAACAAAGCCTATGAAAATACCACCAGGTAAACATTAAAATAGGCATGAAAATACTAGTGGGAAACAAATCCCAATTTCGACAACAGAAGCGATATTCACAACATATAGAGCATAGAGAAAATCAGCCCAAATATATAGTAGGAATATCATAAGTTGTCATATAAGAACTATGATCAGCAATTGATTTTTCTATTTCTCTTAATCTTTCCTACATTTTCTCATGAATCAACCAGAGACTAAGACCTAAACACCAAGGAATCAAAAACTAGCTGGACAAAATCAAAATAATTTTGGAAAAAACAAAAATCGAGGGATGCAAATAGCTCACCTATTTTTGGATCATTGTAGCAGCCCCACAATCCTGTAATGCCATTTGTACTATGGCAATTACGCTTGGGAAAATGGTAGTGATCCACCCATCCAGCCACTCATAAGTCAAACCAGGTAACATCCTTTTAAGCTTAGCCAGGGGACATCGGAGGTTTCTAAGAAAATTAATAAGCCCATTGCCAGTTAAGGAAAACCTGATCTTACCTAGATAATTAGGGTTGTTGATGTCAGGTGCAAACTCCAGAAAAAAATAGCCATTTTCAAGAGTCAATAG
Source organism: Cornus controversa (assembly GCA_026545225.1). Lineage (NCBI taxonomy): Eukaryota > Viridiplantae > Streptophyta > Magnoliopsida > Cornales > Cornaceae > Cornus > Cornus controversa. Next base: position 10,708,181 of record CM048849.1, on the reverse strand, counting down.
CTGAAAATTTAGAATCATTTCATATTTACATATTACAAGAGCATTTATAGCCAGTAGTTGGTGAGATATCTTTGTGTTGGGACTGACTAGTTATTTCAAGATTTTGATTGTTAAATCAAAATTTGAAAGTTTGGCTTGAACTTGTTTATTGAATAAATGAACTAAGTTTGAGCTATTTTTTACTGAACAAAACAATTGAGATCGGTTTCTTAGGATAGTGAACAAACTAATTTAAATCCCAACTGAAAACTATTCCATAGCTAAGGTCCAAAAAGTTCATTTAAATCATTAGCAAACAACCCTTCAGCCTTATATGATATAATATTTATTTAGCGGTTGGATTATAAAAGAACCCTAAAACAAACTACAGTTACAATTCCTTTTCATTGTAAACCCAACACATGTAACTCCTCTCCAACGAAAAAAACTTGGTTGCTTCTGTTGCACCATGCATCAGGATAATCACAGCCCTAGGTGTGTAGTACATGTGTCGAGACCCATCACTACATCTAGGACTGTGATTATCTGGCGCATGATACAATGGGTGCAACCAAGTTTTTTTCCTCTCCAATGGTTACCGCAAGACTGTTATGGCAATGACAACTTTAGATCTCTCTCATCTAGCTTGAACACGTTACAAGCTTCTATAAACATCTACTTGGTTGGGCTTAGTTCATTTACTGTCATGTTCTAGACATAATGACAGCTTTTTTTCTCTATTTCTGACAAAAGAAAAAAATATGTTGATTCGGGAGCACTGAATTGGAAAAAATTTAGTTCAAACGATTTGGTACTCCCAAACAGGAGTTTCATAATGTTAGCTAGAGGATATAAGACTAATGAACTAGGTTTTAAGTGATCCAAGTTATCACAATGGAGTCCGGAGTTTAAGTACAAAAGTGATTTCCACACTGTCACTGTTTGGTTTGAGTGGGTGACAAAAAGTGTGATCCTAATTAAAATGGTTAAAACTTGAAATTAAGTAATAATAATTCTATGAACTTTCTGACAGGCCGACACTAACTATGAGATAGAAAGGGGAGTTTAGAATATATTTTTTACATACTGTGATCTTCTCCAGCATTAGAGAAGGTCCAATACTATCATTAAGTGATAAGAGTGCACCATCACAAGTAGATTTCACTTGATATTTTAATCTCCACCTAGAGAGCATCCTTACTCTTCCCTCCCATATGATGCACTTGCTCTGGTATTCCGAAACCTTGAATAAGTGGGGTCACATTCTAATTCTGATATGGCAGTCTAATGGGCCATCTTATTAGCCAGAAACAAATAAGGCCCAGTCGAAAACACAAATTTTGAACCATTTCAACTTTCAAGATTTCCTGTTATTTACAATATATATATATAGATATCTGTCTCAATGAACCATGGCGTCTTCAACTTGGGAAAAAGAAGCAGCTTTTCTAAATCATCTATATAGAAATGGGTACGAAACTACTCAGTTCACTCTGGTCTTGAGCCTCCTGATGTGCCTCGTTTGGCTAAAATCACCCGCATTTCTCTCTCCCCAGATAAAGTAAAGAACCCATTTGATCCACAAAATTTTATATTTGTAACATGTGCATGACACACACACTCTCTCTCTCTCTCTCTCTCTCTCTCTCTCTTTCTATATATATATATATATACATATTTGTTTTTATATATCTATTTCTTTGTCCTTAGGTTGAAGAGTTTGCTCCAAAAATTCAACAAGTGGTAGACTGGTATTCACCTCTCTCTAGTGGGTTTTTGGGTGTTTTTATATATGTTTATATGCCTGTATATTTGTAAATTACATTTGATGTGTCATGCCCCAAAATCCGAACCGCCGGGACTCCCTCGGACCGACCCGAATCCCAAGTGTGAACCCGTTCACTCAACATGTCCCAATGGTCAACAACATAAATCATAATTCAAAAATTAGTGGAAGCATTTCTTACACATCAAAACCATTAATTTAAATGGTCATTCTCAATATGGAATCCTGCGTGTACAACACACCCAACCATTAACTCATTTCAAGTCAACTCAACTCACTTCCAGGACTCAACATTTCCTACATTTAGAAACTGAAGCTGAAACCTATACCATTGGATATAGAATCCAAAAATACTTAATTTCAAAAAAAACTATGCTCAATTTCAATTTAAAACAAAGAAGTTATGCCCGATTGAAGTTTGGGGCAATTTTCAGGGTATGCTGTAAAAAGTGACTTCGATCCATCGAACTGATGACTTCGATGCATCGAACAAGAATCGAACAAGTATTGTCCAAAAACAGCTCTCGGGACTTTTACATTCCAAAATCTTGTAGATTCTTCGATGCATCGAACTGCCCAGAAACTGCAACTTTTCAAATGACCATTTTTGACGTTTTAGGTCATTTCTACCAACATAATTCATTCCAATAACCCCAAATCATACAAGAAAGGAGTCTACATCATTCACAACTCCTAAACCATGCTCATAATCAAATCATACACCAATATGAATCATTCTCCCTTAAAACATACACCATTCATATTAAAAAACATCCATCAACTTCATTATCTCATCAAATGAAACCAAATGCTCTTAATAAGCATTACATGAAGAAATTCATTGTTTTATCAAATTTAACAAGCTCATAGTCCAATCATACACACAAGTTACATTTGTCTAAAATATAACTACAACTCAAAGTGAAAGGTCTCATGCCACAAGCCGACCTGGCATAAATGGCCACAAAATATACAATATCCAAAATGTATCAAAATATTACAAAAGTTCCACTTGGACACTCAAGTCCCATCTGTCATCGGTGCCTTATCTGTAAAAGAGTTTAGAATAAAGAGGTGAGCACCATTGCGGCTCAATAGGAATGTGTAAAACATAATTCTGCAAGTTCTGTGAATACCATATAAACATACATTCGTATTTAATATGTTGAACAATTATACACATAACACCCACATCATAAGCAAGGTAGAATGCAACATGATATGCACAACTCCCTCATCCTTTCCATACATCCATTGGTTTTCAATTCCACCTATAGAGGGTTACCTTTACCGGAATACCTCACTATACATCAATCCATGAGGGTACCTTGACCAGAATACCTCACGAGGATTATCTTTACCGGAATACATCACCGTTTTACCGAATGGATTCCACTGTCCACATTGAGCACATCTCCCTCACTATGCCAATGAGGATGAACCCATAGTTTTATCAAATGTGCATTCATAATTTATAACCAATGAGGCATTTAACAATCACATTTCCACAAGTTCTCATTTAAGTATCATACGTGTTTACAATGAACATGCTTCACATCTCCACATCTCACATAACCACGTATCCTTTATATTTCACTAAATTCACAAATTTGATAGTTTAAATTATTCTTTTCAATAAAACATATCTCTAAAGTAATTTATCAAACACATAAGAGTCACCTTCACAATTACAAATGAACCCACCAAATAAATTCACAAAACAATTTTAAAATGCTTATAAATTTCTCTAAGGCATTTATAAACATACAATTATATCAACCAACAGTAAATTCACATTTAATGGTAAGAAAAGCATGCTTGAATGTTGAAAAACATGTAATTATTCCACACAACCAATTGGTTGTCATAGACAACCAATATACTCGCAAAAACCCCGGATTTTATGGGTTAGGCATCCTTACCTCGAAAATGAAGGCCTTCCAAGCACTTCTCAAAATTCCAACAATGTCAACCTTGCCGAACAACCACTTTGATCGGTTCAAAGGGAAGCCCTAGTTGTCCCCCACGTATCTCCCTTCTTCGGCGGAACTTGAATCACGCCCGAAGGCTTCTGAAATCTAGAGAGAATGAAGAGAGGAGAATAGGGAAAGGTTTAGAGAGAGAGAGATCCATGAGAAATGGCTGGGACTCTTTTAGCCATATTTTTAAAAGCATCTAGGGCATAAAAAGACCAAAACGCCCCCGGGCCACTTAACGTACCTTTCCGGATTTAGAAAACTCCTCCACTCTCAAAATATCTTCCTCTACTCTCTAAACATTTCATCTAAGAAATTTCCAAAAATAAATATTTTTAGAAATTTTTTGGATTCCCGGGCCCACTTAAGTCACATTCCGGGCCCTAGTTTGACCAAAAAGTCAAACTTCTCCAAATCTTCCAAAAACCTACCAAAATCTTAAATACATTATCTAAACACGCATTATATGTTTAAAACACATAAAAAATTATTTAAAGTCCTAATATGACAATTAAAGAGAAAATCAAGAAAATCGACCAAAAATGGTCACGGTCCTTACATGATGACTGTTAGGAAATATGTTTGATTGCATCAACATACATGAAATTTTGGGGTATTTTTCATTAAGATGTAATGGATATTGTTCATTAGCGACTTGAAGCAAATTGGGTATGATGAATTTTAGTATAATAGACTCATACGTTGTAGTTTCTTGGGTGTTTTGAGTGATGAATTCAAGTTTCGTGATTCAACTTGGATAACTCAGTTAACTATCACATTCAGATTAAGCTAGTGGTATTAATACTTTTGAAGTTTACTATAATTTTACTTATTAAATCAGAATTTACTTATTTCTATTGGTGTCGAATGCAAAGCTTGAGTGACTTTTGCGGGGTGTGTTCATGCCTAATGCTATTCATCTCAATCTAGTGGTAGAATTTCTTCACCCAATGAGAAAAGCCGAAGAGGGAATTATACAAGTGTCAAAATGTACAAGGGAAACTTTTGCAACTGTAGGAACATAGGCTTGAAATGCTGATTCATGACCTACTTAAATTTCAGTGTTTACAACTTAGGAGCTCGAGCTCGCCGCCTCGTTAGATTTCAGCGTTTAGTACAATTTCTTTGAACTGCAATGCTAATTTATAACCTATTTAAGTTGTATGGAGTGGTGTTTGACTGAACAGATACTGCACTCTACGTTGAAGTAGGGGCATTGTTGTCCCTTGAATTGGTTTATCTTGCATACTAATTTGTGGTAGGCTTACATTGACTTTACTCTAATTTGGAAACTATTTTGGTCTAGTGAGTTACCACTATTTTATGTAATGATTTGGATTGTTGACTCTTCTATTGCCGGTACCCAAAGCTGGATGTGAAAAGGAGGTGGGTTAGTGTTAGGTAGACAGCCAACTGTAAAACTTATGTTAAATATTCTTGATGAATTCTCATTTAATTGGTGAGAGTTCATATGGCTGACCCCATTTATATGGGATTAAGGCAAGGATGATGATGATGATTTGGATTGTTACATCTTCAATGCTAAAGATAGATTGCATTTCTCATGTATTTCTGGGGACTATCTTGTGATCCTGATGATGTTGATTTTAAATTATCATGTTTTTTGGCTTGTACTTTACTTGATGATAGGTTTGGACAGCTTCAAGATGTTGATCTTCATCAAGCCAGTCATCAGGGCAGGTTTGTGAAACAATTTAATGAGAACTTTCTATAGTTCACCAGTAAATTTTTTGTTGTCCATAAGTTGTGCAGCCTGTATGTAACTTTATAAGTAATCAAACTAAATGCATGAATGCAATGAAAAATAAGACTTTTTGAAAAAATAAAAAATGAGATGACTGGATGGACCAATTTTGAACAAGCCTTCCTCCTCCTTCTTTGGTTATGCCATCGTATCCCGAGATCATCTGAGTTGAAATTACTTTTTATGGATGCATGCAAACATCTTTTTCTTAATTTAGGATCTGATACAATTATCGTTTGCATCTGTTAGTTGGGAATATAGTTTTGTTTTCTTGTACTTATTATGCTCATGAGATGAGAGCCTTCAAAAAGTAGAATAAATACAAAATTACAGGTTATTATGTTTGATTATTTGCCTAATTGAATGATGGAGGGTGAATTCATGAATTAACTGTTGAGCTTAGAATTGGTGACTAATGGTTGGTAACAATAACTGTACTGAGTTCTATTGTTAATGGAAAAATATATTGCTCTAAAAAAATATCAGATAAAGTTATGTAGGACCTACATGAAGTGTTCTGCCAGAAATTAGTTTTTTTCTGATTGAAATGGAGGCCTAGGGAACTCACAAAGGATTAATCATACTGTCATGCCCCAAAATCCGGACCGCCGGGACTCCCCCGGATCGGCCCCGAATCTCGGGTAGCGAACCCGTTCACTCAACCCCGTGAACGATATCAACCACACTCATACAATAGTATCAAGGTTTGATACCATGCTATAACGCCCCGATTTCTGACTCCCGGAGAATCGGAGGTTAAACTGTCTATTTATCCCAATAGACCCTCATTACCCTCATTTACCACAGAAGCTTAACTCAATTCTTGCATATGAATGCACCCAACTCCACCTTAACCAATCCCCATGGGCCCTACATCAAATCATACACCTTAGTGGAAATTTGCTTGTCCACACTTTCAAGAATCACTCACTTTCAAGACTCAAAACATACTGTGTTTAAAATCTGAAACTAAGATCTACACCATTGGATATAGAATCCAAAAATACTCAATTTAAAAAAAAAATCACGCTCAATTCCGATCTAGAATGAAGAAATTACGTCGAAACAAAGTTTGGAAAAATGTTGTGAATAGTAATCTCGATTGTGCGAAATGCCAATCTCGATTGTGCGAAACTGGCATCTTGATTGTGCGGAAAAAATATCGATTGTGCGAGAATATCACCCTTTCGGGACCTCAGACTTGCAATGTGGTGACCCTTGTGGGCGGGTGTGATGTGGGCGGGTGCGAGACACTGGGTGAGCTACCACACTGGCAGGCTACAGGGTACTCAATCCCACATCGCCTGGGTGTGGAATGGGGAAGTATTATATGTATGATTATCACCCTTCTATGACACAATGCGTTTTAAAGCCGTGATGGTTGTGAACCCACCAGAACTCCACAGTTAAGCGTGCTTAGCTGGGAGTAGTACCAGGATGGGTGACCCCCTGGGAAGTCTCTGGTCCGGGGGAACCAAAAGCGGACAATATTGTGTCGGGATAGGGTGGGGCGTTACAAATGGTATCAGAGCCTGACCCAGTCGGAAGTGTGCCGACGGGGACGTCGGGCCTCCTAGGGGGGTGGATTGTGGTGACCCTTGTGGGCGGGTGTGATGTGGGCGGGTGCGAGACACTGGGCGAGCTACCACACTGGCAGGCTACAGGGTGCTTAATCCCACATCGCCTGGGTGTGGAATGGGGAAGTATTATATGTATGATTATCACACGGGGACGTCGGGCCTCCTAGGGGGGTGGATTGTGGTGACCCTTGTGGGCGGGTGTGATGTGGGCGGGTGCGAGACACTGGGCGAGCTACCACACTGGCAGGCTACAGGGTGCTTAATCCCACATCGCCTGGGTGTGGAATGGGGAAGTATTATATGTATGATTATCACCCTTCTATGACACAACGCGTTTTAAAGCCGTGATGGTTGTGAACCCACCAGAACTCCACAGTTAAGCGTGCTTAGCTGGGAGTAGTACCAGGATGGGTTACCCCCTGGGAAGTCTCTGGTCCGGGGGAACCAAAAGCGGACAATATTGTGTCGGGATAGGGTGGGGCGTTATATGCAATATCTCGCACGATCGAAATGGGGCTTTCGATTGTGCAAAATTGCCCCTGTTTGGACCCTAAAAATCATCATAAATCATCACCCCTTCGCACAATCGAAATGGGGGTTTCGATTGTGCGAAATGGGCATTTCGCATGATCGAAATGCTCCCCACAGGACCTCCAACAACCCTATTCATGGTTCATTTGGAGCCCAATCCTCATTCTATCATCCTAGGACCTCTCATACATGATCCATAACATATATACAAGATACCAACATCAATTTCATACTCAAAATCATAATCATGATTCAATTATACATCAAAATGAATCATTCTCTTTCACATTCACAACCACAATCCATTCACAGTGAAAACTTCATCAAATGAACTAAGTGCCACCATGGGCACTACATAAACTAAACCATTGTCTTTACATACCCAACAAGTTTAAAACCTAATACATACATCAAAGTTACATTTGTCCAAAATATAACCACAACTCAAAAATAAGTCACATGCCACAAGCCGGCATGGATAGCCACAAAATGCTCAACATCCAAAAGATAGCATAAACACCACTAGAGTTCCACTTGGACACTCATGTCCCATCCGTCATCGGCGCTTTATCTGTAAAAGAGTTTATAATAAAGGGGTGAGCACCACTGCAGCTCAGTAGAGATACCCCAACCCTCCTAAGTGCCGACTCGACACCGACCTACATGGAATACATATGAATACACTACATGCCACATCCACAATCTCATAAAACAAATTAATAATTGCAATTCAAGATGATTGAATATTTCATGAATCATGTATAACATGTTCAAACATAAAAGCATTAAGGAAAGTAAATGCTCTCTCTCTCGGTCCTCATCCGATACCCTACATGATTGGCCCGCTCCGAGGATCATGTAACCTTGGACACCTCCGATAACCATCCAATGACCAGGACAACTCCGAAAGGTCATTCTACCATAGCAATATATAGGATTGCCATAGAGTGAGGGGACAACTCCGAGGCTCACAAATCTTGGACATTCTCCGATAACCATCCTATGACCGGGACAACTCTGAGGGGTCATTAGTATTGGACATACTCCGATCCTAGGCATTAAGCCTTAGTATGGTGGGTCCACTCTAAGGGCCATACGTAGTGGATAATTTTCCCACATTTCACAACACGGTTGGACCACTCCGAAGTCCCGTGCACCTTATTTGCGTCATTTTCTCGCAACTTCCCACATATGCAATATGAATGCATAAACACATGGCATTTTATTTTCATGCTCAACTCATGCTCATTGATACTAAAAAAAAGTAACAAACATATTTCCCATCACCACACACCACATATAGCACACATATGTATAACACATGCATATATCCTCTCATATGCATACAACTTCAAAATTAGCATATTTTACTCATGCTACACTCAATGCATAATTTTAGTACATAGAACTAACATGCATTGAACGACCACATTCCCACATATAATCACATATATGACACTTGGTACACATTTTTCACATATACACCAAATTGAGCACATAATACCTATGTATCAATTTCTTACACTCTCACACTTTAAACCCACATGCTACCACCAACACAATGGACATAATTGTGAAAAGATAGGACTCTAGAGAAGGAGAAAACACAACTTTCCACACCTCTCACCATCCTAAAGCATGTGAAACACAACCTACACCTCTCTTCTTCACCCGAAACCCTAGAATCGATAATTAGAAGAGAAGAAGAACCCCTACCTCAAAAATGAAGGCCTTTCAAGCACTTCTCAAAATCCCAACAATGTCAACCTTGCCAAAATATGACTTTGTTCGGTTCAAACCGAAGCCCTAGCCGTCCCCTACGTATCTCCCTTCTTCGGCGGAACGTGAATCACAATCGAAGACCTCCAAAACCTAGAGAGAAGGAAGAGAGAAGGAGTGGGAGCAATATAGAGAGAGAAACAACCATGAGATATGAAATATCTCTGAAGATTTGACCATTTAAGGTCCCTAGGTCACGAAAAGACCAAAATACCCCCGGGCCACTTAACGCACCTTCCCAAACTCCGTTTTCGATTCCGAAAGCTCCTACGATCTCGAAATCACTTCCTTAACTCTCTAAATATTTCATCTAAGTCATTCTAAAAAATAAATATTTTTGAGAATTTTTTGGATTCTCGGGCCCAATTAAGTCGCATCCCAAGACCCTGTTTGACCAAAAAGTCAAACTTCTCCAAATCTTCCAAAAACTTACCAAAACCTTTAAAATACTTTCAAAACATGTTCCTTACACTCAAAAAATGTTAAACACCACTCAAAATGCACATATGGCAATTATAATGCAAAAAATGCAAACCGGCCAAAATTGGTCACGGTCTCTACAACCTCCCCTCCTTAAGGGAATTTCGTTCCCAAAATTAGAAACATACCTCAAGTAGGAAACAACTCGGGATATTTTGAGTGGACTTCTTGTTCTCGCTCCCACGTAGCCTCCTCGACTCCGTGATGTCTCCAAAGGACTTTAACCAATGGAATCGTCTTGCCCTGAAGCACTTGCTCCCTAGCATCCAAAACCTGAATCGGTCTTTCTTCATAAGACACGTCCTCCTCCACCTCAAGATCTGTCCAATCTAACACGTGTGAAGGATCCAGCTCATACTTTCTCAACATCGAAATGTGGAAAGTATTGTGCACACTTGACAATTGCAGCGGTGGCAATGCCAAGCGGTATGCGACCTCACCCACATGATCCAATATCTCAAATGAACCGATAAATCGTGGGGTTAGCTTCCCGCTATGCCCAAATCTCATCAAACCCCGTCGTGGTGACACCTTCAAGAAGACATGCTCCCCCACCTCAAATGCCAAAGGCCTCCGCCTCTTGTCAGCATAGCTTTTCTGACGACTTTGAGCCATAAGTAAACGCTGTCATATGATCTTAATCTTTTCTATAGTCTCTCGGACTATATCTGGTCCCAAAGCCACTGTCTCATCGACCTCTGTCCAATAAACTGGTGACCTACAAGGTCTACCGTACAAAGCCTCAAATGGAGCCATCTCAATACTAGATTAGTAGCTATTATTGTCTGCAAACTCCACCAATGGAAGGTGATCCTCCCAACTGCCTTGAAAATCAAGTGCACATGCTCTAAGCATATCCTCCAAGATCTGTATAGTACGCTCCGACTGACCATCTGTCTGAGGATGGAAAGTCGTACTGAAATGGAGGTCCGTATCAAGTGCAGCCTGAAAACTCTGCCAAAATCATGATGTGAATCTTGGATCCTTATCAGACATAATGGAAACTGGCACTCCATTCAATCTCACAATCTGATCCATATACAACTGACTAAGGGTATCCACGTCATCCGTCACCCGAATCGAAAGAAAATGAGCCACTTTGGTCAACCTATCCACAATGACCCAAACTGCGTCATGACTCTTCCTTGTCGTAGGTAACCCCGTCACAAAGTCCATAGTGACGTGTTCCACTTCCACATAGCTACTGGTAAAGGCTGTAACAAACCTGCTAGTCTCTGATGCTCGGCTTTCACTTATTGACAAGTGAGGCACCTTGCCACAAATCGTGCAACGTCTTTTTTCATGCCTTTTCACCAATACTGTCTACGAAGATTGTGGTACATCTTGGTACCACCAGGATGTACTGCAAGTCTGGAGCTATGAAACTCCCTCAAGACCTCATCCCTATAAGCCAATGGAACAACCATCCTACCTCTGAACCTCAGACCTCCGTCTGAATAGATAACCCAATCATCCACTGCTTCGCCACCCGTAATCCGAGTGCGAATGCTCTCTAACTCTGTGTCATGCCTCTGCTCCTCAACCACCCTACTCAATAGAGTTTGTTGCGCTATGAGTGTGAACAACGTGGCCTGTCCATCACTTTCACTGAAGCACAATCCCATTTTTGAGATGTCTTCCATTATCTTCCACTCACGGATAGCAATACTAGCCAAAGTGTCATGTGATGTCCTGCTCAATGCATCGGCAACCACATTAGCCTTCCCCGGGTGATACTGAAGATCAAAGTTGTAGTCTTCCATGTATTTAACCCATCTCCTTTGTCTCATATTCAAGTCCTTTTATGTAAAAAGGTACTTCAAATTCTGATGATTGGAGAAAACCTCAAATTTCTCTCCGTAAAGATAATGCCTCCACATTTTCAAAGCAAAAATCACCGCTGCCAACTCCAAGTCATGAGTCAGGTAATTCTGCTCGTGGATCTTCAACTGTCGGGAACCATATGCAACAACCCTCTTGGTCTGCATCAACACACATCCCAAACCATCCCGTGAAGCATCACAGTAGATAACATAACCCAAACTGCGCTCAGGAATAATCAATATTGGAGCACTAGTCAATCTACGCTTCAATTCCATAAATGAATGCTCGCAAGCCTCGTTCCACTCAAACTTAACTCCTTTACGAGTAAGCTTGGTTATCGGTGCCGATAACTTCGAAAAGTCTTTCACGAAACACCGGTAATATCCTGCCAATCCCAAGAAGCTACGTATCTCGAATACGTTCTTAGGCCTCTCCCAATCCATTACCGCTTCTATCTTAGAAGGGTCTACCGATACTCTTCCTTCTGACACTACGTGTCCTAGGAACTTTACCTCCGTTAGCCAAAATTCACATTTTTTAAACTTGGCATACAAATGGTGCTCTCTCAATGTCTATAACACTACCCTCAAATGGATCTCATGCTCCTCCATAGAAGAAGAATACACAAGAATGTCATCCACGAAGACCACCACAAACCTATCCAAGTACACCCTGAATATCCGGCTCATCAAATCCATGAACGTTGCTAGTGCATTCGTCAATCCAAATGGCATCACTAGAAACTCATAGTGGCCATATCTAGTCCAAAAAAGCTGTCTTCGGAATGTCCTCTTCCTTTACCCTCAACTGGTAATACCCCGACCTCAAGTCGATCTTCGAAAAATAAGTCAAACCTTTAAGCTGATCAAACAAATCATCTATCCTTGGCAATGGATACTTGTTCTTAATCGTTGCTTGGTTCAACTTATGGTAGTCTATGCATAACCGTAAAGATCCGTCCTTCTTTTTAGCAAACAGGATCGGAGCTCCCTAAGGTGATGTACTAGGTCGTACAAATTTCTTATCCAACAACTCTTGCTATTGATCTTTCAACTCCATCAATTCTACCGATGCCATCCGGTATGGTGCCATAGAGATAGGCGCGGTACCAGTAGCAAGATCAATGCTAAACACAACATCTCTCATCGGAGGTAACTCTGTCAAGTCCTCCGGGAATACATCCACAAACTCTCTAACCACCAGTGGAAATCCTCCACTAGTCACAATCCCATCCTCCTCGGCTAATAAACTAGCTAGAAATTATCCAACCTCGTCCCTCACACCGGAACCAAGCAGAGACGAAACGTAAAAATTATCCCGCTCTCCCACAAAATAAAAGCAATCACCCTCAAGTGTGCACACTGTCACTCTCCTACAAAGACAATCAATCATGGCTCTAAATGTAGATAGCCAGTCCATACCTAGAATGACATCAAAAGTGGTCATGTCTAGTAACACAAAGTCGAACACTAGTCGACGCCCAGCAACCTCGATCTCGCAAGACCGACACACTCTATAGATAATTAGGGTTGTTGATGTCAGGTGCAGACTTCAAAAAAAATAGCCATTTTTCAAGCGTCAATAGCTAAAATTTTATAATCATTACAGTTTTCATATTTACATGTTACAAGAGCATTTATAGTCGATAGTTGGTGAGATATCTTTGTGTTGGGACTGACTAGTTATTTCAAGATTTTGATTGTTAAATCAAAATTTGAAAGCTTGGTTTGAACTTGTTTATTGAATAAATGAACTGAGTTTGAGCTCATTTTTTTACTGAACAAAACAATTGAGATCGGTTTCTTAAGATAGTGACAAACTAATTTAAATCCTAACTGAAAACTATTTCATAGCTAAGGTCCAAAAAGTTCATTTAAATCATTAGCAAACAGCCCTTCAGCCTTATATGATATGATCTTTATTTAGCAGTTCGATTATAAAAGAACCTTAAAACAAACTACAGTTATAATTCCTTTTCGATGTAAACCCAACACAAGTAACTCCTTTCCAACGAGAAAAACTTGGTTGCTTCCGTTGCACCATGCATCAGGATAATCATAGCCCTAAGTGTGTAGTATACGTGTTAGGACCCATCACTACATCTAGGGCTGTGATTATCCGGTGCATGGTACAATGGGTACAACCAAGTTTTTTTCCTTTCCAACGACTACCGCAAGACTTTTTATGGCAATTACAACTTTATATCTCTCTCATCTAGCTTGAACACGTTACAGGCTTTTGTAAACATCTGTTTGGCTGGGCTTAGTTCATTTACTGTCCTATTCTAGACAAAATGACGGCTTTTACTTTCTTAAATTCAAGTCTTTTTTTCTTTTTTTCTCACAAAAGAAAAAAATTTGTTGCTTTGGGAGCACCGAATTGGAAAAAATTTAGTTCAAATGATTCGGTGCTCCCAAACAACGAGTTTTATAATGTTAGCTGGAGGATATAAGACCAATGAACTAGGTCTTAAGCGATCCAAGTTATCACAATGGAGTCCGGAGTTTAAGCGCAAAAGTGATTTCCACACTGCCACTGTCTAATTTGATTGGGTGATAAAAAGTTTGATCCTAATTAAAATGGTTAAAACTTGAAATTAAGTAATAATAATTCTGTGGACTTTCTGACAGGCTGACACCGACTATGAGATAAAAAGGGGAGTTTAGAATATATTTTTTTTACGTACTTTGATCTTCTCCAGCGTTAGAGAAGGTCTGGTACTATTATTAAGTAATAAAAGTGTCTCATCACAAGTAGATTTCACTTGATATTCTAATCTCCACCTTGAGAGCATCCTTACTCTTTCCTCTCATATGTTGCACTTGCTCCGGTATTCCAAAATCTTGAATAAGTGGGGTCAGTTCAAATTCTAATTCTGATATAGCAGTCTAATGGGCCATGTCATGGTCTAGAAACAGATGAGGCCCAGTTGAAAACACAAATTCTGAACAATTTTATGTACGGGTGCACAAAAATTCGTCCAAACCATAAATCCAAACCAGAACGAACAATTCGGTCTGGTTTTTTTGCGGTCCAGTTGAAACAAGGTTTTAATATTATGAAACTGTTAATTCACAGTTCGGTTCTGATTTCAAGTCCCAGTGTCCGGACCGGACCGTTATGGCCCTATTTGGTATATGCTTTATTTTGGTGTTTTGTTTTTGGATTTGCACTGTTCATGCTGTTTTAGCCCCAAGCATGTTTTGTACTGGGCCAGAGGCTCTGTTTTGTGTCAAAACGTTTGAGAAAAAATGGTCCAAAAATGAAACACCAATTTGGTGTTTTCGAGTGATTTTGGTACTATAGTACTCCAACGTCGAAACAGACTTAAAACAAACTTAAAACATGGTATAAAACTAAAATGAAAATCTAAAATAGAAACCTAAACACAACTTTATCTCTTTTCTCTCTCCTCTAGCACATTCTCTCTTTGGCGATTGAAGACGACTTCACTGTGCCTCTCTCTATTTTCGCGAATAACATCAAGGATCAAAACCTCCCTTTGTATTTCTTTAAGTTAAAACCCTAGTTTGTGCTTCGCTTTTTTCTCTCTCCTCTATCAAGGATTGACACTTGTGTTTGCATTTCTTCGAGTTGAGAACCTTAGTTCGACTGTGAGTAGTTCTCTTTTCCAGATTTTTTCTTAATTTTTAACTGAATAATTATAATAATCTTTGTCTTTATTTTTCTTTATTTTTCAATTCCTCTAGACCCAAATTATTTGCGAATATAATTTTGTTTCCTTATTCTTATGCTCATGAGATGAGAGCCTTCAAAAACCAGAGTACGTCCAAAACTGAAGGTTATCATGTTTGAATATTTGCCTATTGAATTTTTATTTTGTGAACTTTTATCTTACTGGAGTTTCATTGGGAGTTTATTGTTGATCTGATACACTTGCAGTGTTAATTTAGGATTAAAGGAATTTTTCGGACTTTTTCTTAATTTAGGATCTGAAACAATTACCATTTGCATCTATTAGTTGTGAATATAGTTTTGTTTTCTTGTACTTATTATGCTCATGAGATGTGAGCCTTCAAAAAGCGGAGTACATACTAAAGTGAAGGTTATTATGTTTGATTATTTGCCTAATTGAATGATGGAGGGTAAATTCATGAATTAACTGTCGATCTTAGAATTGGTGACTAATGGTTGGTAACAGTAACCGTATTGAGTTCTATTGTTAATGGAAAAATATATTGCTCTAAAAAAATATCAGAGAAAGCTATGTTATGTAGGACCTACATGAAGTGTTCTACCACAAATTAGTTTTTTCTGATTGAAATGGAGGCCTAGGGAACTCACAAAGGATTAATCATACTGTAATTAAGATGGGATATTTTTGTTACCATTGAAATCTAGTCATTCTTACTACATAGATGCTGACGCTTCAAGAGATGCTACGAAGGTTACGATCTAGATAGAAGAAGGTGGTGTGATCCCGAAATTTGTTTGGGTTGAAGATGATCGGCTTTGCTACAAGGTGGTTGTCATGGAGGTGATATTGCCAGAGATGGTGCCTACTATTGTTTCTCTTGCAGGGCGAGATAAAAGGAAGCTTATAATAGAGGAGGAATGGTGGAGATTGAGGGATGAGGGTAGTCGATGGACTAGTCATGGCGGTGACGAGGGGGTCAAACAAAGGAAGGGACGTCAGAGGATGGAAATGGCGCAAGGACACGGACGAGTGGGTTTGCACGCGCTAAAGATGCGTGGAAAGGAGGGCAGAAAATAGTGGACACGTGGGTCGATTGAAGATAACGGATAGAAGGGGTGGGAGATAGCTGTGGGGACACGTGGAGTTAAAAGAATGGACATGCTTAAAATATCTCGTGATCACAAAAATTATTTTTCTAATTCAAATTCAATTGGGCCTTGTTTCGGGACTTCTAATAGGTTTGGGCCACTTTCAAGCCCAATAAATGACAAGGAAGGGCATGGTGATTTACATCAGATTGGGTTGGGCCATAAGTTTGAACGACTGGGCCATCCAATGGAGCATTAGCGTCATTCTCACCAAAAGTCCAGGAAAGGTAAAGGCACTAGTAATGGGCCTATTTCGTCTGGGCTAATGATAGATAGGCCTATTGTGAATGGAAAAGATGCTGAGGCAGTTGAGTCGAAGAAGATCAAAACCTTTAGAGATTTAAATAAGAACTTGCCCTTCGTTCAGCGCATCGCACAGAGTTTTAATGGCTGCAAATCAACGGACGATGCGGCGGTGTTGGTAAGGCGACAGAAGGAGGCCGACGAGAGTGGGGTGGTCTGGCGTAGGTTGGGGGAAAAGTCCTTTAAAGATGGAATTGACAGACGTTCTGGATTTAAAGGTGACCGCTGTTCTTCTGCGAAGTCCCATTCTCTCAATAAAAATTCTTCTATGGGCAAGAGATGGTCAAGAAAAGAAAAGCAGAAGTGGGTTTTGAAATCGAGATTAGAACAAGGGCAAAAGATTGATGATTCATAGGGTAGGCCTATCTACAGGAGGTTGGACCCTATTTCAACTTCTTCTTCTTCTCCTCATTTTTCTTCTTTTTCTGCTAAAGGGAACTGGGAAAGAAATTGTTTGGTGATTGCTCATTCAATGGAGAAAGGAGTGGAAGCGATGTGACTTTCGAGGCTTTTTTGGGGCAGTACCTGACAATAGAGAAGGTGGGTGGGGAGCTCAGTCTAAGGGATAATAACCCTCAAACTATTTCCATTAAACCAGGCAAAATGTATGGTGGAATTGTACTGTGTGTGGGGAAAGGAATTCAACTGAGTCTTCAAAAAGAAGCTGCAACAACCTTAATGAATGAGATGAAGATGCACAATGGGGTGGACTTTGGGAACAGTTTTAGAACAACAGATGATGTTGAACCTTTTTCAAGAGAAGGGGCTCACGTTGATTGGGGGATGGGGGGGATGAGTCTGAGGGAGAATTCTCTCCTGATCTTGTTGAAATTAATCATGCCATTGTGACGCGAAACGATAAGAAGGAGAAAGGTTGGGGCTTGACATTCCCTTTGGCAGTTTTGGGCCCTGGAGAAGAAGGGGATATGAGGGGAATCAAACTGTAAATGCGGAGGTGGAAAATTGGCTGAGAAATAATGTGGAGGGGATGGGCCTGAACCTTGGGTTGACATATGCTGGAGAAGAAGAGAGAAGCATGGGAATTTTTGGTGTTCTGGAAGGGAGACAGAAACTTGCTGGGAGAAAGAAAAACTCTTCTTGGAAGGGAGAGAGAGAGCTTCGTAATCTTATTTCCTATGTTAATTATGAAAGAAGGAGTGGGTCGGAGAGGGGAATGAGCCAAGGGGGGAGGAGGGAGAAGGAGAAATCCATCATTTGCCTATGAAGACACGGTTAGTGTCATGGAATGTTCGGGGGCTGAATGACCCGAATAAAAGGAAGGTGGTGAAGTTGAGAGCTTCGTAATCTTATTTCTATGTTAATTATGAAAGAAGGAGTGGGTCGGAGAGGGGAAAGAGCCAAGGGGGAGGAGGGAGGAGGAGAAATCCATCATTTGCCTATGAAGACACGATTAGTGTCATGGAATGTTCGGGGGCTGAATGACCCGAATAAGAGGAAGGTGGTGAAGTTGGGACTTAGAAGTGGGGGGATCAATTGATTTGCCTCCAAGAAACCAAGTTGAGTAATGCGACTAAGGAGATAGTGAGAAATGTTAGTGGAGGGAGATTCTTTGAATTGGAGGTGCTCGATGTGGTAGGGACGGTAGGAGGTATTTTGGTGATGTGGGATAAGAGATGGATGTCTAGGAAGGAAGTGTGGAAAGAGAGATTCTTTATCTCTTGTTTGTTCAATTTAGAAGAGGATGGAGCTGAGTGGATGTTCTCTGGAGTTTATGGTCCGGTAGAGGATGCGAAAAGGGGTGTTTTGTGGGAAGAGCTATCTAGCATTCGCAGGCAATGGGGGGTCCCATGGTGTGTGGGAGGTGACTTTAATGTTGTTTAATCCTTGGATGAGCGATCTTCGGAGGGGAGATGGACGGCAGCCATGACTTCTTTCTCGAAATTTATCGATAGTGAGGGTTTGATTGATTTGCCTTTAGAAGGTTTTCGCTTTACGTGGTCTAGTGGTAGAGATGATCCGACGTTCTCTCAATTGGATAGATTTATGATTTCGGGAGACTGGGAGGAGAAATTTTTGGATGTGGCTTAGGTGGCAATGGCAAGGATTACGTCTGACCATGTACCGCTAATGCTGGACTGTGGGGGGTTGAGAAGGGGCAAATCTCCATTCAAATTTGAGAATATGTGGCTTTAGGTGGAAGGCTTCAAAGAGATGGTGTAATGATGGTGGATCGGTTATGAGATCCAGGGTAATCCCAGTTTTGTGCTTGTGGGGAAGCTTCGTAGATTGAAGGAAGACCTGAAGAAGTGGATGGATTTTTGTGCACCCCTACATAAAATGGTTCAGAATTTGTGTTTTCAACTGGCCCTTATTTGTTCATAGCCCATGAGATGGCCCATTAGACTGTCATATCAGAATTAGAATTTGACCTGACCCCATTTATTCAGAGGATCGGAGAAATCCACTTAGTACGTAACCATTCGGCCAACATACCGATCACCTTCACAGGTGAGGACATGAGTAAAATTCAGATGTTGTATGAGGATTTGCTCGTGATCAGCTCATTGTCGCCAATTGTGAAGTAAAGAGAGTGTTGGTGGATGCAGGGAGCAGTTCTAATATTCTAACACTGTCAGCTTTCTAGCAAATGAGCCTAGAATCAGAGTATATCAAGCTTACTGTTGAGCCATTTATAGGGTTTGATGACAAGCCAGTAACTCCGGTAGGGGTGGTGGAGCTCCCAGTAACAACAACAGTAAGAACTCTGACCGAGGCCTTTGTCATTGTCAATTTTAACTCTTTGTACAATATTATAATGGGAAGAGGTTGGATACACAGTATGTAAGGAGTCCCTTCGATGCTCCACCAGTTAATGAGGTGCATAGTGCCAAACAGGAGGGATACAATCGACATCTTAGGAGATCAAGTGGCTGCTAAGAAATGTTATGCTCTTACACTGAAAGGAAAGGCAGTGCAGGAAGAACAAACCAAATAGCAATTACAGAACTCTCTACCAAAGGGTGTTCCCTAAGAGCAAGAAAAAGAGAAGCCAACTGAGGAACCACTAGAAGAGGTAGAGATCGTTACCGGCAAAGATCCCACAAATCTGGGGACCTCTTTGTGACAGGCGGACAGAGCATAGTTAATACAGTTACTAAAAAAGAATGCCAATATTTTTGCCTGGGATCACATGGATATGCCCGGCATAGATCCATCAGTGTCATGTTATGCACTCAATGTCAATCCAAGTCACCCTCCTGTGAAGCAAAGGCAAAGGCGATTCACCCCAGAAAAGAATCAGCTCATTGTAGTAGAAATAGATAACATTTTGTAAGCAGGTTTCATCAGGGAAGTCCAGTTCCCGGATTAGCTCTCAAATGTGGTGGCGATCCAGAAAAAGAATGACAAGTGGCGAGTCTGTATAGACTTTACTAATCTGAACAAGGCTTACCTTAAGGACAATTTCCCTCTGCCAAAAATTGATCAAATAGTCAATGCCACAACCGAGTATAAACGGTTGACATTCCTTAATGCATACTCTAGTTATAATCAGATCCCGATTAGCCCAGATGATCATGAGAAAACATCGTTCATCACTCAGAGGGGGATCTATTGCTACAAAGTAATGTCATTCTGATTGAACAACACTAGAGCAACTTACCAGCGACTGATCAACAAAGTTTTCAAAAACTTAATGAGCTGAACGGTCGAAGCATACATAGATGACATGGTGGTAAAAAGCCTCAAAAAGGAGGACCACTTGAAACATCTGCAGGAGGTATTTGACACCCTGTAAAATCACAACATGAGGCTCAACCTATTAAAATGCTCCTTCAGGGTCTCTTCGAGACAGTCCTGTGGCACATCATAAACCGAACAAGGATAGAGGCAAGTTCGATTTAGGTGAAGGCCCTTCTTAAGAACAAATAACTGAAAACCCATAGGGATGTTCAGATCTTAACTAGGCTCATCGCCGTCCTGAGTAGATTTATCTCTTGGTTATTTGACAAATGCAAACCCTTTTTCGATGCCATCAAAGCAAAGGGAAAGGAGGTATGGGGGGGCTAAATAGAATGAAGCCCTGACAAAGCTTAAGTAGTACTTGATTCAACTGCTAACATTCTCAGCTCCTAGGGCTAGAGAACTTTTATATTTATACCTTACAGTATCTCAAACAGCCACCAGTGCAGTTCTAATCAGAGAACTTGAAAAAAGGTAGTACCTTATGTTCTACTCAAGCAAGACCATGATTGAGGCAGAGCAGAGGTACTCAAAGATGGAAAAGATCGTACTGGCCCTGGTCCAAGCAAAGAGAAAGCTTAGGCACTACTTTGAGGCTCACCCAATTATTGTCCCGACCAAATTTCTGATCAGAGTGATTCTTCATAAACCTGATCAATCCAGAAGAGTCACCAAATGGGCAATAGAGTTGGGTGTCTACGACATAATCTATGAGCCTCAGACCGCCATAAAGGGACAGGCAGTTGCAGATTTCCTGCTAGAGTATGAGCTAGAAAGTGATGAAGACACAGAGGGTTCAGTTCAGCCTGAATGGAAACTCCTTGTCGACAGATCATCATAGCAAGCAGGATCGAGCGTTAGTGTGGAAATCCAGACCCCTGACAAAATAGCAATCCATTTAGAATTTCCTGCATCAAATAATGAAGCCGGGTACGAGGCCCTGTTAGTAGGACTAAGACTAGCACAAACACTTCAGGTAAAAACTTGCAAGTTTTTAGTGATTCTCAAATAATCATGAAACAGGTTAGTGGGGATTATCTTCCAAAAGATGATTGCATGAAAGCATACAAAGACCTGGTAGAAAGGCAGCTTAAGGAATTTGACCAAATCAAAATCTCTCAAATCTCAAGAGACCTGAACCTAAAAGTTGATAAGTGAGCATGCTCGGTGGCAGGTCAGCCAGATATGATCAGAATAGCTCCGATCGATTCTTTGCAGAAGCCTAGCATCAATGTCCAGAAAGAGGTACTGGTCATATAGAACCAACACAGCTGGATGGATCCTATCAACGCTTATCTTGTTAGCGGAGAATTTCCAGATTTGAAAGAAGAGGCAAGAAAAGTTAGAATGAATTCTTCTCGATACTTCATGATTGGTGGACACCTCTAAAGGAGATCGTTCTTAGGGCTATATCTGAGGCGCATGGCCCCTGTAGAAGTGAAAGAAGTGATTTCCAGAATCCACGAAGGCGTGTGTGGAAATCATTCGGGAGGATGATCACTGGCCCATAAATTCATTACCCAAGGGTATTTTTGGCCATACATGGATAGGGAGGACGAGGAGCACACTAGAAAGTGCGATAAATGCCAAAAGCACGCCAGTGTGCCCCATCAGCCCCCTAAAGATCTGACAGCTATGGCCAGTCCTTAGCCATTCGCAAAATGGGGGATGTACTTAGTGGGACCACTCTTGAAGGTCCCCAATAGCAAAAATTATGTCTTGATGGCCACAGATTACTTCACAAAATGAGTCGAAGCTGAAGCTTACGCAACAATCACCCACGTGCAAGTAAAAAGGTTTATCTGGAATAACATCATCTGCTGGTTCAGTTTACTATAATCCATTGTCATGGACAATGCCACAAACTTTGATAACCAGTTGATTGAAAAGTTATTCAGAAAATATGGGATCAATCAAAAGTTCTCCTCTAGATCCTACCCACAAGGGAACGGCCAAGCAGAAATAACCAATCGTACCATCTTTGAATGTGTTCGAAAAAAGATGGAGGTCCGAAAGGGAAAATGGCTGAAAGAGTTACCCAAGGTGCTCTGGGCCTACCGAACGACACCGAGGCGTTCGATTGGAGAGAGTCTGTTCTACTTAGCCTATGGATCCGAAACAGTAATACCAACCGAGTTGTCCACCCCTATAATCAGATTGGAAATACTAAAGAGGGGGCAGAATGATCGACTGCTTGAACGAAATCTGGATCTCCTGGAAGAAAAGAGGGAGGCACCTCAAATAAGGCTCACGTCCTACCAGAAGATGATCAAGAATAGTTATGATAAGAAGGTGAAACATCAAGCATTCAGCCTCGGAGACTGGGTGTTACGAAAAGTCACTGATAATACAAAAGAATGAAATGCTAGGAAATTTGCAGCAAAATGAGAAGGCTCGTATGAAGTCACTGAAGTGATCGGAAAGGGCGCATACAGGCTTCACAGAGTTAGTGACGCAGAAGTAATTCGCAAACCTTGGAATGCAACTCATTTAAAAAGGTACTATGTTTAAAATCCAACATGTAATTTTTTTTTCTTTTTAAAAAAAAAATCCTTTTTGATAGTACATCTTCTAACTTTCGAAAGAATAGAAGAACTTTACAATAAAGAGTGCATCCTTTAAAAGTACTTCACTGTCAAAAAGAGAAAGGACTTAATCGCACATTGAACAAAATATTCTGAACTTTGTGTTAAATAAGGAACAGAGTAGAAATCTTGTAGTCGTGGCAGGGCATAGTCACTATGTATGACTAAATACACAGCGGCAATGTCTTGCCCTCTTTTTGCCTTTATTTTAAAGGTATATAGCTATTAGGCCACCATGGCATATTCTGCAAATATAATCTCCAAATTTCTTTGGAAAAATTATATGTTTGAAACTCGTCATGTAAAAATTTAGAGTTTTAACTTAGGTAATACAACCTTACCATTTCTAAGGAAAGGAATACACTTTCTTTACGATTCGACTCAGACTTAATAAGAGTCATGATTTAGTAGTCATTAAAGAAAAATAGTTGGGCCTAGTCCCATACCGAATAAAAATTCTCGTCTTCTAGCTCATATAGAACGAAACAAGTGACCTTGGGCTGACGGTGTAGACATAGTATGGTGCAAGAAAAAGACGCGTTGTAACGTGCCCACACCTACTTTTGCATCGACAATAATGGTCAACTTTCCTAAAAATTAAAAGGAGGTCATAGGCCTAAACCAAGCTAAGGTCTTAAATGATTGATCGCTTATTGAAGCTAAGGTTTGATAGACTGATCACTTAAATAAAAGAGGTCGTAGGCCCAAATCAAGCTAAGGTCTTAAATGACCGATCGCTTATTGAAGTAAAGGTCTGAATAACCAATCACTTAATCCAAAGAGGCCATAGGCCCAAAACAAACCAATTTCTTAAACGACCAATCGCTTATTGAAGCTAAGGTCTGAACAACCGATCGCTTAAATAAAAGAGGTCGTAGGCCTAACTCAAGCTAATATCTTAAATGACCGATCACTTATTGAAGCTAAGGTCTGGTCATAGGCCCAAAACAAGCTAAGGTCTTAAACGACCGATCGCTTAATTAAACAAAAGAGTTTGTAGGCCTAAACCAAGCTAAGATCTTAAATGACCGATCACTTATTGAAGCTAAGGTCTGAACGACCGATCGTTTAATAAAAAGAGGCCATATGCCTAAAACAAGCTAAGGTCTTAAACGATCGATCGCTGAATTAAACAAAAAAAGGTTATAGGCCCAAACCAAGCTAAGGTCTTAAACGACCGATCAGTTATTGAACTAAGGTTCGAATGACCGATCATTTAATAAAAAGAGGCCATAGGGTCAAAATAAGCTAAGGTCTTAAACGATTGATCGCTTATTGAAGCTAAGGTCAGAACGACCGATTGCTTAATTAAACAAAAGAGGTCGTATGCCCAGACCAAGCTAAGGTCTTAAATAATCGATCGCTTATTGAAGCTAAGGTCTGAACGACCAATCGCTTAATAAAAAGAGGTCATAGGCCCAAAATAAGCTAAGGTCTTAAACGGTCGATCGTTTATTAAAGCTAAGGTCTGATCGACCGATCGCTTAATAAAAAGAGGTTATAGGCCCAAAACAAGCTAAGGTATTAAACGACCGATCGCTTATTAAAAAGAGGCCACAAACCCAAAACAAGCTAAAGTCTTAAATGACTGATTGCTTATTGAAGCTAAGGTTTGAACGACTGATCGCTTATTAAATAAAAGATGTCATAGGCCCAAAAGCATCCGTCATCACAAGCCGATTGCTTGGGTTAGTCCCCTACTGAATTCTTTTATAAAAGAGGAGAAAGACATCAAGCGCCGGACATTGATCATTGACATTACTAAAACTGGAAGGAAGTTTCCAATTGTGAAACAGGGTTGAAGCCCAACCTACTAAGGCAACTATCAGTACAAAGAAGATATCAAAAGCAGAAATCTAGAAATAAATTTGGAGAACTTCTAGCATCAAAACATTGGTATTTATCAAAATTTTCATTACAAGAATGAGGATACAACTTATCCCTCAAGAAATAAATAAATAAAAGCTCCATCTGAGCATTACAAAAACAAAGCAAAAAAGAGAGAGGAAGGACTACATGAGTCAACCTTGGGGAGCTGCTCCATCCTCCTTGCTGAAGTCCTGGTAAAAGGAATCAACAATTGGAGTACCTTTCCTAGCAGGAGCGGGCACTTCTAGTGTGGCCTAATCAGGGGGAGGGGGAGCAGAAGGAGTAACCATCGAAGAAGAAGGGGGAGGAGCTGAACACGAACTCTTGAGGAAATTTGTGAACTTGCGTTTAGCCTGCCAGGCACAGGAATGCCGCATTCACCGAATGAGTCAATGGCCTTATCAACATTAAACTCATCAGGATCAGCATAATCCCGTTCAGCTTCGACTTTCTCTCCTTGCTCAAAGCTGTAGCGAAAGCCATCAGCAAACTTCAGAGCTAGGATCTTCAAGAAACACTGGTACATTTCCAGTCCCCTAGCCTTGAAGACCTGCAGCATTGCCTTAAGCTCAGCAGCCCTCTCCTCGGCCTTCAGAGCCCTCTACTCAAAGTAACCAATAGTCTTTTGCTTTTCAGCTAAAGACTTGGT
The DNA here is from genome assembly GCA_026545225.1 of Cornus controversa. NCBI lineage: Eukaryota > Viridiplantae > Streptophyta > Magnoliopsida > Cornales > Cornaceae > Cornus > Cornus controversa. The sequence goes on along the minus strand of CM048849.1, from coordinate 10,682,567 downwards.
TAAAGACTTCACTTTCCCCTCAAGGCTTTCGGCCTTACGTCCGTTCAAACGTTTGACCTCTAGAGCCTTGTAGAGGGAGATGGTTGTATATGCGCTCTGTAGCATAACAAAAAAATAAGTCAAAAGGAAGGCTCAAAAATAGAATAAAGTAATGCACAGGAAATGGGATAGAACAAACCTCCATGACATGAAGATGAGCATTGCCAAGGAACTTATCCCTATTAGCTCCTTGTTGACAGAGCTAATCCCTAGGAAGCCAGATCCTACGGGCAACAACCCCCATCACCTCATGATCAAGGGCGACACAGTCCCTTACCGTCAAGGAAGAATCATCAGATTTTTTCAAGTTTGAGTCCACTATTTAAATGAGCCAATGAACTGCTCATCAACTGCACCACCAGTAGAACCAAGTAAAGTCAGAGTATAAGAGAAAGAGCTTTGGCCCTTTATGGCGTCCGCCATTAGCTTCTGGCACTTGGGTGTCGGAGCAGCATCGGAAGAAGCCCACTTCTAAAGGGAAGAGGGGGCAGCAGATTTGCTTTTATCATGTTGGGCCTTGGACCGCCACTTAGTATTTTTGGCCTTAGCAAGGCCAGAACTGGAGGATCCCCTCCTCGTCTTAGGCTCTGGTATCTCCATCTCAAAATCTTAAGTTGGGTACACAGAAGAAGACTCAACAGAAGCATAGCAAACAGTAGCTTGGAGTTGCTGACGTGACAGATACTTCTTCAGAGAAGGACGGAGACTCCAAACCTTCCCCCTCAAAAATTCGATCTATTCAGCTGTGAAATAGAGAAGAATAGAACAAAGTTATAAAAATTGCAAAATCCTTACTCTAAAAAGAAAAGAAGAAGAACGTCCTAAGACTTGCTAGAAAGCTTAAATGAAGGAATCACAACATCGTCAAATGCAGTGGGGATGGGAAATTTTTGGGCCACTCTAACAAACTAGGCCCCCTTAAGTAAAACAAGTCTTTCTTTGCACAACTTGTTAGTGGTGGGAGTGTCATAATAGATTTTTCTGTCCTTGTTAGGGAGCAGATGGTAGCGATTATCTTCTGATCTAACCCGATGGAGAGAGTAGCATAATAGAAGATCATTCAAGTACAGGTTAAGCTTATGGACGCAGTTCAAGGAAAATATACAAGAAATAATGCGGAAAAAATTAGGGCACGCAAGCTTCAGTTTGAAAAGAACAAGACTGAAAAAAGGATGAAGGGGAAATATGAAAGTCTTCAAGTGGGAAGCCGAAAAAAGAACTTCGCCTTCCTTGACTCCTTCCCGAATGCTATAATCAAAATCCAAGGGATAACCCTTGATTATGACTTCATTAGGAATACGACATTCCTCTCTGACTTTTTCAAGATCAATCAACTGCATAGTCACTGGAGCAACAACCACACCATGATAAGATGTGACTGCTTCTCCAGCCACAATAGTAGGTTAAGCAGTTTCTGTAACTAGAAGGGAAGAACTAGACATAGTGACTTCTTGGTTTTCAGAAAAAGTACTTCTTGGTTGTCAGAAAGAGTACGATCACTATCACTGGAAGACATCGTAAAGAAAAGAAAGATGCAAGTGAAAAGATGAAACTAACCTGAGAAGACAAATCGGTACCAAGAAGATCAAAGGAAAGTGAATCTGGAAGATAAGGCAATTAATTGCAAAAGATTTGTGACTGAAAATGACAAGTATCAAGACAAATGCAAAGGGTAACGTGAAAAGGTTACTTACGTACTCAGCACCGTCGCCAAGTACTTCAACATTAAATGAAGAATCTAGATACAAGCACCCAAATAATCATAAAACCTATATGAATTACCTCCATTATGATGAAATTCATAACTGAAGGGAATTGGGGGCAATGTGTGGGGGCATAATTCTCGCCTAGTCTGGTGGGTCGAACTGATATACAAACAGACCAGCCCCAAGTCAGCTTGAGCTCAAGTATTAGTAAAAATCCCAAAGGGCTGGGTTGATGAAGTTAGAGGACCTAGTAGTCCCATAAAAAGGCCCAGTCACCCTCATTTAAAGGCTAAAATAAGCCCAATTCAAATACAAGTTGAAATTCAAAAAGGAATTCAAATTCTTGAGAGTAAAAATAGCTGCAAATAAGGGAATTATAGTCCTAGAAGGACTGGGATTCCTACTTGTATAAATATCCAAGGACATGTGAATGAGAATGATACTCGAATCCACCTTTTGAAATCTCTTTGTAAAAAATATTGTGTTCTTTATTTTGGGTGTGTGCATTGAATTAATTAACAGTAATTAACTAAACAATTTTTTGTACCTACACTAATTTTTTATTGTTTAGTCATTTTTTTGGCCTTTGGTGAGTTTGCTTCCCTTCCACTAAATCAAGCCTTTGCGGAGTTTGCTTCATTTGCTTTATGAAATATGGTGAGTTTTGTGCTTTTGCTGAATTGTTTTCATTATATTATTGCATTTGGTGTGTTGGGGGCTAATGCTTCCTCTTGTGGATTTGATTGGTGTAAGCAACCTTCAAATACATATTTAAATAGGTCAGAAGCTTCATCATGATTTTCTTGAGGCTGCAGCTGATTTTGGTCATCCAAACCTCAAGAACAAGCACACAACAGTAGCAAGGTATTTTACTGATTTATCATAAGTTGTGTTCTGTTGTTACATCATAATAAAACGTTGTAAGATTCATATGTGCGTTTAATGATTATAGGGAGTATTCAAATTGGTGGGTTGGCTCTAAGGATTCTACTTCTTGACGAAGAAGTTACAAGTAATCTTCTTGTAGATTTTGAGAAGCTTGTTCAAGGACTAGAAGTTGTCCACAATCTGACATCATTTCATCTATATTGATGGCAGATGTTCAAGCTTGCTCCAAAATCTGCTAGTGTTTGAGTATGCTCCAAGTCTTGATTGTTCAAACGAATCAAACCTCATTTTAGTATGTGTGAGTTAGTGTATCAGCTCATCAGTTTTCAACTAAACACTTCTGCATTATATTCTGTAATTTTAGGACTTGCGTATTTTTTTTAAGACTTTTAGACTTGTGTTCAGACTTGTAGCCCAAAAGCATTTGATAATATTTGTCAATATTTTCCCTTGTAATATACAATTGAAATATTAGTTCAGCTTTGTATATTATTTTTTAGCCTTGTAATATGAAATTGAGTTCAATTTTTAATTATGACTTAGCATTGTAATGTTTAGATTGGAAACATTGTAATGTTAAGATTTTTATAGATATTTGTTTCATTTTTTTGGTTAAACTTCAGTTGAATGACTAATTGTAGGCTTGTAATTCGAAGAAATAAGTATATAGAGAATACAATTGTAGGCTTGTAAAATTCAAATGAAAATTCAATTTTCAAAAATTTCTTTTAAAAAATACATCATTTTTGTTTGAGTATATAGAGAAAAAAATTGTCTCCAATTTTTTAAAAATCCATTCCAATGATGAGTATTAACCTAAAAACTAATTATATAAATATAAAAGTAAATTTTAAAACAAAATTAAAAATAATCATTACCAAACATGTTTTTTATTTTTACTACCAATTTTTTTGGCAACATTTGATATTACCAAATATATTTTAATGTTTTGTACTTTCAACACTTTTGTAAAAGATTGATGTTACCTACATGTATTTATGTTTTTGTTTTTAAATTTTAGACAACAAATTTTATATTAGCAAACATGATTTCAATTACTATTGAAGACACAACACAACAAAAAAAACGATGAAAACAAAATACAAAACGTTTTCGGTTACCAAACAGGCATTGAGGGAGTTTATTGTGCCAAAGGAATTCTTAAAAGGGATTTTTTTGTCAATTGGTGAAAGTTAAAGGGAGTTCAGTTCAATTCGTCCAAAAATTTAATATAAAGGATGATAAGCAAAATTAAATAGTTAGGTGGGTTTTATACGATTAATCCAAAAAGATTGACTTTGAAGCCCTAACAAGAATAAGCTGTTGAAGCTAATTTGAATTTGAAAGTCGAGAGAGAGAGAAGCATGAAACCCCTCTCAGCATCGAGTTCGTCTTATAAGAATCCTGTCAAGTTCAGGATGTAAGTATAAGCCCTTATTGGTTTATCTTTTATTTTAATAATTTTTCTCTGCTGAAGAAATCGTAGTTTTTCTCTAATTCCGTTTTCAGTGCTAGTATTTATATATATTTAATTATGTATGTCTACGTACCACTTTCGAAGCGCAGACCAACCGCCGACAATCTAGTTCCAATTCGTCTGGACATCGAAATCGACGGACAGAGGTTCAGAGATGCATTTACATGGAACCCATCCGGTACTTATTTGCACCACTTCATTACCTTCTTTATTTTGCTTTTTCTTTTTCTTGTTCTATTTTTCATGAATTTATAGCAATGATTTCTTATTTCTTTTTTATTTTTCGATTTTTATTTTTATTTTTTTATATTTTAGTAATTGGATACAAAGTGCTTAGCCTGAGGCAAGAGTGTAAATTTGTATTAGAAAAAGTCCAAAAATATTACTCCAATAGCTGAAAATAAAACAACTCATACTCTAACTTGCTTCATAGTTTATTGATTCCAAATAGGCACTGAAAATCCGAAGTCTCGTTAGAGCATAAGCACTCATCAGTCATCACAATAGTACATTGCACCCTATATGTATGTGGTTTACACGTGTATTTCTGGGAATCAATAGCATGGTTCGTGAGCTTCTTTTCTCGTAAGATATCACTGATGATAGTGTTTGTGTCTCAAGTTAAACTGACTACACAAAACACAAACTGAGTCTTTCATAGGTTGATTCAACAATCATGCTCAGTTCATAGAGTAATATAATGAAGCAATTCATAGAAAGCTCAACTCCAGGTATGGTTGAAGAATTTTTTGGGTTGGTTTGGTTGAAGTGAACAAGGTGTGGTAAAAGCAAGAGATAATCTGCAAGGAGGATGGCCTCATCATACTATGCTTCAGCAATGATAAGGGCTAATCATCATAAGGGTGTTGGATGATGATGATTAGAGGAACCACAAACTAAAGAAGTTTTGCTGGCAGGTTGGCCTGAACAACTTTAACTTTGATGTGAGCAGACTACTAAATCATCGTGGTGTGTGAAGGATGATGATGGCTGGGATATGGCCTAAGCAAGAGATGATCTGCCCAGTTGAGAGATATGACAAATCATGCTCTGCTTGGAGGAGAGGCTCATCCATTGATGAAGATTGATCTAAGGTCAGTTATAGATCTTCTTAACATCAAGATGGAGGGACAATGGTTCAAATAGGAGGAGTTTTCTTTTTCTTCACTCTCACAAATCTCAATGGTCACTGAAGATGAATATTTATAGCTATATTCAAAAGTGTTACTGTTATAAACCAGAAAGGACAATTTGGAAGATTTGAACATTTGAAAGGAAAGGGGCGAAGAGCAAGACATCTAATGCCCAATAAGAGTGTCTATATTGAATACCAAGGTCAAGGTTGCTGTGAGTAGAGACTTCATGGTTATGACAGGTGTGAGGAAGGGCTTGTTGGTGTAGGCAAGAATTCCAAGGTCAAAGTTGGCTTCATGTGTCAACTTAATGCCAAGGTGCATTGCAGCTGAATGCCCAAGTATATGATGAACATGTCATGAGGGTCAAGACCTGAAATCCTAAAATACAATATACTAAAGAATATTAAATTCTCACATTAAAAGGTTGTAATCATCAAAACAACTAGATTGGTCTTGTGGTAAAGCCTTTAGGCTCATAGGATGTCTGTCGATCGATTGACACGAGTCCTTGATCGATTGAAAACAACAGTTTCCTTTTGGGATTAAAACACTAAAACCTTAATCTCTTTACTATTCTATTTTGCCTATAAATAGCTCATGATTTCAAAAAACAAAATACACATAGACTAGAGAGATTCAGATCATTATTAAGAGCCTGGAGTGCATATGTATTTTGTTTTTGCTTTCATCAATATATGAGTGTTGACATTTATTACTACGAAGCTCTATTGAATTTGCGACTGGTTCCAGAGATCAAATAGTTATTGAAGGAGCGGATTGCGTGAGGACCGCAATCTGTTGACAAAGCGAACTGTGTTTCTAGAGACTCTAAGTGTGAATTTGTTGGATCAGTTGTAATCTCTTCTTATAGTGGATTTTGATCTAACTCGGTTATGTCCTGTTGTTTTCCTCTTTGGGGTTTTCCATTATGATGCTTTTTTTTGCTTTGCTTTATATTGCTAATGATTGCATGTGTTATGATCAAAGCATGATGGTTTGATTGATCATTGAGATTTTGTGTTAGTTTAAATTTCTGTTATTTGGTAATTTAATCAAAATATAAAGACTAGTTAAAATTAGCTAACACAACCAACAAGATCTATTCACCCCCCTCTAGGTTTAAGTTACGATCTTTGCACATACTCTTCATCAGAGCTTTGGATTCGGTTCTTACCCATTAGCAAAATTGGTCTTTTTGGATCTTGCTAGGTATCCTTACCCTTGGATCAAATTTTTTTGTTCAAAGCAGATCTTGGAGTTCCTATTCTTGATCTTGACATTTATTGTCGCCTCATAGGTAGTCTAACTTCTCTTACAATCACTCAAATAGACATTGCATATCATTTACGTATATTAAGCCAGTTTATGCTTGATCCTAAGAAGCATGGACAATGACACGGGACATGAACACGATATGACACGGATACGCCAACACGTCAAATTCTAAAAAATTAAGACACAGACACGGTGTTGACATGGCTAATCTAAATATAAATATAGATATTCATTTATTTATCTATGGAGTAAGACAATTATAAAACTTTAATTTATAATTTCTATACTAAAGTTACATAAGTTAGATTATGAAGCTATTCAAATATAAAAAAGAATATATTATATTATATTATATATGATATTACTCTTCCATCTTGTCATTATAATTATGTTTTTGTTCATTATATACTATGACATGTGTTGAATGCCAAATTTTTAAAAAAGAGGTTGGACACTTTGATATATGTTCACAATCTTGTCTCCAAGACTGACATGTGTTTGTTTTATATAAGACGAAGAGTGTTGGTTGAATATTTGGAATGTGTTAATCAACTGTCCGAGATGTGTTGACCAAGTGTTTAAGATGTGTTCGCCAAGTGTCCAAAATAATAAAAATTATTTTTAAATTAGGGACACGACCATGAAGTGTTGGGCACGTCTCCAGAAGTGTCGATGAAGTGTCGTTGTCCGACACGGACACTGCACTTTTGTAGAAGTAATTGAATTGAAAAGGCTTATATTTTTCCATATATCTCAAGGGTATTTATACATGATACACAATCCTATTTTAGGATAGTCAATCATACAATTAATCAGAATCAATTAGACAACTACTTCCTAGCTAAATAAGGAAACACCAATATACAGAATAATTACTTAATATACGCTAACTCTCCCCCTCAAGTTGATGCATAGATATCGCACATGCCTAACTTGGATAGTGATGTATAGAATGGACCACTAGTAACAACATGGGTCATCATATCAGCCAGTTGATCTGCACTTTTAATGTAGGGAATCCTTATCATACCAGAATCTAGGTTATCTTTGATGTAGTTCCTGTCAAGTTCAACATGCTTCGTTCGGTCGTGCTGTACCGGGTTATTTGCGATCTCAATAGTTGTCGTGTTATCACAAAAGAGCACCATAGGTTTATTTGAACCAAACCCGAGCTCGTTTAAGAGAATTCTTAGCCAAGTAAGTTTTGTAGTCGCATGATGGAGCGCACGGTATTCAGCTTCTGCACTAGATAATGATACCACATTCTGTTTCTTACTCCTCCAGGTCACCAAATTACTTCCTACAAATGACACATACCCTGAAGTAGACTTCCTATCCAATCTGGATCCAGCAAAGTCAGAGTCTATGTAACCCACAATATCAAGATGTCCATGTTTGGAGAACATAATACCTTTGCCTGGAGAGGACTTCAGATAAGCCAGGATACGATTCACTGCATTCGGATGTGTCGGTCACTCGGATTATACATGAATTGACTTATAACACTAACTGCATATGATAAGTCAGGTCTACTGTGAGTCAAGTAGATCAATTTCCCCACTAGTTTCTGATATCTCTCTTTGTTTGTTGGAATCTGATCAGGATAGATAGACAGGCCGTGATTCACCTCAATGGGAATACCTACAGGTTCACAGGCAGAGTTTCCAGTTTCAGCCAAGAGATCTAACGTATACTTCCGTTGTGAGAGGAAGAGTCCTTGCTTGGACCGAGACACTTCAATGCCCAAGAAGTATTTTAGAGCCCCTAAGTCCTTCATTTCAAATTCCTTGGCCAGATATCTCCGAAGTTTCTCTCTTTCACCAGAGTTACTACCTGTAACAATCATGTCATCAACATAAACAATAAGCAAAGTAATGTCATCACCATCTCTCTTATAGAACAGAGTGTGGTTTGCCAAAGCTTGCTTAAAACCATACTTCTTCATTGAGTAGCTTAACCTGCCAAACCATGCCCTTGGCGACTGCTTCAACCCATACAGAGCCTTCTTCAGTTTGCATACCTTACCTCCTTTTGGTGTAAACCCCGGAGGGGGATCCATGTACACCTCCTCTATTAGATCACCGTGGAGGAAGGCATTCTTCACATCAAACTGTCTTAATGGCCAGTCCAGATTGACTGCAAGGGAGAGTATGACTCTAACAATATTCATCTTGGCCACAGGAGCAAAGGTCTCTTGATAGTCGATCCCATAAGTTTGGGTGTATCCTTTGGCAACCAATCTAGCCTTGTACCTGTCAATTGTCCCATCGGACTTGTATTTTACTGAAAACACCCACTTACATCCCACTGTCTTCTTTTCGTGAGGTAGCTCGACCATCTCCCAAGTAAAGTTCTTCTGGAGAGCCTTCATTTTTTCTACCATAGCTGACTTCCACTTAGGATCTTCAAGGGCTTCCTGAAAATGACTAGGAATAGACATAGAAGACAACTGAAGGGCAAAAGCTAGGTGAGTCTTAGATAGATGATGATAAGAGATAAAATTAGAAATGGGATAGACAACATTAGAAGATACATGATTGAAACCCAACCTATCAGGTTCTTTACGATCTCGAAGAGGATATCTCCTACCTTGATCATCACCTTGTGGATCCAAGGTAGCAGTTTCGGAAGTTAAAGGAGAAGGAACATGTACCTCAGGAGTAGTCTTGGAAGAGTCATCCGATGGCATGGTAGTATCATCAAGAGGAGTATTGGCGCTTAGAGGGGATATGACAGTAGCATCCTTGTTCTTCTTTGTATAACCCTGATGGAACAACTAGGCTAGTTTGTCACCTCTTCTTTCCTTAGGTTCAGACTCAACTGCCATAGGTTTGGGAGCATGTAAAGACTCCCCCTTACCCAAATCAATTGAATCCTCCCCCGGACCCGAAATCCATAACCTCTTCTCTTCTAACCATAACCGTTCCTCTTCCTTACTACTAATCTCCCCCTGAAGAGGAACCTGAGACATATCCCCAGAAAAATAAGACTCCCGTTCACAGAACTGAACATCCATGGACACATAGTATTTTCTTGTAGGAGGATGAAAGCATTTATAGCCTTTTTGGGAATTAGAGTATCCAAGAAAGACACTTAAGAGCACGAGGATCAAGCTTATCCCTTTTGATGAGAGTGCACATGAACATAACACACACAACCAAAAATCTTAGGACAAAGATTTAAAATAGAAGGAATAGGGTGAAACCGTGATAACATTCTCAAAGGAGTTTGATAGTCAATGATATGAGCAGGCATTCGGTTGATGAGAAAGACAGCGGTCATAATAGCCTCAGCCCAAAAACGTTTGGGTACACGCATAGGAAAGCATAAAGCTCTGGCCACCTCTAAAATGTGGCGGTTCTTACGCTCTGCTATATCGTTCTGTTGTGGCGTGTATGTACACGTTGTCTGGTGGAGAATGTCATGTTCTTTGAATAAATCAACAAGGACTAATTCACAAACTCACGACCATTATCAGAGTGAAAGACCTGAACTTGAGTATGAAATTGTATGGTAATCATTTTGGAAAATTGAGGTATAACATGTATAACATCACTCTTAGACTTCAACAAATATACCTAGCTCACCCTAATACAGTCATCAATAAAAGACACAAAATATTTATGACTCGAAGCAGAAGGAGTAGAAAAAGGACCCCAAACATCAGTATAAACACGAGTAAAAGGAATCGGACTTTTATTGAAACTTATTTTGAAAGGTACACGATGATCTAGGAAGCACGGACATGCCTAAGAAGGCAAAGAATCCGTGTTGGACACGTGTCGGACACGGATACGGGTCGGACACGCCCCGACACGTGTCGGACACGCTAAAAAACGTGTCTGATTTTTTTTTATTTTTTTGAATTTTTGGACACGGCGCGGACACGGCTCGGACACGCGCGGACAAGGCTCGGACACGGCATGGACACGGCGCGGACACGCGTCCGACACGGCTTGAATTTTCAGACACGGCATGAACACTGCGCGGACACATGTTGGACACGCCAAATTTTTTTTTTCTCTTTTCCTCTTATTTTCATGAATCTTCTCTCTTTCATGGATTCTTACTTTATTTTTCACTAATCCCTAATTATTTTTCTAACAAAACCCTAATTATTTTTGACACGGCTTGAATTTTCAGACACGGCATGAACACGGCGCGGACACATGTTGGACACGCCAAATTTATTTTTTCTCTTTTTCCTCTTATTTTCATGAATCTTCTCTCTTCCATGGATTCTTACTTTATTTTTCACTAATCCCTAATTATTTTTCTAACAAAACCCTAATTGTTTTTGCTTTTTTCTCCTTTTCTAGCCTCTTTTTTTCTTTTTCCTAGCAAAACACAAGTCTAGAAATGTTGTTTTAACAATTCAACTATAGCCCATCTCATCTCTTCATCTTTATTCTTTTTTACTCTTCTTTCTCTTACTGTACAACTGCTATCTTTTACATGTGACTTTCTCATGATGCATTTGTATTTGGAGTAAGCTAGAATGATGATGTTTAAATGATAAGACTAGTTTTTATTTTAATGTCTCGTTTTGATTTGGTTTTATGACTTTGTGACATCGTTCTCTTATAATTATTGTTGTTGAGTAGATTCAATTGTGTACTTGTGATTTATGATTTGTGAATTTTTTCTTTGTTAGGTTGATGAAAATTGAAAAATAATATTACTCTTAATTATTTAAAGTATGACATCAAATATTATATAAAAATAAATATTTATTATTTGCCGTGTCCCCGCCGTGTCCGTGTCCTAATTTTTTAGGATTTGCCGTGTCGCCGTGTCCGTGTCGTGTCGTATTCGTGTCCCGTATCCGTTTCCGTGCTTCTTAGACGATGATTTTTAGCATAAATGCGTTGTTCACACCTTAAACTAGAAACAGAAACATTCCGAAACAACTGAGGAAATAAACATTCTAAATAAGAAAAAGATAGATGACCCAAACGATAATGCCATAAAAGAATCTTCTCTCTATCAGAAGTCTCTCTTACTACTTGAAAACCACGACCAGATTCAGATTGCAACTCCCCTGCCCCCACCAAGTAGTAAAGTCCTCCCCTTTCCTTACCAATGCCAATCGTCATCTTCATAAGATTGTCCTGAAACACATAATGAGTAGAGTGAAAGGTTACAAAACAATTAAGATGTTTGGTAATCTTTCTAATGGAAAGAAGACTATTAGAGAGGTTAGGCGCAAGTAAGACAGAAGACATGGAGAGAGTGGGAGAAAGTGATACATTCCCCGCCCCTGAAATCGACATAGGAGTCCCATTAGCAACCTGAACAGACTTGACAGGTGAGGGCATTAGAGAGTCAAGTAAGGAAGATTTACTAGTTATATGATCAGTGGCTCCTGAATCAATAACCCAAGTGTTAGAGGCAGCAAAAATGAAAACCGAACTAGAATTACCTTCTTGAGAAGACAATCGAGAAACATAAGAAGCAGAAGCAGGAGTAGTGTCGGAGAGGGCAACCTGAGCAGATTTCTTGTTTTTTCTCTCGACTTGCTTAAGCTTATACCACTCTGTTGCAGTGGGTGCAGAAGCGAGAGGAAGAGTCGGTAGAAGGAGCAAAAAATGCTGGTCAAGTATTATTCCTTTGGACAGCCAGTGTGGAGGCCTCAGAGTGATCTTCCGTTCCCATAGTGACTTTTCTCTGTGCTTTGCGATGGACAAGAGAATAGGCTTCCTTCAGACTTAGTAAAGGAGAGGTGGCCAAGACACGACTGCTAACTTTATCCAAACTGTGGTCAAGTCTTGCAAGAAACATATAGACCCGATCCTTAGTACGATAATCAAGGTCCATGAATATTGAGTTTAACTCATTGTAATATTCTGCAAGAGGGCGACCACCCTGATGTGATTGAAATGATTTCTTCATCAATTCATAGACTTGAGAAGAATCAGAAACGTCAAGATAGCTCCTCTTGATCGCATCCCAAACCTCCTTAGCCGTTCCACACTGCACAAAGTGTGACATCAGCTTGTCAGTCATGGAATTGATGAGCCAAGACTTGACTAGAGGGTCTTCAGCCTCCCATTCATCATAGCTTGGATCACTCTCTGCGGGTGCAGCCTTTCTCCCTGTAATATAGCCCTTCTTCTTTCTGCCAGCAATATGCATCTCCAAAATTTGAGACCAAACACGATAATTAGCACCATCCAATTTAATAGAATGAATTGGAGAGGAAGTCTCATGAATGGTCACCGTGGAAGGCTTCTTGCTGTCAGAATTACTTGTATCTGTTTTTGCAAACATAATCGTGTAATGAAGTAGCGTCAAAGGTTGGAAAGATTGATAAGGTGGCGGCTAGGGTTTAGAGTAGGGCGGTGATGGAAGATAGGCAGGCAGCACGAGATGAAAAAACAGCGGCAGCTGCAGTTCTTCGGGATTAGGGTTTCAACCGGGAAAAGAAAAAAGGCAGCAGCGGAATTTCTCTGCCTTAGCTCTGATACCAAATTGAATTGAAAAAGCTTATATTTTCCATATATCTCAAGGGTATTTATACATGATGCACAATCCTATTTTAGGATAGTCAATCATACAATCAATCTGAATCAATTAGACAACTAATTCCTAGCTAAATAAGGAAACACCAATATACAAAAAAATTACTTAATATACGCTAACTGAAATGTCCGTACTTCTTAGGCTTGATCTTAGGAGAAAAGTAACCTATTATTGCTATATGAGTCTTATATTAACGGCTTTCCAGGAGAGCCTTCATTGGTCATCATGAAGTACCCTTCTACTCACTTGTTTTTGAGGTTCTAGTTTGGCTAGTTGTCCTGTCACATGCTATTATTAGATTATTTGGAAACAGTTAAGAAGAATTAAAGGATTGTTGGCCGAGGCTCTAGAGTAGTGAATAAATTTTGTTCATTTTCTAATTAACAGAGTTTTTAAATTCTAACAATTATATTTAAAATACAACAATATTATCATCATCATTTTTGCCTTTTTTCTCATATGAATGGGGTCAATCACATGAAATTTCTTTTTCTATTCTATTATGTTGGGAATTAATCCCCTTGGTTCGGCACAACGGAAGTAATAAAAACAAACGCACACAAACAAGACGAGATTTACGTGGTTCAACAAATTGCTTAATCTACGGGTGAAGAACGACTATCTTTATTTTAATATAAAGATTACACACTCTTTCTTTCTCTCTCACACAAGTTCAACTCAACTCTCTTATAATTCTCCCTCTCTTCACACTCTTCTTCTCTACCTTCTCTTCTCAACGTCACCTCTATTTATAGAGTCTTTAAACCCAATTCCTTATTGGACAAGGATTACAATTACTTGAAACCTAAGACTTGCCTAACAAAAATTACCAAATAAATTACAACTCTAAAATAGAAACCTAATTACAATAGGAATTTGAGACACAATTTCTAACAATCTCCACCTTGGCTTAAATTTGATCTTCACGTGCTCCTTTATAGCTCCACCTTGACTGAAGAAATCCCTCCATCACGAACCTAACATCTTCTTCCTTCTTGTCGCTCTTTGCCATTCCATCACACTCATCTATTGTGAGCAAACTCCAAGTTCAAATAGTCAAACTTGGAATCTACTCTCACATCACCGAATCGAACTTTTCTTGCTTTTGGGATGAAAGTTGGTGTTGTTGCAATTGCCAAGACTTTTTCCTTCCCTTGCCGCTCTTGATCATCCATCACTCTAGTAGATCTAGTAACAGACTTCCATAATGTCTTTGCAACTGCTCCACCTAACATAGAGATTATTAACCTTCGTTTCTAAAAGAATGATACATGACCCTTTTCTAATCTTCATCAACCCATTATTCACTTCACACCAACAACCCTTCGAATTCAAAGCTCTTATAGAGATCGCATTCCTTCTAACACTTGGAATATGACGTACATTTATTATAGTTCTTATAAATCATTGGTTGTCTTGTTTTTTATTGTTCCAATTCTCATAACATCACAAGAAACATTATTTCCCATAAATACCTTACCACATGCAGGTTTGTAGGTAGCAAACCACTCTTTATGAGGACAAACATGAAAGGAACAAGCAAAATCAAGTATCCACTCCTTATCTTCTCCCTTGTTTTCTATGATTGATAACACTTCATCAACATCACTTCATCCCCACAATTGTAGCACCTTCTTTCCAACAATGGCCTCGGCACAAATTTCCCTGGAGCTCCAAACCTCTTCCTCTATTAGACAACAAGAGCTTGAGACGGATCATGTTGATCCTCACGTTTAACTTTTCATTGGAGAATAAAACACTCTTAACTTGTTCCATCGTTATTGTATCTCTCCCATAAAGCAAAGTATTAAATAAATTCTTAATAGTAGAGTGTACCGATGTGAACAATGTAATAGCTTTATCCTCATCACTCAACTTAACATCAACATTAGATTTGTCACAAACAATCTTATTAAACTCATCGAGATGTTCCTAAAAGCTTACACCTTCTTTCCTACAGAAAGAGTACAACTCTTGTTTCAAGACTAGTCGGTTGGTGAGATTCTTTCCCACATAAAGATTCTCCAATTTCTTTCACATACCTGCTGCTAAAGCTTCTTCTATCACATCGTACACAACATCATCTGCTAATGCCAATCGAATCGCACTCATCACCATTGAATTGATCTTCTCTCACTTTGCACCATCCATCTCTTTTGGTTTATCACGCAGTGCCTCTTCTATACCATGCTAAATCAGCATATCTCACATTCGAACTTGCCACAGACTGAAATTTTTTCTTCCGTCAAACCTTTCGACTGAGTACTTTACATCTGTAATAGTTGTTGCCATAGCTCTGATACCACTTGTTGGGAATTAATCTCCTTGGTTCGGCGTATCAGAAGTAAATAAAAAATAAACGCACACAAACAAGATAATATTTAAGTGATTCAGCAAATTGCTTAATCCATGGGCGAAGAATGACTATCTTTATTTCAATATAAAGATTACACACTCTCTTTCTTTCTCTCTCTCTCTCTCTCTCTCACACACAAGTTTAACTCAACTCTCTTACAATTTTCTCTCTCTTCACACTTTTCTTCTCTACCTTCTCTTCTCAACCTCACCTTTATTTATAGAGTCTTCAAACCCAATTACTTGTTGGACAAGGATTACAATTACTTGAAGCCTAAGACTTGTCTAACAAAAACTACCAAATAAATTACTACTCTAAAATAGAAACCTAATTATAATAGGAATTTGAGACACAATTCCTAACATATTATATGCCATGTCACTTTTAATATTTACTTTTTTGAAGTCATTTTCAATTACTTCATTCCATGTTAGTTTTGGTCGGCCTTGTTGTCTCTTAACTTCTATGCAAACTAATCTTCCCTTTCTCTTTTTTTCTTTTTTGTACTAGTTGCTCTCTAAAACACAACAATATCAATTAAATATAGAGAGCAAATAAAATATCAAGCAATTACACATGAACACATAGTTCTACGTGAAAAACCCCAATAGGAAAAACTACGGGACCTAGTTTAAGCAGATCAAATCCACTATCAGAGGCAAGGATTACAACTAGGTTAACTGGACTCTAACTTAGAATCTTTTACTTACCTCTGACCCATACCGTAGAAGGTCCAACCGGATCTTTGCTGGTGCTCTCTTCACTATATCCCTGTGCTTTGATCTCCAATGACTAGTAACATCCAATTGTTGTTCGGTTATGTGATTTGGTGTTGATGACGATTTAGACTCCACAAGTTGATGATCAGCACTCTCAATATTGACTCACCATTTAAAATGTAACATGCTGAATGATAAAAAGAAAAATATGCACTTACCAAAGACCAATTGGTCCAGCGGTATGAGCTCTGGCTTTTCAAATGGGAGGTCCAGGGTTCAAGCCTCGGTGGAGGCAGTGTGTGTGAGTATTGCTTTAACTTCCAAAAAAAAAAAAAAAAAAAAATGCACTTTATGTGCCTAGATACTCTCTATAAAAATTCTCTCTAGATGTGTATTCATTTTCTCAATAATGTGTAGAGAGATACTAGCCATCCCCTAGACTGTTTATAACTCCATATTTATTGCTCATATAGGAATTATATGCGAAACATAAAAAGAAATCTTTCTGAAACTCTGTTTAAGAGAAATTTCCGAACATATTATGCACCGATTATTCGAGGTTTCAATCAGAAGTCATCGTCCATCTGTTGTTTGATTGAACTTTCGATCTTGGCATATATTGGACTTTGATAAAAAAAAATTCTGTAAATTTTGATCTAGAAACAATTTCGTGCATTCAAAACATATTTTTAATGAATCAAAACATATACGCATTATGTCCTAATATGAGTAATGATAAGAAATTAAGAATGCATTATTATGAACCCCAATTGTTGAACTAGTAGTAATCCAAGAGGTGAATTTACCTTTTAACCTTTTTGATCTTCAATACTTCATCTCCATAATCTATGGCTGGTAAATTTTACCTGAACTAACTAACTAACTTTTTGAAAGTAAAATAAAAATTATAGAATCCAACTTTTTTACGAAACGTTGCAAGTTCCATATTTTGCGAGAACAAGAAACGACAATAATTTCTTATTTGTTTGCATATATATTTATTCCATAAATCTTCAGATTTTGCACCCTTAGCCACATTACTGTGACTATCAAGCAGAATTACAAATTGCAGCTGATCCATTTACATCAAAATCAATTGTCATCTTATCATAGAGAAATTGCACTCAGGATTCCTCCGCATTGCATATGTTCCCTCACTCATGCAGCTTTCTGACTTATATACTAAAGCTCTTGGTTCAAAACTATTAAAATGATTTGTAAGCAAGTTGAGCATTGTCTTTATCCAGGCGCCAACTTGAGGTGAAGTACTGGGAAGAGTTGAAGACAAATCAATAGCATATATTCCCTGTCCCTAAATAGAATCACTGGGAACCATTTACTGAAAATCAGCAACAAATTAACTGAATCAGAACAATTCAGCTCTATTTTGATAACTGAAATTCCCATGAATAATAGGATCTCAAAGTTTTGTGTAAATATATAGAACCTTAATATAATTAGTAAAAAATCAGTAGGGTCCGGTGTGCTTGTTTATACCTGTGAGAGAGAGTATGCACGCATATGGTCCAAGAATGGGATTATTTATTTAGGCAACCTACCAAGAAGAATAATTCTATCGCCAACTTACTTTTAGAATCCACGTCTATAATGTTGCACATTACTGAGACTGCATTTTTATACTCTTACAGTGTAATGCAAGTGTTTGGGCTAATCACCTTAAATATCTTTATAAAGGGTAATCGTACATGAATAATTTGTCATGGAAGATGTACAAGCTTTTCTTGTTTGGTGTGTGAACTATTTGCATGTCTATTTGAATGACATAGATCCAGATTCAGAGGTGGTGGTCTTTGCAAAAAGGACTGTGAAAGACTTGAAGCTTCCTCCAGCATTTGTTACGCAAATTGCCCAATCCATTCAAGTAAGTTAAATAATTAGCCCATACCTTAGAGTTTCTTTGTTGGACATTGCTATTTCTTATATTATCTCACTATATCACTTTTTGATACTTCAATTATTCCACATTAGTTGATAATTGTACGAGTTTATAAAATTTGGGTAGCATGAGCGTGCAATTTATGAATGGCTTTATTTTATATGTACTAATGAGTTAAGGTAATATATACACATATATTTACATCCGCAGTTAGAAGTATATGTGTGTGTGTCTACATGCATGTATTTTTACCTAAAAAAGATCAGGATATAAAACATTTTAGCATTCGTAAACCTCTTCTACACAACTTGTGACTTAAACTCTTATCTCTTAACTTGATTTCCCTTGGAAAGCTATCTGGACACTGATTGAGCTATAACTTGTTTGTATAAGGTTTCCTATTTTTGACTGAATTCTTTATAAGCAAATCTTATTCCCCTTCCAACAATTCTAATGGTTAATGGTCATTTTATACTTATTTAAAATACGAAATCAATTCAAAAAGTCCTGCTGCAAACTGATCCAAACCCTCAATTTGAATATATTGTTGACGGAGTGGAAGCTATGAAATTGTTCGCGCATGAACAAGGGTAACTTTAATCCAAAAAGTTAAGATAAACACAAACAAAAGTTGCAGAGAAATCTGATTTTGTATTGATAATTGAATGATTGATTTCTGCCCAATGGCAGTACATATATTTATAATAGAGAAATTTTAATCTTAA
Source organism: Cornus controversa (assembly GCA_026545225.1). Taxonomy (NCBI): domain Eukaryota; kingdom Viridiplantae; phylum Streptophyta; class Magnoliopsida; order Cornales; family Cornaceae; genus Cornus; species Cornus controversa. The sequence goes on along the minus strand of CM048849.1, from coordinate 10,663,827 downwards.
CAGTACAAGGAAACCTAAAAATAGAAGGAAAACTAGCAGCACAAGGAAACTGCTAAAAATAAAACTTTCTCCAAATATTCTGAAAAAATTAAATAAGAAACCTAATAATTAAAAACTACTAAATATTAAATTTCATCCAAATCTGACTTCATTTGGTCCACGAACAAAATTTCTAAAATATTCAGCATTCTTCCTATAAGACGAAAAAACGCGATTTGGAGACTAGACGAAGGTTTTTGGCCCAAAAACGACATGGGCTAGTAGTTAAAGCTATTGGGTTTTATTTATTGGGTTGTTTCTGATCAAGAATGACACTCTTCGATTCAAAATACGGTCGTCCAAAATTCTATCCTACATCAGTTTCCTCCACTTCAAAAAAAGTTGTCCAGTCGTCCTTGAGTTTTGTTGCAGATACTCATCATACACGAGTCTAAACCATATTGCAATCCATAGAGGACTTAATCTTGATATTATGTAAACTTCTTCGGTCATGAAAACGAAAAAGTCACACTGTGAAAATAGCATGTTCTGTTCTCGATGTGCTTCACCAATAAGATCATCCAAATTAATAGACACATAATGGCTCAGGAGGTCTATTTGACTATAAATTTCAATGGCCATTTTTTTGACAAAGGTATGGAAAGTACCTTTTCACCACAACTAGGAGATGGCTGTGTTAAGATAACAAGTCTGTGACTTGTATATGAAAGTTGGCGGTTCACTAGCACCATATTAATGAAGCAAGAGGGTGCAACTACCTTCGGTCTGCAAAGGGGCGGTACAAACTAAAACAGCCATCACAATAATGGTCAAAGATCCAAAAGCTGTAAGATCCTTCATTCTTTGTCTTTTTGCATTGCACACCTTTAATGGGCCCTTTTTCTTCCAGCAAAGATGTGTTTGTATCTTGCTCCAATTGAACATTGGGAAGGGATGTAGCTACCAACAGAACGTCTTGCCCAGTAGCTTCACCATCAAGTTCTCCTTGTTCAATCAGATTTCAAATGCAAATCAAATTATCCCTCTCACGTTCAAGCTCTTCTAATTTGTTCTCATCCTTATCCTTTAAATATGGGTTCGAGTGATTATTGACGCTTGCCTTGTTGGGAAATTTGTAACCTACCGTGATCAAAGTGGGACCGTCTTGGACAGACTTTTCTTGCTACTTAGATTCATGGATCGAATCTTCACTGAACAACTTCTCATCAGTGCTATGTATACCCACCTTATTCTCATATATATGTGGTGATAAGTCTATTATGACACTCTCATCATCTTTCCTTCTATTCTGATCAACTGGACCTGATATGAATTTTTGATTCTTTTCCACGAAAGAATTTTGAATGCTCAACTTTGTAATATTGTCACCTTTATTCCTATAATCTGGAACAACGTTAATAGACCCAGTAGGAATATTAGATTGGGGTGCTTGAAAGTTGACCGTAGCATCCTTAGTGGTAATAACATTGCCGATAAGACCACTCAATGAGTCATTGGCAGCATATATGGTTGATGAAACAGAATTTTCACAATCAGATGTGGATATGTTATCATAAATAAGAGTTTTCTCCATATATTCATGATTCTCTTTCCTGCAATTATGATATTTGTCATACATTATTTGCTCATAATTTGGTGGTAGAGATTTAGCTTTTATCAACCTTTTCATCTTGTACCACGATCGCACACGTTGTTTTTCTTGCCTCATCTGGTTAGTTTGTGTCTGATCCCACCACGTTGAAGCACATCCTTTAAACTTGAACATTACAAGCGGAACTTGCTTGTTTTCAGATACATCAAAATGCTCAAAAAATTCTTCAATTTCTTCAAGCCAATCCAAGACTTCCTCGATAATAAAACTTCCATGAAAAGTGAGTATATCAAGTTTTCTTTGAAACTCACGATTGTCTGGATACTTACAGATTCTGTCGTGTCTATCTCGATCACGTCGATTCGCCACAAGTCCTTTGAATCCAAATTCCTCATCATCAAAATGATCTGCATAGGCTGGAGGCCTACGTGGATGTACATGAACATAACCCATATTTGGTTGGCTGCGAGGAACAACTTCAACACAATCCTGAACTGGACCATGAACCTGGTTGCCACCAATCCTAATACCAACAATCTGTCTACACCGTTGATCAAATCGCCGTTCTTGAGTATGCATGGCTGTCCAAGGGGCCTTCACTCTGCGATCATTGTCAACAAAGTGGGTGCTACCAAAACAACCAATTGCCATTAGATCAGGGTAAAACAAGGCTCTGATACCAACTAATGGAGCGGAAGCTATGAAATTGTTCTCGCACAAACAATGATAATTTTGAATCCACACAGTTAAGATAAATGCAAACAAAAGTTACAGAGAAATCTGATTTTGTATTGATAATTGAATGATTGATTTCTGCCCTATGGCACTACATATATTTATAATAAACTTTTTTCAAATATTCTGAAATATTAAATAAGAAACCTAATAATTAAAAACTACTAAATATTAAATTTCATCCAAATACAACTTCGTTTGGTCACGAACAAAATTTCCGAAATATTCAACATTCTTTTTATAAGACGAAAAAAAGTGATTTTGGAGACCTAGACGAATGTTTTTGGCCTAAAAACGACATGGCCCAGTAGCTAGCTACTGGGTTTTGTTTATTGGGTCGTTTCCGATCAAGAATGGGTCTCTTTGATTCAAAATACGGTCATCCAAAATTCTGTCCTACATCAATTGTTGTACCGATTTTGTACCATTTGTCAATCTTATTCCGTAATATTGTATTCATTGTTCTGATTTCTTAGCTTAGGGGTCATTTGGTGTTGCTACTGTTTTTGTGAAAGTGTTTTGAAGCAAACACTTGCAGTTTTTTTTTGTTGCTTATGCTGTCGAGAAAAATAGAAAACACGTTTTGTGATACACAAATGTTGTGGAGGATCTGAAAACAAAAACTACAAAATATGTTTGGCGTTGTACAAAACCAAGTGTTGCACCAAAAAAAAAAAAAAAAAGATATATATTGCAATAAAATCAAACACCAAACATGTAATAAAATTGACCCATTACTTGATTATGCATATATATCACCTAACCACACTTTGATCACTTCTAAATTGAGTTAAGTATGCAATACAATTTACATAATCCAAGTACATTAAAATTTGGTTCTCATTATCATATTAATATACACTATAATAAAAAAGGTACGAGGTAGCTTGAATTCAGTTACAAGCATACAACCATTATCACCATCCATTATCCAAAAAATGCTACCTTACTTAAAAAATTGCTCATTTTGCCACAATAAGTACAAAGAACAACAAAAGAAGTGCAATGAAGAAGCAGAATACACACCAAAATAAAGCACACATTATAAGACAGTCCCTATGTCTTGCGGCTTTGAAATGCTCCACATTTGCTTGTGTGGTCATCATGTCCTCATCCTGAATTTCGAGTCCATTCCTTGTGCAGTCTGCTGAATGTTTGGATCCATCTCTTCCACACACAAATCATACCATGTAAATGAAACAAGTTTGTTATGAAAAATTAGGAAAAGAAAGAAAGAGAGTTTATAGAATTTCAGATAGGAGAAATCTTAAGGAAAGTTGGAAGAGATCCATAACTTAGGCATTAGCCTATTAGGAAAATTTGGATCTAGTGACATGTCATTTAAGAATTTAGGTCTATTAGTTACTTATATTTAGTTTTCTTCGGGGTATAAGGACTCTGTATCGTATTTGGAGATGATAATCTTTTAGTGGATGATAATCATGTGCATATGAGAAAATATTATTAATTTTATTTGGTGGTAGTAAGTAGGGGTGCACACGGTTCGGTTCCGTACGGTTCCAAATAGAACCGGAACCGATCCCAACGGTTCCTTAATTTTGGAATCGGAACCATTGAGACATGGAACCAAACCGAGCCGTGAAAGACCGGTTTGGTTTGGTTCCGAACCATGGTTCGTTACTGATTAGTATTTACAAATATAATGAATATATCAGCCCAAAACTGTAATAGTATAAACAAACAGATGATAAGCAAAGCAGTGAATCTGAAAATTTAATAAATGAAAGAATGTGTAGTTATATATATATATATATATATATAGAGAGAGAGAGAGAGAGAGAGAGAGAGAGAGAGAGAGAGGGATCTCACTGTCAATTGCAGAGAAGGATGCACTTAACCATGTCAACAAAAAGAGTCGGAGACCAAAAACTCTCCCAACAATCCTCTCCTTCGCTTGTCTTCCGTACATCTTCTGAAACTCCCTCGCATTCCTCTCATATTCTGATAGTCGTAGCATTCATGTCACCTGACTCTGCAATCCAAACCCTTTAATCAATAACAAGAGAGATGGGTTTTAGAGAGAGAGAGAGAAAGGGGGATGGGAGCATTCAGTTCCAGCAATGATTGTTGGTGCCAAGGAGACAAACTCTATGCCGAAAACTCGAATTTGGAGAGGGAGAGGAGCGTCAGAGGGATGAGAGATGCGAACAAGGAAAGAATATACAGAGACTTCACCATTGTCATCGCAATCGAGGCGTAACTTGGGATGAGAGATGTTGACTACTTGATTGAAATTGAATTTGGATTGTATACACGTATGTCACTGTTATAATAGTAACAGTAACAGTAACAGTTTTGTTCCGGTTAGGTTTGGTCCTAAAGGACTTGGAACTGGAACTGATCCCAACTGTTCAATTCGGTTTGGTTCAGTTCGTATTGGTTCCACTACGGTTTGGTTCCACGGTTCTTTGTACACCCTAGTAAGTATAGGCATTGATTTGTTCTTGATGTCTGAACATACTTTTGTGGACAGTTTTTTTTACATTGAACGAGAGAAAATTTGTATGTATAGATTTTGTTTGCAGATTGAATGATTGATATCCTTGAGCGAGAATGATAATTAGATATAGGATGTTAAATTGAAATTTGAGATATTATGACCTCAATGGAAATTGTGGACTCATATTGAATTTAACTTAGGATTTAGAAGAAGATAAAACCTTCATGATGTTGACCGTGATGGATAACTGAAAGAATTTACAAAATTTAATACAATTATGAGAAATGAAGATAATAGACCTATTCTTGTTGAATTTTAAATGTGTGGTGATATTCTTGCATTAATGTTGCCTCTAAGGAGGATAGGATTCAGTGATAAAAATGTGATGACCTACAATCCATTGATAATGATAACGTATAACTTAAACACGCATGGGTACAACTTAGAGAAATTTATGTTGTGAATTTATGAGCTTGAGGGATAGAATTGGAATGAGTATTCTATCAACTTTTATGAGTTATATCTGACCTCATAGTATAGAAGGTTAACATACCGATTAAATCATAGTTGTCAAAGGCGCATCAGGTGCGTGCTTCAGGCGCCTGGAATAACCTCAGGTGAGGCAACTTTAATCAGGGACGCGCCTATTGGCCAGGTGCAAAAAGCACAGGGCAAATCAGGCGCCTGATTGAAACTCCTTTTTTTTTCACTAGTTGTTCACACGTGATTGAGGCACATATATATTACAGTGGACTCTACCACATATTCTTGTTTTTTACTTTAGTTCAATTGTTATTGGTGCTTTTAAGTTATCTGGACCCACCACATGTGATATTTCTGAAGAGTGTAAAGTACGTAAACAAAAACCCTCTCTCAATTCTCTCTCTTTGGCATGCGACTCGATTCCAATGGCAATCACAGGTATGCTTTCTCTCCTCTCTTCTTCTTCTTCTCTGTCAATCAACGAGTTAGATTTTTTTTTTCTCTCACTCTCACTCTCTCTCCCCCTTCACCCTTCTCTCTCTTCTTCCCCTTTCTGCATCTTCTCTCTCCTCTTTTTTTCCCCTCTTTCCTACAGTACCTTCTCTCTCTTCTTCTTTTCTTCTTCCCTCTTTGGCAGTTTCTCTCTCCTCTGTTTTTTCTCCTCTCTTCTTCTGAGTCAATAGATGATTTTTGGATTTTTTTTCTCTCCTATTCTTCTTTTCTTCTTCTTCTTCTTCTTCTTCTTCGGCAGCTTCTTTTTTCCCAGTTCTCCTCTGTTTTTTTCCCTTTTTGCCCTCTCTTCTCTCTCTCTCCCCTCCTCCCCCTTAGGCAGTTTCTCTCATCCCAGTTCTGCACTGTTTTTTTTCTCTCTCCCCTTGTCAGCTTCTCTCCTCTCTTTTTTTTCCCTCCGTTTTTTTGTTTTATTTTTTGTTAATTGCCATGTTATTGTTGTTGATTTCCATGTTATTGCTGAATTTGTTGTTGGTTGCCACATTATTGATGTTTTTCTCTATTGATTGCCAAATTATTGCTTTTTTTTTTTTTACATTTTTTATAACGTGCGCCTCACTTTAGTTAGGCGCGCACCTCGCCTTGTGCTTCAGGCTCCAGAAAACCTTGGCGCGTTAGTGTGCCTTGAGCCTTTAACAAGTATGGATTAAATTGTATCACTCTGCATAAAGTGTAATTAGAGTTGCATAGTGTTGAAGGATTTAAATATTAAAGTTACATCCTCTCTAATAGCTTAAGCTTTTAGAGTGAATGGTTGTTAACATGGTATTAGAGCCAAAGGTTTCGGGTTCAAACCTCACCGTCACCTTGGTAATTAAAATTAAAACACGTGTTGGACCAAAAAGAAGGTCACACGTGAGGGGGTGTTGAAGGATTTAAATATTAAAGTTACACCCTCTCTAACAGCTTAAGCTTTTAGAGTGGATGGTTGTTAACACGTAGCATTACTGTGATGAGATCTTGGGATGGTATTAGTGAATTTAGTGTGATTCCCAAGATATAAACTTTTTATTTTATTTTATTGATAATAGAGTCATGAATAACTTCCCAATGAGTTGGGGCACGATGAGAATCCGATTGTGACGTGAGAATGAAATGTATCGTAGGAATACAAACAAGAAACATCTTAATTAGATTGGTTTGTGCGAACCCAAATTTTAATGAGTTGAAACATATTGTACAAGATCAATGTGCAATATTGTGATTGGTTAGGGAGAGATAACTCTAACTGAAAAATGATTGATGACATTAGTCATTAGTTCGAGTAAAAATGTTCAACGTGCATAAGGACTAACACTTGCAATAAATAATGAACAAATTGTAAGGTATATGTGGTCTCACAAGTGATTCAAAAAGAAAAAAGTTCTTCAATAGAATATCTATTGATTGGTAAATAAACCTTGATATTGAACTTGCAATTAAGAAAATTGCAAAAATGAAAAAGAGTAGGCGATGAGTTGCAATTATTAATAATCTTATGTGTTTTTCTATTTGTGCTCTAAACTTTAGTGAGGGAACTCAATGTTATTTGAAAGAAAAAATCAAGTCCATTTTACATGTTTAGTGAAAATTGAATTCTCTATATGTTGCATTATGATAGTTTTTCTTTTGGTAGTAGACCAATTATTTAATTGATTCTTGGAAAAATAATTGTACACCCCTTTTATTGGATCGATGCTTATGTGTTATCATTTAAGTTAGTAGTGTATTTAATATTGAACTCAATGTTATTTGAAAGAAAAAATCAAGTCCATTTTACGTGTTTAGTGAAAATTGAATTCGCTATATGTTGCATTATGATAATTTATCTTTTGGTAGTAGACCAATTATTTAATTGATTCTTGGAAAAATAATTGTACACCCCTTTTATTGGATCGATGCTTATGTGTTATCATTTAAGTTAGTAGTGTATTTGATATTGAACTCAATGTTATTTGAAAGAAAAAATCAAGTCCATTTTACGTGTTTAGTGAAAATTGAATTCTCTATATGTTGCATTATGATAATTTATCTTTTGGTAGTAGACCAATTATTTAATTGATTCTTGGAAAAATAATTGTACACCCCTTTTATTGGATCGATGCTTATGTGTTATCATTTAAGTTAGTAGTGTATTTGATATTCTAATCACGAGATGTGTCTTGGAAAATTATTGCATGATTATGGTAATCTTAATTCTTCTTTACTTGATTGTCATAGCGTGAAATACATCGTAAATTGATTGATATAATTTTTTACTTGTAAAAAAAATTGATTGATATAATGTTTGGGTTGGTTGGAGGTTGTTTGGATGGCCGAATAAGGTCTTGAACATGGCTGGTCACTGTGTTGAAAAACTGAGTCTAGGCGGCGGAAGCATTTAAAATCGTTCCCATTAGTATTAGTTGTAGTGAATCAATTAAAGATTGGGTTTTATAAACCTCACCTTAGGGCAACCGGTAGAATTGCCAACTGCGAGAAGTCTTCATTTGAATTCTTTTCTTCCTTGAGCTTTTTCTGAAGAATTTCCTGTCCAGAAACTGTCACTTTGAAGGGCTAATTGGAATGACTTAGAAAACTCCAATTGTACTGATTTTGGTGACGTCATAGCCCATCCAGTTAGCTTCGTTTTCTGTTGATTTGAGGTCAAACCGATATTGAATGAGGAAGTTGTGGCCGTTTTACTTACTGCTGCCCCAGAAAATCTGAACGTGCGAATTTGCACCTTTGAACCACCAATTGCTCTTGAATGAATCTGATTTTTTAGGCTTGTAATCACCCATAAATCTTCACTCCTATGACCTTGAATGAAATCCACAAGCAAGAGAAGAGAGAGCTTCAAGTCATCTTTGAATTAGGGTTAAGGAGAGAGAAGATTGTTATGAAACTTGTGTCTGTTAGACAACCTCCTTAGATTTAGGCTTGATACTAGCTTTGTATATTTCCATATATTCTGTTACATATGTTTAGGCTTAACTATAGGCTATGTGAGATAGCCTCCTTAGATTTAGGCTTGATACTAGCATTGTATATTTCCATATATTCTGTTACATATGTTTAGGCTTGATTATAGGCTTAGATTTCAGCTTGCCTTTGTACATGCCTTTCTTATTCCATGTTACACATATAAATGCCCCTACTGGGATGAATACAAGTGAGTTGAATTTTCAAAATTCTTTTAAGGGTAAAGTGCAAAAAACACCCCCGCTATATACAAAATGTGCAGAAAACTCCCTTGCAGTTTATTATGTGCATATAACCCCCCTGCATTTTTGCAATTTGTGCGAACACCCTCCTTTGTCAAAAGTTTCTTTTTAAATGACCAAAATGCCCCTCACAACCTTTAAAACCCTTGTGCCATGTTTGGATGCAATATTTCCTATTTTTTTATTTTTATATTAACTAAAAAATATATTTTAATTATTTCAGATGGGCTCAACAAGTGAATATAAGGGAGTATTCGCACATTTTTTAAATAAATAATAAATTAATATTCGGATGAACCCTTTTTAGTTTTTAAATAAATAATAAATTAATATTCGGATGAGCCCTTTTTAGACAACCAAACATGGCTTTAGAGTGTAAGCGTGTTTTAGACATTTTAGTTGTTAAATTGGCAAAATGTCCTTATTTGCACATTTTGTAAACCGGTGGAGGGGGGGAAAGGGGGGGGGGGGTTTCATTCCAGGTTTTTTTTTGCACATTTGGTATATAGTGGGTATTTTTTACTTTACCCTTCTTTTAATTCTCACAGTATCTAACCTTGCCACAATGGGTGGTTACCCCTCTCTATATATAGAGAGGAGTGGGCCCCACTTTCCTTTGTCTTGCCCTAATTCCACCTTTGACTTGTGCTTGCTCTCCAAGTTAGGCTAGGAGTGATATCTAGATGGGCCTATCCTTGTCTTGTCAACTCTTGTCCCAATTAATAAGCCCATTAATTATTTTCAGGTTCACTAGATGAAAATAATTGCACTCAAAATCATGAATAGTTAAACCATCATCATCATCATCCTTGCCTTAATCCCATAGGAATGGGGTCAGCCACATGAATCCTCTCTCCATTCTTTTCTATTACATGCCATTTCCCCTTACCATATTTAACTTTTTCAAGTCATTTTTAATAACCTCATTCTATGTTATTTTTGGGCGTCCTCTCCATAACCTTCTATTATAACTTGTTTTTCTCGTTTCATCGGCGCATCTCTAGGTCTTCGTTATATATGTCCAAACCATCTAAGTCTACTTTCTCTATTTTTCTCACCCATGGGTGCTACACCTAAATTTTCTCTCACACTCTCATTAGTGACCTCATCTTTTCTAATCACTCCACTCATCTACCTTAACATTCGTATTTCTGCTACATGATTCATGAAGGCATTGTTCTTGTCCCCTTTTTAGGGCCCAACACTCCGCTCCATACAATATGGTTGGTCTAATAACGGTCCTATAAAATTTACCTTTTAGCCTATATGTTATTCTTTTATCACACAATATCCCACTAGCTTGCCTTCATTTTGTCCAACCCGCTCCAATTCTACTAGTTATATCGTTATCTATCTCACCATCATTTTACATTATTGATCCTTGGTACCGAAATTGGTTGTTGTGAGTAACTTTTTGGTTTGAAGTGCTATCATTATATTATCAATGTCCAACTCCTTGTTAAACTTACACTCCATATACTCGATTTTACTTCGACTAATTCTTAATCCTTTAGATTCTAGAGCATTTTCGCACATTTCTACTTTTACTGCTAGGTTCTCTTTAGTAGTATCCAAGAGCACGATATCATCGGCAAACATCATACACCATGGGATCTCATTTTGGAAGTCTTTTGTTATTTCATCTAGAATTATTGCAAATAGATATGGGCTCAACACCAATCCTTGGTGCAATCCTACGGTAATGGAGAATTCACTAGTGGCACCACACGTGGTACGCACTTTAGTTTTTGTATTTATATACATATCTTGTATACTTTTTATGATTTGTAAGTGGATTTGTTTTTTTTGTAGGGCCCACCAAATTGTATCTCTTGGAATCCTATCATACGTATTTTCTAAGTCTACTTCTCTTCCAAGAATCTTCTAACCTAGGCTTTGATACCAAATTGCCACTGAGATTTTATGAACCGTTGGGAGCACCCAAAGAAGGCTAGGAGGGCCAAACAAAATTCCTAATTTTCTGCAGTCGACGTTGTGTTTTTAGAAAGTTTCCATATTCTGAAATTTTACTAATTTTCTGTTTTTTAGCAACTTTCCTTTATTGTAATAAAACCCGGCTAGGATTAAGTAAGAGACTCTATATAAAGGGTGGCTAGGGTATTGGAGAGTTGGTATTTAGTATTATCTTTAATAGAATTTCAGCAATTATTGTTTACTATTTCTCCTTTTTCTAGCATTCTTTTTTTTTTTCCTTCTTCGTTTATCTCTCTTGCTATTGACAACGGTTGTCCGTCCTCTCTCAGTAAGTTCGATGGTTCCATGTTCTGAACTCTTTTTTCGCATGTTTTGCTCGATCGAAAATGAGTTCGATCATTCAAAATCGGACCACTGGGTTTCAGTTGATCCATTAATTGTTCGATTCCCATGTGCTTTTTTCTTTTTCTTTTAGGATGTCGAAAAGAGAATTTTTCTAAAACCATTTTATGCATTCTAAATCAAGCTTTTATAAATCAAAACATGCAATTTGAAAAATCCCAACAATCTAGAACAATTCAATGAATACATATGGACTCTAATTGTTGGTGAGTCCATGATTAAGAGTTGTTTTACCTTTTTGCCCTTGCTTGAATCTTTGATTTTCCAATTTGTCCTTGGAGAAGAGGTAACTCTACTAACTAATCTAACTAACTTTTGAAACAATAATTAAAAACTAAAATAAATATATAGACTTCAGTTTTGAACAAAATTTTCCCACTAAGTCCCATTGACATCTTATTAGTGTTTCTTTTCAAATTTTAATTATTGCAGTCACAACTGACAGATTTTCGAGCATTTGAAGGGCATGATATGTACACTGGGGAGAAGATTGTTCCTATCAAGGTTGGTTTGTCAAAGTTATCACTTGATGTGAATTATTTATTTTATTTCTATACGTATAGTATTTTTGTCACATTTCCTATTTCATTGTCAATATTAACATATAAATTGATTATATTTTACTTTCTTCTTCTTTACCCCAGCTTGATCTTCGAGTGAATCAAACTCTCATTAGGGACCAGTTTTTATGGGTAAGTTTGATTAGGGAATGGGTGTTTATAATTTGATGGGAAATAGGGTACCTGTATTTAATAACGAATATATGATGCTTTCGTTTTATATGTTCTGCGTTGTACACTGATATAACACATTTTTGACTTAAATGGATTTCAGGACTTGAACAACTTTGAGAGTGATCCTGAAGAGTTTGCAAGAACCTTCTGCAGAGATATGGGTATTGAAGACCCTGAAGTTGGGGTAAGTTAATAAAATTAACCATATATGATATGAAAACAATCAAGATTGTTGTGTCGATTCAGTGGGTATTTGTATGTACAGAACATGTAAGGCAGCACCCCCCTGTGAAGCAGACAGAAAAAAACACAAGTCTTCCTATTGAAACAAGGAAGATTAGAAATACTCCAATCACCGTTGGAGCCTTGATTTCAAAAGGGTAATCTTGGAAAATCCTTAGAGAAGTTTATTCTCTGAAAATAACTCAAAATATATTGATAAAAACTTGATTACAGCACATAAGATGGCTGTCCCTTATATAAGGACTCTATTAATGACACCTGATTTTTTTCTAGACTGACCTTTCAACTCCCTAGAAAGCATTAATAACAGTTCTTATAATTTTCCCATGCATATTCAGATTTCCACACAATAATGACTACTTACTTTTCAAGACACTACCATTAATTATTTGCATCAGACCCTCCTCCTTGAAGAAAACTCGCCCTCTAGTTTGAAGCAATTTACCACGATCGACTATGAACTCAAATAAAGCCTTACATCCTTTCTTGCTTCTTTTCCTTACTCGAACAGAGCACAATAATCTTCTTTCACCAACAAAGAACATCTTTCCATGAACTTCCCGATCTCTTTCTGTAAATTTAGAAGATTTCCAAAGCTTGCTTGAACACATCACGAAACAAAACCTGAATTAATCTGATTTTTGAATTGGAACAACTCCTAGATGAATGTCGCACAAAGAATCCATCCCAAATGAGATCATGAACATGGATTTCATGATTTTTCAACTCCATGAACAAAGAAACTTCATTTCTAACCAAATTATTCAAATAAACTGCATATGATGTACTATCTAATGCACCACTTACCACTGGAGATTCGAGGGTCTTATCTTCAAAATTTCCACCTATTTGTCTTTCAACGAATATAAGTTCTGAAATTTCTACAACTTGGGAATCAACTTGAGATATTTGCTTCAATTTCTTCAATGGTTCCCACTTCCTCACCTCAAATCCACGATATGCAGACTGAATAAGGACAGCTGCCTCAATTCTGACAAGAAATTGGCTGCTTCTTCACACTTCTCCTTTTTTGCCTTATTTTTTGTTCATATTCCTCTTCATTGTTGTCGAATTATGGAACAATAATGACTACTTAATAACAGTTCTTATAACTTTTCCATGCATATTCAGATTTTCACACAATAATGACTACTTAATAGACTTGACTACACTTTTCAAGACACTACCATTAATTATTTGCATCACCCTGGCAAAAGAAGAGACGCAAAAAAGATCAAGGGAATAAAAATCTGTGTTATTACTTTATTTGCAGAACTAGGATTTTGGTTGCCATGTTTTGTGGTAGATGAGTACGCATTTTTGGAGGTCGCTGACTATACAAAATTGATTCTAAATGATGTTTTTAAGTAGTTCCCCTTACTAAACTAAATATGTTTATTTTGGTTACAACTTGCACTGTCATCATCATCATCATCCATATGAATGGGGTCGGTCACACGAATTCTCTCCCCAAAATTTTCTATTATATGCCATTTCCCTTACTATGTTCAACTTTTTAAAGTAATTTCTAACCTCCTCATCCTATGCTATATGTTATATTGTGGCTCAAATTTTGTCTCAGCCCGGGTCGCGTTGCGACTCGATTTTGACTGTTTTTCATTTGCGGGTTTTGGACCCAAATTAGGATTCTCTTGTAACCCGATATATAAGGGCATCTAAAGGTTTGGAGTGAGGGAGAGAAAACATTGAAAAGCAGAAAGAGAGTGAGAGAGCTAGGGTTTGGGGTTGAAACTTGTAATTTCATAATTTTCGCGTAGTAAAATCTTTCGTCGTGACGTAGGCACATCGCCAAATCACAAATTCTTGTATTCTGTGTGTTGTATTTCGTGATTGTGCTTGGTTTGCGACAATTTTCAATAACAAATTGGTATTAGAGCTTTCGGTTCTAAGCTGGGATGTTAATCAAGTTTATGAAAATTAAGAAGTTTAACGGCACGAACGACTTCAACCTATAGTGGGTTAAAATGTAGGCCCTGTTGGTTCAACATGGGATATCAAGGGAAAGGATGCACTGCTAGAAAAGTGAAAGGACGATCAGAGAGATGAGGCTATGGAGAAAGCACACAGTGCGATTCTGTTGTGCTTGAGTAACAAGGTTTTGCAAGAAGTTTCTAGAGAAACTACGGCGGATGGGCTGTGGAGCAAGTTGGAATCCCGTTATATGACGAAGTCTCTTGCGAATCGCTTGTACCTAAAGAAGCGGTTGTTTACTATTCAGACGTCGGAAGGTTCATCTCTAAAAGACCACCTTGACAGGTTTAATGCTATTATCATGGATTTGAAGAATATTAATGTTAAAATAAAGGATGAGGATCAGGCTATTATTTAGTAGTGTTCTCTACCACCCTCGTACGAGAACTTTGTCGATACAATGATGTATGGCAAAACTAATTTGTTCATGGAAGACGTGAAGGCATCTTTGAATTCTAAGGAGTTGCATAGAAGGACGTTTGAGGGCAATACAGAAAGTTCGGCAGAGGGCTTGGTTGTTAGAGGGAGAACAGATCAAAAGGGAGGGTCTGGCAGCAGTGGTCATTCTAAGTCTAAGAACAAATCGAAGGTGTTGAAATGTTTCACTTGTCACAAGGAATGACACTTCAGAAAAGACTGTCTAGAGCATAAGAAAGGAAAGGGAAAATCCTTTAAAGCTGCCGGGACGGCTGTTGTAGAGGGTAATGATTCAAATGGTGGTAGCGTTCTCACAATTTCTATCCGTGGCTTTAGCGATGAGTGGATACTTGATTCGGGTTGCTCGTATCACATTTGTCCTAATAGGGACTGATTTACCTCTTATCGTTCCATTGATAGAGGGGAAGTTTTGATGGAAAATAATGTGCCGTGCAAGGTTGTAGGTATCGGTATAGTTCGAATCAAGTTGTTTGACAATATAGTGAGAACACTGATTGATGTTAAGCATGTTCCAGAACTGAAGAAGAATTTGATTTCCATGGGTATGCTGGATTCCATCGGCTGCAGTTACAAGGCTGAAGGTGGAGTCATTAGGGTTTTCGAGGGTGCTCTTGTGGTGATGAAGGGACTGAAGCAACATGGTTTGTATGCTCTGCAGGGGAGCACAGTTACAAGTTCTGCTGCAGTATCGTCCTCGGATCCGGATTTAGATACTACTAGGTTGTGGCATATGTGGCTGGGGCATATGAGTGAGAGAGGAATGGATGTTTTGAGTAAGCAGGGTCTGCTTGGTGGTTAGAAAACTGAAAAGCTAGATTTCTGTGAGCATTGTGTCTTCGAGAAACAGTGTAGAGTGAAATTTAGTGTGGGAATTCACAGGACCAAGGGCACATTGGATTACATCCATTTTGATCTTTGGGGTCCTTCTCAGGTTAATTCACATGGTGGTGGTAGATATATGATGATGTTGATTGATGATTTTTCTCAAAAAGTTTGGGTTTATATTTTGAAACACAAGAATGAGGCCTTTGTCACGTTTCAGCAGTGGAAGACCTTGATTGAAAAGCAGACTGGAAAATAGGTTACACGCTTGAGGACAGACAATAGTGTGGAGTTCTGTGATGGAGAATTTAATGAGTTTTGCAAGACTCACTAGATTGTGAGACACCGCACAGTGAGGAAAACTCCACAGTAGAATGGAGTTGCAGAACCGATGAACAGAATACTATTGGAGAGAGCACGGTGTATGTTGTCTAATGTTGGGTTAAACAAAGTGTTTTGGGCTGAAGCTGTTTTGACAGCTTGTTTCTTGGTGAACTGGTCTCCATCGACTGCTATCGATTGTAAGACTCCGGAGGATGTATGGTTTGGTTTTTCTGCTAGTAATAGTAATATGAGAATATTTGGGTGTCCTGCGTATGCTCATGTCAATGAGAGGAAGCTTGAACAGAGGGCTAAGAGGTGCATATTTCTTGGTTATGAGCCCGAGGTCAAGGGTTACAGATTGTGGTGCCCAAAAGCTTCAGGAAATAAATTACTTGATAGAAGAGATGTGATCTTTCATGAGTCTGCGATGCTTACTCCGCAGAAGGAGGTAGTTGATTCAGCTAGAGTTCAGGGTGTCAGTAAGCAGGTGGAGCTATCAGAGGTTCAGTTAGAGAGTGTTCCTGATCAGTTGAATGATGCGCAGGTGCAGTTTCAGGTTGGGGAAGAAGATGCACAGTTGTAGTGGTACAATGTGGCTAGAGACAGACCGAGGAGGGTGATTAAGCCACCTCAAAAGTATGGCTTTTCCCATGCTGATTCGGTTGCTTTTGCACTTAGTGTGGCAGAGAGTATTGATGAGTAGGTACTGTGTACTTATCATGAGGCCATCACGGGGGGAGAGTCAACACAGTAGTCTGTTGCCATGAGTGAGGAGATTGAGTCTCTTTATAAGAACCAGACTTGGGAGCTAGTCAAGAAGCCTAAGGGCTAGAAGATTGTGGGCTGTAAATGGGTCTTCAAGAAGAAGGAAGGAACTCTAGGAGTGGAAGATGCAAGGTTCAAGGCACGCTTGGTGGCAAAAGGTTATACACAGAGGGAAGGGGTGGACTTCAATGAAGTTTTCTCTCTTGTTGTGAAACATTTCTCAATTTGAGTGTTACTTGCTATGGTTGCTCTATATGACTTTGAGCTTGAGCAGCTTGATGTCAAGACTGCGTTCTTGCATGGAGAGTTGGAAGAGCAGATTTATATGCATTAGCCTGAGGGGTTTGAGATTCTGGAAAATGAAGACCATGTTTGCCTACTGAAGAAGTCCTTGTATGGGCTAAAGCAGTGGTATAAGCGATTTGACACTTTTATGGTTGGGAGTGGCTACTGTAGGAGTGGGTTCGACAGTTTTGTGTATCATAGGAGGCTCTCAGATGGTTTGTATTTGTACTTGTTGCTCTATAGTGATGATATGTTGATAGCTTGCATAATGAGTTCGACAGTTGTGTGTATCATAGGAGGCTCACAGATGGTTCATATTTGTACTTGTTGCTCTATGTTGTTGACATGTTGATAGCTTGCAGAAACATGTCAGAAATCAACTTGTTGAAGGCTCAACTTAGTGGTGAATTTTCAAATGATCTAGGTGCTGCGAAAAGTATTTTGGGTATGGAGATTTACAGAGACAGAGGAGCGGGCAGATTGTTTTTGTTAAGAAAAATTATATTGAGAAGGTGCTCGAACGCTTCGGTATACAAGCATCAAAGCCTGTGAGTACTCCATTGGCAGCTCACTTCAGACTTTCGGTAGAATTGTCACCATAGACCGAGGAGGAGGTGGAACACATGTCTTGTGTTCCTTATGCTAGTGCAGTTGGTAGCATCATGTATGTTATGGTGTGCACTAGGCCAAACATTTCACATGCAGTTAGTGTAGTGAGTAAATACATAGATAAACCTGGGAAGGGTCATTGGCAGGCTGTGAAATGGATATTGTGGTATTTGCGAGGTACTGCAGATGTTGGATTAGTCTATGACAGAGGCAGCAACATGTCTGGGATTGTTGTTGGATATGTTGATTCGGATTATGCTGGAGATCTTGATTGGAGGAGGTCCTTGACAGGGTATGCCTTTACTCTTTGTGGGAGTGTGATCAGTTGGAAGGCGACTTTGCAATCTATAGTTGCATTGTCTACTACAGAGGCTGAGTACATGGTTGCCACAGAGGTAGTGAAGGAAGCTATATGGCTTAGAGGTTTGGTTAGTGATCTGGGCTTGCAGCAGGATGATTTGACTGTATTTTGAGACAACCAGAGTGCTATACATCTGACTAAAAATCATATGTTCCATAGGAGGACTAAGCATATTGATGTCTGGTTGCACTTCATCAGAAATGTGATTGCACAGGGTGCTATTGCAGTGAGGAAGATTGGGACAGTAGAGAATCTGGTAGATATGATGACTAAGGTCATTCCTACTATCAAGTTCAGACATTGTCTGGGTTTGATTGGTGTTTATAGTTGCTGAGGCCCTTAGGGGCATGTGAAGGATGCGAAATGAGTAGCTAGGATTGCAGAGCTTGGCGGAATTCGAGCCAAGGTGGAGATTTGTTATGTTGTGGCCCGAATTTTGTCTCAGCCCGAGTCGCGTTGTGACCCGATTTTGACCGTTTTTCGCTTGCAGATTTTGGACCCGGATTAAGACTCTCCTGTAGCTCGATATGTAAGGGCATTTAAAGGTTTGGAGTGAGGGAGAGAAACATTGAAAAGAATAAAGAGTGAGAGAGCGAGAGCTAGAGTTTGGGGTTGAAACTTGTAATCTCCTGATTTTCGCATAGTGAAATTTTTCGCCGGATCTTTGCTGTGGACGTAGGCACATCGCCGAACCTCGTAAATTCTTGTGTTGTGCTTGTTTCATTTTGTGTCGTATTTTGTGATTGTGTTTGGTTCGCGACAGTTTTTCAACAACATTATCTTTGCTTGCCCTTTCCGTCTCTTACCTTCTATTTCAACTAGTTTTCTTCTTTTCACCGGTGTGTAACTAGGTGCCCGATATGTGTCCAAACCATCTTAGTCTACTTTCTCTAATTTTTTCACAAATGGATGTTATACCTAATTTTTCTCTCACGCTCTCATTAGGAACCTTATCTCTTCTAGACACTCTACTCATCCACCTTAATATTCTCATTTCCGCTACTTGAAGTCGTTGATGTTGTCCCTTTTTTAGGGCCCAACACTCGTCTCATACAACATAGTTGGTCTAATAACGGTCTTATAAAATTTTTCTTTTAACTTGTGTGTTATTCTTTTTTTTTTTTTTTTTGATAAGTAAAGATTTATTAGAAAGCACCCAGAAAAAGGGAGGGGCAACCCTTGAACAAGAACCTATTACAGAGCAAAGGAACTTAAAAAGTCAACCATTGCTTCTACGGAGTTACAAGCTCTACCTTGAACCCAGAAAGAGAGGGTACAAAGAATTGAGAATTTAAGCGTCCCATTAGAAGACTCCTCGTCATCAAACGTTCTTCGGTTTCGTTCTCTCCACAAGCACCACCACACGCAAAGGGGAGTTGCCTTCCAATAATTACGGATATGAGTGTCCACAAGGCCACCGCTCCAGGCTTCCATCAGACCTTTGGTGGAGCTGGGCATGACTG
Source organism: Cornus controversa (assembly GCA_026545225.1). NCBI lineage: Eukaryota > Viridiplantae > Streptophyta > Magnoliopsida > Cornales > Cornaceae > Cornus > Cornus controversa. Next base: position 10,644,489 of record CM048849.1, on the reverse strand, counting down.
AATGAACTCTGAACAATCCCAAAAGTAAGCTCCAACAGTCACGGGCCACTGAACAGTGGAGTAACAGATGGTCAACTGTCTCCTCATTTTGCTTGCACATACAACACCAGTTCACGATGATCCGTTGTCTTATCCTCAAGTTGTCAAGTGTTAAAATTCTTCCATGAACGGAGGTCCAACCGAAGAAGGCCACCTTAGGGGGGGGCTTTAGAGCGCCACATAGACTTCCAAGGGAAAGTCGTCCCTTCAAACCCAGAAATACTCCTATAGAAGGAGTTCACCTCGAAGCCCTTCGGAGAAGGAGTCCATGTCATTGAGTCTTCCCTCCCAACATTCACAACTTGGAGATAGAGCGACTCCAGAAAACGAATGGCATCCTCAATCTCCCAGTCCTGAAGATTTCTCGTGAACCCGACATCCCATATTGTTCTTCCACTATCAAGGTGGTAGCAGAAAGAGACGAAGGTATGGCGATTACGCGAGATCCGATAGAGACTGGAAAAAGTTGAGCCAAAGGCCTGTCGCCACACCACCAATCTTCCTAGAGACAAATATTTCTTCCACTCTCGACCTTGAATTTTATGAATTTGGAAAACTCTGGCCACCCTTTCCGGATTGACTACCAGACACCGACCCCTGCAGGAGTCCTAACCTCCCTAGAGCACCACCCTCCACTCTCTTCCCCAAATCTACTGAGGATGAGCCGTCTCCAAAGCCTCTGCCTTTCTTTCCCAAATCTCCACAGCCACTTCCCAAGGAGTGCTTTGTTGAAGGCTCCCAAACTTCTTATGCCTAACCCTCCTAGCTTAACGGGTTTGCAAGCTTGATTCCCAAGGAGTGTGTTATTCTTTTATCCCATAATATCCCACTAGCTTGCCTCTATTTTGTCCAACACACACCTATTCTACTAGTTATGTCGCTATCTATCTCTCCATCATTTTGTATTATCGATCTTAGATACCAAAATTGGTTGTTTTTGAGAAATCTTTTGGTTTTGAAGTTCTACCATTATATTATCAATGTCCGAGTCATTGTTAAATATACACTCCATATACTCGGTTTTAGTTCGACTAATTCTCAGTCATTTCGATTCTAAAGCATATCTCCACCCTTATAGTTTTATTGTTAAGTTCTCTTTAGAGGTATCCAATGGCACGATATCATCGGCAAACATCATGCACCATGGAATCTTGATTTGGAAGTCTTTTGTTATTTCATCTCAGATTGTTGTAAAGAGACATGTGCTTAATATCGAGCCTTAGTGCAACCCTATGTTTATGGAGAACTCCCTGGTGTTACCACATGTGGTACACACTTTAGTTTTTGCATTCATGTATCGAGGATAATTTTTATGATTTGTAAGAGAACTTGTTTTTTTTGTAGGGCCCACCAAATTATGTCTTGGGACCCTATTATATTTTTTTTCTAAATCTATAAAATCCATATGTAAGTTTTGTTCCTTACTTCTACATGTTTCAACTAATTTCCTAAGTAGGTAAATAGCTTCCATTATTGATCTCCCTAGCATGAATCTGAATTAGTTATCCGATACCATGGATTCCTTCCTTAGTCTTTGTTCTATTATCCTTTTCCATACTTTCATTGAATGACTCATTAATTTAATTCCTCTGTCGTTGCCACAATTTTGTAAAGTGGTACTATTGTACATACTCTCCATTCATTTGGCATCATACCTTGCTCTAGGATATTGTTAAACAACTTTGTTAGCCACTCAACTCCTACATTACCTAACGTTTGCCAAACTCTATGGGGATCTTATCCGGGCCTACCGTTTTATTTTTTACATTCTTCTTAAGTGTGTCATCTACCTCCTTGTTGGTGATTTTATCTATCATTCCTATGTTAACTTCATTTCCTTCTACTTCTTCTCTAGGATATTATTGATTTACAAGATTTTGAAAGTACACTTTCCATATATTTAAAATGTCGCTTTCTTTGACTAATATCGTATTGTATATGTCCTTAATACATCTAATTTGGTTTAGGTCTTTAGTTGATTGATCCCTACTCTTTGCTAATTTATAAATATTTTTCTCACCCTCTTTTGTGCCTAGTTTGTCATATAAGACATTTAGTGAGGTTTGTTTGGCTTTACTTACAATCTTTTTACTTCAACTTTGATTTTATTATACGCGTCTAAGTCTTCTTGTAGTTTACTTTTTTGCCATGCTTTAAAACTTTTCCTTATTTTTGTAATAATTTGTTGTACTTCCTCACTCCACCACCATGTCTCTTTCTTAATAAACTTCCCTCCTTTAGGTTCCGCCTAAAATTTCTTTCGCCTTGTTCCTAATATAATTTGCCATTTTGGACCACAAATTATTTACATCGTCATTCCAATCACATTGCTTATCCCTTATTATTTGTTCTTTTAATGTGGTCGCTTTTCTATCTTTTAATTTTTTTCCATTTAATTTTTTCGCTCTCACATATTTAAATCCTTCGAATAATATGCTAAAATTAGTATACGATGGTGGTTTGTGAGGCTCTCCCCGGGAATTACAAAACCCATTCTTTTCTTTTATACAAGCAAAAATCAATTTGTGTTTGACTCATTCCACTTTTATATGTTATTAGATGCTCTTCTCATTTTTTAAAGAAAGTGTTAGCTAAAGCTAAGTCATATGCTTTTGCAAAGTCTAAATGTTTTTCTCCTATTTCATTTCCCTCTCCAAAACCATATCCTTCATGGATTCGTGTATATCCCATCCTATCAATCCTATCAACTCCTACATGTCTGTTAAAGTTCCCGCCTACAAAAATACTCTCATGATTTGGTATAGATTGTATTAGTCCATCTAACGAGTCCCAAAAACGTTGTTTTGTAGTGTCATCTAATGCTCCTTGATGGGCGTACACACTTATTATATTCAAAATATGTTCATCAAGCACAATTTTAATAGTTATTAATCTATCTCCATGTCTTTTCACCTCTACTACTTTATCCCTCATGTAGTGATCCCTACTATGCCTACTCCGTTTCGTTGGTTATCACCTACTCCGTTTCGTTAGTTTCTTGTAAGCAAATTATGTTCACTTTTCTTCATTTTAAAGTATGCACTAGTTCATTACACCTGCCGGTTAGTGTTCCCATGTTCCATGTTGCTAGCCTAATTTTTTGTGACTTATTTTTGTGGTATTTTTTATTCAAGCGAGAATTCCTCAAAGATTTGACTTTGGTTTTACAGTCGGTTGTCTACCTGACAATCGATTGTAAAACCAATCTATGATTTACAACTTGCACTTGTCAATGGACAGCTCTGCTGTCTATAAATTAATCTTCTCTCCTTTTATTCTTCTTTCCTTATTTCACATTTACTTAATTTACGTAGGCTTGTACAGTTAGCATATTGCCAGAATATATTGTTTCCGTATAAAGCTAGACTGCTAGAATCACTCAGCAATTAGTTTCTTTCCATGTATAGCTCTCTTGTAAAGGTCCTATATAATAAAGAGGTCACTCAAATGCTAATTGATTCGGCCATTCAAACAGATTCCGACTTATTTTTGACATGGTATCAGAGCCAAGTTGAATTTTTTTTCCTCTCGGTTTGGTTGTCTCCCACGTGATTTTTTTTCTCCTCTCGGTGTTCTTGTGTTGGCGTCTTCTGGATTATTCCTGGTTTGAGTTTTTTTTTTTTCACAACCTCTGTTCAGGTCTCGACCGGAGTTCTTTTCTGGTGAGCCTCTCGACGCGTCTGTTTCTGGTCTCCATAGTTTCTCGGCAGTTTCTGTTTTCATCTCGGCAGTCGCATCCTTCTGGTGAATTAGTTTCTTTGTGATGGACTCTGCACCTGTGCGTCAAGTTTACGGGTACAAACTACTCTACTTGGGCTTTTCAGTTTAAACTTTTCCTCAAAGGAAAAGATCTTTGGGGTCATATTGATGGCACGGATGTCGCTCCACAATCCGCTACTGACAAATCCAAAGATCTCGGAGCTTCTCCCTCATGGGCTGTCCTTGATGCTCGGATTATGTCTTGGCTTCTTGGTTCAGTGGAGCCACATATTGTTACCAACTTGCGGCCTCATCGCTCCGCTCAATCCATGTGGAATTACTTGAAGCAGGTTTATCATCAAGCTAATGATGCTCGTCGCTTTCAGTTGGAACATGCAATTGCCATGTTTCAACATGGTAGTCTTTCCATCCAAGACTACTACTCGGCCTCTCTGACTCTTTGGCACGAATATACTGATTTGGTTACAGCAAATGTTCCTGCTGGTGCTCTTTCGACTATCCAGACTTTTCATGAGACTAGCCGGCGTGATCAATTTCTTATGAAATTACGTCCGGAATATGAATCTGTTCGCTCCTCTCTACTGAACCGATCTCCTGTTCCTTCTCTTGATATTTGTTTTGGTGAGTTACTTCGCGAAGAACAACGTCTTAGTACTCAAGCTATTCTGGAGCAATCTCATGGCAGTTCGGGCCCGACACCTGTGGCTTATGTTGCCCAAGGCCGAGGATCACCTATGCCTTCTAAACATTTGCAGTGTTTCTGTTGCAAGGAATATGGGCATATTGCTGCTAATTGTCCTAAGAAATATTGTTCTTATTGCAAGAAGAAGGGTCACATTATCAAAGAATGTCGTCTCCGTCCCCAGAATCGTCAGGCCCAAGCATTTCAGACTTCTGTTATTGTTCCTCCCGCAGCAACTTCTGTCGCACATGGCTTTTCCTCAGGTGCTTCCTCTTCCTCTGATCTTGCACCTCCTGCACCAAATTACTGCACACCAGAAATGGTGCAACAAATACTAATTTCGGCATTATCTGCAATGGGGTTTCAAGGTAATTATTCTACTAAACTTTGGTACGTAGACTCGGGAGCTTCTAATCGCATGACGAATACTCCCACCGCTCTGTGTCATGTTCGGCCCTATACTGGTCAATCTGCCATTCAGACTGCCCATGGCAGTTCCTTGCCCATAGCTGCTGTAGGAGATGCCTCTTCTAAATTTACTGATGTGTTTCTTGCTCCTCAGCTTTCCACGAGTCTTATCTCTGTTGGTCAATTAGTTGATAACAATTGTGCTGTTAATTTTTCTGGTGATGGTTGTGTTGTGCAGGACCAGGTAACGGGGGAGCCGATCGCGAAGGGACCTAAAGTGGGGCGCTTGTTTCCACTATTTTTACCTGCTCCAACACTTTCTCCAGTTTCTTCTATTCAGTCTTTTGCTTGTAATAATGTTTCTGATCTGAGTATGGTGTGGCATCGTCGTTTAGGCTATCCCAATACTCAGATCTTATCTCATGTATTGCACTCTGGTTTTCTTGGTAATAAAGAACGTTCTTCTTTATCTCTTGAGTGTGATTCTTGTAAACTTGGTAAAAGCAAAATTCTTCCCTTTCCTTTGCATGCTAGTAGAGCTTCTCACTGTTTTGATCTTATCCATAGTGATGTTTGGGGACCTTCCCCAGTTAGTTCACATGAAAAATTTAGATACTTTGTGACTTTCATTGATGATCATAGCAGATTCACTTGGGTTTATTTTCTTCGTTCTAAATCTGAGGTTTTTCGTACTTTCACTGAGTTTTTAGCGTATGTTGAGAATCAATTTTCTGCGACTATTAAGACATTACGTACAGATTCTGGTGGTGAATATTTGCCTACTGAGTTTCAGGCATTCTTGGCTTCTAAAGGTATTATTCATCAACGTTCATGTACTGCTACTCCCTAACAGAATGGAGTAGCTGAACGTAAAAATCGACATCTTCTTGATGTGGTACGTACTCTCTTGTTAGAATCCTCTGTTGCATCCATGTTTTGGGTCGAGGCTTTAAAAACTGCTACTCACTTGATTAATCGTTTACCTTCCCAAGTCTTACACATGGAGTCTCCTTATTTCCGCTTGTTTGCTAAACAACCTAGTTATGATAATCTCCGTATCTTTGGTTGTGTATGTTTTGTCCATTTACCTCCTCATGAGCGACATAAATTATCTGCTCAATCTGTTAAATGTGCATTCTTAGGATATAATGTGTGTCAAAAGGGATTTGTTTGCTATGATCCTACTTTACATCGTACACGCATTTCTAGGAATGTTATTTTCTTTGAAAATCAACATTTCTTTCTTGTATCTTCTGTGCCCTCTTCTTCTACTGTGGTCCTCCCCTCCTTTGAACAGCAGTTCTCAGATCTTCATCAAGTCAGCTCTCGGTTTAAACCAGGTATTGTGTATACGAGACGTTCCCGCCCACAATCTCTTCCGGTGGCTCCACCGATATCTGATCCTACCATGCTCCAGAACCAGTCAGTTGCAGCACCTCCAGAGTCCTTGGTACGTCGCTCTTCTCGAGTGTCTGTACCTCCCGATCGGTATGGTTTTTCTTCTGGCCACACTATTTCCTCTCTTACTGCTACATTGTCCAATTTTGATATTCCCACATGCTACTCACATGCTGTCAAGCATGATTGTTGGCGACAAGCTATGCAGGAAGAAATTGCCGCTCTAGAGGCCAATCACACCTGGGACATTGCACCTTGTCCTTCCACCATAGTTCCCCTGGGTTGCAAATGGGTTTACTCCATCAAGGTTCGATCTGATGGAAGTTTGGATCGTTATAAAGCTCGGCTTGTTGCACTTGGAAATAATCAGGAATATGGTGTCAATTATGAAGAGACATTTGCTCCTGTGGCTAAAATGACCACTGTTCGTACGATTCTAGCTCTTGCTGCTTCCAATGATTGGCCACTACATCAGATGGATGTCAAGAATGCTTTTCTTCATGGGGATCTTAAAGAGTGTATTTATATGAAGCCACCCCCGGGATTGTTTCCCTCTCCGACCTCACATGTGTGTAAGCTTCGTCGCTCCCTTTATGGTCTCAAACAAGCTCCGAGGGCCTGGTTTGATAAATTTCGAACTACTTTATTACACTTCTCATTCAAGCAGAGCAAGTATGACACTTCCTTGTTTCTTCGAAAATCAGACATGGGTATTGTTGTTCTTTTGGTTTATGTTGATGATATTGTGATTACTGGTTCCGATTCTATTTTACTTGGTCAGCTCAAGACTCATCTATCTGAGTCATTTCACATGAAAGATCTTGGATCTCTCACATATTTTCTCGGTCTTGAGGTGCATCGTAGTCCATTTGGTATTTCCCTCAATCAACATAAGTATGCTAGTGACCTGGTGGCTACAGCTGGCCTAGAGGAGGCTACATCTGTTGATACTCCCATGGAATTGAATGTCAAGCTTCGCAAAGAGGAGGGTGATTTACTTGCTAATCCCAGTTTATACCGGAAGTTGGTGGGTAGTCTTGTCTACCTCACCATTACTAGACCAGACATTTCTTTTGCAGTTCAGCAAGTCAGCCAGTTTCTTCAGACCCCTCGTCATCTTCATTTGGTTGCTGTCCGTAGGATCATCCGCTATGTTCAGGGCACTTCTGCCCGTGGCTTATTCTTTCTTGCAGGCAATTCTCCTCGATTTACTGCTTATAGCGATGCTGATTGGGCCGGTTGTGCTGATACACGTCGCTCCATCACTGGTTGGTGTGTGTTCTTAGGTGATGCATTGATCTCCTGGAAGAGTAAGAAGCAAGACAGAGTCTCTAAGTCATCTACAGAATTTGAGTACCGGGCGCTGTCTCTTGCTTGTTCTGAAATTATTTGGCTTCGAGGTTTGCTTGCTGAGTTAGATTTTTCTGAGACTGATCCTACACCTCTCCATGCTGATAATACGAGTGCTATTCAGATCACGGCTAATCCTGTCTATCACGAGCGCACAAAGCATATTGAAGTCGACTGTCACTCTATTCGTGAAGCATTTGAAGCTCGTGTTATCACTCTTCCACATGTTTCCACTGAACTACAAATTGCTGATATCTTCACCAAAGCTCTTACTCGCCATCGACATTGTTTCTTAACTAGCAAATTGATGCTTATTGATCAACTCGCATCAATTTGAGGGGGGCTGTCAGCTGTCCATAAATTAATCTTCTTTCCTTTTATTCTTCTTTCCTTATTTCACATTTACTTAATTTACGTAGGCTTGTACAGTTAGCATATTGCCAGAATATATTGTTTCCATATAAAGCTAGATTGCTAGAATCACTCGGCAATTAGTTTTTTTCCATGTATAACTCTCTTGTAAAGGTCCTATATAATAAAGAAGTCACTCAAAGGCTAATTGATTCGGCCATTCAAACAGATTCTGACTTATTTTTGACAGCACTGTGTTACATGTTATTTTACCAATCTGTAGTTTCAGTCAGTATCTTACTTGCCTAATAACAGCTAGCTTTTTGCCTGGCTGTGTAGGCTGCTTACCGAATAATAGCTAACTTTTTGCCTGGTTGTTGTTTTATTGAGTACAATTGTGTAGGCTGAGGAAAACTTTGCTTCCGCTTGCTGAGATCTCGCCCTAACTTGGCTTTTGAAGGACTTTCATTCGACACATTTTTCATGTTGCTAGTTTCTACCTCTATGCTTTAATAAATAAAAAAAGAAAATTTTGAAATTTTCTTTTTCGCACTTCGCTTGATGCAAACTTATATTCCCCACTAACCAGACTTTGAGGAGCTCATTGATGTAGTTTTCAACTCTCTTGAATTTATTCAGTGAAAGTGAAAGAAAACATTTTCTGGAAGGTCATTGAAATGTTAAATTTGAAGTCAAACTGGTTAAAGGGCCAGAACATTACCGCCATCGTCATTTTCTCCTCTCTTCCTGCTTTGTGTGTGTGCACGCGCGCATATATATCTGCTTTTGCGTTTTTGAATATATGTTTCATTTTCTGTGTGCCTCTCTTGAATTTTCTATTCCCTGTGTGCTTATACCATCTGAATGTCTCTATCAACTCTTGGCTTGCAAATTAAAAATCAATTGCTAGTTGACGTTGGCTAAACCTTTGTCTCTGCAGCCTGCAATTGCCTTTGCAATCAGGGAACAACTTTATGAGGTAAGGATTTTACTGCATACATGAACTTTGGTCGTCACATATTGTTGTTCCCTTAAATAGTCTTTTATTTTGTGTGAACATCATGAGAACTTGTTATTTTACATTCCTTTACTCCTCTTTAGTACTTTATCTTCTAGATTGCAATTCAAAGCGTAGCTTCAGCAAGGGAAGCCAGAATAAGCAAGAAGGGTCGCAGAGGGACTGAACATGTACCTGCCAGGTTTGTTTTAATTTTTTTTATTCTTTGCTGTGGCAAGAGTTTCTTCTGATAAGATGAATATAGATGTTAATAAATTTCAATTATTCATTGTTGCTTCTCGCTAATAATATTGTGTATTCCCTTTCTTGCAGTAAGACAGGAGGAATTGCTTTAGACTTGATGAAGTTATTTGGTCACAGATCTAGTGTCATTCGGTAAAGACCACATTTTCTCCCATTTTGTTATGGTTTTGTGTTGGCTTGCATAAGCAACATGTGTTTAATGTTGACCTTTGGGGGGATCAGTGATAGTGAACCCCATTAGAGGTCATTGATAATTTAATATAATCAAGGAGGTATATTTATCAAGAAAAAAGAGAAAAAGTAAATTTAGGAAGAGTCATCAATATCAGCTGGAAACCTGTTGAAGTGTCTTCCCAAATGGTTCATATTTATTTTGGTAGTATAATTAGAATTTGTTCCACAGAATCCACACAGTGAAGTAAAAACTGGTAATCTCTTTGTTTTCCTTCAGGAAAAGAAAGGAGTGGGATGTATATGAACCCATTGTCGATCTTCTGTCAACTGAGGAAGTTGATGCTCTTGAAGCAAGAGAAGAGAGGAATGCTCGATGAACTGAAAAAGCTGTTCATGTAAGATATACTTATAGGTTTCTAAAAGAGCCGATTGATACCTCTAGTTGCTTTGAAATTAGTTTATTTTTGCTTCCATTTTAAAAACCAAAAGTAAAATATATTTTGTTGTTTATATTAATTTTTCACATAATTGCTGTTTGCTGATAAAGGATTATACCAGACAAGAATTCTAAATATCGAGAAGGCAAATATTCCATCAGTTAAGAAACTATAACCACTTAACAAAAGAACAACTACAACCCTAAATAAAAACAGGAGAATAAACCATCAAAAGGAGGGTCCCAATCATATATTAGGTTGTCAACCGGAACTTTTTAGGAAGCAAAGTGTATTTAGTTTAATTTTCCAAAAGCAATTTCAAGAATTCTGAAAAAGTTTTCAATATTTCTGAAAACATAAATTGTTTTCCAAAGAATTAAAAATAGATTGTTTTCTAAAAATGTTTTCTATTTTGTTTCTTTAACTTCGTTATCAAAGTTAACTAAATGTATTTTAAAAATATTTTATATTCAAATAATAGAAAACTATTGTGAAAAAACTGAATTAGACATACCCAAAGTTTGTAATCCTCATTTTAATGGTCATTTTGGGCCCTTGTGCTGGAAGCAAAGAAAATACATATATATATATATATATATATATATAGATATCTCAATTATAAGATCTGTCATTCATATTCGACTACTGATTCCTTAAAAGCTTAATCTATTATAAAATGGATCTTACTGCACCTTCCAACAACCAAACTGAAATCAACCGGAACAAAGTGTATACGTGCACACCAAATCTTGGAACAAATGTGTATATGGAAAGTTGAACCCATGTTAGACTACCTTTGGCCCTCAAAAGGTTATGCTGTTTGAGAAGGTGCCCAACATTGTATATCAAGCTTCAACAATTCGGCTATTCAAAATCAGTGTTCTTAATTTCTGTGTTATAACTGTATAATTTTTCACTATATTCCGATTATTTTATATTCTATCTTGTCTGTTACTTCATTAGAAGGTGCTAAATTGGGGCAAGATTCAGACATGTGGGAGTCTTCACCAAGATCAAGCTGTTCATATTTCATATAAGAATAACCAAGATCAAGCTGTTCATATTTCATATATTATTCTTACTGCCAAGAAATCTTTCAAAGACAAATTCTTAACCTCATAAAGTGAAAACAAAAGAAAACTAGAAAAAAGAACAAGTAATGAATATTTTTAAAAGGGTTTCTGGTTCTCACAATCTAAATTAGGTCCAGTGTCCACATTAAAAAGCTTGGCATATCTCTTAAAATAGCCTATCCGATCGTTAACCTGGCTGTTGTTGGGCTTGCCACATTCAAGTCCGCCATTGATTATGTTAGTCACCAGGCCGTAGCCAGCAGTCCGATTGGCTTCCAAGTCAGCTTGTTTGAGTATGTAGCGTCCGGTCATCACGTCGTGACAGGAGGGTTTTGGGCTTTGTTTTGTCATCCAATACCAGAGAGCCGTTTTGAAAGCTACCAAGGAATTGTTGGAAACTATTTCTGGATATTTAAGCCCATTGAACCCCAAGGCCTTGCCTGCTGGACCATAGTTATAGTTCCTGTCAATATATGAAGCAGATGCATAAGGAATGACCTCGATGATCAGATATATGAAAGATGTTTTTGTGTGTGTATATATATATATATATATATATTACCAAGAGAGTTGAATGGGTCCTCTTCCTTGGTAAGATTTGCCAGGGTAGCAAGGCCATTTCTTATTGGTGGAGTCGCAGTAATTGCTGCCAGGATTGACTTCCTCTTTGAAGCACAAACCCCAAGCATATGGCCCGTCAGGTGCCGTTGCCCATCCTCCTACATCGCATAGATATAGTAGTAGTATATAGATTGCATCTCGCATGTATGCATGTAGGTAGACACAGCATATATAGACGAGCATGAAGTTATATTTACAAGTAAACAGATGCATGGTGGCTATTATAGAGACACAGGAAGAATACGTACCGGTGGTTTCATGAGAAGTCTGAGCAAGAAATGCTGCAATCTCCTGCTTGCGTGTAGTTATGTTTCCGGTGTTGCCAAAAGTGGGAAATCTTTTCGTGGCTTTCATGAAAGAACGATATGTATAGAATCCCTTGGCAGGGCATGCACTGTCATCCTTGTGTAAAAAGATTGCAGTGAATACATCTTCAGTTATCAGATGATGGAGAGAAGAGCTTCGGGCATGGGCTTTGAACGTTACAGAACAAAGAAGACATGACCAGAAAAAAGAGACGAGGACCAGAAAGTGGATTGTCATATCCTGGAGCCAAATTTTATGAGTGTGAGAGCTGGATGGTACATTTTGTTTGTTCCCTTTGGTGCCTAATTATAGGAAGTAGGCATGGTCAACCTTGCAATAACTTGGACACTGATAATTTAATATAGTTCCTTACACACACATATATGTTTATACAAGTCTTGAACCTTTAATTATCTTTCCACTCTCCAAGCAACCTCTATATCTTGCTAGGCACATGTTTTGACTTGCAACCTATCCAATCCATATCTTGCTGATTTATGGGATTCTATGAATCATTTATGCATTTGAGATAATGAAATTTCATCTTATTCATTTATCTGTTTAATTTTCATGCATTGGATCGGTGGAGGACGTGACAACGCTCACACTACCAGCCACAAGTAGTATTATACTATCACTATAGTTGAGTTCAGTATTCTTTTAGATCTAAGGATCCTTGTTAAAAGTTTTGACTGTCAGTTGGAAATGTTTTGAATGTGCCCATGTGCATATTGCTTGTCCCCAAAAATGATTTCTTATTTTCAGGTCTACATGAAGAAAGCTTGTGTGGAAAACCAAAGGGGTGACTATTGGCTGTCAGTGTCACATGGAATTTGCTTAAATAAAAGATACTTGGGAGTTGTAGAATTTAAGTGGCCTCCAGATTTAAACTCTGTCTCTAATGCGAATTTGTAAGTCTCCTCTCTCCAACAATTCGTGGCAGATTTTCAATCTGGCCAATTCATTCTGGTTAAGGTTATGTGAGTAGGACAATTTGTGCCAACTAATCATGTTTGCCACCATATATGCTTGATGTGGTGCCATATTTTACTACGAGATTGTGCTATACACCGACAGTGTACCAGAAGTGTTACTGCATTGATCAAGTGGCGGGCATTGTAAGAAAAACTTTTAGTTATTAAGTTACTGCATCTATATATCATGGTTGAGAGCCTGTTCAGAAGGTGTCTATGGTGGCTTGAGACTTTTGAAGCAATCCCTCTAGTTCTTCAATAGAACAGTGTTGATGTCCTATTATTGTTCCCTTTTGGAGTGGATCTTTCTCTTCACCATCAGGACATGGGGCATGCTTTAATTGACCTCGATCAGCTGTGACCTAGCATGTTTGGTAACGTAAAATTTTTTGCAAGATTTTTGGAAGCAAAAATATGAAAACATGTTTGGTAAACAAGTATTGCAAGATCGAAGGCCAAAATGACTAGTTAAAAAAGACCACCTATAGTTTTATTTATTTTTATTTTTTGGTACTGTTTTCCTATATAGTGTTTTTGCTACATCGCGAAAACATTTGGAAACACCAACTTTTTGTTTTCGATTTAGGCCTCTTTCCGACAACAAACGTTGTACTATTCAAAACGCAACAAAAGTTACCAAATACGTTTTGGTGTTTTGGTGTTTTGCTTCACTACAGTACACTACCTGCAACATAAAAACACAAAATAAAAATAGTTTATAAACGGGCCCTTTATAAACATGTTTCTTAACTTTCAATTAGGTCCTATAAACCTATAAAGTATGATTGACTATATTATACTTACTCCGTCCCATAATTCTTGGGATGTTTGAGAAATCCAGTAATGAATGGTTTTACACATTAGTCATTGTTTAAAGTTTAGTATTACTCCCTCCGTCCCATAATTCTTGGCATATTTTGGGATTCCAACTTTTTATGGTGGGACCCACTTTTTAGTGTAATAATGCATGAATTTACATATTAGTCGTTGTTTAAAAGTTAGTATTATTATTATATGGTGGGCTCCACTTTTAGGATAGTAGAGTTTGGAAAGGGTAGTTTAGGAATCATATAATCCATTTTAGGAAATGGATATGTATTTTGGGACATCCCAAAAAGGAATAGTGGACTAAAATTATGGGACAGAGGGAGTATTATTATATGGTGGGGCCAACTTTTAGGATAGTGAAGTTAGAAAGAGTAATTTAGGAATCATATAAAAGATAGTACATCTATTTTAGAAAATGAGCATGTATTTTGGGATATCCCAAAATGGAATATTGGACTAAAATTATGGGACAAATGGAGTACATCACTACATAATATACCAAAAAGAACATTGCTCAATTCATTATAATTTGATTTTATAAATAATATCATATTTGATGTCCTCATATCTTGTTTGCACTCAAATTAGACATTTGGTCCACCTAGGTGTGACATGACAAAGAATGGGGTTCAGGTTAGCAAAAAGGTGAAAGAAGAAATACTTCTCACAACCATGTCCAACCTGCTGCCATAATAAGATTTATTCTTTCTAATAGATTTGTTATTGCTTTGGTTCCTTTGACCAGACATACTGAACAAATAAGATAGGCTGGGTGATGTAGATGACTAGCAACGGTTAGGAGTCACCTACTTCTATCCCATCAATCGACAAAGGTACAGAGCAATGCGACCATAATAAAGCAAACACTCAAGTATTTGTGGTCAAACACTGTAAGTGTCTGTAGAAAGATAGAGGTCACATCTCCATCAATCAAGAGGTCACACATCACGTGAGATAGTAGCCTTTATCAAGAGGACACCATGATCGACCACGTGACATGCATCCAATCATGGGACAAAGATTTAAGACACTATAAATATAATTCATTTATGATGAAGTCAAAGGTCCAACACCAACACAACTGCGAAGTTGTGACTCGAATTAGTCTTTGTGATGGAAATGGGGATCGATCCCAGCTCCAATCGTAGAGAGTTCAGAAGCTAAGAGAAGTGGCGATCAATAGTTTTGATCGATCACCATTTTCAATCTATCAATCATAGAGAGTTGAAAGGCTTAAAGAAATTGTGATTGAAGTTGGGGATTGATCCCCAAAATCGGGCTTCGATCATCGGAAATAAAAGTCGCATTTTTTCATTGGATTTTTTGCTTGTTTCTAGAATTCTCTTATAGCCCATTATATAAGGGCATCTACGGTTTGGAAAACATAATCTAAGCTCCGAAGATCTCTTGACACAATAAAGACAGAAGAGAGAACCTTGGGGGCTTGTTATAGAGAGAGATCAGATAGCTAGGAAGAGAGAGAGATTGGATTCTGAGCTAAAACTTGTATTTTCCTAGTTTTTTCACGTAATGGAATCTTTCACCGAATTTTCATTATGGACGTAGCCTAAACTTCGGGTGAATCACGTAAATTGTTGTGTTCTTTGTGTGCGGCGTGTTTACTTTTCTGCTTGTTTCTTGATTGATTGATTGGTTTGCTTGATTGTGTGTTTGCTTTCATGTTTAAGCACAACAAATTGACATACTTTTCTAAAAAGCAACTGCTTTCAATACATTTATCTAACTCTGCACCAAACACAAGGGAGCGAGCGTTGTTCTCAGCCTGTCGTAATGATAAAACAAAACTCCATACCGAAAGATCATTACCTTCTTCCAAGAACGGAATATGACATTGGTAAAACAGGAGACTCGAGAGACCTCGAGCGACACATCGTAATTTACGCTAATCTCAACGTACTATTGGAGTGACTTTAGCCACATCTTAACACATGGTTGAAGAATGAGGTGATAAAGAATGTCCTCCCCCTTTCCCCCTCCCCTTCTCAAGCTAAGCAATCGAAATCGAAAGTCAGCGGTTCAGGTCAACTTTACTTGTCTTGTGATAGTTTAACTATGCACTTTCATACATTTTCATGCTTGCGGTAGTGTACCATTAGCCAATCTTAACTTCTACCTTTACTTGCTTTTAGTAGTGTAGCTTTAACTAAACTTAGCTTGTAACAAGTATCAATGGTTCAACTACCTTTAGCATGTAACTAGACCCCTTTTATATTGTACAGTCTAAGAGCTTGTAACTAATCTTTATTGTACTGTCTTTAAGTTAATGAAGAGAATATTACATCTTTTTTAAAATGTATTCTGTTATCTATCTCACTTGTAGTTTTCGTCCTCAATTGTAATCAAGCACGCTTCAAGCCTAATAATGTCTTTTAGTTAGGGGTGAAGTATTACAAATCTTTGAAAGAATATCCTTACTTTCCTCAATCGCCACAGTTAGATTTACACATTTGCACACACTCACGACCTCATCAGAGGCGGTTAGTCAATTAAAAATATTTGCTTAGCTCTCATTTGACTGCAAATAAGCATTTAAAAATTCTGGCACGCATGTGCACTGAAAAATTACACGTGGAGCCGAACACCAATGAAATTCACTATCTAAAATAGAGTGGCTTACAAGGTGTTAAACGAGTTGATTCCGTTTGATTGCTTGATTTCACGTGTTCTTTAGTTTGCTAATTTTTAGAACAGTTGTGAAATTTGATTGGGTTAAACTCAAATTCTAAACAATCCGAAATGAAAGAGAAAAAAAAAAAGAAAAAAGAAGAATGGTTTCAGAACCATTTATGATAGGTAAGAGAGAATAAGACAAGACTGCAATATGATTCTCCATCACAAGTTTATTACTACAAAATAAGAGAACAGTGACAGATTTAATTGTGTGTGGGCTGGCTGTTCAAATTCATCCACACAAATACAAATGATCTCAATTGAAATATTCAAAATATCAACTTGAATTCATTAGGTGGGGTCCAAACAATCCAACACCACTTAAAAGATGTGGTTATCAACCCATTGAGTTGCCAAAATCAATTTAAACAAACACATGAGAGAGAATAGAAGAATCGCATCCATACTAATAGAAAAACCAAAATTCAATAAAATTAAAAATCTCACCGTGATCTTCGTCCATCACAGGGATTCCATATATACATACATAATATAAAAATGCCTACAGATTACAACCATCTATTAATTGGTTCCGCTTCAATCTTTCCCAATTTTTTCTTTCTTTGTTGGTTCTTTTCCTTTCCTCTTTGGATTTCTTCATCTCTCTTTCCCACTTGGGAAAGATCGTCCACATGATCATACATACACATATCTACAAAAAGTAAAACCCACCTGGTACTTGATCCAATCCAATTCAAATATGATGGATCTTCAACCTTTGTTGGGCACTTGATTGTACACTCCTCTAATATATGTGTATGTATGCATGTATGTATGTATATATCTAAGAGCTCACGTCGCAGGTTGTGGATTTGGACTTGTCCAAAATGGACCACATCACCTGAACATCCTCATAAGCACATGCCATCACCTCTCCATGCAGATCCATGCCACGATTTTCATGGCCTGCATATATATATACACAAACATTAGAATATATATATATATATATATATATATATATATATATATATATATCATTTGGTGGGTGGAGACCGAAGATGGTAGTGTACACATACCTTGTTGAGACTTCTTATTATCCCTTGGTTGTTGCTGATTGAAGAAAGTACAAGCTTTTCTGAATGGAGATGTGATTGTTCTAACCCAAGAAGTCATTCTTCTATGATATATGTCTCCAAATGACTGAACTACTCTCAACGGGTTTCTCTACTTTCTATATATACAGCACCCACATATCATGTATATAGGTAAGACTTAATTAGGAGTAATATATAGAGAGAGAGAAAAGGGAGAGGCAAGATCCGTGAGAAGAGCTTTGATGGGTTATGTTGTGAGTCTTCTCCTTTTATTATCTCAAAGTTGGGTGAGTGCACCGAGCACATGGCGCATGCTCCGAAACAGACCCTACACGTGATTTGAAACCCTTTACTTTGTTTTGAATGTGACGTCAAGATAAGAAGCCACAAGGCCTAGTTAGATATATAGATATATGGATAGCATAGCCCCACTCCTTCGTCTCCTCTCCTCTCCATTCAATATTATATATATATATATATATATATATATATATATATGGTCCCCTGCCTGTGCCTGCCCATATAAGTTAAGGGACACCCTTTTCCTCCAACATTCAATACCCATTTTCACTTTACTACTGTTTTATTTCCACCAGCAATATATATATACACACACAAGTTCTACTGAATTGGGCGTGCGTAAATTTGATACATGATTGCCATGGACTCACTATTGGCAAAGCAATATATAGATGAATTAACTTCCCTTTTAATCTAAGTGTTCTTAATTATGAAAAGTTGTATGAGTACTTATTTTACAATTATACATTATCTTGATAATATAAACACCCTTTATATTATTTTAAAACAACTTAATTAGGAAAGTGTTAGGACAATTGTGCATCGATCATATATAGGCCAGCTCTGATTTTCCATGTCATATCTCATGTGACATTCGCATGGTCTCTGCGGGGAAGACATTGCAAGTCTGCCATATGAATGTAGCCGGCTCAGTATGTTCTTCTGACATGCTCATATATGAAATGAAGTTGCTATATATATATATATATATATATATATATATATATGAAAAGAAGCATAATTAATGTTAATAATGAATTATCTTGACTTATAAATTTTGCATCCACTCGTACTTGCATGTATGAGTTCTATGATTACTGCGCTTGGTATATATATATATATATGAAAAGAAGCATAATTAATGTTAATAATGAATTATCTTGACTTATAAATTTTGCATCCACTCGTACTTGCATGTATGAGTTCTATGATTACTGCGCTTGGTATCAATCATCATGGTTGGAATATATATATATGTATATATATATATATATGTACTCGAAGAGACAGACATATTTAACTACTTACATTGTAACATTAACTTATCATTAATTTTCATGCAACATTACAGAATCTCCTCTCACATATGGTCTTCAACGCTTGGTGCATCATTTAAAGTAAAATAAAGATTGATGCCCACATAACAAGGAATGGTTTCAAGTGTTTTATATTTTCTTGAACTCATAAATTAATCATAGAATTATATATATATATATGATGATGATATGGTACAATTAAATTTACATTTCATCTAGGGAGATGTAGTACGTGGTACATCCCCTCTAGCTAGCTAGCTAACTATTATCCTGCTTGGTTAAACTAATTCTTGCTCCTCGATGATGCCATATATATATATATATATATATATATATATATATATATACACACACACTCACACATACTTGGTTAGTAGTTTATTCGTTTTCACATTATGAAAACCTGACAATCCGTGAGGGACATACATGTTTTGTATTAAAACCATATTGAGATGATGAATATAACAAGTGTTAATTAATTGCAACAACAAAAGAGACGCTACTATTAATTACCGTAAAAAACACACAACAAAAGAGATGCTTGTTGGGCAGCTTTCCCATGTGGAAAGATAATTTATAGTACTACCAGTGTATGCATTATCATGCATATGTAATCATGATTGTTAGTTATTTTAAACTATAGATAAAAAAAAATATTTTGATCAGGTGGTTGATTTTTTAACAACTTTTGATTCTTAGATTAAATTTTGAGTAAAGTACACTAACCTCATGAGATTTAGTCCATATAGACTGACCTCCTCTCTTATTTGTCAAATTACACTAACCTCCATTGTTAAAGTTATTAGGTAGATGCAAGTAACGGAAGTAACAAAATTACCTTTTTGTCCTTATTTTTTTAATATTATTTTAGTTCATAAACTAAGCAAATCAAAAAGACAAAATTACCCAATTGTATTTCACGTATGCTCACCCTTCTCCTTTCACTCCACTGCCATTAATGACACCAGTGAGTTCAACAGTTCATTTAGAAAATAAAATTTGAAATTGATGAAAAATAAAATATTTTTGACAACTTAAACCCAGTTGTAGTTTAAATAAATAAGTGAAGAATCTGTTCAGTGTAAATGGGTTGGCTGGCTACTAGCTGTTACATATGGATTGACTACTTAGCTCTGTAATTTTGTATACTACTCTGTGTGTGTGTGTGTGTGTATATATATATATATATGCAATCTAAACAACGAACTTTTATACTATGACTTTTAAAAACGTAAAAAAAGAATAAGAAAGAAAAAAGAAAATTTTATTACATAAACTAAACCCAAAATTTTTCATTCAAATAATTTAACTCTAATTTTTCTAAACCAATTCCGAAACCACATATATGTTCTATTGAAGTCAAGTCACACAATTAAACTCTTTAATTTCAAGATCTTAACTCTTGATTGAATTAACTGAAGAGAGATAAAGTAAGGAGAGGGTGATAATAAAAATAAAAATAAAAAAGAGAAAAAAAATATCTTATCACTTCTCTCTCTTGTCATATAAATTATTGGCAGCAATTTTCGTTGGAGATCAATTTTTGACTTTTTGAAATGATAAAAAGAAGAAGGGGATAATTTTGTCAACTTTATTTAGTTAAAAAAAGTATCTAAGTATTTCATGTGATTTGAGAGAGATAATTACATCTTTACATGTTTTTCAAGGGTATATCTGAAATTTAAAATATATAAATTGCTGACATCATAATTTTATGTCATTGACCACTAACAGAAGTGTGTTATCTCATATTCAAATTTCAAGAGAGATTAGTGTAATATGACAAACAAGTGAAGACCAATGTAATTTAACTTTAATTTTTGTCTTATTATACCAAACTTAAATGTAATATAGATATATATAACTTAACTTATATAATGCATATATAATAAGTACGTACTCCAACTTGTATATTGTAGATTTTTTTGGGAGAATTAATCTTAATTATTAATAACAATGCATTGATTCAATTACACACTAGTTAGGAGGTCTTACATTTCATATTGTCTTCATTATCGTCGTCATCTTTTTAAGTATAAGTAGCAGCAGCACAGCAGCAGTAGCAACAGTGCCAAAGTGGAGCAGAACTAATCCTACCTACCAATGAGAGCATTGTAACCAAAAAAGATTGGTCAATATTTCCACTCTCAGTGTGGTCCATCTTTTCAATATTTTCCACTTTGAATGTGGTCCGCTACCGTCCCACAAATACATAAAGTCAATATACAACAAAGATGGAGGGTCAAATGGTGACGTAGTAAATAGAATTGGAGGCAAACTAGTTGTATCTTAAGCGACAAACACGGATACAAAATAAATTGAAAAGAAAATTCTATAAGACAATTATGATACCAGCTGTATTGTATATAGTGGAGTGTTGACGATAAAAAAAAAAAAAAACCAGAACAATGTATTCATCTAGCAAAAAATGGAGATGTTAAGTTGGATGATGACAGAAGTAGCTCTATCAACTGGTTAAATCGGTCATGATTCATATCTTGTTTGTTAAAGGATTATCGGATTGAATGTTTCAATTTATATCTTAATTAGTAGGATTCGGATCGAAATCGTATCATATATACGTTAACAACGTGGTTTTGGAACTTAGATATCTAATTGGTACATTTAAAGGTTAGGTATTTGACTTTTTATTAAAATAAAAAGAGATAGAAGGAAGGAGGAGAAGAAAATAATAATAAAAATATTTTAGTAATATGTAAATATTATATATTATATCATTAGATAATATATTTATAGTATATTATATCAGATCAGATTATTATTGAACCGAATCGACCATAATCCATATTCAGTTGGATTCAGATAAGTTACGAGTTATTGGATTGAATGTTTTAATTCATATCCTAATTATTAGTTCGGATTTATCTGATCATGTGTATATGGAAGTGACTAGAAAAGATGAGATTAAAAATGATTTTGTGAGGAAAAAATTAGGTATAACGCCTATTAATAATAAAGTCGGACAAAGTAGGCTTAAATGGTATGGTCAAAGATAATATAACGTAGACTTGAAGATGTCCTGATTGAAAGAGATAGAGTTGTTTGTTTAGAAGGTAAATACCGACCAAAACTTAAATAAGATGAAGTAATTAATAACTATTTTGAAAATTTAAATATTCGAGAAAATACAGTGTATAATAGAAAAGAATGAAAAAAAAAATTCGTGTAACTAACTCCATTTATATGAGATAAAGACAAAAATAATATAAAATAAACTCTATTTATATGAGATAAAAGACAAAAATAATAATAACAACGAGAGACTAATGTATTCAAATCAATTGAACAATTATCAAAATGGATTCAAACATTATTTTATATATAAAAAAAACTGTTAAATCAAGTGCAATACATTAGTCGTTTTCAACTCAAAAAAATCAAATAATTTATAGAAAAAGTTAGATATTTAGTACATCAGATCACCCAATACATGGAATCTTATATAAAAACCATATATAGTCAAATGACAGCAATGCACAAATGATACTTGTGAAACATAAAGAAGGGCTTCCATATTTACACCGACTAGGTACGAACCTTCATTTGGTAGAAGATAAGCTAATTGTAGAAAGAAAGCAGCAATTTAGGAGACTTTTGGTAGTACGATTGTGTTTTTAGGAGACTATTAAGAATAGGTGTACGCACATTCACACGCAGGCATATATATATATATATATATATATATATATAAAGTAATTTTAGACTTAATCATTTTTGACCGTAAAATTGCCTCCTCCATTCTTATTATATCATGCTTTTATGTTATACAGATATGATTCATTTGAAGAGAGAGATCTCGATAGATTTATTAGAAAATTTAAATAGAGAATAAAGCTTTTTACGTAGCCCGAGAGAGAGAGAGAGAGAGAGACAAAACCGCCCAGAAAAAGGTTTTCGGTCACCTTTCCAAATACAATAATTCAATGGAACTGTCCGTCTTGTCCACACAACGTGCCTCTTGTCTCTTTAAAGTCAAGTAAGTGGTCCCTGCAATTTAGTTATTATGTTCACTCATATATATATATATATATATATATAATTGGTATTATAGGTAAATACCAATTATATATATATTACATTTATGATTTATTAATTCAGTGTCGGTCCCTTTTAGTTTTGGCCCCTTTAGTTTTGGCCCCTTTAGTTTTGGCAGGATTCATTCTGAGTTAGCATACACTACAAGATATTTTTTTATATCATCCGCAGGAAAAATGCCTCCAAACACCTTTAAAAAAAAAAATTCCACCCGCAATTTACCGACTATTAAAAAATTTATAGAAAAATGTTCTATCGGTAAAAAATTATTGACAATTTTGTTAAATTACCGATAGTTTTTTACAGTCGCCAGAATTATACCAGCGGTTTTATCCGCCGGTAAATACCTTTAAAGTACTGGTAATGGTTAATTTTTACCAACAATTTATTATAAACTGCTGGTAAATCATTGACGATTTTAAAAAAACTGTCAAAAAAATCTTTTTTTTTCTCCCTCGCTACTTTCCCACAACATCAGTGTACATTTTGTAATTTGAAATCAAAACATACATATAGACCAAACCGTTGAGATCAATTGATGTGAAGCTCCGATCCTGACAGAATTCAAATAATATCCAAAGAGATTGAGTAATTTAAAAATTAGATTTCAATTTTTTTTAAAAGAAAATAAAAAATTCACCTAATGCTCTATCTGTTTTTTTTTTCTCTCTCTTTTTGGGTTAAATCTGTCCAGCTCTGATGCAAGGAATATATAATGATAAGAAATTCGAAAACTTCATGTATAGAAGATGATAAAAATATACGAGGCCAAGCATCCAAGTGAAAAGCTCAGATAAAAAAAAAATATATATATATATATATACACATATGAAAATGTTTGTTTGTATAATCAGTATTTGAAATTTAAAAATACTTATTATAAACAAAGAAATCAAAGCAAACAAGTCACATTGCAGAAATTCAACCAGCTCGAATTCCCATGCAAAAGGGGAGGAAAGAGAGAGTTCCAGGAATGGAGAAGATTGAAGAGAATCCAGACATGGGCAACTCCACTGGTTCTAAGTAGAAGTGGGGGCTATCAATATAAAATAAAAAAAATAGAATTACTTGTCATCATCTACATATGTTTCCATAAATTTTGCATACATATCTTCATTTATAAAAAGAAAGAACATGCAATGCACACACCAACCTTTGATGCTTTAGATTCAGGAAACTCAAAAGATGATACAAAATATGCACAGGGAAAATAAGCTTTAAATTTTAAATATGTAAACTAATGCTCAATCTAATAAATTAATGACATGCCTTTTAATATCATTTCTCATGACCAAATTAATATCCTTAATGTGGTATGGCCAAGCAAAAAATTCTGGCACTCTAGTCCATTTCAAGTTGAAATATATCCCAATTGCATTATACTAATGCAGAAAACTAGATATAAATCCTGATTATTCCTATCAATATACATATTCTTCAATCTCATCCCGATTCCTTCCTCTTCCTAATTCAAATTCAGCAAAGTCATTACTCTTCTCAACGAAATTTTCCAAATTTTTATATCTGCAGCAAAATTGTAATTTACTACCTAAAATTTTTCTCCTTTTTTTCTCAGTTGCTTACTGAATTACAACTAAAGTATTTAAATTATAATATGCAATTGTAAGCAACAAATAAAATGGTTATATAGGCGCTAAAGGCAAAAACAGAACCTGGAAGAATCTCTAATATTTAAAGTTTCTTACTACAAAGGATTTTGTAATTTGAAATCAAAACATACATATAGACCAAAGCCTCTGGACTCTAGTAACTTCCCAAACTAGTGGCAGTGCATCTTATTTTACCTATCAGTCACTCCAATAAATAAATAAAAACAAAAAAGAAACTGTCAAGCACTTTGTTGTTTGTCATACCTCGAGTCAAACAAAATTGAACAAAAGTTGTTGCACTCTCACTCGTCTACCCTCGAAAATATACAGATAGACTATTTTATTTCCATTCCTGACACTATCTCCAAAAAATCATAAATTTTCTTTGACAGACCTAACTTTTTTGGCTATATTGATCGCTGCCAGATTCTGGCTGCAGGAGCATCAAAACCAAATTATTGGGTGACTGAGAATGATATTAACTCATACCTAGTTGTGGAGGTGCTACCTATTAATAGTAAGGGGAGAAAGGTACTTGATAGATGGTGTTGAACACTGAAAACTGAGTCTTTAGAAAATTTTATAGTTCTCTTTATATGAGCCATAAAAATGCAGAAACCTCCACTCAACTGAGCCTAGTATGACCATTCATTGAGTTAATTTTCTCACTTTCAGAAACCAAAACAACATGAAACATATAATTGAGAAATTTATTTTATTTTCTTCATTTCTTCCAATTTCTCATCAACCAAACAAATAAACTGTTGAAAAAAAGGAAAAGTTTCTATTCGATCTAAATACCAACTTGGAGGCATCATTTCTCTATCTTTTTTTTCTTTTTCTTTTCCCTCCTCTTGTCCTTCGATGGAACCTACATAGTTAAGAAAGACATTTAATTAGTAAGACAATAGTTCAATAACATAATAATCATATATAAAACATGCTAGTGACATGCATAACCATTTTAATGATTCTTACTGTTGATGAATTGCCTTGAGTAGAAGAAGTTTGCCAAGTGTTGTTTGGAGCACTAGAAGATGGAGCAACCTACAATGAACGAGTACAATTAGACATTATATAATTACAAAAATGAAGACAAGAATTTTGTCACATACGATAGAGAGAAAAATGTCCCTCTTTTACAATAATAGAAAGAAAACATTAATGATGCCACCACAAGTTTATCATAAGAAAATTAGCTAGATGTTATATATTGGAGTGAAAGTACTACATATATTAGTTAGATCGATAATATTGCATTTACATGTCCACTAGCATTTTGAACTTGTATGTGCTGTAGAGGCAGGGCAGCACTAAAAAATGCAACAACCTACAATAAAAGAGTACAATTAGACACTAGTTTTACATATAGTAGTTATATATATTAGTTAGATCAACAATATAATATTTACCTATCCAGTAGCATTTTGAACTTGTATGTGCTGTAAAGGCATGGTGGGAGCACTAGAAGATGCAACAACCTATAATAAAATAGTACAATTAGATAGTGGTGTTGCATATATTAGTTTGATCAATACTATTTGTGACCCGAGAATTGTCCCTAGAGGGGGGGTGAATAGGGACATTAAGCAAACAATGGAACTTTTTCGATTTAGCATGTTTTGACAAAATGAGCTTTAATGGAATTTTATCAAATACTTGGTGAACTTATGTATTCAACAAGTGGGATTGCAAATGCTCTATCTATTATGCACTTAAATGATCTAGTGGATACAACAAGTGTAAGTGTACATGTAAGTGCAACATATCATGCTTGTAGTTTATGAAAATGTTGATTGTGCATTTGTTAAATACATGGTATGCAAATTGATTGAAAATAGATACTCAAATAACTACTCAATGAATTAACAATTTAATTAATTCCACGACTCAACCAATGCACTCCAAGCATTCATCCCATCCTCCTCATATAAATTAAAACATATAATCTTATAGCATTCATATATAAAGCATATGGAATTTAAATAAATGAAATGCTATCAAATAAAGGAGTTTAAAGATAGAGAAATGCAAACCAAGTGACACCATGATTTTTACATGGTTCGGCCCCTCTTGCCTACATCCATGCCTCAAGAGAACTTCTTGAGGTTTCCACTATAGAGCCTTCCTTAATGGTGGAAAGCAAACCGTACAATTGCCAAGTAAATTACTTGGGCATCCTTGCTCAATGACATCCTCACCAAGACTTCTTTGCCAAGCTCATGGCTTGGGCTTCCTTGCTCAATGAACTCCTCACCAAGACTTCTTTGCCAAGCTCATGACTTGGGCTTCCTTGCCAAGTGCATCACTTGGTCTTCCTCTCAAAGGTAGATAAGAAGTTTGATTACAATGAAGAATATCCCTCAACGGATAGATACACAAATTATAGCTCAATATCCTAGAGTTACAAATGAAGTACTCAAATGAAAAGCTCAACTCTAGATATGCAAGATGAACCACAATGAATGATATGAAAGATAAGGCTCAATGGTGGTTCCTAAGAGATTTTCTACCAAGTAGAATGCAAAAATATGCATTCAAGAGTTTCTCAAATGTATGCTCATGGGTAGGTTTCTCTCTAGCTCTTTCCTCCACTCTTCTTTACTCTTGGCTCTACATTGCACTATATCTCTCTCTCAATTTGCAAAATGCAGCTCAAATGAATTCATAGTGTTTGGGAGGAATAGTGGTGGCTACCATTGGATGAATGTAATGAAGATTTAAGCTCTAAGGTAGCATCTACCAATAACATATGATCATGAAGGTTATGGTAGTCTCTCTCACTTGTATAATGCATATACAAGGTGTATTTATAGTGTAAGAATAAATTATGGCCGTTTGGAAGTGGTTGGGAAACTTTAAGTGCAGAAAACTAGCCGTTGGAGTTGGAATCTCCAGGTTTCGGTCGACTGATGAATTCATCGGTCGATTGAAAGTGGTGTTTCGGTCGACTGAAGCAATGCTTCGGTCGGCTGAAACCTCCCCTGTTTTGCACACCCTACTGGAATGAATTTCCAGATCTATCAGTCGACTGATGGATTCCTTCAGTCGACCGAAAGGCCTCTATCAGTCGACTGATGGGTTCATCAGTCGACCGAAAGTCCCCAGGTCAGAATCTGTTCTCAGACTCAGCCAGTTTCTCCTGCACAGTACACTAATACACTGCACACTTAATTACATTGAAAACATTTAAGTAAATTTCTCATAAACCTTTATATTTCTATTTACTTTAAGTTATTCAATGTAATTAAGCAAGGTACCCCCCATTTGGATTCAATAAAAATAGTTTCAAAATCAAATTCTAAATAAATCAAAATCTGATTTTTTAGTTTTAGTACAAAATGGATTTTCACAGCTTTGACATAACAATTTAACGTGCAATATGAATGACCAAAATAAGTCATTTGGGGCTGAGAAAATTCATGTGATCATGATAAATCATGGGGTACAATTACCGGGACTTTTTATGTCAGGATTCATTAAAAAACTCATATTTACGTCTTTGCCCCTAGAATCCAACACTTAGCCAAATTTCTGCGCTAAGTAGCCGAAACAGTAACTGTGCATGACACGACTTTTATATAGTGATTCATTTGAGTTCAAAGCCTAAGTCAATCTATCTAAGAACCATAAATGATATTTCCTAGTTCAAGTGAAGGTTCTAGAATTTGTTTACTCAAGAATTGAATTCCTTCAAAGCTAAACATAAGCTTGAATTAACTCAATCTTAACGAAGGCCTTCAAGATGATTCAATGAAGTTCATGGCCTAATTCTAAGTGTCCAAGGAACCATGATATGATATGAATGATATGCATTGGTCCTAAGGTCCACTAGGTCAATAGATGAGCTTTCAAAAGAAGTTACTTCATAAATAACTTTACATTAAATCTAGCACTCACCCAAGACTAGCCTACCCAAGTCTTTTGATCTTCAAATCTTTAAGCTTTTGGGTTCCTTCATCATGTGGCTTGGATTCACTTCAACTTCGCCATTGATCTTGATTATTGATCTTTGAGTTCCATGATCATGTGGCTTCATATATCTTCTTCTAATTCATTTTGAAGTCCAATGCCTTTAAGATACTTGAGATAATATAATACTTTGTAAACTGCACATTCAAGTAAACTTATTAAATCTACACTACAATAGGTTGTTATCATCAAAATCACCCAAGTAACCTAGGGTTGAAACATTGAGGTCAACAATCTCCCCCTTTTTGATGATGACAAACTATTGATGTGTTTTATAACATAAATGACATAAATCATATAATCAAATGTAAGTAAAGTCATTTATGTATGCACATCACATTTTTCTCCCCCTTTGACATTATCAAAAAGATCAATAAAATAAAAGTTTAAGGGATGGTGATCAACAAGTACATCGTAGGAAGGATAAAGATTTATAAATTATAATATTTCTCCTCAAGTAAGAAAATTTGAGGTGGCTCCCCCTATCAATATGCATATTTTGACAAGTTAGGATTTCTCCCCCTATATAAATCACAATATGCATATATTGAAAGTGTCAACTTTCACAACCCAAATTAAGGATTGCTCCCCCTTTCAATATGCAAAAAAATATCAATTAAGCATTTGCATATATTCATGAATTTCTCCAATGAAAATTCTACTCCTATCATCATGCTTTTAATGTAATAAGACAATAAAAACATATAGCATGTGATACATATTTTAAAGCAAATGTTTTTACTCATGTCAAAAAAAACTTTATGCATGAAATCAAATAATGAGTTAACATCATGCTTTGGGTCAAATATGATCATGCTTTTAAACTAAGAATGAAAAATAACACATAATCATTTAATGTATTTGTTCCTTCATCAATATGCATTAAAGAAGTTTGTAAAGCATTAAGCATATGCATATAAATGAAAAATCTCTCCTTTTCATCATGCTTTTTATGAATATGGCAATATATAGGTTTAAGCATGTGATTGTGATATACATTATAAAGCTTCTCCCATTTTTACATCATCAAAAAGCATAGGGAGCCAAGTGAGCAATCTTAACTTCCTAGTAATCTAGGAAGCATCTCAACTAACCTTTGAAAGTTAGAAGAAATTTAAAAAAAAAATGTAAGTGCATGCCCAATCAAATGTAATATCTCATAAAAGAGATACCAATGGTGCCCAGAAAAAAATAATGATACATTAAGTACAATGTGGGTTAAACCATGAATGATGAAGACCATAGAATATACCAAAGGGTAATGTCTATTGTGTCTTAGGTCTTTTCTTCCTCTTTTCATAAGGAGAAAGTAGGTCTTGATACCAAAGTTTGATATTGACTAATCCAAAGATTATAATGCATTTAATTGAATATCATAGGACCTTAAAAGGTCAAATTAAGCATTACAAAATCAAGATGTCAATCTCATCATTTAATATTTTTCTCCCTTTTTGATATCCCCAAAAATGGATATAATAAAGTTCATGGAGGGATTTATCACATAATATCATATTTTTCTCCCTTTTGTCATAATAAAAAGTAAGTCCAAGGTAAGAAAATATATGTGAGATACTACACATGTCATATCATTAAAATCACATATCTCATGTAATTAACATAACCAATAAGAAATAACAAGTTATGTAAGGTAATGTAAAAAAAATATGCATAAGTATCAAAATACACATGATTACATATACATGTAAATAATCATGCTCAATCAATGTCATAAGCCTTACTTATGCCTATTTTTCTTCTAATAGCTCAAAATCTATCTCATCTAAGCAAATGAGCTCTTAAGAAGTGTCTATTAAGTATCTAAAGTGTTCTTAAGATACCATAATCTTAAAGCTAAAGTGTCCAATTAAAATCTAGAAAAGCTTTCTATGACACTTAAAAGGAATTCAACCCTAAGAAGAGAAATTTTATCCATCATGCTCATTTCAAAACATTTGCATGCTTCTAAGCGTTCTTTGCACAATTTCACATTTGTTGATTCAAGAATGATATCATCCAATTATATAAGCATGATCAACAAATCATCAATATTGGTTTTGACAAATAATAATCATCAAATTTATTTTTGTCAAAAATTATTTTCTATAAGAAAACCACTAAGCCTTTCATGCAAGATTCTTTGAAGCTTATTTCAAATCATATAGGCTTATGATAAATTTAAACACATCGTTTAAATTTTATGCATTTCAAATCCGGGTGGTTTTTCTACATAGGCTTCATTTAATATGAAGTCATTTAAAAATGCATTTGATAACATATTTTATGCAAAAGCATGTAGCATTTTTATAGCTTCTATTCTTGATGCATGTGCAAAAATTTCTTTCATGATCATCATTTCTTCTCTGTTGAAACCTTGGGTCACTAAGCTAGCTTAGTTTCTAATGAAGACACCTAACTCAATTTTCTAGCTTCTATGTGCCTATCAAGGTGTGATCATGTGGTCTAGGAACTAAGTTCTAAACACAAATTCATTCAAAATAAGTTTGACATTTTTATATTGCAAAGATCCAAAAACTTAAAAGATTTGGTCTCATAGATTTTTATCTAGAGAAGTGAGAGCCAAAAAAATTACAACTATTTTGAAGTAAGGATCTTGTGCAACTTTCTTTAGAATGTTCACCTAAGATTGATCAAATTTGAGGAAGTGAACCATGCTTCACCATATAGAAGGATCTTTGTGTTAAATCATTTTGGATCCTATATTTCTAAGGTTCTTTGGTTTCCTTTGAGATTCTTCTAGTGTGGACTTATTTGAAATGTCAATAATCTCAAGTCCATCTATACATTTTGGATAAATGATTCTCAAATTCTTTGCACAAGATGTTGATTAAAAGATGATAAACATATATTTGTATAATCAACATACTTCCATGTATGATTTTGATGAAAAGATTTACAACCAAGGTTATTCCAATCAAAACCAATGATCATACTATAATCACATAAATTTTCACAAACCAAAATATTAGAGTTTTAGCTCAAGGTGTGGAAATCCATATCCTTTAAGTTTAGGTGATTATATAACATGATACTCATAGATATAAGAATATAATCTCTATGCCTTCTTGGCACTTTGTCAAATCAAATCAAACATTCTTAATATTTCTATGCATATCCAATGTGCAAAGATTTATTTCAAGGACACTTTGATAATTATAAGCTTGCCACTAGCTTACAAAATATGCACATGTCTTATGAGTTATAAACTTGCCACTAGCTTATATAGGTTTTCTCATAAGCCATTTTCAAAGTGTTTCATATTGTCCTAAAGTTGCTTTGAGAATAATAAGCATGCCACTAGCTTATTAAATATGAGCATGTTTTATGAAAAATAAGATTGCCACTAACTTATATGGTTTTCATAAATCACTTTCAAAGCACTTTTCTATCTTAAGGATTTTTGGCCTATTAAACATTCTTGCAAAATATTTGCACAATTCTTTAAATGTTGATTTGAGGATTTGACATATCAAGCATAATCAACAATTTCATCATGAATGAATTTGATATAAAAGATTACATCCCACCTAATCTCTTAATCAAAATCATTGTTTATAAGACAACCATAAGTTTGATGTAAAAGATTATTTCCCACTTAATCTTTTGATCAAAAACATTGATAGAAATCAATAACTTTTAAGCTCAAATGGTTGCATCAAATAAACATTACTCAAGTATAAGAATGCTATTTTTACATCAAAGATGTACATATACCAAGTTAAGCATAAGCAATTTTCTTATCACTTAAGTATCATGAAATGTGCAAAAGTGAGTTGAAAAGAATTTTAAGGATTCTCAATCTTAAAGGTTCACTTTTTAAGAAATTTTGACAAGTTTATTTATAAAAATCTTGCACAAGTTGTTGATCCAAAAATTAACATATACTTGAGGAATCAACACTTCTTTTCTATGGTCTTGAAGATCAAGATGCTAAGTCTTGACTAAGACCAATTGTTCATGATATTTTCACATAGACAAACCATCGGTTTGGATTTGCATCTTTAAATCCTCGAGTGATCATATATCATGATTTTATGGAGAGTGAGCAAACTTCGAAGTCTCCCCATTCCAATTTAAACCAAGTGTGCAAAGACTTGTTTAACTCTTTGAGATTCAACTTTAAACATTTGGATTCTCTTAAAATTTATTGAATCTTTTGAGTTTTCTATTGAGAAAATATTTTCACTTAATCATATGCAATTTGCATAAATTCATGCTTTGCTATTCAAAAAGAATAGTTTAGATAAACACCTATGCCACTTAGGATGTTTTTAAACATTTAAAACATAGCATGTGTACCCAAGATAAACAACATTTAACATAGGGTGACAAAGTTTATTTCCTCTTTAAAAATCTCTTTCTTTTTAAAGCTTAAGTCTTTTAATCCTAAGAGATTGAAGTTCTTTAAAAATATTCTTCAAAATGAATACTTCAATAAGAGAATTTTAATATGAATCATTCTCGAAATCTTATGAGTTATGAGTTTGCCACAAAACTCAAGGGTTCTCATGGATTGTTTCAAGTGTCCCATATCTCCTAAGTTCATTTGCAATTGGAGATAAAATTCAAATGAATTTAGATGCATAATAAACGATGCTCATAGTCGAGACATTGAGCTAAAACAATTAATTTCAAATCATATACATTTCATGAAGTCTTCTTTCGGGACTTGTACTCCTATAATTTGAAGTTTACTCTCAATGATTTGTCATATTTTATTTTTTGATTGAATAAAAATTTTCATTCTTTACTTCTAATAAG
Organism: Cornus controversa; assembly: GCA_026545225.1. NCBI lineage: Eukaryota > Viridiplantae > Streptophyta > Magnoliopsida > Cornales > Cornaceae > Cornus > Cornus controversa. The sequence goes on along the minus strand of CM048849.1, from coordinate 10,611,385 downwards.
ATCACAAATCATTGAAGGTCTATTTGAGGATTGTCCTATTTCGAATTTTGGTTCTTCATCATTGTTTGCCATTGATCGACTCTAAGACGGTTAAGTCCTATTCTAGAGCCCAAGCTCTGATACCAATTGTGACCCGAGAATTGTCCCTAGAGGGGGGGTGAATAGGGACATTAAGCAAACAATGGAACTTTTTCGATTTAGCATGTTTTGACAAAATGAGCTTTAATGGAATTTTATCAAATACTTGGTGAACTTATGTATTCAACAAGTGGGATTGCAAATGCTCTATCTATTATGCACTTAAATGATCTAGTGGATACAACAAGTGTAAGTGTACATGTAAGTGCAACATATCATGCTTGTAGTTTATGAAAATGTTGATTGTGCATTTGTTAAATACATGGTATGCAAATTGATTGAAAATAGATACTCAAATAACTACTCAATGAATTAACAATTTAATTAATTCCACAACTCAACCAATGCACTCCAAGCATTCATCCCATCCTCCTCATATAAATTAAAACATATAATCTTATAGCATTCATATATAAAGCATATGGAATTTAAATAAATGAAATGCTATCAAATAAAGGAGTTTAAAGATAGAGAAATGCAAACCAAGTGACACCATGATTTTTACATGGTTCGGCCCCTCTTGCCTACATCCATGCCTCAAGAGAACTTCTTGAGGTTTCCACTATAGAGCCTTCCTTAATGGTGGAAAGCAAACCGTACAATTGCCAAGTAAATTACTTGGGCATCCTTGCTCAATGACATCCTCACCAAGACTTCTTTGCCAAGCTCATGGCTTGGGCTTCCTTGCTCAATGAACTCCTCACCAAGACTTCTTTGCCAAGCTCATGACTTGGGCTTCCTTGCCAAGTGCATCACTTGGTCTTCCTCTCAAAGGTAGATAAGAAGTTTGATTACAATGAAGAATATCCCTCAACGGATAGATACACAAATTATAGCTCAATATCCTAGAGTTACAAATGAAGTACTCAAATGAAAAGCTCAACTCTAGATATGCAAGATGAACCACAATGAATGATATGAAAGATAAGGCTCAATGGTGGTTCCTAAGAGATTTTCTACCAAGTAGAATGCAAAAATATGCATTCAAGAGTTTCTCAAATGTATGCTCATGGGTAGGTTTCTCTCTAGCTCTTTCCTCCACTCTTCTTTACTCTTGGCTCTACATTGCACTATATCTCTCTCTCAATTTGCAAAATGCAGCTCAAATGAATTCATAGTGTTTGGGAGGAATAGTGGTGGCTACCATTGGATGAATGTAATGAAGATTTAAGCTCTAAGGTAGCATCTACCAATAACATATGATCATGAAGGTTATGGTAGTCTCTCTCACTTGTATAATGCATATACAAGGTGTATTTATAGTGTAAGAATAAATTATGGCCGTTTGGAAGTGGTTGGGAAACTTTAAGTGCAGAAAACTAGCCGTTGGAGTTGGAATCTCCAGGTTTCGGTCGACTGATGAATTCATCGGTCGATTGAAAGTGGTGTTTCGGTCGACTGAAGCAATGCTTCGGTCGGCTGAAACCTCCCCTGTTTTGCACACCCTACTGGAATGAATTTCCAGATCTATCAGTCGACTGATGGATTCCTTCAGTCGACCGAAAGGCCTCTATCAGTCGACTGATGGGTTCATCAGTCGACCGAAAGTCCCCAGGTCAGAATCTGTTCTCAGACTCAGCCAGTTTCTCCTGCACAGTACACTAATACACTGCACACTTAATTACATTGAAAACATTTAAGTAAATTTCTCATAAACCTTTATATTTCTATTTACTTTAAGTTATTCAATGTAATTAAGCAAGGTACCCCCCATTTGGATTCAATAAAAATAGTTTCAAAATCAAATTCTAAATAAATCAAAATCTGATTTTTTAGTTTTAGTACAAAATGGATTTTCACAGCTTTGACATAACAATTTAACGTGCAATATGAATGACCAAAATAAGTCATTTGGGGCTGAGAAAATTCATGTGATCATGATAAATCATGGGGTACAATTACCGGGACTTTTTATGTCAGGATTCATTAAAAAACTCATATTTACGTCTTTGCCCCTAGAATCCAACACTTAGCCAAATTTCTGCGCTAAGTAGCCGAAACAGTAACTGTGCATGACACGACTTTTATATAGTGATTCATTTGAGTTCAAAGCCTAAGTCAATCTATCTAAGAACCATAAATGATATTTCCTAGTTCAAGTGAAGGTTCTAGAATTTGTTTACTCAAGAATTGAATTCCTTCAAAGCTAAACATAAGCTTGAATTAACTCAATCTTAACGAAGGCCTTCAAGATGATTCAATGAAGTTCATGGCCTAATTCTAAGTGTCCAAGGAACCATGATATGATATGAATGATATGCATTGGTCCTAAGGTCCACTAGGTCAATAGATGAGCTTTCAAAAGAAGTTACTTCATAAATAACTTTACATTAAATCTAGCACTCACCCAAGACTAGCCTACCCAAGTCTTTTGATCTTCAAATCTTTAAGCTTTTGGGTTCCTTCATCATGTGGCTTGGATTCACTTCAACTTCGCCATTGATCTTGATTATTGATCTTTGAGTTCCATGATCATGTGGCTTCATATATCTTCTTCTAATTCATTTTGAAGTCCAATGCCTTTAAGATACTTGAGATAATATAATACTTTGTAAACTGCACATTCAAGTAAACTTATTAAATCTACACTACAATAGGTTGTTATCATCAAAATCACCCAAGTAACCTAGGGTTGAAACATTGAGGTCAACACTATTGTATTTACCTGTCCATTAGCATTTGAAACTTGTATATGTTGTAGAAGCATGGTGATCTATTGTTGCATCGCTTCATGTTTCTCATTCTACTTGTTTTCCATTCTTGCTATAGTTTCCTTAACTTTTTTCAATTCTGCACGGAGACCACATGCTAGTTCCTCAACTTCTTTATTCCTTCTCAAAAGTTGCACTTGTAATATCTTTCATGGGAGTATCGAAAACTTTCCATCTGGACTTACCACAAGTGTTACATGTTTTGTTATTTCTATTCTCCTTCCAATACAACATACAGTCTGATGGACATGCGTTGATCTTGATAAATTGAGACCCAAGTCACCAATCATCTTTTTCACTTGATGAAAAGATTTTGGCACCGTTTCACCATCAGGTAACACATTTTTAAAAAACATTAACTCACTAACTGATTTATTAGTCCACTGGTGTCTTGTTTTCATCAAATATAACTTCACTACGAAGGATAGCTTTGTATACTTTGTACACCCTAGATATAAATCCTTTTTCGCCTCATCCAATAACTGGTAAAATATTTTTGCCTCTTTATTAGACCCCTATTAATGCTCATGTTCCCCGGTCGTCTCCTCCCCTTCTTCGCTCTGAACTCCAAAACCCTCGTATAAAAGTCCCTGGATATCATCATCTGCATTCTGGCTTATATCAGAGGTAATAAGGTGTTTTCGTCACTATTCGTAGAAGATGAAGCTAGAGGTTTTCCATGATAAACCTATGTTGTGTAAGTTTGCATAAATCCTTTGCATACCAAGTCATCATAGACTTCAAAACGATTTTTCTTGACACAATTTCCACAATCATAACAAGGGCAATATATATATACCCATCTTTCCCAACACACTCAAATGCAAAATCTAGGAATTGTTAGACTCCATTCAAATACATTGAACTTACCCTGTTTGTACTAAAAATTCATTAAAAAAAATCAAATTGGGTAAATCATGAATACTAAGCTAAACAAGAAAGTGTCAGCTTCAATTTGAAGATACCTTGTTTGAGAAATCCAACTTCTATCCATGAAGCTAGAATTAAAACTGTGGAAAAAATAACTCATAAATAAGAAAGAAACTATATTTTATTACACAGTGTGTGTGTGTGTGTGTATGTGGTCATATATGAATACGCATCAAGAAGTTGAATTAGTTCTCTAATTCTTCATTAGTTTCAGTCAAACCCAGAAAAAAAAGGAGAGTAGGTATCCTCCTGAACTAAGGTACATTGATATAGTTGGATCATTATATACATATAATAGTGCACGAGCTTTCACATTCCGCCCACTAATCAGATTCAATGATGAATAACCTTATCTAGACATTCTACCTTTTTTTTTTTTCCCTAAATAACATTCTACATTCTTTTAGGGTTTGTTCATTCTGGTTAAGGAAGGCGGTAACATGGATTTCACTTTTCTTAATATCATTGTACTACATGACCCTCCCTTGACATTAACTACTAAGTTCAAAACAGAGAGAGTGACTGTAAAACCAAACATTGTTTTAACCTGTTTACAAATGTGGGTATAACCCAAGTCATCTTTTAATCTGTATTCAAACGCATTCCTTATATGAAATTATGTATATATTTATACCTACCCAACGTTACATCTCACAACCTAAAGTTAATAGTGTACAAATTTTTAAGCTATCACGCATCAGCTACGAACCATTCTTTACAAGTGTGACCTACTTTGTGATCAAATACAAGGTGCTCTGTCCCATCACAATGAAATTGTTCTATTATTGTTATTCACAGGATTGGAAGGAACAAGTTTATCCTTCAAATAGTCATTAAAAAACATATATCAAATAAGGCATATGTAAATTACCTCCCAAAAGGATGTAAACTGAAACAACACCGAATAAAATAAAAACCTGTAGAAAAGAAATAAAATTAATAGAACAATTTACCGAAGTTAATTAATTTTTACTTTAGAAACTAAATTAATAAAATTTTAAATTTCAATCAATTCACTAGATCAGTTCTCTGTCATTTTTCTCTTTTTCTTTTCCTTCCTGTTTTCCTTCGATGGAACCTACATATTTAAGAAAGACATTTACTTAGTAGATAATACTACAATAACATAATAATTATATATAAAACATGTTAGTAACATGTATAAGGTCAGTTTCATTATTTAACTTATAAGGCCAGTTTCATTGTTTACCAAAATGTCCATTTGGGAAGTGCAAAATAAGCTTCATTTTAACATTTTTTTTTCATATGCTCACAATAACACACAAAAAGAAAAAAAAATCATTTTTCATATGCTTACAAGCAAACAGAAAATGTTGAGTGAGAGACCAAATGGAACAGATTAGAAAAAAAAATGTTATAAAGAAGAATAAAATATAAGACAGTAGAATTTGGTTGATTTTTGTACACTTCGATCATGATCAAATTTTTTGAAACTATGCATATATGTTGTCTGCAATTTTTTGACTCAAAGTTTGGGAACCAAAAATTACAGTAATCAATACCACAAGAGAGTGTTTAGATTCTAGGTAATTGGCTTCACAATAAAAAAAAATTATCTTTCTACCTCGTCACTGTCACGTTAGCAAGCCAAGACTCTTCTATACAACTAATATCCATTTCAAATTGACACATGACCTCAAAAGACTAACTGAGAAACCAAATTAAACCTCAAAATAATCAATACACAATTCAATTACAAAGCTATTAAAAAATGATTTAGAAGATAGATAGAAAAACACATGCAGATGTATTTTATGATACAACCAAACAGAGAAAGCACTAGAATATTCACACCTGATCACTTAATCGAACACAGAGAGCTTCAAAAACTCAATCAATCGCCTAATTCAGAAGTAGATCAATGCCTTCTTAATCAATCACCTAATCTCAATTGTTCGAGCTCAGCTTGGTCAAGTTCACGAGCTTTTCGAGCTCGACTCAAAACTCGTATAGAGATACAGATATTACACACACATGCACAAATCTATCATACACATATTACACATATGCATATGTAGAATGCACATATCTGTCTAAAACTAAATTTTCATCAAAAGAAATTTCATACAAAATTACAAAAAGTTGAAATACCTGGAAAATCACCGATCTCATTAGAGCCATTGCTCCGATCTCGCTAAATCCATCGTCACCGTCCTCCCATGCCACGAGAGAGAGAGAGAGAGAGAGAGAGAGAGAGAGAGAGAGAGAAAGAGAGAGATGGCAAACACAAAATACAGATTAGCAGTCGTGAGTTGGGACTTAGGATGCCGAGAGAGGAGTGCGGGCGGTGTGGCTAGGGTTGAGTGTAATTGAGTGGTTAAAGAATATATATAGATGGGTTTTCAGAACATGGGCTTAGGTTTGAGCTATGTTAATTCTTTTGGACTTCGTCCATTTTATTTTTAAAAAGTTTGGTAATGTATTTTATTGATTTGGTTGGGCTTGTAGTGACCCTTGTGAGCAGGTGTGATGTGGGCTGGTGCAAGAAGAGACACTAAGGCGAGCTACCACAATAGAAGGCTACAGGGTGCTCAATCCCACATCGCTTGGGTGTGGAGAAGAGGATGTGCTTATTGATTCGTGTGTGAGTGCGTCTCAATTAAAATTATCATACTTCGCAATAGAACGAATTTTTTACAGAATAGGGCTATCGAAAGGGGTGTCGAACCTCAGGGATTATGGTCTGATGAGTTGGAGTACGGAATTAATTCTAATTAAATTTAAGAGAAAAGAATTCTGATATTTATATTTAAATTAACTAAAAATTAAAATAAAATAAATCAAAGGAAATAGAGAGTGAAGATAATATGAGATAAATCTAGGGTATTTGACTTCACCACTAACTCCACTATCAATGGTCAATTGAATTAACTATAGGGAATTACATCATGCATAAGTGGTGTCGGTGGCTACAAGCTCACCTTCATCCGTCAAGAAGATAACATATAATTAAGGCTAAGTCATGGACTATCTTCGATTGGCATGGGCCATCTGCCTAACTACTCTAATCTAGGGTGCAGTATGGTTCATCTTCTCTAAGTATAATCCATCAAAGCTCTTAATAATATATTCAGTGATTACCATTGTGTAATAATCGCTCTCATAATCACAGAAAACAAGAGAGATTGAGTTCAATAACAACAACTAAATATCTAAGACAAGATAAGAAATCATTGAGATTAAATTTATAAGACTTTTATTGCTCAATTCTATAATAAGAATCCTCTAAATTACACAATCTATGCATGTATATAAAGGTCCCCAATTATGTTTTTCTGCAGCACTAATCATATGGGTTTTTCTTGCTGACGTTCGGCCCAACTTTTGACCCACTAGAAGTCCGATTCACGGAATTTTTGTGAAATAAAAAAGTGTGCAGAATCGAATTTCGTTCAGTTTATATGAAAATTAAGTCGATTTGAGGCTCAAAAATAACACTTCTGGTCCATTTTCCAAAATAGGATTAAAACTGTATTAAGCGCAGATTTGGGCTTCAGGCCCGAAACCTTCTTAAGCAGTTGTAATTCTCTTAGACCTCTTCCTTAGGCTAATTTGAGTTGAAATAAATAGTTGAATGGATCCCTTTGATATGGCTTCATCTAACTATCTTGGATGTCACCTTTAAAAGCTCAAAATCATGGTTTTAACTAAAATAATCATTAAGGCCCTGAAAATACAGAAAACACTAAAATGAAGTAAAATCATAAAATAATCTATCACTAAGAGAATAAAATACACAAGTTAATAGGTTAGAATGCGCAACATTCATCGCCGATCACTTATATGTAGCGTGTTCTCTCCAAATGGTATGAGGCCTTTTGGGATAAAACCCAAGAACAAAATCGTGTGGGCTTAGGCCCAAAGCGGACAATATTATACCATCAAGTGAAGCGGGCTGCTACAGTTGGTATCAGAGCCTAACCAACCCGAAAGTGTGTCGATGATGACGTCGGGCTTTCTAGGGGGGTGGATTGTAGTGACCCTTGTGGGCGAGTGTGATGTGGGTGGGTGCAAGAAGAAACACTGGGGTGAGCTACCACACTGGCAGGCTACAGGGTGCTCAATCCCACATCGCCTGGGTGTAGAGAAAGGGATGTGCTTATATATAGTGTGTTCTCTCCAAATGGTATGAGACATTTGGGGGTAAAATCCAAGAACAAAACCGTGAGGGCTTAGGCCCAAAGTGGATAATATCATACCATCAGGTGATGCTATTCTTAGTCATTTCTGGTGATGAGTTGTTGATTTCATGTGGTTCTAAAAGAACTGCGGCTAAGCCAATTATTTTTAGTGGTTTTTAAGAATGTGCCGGTACATAATGCTATTTCTGGTGGTTTCACATAAACCGCCAAATTCTTAGTCATTTTCGACGGTTTTTAAAAAATTTTGGCACTTCCAATACCGTCGGTCAAAAACCGCCGAAAAATACTAAATATGTTGTACTGATATGAGCCAAAATGAGGCAACAAGCTAATGTTACTGGTAATTAATTTATGAGTAATGATTGAGAGTTTGAATGTGACTATATGGTGAAATCTATCATTCTACTCATGTAAAATTAGTGAAATATCCTAAATTAGTGAAATCATCATATATATGCATGCCCACAAATACTATATTGATTTATTTGCACTTAACTCGCTTTTGTTATCATTTTATGGCACACAAACCCCTAACTATGTTTTTGGCCATTTTTCCATTAAATAAGAATGTAATATGACGTTATTGCTCATTTTAATATATTTCTTATTCAATAACATATTTTTCTTAAAATGGGCAATAACATCATTTAACCTCTTTATTTAATAGATAATTAAAGGCAAGGGGTGTAAGGTGCATTATATATATATATATATATAGTTGAGGGGAGTTATATGCCCAAAACATAATTCAGGGATTATGTGCCACAAAATGATAGCACAAGGGATTAAATGCAACTATACGAAATTCTAAACAACGATATACAATTAAATAGAAGATTTGGAGATCTTTGGCCCCAACCAACATTTTCTTTACATGTCATTTTCATTTATGCACTTAATTAATTTTATTCCAATCCTTGTACTTTAATTCTTAGTTAATGCAATTTCAATATTCCGGTTTAGTTACTTAAGTATTTTAGTTTGGTTAGTCTATCAATTTTTTCCACAATTTTAATTCCAAAGTCCTTTGTTATATCAATTCTTTCCACCATTTTAATTTCAAAGTCCTTTATTAAAGACAAAGAACTTTGAGAGAGTGTTTATCCCATTTTTGTGCACCCATGTGGTTGCTAAAAATGAAGGAAAATCAATCTTTAAATGGGCCACCATGTTGGATGAAACTCATTTGATGAAATAGATTTAATTTGACAAGATAATATGGGTCAACATAGGTAATTTATATTGGGTTTGGAAAGTATGTTATTTTTATAAAGGCTCAATATCTTGCCACATATCATCATATGCAATTGTTGTGATGGTGACATATCAGGAGTGCTAGCTATATCCCACAATATTTCAAAATGTGTGATTCTTATGGGGCCACATGTAGAGAAAGAAACCCAAATTACATCAAAAAGGAAAAGAAATCTCACTTTTAGAAAATAAACATTGGGTTTTGCACTGAAGAGGAATTTTTTTAAGCCCAAACTTAGTATTGGACAAATCAGAGTACATCACGTGGTAACAACTCATCCACATGCTCATTCTTTGAAGCCTAAACCCTTATATAAATATAGGAGACGTTGAATGAGAAGAGGTCCCCAACCAACACAATACTTCCTTAGATTTACTCTAGATTAATGTAGCCAGTAGTTAACTTATCCTAGCTTAGTTAATCTTAGTTGTTAACTTGTTACCAACTTCATTTGATTCTTCTTCATTGAAGTCTCGAGACTTTGTTCCTTGTAATCATTTGTCCATCACTTGTGTTTGGCTACTATCCATTTACTGTTGTAATCAATGCTATTGAAATCTATTCAATGAAGTCTTGATTGCATACGCAGGTATCACTCAAACTTTCTTTTGTTGCACTTGATAGGCGTTGAATGTTACGCATTCTAGCTTCTTAACTTATGTATTTTATTCTCTTAGTGATAGATTATTTTGTTATTTTACTTGATTTTAGTATTTTCTGTATTCTCAGGGCCTTAATGATTATTTTAGTTAAAACCAGGATTTTGAGCTTTTAAAGAAAACATCCAAGATGGTTAGAGGAAGCCTACATCAAGGAAATTCATTCAACCATTTATTTCAACTCAAATCAGCCCAAGGAAGAGGTCCAAGAGAATTACAGCTGCTTAAGAAGGTTTTGGGCCTGAAGTCCAAATCTGCGCATAATACAATCTTAATCCCGTTTTGGAAAACGGACCAGAAGTCTTATTTTTGAGCCTCAATCGACATCATTTTTTTGAGAGGTTGAACAAAATTTGATTCTGCACACTTTTGTATTTCACGAAAATTCCGTGAATCGGACTTCTAGTGGGTCAAAAGTTGGGCCGAAGTCAGCAGGAAAAATCCACCTGATTAGTGCTGCGGGAAACCCTAATTTATTCCTAATTGGATTAGGACTTTGGTGTATTCTGTTGGGGAATAAAGTGAAAACTTGGAGGCTGGAGTTGGGGAGATTACAGAGATTGGAGAGTCTGAGAGGGCTGAGAAGGGAATACAAACATATTTGCAGAGCCATTGGAGAACGAAGTCATACGCATAATTCATGAAGATGATGTCTTCTTCCTCAACAGTTGAAGCTTCTTATTCTACCATGAGCGGCTAGTTCATCCACTAGGGTTTTGATGTAGCCCTAACAAAGTATCAATGGTTTGATTGTTTTAATTATTGGGGACCTTTATATACATGCATAGATTGTGTAATTTAGAGGATTCTTATTATAGAATTGAGCAATAAAAGTCTTATAAATTTAATCTCAATGATTTCTTATCTTGTTTTAGATATTTAGTTGTTGTTATTGAACTCAATCTCTCTTATTTTCTGTGATTATGAGAGCGATTATTACACAATGGTAATCACTGAATATATTATTAAGAGCTTTGATGGATTATGCTTAGAGAAGATGAACCATACTGCACCCTAGATTAGAGTAGTTAGGCAGATGGCCCATGTTAATCGAAGATAGTCCATGGCTTAGCCTTAATCATATATTATCTTCTTGACAGATGAAGGTGAGCTTGTAGCCACCGACACCACTTATGCATGATGTAATTCCCCATAGTTGATTCAATTGACCATTGATTATGGAGTTAGTGGTGAAGTCAAATACCCTAGATTTCTCTCTCATTATCTTCAATATCTATTTACTTTGTTTTATTTTATTTTACTTTTTAATTAGTTTAAAAATCAGAATTCTTTTCTCTTAAATTTAATTAGAATTAATTCAGTATTCCAACTCATCAGACCATAATCCCTGAGGTACGATACCCCTTTCGATAGCCCTATTCTGCAAGGAATTCGTTCTATTGCGAAGTGTGGAAATTTTAATTGATATACTTTTTGAGTCACACTCACACACGAATCAGCACTTGAATGAATTAAATTCTTCAGATCATCGAAGTATTAAAGAACCTAGCAAAAGTGTCAGTTCAACTATTCTCTCACCTATGCTAGGTCAAGCCATATTTTTCGGCTCTGAGCGCGACGAGGGATGGTCTACCCAAGTTGTTTTGATTGTTTTGTCACCCACATAGGATGAGCTCTAGGAGTGGTAATAGAAGGCTAGCCAAGGACAAAGCCTTTGCCAGGATCTTGATGGATTGCGGGCATGGTAGGACCTCAAGAAGGTCTGACTATTAAATGGTGTGTGTGTATACGTCTTTGTATGCTATGAGCTCATTAACCGCACCTAGGGCTAAAGAATCTGGCCCGCTCAGTCTTAGCCCAACAGAAAGAGCCGAATAGAGAGTTATCATTCCAAACTTTTATAATTGCCTGGATATTAAGTCATTTATGATTACTTTTGAAATATTGTTCGATATTATTCCATTTTCATTAGATTATTCACAAAATCCTAACACGCCCGCAACACTCTTTAGACGGTGGAAGACTGAATAATTTTTGTAAACAATATGGATATCAAATTAACAAAGCTTGGAACATTATTTGTGGTTGTGACTTGCAAGTAGTAACATAATTAATATGAACATATGTTGTATCTTAAGTTATCTTTAAAGATAGATAACTTACGATCTTTTTATATATGGATGCTGATGGTTATTGTTTAAATGCTATCAGACTTTTTTTCTTATTGTGAGCATTTTATTTTATTTTTTGATGAAAAAAGTGTCACACCCCCAAGTTGAGGTCGGGGTATTTCTAACCTTTCACTCAAACTTGTTGATGACTTAATATCATAATCACCATATCGAATCCATGACTCAACTATAGAATTAATAATATCCAGACACAACCTGATTTCACATTGTTCTCATATGAAAGAGGAAACAATCATAATATGTTCATATAACATAACCAACTGATATCTAAAAAACTAAATACAACCAAATCAGAATTTATCTATCTATTATCAACTTCACTACAAAAGTTTGTCTTAAAAATTGAAATAAATAAAAACAATAACAATGATCCACTGAAATGATCCTCACGTGGAGTCCACCTCCGATACGCTATAGATAATGATCTCACACACTTGAAATGTGGGAAAAATAAGGGGTGAGCTTAAAAGCTTAGTAAGTAATGTTCTAACCAATTGACAATAACCATTATACTTTAGCAGTTAATAGTATGATTTAAAATAATATATAAAATCATACAGTTCTTTAGTTTAAAAGAAATATGTTAACTCCCACTTGTCATGTAAATAATGATAACTAACAAGATAATCAGATTCCATTTTTGAATTTATTCCATATTCCAAGTTTACCAACCTATATGGTGCATGCTCCCTATACCCAATCAACGCACAATTAAACAAAACCATTCACTACTGGGTTTAATTTATGGCCTCAACTCAAATTAAAAACATCCATCTATAAATGCACTGCTACAACGCATATAAGATCATTTGTTTCAACATATCAAGAGAATATGGAAATATATAACTCAACTTAGCACCTGTTGTAGAGTATGAAAGTCTCAGGGCATGTACAAACATCACCTAATCACAAGTGTGATGACCTCTATGGGTGGGTGTGGTGTGGGCAAACATTGGTAGGCTACAGGTGTCATGATCCCACATCGCCTGGGCAGGTAAAGGTAAAATGTCATATGTATGTTCATCACCCTTCTATGACATAACACAATTTAAAGTTGTGATGGTCGTGAACCCATTAGAACTTTGCAGTTAAGCGTGCTTAGTTAAGAGTAGTACTAGGATGGGTGACCCTTGGGAAGTCTCTAGTTCGGGGGAGCCAAAAATGAATAATATTGTGTCAGGTAAGGATGAGGCATTACAAATGGTATTAGAGATAGAGCCCAGTTGGAAGTGTGCCGACGAGGACGTCGGGCCTCCAAGGGGAGTGGATTGTGATGACCTCTGTGGGTGGGTGTGGTGTGGGTGAACATTGGCAGGTTACAGGTGTCACGATCTCACATCGCCTGGGTAAGTGTAGGTGAAATGCTATATGTATATTCATCAGCTGTTAAGTGTTTTTAGTTGGGAGTAGTACTTGGATAGTGGTGTGGGCAAACACTGGCATGCTATGGGTGTCACGATCCCACATCGCTTGGGTAAGTGAATGTGAAATTCTATATGTATATTCATCAGCAGTTAAGTGTGCTTAGTTGGGAGTAGTATCAGGATGGGTGACCCCCTGGGAAGTCTCTAATTCAGGGGAGCCAAAAGTGGACAATATTGTGTCAGATAAGGGTGGGGCGTTACAATAAGTGGCGATAGAGTGTGTACGGACATCACTCAATTCACAATCAATAGTGTATCATGGTATTAGGGTGTATACATGTCACACCCTATTTTTCTGACTACCAAAAATCGAGGGTGATTAGGTTGTCATATCATCATCTCACATATCTAATCCCACAATGGTACCATGCACTGATACCAAGTTATCATGCCCCATTTTTTGACTACCGAAAATTGAGGGTGACGTCGTCCATTAAGTCCTAATGGAATGTCTATCTATCTACATAACTGCAGAAGCTTAAATTACATGCACGTACATACACACGTGTATTACAGACTCAACTAATCCCAATGGGTCCGATACTTGACGTCTTTTACTCATCTAAACACATATCAATGTCTCACCCAGCCACACATTACGATGTATCATAATGTTGGTTACGATGCATCGTAGTGTACGATACATCATCAAAGTTGTGAAACATATTGCCAAAAGTTCTAGAATTCTAACTCACATTCCTTGCAGAATTATGATATATTGTCCTCTTAGTTACGATGCATCGTAATGTACAATGCATAGCACATGTTGTGAAACATGTTGCGAAAAGCCTTGGAATTTTAACTCAAAACCCTCACTTCCTTACGATGCATCGCCAATGGACTTATGATACATCGTCGGATCATGATGCATCGTAATAGGGATTACGATGCATCGTAATCACTCGACTATAACTATAACCAAATCATCAAGTGATTACAATATATACTATCCTCATCTAATTCTCAACCTAAAACATGCATACATTCTTTATAAGGTGAAACACATCAAAAGAATGATTCAAAACATCTTTAGCATGGTCTAAACATAAATTTGCATCTCCAAGTGATCACATCATAAACTCATACATTGAGGTTCAAAACTAAACATCTTTCGTCATATCTCAAAAGTCATACATAAGCCACACATGGCGTTCACATTTGAAGTTAAAAACGTAAGCTTGTCCAAATGTAAAACAATATTTCTAACAAAAAACTAGTCCACATGCCACAAGTCGACATGAACATTTATGTACAAAATCCAAAATAAACTCCAAATGTCCACGTGCCAACCTAAGCCTTGTCTTCCATCGGAGCTTCATCTTAAAAAATGTTTGGGGGAAGGGAGTGAGCATACAACTACGCCCAGTACGAATGATCCACCCAACTATACCTTAACTCAGGTAGTCATACATGAATACATATGAAGTCTCTACATGACTACATAACATATATTCATGTTTTTTATACTCAAAACATACACATTTTAGAAATCATGAGCGATGCTTCACATTTCGACACAAAACAATTTATAAGAATTCACGTATCACAAATGAACTCAACGTCACGTATACCCGAAATCAATTCAACTAAGGACTTTGCTTGTCATAATCCCTAGTAAGGGTCATTTTGAGACCACATACTTTGCTTACGCTCTACGGGTTGCTAACCCGACGAAAATGACATCCGCTTGGTCAAGTTTTGGATCTTGCACCCTAGCATTTGAAGCCCTTGTTAATTCTCACACATGCCCCAAAAATCACAACTTCTCACAAAAGTGTACATCATCACACACATGCATAAAACAATGATTTTCACCAATTTCATCCAACACAAAACATTTATCAATGAATACATTTTTGAATTTCAACTCGTGTTTGTTACAATGAAAATCCACTAATCTCTTGGAAATCAATAGTTGTGCATTTTCAAGAAAAATCCTTCTTTTATGCATTTACTCAACACATGGAATCAAATCTTACAAAACTTCTCAAATGAACACAATTTCACAATATGTATTCATAAACATCACTAAGCCATGCATAATACATAAATTCTATCTATGCACTCTAAACAATCTATATATATGCAAGAAAATCACATTTTTCACAAAATACTCAAAGAAAAGTTTCATGTCACAACTAGGTGACCTATAGAATCAAAATAGGGAAGAGATTCACACCCCTACCTCAAATATCAATGTTTGAAGTTAATGTTCCAAAATTTTAGCTCGTTCAACTTTGCCAAAATTGAACTTTGTTTGGTCCAATGCATAGCCCTCACCGAGTAGAGCAATCCACTTGCCTTCAACGTTCACCAAATCCTAGCCCAACACTTCCAAAATGTAAAGAGAAGGGGGAGAGATGAAGTGGAAGAGTTAGAGAGATGTTTTTTGTATGTATCTAATGGCTGAATCCCAGCTCAAGATATTTATATCCTTTTGGGGTATGAAATGACTAAAATGCCCTCAGGTCACTTATCGTAACCTCTCGACATCCATTTTCGATTTTGAAAGCGATTATGACCCCGAAATCACTTTCTTAACTCATTTAAAATTTCATTTGGTTTAAAAACCAAAAATTTTATTTTTCAAACAAAATTTCAGATTCTCGGGCCTACCCAATAGTACATGGTATTGGGGTGTATACTAATATCACCTGATCTATAAATATATTAGAGTGCACCACCATCATTACCGCCACACATCCACACCCACACGCACACACACTCCTATGCACGCGTGCCCTAAACCTATTCTAAATTATATTCTAAACTAAAAACCAAATATAAGGAGAGTATTGTGACAAAGAACGTATAATTCTATCAACCCTAGCTACCAGTAAAGTTTCGAGACTTAACAAGTTAAGGATAAAATGTACTCTCAATTTTCGTGCTTAAAAGACTACTTTTTGGACTAAATAAATATCTAGTGTGTCTAACTCTATCCCAAACGTGTTATTCCAAACATATTCTGCCCTAACGAGGCTAATTTAATTTTTTTGATAATTTTCTAGAATTAATCGGTATATTTCAAGTATTTTTCTCACATTTTTAATCATTTAAAAAGTATATAAAAATATTTTTATATTTTGGATGGGCTCAGGATTGGGCCTAGAGGCTGGGTTTGGCGAGTGGGATGGACCTGCTATTTTTCAGTCACCGGAATAGTGCTCACGTGCCCCCACGCGCCGAAAGTGCGCGTGGGCCTTGTAGGCACTATTCATTATCACCTTCCTTCCTTAAGTATTCCCGTTCTAAGAGACTCCAAATAGGCCCAGTTTGCCGACAACGACTCTCACTATCTTCTCGGCTAACTCCAACCTCCTTTCGACCTGATTTTTACACTATTCAACTCCTTGTGATCTAACCTAGCCATTGATACTAAAGTTAGTAACATCCATGAATTAAATCAAAAGTGTCCAAATTCAAGTTTGTAGGGTTCATATAACCCATCCATATAGGCATCAATCAACACCATAATGCATTACATTAGTACACAAAATCACCTTTAAAACACATAAACTACACTATATTCATCAATTAGAATAATTAGACCATAACTCTCATCACCTACCTCAGTTTTCTTGTACATTCATTATAACATGTGTATATATACATATTTATACATCCATGAGCAGGAGCTATGTAGCTTAAGAATCTCAAGGTTAACCACATATTCCAATTTGCCAAGCAAACAATTAAATTATGAATACGGTTCATTCATGTGATTTACACTTCATAGATGGGTCAATATAGCATATATATAATAACCCCCACAAAAATTTCGCACATGAGGTGGCCAGTCTCATACACAAAACCTGAGAGATATTTACAACTGATAGTAACAAGAATAGAGTACAAAAGACAAAAGGAAAAATAAATTTTAAAAGCAGAATAGAAAGTCCATCTAAATTAATATAAAACGTTAAATAAATAATGTACATGTCTGATAATACAATTTAGAAGTCCTGTAACCTAAGGACCCCTTAACTAGAAAGAATAAGAGTTTTAACTCCAAATTAAAAATAAACAACAACCAAAGTCTTAAAAGAGTTCATAGTTTGAATTGGAAGAAGATATCTGTCACAACCAAAACCCAAGACTCTATCTTCGCGGTGAAACTAGCCTGGGACCTGAAATATCAACAAATGTGGGTTAAACCCATGAGCAAGTCATATCTACTACATCCCAATCAGAGAACCGGTATACATACCCTTCGTATCAGGGACATAAGAGAAATTAAAGGTGTAAACATATAAGTCACTCTTTATCCAGTTCATGTTTTCAAAATACATATCATCTTTTTCAATCACCCAACAAACCCTTAGCATATAACAATGAACACATTCTTTAAGTTCAAAACAATGAAACACAAGCATGTATTTTATTAAATTTAAGCAATCCTGACATGCCACTATTTTTAGTCTTGGATACCTTAATAGGTATTGGCAATCCTGACATGCCCATGGAAATTCTTACATGCCTCTTTTAAATTTAGATATCTTAATAGATATTGACAATCCTAACATGCCCATGGCAATCATTATATGCCTTCTTTAAATTTAGATACCTTAATAGGTATTGACAATCCTAACATGCTCTTGACAATCCTTACATGCCTCCCAAACTAACTTACCACATAAAATAAAAAAAGATGCATAACGATTTAATTTGCACAAAACGTAAGAATTTAAATTATCGGATATTCAATCATCACAATAAAATAACTCGTTCACAAATAAATTAAAACCAAGTATATCATGGAAGTTTATAATTTTAAAGAGAAAACAATTAAGAAGAAAAAAATAATGCAACCACCACTTATATGAGCAAGCACACAACCAAACCTCCAATATACTTAAAACTTTGAGGGAGTCTAAACCTAACCTTAATCTAGGTTTCCAGATTTATTCTGCTTCTAAGAACCCTATTTAATTATTCTAGAATTTTCTGAAATTTTTGGAAATTTTAAAAATATTTTTCTAGTACAAGAAAATAAAACACAGTTTTGAGACATACTTTTAAAACTGATAAAACCACAAGGGAAGCTCAATTCCATCTGAAATTTAAAACCCAAGTGTATTATATCCCTATAAGGTTACCTAATTATTTTTTGAATTTTTTGAAATTTTAAAAATATTTTCTATAAATAAAAGAAGGTGAAAACCCAACTTCGAGACACTTTAAAAATCAATTCAACCATAAGAGAATCTCATTTTCACATGAAATTTAAAACCCAATTGTATTTAACTCCCAAGATACTAAATTAAAAATTTGAGAATTTTCTAAAATTTTTAAAATATTTTCCAAATAAAAGAAGATGAAAACTCAATTTTGAGACATACTTTAAAAATCACTTTAACTACAAGGGAAACTCATTTTGACTTGAAATTTAAAACCCAAGTGTATTATATCCCTAAAAGATCACAAAAATATTTTGGAAATTTTCTAGAATTTTTAAAATATTTTTGAAATAAAAGAAGTTAAAAAACTCAATTTTGAAAGAAACTTTAAAATCAATTTAACCATAAGGGAAGCTCATTTCTACATGAAATTTAAAACCCAAGTTTATTTAACTCCAAGAAGTTGAATTAAAATTTTGGAATTTGTTTTGAAATTTTAAAGTATTTTTAAAAAATAAATTTTCAACCCCTAGCTTTCGGGCACCGTTCATGCGCGCAGGTAGCCCCTTTCTGGCTACTTCCCGACCTTCGTTCGACCCAAATTTTATATCAATCTTCTTCTCTCGTTGTAAGCTATCTATTGGTACCAAAAGCCCCATAAAAAATGTCCCAAACCAAAACCCCCAAATCACAACTTTTAGGATTCTTCAACAAATTTTTAAAATTAAATTTAAATGCCTCTATGATCCATTCCCGAATGTTCAAGGATAAGTTAATCCAGTAAGAACATCTCAAAAAACCACAAATTGCTACATTAAACAGCCACGAATTTAAACTTAACATATCAACATATTCAACATATGCATGTATGCGTGTAAAAAAAATATTCCAACACCAATCCTCAATTGCAAAATTTATTTGGACAGAAATCATAATCTATAAAAAAAAGATTTGTAACTTCAATTTTATACCAGAATGAAAGATCAAGACAAAAAATGCAACAAACAATTACACATTACAGGATTTAGTCTATGTATACAAATTCAAGGGAGAAGAGAAGAGTTGAACTTGCCTTTTCAATTATTCGAAACTCGTCCACTCAATCGCCATTTCTCTCCCTTCTCTCTTTCGTCAACTCTTTTGGTTTTTGTGCGTAAAACTAACGGCAGAAATCATAGTCCCCCTCTTTTCTTTTCTTTTTTTTTTCTTTCTAGAAAACAAAATAACTCCAAAAAAAATAAGAAAATAAGAAATATATATTATAAACATAAACCGTAGCCCATCAAAATAAGTATACACCTAACCCAATCATTCCAGCCCAGCTCAACTCAGATTCCTCCTTATCCCAATCCAAAATTAAAAATAAAGAAAAATATCAAGACCCAGTCCAAATAAAATAAAATGAAAAAAAAAAAAAGTAAACTACACCACAATATTTAAATCGCAACCATTAAAACTATTCAATTTAACTAATAAAAATAATAAAGCATTTAAATTAAAATTCAAATACCTCAAAAATTACGGGTATTACAATAAATATGTATATATATAAACCATTGCATACCCATTGCCTTCCCAGTTAAAACTCATTAATCCACCAATTATAATATCGAAACATTTCCGTTATCCTCTGTTTACAACCACCAAATTACCAATACATCAATACTCATCAACCCCATAGTTTATAATATACTGTGTTTTCTCAGTGTAGCAATCACATTAAACATAGAAAGAAGGAAAGAAAATAGTTGCATTTAATGATATATATTGTGGGAAGAGTGTAGAACTTACTTAAAATAGAAGGTGATTCAACTTTAGAAATGACAAAGTCCTCTAAAATAAACTTTAATTACCAACACATTCTTGTATATCATTCCATCCCTTCACCCTTGTTTGATGACTTACATACAATAACCTTTTTCTGACATAAAATAAGTACTATTCTTGCATATAGATATTACTTTAAATCCCTCTTACAAAATGCATTTTTACGATGTTACCCATAAATAAAAGTTATATTTTTTGAGATAAATATTTGATTCGTTACCAAAAATAGAAAATTCTCCTTGCAAGTTGGCTGCTGCAATCATGGAGAAAATTCCCAGCTTAGTCACTGGACGCTAGCTATCTGTCAAGCACGTCGACTTGGAATGGTCTTGCGGACTTTAGTGGCTTTTGGAAGCTATCCTGATAAGTCTGGCCTGCCCTTTGCTATACTTTGTGGATGGATGAGTACCATTGTCAATCTGTGAACTTGACAAATTGGCTTTTTATTGTTTAGCTCCTGCATCACACAATTTTTTTTCTCATGGATGAATTTTGAATTAAAATTCGTTCTGATGCAAAATAATACTACTATACTAAAGATCTAAGTTTACGTATGGATTGAGAAAAAAAAAAAAAAAACCATACTAAAGATATAAGTTTACCGATGGATTAAAATAAACGGTAATTGTGCCCCTCTCTCTCTCTCTGTGTATATATATATCTATATATATACATATATCATATATCACTATTGCTACATATATGTATATATTAGTTGGGCATGTGGTTCATATCCATTGTTTGTTGCATTTTGTGCTCAAAATATTATAACATCAATTTTGATAGTCCTAAATCAATAATTTGCATGAATAACACCTAAAAGAATAAGTAAAAAATATACCATTGGCAGAATACAAAAATCCTAAAACATACATAAATTCGTTTCTAAATAATCAAATATCAAACACATAATAATAACATCTTACTATTAAACATAACCATAAGAAAGTAAAAACTACTATTCTAGTAATTCTCAATCCCTCACTAATTCTTCAAATGATGGGAGACAAAAAAAGTTTTACCTCAACTTTTAATTATAATAACTCGTCCACTGAACAATTTATTAATGATCGATAATCATTGAATATTGTTAGATATGTTATTTCTCTTATATATGTCACTTGAAATTGCATTACATACTTCATTAATATATGATGATAGAGAATCATATATTTGGCATATTCTAAGACCATTGAAAAAATTAAGAATGTTTAAAAGTTATAATAATACCTTTGAAAGCATTTTGCATCACTTGTATTACAATTTTTACAAGTCAGTCTATCCTTTTGTACTTTGACTTTCTTTTTGCATTGTATACATGCATTGAACCACAGAGCGCTTGGATTTAAAATCTCTTGAATTAATAATAATCATATGATATAATAAAAAAATTAAATGAATAAAAAAAATAGTAATTTAATACCTTAAATGCAATTCCATATTTCCAATAATGTCTTTGAGGCATCTATTTTTAGTCTCTTTGAATAGTTGATATTTTGAATTTAAAATGATAGCATTTAATATAACAACTCTACTGCAACAATGAGTGAATGAAATGTACATTGTTGACAACTTGCAACTTTGTCGTTACATAATTAAATGCATTATATATATAGTGCTCTCTTGAAAGTTATGCATATCCTGTTATTCTTATAAACAAAATAAATCAACAAAAATGAAAATTTAGCCTAAAAAGAAACAAAGAGAAGACAGGTCTCCAATATCCAGTCTCAATATCAATTCTATTGTGAATTCAATTCCTCAAACCCAAACTAATATATCAAAACCCCCAAAAAACGAAATTGTACAAATTTGGTAATACTTCCACTATGATTATTGTTATTTGTCACTCAGAAATTCAAATAACCGAAACTACTAATCCATAGAGACAAAAAAAACTTAAAAAAAAAATGAAGAATCTAATACTTGACCAGATTAGAGAAAATAAAATGTTGTCAACCAAAGAGGGGCAGACATACCAAGTCCCTATCTTTCAAGATACTACCTAATGTTGTTTCTATGATTGCAAACACAAGTTGACAATCATAGAAACAATTTCACAAATACCACTTTTCTTCACTTCCCCCAAATTTCAGAACACCAATACAATCAAACAATTAAACTTTTTTTTAAAAAAAAAAATCACAAATTTGAGAACACATCAAACAAAATCCCAAATTTCAGAACACCAGTAACAATTAAAAAAATTAAAGAGATATAATGGCTTTGTTTAGGTGTATTGTAATTATTGATAATTGATGAGTTGGGGAGTTGGGGTTATACTTGTCAATTGTGGTCTAATTGGCAGTATAATTTTTTATGCCATTAGATTGTGGTTTTCTAATCCGGATGACTGTGCAAAGAAAAAATTGAAATGTTTTTATATTAGGGTTTTGGAAGATATAATTCGGTGGCGATAGTATATAGTATAATAATTATAGAATAATTTAGTTCTATAGTTAATTTATGACAATGAGTAATAATTATAGAATAATTTAGGTGTATAATTTAGAACTCTATGTATTTTTAATTAAAAAAATTAAAAAAAATTTAAAAATGAGTGGATACTCTTTGTACTTTTAATAGTATTATATATATATATATATATATATATATATATATATAGATCCTCTCATCTCTATGCACAGATAAATTATCACAGTACAATAATACTGAAACATGTCTTAAGCCATGCATACTTAACTACTTTATGATGTAGTTGTGTCAAGCTAGGCACGCCACATACGAATTAGAAGGCTAACAATTTTTGATTGAATTTCCTTAATTATTAGATATTGATGCATCGGACAAGAAGAAAGCTCGAATAATTATCATAGGTATGTACCTTCTTTCACAAAAACGCATTGACACCCTGACAGATTCAAGAAGCTTAAGACCAGAACCATGACATTAATTCCAGAACGTACACCATTTTCTGTAAATATTGAATTTGTTCCTTGAACTGAAATGCGGTCTGGAAAATGAAGAAGAAGGAGAAACAAGAATGAGACTACTTCCTCCTTCCCAAATTAACTATTTCTCTTTCAATTTTGAAATGTTGTAAAATAAGTGTCCTTTTCAAAATTCTTAATTTCCTAATTTATGATTTTTTTAAATTAATAATGTATATCTTCAAATTTTTCGAAGGCTAGTTTAAGGGTTTAACTGGAGCCATGTATTAGTTGTATGTAAACTTATTGATTTGGGAATGAAGGGAGTAATTTATAAATTCAAGCATCAGCTGGTTTAGATTGATAAAAGTGACCTTTTCCAACTGAGTGTTGCAGGTTTTAGTACGGGTCTTGGAACACTTGTTCTACTCATTGGTATATGGTGGTTGTATAATGTCACGCCCCGGAATCCGGACCCCGAGACTCCCCCGGACCGACTCGAATCCCGAGTGTGAACCTATCCATTAATTCCTAATGGACCATCTTATCCTTTCATTACCATGGAAGCCTAGTCACCCACTTGTAGTTACCTATGCACAAGTCAACATCACCTAACCTGAATGGCCTCAACCAAACAACCCTTTGAATGATTCCAACCCACAAATACGAACACATAACTCCTTGTGAGTTTATAATCAATGTCTGAAAATGAAACCATTGGAAAGAGGGTTTAAAAATACACAATTTCAAAAAAAGAATCATCGAAATCCGATTTGAAACGAAGGAGATATGCCTCTTTGAAGTTGGACAAAACACTGTTTGAATAGTGCATGCTGTAAAAGGGGGATCGATCGCCCAAGGTCGACCGAGGCCAGATTTTGGCCTTTTACAGGGGCGATAGATCGCCGTGAATGAGGGCAATCGATCGCCGTAAATTCCTGGCGAAATTCTGCAACCCTATTTTAACCAAGACTTCATCCCAACTTCAAATTCGAATATCTCACAATCTATAAGTCCGTTTGACCCGAAATTTGGCATGGGTCATCCTCAACATGTCTAGAATCCAACCCAATTAGAATCATCTAAAAATACCAAACAAAACCCGAGTTATATCCAAATCAGTGACTATGGGTCGGAAATTAAACCCTTGCACTAAAACGTGCATATCTTCCTCATTTTATATCCAAACAAGGCCCATGACCTATCAAATTGAAGCTAATACAATTATCCTTCTATACATATAAATTTCATCCACGTCATAAACTCAAAATAGACACTTTTGGGCACGTGTCCCCCCAATGGCTACTCTAATGCCTTAATGGTCATCAAGTATATTCACACAACATGTATTTCACATTTGAAATGTAATTCCATCAATTTTTCCTTCCCATCTTCATTCAACAATACATGCATACATTAATTCCATACTCGACTAACTCATAAATATCCATACAAGAAGTCATAACTCAAGAGGAAAATAGTTCTATAGCGCCATACTTTTCCAACACATACACTTTCCTCAAGAAGCACATATCATTCATATGATTTTTCAAGTTTATAGTCATTACAAGAATTCATACATAAGGTTCAAAATGCAACGAATTCTACCATGACTACAACTAGATCATTACCGTGCCACAAGCCGGCACAGATAGCCAAATGTACAAATATCCAAAATATAGCAAAATATAACAAAAATTCCACTTGGACACTCAAGTGCCATCCGTCATCGGCGCCTTATCTATAAAAAGTTTAGAATAAAGGGGTGAGCACCACTGCGGCTCAGTAGAGATACCCCAACCCCCCTAAGTGCCGACTCGACACGACCTACATGAATGCATGTCACCACATTTCATGTATCATTCAACATATGCCATGTTCATTCACAAGCGATGCATATATAAATAAGAATGCATTAAACACGTGTATCATGCTTCACAATTTAAAATGAAAGCAATAACATACCCTCGTTCCTCCCTAGGACTCAACCCGGTACCCTAACATGATTTTTGACCAATCATGTGACCTGGGATGCCTCTCACAACTGTCTCACGACTTTGGCCTACCCCACCAACATTATACTCCCAGGGTAATATTTTGGTTTACCCATTGGTGATTAGTCCGTATCAGCACCGTCACCAAATATTTGCTTACTCAAGGTGATTAGACCATATCAGCACCGTCACCGAGTATTAGGTGGCTCAAAGTGGTTAGTCCATATCCGCACCGCCACTGAGCATAATTGGATTCAAGGTGATTAGTCAATCTCAGCACCGTCACCAAATTCATTGGGTGGCTCAAGGTGATTAGTCCATATCCGCACCATCACCGAGCATAATTGACCCAAATCATCGACACCTAGTCTTGACCACATTTCCCCGTTTTCTCACAACGGCCCATATATGTATTTCGCACATATCATAATCAAATATTCCACATTCACACTCCACAATGCATAAGCTAATTAATGTAACACATAGCATGCATTTTTCATCTCCATGAAGCCACACATAGCATATATATGAATAACTCATACATATAACATCTCATATGCATGCAACTCCAAAATTTAGCATGTTTTTCTCATACTACACTAAATGCATAAATTTAGCACATAGAGCTCACATGCATTTAATCATCACACTTTTCACATATAATCACATCAATATGTCATACATTTCACATTTATCACATATACCCCAAATTGAGCATATAATTATACATACTCACAATTTCTCAATTTATGCACATTGAACCCACATGTTATACTCAACACAAGGTACACTATCTTGCAAGGAAAAGGAACCCAAGAGAAGTAGAACACATCCATCCCTCCCCTCTCACTACCACAAAACATGCAAAACACAACCTATACCTTCCATCTTCACCCAAAATCCTAGAATCAACAAGTAGAAGAGAAGGAGAACCCCTACCTCAAAATCCAAGCTTAGAAGTGGAAGACCCAAATTTCACCAAGCTTCAAACTCCTCCAACGGCAACTTTTCACCGATCAAATCGAAGAGGAGAGTGAGGAGAACAACTTTAATTCTTGGCTTTACCTTCAAATCTCACTTCTAGGCTCTCAAAACTTAGAGAGAAGGAGATAAGAGAACTTGTAGAGAGAGAGAATGGGAGAGCCGGCCAAGAGAGAGAGAGAGGAGTGAAAAATCTGATTTTTCCTCTTTTTTTCCATGTATAAATCATATATGTATAATATATTTGGCCCTTTGCAACTAAACCCTCCACCTCTCCTTATTTGCTCCTTGTTATGGGTCATTTGCACACATTCGCAAACTAGCCTTTCCTCTTTTTCTAAAACTTCACTTAAGTCCTTAAACTTACATCCATACCCCCACGACACTTTCTAGAGTCCGCAGTTATTTTCCCGGGTCACCCGAACCAATTTCGGTCCCATGCCCAAGTCAAAACATAAAGAGATCATTTAAGTCCACTAAGCATGTTATCAAACAATTAATCATACTTAAAAGTTACCGACCCGTAATTATAATTTAAAAAAAAAAATTCGGGTCATCACATATAAACTGGTGAAGAGGAGAAAGAAACTCATGCTCAAACAAAAATTCTTTAAACAAAATGGGGGTCTAGTATTCCAGCAACAATTGTCTTGTCTTCGGGTGATGAAGGTAATGTTGAGAAAACCAAATTGTTTACTTTAAAGGAGTTGGAAAAGGACACCGACCACTTTAATGAGAACCGAATCCTTGGTCAAGGAAGGCAAGGTATTGTATACAAAGGAATGCTGACTGATGGTAGAATTGTAGCAGTTAAAAAGTCCAAGATAGTGGATGAAGGCAAACTTGAACAATTTATTAATGAGGTTGTTATTTTATCACAAATTAACCATAGGAATGTGGTTAATGTCACGCCCCGATTCTCGAGGCCCGGAAATCGAGGTGTGAACCCTGTGAGATCACCCTCACGACATAACCATCACCTGATCATACACTCTCAATTTTTTATTATTTTTACGAAAATTGGGCATGACCCATTCTAAATAATCAGCTCCTGGCATGTTATACCTGCTTTACAATTCATATGGACATTTCTGGGCACGTGTCCCCCCAGCATTTATATCTAAAAAATAAAAATGGACACTTCTGGGCACGTGTCCCCCCCAACATTTCTACAACATGCATACTATAATAAAAAATATACATGTCTCAGTCCTTGAATGTCCGTATTATATACATACATCACATGAATAAAAATACGACTGAAGGAACTGAATCTACATAATCGCTCCATACATTTAATTACAAATGTACTATATCTATCTAACCATTATTCTGAATATGCTTCAGATTCTAAGGAATCTAAACACTACCTCTGCAACCGGTACTATCGATCCCCCTAACTGACTTCGAAATCAGCAGTACCTGCAAAACCTGGGAAGGGGTGAGCTCAAAGGCCCAACAAGGTATGTAGAACCATACTATCACCGCTGCAGCAGGTCGATCCTCACATATTCTCAAAAATATACATGCACTTAAATATATCACAATATTTAAGACCATGCTCTACCTAACATGCATGAACCAACAATGTATATGGCTACTCTAGCACATATGAACATACAAAATCCACTACACATAATTTTAGAAATCATTTTCAACATGCTTGAAAGCAGTAAATATTCAGCACTAATATGTATATAGAACATATATGTCAACCATTTACATAAACGATGTAAATCAACTACCACATCTCCTACTCGTCAAGTAGCACATCTTAAATGCAATATAGATGCATTTAAACAGAAAAACATACTTAACAGATAAACACATAAGCATAAAGGTATTTTCACCTTCCACGGTCATAATCCGATACATAATACAAACATCAAGGCTTACATATACTCTCACTCTCGGCCCTCATCCGATACCCCACATGATTGGCCCGCTCCGAGGATCATGTGACCTAGGACAACTTCGATAACCATCCTATGACCTGGACCACTCCGAAAGGTCATCCTACCATGGCAATGTATAGGATTGCCATTATGTGAGGGGACAACTCCGAGGCTCACATTCGTTGGACATACTCCGATTCCAGGCATGAAGCCTAATCATGGCGGGTCCACTCCGAGGGCCATACTTGTTGGACACACTCCGATGGCAATATATTGGTTTGCCAAATTGTGAGGGGGTAACTCCGAAACTCACTAATGTTGGACACACTCTGATTCTAGGCATAAAGCCTTCGTATGGCGGGTCCACTCCGAGGGCCATACGTAGTGGATAGTTATACTACTTCTCGTGACACGGTTGGACCATTCTGAAGTCCCGTGCACCTCTTTTTGCGTTAATTTTCCCGCAACCTCCCATATATGCAATGTGGATGCATACGTAATCCAACATTTTATTTTATACTATCCCAATGCACCAGCTAGTGTATAAGTACATAACATGCATTTTTTTCTACTTAAACCCACATATAACCACGTATGTGTCATTTCCCTCATATACATGCAATAAGAATGCATATATACATATCACAATACTTTCATGCTTCAACCCATGCTTATGAACACTAAAAAGAAGTATTTAGCATGCTTCTCATCACATTCCAACACATATAGCACATACATGTTCAAAACCTGCATAACACCTCACATATGCAAAACACCTCAACCTTAGCACATTTTTATCATGCTATAACCAACGCACACATTCGATATATAAATACAGTATGCATTTAACTCACATAAGCCCACATATAATCACGTATATGTCACATCCTGCATATAGTCACATATGCATGTATACTAGCATAAATACAATCATGCTTCCAGTCAATGCATGTATTCACTACAAGTAGCCAACATGCATTCCAATCACATATATAACCACATATATATTTCGTCACCGTATATGTATTACGAACATATAGAATACTTAGCATATCATAATCATGCTTGTAAATGCCCGCCAAAAGTTATATTCACACTTAGCATGCATTTCTACTACTGCAATCATATATATAATCACACACACACACACACACACACACACACACACATATATATATATATATATATATATACTGAACATCATGCATAAGAGCCACATATGCATACAAGACAACACATAGCTAAACATGTGTTAGTTAGCATGCTTTTTACATGATTTCAATCAATACAATACATGCATATCACGATGCAAATAAGCGATCAAATTTAACATGTCATCGCTCCCCAAACCCATACACACATATATATATACACACATATATATATCCTCACATCCCACGCATATACTATATCTACCTTTATATATATACATATGCACACACACACATATATATATATATATATATATATATAAACAACCGCCACATATGATTAAACTAAGACATATGCAAATTAATCAATAATATTAAAGTATATACGTAGGAGATAGAGGCAAGAATCAACTTACCTTAGGTCCAGCTTTCGCTAAGTCTGTGCCGACAAAGCGGCCTATCTCCATGCTCGATCCGGTCCTGTGTCGAAGTCCACACGAACAATCCATCGGACCACTTCATTTCCTTTTTTTTAAGTCCTATCCTTGGCCCAACCCAAATCACTTCCCATGAAGAAGAGCCAAAGCCCAATATGACAGCTCACCGTTTAAACCAACCCAAGCCACAATCACTTTACACAACCGAGCCTCACCCCGAGACTCAACCAAGAACCATAGCCCCATTATTGGTGCTGAAGAGATCCGGCCAAGTATAATACACACGCACAACCCATCCAATGCCAACCACAATCCAATATGAAATCAATTGGAAACCAAACCCCAAATTTAAATCCAACCCAACTCCAAGGTTCAAGCCCACTATTAATGAGGGCCCAAATCACAAACCATTACTTTCAAGCCCAATATACAATGTAGACCCATAATCGACCATCCACTGCCACTACCTTGGGCCACCACTAGTCGCCGCCGGAGCTCACCGAAACAGATCCAGTACGGTCCGAGCACCAGCTGAAGCCAAACAGACCCCATCACCAAGTCTTGGCACCTTCAACCCAAGGCATCACCATCTTCGGCCGCCACAACCAGAACCACCCGAAAACCCATTCGGAGCCCCTGTAATTAGACCCACAACCATGAGGCACCAGCCGAATGGTCCCAGCCACACCCACGCTGGAAAACCACCTTCAGCAGCCACGTCTAGCCACCCAAAAACCCACCAAAATCGGACCCAAGCAAGCCACTCCCGGCACCAACTCCATCGGAAACAACCAAGGAGAAACCCACCTGGAACAACCCAAAAACCGGACCAAACATGGCCCCATCCGAAGCCTCTGTAAATCGACCCACCGCCGACCACCCGTCCGAACATCACAGCCGAACCTCCATGGTCGGACCACCCATCGAATCAGCCGACGCTCCTCGTGAGAAACACCCCTTCGCGAACGGCCCAGGTGAACCGAGCCACCCCGCGTCACCGGGCAACTCCACCTCACGTCACCACCGAGAGCAGCCGCTCTAGCCACCGCGAACAGCCGACGGCCACAGCGACCGCCAGCGCTGGGATCGGCGGCTCCTCCTTCCCCTGGTTTCTCTCTCGATCTCTCCTTCTCTCTTCTCGATTTTCTCTCTCTCCCCGATTTCTCTTTTCTCCTTTTCTTTTTTTTTTTTTTCTTCTTTTTCCTTTTCTTTTCTTTTCTTCGGTTGACCACACATGTGGTCTTCCTTCTCTTCCTTTTTGGTCTACATATTACATATATATTATACATATATATAATATACCACACCATACACAATCCTCACCCACTTGGTTATATAAATATACATATACTCATATCTTTATTATATGTATAAAATACCACATGGGTATTCTCCTTTCATCTACCTACACGTATAATCATGCATAGGCACCCACATTTCCTCATAATTGCGTAAAAGCCCACCATATATTTATAATTAAATATAAACATATGTACTATATATATATACATATATATATATATATCTATACACCATCCACTTATATGGAAACAAAAATGTCCACACCCTTTCGAAATTTAATTAATCCGAAAAAATTTAATCCGGTCAAATTTCACCCGGAACCGGTCAAAATTATTCCGGTCCTTACAGTTAAGCTGCATGGGTGTTGTTTGGAGGCTGAAGTTCCCTTGCTGGTTTATGAATTCATCCCTAATGGAACCCTTCACCAGTATATCCATGAGCAAAATGAGGAGTTTCCATTTACTTGGGATATTTGCATTCGGGTTATCTCCTATCTACACTCAGCAACTTCATGCCCATTTATCATCGAGACATTAAATCAACAAATATTTTGTTGGATGAGAAATTCAGAGCAAAAGTGTCAAATTTTGGGACTTCAAAATCAGTTGCCATTGATCAAACTCATTTCACCACACTAGTACAGGGGACCTTTGGATACTTGGACCCAGAGTACTTCCAATCAAGTCAGTTTACAGAAAAGAGCAATGTTTATAGCTTTGGAGTGGTTCTTGTTGAACTCTTAACTGGACAAAAACCAATCTCATCAACCATTTCAGAAGAATGTAGAAGTTTGGCAACATATTTCATATTGACAATGAAGGAGAACCGTTTATTTGACATTCTTGACGCTCAATTTTTCAAAGAGGGAGGAAAAGAAAAAATCATGCGGGTTGCGAATCTTGCAAAAAGATGCTTGAACTTGAGCGGGAGAAAAAGGCCTACAATGAAAGAAGTTGCAATTGAATTAGAAGGGATTAGAATGTCACAAGGAACATCTACTATCCAAAAAAATTATGAAGATGTTGAATATGCAGTAAATGAACTCACAGGACCTTGGGATGCTGCTTCAACTTCAACAAGATCTTATTTGGATACTAGTGTATCAATATCACTAGATGTCCAACCTCTATTATTTGAGTAGTCATGACTGTTAAAAAGGTTTTTATTTTTTCATATTTTACATCAATCTTGCTTGAATAAGTAGTGTATGTATCATCATCCTTATACTTCCTTCTTATGTTTAATAAAATTGTGATATATTTATGTCTAACAAATTTTAAATTTTATATAATCCTTTGGTTGGTTTTGTTGCCTAACATCCTCATCATCCTTGTATGAACGACATAAAGTGCATTTCTTCAATATTATTATTTTTGAGAACACGAAAAAAAATCACTCTCTTCCTGTTGCAGACCCCAAATGAAAAAAGTCACACAGTGAAAAAAAAAAAAAAAACTATAAAGATGTTTTAGTAGATGTTTTTAGGCTCGCTTTCACAATCTTCACAAACAAGGGTGTCTACATAATGTCAAAGATATTGAGTGAATCACCACTTAGTATAGTATGAACATGCATCTCAGATTATTAACCTTTTAATTATCATAAAGAACAACAAATACAAGCATAAAAATCAACTAGTACAGTGGTTTAATTACCATTTTAACCACCATCATTACCGCCACACATCCACACCCACACCCACACGCACACACACTCCTATGCACGCGTGCCCTAAACCTATTCTAAATTATATTTTTAAACTAAAAACCTAATATAAGGAGAGTATTGTGCCTAAGAACGTGTAATTCTATCAACCCTAGCTACTGGTAAAGTTTCGAGACTTAACTAGTTAAGGATAAATTGTACTTTCGATTTTCGTGCTTAAAAGACTACTTTTTGAAATAAATAAATATCTAGTATGTCTAAAACTATCCCAAACGTGTTATTGCAAGCATATTCTGCCCTAACGAGGCTAATTTGATTTTTTGAGAATTTTCTAGAATTAATCCGTATATTTAAAGTATTTTTCCTATTTTTCTTATATTTTTAATCATTTAAAAACTATATAAAAATATTTTTATATTTTGGATGGGCCCTAGAGTGGGCCTAGAGGTTGGGCTAGGTGAGTGGGACGGACCTACCCTTTTTCAGTCGCCGAAACAGTGCTCACATGCCCCCACACACCGGCAATGCGCTTGGGCCTTGGAGGCTCTGTTCATCATCACCTTCCTTAATTATTCCCGTTCTAGGAGACTCCAAACTGGCCCAGTTCGCCCACTACTCTCGCTATCTTTGTCGGCCAACTCCGACGTCCTTTCGACCCAATTTTTATACTATTCAAGTCCTTGTGATCTAACCTAGCCATTGATACTAAAGTTACTAACATCCATGGGTTAGTAAATCAAAAGTGCCCAATTCAAGTTTGCAGGGTTCATATAACCCATGCATACCAGCATCAATAAACACCATAATGCATTACATTAGTACACAAAATCACATTTTAGACACAAACTACACTGTATTCATCAATTAGAATAATCAGACCAGAACTCTCATCACCTACCTCAGTTTTCTTGTACATTCGTTATAACATGTGTATATATATACATATTTATACATCCATGAGCAGGAGCTATGTAGCTTAAGAATCTCAAGGTGAACCACATATTCCGATTTGCCAAGCAAACAATAAATTATGAATACGGTTCATTCATGTGATTTACAGTTCATATATGGGTCAATATAGCATGTATATATGTATATATATAAACCATTGCATACCTACTGCCTTTTCAGTTACAACTCATTAATCCACCAATTCTAATATCCAAACATTTCCATTATCCTCTGTTTACAACCACCAAAACATCAATACTCATCAACCCCATAGTTTATAATATACTGTGTTTTCTCAGTGTAGCAATCACATTAAACATAGACCCATTCGAATCATATAGTTAAAAAGTTCACGAAAATAGTTGCATTTAATGATATATATTGTTAAGCATAACAGAGATTGTGGGAAGAGTATGGAACTTACTTAAAATAGAAGGTGATTCAACTTTAGAAATGGTAAGTCCATTCCTGCAAGCTAGTCCTCTTTCTCTCTTTACCTTCCTTATTTGACTGTCATAAAATATACTTTGATTACCAACACATTCCTTGTATATCATTCCATCCCTTCACCCTTGTTTGATGAGTAGCATACAATAACCTTATTCTGACATAAAATTAGTACTATTCTTGCAGATAGATATTACTTTAAATCCCTCTTACAAAATGCATTTTTACGATGTTACCCATAAATACAAATTATATTTTTTGAGATAAATATTTGAGTCGTTACAAAAAATAGAAAATTCTCCTTGCGAGTTGGCTGATGCAATAATGGAGAAAATTCCCAGCTTAGTCATTGGACGCTAGCTATCTGTCAAGCACGGCGACTTGGAATGGTCTTGCGGACTTTAGTGGCTTTTGGAAGCTATCCTGACAAGTCTGGCCTGCCCTTTGCTATACTTTTCTCTTGTATGGACAGGAAGAAAAAGGAAAAATATTTGTGGATGGATGAGTACCATTGTCATTATCTCTGTGTGTGTGTGTATATATATGTATATATATATATATATACTAGTGTATTGTCCGTGCCTACGGCACTATGAAAAAAACAATTGTTGAACTAAAATAGTAATTGATTTCATATAATCAACATGTCAATATACAAATGTACACCTTTTCAATGCATTTTAACTCTCAATTGATATTTCACTTGATTATGCACCAACGTAGACCTTTTCAACAAACTCAAAATGGACCGGCGAAAAAAAAGAAAAAGAGAAAAAAATATCCCGAATAAGAAAATTCGGGGTGGGTGGAGGGTTACAATTATGAAAAATAATATAAAAACATCAAGCTAGAATTGTCTTGAAATTCAATAAGATTCAAATTCCAAATCTGGCTACATGCAAATGTATTTGGACCATGAATCACATCTGATGCATCATCTTTCTCATAGAATGTTCTCTGTAAAATTGAGGGCTGCAATACTTTATTTTGATTGGTTTGTGTTGCAATTTTTGAGAAACCTTAAGTTTGTGCATTATACCTTACTTCTCATCTCATCAAGATTATGCTATCAAAGATTTAGAAATTAACTTTCTATGATGAAAGTCAATTTAGAATTCTTGAGAAGTTTTTGAAATATTCCTTGCCCCATGTAAATTAATGAACATATATTATCTTTCTTTGAAATAAATAATTTAGTATGATAGCTGCTTATATATTAATGAGTGACAAACTGATATAAGCAATTCAGGTAATTTACTCTTGTTCATCTTGGATCATCAAATGCTGTTTGTTTTTTTTGTACAATTTATCAATTATATGATATTATAGTCTCACTCTAATAATTTGGCTTATCCATCTCAAGACTGAAATCGAAGGGCAGAGGCCATGGGAATGAATGGAGATTTCGTTACATAACTTGCATTTGCCTCTAACCCCATTTTAAGGATAAACACATTCTCTAAGAAAAGCCTTGCAGTTTTCATTTATGCAATATAATGTGTGGTCATTGCAAACAGTCTGCTCCTGGAAGCAAAAAGATGTTTGGTGTCTTTTACAAAGCAAATGAATATGCTTCAAAGAATTCCAATTTTGTGGGCTGTGTAGGAGCCTTGGGCATACAGGACTGGTTGGAATCAAAAGGTCACCATTACATTGTCTCTGAAGACAAAGAAGGACCTGATTGTGGCAAATGTGTAGACAAAATTACTCCATATCATATATGTAGTTTCGGCAGGAAAACCACCATGTCATGCTTGTAGTCCAGCCGAAGCCAGTTAGTTCATGGAACAACTAACATAAAATAACTGAGATGAAAATGGAAAGAAATTTATTTCCAATTTTTATTAATTGAAATTGTTCAAAAAGGAATATGGTTAAAATAGTTCCACAATCTGGATCTGCAATATAAATAACTGATGGTGCATGTATTGGGGATGAATGGTGAGGCACGTGGATAAATGCACACTCACATGGAAACAACAGCAGCACCCTGGCAGCTGACCCCTTTCCATGACTCTCCACACGGATCGCTGTTTTCCAACCAGTTAGATGTGAAGGATTTTTCAATGAAGTGTACATAATCTGAAGAACTTGAACTGTAACTCAAACAAAAACGACAGTAAGACCTCCAAAACTAACAATTCCAAAACACATTCACATCAAATATTTTGTACAATCACGACGATGATTAAATATTTTTTATGATGTTACCCATAAATAAAAATTATATTTTTTGAGATAAATATTTGATTCGTTACCAAAAATAGAAAATTCTTCTTGCGAGTTGGCTGCTGCAATCATGGAGAAAATTCCCAGCTTAGTCATTGGACGCTAGCTATCTGTCAAGCACGGCGACTTGGAATGGTCTTGCATGCGGACTTTAGTGGCTTTTGGAAGCTATCCTGACAAGTCTGGCTTGCCCTTTGCTATACTCTTCTCTTGTATGGACAGGAAGAAAAAGGAAAAATATTTGTGGATGGATGAGTACCATTGTCATTATCTCTGTGTGTGTGTGTGTGTATATATATGCCATAGTGAAGATAATTGGCTCAGATCATCCAATAAACTAAAAAATTGGTCTAATATGGTATACTGATGGACTTTTCTTCGACGTGTACTACTTAGTTTAACCTGTTGAATCTGTCCTTGATTAGTAATATATATATATTTCTTTGATTTATTTTTATTTTTCTTTTTGTTTTCTAATAGATTTGAAGATTCATGTATTCTCCAAAAACACCACTATAATAATATAACACGTCCCTCTGAGAATTTCCAATATTGTCACAAAAAGTAGGTAGCTGTAGCTATAGCTATAGCTAGAGAGGGAAAAAAATGGCGATACAGTTGTTGCTATTATTATTATTATTATTATTATGGCTAACAATGACAAGAGCATCATTTGTGTCTCTGGCACGGAATGGTTGTAACGAAACGTGTGGAGGCATTAGCATTCCTTTCCCATTTGGGATTGGAGCCGATTGTTCTGCCAACGAAAACTTTACAATAAATTGCAACAACTCTTTCAGTCCACCCAGACCTTACTTCACTAGCAACAACCTTGAGGTTTATTTTATTTCACTACAGGGCACCGTTGGCGTCATTCATCCGAACCTCGCTTCTCATTGTCCTATTGGCCGGACTGTGAATTTGTCCAGTCCTTTTTCCTTCACAGACACCACTAATTTTTACATGCAACGTTTTCCTACTGTGCTAGCTTGGGGCACACACGGACTGTGTGAATCCTTTAACGAATCGTTTAGCAACATCTCTGCGCCTGCGCCTGCGCCTGGTACTGCTATTGTTGGGCCATTATGTAAAGCAAATCTTGCTCAGTGCAGAGGAACAAGTATTTATAACTCAACTACTTACGGATGCTATTGTAATAGCGGCTCTGCGGGAAACCCGTATCTCCCATATGGATGTCAAGGTACGTACGTACGTATGTATGTATGTATATACATAGTAAAAAGCACTTGCGTTGTTGCACGAGACAGCCACTAATGCGTTATGACCTTCACACTAGTAAAAAGTACTTGCGTTGCACTTGAGAGCCTCTAATGTATTATGACCTTCAAATATTTATTATATATATATATATACACACATATATCATATATGACTATAGGTACATATATATATATTAGTTGGACATGCATGTGGTTCATATCCATTGTTTGTTGCATTATGTATTGGACAATACTTGGGTCCAATCCCAGGAGAACCAAGTTGATTCTTCTAGGTGATGTGTCCCAATCAAATGTTGACACTTATCCCATATATATAAAATATTAAAAAACTTACGGATATAGATCAAAACTCATTTTAACCGGATTCGTGTTAAAACCTATCTGGACTTCCCCCTTCTCTCTCTCCATCAAATATATGTATCCATCTCCATCTCTCATACATATATATACACACACCATCAAACTCATCATCAATCAACAACAAAACTCATCATCATCCATCATTATTTCTCTCACTACTCTCTATGTACCCTGTATGAAATTGAAGCTTGTATCTTTAGATAAACAAATCAATATAAAGTGAATCTTGAGATGATTTCAATTATACCTTGCCTAGGATTTATGAGATCTAATATTTCATATGATGGATGATGATGGGTTTTATTGTTCATTGATGATGGGTTTGATGGTGTGTGTGTATATATATGAGTGTATATATATGTATGGGAGATGAAGATGGAGATGAATACATATATTTGATGGAGAGAGAGAGAGGGGAAGTTTAGATGGGTTTTAACATCAATCCAGTTAAAATGAGTTTTGATCCATATCTTTAAGTTTTTAAATATTTTATATATATGAAATAAGTGTTAACATTTGGTTGTGACACATCACTCAGGAGAACTAACTTGGTCCTCCTGGGATTGGACCCAAGTATTGTCCTTTTGTACTCAAAATATTATAACATCAATTTTGATAGTCCTATATCAATAATTTGCATCAATAACACCTAAAAGAATAAGTAAAAAATATATCATTGACAGAATACAAAATCCTAAAACAGCTGAAATTCTTTTCTAAATAATCAAATATCAAACACATAATAATAACATCTTACTTACTATTAAACATAATCATAAGAAACTAAAAACTACTATTCTAGCAATTCTCAATCCCTTGCTAATTCTTCTAATTATTCATCCTCAATTCAAACTTCTTTGACAACTACGGACACAAAACAATTTGTAATCAATTTGTTATTACTATTTTTATCTTCACCATAAAAACAATAATTTTTCTTTCCAGCTATTCACGTTGCTATAGAAATTCATCCATCTCATCATCTTACAAAAAGAGCAAATTTACTTTAAAAATATTGATAGATTTAAATGAGTTAATTTTTTTTTTATCTATAACTTTTATGGGAGATAAAAAACTTTTACCTCAACTTTTAACTATAACAACTCGTCCACTAAACAATTTATTAGTGATTGATAATCATTCAATATTGTTCGATATGTTCTATCTTTTATATATGTCACTTGAAATTGCATCATAAATGAGTAAATACTTCATTAATATATGATGATAGAGAATCATATGTTTGGCATATTCTAAGACCATTGAAAAAATTAAGAAAGTTTAAAACCTATAATAATACCTTTGAAAGCATTTTGCATCACTTGTATTGCAATTTTTACAAGTCAGTCCATCCTTTTGTACTTCGACTTTCTTTTTGCATTGTATACATACATTGTATCATGGTGCGCTTGAATTTAGAATGTCTTGAATTAATAATAATCATGTGATATAATAAAAAAAATTAAATGAATATAAAAAAATAGTAATTTAATACCTTAAATGCAATTTCATATTTTCTAATTATGTCTTTGAGGCATTTATTTTTAGCCTATTTGAACAATTGATATTTTGAATTTAAAATGAGAGCATTTAATATAGAAACTCTACTACAGCAATGAGTGAATGAAATGTATATTGTCGACAACTTGTAGCTTTGTCATTATATAATTAAATGCTTTATATATATAGTGCTCTCTTGAAAGTTATGCATTCTTCTTATAAACAAAATAAATCAACACAAATGAAAATTTAGCCTAAAAAGAAACAAAGAGAAGACATGCATTTCTCTAATATCCAGTCTTAATATCAGTTCTGTTGTGAATTCAATTCCTCAAAGCCAAACTAATTCGGTAATACTTCCACTATGATTATTGTTATTTGCCTCTTACAATCAAATAACCAAAAATGCTAATCCATATAGACAAAAAAATTTTAAAAAAATGAAGAATCTAATACTTGACCAGATTAGAGAGAATAAAATGTGGTCAACCAAAGAAGGGCAAACATACCATGTCCCTGTCTTTCAAGAAACTACATAATGTTGTTTCTATGATTGCAAAAACAAGTTGACAATCATACAAACAATTTCACAAATACCACTTTTCTTCACTTCTCCCAAATTTCTATACACCAATACAATCAAACAATTAAATTTTTTTAAAAAAAAAAATCACAAATTTGAGAACACATCAAACAAAATCCCAAATTTCAGAACACCAATAGGAATTAAAAAAAAATAAAGAGATATAATGGCTTTGTTTAGGTGTATTGTGATCACAATAATAAAAAATGAGATATTTTAAAAAACCTCAAATTTCATAACATTATACAATACCATGAAATCTAAGATTTTTTAGTAGAATTTTAACGGCTCTAAGTTTGCAATTAAAAAAAAAACAAGTTTTATAACATTATACAATACTATGAAATCTAAGATCACATACCTTAAAACACAATAAACAACAACTAAGAAAAAATTAAAGAGATTACTTACCTTCAAGAAATTACCTTGAATGCGAACTGAAATAGAGAACTAAGAAAAAAATTGAAGAGATTAAAAATTGAAGAGATCAATTACCTTCACGTAATTACCTTGAATGTGGACCGATTACCGTTTCGAAAGGCAAAACAACAAGTCCATATATTTAATCAATGTCGTGATTGTACAAAATATTTGTTGTCTACGTAGATCAATCCACCAAATTAACAACACAGATATAAGAATAAATATTGCTCATAGGAAAGTAAGGATAACTTGAAGAAATTGAGATATACAACAATAAAGCCAATTGAATTGATAATTAAAAAAATTGCATTTATACACACATATACATATGTATATCGATTGTTGGAAATTT
Source organism: Cornus controversa (assembly GCA_026545225.1). Taxonomy (NCBI): domain Eukaryota; kingdom Viridiplantae; phylum Streptophyta; class Magnoliopsida; order Cornales; family Cornaceae; genus Cornus; species Cornus controversa. Next base: position 10,570,603 of record CM048849.1, on the reverse strand, counting down.
TAAATAAATAAAATTAATTTTGTTGTCGTATGCACTATATTTTCTAAAATGGGGATGCAATGTAATTATTGATAATTGATGGGTTGGGGGGCTTAGGGTTATACTTGTTAATTGTGGTCTAATTGGCAGTATAATTTTTTATGCCGTTGGATTGTGGTTTTCCAATCCGGATGACCGTGCAAAGAAAAAATTGAAATTTTTTTATAATAGGGTTTTGGAAGATATAATTGGGTGGCGATAGTATATAGTATAATAATTATAGAATAATTTAGTTCTATAGTTAATTTAGGACAAAGAGTAATAATTATAGAATAATTTAGGTGTATAATTAATTTAGAACTCTATGTATTCTTAATTAAAAAAATTAAAAAAAATTAAAAATGATTGGATACTCTTTGTACTTTTAATAGTATATATATATATATATATATATATATATATATATATATATATATGTATATCCTCCCATCTCTATGCACAGATAAGTATCACTGTGCAATAATATTGAAACATGTCTTAAGCCATGCATACTTAACTACTTTATGATGTATTTGTGTTAAGCTAGGCACGCCACATACGAATTAGTAGGCTAACAATTTTTGTTTGAATTTCCTTAATTATTAGATATTGTTGCATCGGACAAGAAGAAAGGTCGAGTAATTATCATAGGTATGTGTACCTTCTTTCACAAAAACGCATTGATACCCTGACAGATTCAAGAAGCTTAAGACCAGAACCATGACATTAATTCCAGAACGTACACCATTTTCTGTAAATATTGAATTTGTTCCTTGAACTGAAATGCGGTCCGGAAAATGAAGAAGAAAGAAAAACAAGAATGGGACTATTTCCTGCTTCCCAAATTAACTATTTCTCTTTCAATTTTGAGATGTTCTAAAATAAGTGTCCCTTTCAAAATTCTTAATTCCTAATTTATGATTTTTTAAAATTAATAATGTATATCTTCAAATTTTTCGAAGTCTAGTTTAAGGGTTTAAGTGGAGCCATGTATGAGTTGCATGTAAACTTAAAAAATTGGAGTCACCAAAAGGTATATTGATTTGGGAATGAAGGTAGTAATTTATAAATTCAAGAATCTGATGTTTAGATTGATAAAAGTGACATTTGCCAACTGAGTTTTGCAGGTTTTAGTTCGGGTCTTGGAACACTTCTTCTACTCATTGGTATATGGTGGTTGTATAAACTGGTGAAGAGGAGAAAGAAACTCATGCTTAAACAAAAATTCTTTAAACGAAATGGGGGTCTATTATTGCAACAACAATTGTCTTCGGGTGATGAAGGTAATGTTGAGAAAACCAAACTGTTTACTTTAAAGGAGTTGGAAAAGGCTACCAACCGCTTTAATGAGAACCGGATCCTTGGTCAAGGAGGGCAAGGTACTGTATACAAAGGAATGCTGACTGATGGTAGAATTGTAGCAGTTAAAAAGTCCAAGATAGTGGATGAAGGCAAACTTGAACAATTTATTAATGAGGTTGTTATTTTATCACAAATTAACCATAGGAATGTGGTTAAGCTGCATGGGTGTTGTTTGGAGGCTGAAGTTCCCTTGCTGGTTTATGAATTCATCCCCAATGGAACCCTTCACCAGTATATTCATGAGCAAAATGAGGAGTTTCCATTTACTTGGGATATTCGCATTCGGGTTGCTACAGAAGTTGCAGGGGCTATCTCCTATCTACACTCAGCAGCTTCTATGCCCATTTATCATCGAGACATTAAGTCCACAAATATTTTGTTGGATGAGAAATTCAAAGCAAAAGTGTCGGATTTTGGGACTTCAAAATCAGTTGCCATTGATCAAACTCATTTCACCACACTAGTACAGGGGACCTTTGGATACTTGGACCCAGAGTACTTCCAATCAAGTCAGTTTACAGAAAAGAGCGATGTTTATAGCTTTGGAGTAGTTCTTGTTGAGCTCTTAACTGGACAAAAACCAATCTCATCAACCATTTCAGAAGAATGTAGAAGTTTGGCAACATACTTCATATTGATAATGAAGGAGAACCGTTTATTTGACATTCTTGACGCTCAATTTTTCAAAGAGGGAGGAAAGGAAGAAATCATGCGAGTTGCTAATCTTGCAAAAAGATGCTTGAACTTGAGCGGGAGAAAAAGGCCTACAATGAAAGAAGTTGCAATTGAATTAGAAGGGATTAGAATGTCACAAGGAACATCTACTATCCAACAAAATTATGAAGATGTTGAATATGCAGTAAATGAACTCACAGGGCCTTGGGATGCTACTTCAACTTCGACAGGATCTTATTTGGATACTAGTGTATCAATGTCACTAGATATCCAACCTCTATTATTTGAGTAGTCATGACTGTTAAAAAGGTTTTTATTTTTTCATATTTTACATCAATCTTGCTTGAATAAGTAGTGTATGTATCATCATCCTTATACTTCCTTCTTATGTTTAAAAAAATCATGATATATTCTGTCTAACAAATTTTAAATTTTATATAATCCTTTGGTTGGTTTTGTTGCCTAACATCCTCATCATCCTTGTATGAACGACATAAAGTGCATTTCTTCAATATTATTATTTTTGAGAACGCGAAAAAAATCACTCTCTTCCTGTTGCAGACCCCAATTGAAAAAAGTCACACAGTAAAAAAAAAATACTATAAAGATGTTTTAGTAGATGTTTTTAGGCTCGCTTTCACAATCTCCACAAACAAGGGTGTCTACATAATGCCAAAGATATTGAGTGAATCACCACTTAGTATGAACATGCATCTCAGATTATTAACCTTTTAATTATCATGAAGAACAACAAATACAAGCATAAAATCAACTAGTACAGTGGTTTAATTACCATTTTAACCATCATCATTACCGCCACACATCCACACGGACCACACCCACACGCGCACACAGTCCTATGCACGTGTGCCCTAAATCTATTCTAAATTATATTTCTAAACTAAAAACCTAATATAAGGAGGGTATTGTGCCTAAGAACGTATAATTCTATCAATCCTAGCTACTGGTAAAGTTTCGAGACTTAACTAGTTAAGGATAAATTGTACTTTCGGTTTTCATGCTTAAAAGTCTACTTTTTAGAATAAATAAATATCTAGTATGTCTAAAGCTATCCCAAACGTGTTATTGCAAGCATATTCTGTCCTAACGAGGCTAATTTGATTTTTTGAGAATTTTCTAGAATTAATCCATATATTTAAAGTATTTTTTCTATTTTTCTTACATTTTTAATCATTTAAAAATTATATAAAAATATTTTTATATTTTGGATGGGCTTGGGAGTTCGCCCACAACTACTCTCACTATCTTTTGTCGGCCAACTCCGACGTCCTTTCGACCCGATTTTTATACTATTCAAGTCCTTGTGATCTAAAGTTACTAACATCCATGGGTTAGTAAATCAAAAGTGCCCATTTCAAGTTTGCAGGTTCATATAACCCATGCATACCAGCATCAATGAACACCATAATGCATTACATTAGTACACAAAATCACATTTAAGATACATAAACTACACTGTATTCATCAATTAGAATAATCAGACCAGAACTCTCATCACCTACCTCAGTTTTCTTGTACATTCGTTATAACATGTGTATATATATACATATTTATACATCCATGAGCAGGAGCTATGTAGCTTAAGAATCTCAAGGTGAACCAGATATTCCGATTTGACAAGCAAACAATAAATTATGAATACGGTTCATTCATGTGATTTACAGTTCATATATGGGTCAATATAGCATATATATATGTATATATATAAACCATTGCATACCCACTGCCTTCCCAGTTACAACTCATTAATCCACCAATTCTAATATCCAAACATTTCCATTATCCTCTGTTTACAACCACCAATACATCAATACTCATCAACCCCATAGTTTATAATATACTGTGTTTTCTCAGTGTAGCAATCACATTAAACATAGACCCATACGAAATCTTATAGTTAAAAAGTTCACGAAAATAGTTGCGTTTAATGATATATATTGTTAAGCATAACAGAGATTGTGAGAAGAGAGAATAGAACTTACTTAAAAGGTGATTCAACTTTAGAAATGGTGAATCCTCTTCTATTATAGCATTGGGTCAACACAAGTGGCCCAAATTGCTGAGGGCGATTGGTCGCCTTCAAAAGGGTGATCGATCACCTTTCACCTGGGACTCCTCTATCTCAGCTAATTAAACTGAATAGAGAGATTAATTTTTCTGATCCATCACTTGTGGGTCTTCTTGGAGAGCAAACTTGCACAAATTTGGGTCTCTTCGGGAGATTAGATAGCCATGGAAATCGAGAATTCCACCTTGAAGATGGAGTCTACAAAAATCATGAGGAGCTAAATCCCCAATATTGGGGAATTATGTAATTCTTTTTCTATATTTTTAGATAATTGCAATGAAATTAGGGATTTGACATGTGTATAGTTATATTGCATGATTAGGGCTCAAATTCATAGATGTTTAGATGTTCTATGAATTGTGATTTAATTTGATGAAATACAATTGCAATGTGTGTTGATTTTGTTTTAGGTGAATGTATGTTGTGATTTATCTCATTTTCTTCCTTGTTCATTATGATGGAGGAGAATTCATGCAAGTGGGAGTTAATTTGACATTCTCAATTACGGCGTTGATAATTCATGCTAAAGGAAAATGAATTGCACTACAATTAGTATGAATTAACTTAGAATTAGTTATGTGGACACTTCATGCCAACCTAAGATGAGTTATACTTGCCCAATTGAGATTGAATTATATCATTAAAGTTGTTGTGAGCTTGTAATCACACAATTCTTGTATGCATGTGTAGCTCCCCAATTTGAAAGCAATTATCCAAAAATGAGAGAGTAAGTGTTTAGTAATTTCCTAGATAATTTCATTAATCAATCTCTCGCTATTTTAGTTCAATTCTAGTTAATTTGTTCAATTTTAGTTATCAACAACAATACTCAATCTATTTGAATCAATTTTGAATTAACTTTAAAATTAACACTTGATTGTTGGTAATTACAAGTCTTTATGTATCGATATCTCGTTCTAACAGTCCTATTCTACCGAGATCTGTACTATTGCGGGTGTGGAACTATAATTGATAAACCTAAGCAATCAAGAAAAGCACACATCAAGTTCCTTTTATGGTAAAAGTTCAATGCAAACAGGAGTAAACTACATGAAAGTGGAGATGTGTGAAGGAGACAATCTTGTAAATACTGATCAGAACGTGGGAGAGTAAGAAAGGAATGGGAACACTTGGCAATACAATATTGAAAGAACATGAAAGAAATTGCAAGAGATGTAACTGCTAGAAAATACCAACCTGAAGCCCTATAAATAGATGACTTGGGACAATCTGTAACCTGTTCTCACAACCACTCAAATTTGCATTTCAATTATCTTTCAATTAATGCAAATGTCTTTTAATTCCTTTATCATTTCAGCACTTTACTTTCTTGTAATGCATTTCAATTTTCTTAATAAATCCAATTACTTTCTAGTTTTTCTATATTCCAGTCCTGCACTTTACTATCTTTCTTAGCCATAAATACTCTGAAATTCTTTTGAAGGCAAATAGACTTTACTATCTTTCTTAGCCATAGATACTCCGAAGTTTTTTTGAAGGCAAATAAGAATCCTTAGGGGTGGCCATGGTCATTTCAAACTCTCTTACAGTCGTTAAGTCGCCTTTTTCCGTTCTGAAAAATTGTTAAGCTCCTTCCTCATTGGAATTCTTTGAATTCATGGCATGTTGCATTTTCATTAAGCAAACCACTTGCGAGCCGAATAGCTTTATTAGCAAACATTAATATTCGTCACTTAGAAGGAAGGTAATTGAAATATTTCAAAATTTGGAGGAGGTGAGTGTAATTTATCTTTTAAAAAATAATTTCAAAAAGGGCATAGTTTAGGATTTTTTGCAATTAAACTAAAAAGAAAGACTACAAATATTTTGAGAATTTTTCAACAAAAATGGGTAAGATATAATAAAATAAAACGAGAATGCCAAAACCTTCTTATAAAATAATATGTTAGTATAAAACAATGACAGATTAGTGTTAATTGACAACAACATCATGAAAATTTATTGGTCATTGGGGTGGGCTATGAATATTGGCAGTTGCAGGAGATTCAGATCCTCTGCCGTAATCGGTTTGTGCTGTTAATGGTGCAGTAGTTATTTTATCCGAAAATCACCAGATTGCTAATCAACACCAACGCTAAACAATTAATAAAAAAATATTATAATAGTAAACAATTAATATAATAATATTATTTTTTACAAAGTATAAAGAAACCAATAAAAAAACTAATAAATTATATTACCAAATCTTCTGGAATTTTATGTGTGTGTGTGTATATATATATATATGCTTCCTATACTTTATACTCCTTCCACTTAAAAGTCTATAACTTATACTACAAAAAGTTTTTTTTGATAAAATTATTTATGTTAGATTGAACATTTCGAGAGCTTCAATTTAAATACCAATTAGATTATATTTTGAATTAAGACATAAAAGTTAGAAGTTTCTCAAATCATGTCCACACACTTAATGCCACTTTTTACACCATTAAAGTCATTTTACACACAATTAAAGTGTTTTTCCACACAGTTAAAACATATACATTTTAATATATATTTTTTTAAAAAAAATTAACAACATTTATACACAATCAAAGTGATATTACACATAATTAAAATATAACACTTAATTTTCACATTTTGAAGACTCATGTCCCCAGTCATTTTTCACACAATTAAAATCATTTTTCAATTTAAATTTAGTTAAACATATACAATTTAGCATGCTTTACTTGGGCTCAGTCCATGTCATATACATGTTACAATGTGAACAAGCATTTAATTATCACGTTTTCACTTCCAAATATATATATATATATATATATATATATATATATATATATATATGCAAGCTACATATGATCAAATTAAAGAACATATGTAATTTAAGCGACGTAATTAAATTATACGTACGAGATAGAGGCAAGATTCAACTTGCCTTAGGTCTCGCTTTAACTGTACTTGTGCCTGCAAAGTGGCCTATTTTCATGTCCGGTCTAGTATCGTGCCATAGCCCACATAGTCCATACACTCTCCATAGTAGACCCGTGAAGCAAATCCAAATTGGTTCATCATTCTCAATAATTCTAACCCTTAGGCCAATTTAGATTCTAAGCCCAAACCATATACCAAGCCTATTTCATAAACCAATTCCAACCCACTGTCAAAGCCCATTTTATTGTCTATGGATTTGGCCCAACTTAATTAGGCAAAAAAATTTGATCAATCTGGACCAAATGCCCAGCCAATTTCATGGTTGCCAACCAAACCAAGTCCACCCTGGTTGTCGTCACCATGCGAGCCCCTCACCAAGACCACCTAGTCATGATCATAATACTGGAGCCATGTCCTGCTGCACCAAGCCCCATTAAACCCATGGTTGTACTCTGTTCACGCACCAAGCTTCCTCCTCACCATGGCAGTCATGGAGTCCAGCCGAAGCAAAGTACAACCACCACCTATGGAGAATCAACCCAAGCTCAGCTGACTCAAACCATCATAATCACCAAATGGCCGCCAGCTCCTTGCCGAAATCACCCAAAAACCCAGTCATGAGCATCACCACCACAAGTTGCCACTATCGAAATCAACCACCAATTTTGCTACCGTCGGTCCACCATCGACCACCAATAGCCACCATGGTTACCTCCTCACGGCCCAGCCGTGAAACCATCCCTTCGGTAGCCAGCCTCTAACCGACCACCAACCGAAATCAACCAAAAACCCAGCCACTCATCAAACCCAAACAGCCCAGGCCACCATGATCTGCCTCACATACGACCAACCACTATCCGAACCCACCATCAGCCGAGCCTCCACCAGCCACCATTGCAATCTCACAGATGCAACACCCACCATCGATCCATATCATCAGCCGAGCAACCCATATCAGTTACCATGTTCGGCCAAGAAGACCACCTCAATGGCCATTCTCAGTCAAAACCAACACGACCCATTCGTGTCTCAGCGCCACCACCACCGAAGAAGCCCATCAGCAACACAACCTCACATCACCACTTTTCATCAGCCCACTTCAGTTGCCATCGTCGGGCAAACCACGACCATTTCTCTCTCTTCTCTTGTCGGCACCCAAATATGGCACCATTAGGCAGCCACCTTAGGGGCTGAAATGTGAGCCGAAATTGTCCTAACAGAAGTGATTGACTCCTATTAACATGCACATATCTATGTGATTATTCGCACAATGTATTTATACGTGTATGTATATATGTATATGTGTATATATATATATATATATATATGGATATACATAAGGATCACTTAATCCTAGAAGATGAATACAAGGAGTTTAAAAAGACTTCAGCTCCATATTAAGACGGGGCTGAAAGGGGACTCTTATAAATTTCGTTTATAATAAAAGACTAGGCTAAACATCGATTCTAGGATAGGTACTGATGGACTCTTCATGAAGAAGGACTCCAATAGTTTCGCTGTATTAGGAGAGGGAAACTCTAATGGAAGAGGACTTTTAACCAGTTGTCCTAGAAAGTAGTTGGCATCTATATATACGGTTACTCATATATGCATATCTATATTTGTGTAATTGATTTTACAGATTGTAAGCAAAGAGTTTAGGATGATTTGGACTCCAAGTGATTCGTTACAGAGTGGAAGACTGGAAGTTAAGCATGAGGTGAAGAGTTAAGCTTGAAAAAGGACTCTATGAAGGACGACGACCGTGAAGAATAGGTTGATTATGGAAAAATTGCTCATGGATAAGGAAGCATATAATTAAGTTACAACTGCAAAGTCGACTATATAGAGTAATATGGTCTGAACGCATGTAATGGATAGTTGGCAACAAATAAGGACTCATATGAGTTTCAGCTATATTAGAAGACTTGGCTAAACATGGACTCTATACAAATAAAGGCCACATTGAGGATAAAGTTGAGTTGGGCTTGGACTTTAGAAGCGCTGATGCTAGTACACTACAATCACGGGTTGTTGAAGATACGGTGCATTAAGAATATAGTTGATTTATTTCTTTTATTATTTTATTTGATGCATTATCTTATAATTTAGGATTAAGTGCAAGTGATGTATTTCTTTTCTTCTATAAATAAAACCAAAGAACTCTGTATTAAGGGTTCAAAAACAACCATCATAAAATAATTGCATTACGTGCAAGTTATCCCTCTCACAATATTCACCTAGAATATTACTCTGCTTCCTTCTGTATCTACTTCTCTCTCAATCTTCTTGCTCTCGACCTCCTCTAATCCATCCGTCAGTCTACTTCTCCATCTTTCTACCTCTCTCATTGCTATCTCTCTCCTTCTATGATTCAGTCTCACAATCCTTTGCACGCGGTTAAAAGTCCTCTTAATTGAGGCAAGGAAAGAACTCAATAGGGAGTTTCGTATTCTCTCTCCCTAGCCAATCGCCTGATCCAACAAGATTTCCAAAGGAGATACTTGTGTTCGATCAAATTGTTACATCGAGCTAACAATATGGCTCTGGCACGCCCGTAATCAATCGGCCTACTTGGCTGATTGATTTATAACCGAACATATTTTGGCACGCCCGGTGGGACTGAAAAGTGCTAAAAGAATTACAGTTGAAGGATTGCAATGCTGAGGGTGAATGTTTTCCTTGACGTGTTGCGTGCATCCTTGCCTCAGTCATCAGCCGTCCTTTTTGACAGGCTGATTTTGAATATAAATTATGTTATTAAAGGATTGTCTTCTCAATTGATATCTCAATATTCTGTTCAGCAATGTGGTGTCCCGCCACCGATGAAAGAAGAAGTGTAATACCCCCGTCCAACACATGGTATGATATTGTCCGCTTTGGGCCATAACTCGCACGGTTTTGCTATTGGGTTTACCCCAAAAGGCCTCATACCATTTGAAGAGAACATACTACATATAAGCACATCCCCTTTTCCACACCCAGGCGATGTGGGATTGAGCACCCTGTACCCTGTCAGTGTGGTAGCTCAGCCCAGTGTTTGTCTTCGCACCCGCCCACTCACACCCGTCCACAAGGGTTACTACAATCCACCCCCCTACGAGGCCTGACGTCCTCGTCGGCACACTTATTCCGGCTGGGTTCAGGCTCTGATACCAATTGTAATACCCCTGTCCAACACATGGTATGATATTGTCCGCTTTGGGCCATAACTCGCACGGTTTTGCTATTGGGTTTACCCCAAAAGGCCTCATACCATTTGAAGAGAACATACTACATATAAGCACATCCCCTTTTCCACACCCAGGCGATGTGGGATTGAGCACCCTGTACCCTGTCAGTGTGGTAGCTCAGCCCAGTGTCTGTCTTCGCACCCGCCCACTCACACCCGTCCACAAGGGTTACTACAAGAAGCTACACGTTCATTAAGAGACACAACCAACAGGATAAGTGGTATTCTTGTCGTGTTGCGCAAATCCATGTCTCGATCACCAGTCGTCATTTTTGACAGATTTATTCAGATGATCAATGATGAGTATGAGGAATGGGAATCTTAGCTGACATCTTAATATTCCATAGTTCAGCCACCATCACTAAACCAGCCACCAATAACAGATCAGCCACAAGGTTGGTCTAATTATAATCAGGAACCTCCAACACTCGGGGGGCAACCGATAATTAATCAACCATATGGTATACCTTCTTATAGTCAGCCACCAGTAGCTAATCAGCCACAAGTGGCAGATCGACTACCAGGTTGGTTTGATTATAGTCTACCACCTCCGACACTAGGGGGTAGCCGATGGCTAATCGGCTAGAAGATTGGTCTCAGAATCATCAACCACCAGTGGCTAATCAGCCGTCAATAGTAAATGAAAAAAGAAGAATTAATCAGCCAGCCCAAGACAAAGGCCAGTTGGCTAATTCAGATAATCAAGAATGTGATTTGGCTGACAGAAGAGTTGGTCGATCAATTCATTGTTTAGAAGTTATAAATGAGGATGAGTATCCTAAAGGTTGCAAAACCTTTACTGGAGAAGATAATCAATTTGAGGCTGAACAGATCAGCCAATATAATGTTCAAATCCCTCCTAATCGAGCAGCCTCTATGACATATAAGGAGGTTTCTCGGCTAGTAGGAAAATTTCTTCAGCAAACTCAAGCACCTGCTCAACTGCAAGTGTCTCAGCCAGAACATTCATTAGAAGAAAGTGAAGAAAGTGATTGCCTTAGAATGTTTTCTAAGAAACCATACATTTTGCCAGAGGAGTTTCTTGCTAAAAATAAATATTCTAATCCTAAAGGACAACAAAATGGGATGGAGATGAAGCCAAGCACGCATGTGAAAACAAACCGGCTAGAATATTAGAATGCTAGGCCGAGAGTGATATCTAATTCTTAGCCAGAATAATCATTGGCTGAAAGATTTCTCTTATCTCATCTTCCTCGATCTAAGTTCAAGAAAAGATGGGGACAAATGAGGAGATGGAAGTCAATCATGGTTAGGATAATAGGAAAAAGGAGAAAGAGAAATAATCAGCCACTAGCGGCTAATCAGCCGTCAGTGGTAAATAAAAAAAAAGAACTAATCAGCCAGCCCAGGATAGAGGCCAATTGGCTGATTCAGAAAATCAGCCAAGTTATTTTCTTTTAATTCTAGAAGAAGACCCAAGTAAGGGTTTTGATGGAGAAAGCATGGCCGATCAGCCATGTATTTGCTTAAAAAGTGATGAACTTCATCGTCCACTTAAACCTCCAGACCATGGGGGGCAATGAGATTCGTTAGAGACAAAGCCGGCCTCATGGAAGAAAATGAATCGGCCAATTAATACACAGTTTTATGTGGCCAATTCCATTCTTCCTAGTGACAATTGTATGATAAGAATATCAGCATCGGCCAGTACAAAAAAGAGCTTGGGCTGATGATTACTCAAAAGATTCACTAAAAGACACAAATTGACCAATAATTAAGATGAGTCTAAGGAGGCAAAGCATGACCAATCAACCATGTATTTGTCTAGAAAATGAAGAACTTCGTCGTCCCCATAAACCTCCTGACCCAGGGGGGCAAAAAGGTTGGATTGAGGTGAAATCGGCCTCATGGAAGAAGATGAATCGGCCAGTCAATACAAAATTTTAGATGGCCAATTTGATGTTGCATAATAAAAATTGTAAGACTAGAAAACCAGCATCGGCCAGTGTGAAAAAGAGCTTGGCTGATGCTGACTTGATAGAATTGCCCAAAGATGTATATCGGCTGAGGATTGAACTTCATTGGCCGATAGATGAAGAAATTCAAGTAAATTGGGTCAATGTTATTCTACAAGTAGCTCAATCGACCAACTTGTCATTGCATAATAATTTGATTCTGGCTGATCATAACTGTGTCGTGATAAACTTGGGTATATGGCTGGCTGATGGGTATCAGCCAACTTGTTGGCAAGTTGTGCAAGAATTGTTATCAGCCTTCTTTAAAGGGAAGAGTGCAATGTCATGATCAGCCACTGTAGTATAGCTGACTTGAAACAAAATTACCTCAATGGCAATTAAAAATAAAGTAAGTGCCCAGTGTTTTGAAGTCCTATTGTTTGTTATTCCCTTGCAAGTCCAAGTTTGATCAGCCGTGGTTATGAAAAGTTACTTCCAGTATAATTTTAAATTTCAAATATCTTATTGGTCTGATCAACCAAAAGACAATTGAAATTGGGGGGCAGTTGTTGGCACCCAAATATAGCGCCACTGGGCAGCCACCTTAGGGGCTGAAATGTGAGCCAAAATTGTCCTAACAGAAGTGATTGACTCCTATTAACATGCACATATCTATCTAATTATTCGCACAGTGTATCTATATGTGTGCATATATATATATATATATATATATATATATATATATATACATACATAAGGATCATTTAATCTTATAAGATGAATGCAAGGAGTTTAAAAAGACTTGAGCTCCATATTAAGACGGAGCTGAAAGGGGACTCTTATGAATTTTGTTTATAATAAAAGACTAGGCTGAACATGGATTCTAGGATAGGTACTGATGGACTCTTCATGAAGAAGGACTCCAATAGTCCCGCTGTATTAGGAGCGGGAAACTCTAATGGAAGAGGACTTTTAATAAGTTATCCTAGAAAGTAGTTGGCATATATATATACGGTTACTCATATATGCATATCTATATTTGCGTAATTTATTTTACAGATTGGAAGCAAGGAGTTCAGGATGATTTGGACTCCAAGTGATTCGTTATAAAGTGGAAGACTAGAAGAGAAGTATGAGGTGAAGAGTTAAGCTTGAAAAGGATTCTATGAAGGTCGATGACTATGAAGAATGGGCTGATTATGGAAAAATTGCTCGTGGATAAGGAAGCGTATAATTAAGTTACAACTGCAAAGTCAACTACACAGAGTAATATAGTCTGAACACATGTAATGGATAGTTGGTATCAAACAAGGACTCCTATGAGTTTCAGCTATATTAGAAGACTTGGTTGAACAGGGACTCTATACAACTAAAGGCCACATTGAGGATAAAGTTGAGTTAGGCTTGGACTTTAGAAGGGCTGATGCTAGTACACTACAATTACGGGCTGTTGAAGATACAGTGCAATAGGAATATAGTTGAGTTATTTCTTTTATTATTTTATTTTTTGCATTATCTTGTAATTTAGGATTAAGTGCTAGTGATGTATTTCATTTCTACTATAAATAAAAGCAAAGAACTCTGTATTAAGGGTTCAAAAACAACCATCACAAAATAATTGCATTACGTGCAAGTTATCCCTTTCACAATATTCACCTAGAATATTTCTCTGCTTCCTTCTGTATCTACTTATCCCTCAATCTTCTTGCTTTCGGCCTCCTCTAATCCATCCGTCAGTCTATTTCTCCATCTTTCTACCTCTCTCCTTGTTATTTCCCTCCTTCTACGATTCAGTCCTGTAATCCTTTGCGCACGGTTAAAAGTCCTCTTAATTGAGGCAAGGAAAGAACTTAATAGGGAGTTTCGTATTCTCTCTCTCTAGCCAATCGCTTGATCCAACAAGACTTCCAAAGGAGATACTTGTGTTCGATCAAATTGTTACATCGAGCTAACAATATAGCTCTGGCACGCTCGTAATCAATTGGCCTACTTGGCTGATCGATTTATAACTGAACATATTTTGGCACGCCCGGTGGGACCGAAAAGTGCTAAAAGAATTGCAGTTGAAGGATCGCAATGCTGAGGGTGAATGTTTTCCTTGACGTATTGCGTACATCCTTGCCTTAGTCATCAGCCGTCCTTTTTGATAGGCTAATTTTGAATATAAATTATGTTATTAAAGGATCATCTTCTCAGCTGATATCTCAATATTCTGTTCAGCAATGTGGTGTCCCGCCACCTATGAAAGAAGAAGCTACACATTCATTAAGGGACACGACCAACAGGATAAGTGGTATTCTTATCGTGTTGCGCAAATCCATGTCTCGATCACCAGCCGTCATTCTTGACAGATTTATTCAAATGATCAATGATGAGTATGAGGAATGGGAATTTCAACTGACATCTCAATATTTCATAGTTCAGCCACCATCACTGAATCAGCCACAGGGTTGGTCTAATTATAATCAGCAACCTCCAACACTCGGGGGCCAACTGATAGTTAATCAGCCATATTGTTTACTTTCTTATAATCAGCCACCAGTAACTAATCAGCCACAAGTGGCAGATCAACTGCCAGGTTAGTTTGATTATAGTCTACCACCTTCGACACTAGGGGGCAGCCAATGACTAATCGGCTAGAAGATTGGTCTCAGAATCATCAACCACCAGTGGCTAATCTGCCGCCAGTGGTAAATGAAAAAAGATGAATTAATCAGCCAGCCCAAGACAGAGGCCAGTTGGCTGATTCGATAATCAAGAATGTGATATAGCTGATAGAAGAGTTGGATCTGCCAACTTGTCATTGCATAATAATTTGATTCTAGCTTATCATAATTGTGTTGTGATAAACTTGGGTATATGGCTGGCCGATGGGTATTAGCCAGCTTGTTGGCAGGTTGTGCAAGAATCGTTATCAGCTTTCTTTAAAGGGAAGAGTGCAATGTCATGATCAGCCACTGTAGTAGGGCTGACTTGTAACAAAAATTACCTTAATGGCGATCAAGAATAAAGTAAGTGCCCAGTGTTTTGAAGTCCTATTGTTTGTTATTCCCTTGCAAGTCCAAGTTCGATCAGCCGTGGTTATGAAAGGTTACTTCTATTATAATTTTAAATTTTAAATATCTTATTGGCCTGATCAGCTATATGACAATTGAAATTGGGGGGCAGTTGTTGGCACCACTGGGCAGCCACCTTAGGGCCTGAAATGTGAGCCAAAATTGTCCTAACGAAAGTGATTGACTCCTATTAACATGCACATATCTATCTGATTATTCGCATAGTGTATCTATACGTGTGCGTGTATATATATATATATATATATATATATATACACACACAAAAAGATCGCTTAATTTTACAAGATGAATGCAAGGTGTTTAAAAAGACTTGACCTCCATATTAAGACAGGGCTGAAAGGGGACTCTTATGAATTTTGTTTATAATAAAAGACTAGGCTGAACATGGATTCTGGGATAGGTACTGATGGACTTTTCATGAAGAAGGACTCCAATTGTTCCGCTGTATTAGGAGAGGGAAACTCTAATGGAAGAGGACTTTTAACAAGTTATCCTATAAAGTAGCTGGCATACATATATATATATATATGTGTGTGTGTGTGTGTGTGTGTGTGTGTGTGTGTGTGTGTGTGTGCGGTTACTCATATATGCGTCTCTATATTTGCGAAATTGATTTTACAGATTGGAAGCAAGGAGTCCAGGATGATTTGGACTCCAAGTGATTCGTTACAGAGTGGAAGACTGGAAGAGAAGCATGAGGTGAGGAGTTAATCTTGAAAAATGACTCTATGAAGGCCGATGACTGTGAAGAATAGGCTGATTGGAAAAACTGCTCGTGGATAAGGAAGCGTATAATAAAGTTACAACTGCAAAGTCGACTATACAAAGTAATATAGTCTGAACACATGCAATAGATAGTTGGCATCAAACAAGGAATCCTTTGAGTTTTGGTCATATTAGAAGACTTGGCTGAACATGAACTTTATACAAATAAAGGCCACATTGAGGATAAAGTTGAGTTGGACTTGGACTTTAGAAGGGCTGATGATAGTACACTACAATCACGGGCTATTGAAGATATGGTGCATTAGGAATATAGTTGATTTATTTTTATTATTATTTTATTTGCTGTATTATCTTGTAATTTAGGATTAAGTGCAAGTGATGTATTTCTTTTCTTCTATAAATAAAAGCAAAGAACTCTGTATTAAGGGCTCAAAAATAACCATCACAAAATAATTGCATTACGTGCAAGTTATCCCTCTCACAATATTCACCCAGAATATTGCTCTGCTTCCTTCTGTATCTACTTCTCCCTCAATCTCCTTGCTCTCGGCCTTCTCTAATCCATCCGTCAATCTATTTCTCCCTCTTTCTACCTCTTTCCTTGCTATCTCCCTCCTTCTATCTCCCTTCCTCTAGGATTCATTCTCGCAATCCTTTACGCACGGTTAAAAGTTCTCTTAATTGAGACAAGGAAAGAACTCAATAGGGAGTTTGGTATTCTCTCTCCCTAGCCAATCGCCTGATCCAACAAGACTTCTAAAGGAGATATTTGTGTTCGATCAAATTATTACATCGAGCTGACACTACGGCTTTGGCACACCCACAATCAATCGACCTACTTGGCTAATCAATTTATAACCGAACATCTCTACTTTCTCTCAGTTCCTCTCTTGTCTCTCTTCTTCTTTTCTTTTCTTTCTTTTCTTCTTTTTCTCCTGCTCTCTCTGCTGACCACACATGTAGTCTTCTCTTATCATCTTCTTTTATTTTGAATTCTCATACACCACATATTTTGTGCACCACTTTCAGCCACATGATATTATATATGCATATAATATAATTATATGTAAAAACAATCCATATATATACATCTAACATCACATGTGTATTTAATAGAACACATACACCTAGGTACATACATATTACACCGTAAAAACATATTCTCCTCTCCCATATATATATATTAATTCATATATATGTATTTTCCATCCTTTAATAATTTCACCTCAATTTATCCACTATATATATATATGTATATATATATATAGATGGAGAAAGTTCATATATATACAGATACATATGCGTCCTCCAACTACATATATAATTTTGTATATATATGAACTTTCTCCATCTATATATATATATAAATTCCATCTATATATATATATATATAGATGGATGGAGAAAGTTCATATATACAGAATTATATATATATATATATCCACACCTTTCCAAAATTTATTAATTCGAAAAAAAATAAATCCGATCCAAAATAACCTGGAACCGGTCAAAATTAACCTGATCCATAGATAAAGTAACTATTAAGACATACACAACGCCTAAAAATGTAAGACAATTATGAAAAGAAAAGTTCCCACACTTGAAGAGTGGAAAGGAAAAAAAAACAATGTTATATTGAAAGTTTAAAATTTATAAATTATCATTCACAATTTTAAGATAAAATAGCGTGATGGTTACAATGGAAAAAATAAACTATTCTCATTGTATTTGATTTTCAAATTTTGATGACTCGTGTTCACACACTTAAAGTCATTTTTCACGCAACTAAAATCATTTTTAACACAATTAATGTGTTTTTTCACACACTTAAAAAATATACATTTAAATGTTTTTTCTTTCTAAAGTTTTTAGCAACATTTATACAAGAGTTTTCACACAATAAAAACGTAATACTTGATTTTCACATTTTTAAGTAGCAGTTTCACACACTTAAAGTCATTTTTCACACATTTAAAGTCATTATCCACATACTGAAAGTACATATTTTTCTATGGTTTTTTTCTTTACAATTATTTCTTAGAAACAATTAGGCACACTTAAAGTGTCTTTCCACACAATGAAAATATAACACTTAAAGTAAGTTTTCATACAATTAGAACATAACAATTAAAAGTAAATTTTCACAATTAAAAATAACACTTGAAGAGTGGAAAGGAAAGAAGCAAGGCTACTAAAAAAAATTTAAATTACAATATTACCATGCACATATATTAGATAACCTAAAGTTATACAATATTAAAAATAAATTACTCTCACTTTACTTTGATTTCTACATTATTGGAACTCATGTTGACACACTTAAAGTAAATATTCACAGATTTAAAATACATTTTAAAGCATTTAAAGTATTTTTTCACACACTTAAAGTAATTATCCACATACAAAAAAAAATTATTTTTTGTGCTTTTTCTTTTCTATTTTTTTAGCAACATTTAGGCACACTTAAAGGATATTTCCACACAAATAAATCATAAACATTGATGTACATTTTTAAGCCTCACTTCCACACACTTAAAATTCCTTTCCATACACTTAAAATACATTTTCACACATTTAAAATATTTTTCACACACTTAAAGTAATTTTTCACACATAGAAAATAAATAAAGTTATATGTTTTTTCTTTTCAATTTTTTTAGTAACATTTAGGCACACTTAAAAAATGCTTCCACACAAATAAACCATAACAGTTGATGTTCACATTTTTAAGTCTCACTTTTCACACACATAAAGTACATTTTCACACATTTAAAATACTTTCACACACTTAAAATAATTCTCTACAGACAGAAAATAAGAAATGTTGTATGTTTGTTTTTCTAATTTTTTTAGTAATATTTAGACACATTTAAAAGATATTTCCACACAAATAAATTATAACATTTAATGTTCACATTTTTAAGCCTCACGTTCACACACTTAAAATCACTTTCCACACACTTAAAGTACATTTTCGCACATTTAAAGTAAATTTTCACACATTTAAAGTATTTTTCCACACACAAAATAAATAAAGTTTTATGTTTTTCTTTCAAAATTTTTTAGTAACATTTATGAATACTTAAAGAATGTTTCCACACAAATAAATCATAATAGTTGATATTCACATTTTTAAGTCTCACTTTCACACACTTAAAATCACTTTTCACACATTTAAAGTACATTTCCCCACATTTTAAGTATTTCTCCACACATTTAAATTATTTTTCCACACACAGAAAATAAATAACGTTCTATGTTTTTTCTTTCCAATTTTTTAGTAACATTTAGGCATAGTTAAAAAATGTTTCCACACAAATAAATCATGACAGTTGATATTCATATTTTTAAGTCTCACTTTCACATACTTAAAATCACTTTTCACACATTTAAAGTTTTTTTCACATATAAAATAACTAATGTTTTATGTTTTTTCTTTCCATTTTTTATTAACATTTAGGCACACTTAAAGGATGTTTCCACACAAATAAATCATAACATTTGATGTTCACATTTTTAAATATCACTTTGACACATTTAAAATCATTTAGGGAACATTTTTAAGTCTCACTTTCACATTTTTCTTCCAATATTTTTTAGCAACATTTACATACACTTAACGTAAGTATTAAGACAAACGTAACACTTGAAAAAGTAGGACTATTATGAAAAGATACGTTTCTACACTTGAAGAATGGAAAGGAAAAAAGCAATGCTATATTGAAAGTTTAAAATTAATAAATTATATTTCACAATTTAAGATAAAATAAAGTGATGGGTACAATGGAAAAAATAAATTATTCTCATTATATTTGATTTTCAAATTTTGAAGACTCGTGTCCACACACTTAAATTCACTTTTCACACAATCAAAGTTATTTGTTACACAATTAAAGTGTTTTCCACACTTAAAAAATATACATTTCAATGTTTTTTCTTTCTAAATTTTTGAGCAACATTAATATACAATTAAAGTGAGTTTTCACACAATTAAATCTAACACTTGATTTTCACATTTTTAAGCATCACATTTACACACTTAAAGTCATTTTCCACACACTTACAAAACATTTTCACACACTTAAAGTCATTATCCACACACTAAAAATAAATAATTTTTTTATCTTTTTTTCCTTACAATTATTTTTAAGAAATATTTAGGCATACTTAAAGTGTCTTTTCACAAAATAAAAACATACCACTTAAAGAAAGTTTTCACAATATTAGAACATAACAATTAAACATAAATTTTCACAATTAAAACATAACAATTGACGAGTGGAAAGAAATGAAACAATGCTACTAAAAAAATTAAATTCCAATATTATCATGCACGTATATTAGATAAACTAAAGTTATAGCTAGGTACAATGATAAAAACAAATTACTTTCACTTTGCTTTGATTAATACATTATTGGAACTAATGTTGACAAACTTAAAGTAAATTTTCACACTTAAAGTGCATTTTCACGTACTTAAAGTACTTTTCCACACACTTAAAATAAACATCCACACCAATAAAATAAATTAATTTTTGTATTTTTTATTTCCTATTTTTTTAACAACATTTAGGCATATTTAAAGAATGTTTCCACACAAATAAATCATAACAGTTGATGTTCACATTTTTAAGTCTTACTTCCACACACTTAAAATCACTTTTCACACACTTAAAGTACATTTTTGCACATTTAAATTACTTTTCCACACATTTAAAGTACTTTTCCACTAGTGATTTTATTTTCTATGTAGAAAAATGCTTTAAATATGTGAGAAAGTAATTTAAATGTTCAAAAATATTCTTTAAGTGTGTGGAAGTGAGGCTTAAAAATGTGAAATCAACCATTATGATTTATTTGTGTGGAAACATCATTTAAGTGTGCCTAAATATTACAAAAAAAATTGGAAAGAAAAAACATAAAACTATATTTATTTTATGTGTGTGAAAAATGATTTTAAGTGTGTGGAAGTGAGACTTAAAAATGTGAACATCAACTATTATGATTTATTTGTGTGGAAAGTTGTTGTAAGTATGCCTAAATGTTACTAAAATTTTTTGAAATAAAAAACATAAAACTTTATTTATTTTATATGTGTGAAAAAGTACTTTAAATGTGTGAAGCATGATTTTAAGTTTATGAAAGTGAGACTTAAAAATGTAAACATCAACTGTTATGATTTATTTCCTTGAAAACTTCTTTTTAAGTGTGCCTAAATGTTACTAAAAAATTTTGAAAGTAAAAACATAAAACTTTATTTATGTCCTGTGTGAAAAATTACTCGAAATGTATGAAGACGTCTCCACATAAATAAGTCATAACAATTGATATTTACATTTTTAAACATCACTTCTCCACATTTAAAGTAATTTTTCACACACTTAATGTGTATTTTCACACATTTAAAGTCATTTTTTACACATTTAAAGTGTGCAAAATGATTTTAAGTGTGTGAAATTGAACATCAATTCTTATGATTTATTTGTGTGGAAACATCTTCTAAACGTGCCTCAATGTTGCTAAAAAATTGGAAACAAATGTTTCTCCACGCAACATATACATTTTAATTTTTTTTTCCAAATTTTTTAGCAACATTTATACAGAATTAAAATATGACACTTAATTTTCACATTTTTAGGACTTATGTCTGCACACTTATAGTAACGTTTCACACAATTAAAGTAATTATCAACACACTGAAAATAAATACTATGTTTTTTCTTTCCAATCTTTTTAAGAGTATTTAGGCACACTCAAAGTGTGTTTCCACATAAATAAGACATAACATTTGAATTTCATATTATCAGGACAAACGTCCACACACTTATAGTAACTTTCCACACAATTAAAGTATTTTTCCACACTAGTAAAGTAATTTTCCACAAAAAAAAATAAAAATTGTGCTTTTTCTTTCCTATTTTTTTAGCAAAATTTAAGGACATTTAAAGGATGTTTCCATATAATTAAAACATAACAATTGAAGTAAGTTTCCAGACAATTCAAATTTAACACTTAAAGTAAGTTTTCACACAATTATAACAACACTTGAATTGTAGAAAGGAAAAAAACACCATATATTATTAAAATTTTAAATTACAATATTACCATCCATTTATATTCTAATTGTCTGGAAAGTAATTCTAATTGATGTTCACATTTTAAAAAAAAAATTGGGCACACTTTCATAAATAGTAAACACAAATTAATCTCACTTTTCTTTGACTTTCACAATATTGGACATGTAAAGTAAATTACTACACACTTAAATTAATTTTTCACAAGTAGAAAATAAATAAATTTTTATGACTTTTTTTCCAATTCTTTAGCAACATTTAGGCACACTTAAAAAGATATTTCCACACAAATAAATCATAATACTTGATGTTCACATTTTTAAGCCTCACTTATACACACTTAAAATCATTTTCCACACACTTAAAGTATTCTTCCACATATTTAAAGTACTTTTCACACACTTAAAAGTAATTTTCCACACACTAAAAATAAATAAATATTTATTGCTTTTCTTTCCAATTTTTTTAGCAACATTTAGGCACACTTAAAAGATGTTTTCACACAAATAAATCATAACACTTGATATTCACATTTTTAAGTCTCACTTACACACATTTAAAATCACATTTCATACACTTAAAGTACACTTTCACATATTAAAGTAATTTTTCACACACCTAAAGTAATTTTCCACACACTAAAAATAAATAATTTTTTATTTTTTTTCTTTCAAAATTTTTTGCAACATTTAGGCACATTTAAAAAGTGTTTCCACAAAAAAAAAAAAAAAAAAATCATAACATTTGATGTTCACATTTTTAAGCCTCACTTTCTACACACTTAAAATCATTTTGAACACACTTAAATTACATTTTCACACATTTAAAGTCATTTTACACACAGTTAAAGTCATTATCCATACATTGAAAATAAATAATTCTATATTTTTTGTTTCTTTTTAAGTTTTTTAGAAACATTTTGGAACACTTAAAGTGTCTTTCCACACAATAAAAGCATAACACTTTAAAGTAATTTTCACACAATTAGAATATAACATTTAAAAGTAAGTTTTTCACACAACTAAAACATAACACTTGAAGAGTGGAAAGGAAAGAAGCAAGGTTACAATAAAAATTTAAAATTATAATATTACCATGCACATATATTAAATTACAATCTCACTTTGCTTTGATTTCCACAATATTGGGACTCATGTCCACACACTTAAAGTAAATTATCACACACTTTTGTCACACACTTAAAGTAATTTTTCACAAGTAGAAAATAAATAATTTTTTATGTTTTTTCTTTCCAAATTTTTAGCAACATTTAGACACTTAAAAGATGTTTCCACACAAATAAATCATAACACTTGATGTTCACATCTTTAAATCTCACTTACACACACTTAAAATCACTTTTCACACATTTAAATTATTATTTCACATATTTAAAATACTTTTTCACACACTTAAAAGTAATTTTTCATACACTGAAAATAAATAAATTTTTATTTTTTTCTTTCCAATTTTTTAGCAACATTTAGGCACATTTAAAAGATGTTTTTGTGAGTTGCGTGGTGTAGAAGCGGGTGCGAAAATCAGATATAAAACCTAGAGGGGGGTGATTAGGTTTGCTCACTTTTTGCTTAATTATTCAGATTATCTAATTTTAAGTCCAATTAATAATTAAAGAAATCCTACAAAGCAAGTAAATAAATAAAGTGCAGTAAAGTAAAGTAATACGAATGCACCAGATATAAGTGAAAAACCCATATCGAAAAAAAATCACGGGTAAGGTTTTGTAGCCCCGAAGAAGCAAATCCACTATCGTCGAAGCAAAGTACAACAGACTCTGTCCCAGACTCACACCTACTTCACTCTGACAAGAACTCTGATAAGGAACACCTCAGGCTTACAATTGCGACTACCTCGCTCAACTGCTGCAGATTTTCGGCTAATGTCAAAATTCTTTCAGAAAGATAACTAGAAGAACACGAACAGTCAACAAGTATTCTGTCCCCTTTGTAGCACGATCTTCTTCTCCTTCCTCACCAACGAACAGTTGTAGAAGAAACCAATTCAGTAACTTGATCACGAAGAAATCTTCAATGCAGTCTTTGAACAGTTGATCAAGCAAATAAAGAACACCCTAAATCACTCAGTGAATATGTATGTGTTGTCAAAATATAAACAAAGAATTGAAAAAAAAATTCTCTGCTTAGAAAAATATCTCAATGCTTTCTTTCTAAAAATATGACTTTCTGTTCTGTAGAAAGCGTCGTTGAAGGCACGTATTGAGAGAGAAACCATATGAGTTTTTATAGAGGTTAAAAACCCTAATTGGTCTTGAAAAACATGTTATAATCCAAGTAAAAATAAGTCCCCACGATTTTAAAAAGTTCTGGACCAATTCTGGATCAAAATAGGACAAAAGAGGTCAAATATCGCAGAGCAGCCAACATGGACGAGTCCAGCCTTCACCTTGGACCAGTCCAACTCTGTGGACACCTCATTATGAGGTATTGAGACCTCATGGACTGGTCCAACTAAACCCTGGATCGGTCCAACCTTGAAATTCTCACTATTTTGCTAAAAAGTCCATTTTTTCAAGGTCGGAACTCCTGTTTTGAAATATACGTGTTCTCACCACTTTACCTGAACTACATGACTCTCATATATGATCAACGATGTCCTCATGTATTCGGAACCATCTCAAAACTTCAAACGATCAAATTCTTATTTAAACCATTAATGGTTTTTTCTGAAGATTCAAGCTTCATATTTTGACGAACATTTGCATGGTTGGTGTAGAACTTTATGCTTACTCTAAAACTTCAATTACATGATCACTACTAGAAATATAATTCAAATAATACAACTCGATCATATTTGGTTTTGACACCGAAGATTGCCAATTATAAAAATATATGTCACAGTTTTCACACAAATAAATCAAAACAGTTGATGTTCACATTTTTAAACCTCACTTACACACACTTAAAATCGCTTTCCACACACTTAAAGTACACTTCTACATATTTAAAGTACTTTTTCACACACTGAAAATAAATAATTTTCTATGTTTTTTCTTCCCTTTTTTTTAGAAACATTTAAGCACACAATTTTTTTTTATAAACATTTTTAAAAAAATTAAAATATATATGTTTTAAGTGTGTGGAAAAACATTTTATGACTTTAAAGTTGTAAAAAACTACTTTAAATGTGTAGATATGAATTGAAAAAATCATAACTTTTCTAACTTAAGTCAAAACATAGCTTAAGTTATACTCAAATTGAAGCTCTCGGAGTATTCTATTTAACAAAATTAGTTTCATCAAAAAATATTATTTGTAGTAAAAGTTATGGACTTTTAAGTGAAAATAAAAAAAATGAAAAACATACCTATACTACTATTAAAAGTACAAGGTGTTTCAAATCATTTAGTGATGTAGAAATGCTTTTATTATAAGGTGTTTCAAATCATTTAGTGATATAGAAACTATTTTATCATAGTTAGCAAAATAAATAAATTTAGGATGTTTGAAATTTCTATTTTACTTAAACGCATCTTCTCTTTTATAATTTTTCTTTGGGAAAATTAGATTTCAGTGACTAAAATTGAAAAAATATTGCTATTTAGTGACCTTAAACTCAATAAAAGGTAAATAGTAACCAAACTTAAAAAATAATTGCTAATAAGTGACCATTTAATCTTAAAGCCCAAAATACCCTTCATTATGTCCATAAATCCCCATCTTTTGTTCATTTTTTTCAAACCCAAATATCAAAAAATTTAAAGAATCCAATGACTTGTATACAATATATGAACATATATACATTCTAAAGAAGATATAATATATATATATATATATATATATATATATATATATATATAGAGAGAGAGAGAGAGAGAGAGAGAGAGATTCTCTCTCTATATATACTTTCTTTTCTAGAATCTTTGGATGTCTTTAGAAGATTTGATATTTAGAATTGAGATTGGAGAAGACGAATAAGGGATTGAGAATTTCTAAATAAAAAGGAGGGTATTTTGGACATTAAAGTTAAATGGTCACTCATTGGCACTTACTTTTCAAGATTGGTCACTATTTACCTTTTATTGAGTTTAAGGTCACTGTAAATCAAATTTTTTATATTTTGGTCACCAAAATCTAATTTTCCCTTTTTCTTTCCGATAAATAACTTCTTTTCTATTAATTAATGAAAGAAGAAATTATTCACTCAAGTTGATGGCGTCTTATGCTTGATCAAAAGGTTTGAATACTTATGCTTACTACATTGTTAAGTACATGCATGGTGAGATTATTTGTCAATCTGCTCTGATATAAATATATATTTTTTGTTTTTATAGGCTATGGAACTATTTTGCCATTTTACATGAAAGTATAATCTGATACGGAGTATATGAGATGATATGCATGATGAGATTATTGATCAAAGTTAATAATGGAAAGGAACATGATTTTTTTGGCCTTTTGTCATCAGGTAGTGCTTCAAATAATTGATTACATATAAAATGTTTGAGCATATATGTGTGTTCTAATCTCATTTATTAGATCCAAAAAAAAAGAGAGATTAAAATTCTTTTAGTTCCTGTTTAAATGAAGTCTTAAATTTGAATTCTTATCTAATATCTATTAGTTTTTTACTTTTTAAATTATTCACTTGTTTTGAATGGAATAATAGATCATATTTTAGATTTCGCTTTGATATTTTTGTTTTAGTACAGGAATCTAATCTATTTAATTATGTTTTTACCTGTTCTCAATTAATTTCTCCACTTTTCTAAGTTTTAATACTATGATGGTTATGATTAATGGCCGCCATGCATGATATTGTGTAAAAGGGTGGATTCTTCCTTTCGACGATGAGTCAAAAAAGGACATCAATGCAGCAGATCGACCCTTCCTTTGGACAATGAGTCAAAAAAGGACATCGATGCAGCATATCGGCCCTTGATTTCATGTACAAATTCATTTATACTGAAACATAGTTTAAAACGTATCCTGTAGATCATAAAACACAATTTAACCCATTATTCATTTGAATTTTGAGCAGCCAAAGAGGGAATATATATATATATATATATATATATATATATATACACGTGTGTGTGTGTTGCAAATATTGGTCTTTTGTGTTTTTTTTTTCTAGGTTTATGGAATCACTGAAAAGTTGCAGCTATCCATCTTATCCATCTTCTCGCACAAAAAATCCAAGTTACTGGACAAATTCTTGCTCAATTACTAAAGGTAAGTTTAATATAATCAATCTATTTTTGTGCTTTAGATATTTTCTTTATTTCTCATGCAAGATGTTTACTTCATGTTATTGACAATAATTTTATGTTGTTGCATGAGAGGTTAATATTGTGGAGTTTGTTCTTTGAAAGTGTTGTGCCCAAGTATTGTACTTATTTTGTTAACTTGCAAGGTTCCATTATTTCACTTTAAAAAATTATACCAATAACATGCCAACACAAACTCTTATTACAAAAATATATATATGTACACCAATAACGTTGACACAAAACACGTGAAGGAAGCTCTTACTACCTCCAATGCTTAATTATTTATTGTTCTTCTGGTTGATTTATTTCCTTTGTTTTATAATTTGTGTAAAAATGTTTGTTTATGTAATTTTCATTTTGTTTTTTAATTACAATTGATATTTAATTAGCAGCTAATGCAAAAATTATAGCTTTAATTTACATATATATAAATATATATTCTAAGATTTTATTTGAGTTGGTTATAACTATATGTGTGAATATTTGTTTAAGTATGGTTAGTTTAAATGAAAATTATAGTTTATTGACTCTAATATTTTATTTTAGAATCTTGTTGGTTAATATGTGAGGATGCATTTCATTTTTTTTTTTTTTTTTTAACATTGCAATCAAGAAAACAAACCAGAAACAACACAACCTTCCAAGGTAAGGCACAATCACCCAACAGGTTGGAGAAGTTCCTTGTGGAAAGCTTGAAGAAGCCAAGAAGGCCAGACATCCCAGAGAAGGTCCAAAGATTTAGATCTAGCAGCCTCACGAGCCATACAATGGGCAACACCATTACAAGAGCGGGACACCCAAGTGAGACTGCACTCCTCCAAAGATAGCAAAAGCGAGTCACAATCCTCTAAAACCACTGAAACCATGGGGTTTTGAGGCTGGAGAGTCATCACAGACTTACAGTCCCCTTTGAATATAACTGCCGAATACCCCCAAGTTTTGACCAAGAGGATACTCTCACGCAGCATAAGAGCCTCAGTCAACTCAGTTGAGCCAATGTTTGGAAAGAACAAAGAGGCCACCTTAATCGGTCTACCTTTCCAATCCCTGATAATTTTTCCCCCCCTCTTTCCGACAACATCGAAGAAAAGGAAGCATCCAAATTGAGCTTGAAGAAACCTTCTGCTGGGGGACACCATTTAGATGGGCGTGGAGAAGAAGCCATGGAAGTAGAGAGTAAGGTTTGATGTTTGGAAATTTTCATGTACTCTATAACTTCGATTTCTAATCTCCGAATTTGCGAAAAAAACCCAGTCATTCCTAGCCTTCCACACATTCCAGCAAAGGATAGCCCCCATACTATAACAAAATTCTTTATAAGAGCTTTTTGACCATTGATCGATCAGGAAAGCCCACCCTTGACTCCACTTGTGGAATTGGCAATCAAAATCTTCAATGCGAAAAGGTGAAGCTTTCCACACCCTTTGAGCGAAAGGACAAGAAAAGAGACAATGAGCCACTGTTTCTTCCGCCACCTCACACAAAGGGCAAAACAATCCAGGTGCAAGGCGTTTTGAAAAAAAGGTTGGAGAGGACGAGGATGCGATCATGACAACACTGCCAAAGAAAGAAAAGAATTTTTTGGGGAGCTTTAATACGCCAATTTCTTTCTATAGACCATTTCGTTCTTGAACATGGCTGGATGATGGAATCAAAGGGGAAATGTCTGAGCTTTTTATCAACTGAGTGAGATTATAGGCTGATCTCACCGAGAATTTACCATTTGGAGACGGACCCCAAGAAATGCGATCAACCCCACTGGACCTTCTTATCGAGATTTGCATGATAAGACGAGAGTCCCTAAGATTGAAGTGCTGATGGATCAGGGCACCGTTCCAAAAGAATGTATCCTGATCAATGACCGCTTTAACCTTCTGGAAAGGAAGGTCAGACCGAACAGAAGTAACAGAGGGATTAATCATGTCGAGGAGCGAATTGTCTAACCAGACGTTAATAGAAGAGCCATTGCCCATAACCCAATTTAAACCTTTTTCCTATCAGGTCCTTTGTACCTGAGATACTACACCACCCCCAAGATGCATTAGCTGGGCAACAGGACTCCAAGAAAGAGGAATCTAGGAAGTATTTCTTCTTCAAGATTGAAAAAAATAATGAGTGATCATCTGAGGCTTGCCCTTGCACCATTCGCCAACCAAATTTGGCCAGAAGAGCCAAGTTAAAATCTTCCACGCATCTGAATCCAAGCCCTCCTTGATCTTTAAGTTCACAAACAGACTCCCACTTCACCCAGTTAATAGTGCTTCCGTTGCCCTTACCTTTCCACCAAAACTTTCGCTAAAGAAGTTGGAATGCGGAAGCATTAAAGAAAAGGTAGGAAAAGCGGCTAGGATAGATTTGAGCAAAACTTCTCGACCAGCCCGAGACAAGTAGTTGCCTTTAAAACATCTGACTTTGGAGGCGATCTTATCCAACAAAAATTTGAAAGATTCTGTTTTTGATCGTTGAAGCATAGAGGGGAGCCCCAGGTATCTATTCGCCCAATTGAAATTTTGAACTCTGAGCAGACTTCTAAGATGAATTCGCTTAACCTGCTCTGTGTTTGGGCTAAAGAAAACCCCGAATTTTGAGAAATTGATTCTTTGTCCAGAAGAGGAAGAATAATCATCCAGAATTCTCATAAAATTTCTAACCTCCTCATCCTGGGTTCGGCCAAAAAGGATGGCATCATCTGCGAACAACATATGACTAACCGAAGGAACCCCTCTCCCAATTGTGACCTCATGAATGAGACCAGTTGCAGTGGCATTCTTGAGCAAAAGGCTGAGACCTTCAGCACATAGAAGGAACAAATATAGAGATAGAGGGTCACCTTGATGGAGACCCCTGGAGGGATGGAGAAGGCCACCCGACTCCCCGTTGATCAAAATAGAGAAAGACACTAAGGTAACACAAGCCATGATCACGGATATCCATTGAGGATGAAAGCTGTATCCTTGGAGCATACCTTGGAGGAAATTCCATTCAATTCGGTCGTACGCTTTTTCCATGTCAAGTTTGAAGGCGAGATAGCCTGTTTTTCCTGCCTTCTTAGATTTCAAGTAGTGCATGAATTAATGAACCAAGAGAATATTCTCGTGAATGACTCTCTTAGGCACGAACGTTGATTGATGGTCCGAAATTAAAAGGTGCATCAGAGGGCGGAGGCGATTAGCAATGGTCTTCGAGAAGATTTTATAGATAACATTACACAAGCTGATCGGCCGAAAGTGACCCATGGAGGTAGGATGCTTAGTCTTTGGAATGAGGGGGATGTTGGTATGATTGAGACTGCGTAACATGCTTTCCGAGCTCAAAAAGAAGTTGAATCCATCAATCAGATCTTGATTATTAAATATTAGTTATTAATTAATTATTTATATATAAAAATAATAATTTAAATTATAAGTTTATTTTTTATCCAGTACTCTTTTACCAGTATATATAAATAGGTAAGAATATTATAATTTATTCTTTTTCTTTATGTTTGGCCAGTAATAGTATTACAGTAATATTATTTTATTAATTGTTTAATTTTCTTTTGGTTTGTGATATGTAAAGGATGAGTTGATTCATTACCACATAGGATCGTGGTCCGAGGAAACCTACCGCCACGATGTCGTTCCTGTTCATTTCTGTGAACATTGTGCTCTGCCCTTCAAATAATTCAGCCATAATGCCGTATTAAAGATTTGAGGAGCCGTTGGACAAATGGACACACGCGCGCACACACAGGATGAGGCCAACAAACTCTTCCATCCACACACGCACACCCATACCTACCCCCCTCAATAGTCTACAACCCTTTCATCCTATCACATTCATATATACATACATACATGATAAAGTCATCAAAACCCATTGTTGTGTTCACAATATATAGAAAAAAAAATAGAAATGGAGTCACCAACGCCATTGAAGACGGAGGTTTTGGATGCTCCCCTGCATGCAATTGGTTTTCAAATTGAACACCTGTCGCCGGAGAAAGTCACCGGCCGCCTTCATGTCACCCAAAACTGCTGTCAGGTAAAAGGGTATTGAAGAATTAATGATCTCAACATTATTTACCTTTTGATTCTGACGAGAATTTATTGGATTCTAACAATTGGGTAACCATTGAATTCCCCTCGGTAATACATATCAGCCTTTCAAGGTTTTGCACGGAGGAGTGTCGGCCCTGATAGCGGAGTCACTGGCGAGCATGGGGGCTCACATGGCCTCAGGGCTGAGGAGGGTCGCCGGAATTCACCTCAGTATCAATCACTTGAAGAGTGCCACCCTCGGCGACCTTGTCCTCGCTGAAGCCAGCCCAGTCAGCGTTGGCAAAACAATCCAGGTCCCTTGTATAGTTAATTCACCTCAAGACTGTCATGCCTAACTATGTTGTTATTCCATTTTATACACTATCACTTCAATATTCTCTCTCTTAAGATGAAGAATGAATTCGATAAATGTTTTGAAAACACTGAAAGAATGAAAAATAAAACAACTCTGATTATTATAATCAACCGCAGTAGTCACAATTCATGATGTCTAGGGATACTTCCCCCTGCTCCCAAATTAATTTTTACCTAATTATATCCAATGTTTTACTTTTTCTAATTCAAATTTCCATGTATATTGAACTAATATGAGCATGGATTTAAATGAGAGAATGGTTTAACAAAAAAAGGTCAACTATTGACAGATTGTCCTTTTCCCCCCTTTTTGGCTAGATTGAGACAGACTGCATAAACAAAGATAAAAAATAAAAAAGCTTCTTACTCAATGATGATATGTTTAACTGATTTTATCTCACTCTTCCATTTCACTACTCACATGGCAAGTTCAAGTTCATACTCCTATGCTATGGCATACTAGTACTACTCACAAGGAACAAACCACATTTAGTTAATTAATCCAGAAAAAAAGAATGGTGAAGAACAACACTGAAACAAGCATTTTGCTTCCCAAGAACACTAAAATCACATGGTCCACATCTGTTTCTCCATGATATGTCTAGTTTTGGTTTTTCCTTGTAACTACTTTGTTTACAATTCCTTTGCAGTCAGTGTGCAGCCTCAATTTTCCAAACTATAGTGAAAACCAATATTATGATAACATGTAAGAACACCAATTCTCCCAAAAGCTAAAACAGTTATGGAATGAACCAAATAATGTATACAAGTGTGAGTGCGCTCTCAAATTGCCTTTACTAGTTCCATAGCTCTCCTTGTGCCTGTCACTTTTTACTCACTCTCACTTCTCGTTTCTGGTGCATGGCAGACCAGCCATGACTGGGAGTGATTGAATATGTACTGTGCTCATAGTGTCACTTTAGTTTACTATTCTCTTTGGTCTTAAGTTTATGGTTTTTCACTTAAATTTATAAACTAGCATGTTAATCGGGATTGCTAATAAGATATAGGTATGACATTTTTAGCAGGTATGGGAGGTACAACTCTATAAGATCAACCCTTCAAACTCAGAGAGATCTTTGATATCATCGTCAAGGGTAACTCTTCTATCCAACATGCCTGTGCCAGAGCATGCCAAAGATGCTGCTGAAAATCTAAAGAAGTATGCAAAATTATGAGTCTGCAGTACTGTTTCCACAACTGACAGCAGTAAAGCTTTCAATATATCAAGATATGTAAGTACACGTCTGGTAAATTCAAGCACAACGTTTTAGCTTATACAAAGCCTGCATAGAGAGAATGAATAACCTTTCGATTTGGTCCATGAGGTTAACTGTGGTGCTTCCTGAATTTGACCCATCAGTATAAATTCAGAGTGGAGATGAGACGAAGAGAAGAAATGTTAGTCCAAACGATTATCATCCTGTAATCTTGTTGAACTTCTGATGAATCATTCATCTTCAATGCTAAAACTACTCTTTTAAGTTTATTACATTCATTATTATCGTATTATTAAAAATTTGTTTAGTCTTTTAAATTCAGCTACTTAAGTATACCCCCCTTATCCCTCTTAGCAAATAAATTTTCACACAAGATACTAAGAAACCAAATTTTACTAGACACCTTGGAATGGTGAATAATTGATGACTGTGTAGGAACTTAGCAAATCTAAGACACAAGGAAGAAGATTGGGTGTGGGTCATGGCTTTCAGCTAGGGGTGCAAAAGAACTACTTTAAGATCACAATTGTTTGATAGATACAACATGAACCCAACAACAATGACCTAGACCAAAAGCGAGAGAACCACCAACGACATGAAAATTCCCACACTCATGACTCTACTAGAGCAACGCCCATAAACATGGACTTCATCACTTCAAGTTTCCAAAAATTCTGGGAATTAAAGCTCCTGTGACTACTCTTCTACCTTCTTTTAATCTTAATATTGGTTAAGAAATGCCCTTTTCACTGCTAGTCTCCTATATGTGTAACCTTACAATACTACTGGACTCCTCTCACAGTATATTTTCATCTGCAGCTAATGCCAGACATATGCCATCAAATATTTTTGTACAACTTTGATCCAGCTGAACTTAAAGACATATATTTACATACACGCGAAAACACATATACGCAAACGAAGTTGATTCAGTCATCAAGAAGTTGGCATTTCTTATTCATCTTTTCAGTCAATAAACAAAATATTAAAGGCAAAAGGAACAACTCTCAAGAACATAAAAGAAGTCAGATACATACAAATACATTAGAAAGTTGATTAGAGTAGAGTAGAATAATGTGTAACAGGGTAATTTCTTCTACCAAATTTCAACACAACTGAACCTATTGCTTCCTGTATTTCTTTCCATGCTGATTTCCAGATATCTTCTGCCTTCAAAAACCATAATAATAAATAAAATAAAATAAAATAAAATAAAATAAAGAATACCATGTATCTAATATGAACAATTAATTTAACAGAAGTTAATTGAGGAGCAAATACAAGTATACAAAAGGAGTACCTGAGATTGCTAAGTTGTTGGGTTAAATCGTTAATCTCGATGCTGGAAAGTTTCAGAGAAGACAAGGTTCCAGGTACCTCTTCTGAGGCTACTTGGACCAGTTTATCCATTGAAACTGCCATTCTTCTAAATGCCTGTATGTATGTATGTATGTAAATGTAATACACATAATTCTTCATTATCAAAACCATTCAATACAAAGTTTCTTCATTTTCCCCAAAAGCTAGCAGATTAAAAATTCATTACAACATAAAGAATGAATAACAAGGCTTTACAAAATTGGGTTAATATGAAAACAGAGAGAGAGCTACTTACGCTCATCGTCGGAATGGAGATCACAGCCAACGAGAAAATAGCTCCAACAGCCTAAAACAAATGCAACCACACTATATGTAATACATATATGTGTTTGTGTATGCGTATGTGTATGTGTATGTGTGTGTATTACCAACTATATATATACATATCCAAGAATTATATTTTAAGCAAGAAAAAAGAAAAAGTGTTTGTACCATGGAGAGGACGAATAGAAGAGAAAGAAGGCCCAATTCAGGAGTGGGTCGAACTGTTATCCGTTTACCCAAATCAATCAGCGGAGCTGAACAAAGCATCATCGATTGCCACGCTGAATTGGGTCTCGCTTTCTGCAGTAGCTCTGAGATTCCATTACTGGCGATGATGATTGAAGAGGCAGTTCTAGGTCGTCGAATCGATGCCCGAATACGATGTCGAGGCTCCGGATTCAGGACCAGCGGGTTGTTGAATAGCAGATAACAACCTCCCGCCATTGTCGGTTGGGAGTGAAGAAGAACGAAGAGAATGACTGAAACGACGTCCTTTTATAGGCCACAAAAGGTTGACCAGCCAAGATATAACGTCGTCGTTTCAGGCCAATAAGTACACATAACATTAACACGGATCTTATGATCTTATCCTTTGTCATTTTCATGTTGTCTTCGGTGCGTCAACACAACAATTAGACACAACTCATTTATAAACGAGTATAAATATAATATTCCATTGTGTAAGTGATACCGGATGCAATCACAGAATCCCAACTCAAGGATACAAGAGGGGATCCTAATTGTGCATCATCGTTTGGAGGCTTGGAGCAATAAAAAAAAATTGGAAATTTGAAATTAAAACAAAGAATTTTTTTTTTGGATTGGTAACAAAGACCAAATTCTCATCTTTATAACTTTCAAAAGCCGAAGAAATTTTTACCAAAATATTTCATCACATTTCAAAGGAGAAGGTCAGGGGTTCTTCGAGTTCTTACAATGACACAATGGGTGTGTTTCGTGCCAAGGTAAAAAAAAAAAATTTGAAAAAGTTCTGGTAAATGATATATTATTATTTCTTTTTCCCAACCACTTATATTGATCATAAAGTCTCCAAAAGAAGAGTGCTCTTGTAACACCCCATAATTCTTCCTTTTAATAGTATAAATTGTTTCACTTTCCTGTATAGAAAGTAGGAAAACTGTGAAACCACATGAAATTTTGTATTCGTTTGAGCACTCTTGTTGTGACTATCTTCTCTCATTGAACAAGAAGTATCAATGTACTCTATTTCATTCTAACAAACATTTCCAAAACAATTTCCTATTGTTTAGCTCCAAGCATCATGAAACAGAAAGTAAAAATGACAAACCAGAAAGAATAACCCAAGTAACTGGACAGCAGTTTTAAGAATTCAGTTCGTTTCTTAATCCAATGCATTTATAATCTGAAGAAAATTGAGAAATATATGCATCTCCTTGCATTGTATAGCATGCATTTTTATTCCATACACATGAATTACCTTTACATTAAGACCAAATATAGATCAACATTCAACTGAAAGAAAAGAAAAAAAGGGCTACATTTACATAATTGTGTGACTCATTATCCCAGATTTCCTTCTTTCTACAATATACATAGCATTGGCTTATTAGGCACTGCCGCAGCATCAACTGGTACAAGGAAGAGGAATTGAATGGGTGCTAAGCACTTTTTGCAAATCCTATTTGCAGATTACCAAAGTCGAATATTGTGTGGTATGCTCCAAGGAACATATTTCCAAGAACCCTGCATGCAAACACCCATATATCATACATTATAGATCTGTTAATACACTACACATGAACTTATAGTCTCAAATTGCATAAAAAAAATCCAATGTTGCGTATTGTCTTATGCAGTGTTGGATCCAGTGATTCTACACTGAGACAGAGGCAGGCAGTGGGCTTGCGAAACTTCTACCTTAAAATTTTTTTGTTAGATTTGATTTATACAAATAGTTAATTGAGTAATGTGTAATATTCTATCTAAAAATAACATGCAATATGTTAGATCAACCTAAAATCTCTCCCGTGATTTATGATTATATCCCTTTAGTTTAGCCTTTGATTGATTATATCACTGATTTAGGTTGATTTATTGTATCCCTAATTTTAAGTTGATTTATGATTGTATTCCTTTAGTTTAGCATTTAATTGATTATATCATTGATTTAAGTTGATTCATTATACTCCTAATTTTAGATTAATTGATTATAATAGTTGTATTATATATTGATCTCCAAGAGAGATGAATAATATACAAAACAAAAATTTCTATCCTTTCATGGTATCAAAGCAGAGATCCTCTCTCTTCTCTTAGGATATTATGTTTCCTTCCTTTTCTCCAAACCTTTAGTTGATCAAAGTCTCACAGACCAATCTTCTTTCTTCTCAATCTTCCTCTTGCTTCTTATCTCTTGCAGTAACTAATAACTTCCTCTGTTGCTGCTTCTTCTATGCCCAATATCAGCCAGCTTGTGACTGTGAGACTCAACAATGACAATTATCATCTTTGGCATCATCAGATTAAGGCATTTTTAGTTAGACATAATTTGTTTCACTTTGTTGATGCCTCTCATCCTTGTCTTGAAGTCACCTCTCTCGAGTATGATCCATGGTTTCACACATACCAGACTCGTCAGCATTCTCTTGACAACCTTATCTGAATCTATGTTTGCTTCTGTTGTTGGTTGTGACACATCTGTTTCTATTTGGTCATTAATCACTCAATACTTCAAACAAAAGTCCACTACAAATTCTTCTCATCTTTGTTGTCGTCTTAATGAGATTTCTCGGGAAACTCACTCAGCCTCTGAATATCTTCAGGATGCCAAATCTATTTCTGACCAACTTACTGCTATTGGTGAACCCGTCTCCAATCTTGACTTGGTGAATGTTGTTCTACGCGGCCTTGGTGACGAGTATGACATGCTTATCACAGCTCTTGAGAGTATACATTCTTTGCTCACTTTCAATGCACTTCGCTCTTGTCTTCTAGTTCAGGGGTCTTAGCGACGTCTGTCTTCTACAATCAACCGGTTGTCATGCTTACCTCACAGTTTTCTAACTGACCTTCTCACAATTCTGGTTATCGCAACAACAACCGGAATATAAGTCGCAATCACAATAACAACAACTGGTCACTCGCTCCTGGCATTTTGGGCTCTGCTCCTAACATTAGTTCCTGTCAGCTATGCCACGGAACTGGTCACTTTGCGCCCACATGTTCGATATTGCCTCGATTTGTGCACCCAACAGTTCCTAATTCTCTGCACAATGTCTTTGTTGGCATATAGATTGTCCGTCAGCCTACTTTCTATCCTAGTTCAAGCTACAATCCACTACCGTTCTATGATCCTGCTTGGTACCCGGACACAGGTGCTTTCACCCATATGACTAGTAATCCGAGTCTTTTGCAATAATGCCAACCTTATACTTGCACAGATTCAGTTCTTCTTGGTAATGATGATCAGATGTCCATCACTTAC
Source organism: Cornus controversa (assembly GCA_026545225.1). Classification (NCBI taxonomy): domain Eukaryota; kingdom Viridiplantae; phylum Streptophyta; class Magnoliopsida; order Cornales; family Cornaceae; genus Cornus; species Cornus controversa. The sequence continues at coordinate 10,532,564 of CM048849.1, read as the reverse complement.
ATGGGTAACATGTCACTCTCTCTTGGCTCCAACTCATATAGGATGAATAATGTTTATGTTATTCCTTCCATACGCAAAAATCTATTATCTATTACTTATTTGTGTCACGATAATCATGTTCCGTGTGCCTTTGATTCCCATCATTTCTATATCTTTGATCGCTCTAATCGTTGTCTTCTATTTCAGGGCCTATGTAAGGATGGTCTCTATAAATTACCTTCACATTCGTCGCATCTTCACACATTACCTGTTCTCTTCAATCATATTCCTTATGGCATAATCGACTGTTTCATCCATTTAGTAAAATTATGTCTTATTTAGGCAAAAATAATATGTTATCGTCTAACTTTAAGTTACAACGATCGCTTTGTAAAGGTTGTGTTGTGGGTAAATCCACACACTTTCAATTTCATGTTTCTAATCATATCAGTACGCATTCTCCTTTTACACTTGTGTACTCTGATGTTTGGCAGTCTCCTACTTCTTCTGATAGAGTATTTGACTCCAATAATGACACATATAACGTGAAGGTTGGAGACTACGTGACATAGACAAGAAGCATACTTTGACCGGGACTTTTCTCTCTCCAGATAAGTTTGGGGAACTGAAGAGTCAGTCTCTTACTGGGACACATTCCCATTTGACTACTATAAATGCAAGAAGCGATCCAGGTATCAGGTACGCAATTAATACCCTCTGAATTCCTTCACAGCTTTAAAAGCCCTTTCGATTTCTGACTTGATCGTCGAAGCGTAGTCAGCCGGCACCGTGCCGGTGCCCTTTTGATTACCCTTCTCTTGTCCTTTTTTATAGGTTGGCACTTAACCAGTCTAGGGGTGAATTTGTGTTTCATCAGTTGATGCCGTCTGTGGGAACTTGTCACAAAATTAACTCTCGTCCTACCCAAAAGCATAAACGAAGCATAATGCACCTACGATCTGGGCTAGAGACTACAACTGGGCAGGAGCATCCTGTCCGCGATCCTCCACCCGGACAGGATGCTCCTGATAGGTAGGATCCCCCCGCTAGACCAAACCCTCCTGCCAGCATAACCTTCCAGCCGGACAAGATCCGCCTGCCGCCTCAGACCATCCCGGTCACAACTTTCCGATAGTTGGAGAAGGATGCATGCAGCCCCCTGGTCAATGAGACTTTCCTGGGGCACGCCCTGGAGTCCCAAATGACCAGGAGCGAGTCACAGCATTGGAATACCAAGTCTAGAACTTGAATCAGAGTCTGGCCCAAGTACTCCAGCAAAATGTGGCAATCCTGCAGCGCCTTCCTCTTGTAGCACCAGTGCCATCACAAAGTCACCTTAGGCTGGTTGATCTACAAGGGGACGACACAGGGCGAGATAGTAGAGTACCGGCAGAAGACACGGCCTAGAGCCAAGTGAGAAGTGATCGAGAAGGAACGAATCCAACTCACCTAGTCCCGCTAGAGAGACCCCGTGCCCAAGGGGATTCGGGGTTCAGGGCTCGTACTTATGAAGACTTAGGGCATCCAGGAGAGGTTGCCTATTATGACTTGGAGATACAAGACCTCAAAGCTAAGGTAGAGAGCATGGCTCATGCCATGAAAGGGAAAAACCCTGCTATAATGGAGGATCTGGCTCAGCAAACCAACCTCCCTTTCTCTATTGGGGAAATGAATTGTCCATTGCCCAGCAAGTTCAAGATGCCCGCCTTTGAAAGCTTTGATGGGACCAGGGACCCACTCGATCATCTGGAGACTTACAAAGCTTTAATGCACCTCCAAGGAGTACCGGATGAAATATTGTGCATAATCTTTCTTACTACATTGAAGGGTTCAACCCGATCATGGTTTAACAGCCTAAAGTCGGCATCTATACGTTCCTTCAAAGAATTGAGTCAATTGTTTGTAGGTAATTTTATTGCCGCTCGAAGACACATAAAGCCCTCCACCTATCTCCTGAACGTAAGACAGACTAAGGGGGAGTCATTACAAGACTACATCAAACGGTTTAACAAGGAGATGTTGTAGGTTGATGCTCTAGATGATAAAGTGGCAGTTACCGCATTTATGGGGGCTTGCTGCCTTCAAAATTCTTGTACTTAATCTCCAAGCACCCCCCAGAGAGCATGTCTAAGTTACTCATGAATGCCCAAAAGTACATGAACGCGAAGGACGCCCTGGATACAAGGAGGGAAAAAGGTGATGGCGATAAAAAGGCAGACAAAAAAAGGGGAGGACAGTCCAGCAAGGACGAGAGAGATTCCAAATATGGCAGAGTATCACGGGAGTAGAGTGATAGAGCTTCGCGGCGTGATAAGGGGTTCAGTACCTTTACCCCCCTAAACACGTCGATAAGCCAAATCCTCCTTCACATCCAAGATGACCCAATTGTGGCATGACCCCCGAAACTGAGAACCGACCCCTCCAAGAGATCCCGTGACAAGTATTGCAGGTTCCATCGTGACTACGGGCATAACACAGATGAGTGCATAGACTTGAAAAAGCAAATTGAAAGTATAATTCGTAGGGGCCAGCTGCGGAGATTTGTGGCCGGCAATGATAGGATAGCATAGAACCGCCCATGGGACGATAAAGAAGACGACACTCGAAGAAATCCCCCGTTGGGGAAAATCAGAGTTATCTCCAATGGACTTGGGGGCAGCGGAGAATCCATTGCGGTTCGCAAAGCGTATGTAAGGAAAGTTAGAAATTTTTTGGAAGTAGGCGAGGTGAGCCAATCACTTGCCAAGTGCCCTGGACTAAATAATCAGATAATAACTTTCTCGGATGATTATGCAAGCAGAGTTCCGCAACCGCGTGATGATGCCCTCGTGGTCACGCTAGTTATCACCAATTTCACAATAAGGCGAGTGTTGGTCGACAATGGCAGTTCTGCTGACACCTTGTTTGTGGGAGCCTTCGACTAGATGAGGATTGGGAGGGAAAGACTCAAGCCCACTAAATCCCTACTGATTGGGTTCTCTGGAGAGAAGTTTCTCCCACTCGACACCGTAGACCTCCCGGTCACTACTGGTACAAGTCCCAAGCAAGTCACTAAGATGGTGACCTTCTTCGTGATAGATTGCCCAACTATATACAATGTCATTCTGGGAAGAGCCACCTTAAACACCATGAGAGCAGTAACCTGCACCTATCATCTCCTCATTCAGTTCCCCACTGACCATGGTGTTGGGGAGCTAAGAGGGGATTAGGCCATTGCCCAAGAATGTTATGCCACTTCCCTAAAAGAAAAAAAGGTACCCGAAACTCTGAGTATAAAAGGACTAGAGGTGGAAGAGAAGGAGGAAGTCCGCCGCCCGGAGCGAGTGGAAGAGTTGGTTGAGGTTAATTTATATAAACAAGAGGCAGAAAAAAAGGTGAGCGTGGGGTCGTCATTCTCACCCACCATCCACGAAGAACTTGTCCAATTCCTCAGAGTGAACAGGGATGTATTTGCTTGGTCCCATGAGGACATGCCCAAAATTGACCCGGCCATTACCATGCATCGGTTGAACGTGGACCCAATCGCCAAGCCTGTTAGACAGAAAAGGCATACATTTGCCCCCGAAAGAAATTTGGCAATCTATGACGAAGTGGATAAACTATTGAAGGCCAACTTCGTCCAGGAAACCCACTACCCAGACTGGTTAGCGAATGTAGTCCTGGTAAAAAAGTCCAATGGCAAGGTTGATATGCTAGTGGAAGGAACGGCTGGGTGCAAGCAACTCAGCTTCATGATTTTCTACTCAGGTTATAATCAAATTCCAATGTTGCCATCAGACTAGGAAAAGACGTCCTTCATAACAGAAAAGGTGTTGTACTGTTACACTATAATGCCATTCAGCTTGAAAAATGCTGGCGTAACTTATCAAAGGTTGGTGAACAGGATGTTTAAAGAGCAAATTGGCAGAAACATGGAAGTGTACGTCGATGACATGCTTGTCAAAATTCGGAGAGCAGCAAGCCATTTGGATGATTTACAGGAAGCCTTTGATATCCTTCGAATGTACAGAATGAAGCTCAACCCCAGTAAGTGCGTTTTCGGACTTTCATCTGGAAAGTTCTTAGGCTACTTAGTCAGCAAAAAAGGAATAGAAGCCAACCCAAAGAAGGTACATGCCATCCTAGATACAAAATCACCCAGAACGATCAAAGATATCCAAAAGTTGACAGGAAAGGTGGCAGCATGAGTAGACTGATCTCCCGTGCCACAGACAAGTGTCTCCCATTTTTCCAGGTCCTCAAACGAGCATTTGAGTTGACACTGAAGTGCGAACAAGCCTTGATTGAGATGAAGCACTATCTCAGTTCGCCCTCGCTACTATCTTGTTCACAGGCATGGGAAAAATTGTACTTATACCTGGCTGTCTCCCCCACAACAGTCAGCTCCGCGTTAGTACGAGAAGAGGAAAGGGTGCAAAGGCTAGTTTATTATACCAGTAGAGTGCTTCGAGGGGTGGAAGGGAGATATCCCTCGATAGAAAAGCTGACATTTGCCCTGGTCATATCAGCTAGGAAACTCAGGTCGTACTTTCAGGCACACATAATAATGGTACTTATTGATCAACCACTCTGACAGGTCCTCTTCAAGCCCGAAACCTCTGGACGGTTGGTGAAATGGTCCATGGAACTGAGGGAATTCGACATCCGGTATAAGCCAAGGACAGTGATAAAATGCCAAGTACTGGTAGACTTTATAGCTGAGTTCACCCATCCCCCAGAGGAAGAGCGAGATCGACACGAAAAGGAGGAGAGGGCAGTCCAATAGAACAAAGAGGACCTAATGGACACAGGTTGTGCATGGGAGTTATTGGGGGACAAATCCTCAAATGTGCAAGCTAATGGCGTAGGAATATTGATCATATCCCCAGATAGGGAACATTCAAACATGCCTTGAGGACCTAATGGACCCAGGCTGCGCGTGGGAGTTATTTAATGATGGATCCTCGAATGCGTAGGCTAGTGGCACAGGAATATTGATCATATCCCCAGATGGGGAAACATTCAAATATGTCTCGCAGTTTGGGTTCAAAGCAACAAACAACGAGGCTGAGTATGAAGCCTTGATTGTAGGGCTAAAGATAACCAAGATACTTAAAATACAACAACTAAAAGCCTACACTGACTCCCAGCTAGTTGCGCGGTACGTTCACGCAGAATATGAAGTAAAGGGAGGAAAGATGAAGTCCTACTTACGAAAAGTGAAAGAGCTAGCCACTCACTTCCAGAAATTTTCTACCCCCCCGTCGTGAGAATTCTAATGCCAATACTCTTGCTCGATTGGCAACAACACGGGAAGTCAGTAATGGGGCAGTGCTTGTGGAAAGCATGGACAGCCCGAGTATAACAGAAGAAATACCGTGTAGGGTGAACCAAGTCACCCAAGGCATGGAATGGGCAGATCCAATTGTCAGGTACATTAGGGATAGCGAGCTACCGCCTAACAAGGTAGAGGTGTGCAAAGTAAGGATCAGGGCATCCAGATATACCTTGATCGATGAAATCGTCTATAAAAGAGGGGTCTCCTTACCGTACCTACTATGTGTATTGACGGAAGAAACCCAACATGTCATGAAAGAAATCCATGGAGGGGAGTGTGGTAATCACGCAGGGGGTAGATCCTTGGCTCATAATGCCATCAGGCAGGGATACTATTGACCCACTATGTAGTGGGATGCATTGGACTTTGTCAGAAAGTGTGAAAAGTGTCAACGCTTTGACAACGTCCCGAAGTAGCCCCCGGAGGAGTTGACTATGATAGTTGCCCCATGGTCATTCGCCCAGTGGGGGATGGACTTGATCAGCCCTTTACCTATGGGAAATGGGCAGACAAAGTTCGCAATTGTAGCAATCGACTACTTCACCAAATGAGTGGAAGCAAAGCCCTTAGCCACGATTGGGGAAAAAAATGTCATCAATTTCGTATGGAAGTCAATCATATGTAGGTTTAGCGCCCCAATGGTCATTATCACAGATAATGGAAAGCAGTTTGAAAGCCAACGTTTCTAGAACTTTTGTGTCGAACATGGCATAAGTAACTACTACTCCTCAACAGGTCAACCACAGGCTAATGGGCAAGCCGAATTGGCCAACAAGACGATATTCAAAATGATCAAGACACACTTGGAACAATCCAAAGGCGTATAACTAGAACTACTACCAAGTGTCCTATGGGCTTACAAGACCACTGCCAAAGTCCCCACCAAGGAAACGTCGTATTTTTTGGCTTTCGGAAGTGAAGCGGTCCTCTTAGTTGAAATGGAAGAGGTAGCAAGTCATCGAACTAAACATCATGACCTCCGTCACAATGAAAGCAAATTGAGGGTTAGCGCCGATTTCATTGAAGAAAAAAGAGAGCAAACACGAGTTCAGGTGGCAGCGTATCAGCAGGCTATGTCCCGGTACTACAACACTTGGGTCAAACAGAGGAGTTTTCAACCTGGCGACCTAGTCCTTCATGAGGTCACTCAGGCCACCAAACCTCCGGGCACTGGGAAACTGGCTCTTAACTGGGAAGGCCTTTATAGGGTGGTCAGGACTCAACAACAAGGCACATATTGGTTGGAAACCCTGAAAGGAAGGCAGTTGGCCCATCCTTGGAATGCCGAGCATCTGAGGAAATACTATCAGTAAAGTTTTTTTTCCTTTTCTTTTCTTTCTCTAGTTTGCATTCACTTTTGGCAGTTTCATGTAGAGCTTGGCTTCGTTGTCAAGCCTTGGAGCAAGTTTCCAATTTTTTGTTTATTCTTCTTCTCGATTAAATTATGTTATTATTAGAATATTAGTAAAAGCGTTTTTCATCTCAAAATGCGTTGTCATAGTTAGAAGCTAAAAACTGTTAATAAATAACCCTACGGAGACACACCTCTAAGGAGGGCCTTTGATGAAAAATGTGGGATGAATTAATTCCAAGAACATTGTATAAATAACCCTACGGGGACACACCTCTAAGGAGGGCCTTCGATGAAAAGGGCGGGAAGAATTAATTCTGAGAACATTGTATAAATAACCCTACGGGGACACACCTCTAAGGAGGGCCTTTGATGAAAAAGGCGGGAAGAATTAATTCCGAGACCATTGTAACCCTACAGGGACACCTCTAAGGAGGGCCTTTGATGAAAAAAGCTGGATGAATTAATTATGAGAACATTGTATAAATAACCCTATGAGGACACACCTCTAAGGCCTTTGATGAAAAAAGCGGGATGAATTAATTTCAAGAACATTGTATAAACAACCCTACCGGGACACACCTCTAAAGAGGGCATTTGATGAAAAATGTGGGATGAATTAATTTCAAGAATATTGTATAGACAACCCTACGGGGATACACCTCTAAGGAGGGCCTTTGATTAAAAATGTGGGATGAATTAATTCTGAGAACATTGTATAAATAACCCTACGAGGACACACCTCTAAGGAGGACCTCTGACGAAAAACACAGGATGAATTAATTCCGAAAACATAGGCGGTTGACCTGCGGAGTACGACATGCCAAGGTAAAGTTAACCAATAATAAAAATTCTTTTACAAGATTATGCCATAAAAGTTTTTATAAAAAAACGAATAGATCTTCATTCATTAGCAAAAGAGATTACAAGACCATAAGCAGAAAAGCTACAGAAAGAGCCGCTACAATAGAAAAGGAAAGGTACATCAGGAGTTAGACTCCTCGTCCTCCTCCCCTTTCAGCTGCAAACGAGAAAAGTCCATTTTTGGCCACTCGCCCTGTGCCATGGTGCCGAAAAACTCAAAGCCTTCGATATATGACTCGTTGCATATCTTCTCAAAATCTGACGAGTCTTTGAATTTTTCGACAGCCACTACTTGGTGGCTCGATAAATCCTCATTCCAGCATGCCATCTCCTCCCGGTCATGGCAGATCTGGGAATTAAGAATGTCATTCTCTCCAGCTTGATAGGAGTGGGACGCACGCAGAGACTATCTTCGAATTTAGCGCAAAATGCTGGGTACTGAAGGAGGCACGCTCGGTAGTAAAGGAAGCCTGTTGCTTCTCAAGTTGGTCTGCCGCACACATATAACGGTTAGAAACAGTCTAGGCAAATGTTACGCTCTGTTGAAAAACATTAAATTATGTGTAAGCATATTGACAATGAGACCAACAGGACAAAGTAAGAGAAGATTCAAACATTGGCCATGTACGCTAGAAGGTTGCCAGTAGAAGAAAGAACCCCGAGTGAGTTCGCCTCGTCAAGATCATTCATTATAACATATTCGTCGGTCCGATGAATGGCAAAGGTCGGGTCATTTAGCATAGACCCAGTGCCGCTGCTAGCAGACGAGAAACACGCCTGGGAGCTACCACTCCCAAAAAGCGGGGTCGTAGGAACCCCAAAGGAGCCCGGGTTCGAAGCATCGCAGCCACTGAACAATTGAGTCTGCGGCACTCTAAACCTGGCGTTACTAGCCTCTTCCAGTCTTTTATCAAATGTTAAGGTTTGGTCATCCCTCAACTTGGCATTACTAGCCTCTTCCAGTTTTTCTATCTCCGCCTTACTTACGAGTGGCACGGACTTCCAAGCTGAGTAGAAAACCAAATATACTTAACGCCAAAAAAAAAATATCAAAAAGTGGGAGACAATAAGCTTATAAGAGTCATCCTCGGGAACCCATGAGCGGGGGATAATATAGGGAGTAGGATCCAAGCATTTGTTCGTATGACCTCCACCCAAGCGACTAAGAACATGGTGCCAATCGCCTGCCTTGAAAAACCCATAGCGAGAAAGAAACCCGCTTGGAGACAGCGGGATGTTAAAATTACAAGACTTCCACAAAACAAGAGAAGCCATAATAATGTGCCAAGAATTGGCGTAAGTTGAGAAGGGCAGAGATTCGCCGCTTAGAGAAGTTCCTGTATGAACACTAAAACTGGAAATCGAAAACCACAGGCAAAAGCACCCTCATAAAAGCTTGTTTCCCCCTGGTAGACCTGTCAATTGGGGAGGGGGCTCGAATTGTGACCCCGTCAGGAAACGAGTAACGAATGGACATATCCTCCATGTCTTGATTAGTCATGGTGGAAGCGATACCTCGACATTCAGGGTAGTAAGCCATGAGAAAATAAAGAAGTTGAACTCTTTCTCTTAAAGAGGTGCTGGAGTAAATAAAGAAGTCGGGAGGGAGAAGAGAGTATAACACACAAAGCACAAGGAGTGAATGAAGATTGCTCTGAAAGAATGAATGAAGAGGAAGAACGCCAAGGGATTTTATAGGAGTTTAATTAGACCAACATTCACAAAAACAACGTTCACAAGGTAACATTCAGAAAGTAACGTTCAAAAAGTAACGTTCATTAAGACAATGCCTGAAAGAGAGCAACTCAGGGGTGGCCAAGAAGCAACTCATGGGCGGCCAATGGCTCCCTCATGGGTGGCCAATGGCCCCCTCAAGGGCGGCTAATGGCAGCCCTCAAGGGTGGTCCTATGGGTCCCGCCAAAAAAAAAAGGGAAACTTGTAGCAATTTAAAGACACCGGGCCAGGATAAAGACCCAGCAACTTAAGCCCAGGTCCACTCTTATGGCCCACAAAGCCAGCCATGGTGTTCCTAAGGATCGCAAGCGACCCTCATGAACAAGAGGCATCTGATAGAGTATTTGACTCCAATAATGACACGTATATTGTGAAAATTGGAGACTACGTGACATGGACAAGAAGCGTATTTTGACCGGGACTTTTCTCTCTCCAAATAAGTCTAGGGAATTGAAGAGTCAGTCTCCTACTGTGATACGTTACCATTTGACTACTATAAATGCAAGAAGCGATCTATGTACCAGGTACGCAATTAATACCCTCTGAATCCTTTCACAACTTTAAAAGCCCTTTCGATTTCTGACTTGATTGTCGGAACGTAGTCAGCCGGCACCGTGCCGGTGCCTTTTCGATTACCCTTCTCTTGTCCTTTTTTACAAGTTGGCGTTTGACCAGTCTAGGGGTAAATTTGTGCTTCATCAGTCTATTAAAGGGTTTAGATACTATATGTTATTTACCGATGATTATACTCAATTCACATGGTTATATTTTATAAAACACAAATATGAAGTTCTTGACCAGTTTAAGAAATTTCTCTCATATATCAGAACCCAATTTACTATTTCTTTGCAACAGTTCCAAAATGATGGTGGCAAAAAGTAAGATAGTGATTCTTTCAAGGCTTTATACTCTTCTCTAGGATTCCATCATCGTTTTCCTATCCCCACACTCCTCGACAAAATGGTCTTGCTGAACGCAAACACCGTCACATTGCTGACTTGGCTAGTACTCTTCTTGACTTCTTCTCACAAGTTGTATTCCTCTCAGTTACTGGGATCATGTTGTTTTCGCTACTGTACTCCTCATCAATTGTTTTCCCACTACTGTTCTTCAATGGTCATCTCTTTTTTCTCGTCTCTATGGCAAAACTCCATCATACTCTGAGTTGCGAGTCTTTGGTTGTGCTTGTTATCCACATTTGAGTCCTTATCTGACTAACAAATTTTTACCTAGAACTGTTGAGTGTGTTTTTTTAGGTTACAGTTTGCAGCACAAAAGGTACACAAGTGTCTTGATCGCACTAGTGGCAGACTTTACATCTCTCGACATGTTCATTTTGATGAGCAGTCTTTTTCCTTTGTCGCACCATTACCTTCTCATGCTTCAGAATCTTCAAAATAGGCTTTTGTTCCAGTTTTCTTGCCTTCTCCGGACTCACCACTGCGAAGTTTGCCTCCGCCTATGCCACTAGCCAACTTTCTCATCTGACTGGTGATCTATTACCCGATGTCACTGAGTATAAACAAATTGTTGGCTCCCATCAGTATCTCACCTTCACTCGTCTAGACATTGCTTATTTTGTTCATCACGTTGCTTAGTTTATAAGTGCTCCTTGATCTCCACATCTAATTGTTGTTAAACGCATTCTTTGATGTTTGAAGTGTTCATTGGAATTTGGTTCATATTTTCGTCGGTCTTCCAGTCCACTCACTCTCCGTGCTTATTTCGATGCTGACTGGATTGGTTGCCCTGACACTCGTCGCTCTACTACTGGTTTTTGTGTGTTTCTAGGCTCCAATCTTATCTCTTGGAGTACTAAGAAACAACAAACAGTTTCTCACTCATCTATTGAAGTTGAGTATCGCTCTCTGTTTGTGCTGCCACTTTTTGGATTTCTCAGCTTCTCCACAAGTTACAGTTCTCTCTCTCTGAATTTACTACCTTGTTTTGTTTTGTGATAACCTCAGCACAACTATGGCATCTAATTCGATTTTCCATGCTAGTACCAAACCATTAAGCTTGACTATCACTTTATACGGGAGCGTATTCTTGCTGGTACTTATCGTGTTCAGTTTGTTCCTTCTACCAATCAGCTTGCCGATGTTCTCACTAAGGGACTGTCTACATCTCAATATCAACTGTTACGATCAAATCTCGTCTCTCCTCGATCGTCGGATTTGCAAGGGAGTGTTAGACCTACCTCAAATCTCTCGCGTGATTTATGATTGTATCCCTTTAGTTTAGCCTTTGATTGATTATATCACTGATTTAGGTTGATTCATTGTATCTTTAATTTTAGGTTAATTTATGATTGTATCCCTTTAGTTTAGCCTTTAATTGATTATATCACTGATTTAGGTTGATTCATTGTAACCCTAATTTTAGGTTAATTGATTATAATCATTGTATTATATATTGACCTCCAAGAGAGATGAATAATATACAATACAGAAATTTCTATCCTTTCACAATAATATCTATTTCAAGTTACATATAGATATATCTAATCTAGGTTATGTGAATATGTGAAAAGATGATGGAGCATAGAGAAAAATGTTTTGTGGAATGTAGCTGATTCTATGGGCTGTCAGCTATAGGACATGGTGGTTAATAAAATTGCATTTAGGGAAAAAAATGTTGGAAAGATTTTGTGGGTGTGTGGGGGTTAAAATGAAGTGTGAAAAGTTATAGCAGTTACAAGAACATCATATCTGAGTCATTATGTAAATAATTTAACTTGGGACAAGGCTATTTTATAAATAGAAGAACTTAGACTGAGGTGAATTCAGAAATAAAAGAATTTTGAACTAGGAGCTAATGTGAGAATGAAAGGTTGATGCACAGGTCATTACAGGTTACTAACAAGAATTCATGGGATTTTTGGGGGACATGTCCCTTGTCCGCACTCCGTACATCTGCCAATGGGCATATATGCCCATAGGAGTTTCTCACAGATACATAAATTGCATAATACACTAATCATGGTCATGATAACAAAATAGAATTACATACCAGAGGGGACCTTGTGGGGAAGGCACATCCAGAGCAACGAACCCGCTAAAGCAGATGGTAGAACAATTTTCTTCAATTTTCATAGTATACTAAAAAAAATCCACAAACAGCAGAAATATAAATTTTAAAAGTAATAAACATGCTTCTAAGGATCATTCACAAACTTGAAAATCTTTGTTATTTTCCCCATTTTTTTCTCCGTCCATTCTTAAAATTTGACTAAAGTGTTCCATTCCAAGTTCCTACTAAAAATTTGCCTCTTCTCATTTTGAGTAGCAAGCAAAGGTGAGCGACAATAGTGAAAAAACAGAACCCATATGGCTTGATAATTTTGTTTCACAACAACAGGCAGATCATTGTTTTGAAAACTAGATAAAAAGTAGTCTAGTGCCAACCTTAATTTGTCCATCATTGCAAAACACAACGATTCACTGTCATGCTTGCTTCTTCTGAATAAATTATATGAAAGCATAAATGCTGAAGGACAGGTTGTCAAGAAAAACACACCTGTTCTGGAGAGAGGGGAAATGATTTATTTCCAATCGTGAATGAAACATATGGCATGGTAGCAATGTTATCACAATTGATAAATGATTTTCCTCTAGGATTCGGAAGCCTCTCACACAGCTTTAATCAGTAAGGAGTAGAATTGTTAGTGCAAGTAACCACATTATCTGGATAAAAAATTAATATGTTTTTATTATTAGAAAAAAATAAAATCACCTCATTAACAAATTTGAATACTTTTTCCTTAGCTTTCTGTTGTTTAATCTCTACTTGGATCCAAAAAACAGTCATCTCACAGAAAGTACAGAAAACATTCTCATCAACTGATGAATCCGTTGTGTTTTGACTTTCCACCTTTGTTTCAATACCAGCACTACATAATAGATTCATTCATGTTACTAGGATCAAGAGTAAACATTCAAGTGAGACCATCTACCAAAAGAAATACAGCCTCACCTTACATACTGAGATCCATTATATAAACATAGTCCGAGATCCACACATACCTTTTCAGGTTGCATCTGTAGGCAAGTGAAGCAAAATATCAGAAATATTCCTTCATCCACTCACCAAAAAAATAAATATAATTATTGTTGAGAAAAAAAGAAGGAAAATCAACAAACCCCTGATATTAAATATTCCCATATCAAATTGCCATACTTAGAAGCAACATTTTTGCATTCCAAGCTCACAACTCCATCTGCTCCAATGGCGTGGTTAATTTGGGTCACAATAGTCTGAAATAGAGCTAGCAAAAATTGGTTAGAAGAATAGTCAGCTAAGAAGAAGAAGATTTTAAGGCGTGAACGCGTACAGTTGGACCAGCAAGAAATGATGTTCCTGAATCCACTATGGCAGCACAGCCACCCTGACAAAGACCTGAAAATATTTTGTGAATGTGTGAGAAAAATAGACAACAAAAAGAAAAAAATATTTTTCCCTGAATTACTTGAATTCTATTTTTTCGTTCTGATCTATCTAAGGCCATAACCTCCAATGTAGGACAGTTTTATCCGTGCAGTTGACTTTTTCCTGGAACAATTTGATCACATCATTTCAACCCAAGGAGACCCATTATTGATCGGAAATGACCTAACAAGCAAAACCCGCTAGCAGTCCATGTTATTTTTTGGCCGAAAACATTTGTTTAGGACTCGAAAATCACGTTTTTGTATCCTATAGGAAGACAGATGATTATTTCAGGATTTTTGTTTGTGGATCAAACGAACTCCGATTGGGCTAAAATTTGATATTAAGTAGTTTTAGTCATTAGGTTTCTTTTTCTATTTTTTCGTAATTTATAGAGAGAGTTTAATTTTTTGCTATTTCCTAGGTGTTAGTTTCCTTTTGCTGATAGTTTCCTTTTATTTTAAGATTTCCTATTGATGTTAAGAGTTCTCTATTATAAATATATGTACTGGAGAGGCAAATTATCAATTCAATTATCAATACAATATCATATTTCTCTGCAATTTTTGTTCGCATTATTTCTTAACTTTGTGGATTCAAAGTTGCTCTTGTCTATGCGCGAACTTTTATAGCTTCTGCTCTGTCAGTTGGTATCAGAAACTTGTTTTACCCTAGTTTGATGGCAATTGATCATTTTGGTATCACCCACTTTGACGATGATGATCACAGAGTGCAAGCCCCTTGGGCAGCCATGCATACTCAAGAACTGCGATTTGATCAACGGTGTAGACAGATTGCTGGTTTTGGAATTTGTGGCAACCAAGTTCATGGTCCAGTTCGGGATCATGCTAACAATGTTCCTCACAGCCAACTGAACATGGGTTGTGTTCCTGTACATCCACACAAGCCTCTAGCCTACGCGGATTATTTCGATTATGAGGAGTTTGGATTCAAAGACGTTGTGACTGATCGATATGATCGAGGTAGATGCGACAACATCTGTAGACAATCGTGAGTTTCAAAGAAAACTTGATTTACTAAGCTTCCGTGGAAGTTTTATTGTTGAGGATGTCTTGGATTGGCTTGAAGAAGTTGAGGAATTTTTTAAGTATTTTGACATACCCGAAAATAAGCAAGTTCCGTTTATAGCGTTCAAGCTTAAAGGATGGGCTTCAGCTTGGTGGGAACAGACAAAGACTAATCGGATGAGGCCTAGAAAACAACCTGTGCGATTGTAGATCGTGGTACAAGATGAAAAGGTTATTAAAAGCTAGATTCCTACCACCAGATTATGAGCAGATGATGTATAACAAGTATCGGAATTGCAAGAAAGAGGCTCCATCTGTCAACAAATACACGAAGGAGAATAATGATAATTTTGTAGAAGCACCCAATGATTTTCAAAATATTGATCGTACTGCTTCACCTTTTGTAGTTGAAGATGATGAAGTTGTCAATACTTTCGTCACAACAGATGCACCTAAAAAGACTTCCAATAATATAACTTCAGAGACTCACTTTGAAAGTATAACTGGTGATTTGCGAGTAAGCGCGGAACAACACGAAGAGGCTGACAACATTGAGTTGTTGAGCATGGGGCATGGGGACACTTCTTACCAAAGTAATAACATGGACCCATGTTTGAACGATAAAGATAATTATGAGTTGGAAGAGCCTCGGCACATGATCACACATGTTAAGGCTGATGACTCATTTTGCGACTAGAATGAGGATGATCAACTTTTAATACATAAAGCCCATGAGCCAGGTCTATTTCTTCTCATGCATACCGTGCATAGCCATGCCCCAAATAATATATTGGACAGGTTGAACATGTTTGGTGAAGCCAACACCCATTACCTCCATTCTGCATCACGAGGCTACCATTGGGATAAGGGATTCACGCCTATTCAACTTTGGACAGTGGAAAGTGCTAAGGTTTCTTCTTTCAAGTGAAATATGTTGGGATGACTACAGGTTTAATGGACTTAGATTCACTCACCATGGATTGTCTACTAGACACTTCAACAGTGATCATCGATCCCATGATATGTTCAAAGGTCAAAAAATTATAAAGCAAGTTTGTGAAACATCCAGATCAAGTCTTCAATGGTATAAACTCTTGTTCATATTAATATACGATGAGTCGAGCAAAACTCGAGGACGAGTTCTTTTGAAAGTGGAGAGGACTGATGTAGGACAGTTTTATTGGTGCAGTCGACTTTTCTTAGAATAGTTCGATCACATCGTTTCAACCTGAGGAGACCTATGTCATTTTTTAGCTAAAAACATTCGTTTAGGACTCAAAAATCATGTTTTTTCATCCTATAGGAAGATTGTTGATTATTTCAGAATTTTTGTTCGGGGGTCAAATGAGCTCAAATTGGGCTGAAATTTGATAGTCAGTAGTTCTAGTCATTAGGTTTTTTCTTCTATTTTTTCATAATTTATAGAGAAAGTTGAATTTTTTGCTATTTCCTAGGTCTTAGTTTCCTTTTGTTTTATTTCCTATTGCTATTAGGAGTTCTCTATTCTAAATATATGTACTGTAGAGGCAGATATCAGATTTTTCTGCAACTTTTGTTTGTGTTTTCTCTTAACTTTGTGGATTCAAAGTTGCTCTTGTTCATATGAGAACGTTCATAGCTTCCAATCCATCAACATCAGTCAAACCACATTTTATCATATCATTCCTTACTAGCATTACCCTCAATGCGGATCCTGCAACTCTTCCTAACTGACACCCTTAAAGGTATTTTGTGCACATGTCCAAACTATCGTAACTGATTTTTTCTCATTTTATCTCCAATTGGTCTTCTTCAACCATCTCACGAATGTGTTCATTTATAATTCGATCATTTCGTGTCTTACCGCACATCCATCTCAACATTCGCATTTCCGTCACACTCACTTTATGCATACGTTGTTTCCTAGCTGCCCAACATTTTATCCCATAGAGGTCGGCTGGTCTAAAAGTTGTTCTATAGAAGAACTCTTCCAATGTGTGAGAATAATAACATTTTATTTTTTCTTCTTTTTTTTGTCAAAAAATGGAATTACAGATGTTATTCTTCACATAAAGTTAATCAATATTAATATTACGAGGACCAGTTACAAAGTATAATCTACTAATAGATAAAAAAAAGTCCCTCTTTATTATATTTACACCATTTGAAGTTCCTGGAAGGACCACCAGCTGTTGCTTGACTGGTATTTCATCTGCTCACAAAGAGGATGTGCAAGGTTCAAGTTTCAATTCAAAAATAAAAAGGTTCTTGGAAAGGATGTTTACACAATGTTTGATTAAGAGGGAAGAGAAAAGAGGAGCCATTTTACAATTTTTTTCTGTTTTTAATGATTTGATTCATTTAAATAGCAGAAAATTTGAAAAAGAAAAGGGAAAAAATAAAAAGCGAGAGAATAGGAGAGAAAATATCTTTCTTTGGAACTACAAAAACTAAAGCTGAGGTGATTTTGAATGGTTTCGTATGAAGTAAAACAGTTAAGCTCAAACTAGAATTC
This sequence comes from Cornus controversa, assembly GCA_026545225.1. Lineage (NCBI taxonomy): Eukaryota > Viridiplantae > Streptophyta > Magnoliopsida > Cornales > Cornaceae > Cornus > Cornus controversa. The sequence continues at coordinate 10,515,368 of CM048849.1, read as the reverse complement.
ATAAAACAGAGTTTGAGTGAGCTCCATATCTTTCTCTTCCCTTCTTCTCCCCCTTAATATTCCTTAGTCAAACAGATCAAAATTTTCTAACCTTTTATTCTCTTCTTCTCTTATATTCTCCTCTGCTCTTTATTTTATCTTCCCTTCTTGAAGTAAATAACCAAATTTCTTTTTAAGTGTATAAATCGGAAAATGAATGTATGAGCACTTTCATTAGCAAGAGAGGAAAAGTGCTATTGATTCCCTAGCCCTTGCATAATATTCCCAAACGTATTATCTTTCGAAGTAAAAGAAAAGAAAAAGTACATGAAAAGGATAAAAGAATAAAATCCATGTAGATTAAAAATGTAATCACCTGTTGAATTGTTTGCAATAAGAATATCTCCCACCTCAATCTGAAAAAGGTTAATGGATTCGACATTAAGTTGCTTTGAAAAATAAAGGAGAAATAAACTAGATAATACAACAATAAAATTTCTAAATCTCAGTCACCTGCCAGTAACCAGTTCGAGTGAGCGGAACATAAGTGTGGTCACCCCTAAAGTGCCTCCAATCAATGCCACCAAATACAATTTCACCTCCCACCTTTGACTTTGGATCTCGATTAAGCCAGAAAGAGAAGATTTGCCGACTCACAAGACCTTGGAAGAACATATTATACCTGTGCTCATAACACAATATTGTTTCAAGCAATCCAAAGCAAGGAAGAATATCTTTAAAACATGGAAATATCATTTTTGTCTTCTCACTCATGGAGTAGTAGACTAAATAATCTAATTTTACCAAAAGTATCTCAAAAACATTATGTAACGGAAATTTTATAGTCAGATGATGAAAGATCTATACCACACTGGTATAACATGCCCTACAGAAATATCCTGAAACCCGAGTCCCATTATCCCATCGAACTGTGCAAACAAAAAAGTAAAAAGTCCTTCGCTCGTAGCTTCAGCAAACACCTGAAGGGTTACAAATATTATGATGGAATGATACAAATACATGAAGAATATAAAATCAATACAAACAAGCGTGCACCTGATCTTTGATGACAATTTCCCCAACTTTCACATTATCTTGGCTGAAGAAACCATATATTGATCCGGATCCATAATGGATTTTGCAAGATATTCCTATAATAGAATGGAACAAGAAATCCTTTATGATTACAACAAAAGAACCTTCAAGAATATTGATGTAGAGCCACATATTGCTCATGAAAAGATCAGAGAGTTCTTAACAGTAAAGCACAGATAATTTACCAATTTTTGTATATGTACTGGACAGCCTTGACCTGTACCTAGAATGTAGATAGCAAGAAATCTGCAAGGAGTTATGCTTTAAAATTAAATCCATATACCAAAAGAGCATTTCAATAATTTGTATCCATGCAGAAAAAGTAGCATTTTGAAGCACTGAATCCCTATAACAAAAGAGCGTTTCAACAATTTGCATTCACAGTAGAACTTACAGAAAAGTAGCATTTCGAAGATGGGACCCAAAGATTGGAACTGCCAGTGTCAAAGACAACAGACAAGTGCTGTGAGGGTGAACCAATACCAATCTCTCCATAATATTGGGTGTCAAGATAATCCTTAAGATACACAACGCCTTCTTTTACATCATCCAAGTTTCTTGCCTCTCCTCTGGTGATTCTCGCAGCATTTAGACTTTTGAGGTTCAAAGTCCTCCTCTTTAGGCCAATTCTCACTAACCCATCAGAGGAAACATTAAAAGCAGAGGTCCACGTTGAGTCCAACAAGTAGAGTGTGAGCAGGAGGATTTTTATCCCCATCCTCATTAGTTCTCTGGTTTCATTGCAAATATACATATATCAGAAGAAATGGAATATAAATATTACAACCAAGCAGCAAACTTGACCAAACTAAATGTATATCTTTGTAATTTCTATTAGGGCCTCTCTCACTCCTTTTCACAAACAGTTATATGAGTTCCACAACCATCAAAAAACATCAGTACCAGTAAAAAACAGACTTATACAAGTTATATAGTTGTCTAATTAAGTGATTAATTCCTTTTCCATGCCATTTAATACATATTTTTACATTACAATTTCATATTTCCAAATACACAAAGCACTAAAAACTGTCATGGCTCATTAAGAAGTACTACATTACATAGAAGCTAGAGAATCAATAATTAATCTGGTAATGCACAAAAGATAAAAGCATTATAAAGTTGTGATCACAGAGCTAAAAAGCAAAGGGCCGATGCAGCAGAGATGGAAAACCCATCAAGGCCCAAAGAATTAATTAAGATATATACTTGTGTGTTTAACTGAATGAAATCTATACTGTGCAATGTCATCATCATCTTGCTAACTAAAATGAGAAATAGTAACAACATGGTTGGTTATATATTGATGTTTAATCATGTTGATAAGTATGACTAATGTCTTATGATGATGCATATATAAGCATGGTGATGAAGAAGAGTCCATACCTCACTAATTGCTGCTACTACTAGTACTCTTCAACACATAAGGAGTGAGAGATCGAGATGGAGGTCCCTTTTATGTGGTTTCATGAGTTTTGACGTGGTACGTACGTACCTGTACAACATATATATCTATATAATGCAACCAACGTCCAGTACTAGTAACGGTTAACCATTTTCAGTTGAGGAAACCACCCCGCAATTTCCCGGAATGTAAAGTCTGCCAAATACACAATAAAGATAAAAGAGATAAGAGAGAGAAAGATGAAGGGAAAGTTTCCTATCCGTCCTCGTTTAATAGTAGAAGAATCATGATTTTCGCGCGAAATATCCCATCCATTATACACATCAAGACAAAATATGTTTCGTTTTCAGAACAGCAAAAATTAAATTTTTTTTTTAAAGAAATAGTTATTAGGCATTCTTTGAAACAGTCTTTAATATATATATATATATATTGTGTTTTTGTCGTTTTAATTTAACTAGTAAACAGCACATGGCGTTGTACGTGGGTAAAATATATAAATTAATATTTGAATCTCAAAGTTTAATTTTTTAATAAAAATAATTTACTTGAATAAATATTTTAATTTAGTACATAAATAATAGATAAATTATAAAATTAGTGAGTTCATTAAATATTATTTGGTTCAATTTTTTCAATTCCCTTCTCTAGAAGTTTTCCATTAATAGTATTTTTTTTATTAATTAATATTATATTTTAGGACTTTATGTTAGGAATGAAGTTAGAGAGAGAAGAAATAAAATTAGAAAAAAGAATACTTATTTAAATAATATTACACTTTTAGAGTTTGTGTTAGGAATGAAGTTATAAACAAGAAATAAAATTAGAAAAAGAATATTTTTTTAAATAATATTACAGTTTTGGAGTTTGTGTTAGGAATAAAGTTGGAGAGAGAAAAAATAGAAATAGAAAAGAATACTTATGTAAGAGTTAAGGAAATGTTATGTTTGTATTTATTTATTAGAATAAATAATATTATAAAAATTTAAACATGCATTATAAAAAATAAAAAAATGGTGTTTTTCATTAGTACATTAGAATGGTTATGTTTCTATATATTTATTGAAATAAATAATATTATATTTTAAGAGTTTGTGTGAGGAATGGAGTTAGAGAGTGAAGAAATAGAAATAGAATTAGAAAAAAATACTTATTTAAATAATATTATATTTTAGGAGTATGTGTTAGGAATGAAGTTAGTGAGAGAATAAATAGAATTAGAAAAAATATCTATATATAAGAATTATAAATATATTTTTTTATTTTTTTGAATTTTAAAAATAGAAAAATGGTGTGTTAGGGATGAAGTGTGAGAGAAAGAATAAATAGAATTAGAAAAGTTATACAAAAAAAGAATTATAATTTTATTTTTATTTTTTCTGAAAGAGGAAGAGTTTGTGTTAGGGATGAAGTATGAACTAAATTGGAATTCTAACAAATAATAGAAGGAAAATGAAAAAAATTGGAATGTTTGACTAATAAAAGGAAGAAAAAAAAAAGAGAGAGAGAGAATTCTAAATAGACTTATTTGAAACTCTAAATTGAGTTAAACTAAATTGGAATTATAACCATAATCTGTTTGACTAATAGATGGAAAAAGAAGAAAAATTCTAATTAAGCCACTCTAAATTGATTTGAAACTCTTTAGACATTTAAGGAAAAAAAGAATTCTAATTAAATTGAATGATTTGAAATTCGTAAATTATTTTTTCTAATCAAATTATTTGAATTTTAAAAATAGGAAGATTTTGTGTTAGGAATGAAGCGTAAGAGAAAGAATAAATAGAATTAATTATTTTTATTTTTCTAAAATAGAAAGAGTTCTTGTTAGGGATAATGTGTGAGACAAATAATAAATAGAATTAGAAAAAAATACTTGGTGTTTAAGATTTAAGGAAAGATTATGTTTCTATTTATTTATTAGAATAAATATATTATAATAAAAAATAAGAATGCATTATAAAAATAAAAAATATATTGAAACTTTTGAACCTCTTTGTACTGTTAGTAACAGTGTGTGTGTGTGTGTGTGTCTATATATCTTTGACCTTTTATTATTTTGATGGTGAAATAATATACTAATATAATATTAAAGCTATATGTCAATCACAAGCACAAAAACAATAAAGATGGGTAAAATCTTTTTAGAAATTAAAATATTTATTATATTAATAGTTTTAAAGTTCGTCTTATATAGATAATAAATATTTGAGACCATTAAATAATACAAGGAAACAGTTTTATTTAGAATTAAGAATATATCTTTTAAGTTTAGTTAACAATTTATTCAAAACCTTATTTTATTGTTTTTGTACATATCATGAGGTGGGACCTAACTTTTTAATAAAATTACATTAAACATGTTAATATATTTTATGCTTCTAGCTAGTCTTAAAGTCTTTCTTTTCGTTAGACCATAATCAACTTTGGTGGAAACCTTAATTTCAAATTGAAAACTTTGATTTCAATAATTCCTATTACATGTACCGTTTTAGCAGTTTGGTCATAATCATAACAATAATGAGAAATAATAATAACATAAAAGAACATCATGAAAATTTTTGAAAAGGAGATATTAATGATGAATAAAAGGAAATAAGACAATTTCATAACAAATTTTAAGATAGAGTTGCATTATAAAAAAAATTGAAAATGAGAGATTAATGATAGTTTTGCACAACCATAAAAACAAAAACGACAGCAGCAGTAAAACAAACAAAAACGACAACAATAGTACAACAATATATATATATATATATATATATATATATATATATATATTAAATGGAAGAGAGCATTTACCCCGTGAAGTCGAGAGAGAAACAAAGAGACCACGTCAATTAAACCGAATAGAAGAAACCGCTAAAGAAACTGTAAAAAACAAAAAAATAATAAAAAGTTTTAGACTTTCACAATAATAAAAAGAAGAACCAAAATGCATAATGATGAATAATGATTGTTTAATTAATAATTTTTCATTCTTATTAGCTAATTACATCAAGGTAAATAATCTTTTTAATTTTTGTGATGCACGTGAGAACCTCTAAAATATATAAAAAAAATATTATTCTTTGCAAATTATTACTTTATTATAAGATATGATTTTATGACTCTTGATATTATTTGTATGTGTGTTAAATAGAGTTTGTGTTAAATTATTTAAAAAATTATTCAATGATAATAAAATAAAATTACTATTGTAACAAAAAATAATATTGTTTAAACAAATTTAAAATTACTTGTTAGTTTTAATTTTTTTAACAATTTATCTTTCTAAATTACTAATTTATACCGTTTTGTAATCAATTTGTTTTTCCTATTGTTTATGTTCTAAAATATAAAAAAAATTATTATTCTTTACAGCTCAATATAAATCTAGCATGAAGACATTAGATTATTTGACAATGAGATCTTTAATATGTAAGATATTATGATCCTAATCTCAGAGTGATACTGATAAGAATGCATTTGTGCATGCTTCATTATTCTTAATTACAATATGAAAAAACTTTAAATATTATCATTTGTGATGATAGAGTATTTGACTAGAATTGTGAAACATGTAACGTGAATGTTGAGTTCAAGGTGACGTGGATAGGGAGTTTATTTTAACCAGGACTTCTCTATCTCCAGGAGCCAGTCTTCTACTATGACACAGTCGGACTTCTTTATCTCCAGGAGCCAGTCTCCTACTATGACACAGTCTCACTTGACCGCTATAAATACAGACGGTCCATATACTAGGTACACAATTAATACCTCTAAGTTCCTTTACAGCTTAAAAAAGTCCTTTCGATTTCTGACTTGATCATCAGAGCGTAGTTGGCCGACACCGCGCCGGTGCCCTCTCGATTACTTTTCTCTTGCCCTTTTTTACAAGTTGGCGTTTAATCAGTTCGGGGTGAATTTTTGCTTCATCATGTGACATTGAAAGAATAAATATATTTATTTATAGATAAAGATAAATGGTCACTTGAACAACTTTTTCTAAATTTTTAATTTATATTTTATTGGTTACTGAAAACTAATGTGATGAAGTATTGAAACTAAAAACCTCGAAAGTAGGAAAAGGCATCCTAAATCCCAACTTCACTCAATTCATAAAATAATTATTGTGAAGAAGTTGGTGAACAACAAATTATAACATGTACAATATAAATCTAATAAGATTATTGTTCTATTAGTTTATTTATAGGTGCTTTTTTTTTAACCAGTCTATGGTTTGATGCCTTCATGGTCAAATAATCATATGAGCTAATATATCTATCTATCTATAGTTGTTTAATTTAAAAAAAAATCTAATTGAAATGTGAACCTATAGTCTTAATTGAAATCATTAAGTGTTTAATTCAAAAAGACTTTTAATACATATTTTATTAGTTATATATAACCAAACAACTCTAATTGAAAATACTAATTTCAATTTTGAAACCCTAAAGACCCCTAAATTAAATGCATGAAAATTAAAATTATTACATAAATACACCAGTTTATTCAATTGAACTTCTTATAAATAAGTTATAGATCTCCAACCTAATTATCGATTGTTATTTCAATACAACCCCCAAAAAAGCTCAATAACCACAAATTAACCCCAAACTAAAAGCAAATAGAATAAAAACTAACTAATACTCATCAAATAGCTATCAAGAAGATTGAAAAAAAAAACACGGACTTGTAATAATTAAATTGCAAGAAAAAACAAAAATTTGGAGGAAAAATTAAAGAAAACAAATAATAATAATAAAAAAAAGAAACTTACATGAGAGTTGATGTGGGTCAAAAGGAAATCGAATTGAAATGACGGTTGATGAGAGCCGTGTTTGTATTAGTGTTTGTGATTTTAGGAATTTTAAGGTCTTGTTTAGGTTATAACTCTATTTTTATATTTAAAAATAAATAAATAATATAGTGAAACTAAAAAGGAGGTGATTGGGTTCGGGTTGAATCTAACCTACTTGCACCTTTACGTATAAGTCTTATATGGCATGAGACAAGTTTTTTCAAAAATATATATATTTAAATTTCTAAGACACTTCCACCCTAATAAACACAGTACGTATTTCAAACTCCCGTGGCACTGCAGCACCCTAAGCTGACCATACTTGGTGAAATATTCTTATACTTTTCACTCCTACTTTTCCTCACGATCAACACTTGGACTTCATATAGTTTTCACATCATATACACTGTTTAATTTCTGTTGAATTCTTTTAAATCATCAAAATTGACTTACTGATTATTTTTGTCCAATTACCTACACGCCAAATTAAGAAACATGTAAATCCATTAAAACCATAAGTTAGAATCAAGGAATGTTTTCAAATCATAGTAGTTCACCAGATTTGAAAGTAACTCTGGCAGACAAACAACTTTGTAATTAAAGTTGTTTTTGATATGTACAATGAAAGTTAATCATCCCATTCATAATACAATTACATCAATAATACATAAAATAAAGAAAAATAAGAAAGTTAAACACTAATGCAAAACAAGTGCAAGTCTGCATCAGTTATTCGCTCGGCAAACCTTCTTCCTTCCAAGTCCATTTTTTTCTTCTCTGTTTCTTCAAGTAATTAATTGGAATTTTCAAAATAAAAAAATTGTTTCAAAGTTTGTTTTCAAAACTTGGCTTTGTAAGAAACCAAGGAATCCTTTAAACCAATTGAAAATAGAAAAGGAATGGCTTACAATAGATTCCCACCCAACTCTAATATGCATAATTGTACGGCCATCAATATTCATGAGCAAAGTGTCCAAGGCTTCTCATTCAATGTTGTCCATCAAAATTTTGGCATTCTGTGTTCTGAATACTAATAATTAGAAGACTCGTAAACCTTCTAATAATAAGGCATATTCCTATTTCTTAACGGAGTCAAGTTTTCTAAAGGGCCAGTGCACAAAGCCATGGTATCCTGGAGACGGTTTGGAAGGGGAAATTTCCTATGCATTAGTACCATTTTATTCAAAGTTCATCTAATATCATCATCAAGAACATATAATATCATACACATTCTCAAGCCCCGAATCAGGATTCCCTTCTCTTCTCTGTGTGTTGGGGATGGATTCTGTGTTTGCGTCAGAATTCCCTGCTCTATGTGTTGGGGATGGATTCTGTGATTCCCTTCTCTGTGTTGGGAATAGATTCTGTGTTTGCGTCTTGTACTAATTAGGTATGTTGCGTAATCGATGTAACATAACGTAAGTGATCTAACAGGTATGTTGCGTAATCGATGTAACATAACGTAAGTGATCTAACATAATTGTTGCGATGTTAAGTAGTTGCTTTCGCAATGCAGGATGAAAATGGCACAGGAGACGATCCGGTTCCTCAACACTGAACAGGAAGGCATTAGAAAGGAAAGAATTAACCGATTTCCTGATTCATGCACAAGGGCTTATGGCAGACAGACAACACAAACAAAACTTGAAAAGTATATACTAACACATGCATGTGTGAGAACCAAATCTTTTACAAGCCTAGTAGGATAAATCTGAACTATGTTTTCATGGGTTGGGAGGGACTACTTGCAAAAACAGAGGAATGTGTAATGGATGTAATTGAAAATATTTCAATTCCACAAAAAAACCTATACATTTGTACAAGTAAGAAACGAGGATTTCCTCTCTAAACAGACTGGAAAAAACAAACCTATAAATCACAGTAAAACCACAAACCTATAAGTCACAGGACAGACACCACCACACCACACCAATCACCAACTCAAACCTTTATACAACTTAAGTTGGAAAGGAGAGAACCTCCTAAGATGCAGCAGCCAGTCCCAAATCCTTGGGGGAATCTGCGAGGAATCTGGACACAATCAAAGCCACATCCTCAAAACCAACTCCAATGCATAGAGGATTAGCTGGAGTCCTAACAGAATCATCAGCTTGAACCCTGTCAAAGTGATTTAAAACCCTCACATTAGGACCATCTCTGCACTTGCCCATGCACTTGCATCCAGCAACAGCACCTTCAACACCAACTACCTTCTGGAATTCATCCAACAACGCTGCAGCACCCGATTTCTTGCACTTACCACCCATGCAGACCTCAATCTTCTTCGCTGATGCTCCTGTGAATAAGCTATTTCCATTATTACAACTAACACTACCTGCATTACTACAACTGATACTAGTCCCGGAGCAACGTTCTGGCTCAAGATTCATTGAACTGCGAACTTCAAAACCCCTTTCCTTAGCAGTGTTCCTTTCTTGGGAGAGAATGCTTGAAAGGGTTAACATCGCTTCTTCAATAACCGGAACCGGCTGCAACTCAGATGTGTTCCCTTCTTGGGTTAGAATGTTTGGAAGGGTTAATGTTGCTTCTTGAGTAATGGATTGAAATTCATTCAGTATTGGTATTGGTTGTGTGAGAGATTCACTCTTCAAGGTGCTCATGTCAACCACCTCCCCACAATCACTGTCGCTTGATTCTGAAGAGGATCCAGATGATACTTCACAACCAAGCATGCTTTGCATTTGTGCAGCTCTCAACTTAGCCTTCTCTTCTTTCTTCTTCCTCTTCAATTCCTTCTCTTCTGCTCGTAGCTGTTGCAATTGTCCTAGCAATAGCTCCGTCGCATCCTGCACACAATGCACATACACAATTTAAACGCAACGCTCCAAAAACTACCACTAATTCAATTATAGTTCAATTCAAAGCAAAACCGAGGCATGTTTATCCATCTCATAAAAAAATTCCACGGAATAATCAGAAAATGAAAATGGCAAGTGAATCAATCAAAGACATGGTTACATCTTCACATCCATATTGAACAATCAAATAGTAGTGAATTAACACGAGACTTACTTGCACAGTAATATGAAAATTCCTAAAAATTTATGTTTCATGTTCAGGTGGTCAAAATATTTGTCCTATTCATAAAAAGAAAATTCTAGTCAATCTGTGTCACAAAGAAGTACACCGCCCGCCACTACCAGCCATGTAAGTAAGACATCAAAAAAGACTCTGGTCAAAGTTTTACCCAAAAATAAAAAAATAAAACAAAAGAATTCGGTCAAAACAAAGAGAAATTTGTTTACACAACACTGGGAAGAAAAAAAAAATGTGACTTAATAATTTAATTTTTTATTACTCAAAGTCATACTCAAGTTAAAGATCATAGACTTTTAAGTTTTAACTTACCTTTGTGTTGCTGGAAAAATGGTTGAACAGCTATGATGGGTGTATTGAAAGATAAGAAATGATATAATTATAGCAATGGATACATCCACATTGAAGAATGCAAACCCAGAACTACCATGAGTTGAGGTAGTAAGAAATAACACACAACAGTGAATTGAGTTCCAAAATAGTTGGAAAAAGACTAGTGTTAATCATTAGTAATATTCTAATTAAAATTTTAGTCTCATACAATGAAATTATTCACAAAAGAAGTAAAACAACAGCTTCAGTGTTAATAGGGTAAATCTAAACCTAAGGACACTAAATCCAATATAAAATCAAGAATTTCTTTTTTGAGTATAATAGAATTAAGAATTTCTTTTTTTTTTAGATTAAGACACTCAGGGGATTAGAATGAGCAAACAATCAATGGAACAATTGGAATCAACAAAACATGTTAATCTGATAATTTTTTACCAGCTAATACTATCCAAACCAATAAAAAGAAAAATGAACAGGACAATTATAGAATCCTTACCGAGATCATCTTTCCCTTGACTTCACCAACTAAACCATCATCAGGACCCAATCCAAAACCCATATCAGAGAACTTGGACAAGTCTTTCGACAAACCCTTAAGCAATTTCAGCTTCTTCTTCAATTTCTTCACCGTCGCCGTACTGGACGGACCCCTTTCCTTCTCTCTCTTCCCACCACCACATCTAATCGCCGACGAGGACCCATAATAGTAATTTACATGTCCGTCGTCAAAAAACCCAGAAATCATTCTGGGTTCTGTCGAAACCCGACAACCCACGAGCCTTGAATTGCCGGAAAAAAGAGCACCGACGTCGATGGAGACGCCAGGATAAAAGGGTTTTGCGGAAGAGTGAGAGTGAGCATTGGTTCCAACGCTTGGGAAGCAAGGAAGCCGCCGGGAAACGATGCGGGAGACCTCCATGTTCGGTGCTTTCCGGTGGTGATTGGCAGGGACGCTGAAACGACGCCGGAGACCTCAGGCACGACGACGACACGAATTCGCAGTGTGAAGCGATCAAACTTTACCAATTAGTTTCCTTCTTATACAAGGTGAGAATGGGGTCGGTTAACTGATTTTCCACGTGGGTGTCTATAATTGGTTGCATGAAAGGTGGATCCGACGTGGCAGGTGGAGTTTGCGCGCCACCTGCAGCATGTGACCGTTTTAAGTTTGCCACGCTCCTACTGGCTCCTGACATGCGTATTTGGTTGATATTGGCGGTCGGATTATTCGGTGGAGAATTAAACGGTCAGGATTGAGCCAAGTGGCCAGCCTTGATTGCCACGTACAAACTTCGTCTTCTTCCCATTAGCAGTGTTGGCTTTTATTTATTCACAATAATATCCTCTTTTTTCACAAGGACAATAATATCCTCGAGATAAACGTTATTTTAAGAGGGTTTTATAGTTTGTAAGAACACACAAGACTTCCGATGAACAATTTCTTAAAAGAAATGAGAGAAACAATAATTAAACTCTCACTTTAGGATGTGGTAGCAATAGCAATTTCAAAAATTAAAATGAAAAAATTCTTGTTTCACTTTTGAAAAATAACAAACCTATGGACCACATTTTCTAGTGTTTGAAATTTTTGTTGAATTTACGTGAGCGTAGCATTGATGCACAGGAGGAAAAATGAAGATACTGAACCTTTTTGGACTTCAAGGGTTGAAAACTTAAATGACTACTTGGCAATTAATTTTAATAGCAACTTGTCATTTAATTAAAGGTATATATATATAATATATATGAGTCTAAATGAAACGACATAGCAAAGAATATGCTCTATATATATATGAGTCTAAATGAAAAGACAAAGCAAAGAATATGCTCCACACATTTCTTTATTATCAATCATCCAAGCATAAAGAAAGATAGTGAACGGAACACATGCTTACTAAGATGGTGATGAGACAAGAGGACTATAGCCTAGTGAAGCAATCCAACATCAGATTCAGGGATGACAATTGATAGTACGTTGTTGGGGTAACCAAATTCCATTCAAATCCATGTCCTCATTTTCCTTGGATTGCCTCACAAATTAATTAAACTCTAGATTTATATTATGTATGACAAAGGCATGGATCTTAGCTTAAATGATCTAAGGCCCACATTACTTTGTTTGTAACGCCACTTCAGGTTGTATTAAGGCCCACATTACTTTGTTTGTAACGCCACTTCAGGTTGTATATAAGTGATGAGGGATTCTGAAAGCGATGCCAACGATGGATAGGATAAGGCCATTAAAATTTAAGAATAGGATGATGTAACCTTATCATTTTAGTTCAAACAGTTTGGATAAAGTTACCATTCAAATTCAAATAGGAATTGGATTAATATACACCACATTAATTGCCCTACCATAAATAAATGGAAGGTAGATTAACCGGACATGAGAGAATTAGGCTCTGTTTGACAAAGCTTTTGCTTTGACTTTTAAGCTGAAGAAAAAGAGAAGCAGAAGTTAAATCAAGAAACTGGTACCCACTAGCTTCCTTTAAACTATCTTTTTAAACTCCAAATCTCTCCTACCTTACCAATCCAAATACTCTTCAAAACATCTTTTGAGCTTGAAAAGCCGAAACCCGCTTTTCAAAAATCAATCCAAACAGAGCCTTATTGAACAATAATTACTTTTCTTTGCTAGTTTCTGATAATTGACTTGACCGTTGAAGCCTTATTGGTCCATACCACACCGGTGCCAGTGAGGTGATTTTGTTTCTTTCTTTCCAAAAGAGCAAAACAAATTTGGATCGTGTAGAGTCAACCTTTATCAGTTGGTGTCGTCTGTGAAAACGATAGTTTTCCTGGTAAAAACATGACTCATCTGCGATTCAATCTGGAAGTTGGAGTGGAAAGCATGTTGTGAGCTCCCGCTCACCGAGAAAGGTCTGGGGAACACCCCGACATCCCAAATGAACAGAAATGTGTCACAGTATTGGAACGATAGGTTCAAATCTTCTAGCAAATTTTGAACTATCTGATCCAACAAAATGCAACAATTCTACAATGCTTGCTTGCTCCTATAGATCCACTACTACCCCCTCAGAATCATCCCAATTGAGATCCTCCCAACTAGGATTTTCCCAACCGAAATCCTCCTAATCAGAATCATTCTAATCGAGATCCTCCCAACCAAGATCATCCCAGTCGGAATCAGTCCAATTGAGATCAATACGACGACTTCCCCGTTAGGATCCACTAAATAAGGAGGACAATGGTGATGCACAGAATGGTAACCACTATTGGGTTGGAGATGATGCAACACATAGTTATGTAGAAGGCCACCATACCGAACGCAATACTCAAGTCCATGGTGACATGTCTATCCACGTCGGTGACAGAACTAAGGATGTTGTATATTTTGACCTTCAAGTACAAGATCTGAAGGCAAAGGTTGAGGAGATGGCATAGGCCATGAAGGGGAAAGACCCTGCTACAGTAGATGACTTAGTATAGAGGACTAAATTTCCATTTAGTTCAGCTGTCATGGGATGTCCCTTGCCCAGTAAGTTCAAAATGCTGACCCTTAAGAGCTTTGATGGAACTAGGGATCCTCTTAATCATTTGAAGATGTTTAAGGGGCTTATGCACCTGCAAGTCGTTCTTGACATATGTAGAGCCTTCCCTACTACATTGAAGGGATCAGCTCGAGTCTGGTTCAATAAGTTAAGGCTAGGCTCCATCGAAAACTTCGATGAGTTAAACAAATAGTTCATTAGACATTTCATTGCTGGACAAAGGCTTCGTAAACTGACAATATACCTGTTGAATATGAAACAACAGAAGGGATAATCCCTCTGAGATTACATAAGTTACTTTAACATTAAGATGCTACAAGTGGATGATAAGGTCGCCCTCATAGCTTTCATGGAGGGACTGCAATCATCCAAATTTTTGTTCTCATTGTCAAAAGAACCTCTTGCCAACATGACAGAGTTGCTGGTCAGAGCTCGGAAGCACATGAATGATGAGGATACTCTGAATGCACGCAAAGGTAAGGAAGGCGAAGATAATAAGCCAGATAAAAAGAGGCCAGTCCCAAACCCTAGGGAGGAGAAGTAAGTAAAGTACATAAAGTCCTCCATCAATCAAGGAGATAGATCGATCCGACGAGCGAGATGTCCAAATAGACATACTAGATATACCAACTACACTCCCCTCAACACCCCCAATAGATCTAATTTTCTTACAGATCCAAGATAACCCATCACTGAAGTTGCCCGACCAAATGAAATCTAACCCAGCAAAGAGGTCCCGAGATAAGTACTGCAGATTTCACCGGGACCATGGACACAATACTAAAGATTGCTTTGACTTGAAGAACCAGAGTGAAAGCCTACTCTATAGGGGCCGTCTACGTAGGTTTACAGTAGAGAATGGGAGAGAATATGTTAATCCCTTCATAGGAGGTTGAGATTATTGCCCCCTGAGCAACTACCAATGAGCGAGATCAAAGTTATCTTATGTGGACTCACTATTGGCGGTGAATCTAGCTCGACTCGAAAGTCTTATGTCAAGAGACTCCGAGGCTTTTCAGAGGTGAATGAAGCTGAAATGGAAACTCCTCCAGCGAAGTTATCTCATCTGGAAGGGCCTAACATCACTTTCTTTGAGAATGATGCCAAAAGAGTTCACCATTCCCATGATGACCCCCTAATGGTCTCCATAGTCATAGCCAACTATACCATCTGGCAGATACTGATTGATAATGGTAATTCTGCTAATATCATGTTCTTTGATGCATTCAATAAAATGAAGATAAGAAGGGAGAAGCTCCGACCTATGAAGTCACTGCGAATAGGCTTCACAAGTGCCAATGTGTTTTCATTGGGAGAAATTACCTTCCTAGTAACTGCAAGAACCAACCCGAAATAGGTCACTCTAATGGTGGATTTTCTGGTGGTAGACTGCCTATCAACATATAATGTCATCATGGGAAGAATGAACTTAAATGCTATGAAGGTAATCACATCTAATTACCATCTCTTGATGTGTTTTCTAACCAAACATGATGTGGGAGAAGTAAGAGGTGACCAAATAATAGCTCGGGAATGCTATGTTACCTTCCTTAGAGAAAAAAAAGTATAAACGACTCTAATGATTGAAATGTTAGAGGTGAGAGATGAGAAAGTTCCCTACCAAGCTGAACTGACATAAGATCTAGTAGAAGTCAGCCTTGGTGATGATGAAGTCGCAAAGAAAGGGTATTTGCTCCCCTCAGATATTAGAGACAAACTGGTTCATTTCCTTAAGGATAATCAAGACGTGTTTGCATGGTTTCACAATGAAATGTTGAGTATAAACCTATCCATGATTGAGCACTGTCTCATTGTGGATCCCAGTTTCAAACTAGTTAAACATAAGAGGAGGACCTTTGTTTCAAAAAGGAACTTGGCTATATCAAAAGAAGTGGACAACTTGTTGAAGGCTAATTTCATTCAAGAGGTTCACTACCTGGAGTGGTTGGCAAACGTGGTCCTAATGTAAAAGGCTAATGGAAAGTGGAGGCTAAGGGCTACCTAAAGGAAAGTTTCCCTCTCCCAAGAATCGATATACTAGTTGAGGAAACAACTAGACACGAACTATTAAACTTTATGGATGCCTACTTTGGATACAACCAGATCTCCATGTACACCCCAGATAAAGAGAAATGATTTTCATCACCTAGAAAGGCATATACTATTATAAGGTGACACCTTTTAGGTTGAAGAACGCCAAAGCAATGTACCAGAGGTTCGTAAATGTGATGTTCAATAACTAGATCAGTAGCATTACCCAAGAAATGTCTCTAGAGGGGGGTGAATAGGGAATTTAGGCAAATGATGGAACTTGTTCATGTAAGCTTGTTTTGACAAAAGTTAACTTGATTGGACTTTAAGAAGATATAGAGATACATATATTGTATCTATATTTCTCTCATGGCTGCTGGAGAAAATGAGCGAATGTATTGCTGAATTCTCTATTTGCCATTTATAGACCTAGTGTCCTTATTTACAAAAAATGCCACTACATTTTCACTAAACATTTCCCCGCTCCGTTTTCAATTTCTGTAACTCCAATTGACACAAAATCTATTCCATAGTGCATCAAATATTTTATTTAAGTTACCCTCCAAATTTAGTATCATTCAGACACTGTCGAATTTTCTAGGCCCATAGATTTTCTGGACTCGAAAAAGTCAACTTTTGCCAAATGTTCCAAAAACTTTTCCAAACATTAAATAAGTTCCCAAAACATGTATTTTACATTTAAAAAATATATATAATAATTTAAAGCATTAATATGATAATAAATGATATTAAAGGAAAATAGGCCAAAAACTATCATGGTTCTTACATTGAAATTAGAGTTTCGAAGTTACAATTTCATATTTTTCAAGGTTGGACCGGTCCAAGTCTTACCCGAACCCGTCCAAGAGCTTTCAGGACCTTAAACTTAGTATCTCGTTTTGAGATTTCAACAAGGATGGACTGGTCTAAGGTGAAGGCTGGACCCGTCAAGGCTTTTGGTCAGTGGGATATTGCCTCCTTTTGTCATATTTTGACTTGGATTTGACCCCGAACTTTCCTAAAACACCGGGATTCATTTCCTATTGATTTTTAACTTATTTTTTTAAAAACAATTAGGGATTTATTATCTATATAAACCCTCATATGTTTTCTCTCTAAGGGTGAAAAAAGGGAGGAAAAATTAATGTTTTTACGGAGCTTTTAATTACATATCAGAAAATCCTTTTAGAGAGACAAAGCTGAGGAGATATTTTTTAATAGAGAATTTTTATTCTTCTATTTATATTTTTAGAACAAACACACATGGAGTGTTTAAGTTGTGATGCTCTTCACAGTCTGATCAACCAGATTCTCAAAAATATCATCAATCTATACAGTTTGATCAGAGCAACAGATGTTATACTACTTATTTTTATATGAAGAGGAGGAGAAACGATCACTACGAAGGGAAAAAAATAATTGAGGAGTATTTGTGTTCTTTCAGCTACCCTTTTGGAAGAATTGTGATGTTAGGCGAAAGTCTGCAACAATTGGTTGACGAGTCACAATAGTAAACCTGAGGTATTCCGCATCAAGTTCTTATCAAAGTCGAGTGGATGTGAGTCTGGGACAGAGTTTGTTGTACTTTGCTTTGAGATAGTGGATTGGTTTCTCTAGAGGCTTTTGCCTCACCCCCGTTGTTTTTCCATTCCTAGGGTTTCCACGTAAAATTCCTGGTGTCATCTCTAACTTTCCATACTTGTTTTATTTATTTTGTGATTGGTTTAGATGCTTAATTGACAATCATTATAGGTAATTAATCAATCATAAAAATTAGGCAAGAAGATCTATTCACCCCCTCAAGGTTTAAGGATTAGTATCTCACTCTAAATTAACTGAACCGTTTCCACACCGTGTAACTCACATCATGTGATTTTTTACTCAAAGCATTGACTACCACATTAGCCTTTCTTGGGTGATACTAAACATCAAAATTGTAATCTTTCATGTACTCTACCCACCTCCATTGCCTCATATTCAAGTCCTTTTGTGTAAAAATATACTTCAAGCTCTTATGATTGAAGAAAATTTCAAACTTTTTCTCGTACAAATAATGTCTCCACATTTTCAATACAAAGGTATTATATGAATAATACACTTTCAATCAAAGAAATATATTAATGATTTTCGTCTTTGTATTTTGAAAGGAAAAGGAATAAGGATGATAAGAAATTTATTCCAACCTAATTCTTCCTAAATTTTCTATTTCAATAAACGGGCTCTTCTCATAATTATATATGGACAATGAGGAAGAACAGATCTCTTTTTATTTTTATTTGTTTCCCTATTTACTATCCAAATAGGACGTCATTCTGTTAAGTGTATATGCACTTTCTATGAAAAACAAAATAAACATAATTGTCTGGCAATATACGATGCATACTAATATCTTGTTATAAGCGAATCACATATTACGCACTTACCCCTTGTTATATTATTTTAGAAATTTTGTTTATGTTTTATCGACTCATTTCATATCATGGTTCAAGCGTTAATAATGAGTGAAGTTTTATTATTCCATCAATATTAGAATGGATGGATAATTAAAGCTTGTCTTGTTAATCGCGGGGGACCGGCCCCACCAATTTTTTAAAAAATATATATATATGATTGAAGTTATTCAAATGGAACCATGCCAATGGCCTGGTCCTCAACAATCCTGGTGGGACTTTACAACAGTCCGCTGCCCAATGATAACTTAAGTCATATCTGTCCTATTTAAATTATTTTTATTTTCTTATTTTTGCACTTAGTATTACAAATATAAATGTGTAGATAGACTATACCAGTATTACACATATGCCTCATCACAATTTTTCTTAATTTTTGTTACTCTTACATATTTAACGACCTTATCCTTTGCCAAAAAAAAAAATCATGTCAAGAGTTGGGATGTGCATTTCCATTGTTTGGATGGGTGAGTTAAACCATCAATTCTTCCTAAAATAAGGAAGTTAGACCAATGACTTAAGACAAATGGTGTAAGCCGATTCAAGTGAGGGGCCTGGGGATTAGGAGATTGGTTCCATTCAACAAGGCCCTCTTGAGCAAATGGTTGTGAAGATTTAGTGGGGGAGAACATATGAATATTATCTTGGTGTGACAATTCAATACACATACATATATACATAGTTCTAAAAGATTGAGATGGGCGTGCAAAACGAGCTGGTATCTACTATATCTACAATCAAAATATCTATTATAAAATACTAGAAAAGATAAAGTCGACGTTCCGGTGGCTCAACAAGCAACCCTCCGAAACAGGAGGGGGGCGGAAGGAAATTGATGAGGGATTCTGATAATCTATTCCACTAACATATAGGATAAGGCCGTTAAAATTTAAGGATAGGATGATGTATTTTCATTCAAATTCAAACAGGAATCGGACTGATGTACTCCACATTAATTGTCCTACCATAAATAAATAGAAGGTTGATTGACTAGGTATGAGGGAATTATTAAGCAATAATTACTTTTCTTTGCTATCATTTGAGAACTAACTTGAACATCAAAACCTTACGAGTCGGTACCACACAGGTGCCAATGAGGTGATTTTCTTTCATCTTTTTCAAGAGACCGAAGGGAATTTGGATCATGTAGATTTAATCTTTATCAATAAGTATTTACTATGTTCTCATGAGCATGTTGAGATAAACAAAAATGGTGTAAATAGGATGTGGGGATTTTATTGACAATAATGCCCTTGATATATACATTATTTATGAGGATATTATGGTAATGACGCAATGAAATAAAAAATCATCAAACTTACTGTTCAATCAATTAATAAACTAGGCAGGCTGATTAAATTGTCAGCGTGTGCGGACGTGCCAGAGCCGTGAAGTTAGCTTGATATAATATTAGTTGGTCGAACACAAATATCTCCTTTGAAGTTTGTGTTAGATCAGGTGATTGGCTAGGGAGAGAATACTAAACTCCCTATTGAGTTCTTTTTTACCTCAATTAAGAGGACTTTTAATTGTGCACAAAAAATTGCGAGACTGACTCGTAGCAAAGAGGGAGGTAGAAGGAGGGAAATAACAAGAAGGGAGATGTAGATAGATAGACTGATTAGAGAAGGCAGAGAGCAAAAACTTTATAAGGGAGACGTAGAATAAGTAGAGATCAGAGCCATAATCTGGGAGAATATTGTGTTTGAGAGAGATTGCAGGTTATGCAATTATTTTGTTGTAGTTGTGGGAACCCTTAATAAAGATTTCTCTGCATTTATTTATAGGAAAAATTACTGTATCTAACCTAAATTACAAGATAATAATGAAATAAAATAATAAAAAGAAATAAACTGCATTGTGTCTTCAAGTCTCCAACAATGTAGCTCCTTTAACGTCAGGCTTCCTAGAGTCCAAGTCTCAGTTAACTTCATCCTCAATGCAGCCTTCATTTGTACAGAGTTCATGATTCACCGAAGTCTTCCAATGTAACCCAAATTCATAGGAGTCATTGTTCAATACAAACTAATCTATGCATATACACAGACCATGTTATACGTATATTCTGTTTTGCATGAGACTTAGCTAGAGTCCAAAGTGTGGATGACTTTATCCCCTAAACTTCTATAGACTCCAAGTCACACTTGGACTTATGCACACAACTAGCCTTACCCATAACAGTCTATCGTAGCTGTCAGCCTTCATAAAGTCCAGAATTTAGCAAATACATTTCCAATAATATAACATACCCTTGTAAGAGCCATCTTCAATGTAAACTAATCAACTATATATATATATACACACACACAAAGTCCACACATATCCAAAGTTAATGATGAAGCTTCAAGAGTCCAAAACCTCAATGATTCTATTCCTATCAGCCTTCAGAGTCATCATTTCTATGAACTCTTGATAGAGTCCAATTCCACTAATATCTCTTGGTTAATATGTTTCTCTTTCTATGCTTATACTGATTTCTACTCATATCACTACCAAAGTGGCAGCCACATATCACGCCACTTTTGGGTGTCAACACTTACGAATCCGAATTTTTTTAAGATGCTATAGTTGTACAACCATATTTATTTTACAAAAAAAAAAAAAGGAGAAGAAGAAGAAGAAGATAATTTAACCATTATTTAAGATGTCATAATTAATAGCAATTTTGAAATTAAAAATACTAAAAAATCACAATATAATAAACCACAATTTTTAGTTTTCGAGGTTTTTATTGAATTTATATTTGTATAGCATTGGACTTCCTCAAGGGAAAAAATATATATTTTTGGACTTAATAGGTTGAAACGTATATGATTTAAAGATTCCAACCAACAATTATATTTTCTTACACTCATCTTTCTTGAAGTTTGGACAAATTATACACTAGTGAGCATTTGGCCATTATTATTCTAACCTTTCTTGTGAAGTTAAACCTCTAACCAACATTAAGTTATAGTGCAAAATGTCATTTTTATCCTCAAAAATTTTAATTTATTTTAATATAAATATGATTGAAGGGAAGGGCAAAATGGTCATTTTTAAAATTTTGGTTAACAATTCTAATGAAGAAAAAAGGCGAGGATGTCATTGAAAACACATGTCAAACCTCAGGGGAAATGAAAATAATAAACAAATGATTTATGCGTGTAATTTGTTCAAACTTTAGAAAATGTTAGTGAAATTTACTCTTTTTTTACAAGGACAATAACACCCTTGAGATAAACGTTATTTTCCGAGAGTTTTATAGTTGTTATAAAAAACATAAAAAGACTTGCAATGAAAATAGTTGACTTGTGAATTCAAATTAAAAAATATATACAAGAGTCCAACTATAACTCTAATTAACCGATTGATGTGGAGACTAGTCATTTAATTGAAATGGATATTTGTTATGTTTTGAAAATAACAATATAAATTCTGATGGGAGAACTGGAGCAGTCCGCTCATTTAGATTTTCTTAAAAGAAAAAAAAGGAAAAAAAGAGAACATTTGTTTCTTAAAAGAAAATGAGAGAAGCAATAATTAAACTCCCAATTAGGATGTGGTAGTAACAGCAATTTCAAAACTAAAATGAACAATTTATTTTTTACTTAACCTATGGACCACATTTTCTTAGTGTTTGAAATTTTTTATTGTAATAGTATTGATGCTTAGGAGGAAATTTGAAGATACTGTACTTCGAAACGAAAATACCCATCAATAGAAGTGAAGTATAAGTTGATTTTTCACTGCAGACAACACACGTGGTCATTTGTACACCAAGAATAAAGGGAGATCATCAAATAATCGGCCACCATTGTGATTGCCTTAATTTCATATACTCAATCGGTGGCATAAATTTTCACCAATTGAATAAGAATTTATCAAGAAGATTTAATATAAATTTTACCGTCGATTATTTATCTCACATTAATTCACTTCCTTTTTACATTCGGTCTTGAATACCGATAATGAGAGAGTTAAGAATCCGAATAGGTATGAATCACATAATACACATATTTGACGACCAAGAACAAAAACACATCCTTGTACTATGATTGAAGAGAAATGTTCGTACTTTGCACAAGCAAGAAACAAATCAACTTGGGTAAACTAAAGATACGGATTTATTTTATTTAAGTGATAAATACGAAAAAAGAAAAATAAAAAACACAGAGAAAAATAACGATTATGGTATTATGATACTCAAGAGTCTTTAGCCAAAGTGACAATAACAGCTGCAATTATTCTCTCACTCAATTTGAGTGTTTTTAATGTGAATTGTTGTATGACTTTGTTCTTGACAATTTTCTACACTTACACGTACCATCTTGGACTTCAATGGTTTTACATGCTCCAAATATTCCTTTCTTCAGGACTGATTATAATTTTTTATTTTATTTTATAGTTAATCATGTCATTTTAAAATTTTTGCTACTTCGTTTTCTTTTATTGAGCAAAGATATAAGGTTTGATATCACGAATTTAAGGTATATTCTGTTGTGGTAGGAGAATTTTAATTAAAGATATATATATATATATATATATATATATATAGTCCGAAAAGCAAAGCAAAGAATATGCTCCACACATTCCTTTCTTCTCAATCACCCAATCCATAAAGAAAGATAGTGAACGGAACCATATGGCTTATGCGTGAGGAAATTACTAAGAATGTTGATGAGATAGGAGGGATGCAGCTTAATGAAGCTGACACAAAACTTTTACAATCCAACATTTTTTCACATTTTCGAGATTTTTATTGAATTTATATTCGTATAGCATTGACTTTAGGCAGGGAAAAAATATCCATTTTTGGACTTAATGAAATGTATATATTTTAAAGATTCCAACTAACAATTATATTTTCTTACTTCTTAATTCTAAATTTTTGGAATTTTTTTTATTGAACAAAATTGTAGAAAAAAGATGGACACTTGACTATCTTAACCTAGACGCCATACCATTTTTTAGAAAAATGTTCTTCAACTCTACCTACTTACAAAAGGCCCTATCTTAGTGGAGGGTACTTGAAGGAATCAAGTGATTATATGCATTATTCAGCAAACTTCCACAAACTTGAACAACAAATTTTTTTTTTCTAACTTCGTTTGGTTAGATAAAAAATAACAGTGAAAAGTGAAAAGAAAAAAAAGTAAAGTAAATGAAAATAAAATTGATTTTCTGTCATGTGTTTGATTAACATGAAAATATTTCAAGAAAGTTACAGGGAATTATGATTTTATAGTTTAGATCTGTATCCTTTAAAATTTCTCAAAAAATTTGCAATCAAATTTGGAAAGTGGTTTAGTTTTTAAAAACAAATATATGAACCATGACATTTCAATGCCTACCGAGTGAATTCAGAATTAAATAATTAGATATTTAACTCTTCAGTCCAATGGTTATTTTAGTTTTTGAAAAATATGCAATAACTAAAGAATTATTTAATAATGAAAAAAAATGGCGCTTTGAAGTTGATTCATAACCTAGAAACTATTATTTAGTTGATTTCCATATCTTATGGAAAATAACCGTACATGTTAATTGGGTGTGCAATTCTTTGAAACCCACTAAAAAATGATGAAGCCAAATGTTGTTCTTTGAAATCCACTAAAAAAAATTGATGAAGTTGTTGTTGGTATTCAGTTGTTTAAAATCCACTAGAAAATTAATGATTTCACAACCCGACCACGAAACAGAGTTTCCATGAATAAGTTGAAGTTGTAATAAAAAGGAAGGCTGGGATTCACAATAATGTACGGAAGTTGTAAAAAGAAAGGTGGGCATTGACAAGAATTTACGTTTGGGCATTGACAACCACAACATTTTTATGCTTTGTTCTTTGATAGATTGAATTTTTAGCATTGCCCCTGAGCATGAATACGGATACAAGACACAGGTACAATACGATACGAGTATGGCAATACGACAAATTTAAAAAAATAAGATACGTGGGCGACAGAATACAACAATATAAAAATAACAAATTATATTTTTATATATACAAAAATAGAATTATTAACATTTCTTTATAAAGTTTTATAATTAACAAATAAAATATGAGTTAAGAATCTGTTGTTGGATACCACTCTCATGTTTGTTATTGGTTCACATGACACTCTTAACAGAATGCATGTTAGCGCATAAAGATTAAAAGTTTGTCCTCCTTAACACTAATTGGTTTTAGGGGAGATGGTGGTTTGAGATCCGACAAGTAGTATCGTGAGCTAGAGGTCATGGGTTCAACTTGCATAAGTGTCATCGTATTTGCATATTGAAAGCAAATACTCCATACATTATGCTTTCTTTATTTTTAATCATCCATTTTATAAAGAGATAACCTGATAAGATAGATAGATGCTTATGCGTGACAAATTTCCAAATACCAGTGACAAGAAGGCCACATCCCAATGAAGTTGACAACACATTTTGAAAATTTTAAGCCAAGTGATCCAACTCTAGTAGATTCCATTAGCATAGGAGTCATAGCTGCAGAGTGTGTCGTCTACTGCCCCACTAACCCTACTGACTAGGAAGGACCAACATTTTGTTTTTTCTTTGCTTGGCTCTCGAAAGAAACTCTCATATTCCTACTTTGCTTCCAAGTCTCCTAGCTCTCCCACATATCCTTTGCCTCTGCCTCTACCATTAAGGCTCTCCTCACTGAGCATAGACTTTCAAGTATAAAATTGATACCACGGTCCTGATAAAATAATGAAGGTTGTCAATGAACCACCATGTTTTCTCCTCTTCATCTCTTAGGACTTCGAGAGAAAAGCGTTAGAGAGAAGTGAATTTATTCTCATACTATGTCACAGTCATATTTCCTTGCTTCAATTCATCGAACTCCTTCCTTAACTCCCTTATCTTTGGTCTTAGAAAGTATTTCTCAAAGAAAAGAGTTTTGAACGTATCCTAGCTCATTATCTCGATATCATGACTGTTAGTGATAGTATGCCACCATATCTTGGCACCACCAGAGAAGAGGTAAATGGCCAACATAACTTTCAACCCGTTATTGGGCAGTGATATTGCCCTCAAATGTTTCTCAACTTATTCCACCCAATAGTCTGCCACCAATGGGTCCGAACTCCCCTCAAACATTAGAGGCGTCAACTTTTTGAATTTAGATATATACTTGAAATGCTTCTCACTTTCAGTCAATTCCAGCTGTGGTGCCAGTTGTTGAACTTTTGTGGCTGCAGTTTTCATAAAGTCCTTTAAAGTTGCAGTCATATTAGTGACCAAGTGGTTTATAATAAGAGTTTCGTCCTCACCCGCTCCTCTATTCCTTCTAGGAGGTATAGTGCTATATATATATATATATATATATATATATATATATATATATATAGTCAAGATATCAATTAATAACAATTAAAAATTTTATGTTACGCACTCGACATGACATACATATCACACACACATAAACATGTTATCACATAACACATTTCACATAAGCACATAACATGCATACATCAAGTCTCAAACTGACTAAGTCAACTCTACCCGTCATCCTTAAGTTTCCGAACCTAGCGCTCTGATATCGAGCTATCACGTCCCAAATCTAAGCACCCAAAAACCCCCATTTCGCACACGAATTACATGTGTAAATTATATTTATCCAGTCAACACCCCATGAGCCTAAATCATTATCCTGATACCAATATGTCACACTCCTGTTTTCAACCCAGAAATTTGAGGGTAACCATGCGGAAGCTCTTCTATTACACCCCAAGTCCCAGCCTGGAACACTAAGGATCAAATGCCAAACTCATGGTCTTATCATCACAGAATTGTGAATACATACATTAAAATAAAAACATATCTCAAACAATTCATGTTAATGGGACCCTCACAAGCTAATAAGTCAAAACAATCCCAATTATCACTTGCATATGATTGTAGTGATTTATGACAATATGATTGATCGTAAATTACGATTAATTGGCCATCTAGCGGATCATCTATTGAAAGTTGCTGGAAAGTTGGAAATCAAAGTTCTAAATTCTACCTTAAAATACGATCTATTGTAATGCATTATGATAGACAAGACTAGGCCTAAAGGATTGGTCTCTTTTAAAACAAGGGACTGGCTCACGACAAGACCAAGACTAAAGGCCTGGTTTGCTTTGAGACAAAGGGACCAGCTGTCCATCGATCCCACATGATGCACATTTAATTTGGGTAACATATTCCAAATACAATTTGTATTGTCATTCACTTTTCAATCACATTTCATCTTTATCTCATTGTACTTTTTTCTCTATATATTGCCGAAACCATGAGAATTTTTTATATCCTTCCAAAACCAGAAACACAAATAATTGTTTATATCCTTCCAATCCCCCTCTTTGTTAGGCAACTACTTATCCACCTTAACCTTGCCCCCACTCAATTTACTCCCAACAATGAGCTTATTAGGTTTATGGAAAGCTTGCAGTAATGGCTTGCTAGCCATCAATGAAATTATATACTGTTACATGTCAAAAATAGAAGAATGATTGGTGTTACTTCTCTTGTCGAGAAGGGAGAAAAAATCTTATTACTGGTGACAAAGATATAAGCTAAATTGAGAGAATTATTAGAGAGAGAGAGGGAGAGAAATATAATCTATATTTCATATCCCAAAGGGTGATTACAATCTCAATATATAGTATTCTCAAGAAATAAAATAAGGAAGGCAGCAATATATGGAAACATAAATTATGCCCCTAATTAAGGAATAATTGATCAAGCCCCTAATCGAGGAAGAGTTGACTATCAGCTATCACAACACTCCGCCTCAAGCCAGAGAGTAGATGTCAATAACTCTCAGCTTGCGGCAAATAGAATTAATGACATGTTTTGGAAGGACCTTAGTAAAGAGATCTGCTAATTAATTACCAGATGATACGAACAAAGTCACAATTTCTTTGAAAGTCACCTTAGAATGAATGAAATGACAATCAACCTCGAAATGTTTGGTTCGCTATGAAAAATTGGGTTATTAACAATGTGAATAGATGTCTAGTTATCACAATAGAGAAGAGATGAGTCTGGAACTGCAAACCCAAATTCTTGTAACAAAGTTCTCAACCAAGTTAGCTCATATGAAGTATAAGTCATTGCTCGGTACTCAGCTTCAGCATTAGACCGAGTCACAACCGACTACTTCTTACTTTTCCAAGTTACTAAATTGCCTTCTATAAAAATACAGTAACCAGTCGTTGAATATATGTCTGAAGGAGAACTTACCCAATCAGAATCAGTGTAACCTTCAATGCGCAGATGTCCAAATGACTAATAGAAAAAACCACAACCTAGAGCTCTTTTGAGATACTTTAAAATTCGTATAACCGCCTCCATGTGAGGGGCTCGTGGGCTGACCATAAATAGACTCACAACACTTACTGCATAAGTAATATCTGGACGAGTAATGGTTAGGTAAATCAACTTGCTTACAAGTCGTCTGTACATCTCTGGATCATCAACTAAGTCACCAACCTTATGCAATAACTTCAGATTAGTCTCCATGAATGTTGTTGCAGGTTTAGAGCTAAGATAACATGTATCCCTTAAGATATTAAGAGTATATTTTCTCTGAGATAAACAAATACCTTTCTTTGATCTTGCAACCTCAATACCAAGAAAATAATAGAGCTTGCCCAAATCTTTAGTGAGAAAATTCAAACCCAAATGACAAATCAAGGTCTGAATCCCCTACTTGTCAATCCCAGTAATGATGATATCATCCACATAGACCACCAAAATTACAATACCACTCTTTGTCTTTTTAAAGAAAATTGAATGATCATTTCGACTTCTAGTCATGCCATGAGCAACCACTACATTACTAAATTTATCAAACCATGCACGAGGTGACTGTCTGAGTCCATAAATAGACTTCTTGAGGTGACAAACACACTCCCCACGGACTCAAACCTAGGAGGTTGAGTTATATACACTGTCTCAGTAAGATCACCATAAAGAAAAGTATTTTTGACATCGAGTTGATGAAGAGACCAGTCAAGATTGGCAGCAAGATAGATAACTATGCGAACAGACTTTAACTTAACCACATGAGAGAATGTCTTAGTATAATCAATGTCATAGGTCTAAGTGAAACCTTTAGCAATAAGGCAAGCCTTTAAACGATTAACAGTGCCATCAGGATTTTGTTTCATTGTGAAAACCCAACGGCGACCAACAACATGAGCACTTGCAGGCTTTGGAAGAAGATCCCAAGTATGATTCAATTGTAAGGCATGCATTTCCTCTCCTATAGCTTTTCACCAGCCAGGATGGGAAAGAGCCTCCCTATATGACTTAGGAACAGGAACAGATGACAGGGATAAAGAGAAGTTGGACCCCAAATATTGAAGTGAACTAGTTCAAAAGGGTGCAAACAAGGCCCATCAGACCTAAGCTTAAAAGAAGTCCTATGATGCTTACTAAGCTCATAAGTTTCACAATTAAAACTAGAAAAAGAAGTTAAAAAAGGAACTAAATACCAAAGATTGTCTAACAATGGATGCCCAAGATGACAATGCCACTAATACGGAGAAGTCGTGATATGGAGTGCAGATGGAATAGGTGAGCGAGACAGTTGAAAGTAGTAGAGACCATCCCTTATGAAGCCCCTACCAATAATCCTCTTCGTCTTTAGATCCTAAAAGATACAGTGGTTAAGATAAAACGTTACCAAGCAGTTCAAGGCAGAGGTAAGTTTAGGAAGAGATAATAAATTAAAGAGAAACCGAGGAGAAGGTTAGACTAGGTGTGCTAACAGTACCAATTCCCTGGACTGAAGATTTGGTACCATTAGCTATCATGACGAACAAGGGAGAGGAAGTATGGGAAAAATCAGAAAGAAGAGAAAAGTTACCGGTCATATGATCGGAGGCGCCTGAATCAAAAATCCAAGATGTATTGGATGAGGAAAGAAGACAAGTATTACATTAATCGAACAAAGTGGTTGTTGAGGTGGAAGGAAGATTGATGCGCTTGACAATTGAATCATACTCTGCCTTAAAAATAAAAACATGTTCCTCAGTTGTGGAGTTAGAGTTCTCCCCCTTAACTGTAGCCTAATTTGTCCATGCAGGCTTGCCGTGGAGTTCCCAATAGTAATCAATAGAATGGTTGGTGCAGCCACAATATGTACACTTCTGGGTACTGCGACGACCACGTATGAGACATGATATCCAAGACGAAGAGATTCGAGATGAGTCTAGATTATATAACAGAGAAAATGGTGTAGGTATTGTCACCCATGATAGCTAAAACGAGATAATCCGAGACAACGAGTGCAATTTTCAAGCAAGAGAACTAAAGAATTTGAACATGAGATCAAGAACAAAGATACTTTTTTTTCAGATCATCTCTCTCAGAATTGCATAGAGAGACACTATTCTATTTTTTTTTTTTTTGTAAACCTAGGGTTCTAGGTCATCTTTATCTAAATGACAGAGAGAAAAAGTAAAAAGGCCAACAATATTAAAAAAAATGAAAGACAGAAAATGAGAAGAAGAAGAAACTCACGTTAGGTCTCCAACTTTAACCTTGACGATCTTATACCATAATAAAGATATAAACTAGATTGAGAAAACTATTAGAGAGAGAGAGAAATATAATATGTATTTCATATCCCAAAGGGTGATTACAATCTCAATATATAGTATTCTCAAGAAATAAAATAAAGAAGGCAACAATATATTAAAACATAAACAATGCCCCTAATTAAGGAATAATTGATCAAACCCCTAATCAAGGAAGAGTTGACTATTAGCTGTCACAACATGAATTACTTCCAAGCACACAGGTTAGAGAGACCGCTTTTTTTTTGTCACTGGAAATGATTGGGAGTTCTCTCCCAATGAAATTCTCATCGAAGGAGGGTCATCCATCCCTCGAGCGCAAGATCATTCACGCTCCAAAGGTGAGTTGACTATTCAATTTATTTTAAAAACTCTTAATTTCTAATAAAATTCTCGTAAACCTTTTCAAATTTCAAAGAGCCTACACTCGCAACTCACAAGCTAGAAAGGGTTCAAAAAGTTTTTGCTCATCTAGAACATGACTCCTTAGCTTTCATAGGCTCATTTTCTACCACTAGGATAGGCTAGTCTTCTACCACTAGGAGGGGTACACATTTATTATTATCTTGTCGCACTATTTTTTTTATATATGATGTGGTCGGAACTAAATTATATTGTAAGCTTAATTTTTCTCTTTTTATCAAAATATAATTTAACCACTCGCAAGAGCACGAATCTTTGTAGATAAGGTTCTATATAGAGGGTATCGATCCCACGAGGACTAGTGGCAATTGTCTTAAAGGAAGATTAATTCTACTTTAATTCGAAAAATAGATTTTTGAATTTATGTTTAGAAACTATTGCATGAATGAAATGACAAGAAAAGTAAAGAGTTTAAAGTTGGGAGAGAGAACTAGGGTTGGTTTCCACCACTAGCCATTCACATGTTCATAAGTGTAGCAAGCATGGGATTCATTAATTAAATGCCTAACAATGTCATTAGGCTTGTGACCTCAATGACATATCAAAAGATCAATGTGTGTGCTAACCTATCATAATCCATCTTCAACAAGCATAGCTCTTCAACCTAACTAACTACCTAATTACTCTACTCTCTAAGTGAACACTACATGCATCCAAACTACCTTGTCTTGGCATGGTCTATACAAACTAACATCACACATTCATTTAAACACCATTATCTAGCCATCATTTGCACTTCTTGTGGAATATGCAAATGTTGTGCATTCAAGTGACAAAATCTACTCTAAGACAAGAATAAATTCCAAATCAAATGAATATATATAAGAGATGTATTTGTGTACATAATCACTAGGCTAAATAATCAATATTTAATTACAAATCCCAAGAGCTACAAAGATGAA
The DNA here is from genome assembly GCA_026545225.1 of Cornus controversa. Classification (NCBI taxonomy): domain Eukaryota; kingdom Viridiplantae; phylum Streptophyta; class Magnoliopsida; order Cornales; family Cornaceae; genus Cornus; species Cornus controversa. The sequence goes on along the minus strand of CM048849.1, from coordinate 10,483,831 downwards.
CAAGTTTACATGGCTAGGGGTTGAAACCAACACCCTAGTAGAAGAGTTAGTTGCTCATGGTTGCCTTGCACCCTTCCATTGATGAAGAGAATGAAGCTTCTTGGTCTGGTTCAGCTTTTCCTCTTCCTCTCCCGAAGGTCTCTCTCTCTCGTCTTCTTGTGTGTTGAGAGATATGAGATATGTGTGTCTTTTTTGGTGCTTTTTGGCTCCTTTTTCTCCTTTGGGGCCCACCATATATATATATATATATATATATATATCATTATATATATCTCTTGTATCAAGAAGGCCGGGGATTTTGTTGCAAGTGGGAGAGCAGGTGAGCAAGTGGCCAAGTGGGCTCTGCAGCATCTCGATTGATCGAGATTGAATCTCGATTGATCGAGATTTCGATCAATCGAAATGAGATCTCGATCAATCGAGATTTCAATTAATCGAGATCAACATCTCGATTGATCGAGATGCCTTGGGCTGCATTTTCTGATTTCTTCTCTTGACTGCAGAAAGCTTCCAACTTTGCTCCATTTGCTCCAATACCTGCAAAACATCAAAAACACAAAAATACCGTAAACATATCTCGGTAAACGCAAAAACGGAACTAACGTATGTAAGAAAGAGGGTTCAAATGCATAGAATTGAACACTTATCAATATATATACTAAAAATTTTCCCTTGACAAAGGTGTGTCAATGAAACTATTTGACAAGTAGATGCTCTCTTAATTCAAGGATGGCTCAAGTGGCCTTCCTACTACGCCTAAAAGAAAATAGAGAGCAATTAATGTAGAACAGAAAAATGTGCTTGACAATAGTGATGTGTTCATGCCTAGAATATCCTAGCCTGTTGTGGGTCCTTATTCCACAGCTACGTTGACATTGGGCAATAGTGCGGTTGTATATGAAAGAATAGAGAAGTTTTTTGATGGAGGAAGATTTATCTTTACTGAGTTTTTACCCGACATCAAAGATTGTAGAGAAGTTCTAGCATTATATGGAACATGTTAGAATTCTCCATAACCTTATCATTTTATTTAGCATTTTCTTTCTCTTTAAACCTGTTGCTTTTCTGTTCAGAGTATAACACATGTTTTCCCTTTAGTATCATGGGCCAAGGCAGGAGAACAAGCTTTTGTTGGTAAGTTATAAATATTTTGCACCAAGTATGAAGCTAACAAGAGTGCTGCCCAAACTACTTTACAAGTAGAGAAGGCTAAGAGGGCTAAGGTTAAGCCTACCCTTTAGGCAAAACATGTAAAGAACAGTTTTATTTTATTATTTTATTCATTTCCTTTCCAAAAATGATTATAAATTATTAGGCACGTGTTTATATATGAATTTCATGTGCTAGGACTTATTTTGAAGTTCGATTCTCTCACCTTCTCTCTTGGTTTTGAGCCTTAAGGAGTGAGGAGGTTGCCTAAGTTGTTTTTTATTTTCTTATTTTTGCACTTAGTATTACAAATATAAATGTGTAGATAGACTATACCACTCTTACACGTATGCCTCATCACAATTTTTCTTAATTCTTGTTACCCTAATATATTTAACGGCCTTATCCTTTGCCAAAAAACAAATAGGGAAGTTCGACCAATGACTCAAGACAAAAGGTGTAAGCCGATTCAAGTGAGGGGCCTGGGGATTAGGAGACTGGTTCCATTCAACAAGGCCCTCTTGAGCAAGTGGATGTGGAGATTTGTTGGGGGATGATCGGCGTTGAATGTTACGCATTCTAACCTCTTAATTTGCATATTTTATTCTCTTAGTGATAGGTTATATGTGATTTTACTCTGTTTTTGTATTTTCTGTCTTTTTCAGGGCCTTAATGGTTATTTCAGATAAAACCATGATTTTGGGCTTTTAAAGATGATATCCAAGAATATTATATGAAGCTTACATCTAATGGGTCCATTCAACTCCATATTTCAACTCAAATCAGCCCAAGGAAGAGGTTCAAGAGAATTACAACTGCTTAAGAAGATTACGGGCCTGAAGCCCAATTCTGCACTTAATCCAGTTTTAATCCCGTTTTAGAAAGTAGACCTAAAGTCTTATTTCTAAGAGTCAATTCGACTTAATTCTCTCCTAGGTTCAACGAAATTCGATTCCGGACACTTTTATATTTCACGAAAATTTCGTGAATCGGACTTCTACTGGGTCAAAACTTAGGCCGAAGGTCAGTAGAAAAATATACCTATTTAGGGCTGCGGAAAAACCCTAATTATTTCCTAATTGGATTAGGACTTTATGTATTCTCTTGGGGTATAAAGAGGTAAATTGGAGGCTGTTTTGGGGAGAGAAAAGAAATGGAGGCCAGGGCAGAGGAGACAGAGACAATCCGGGTTTTATTTATTCATTATGTCTTTTATTATTTTATTATCTTCTTCTTCTACTATGTGTAACTAAACTCCTCAACTAGGGTTGAGGAGGAACCCTCCATTAATGAAGTGAAGTTCTTTTGTTCATTAATTGATTCTCATGTGTGTGATTTAATTGCTTATGATTTTTGCTTCTTGTGATTAATTATTTTATAATTCTTTCACGATCTATATCATGTATATGTGGTAGTTAGAAAGTATTATAATTAATCTAAGCTTGGGTTTGTATTTCTTAAAAGTGATAATCTTTGATCTTATGTTTTTCATTAAATTGGATACATAGGATGCTTAGAATTTTACACTAGTAAAGCGAAGGAAAATCTACCTTTTTATATATTTTTCATAGTGCTTGATTGTTAAATCTTGAGTAAGCAATAGATTGATTTCTTGATTGCTACTCCAAATTTGGTAATTAATAAATGAATATTAGAAACTTCATGGATTTAATAGTGGTGAAATCCGAAACCTTAGTTATTTTCTCTGTTTGATTTCAATAGTAATATTTTATTTCATGTTAGTTTAATTTTTCTCAAATCAACCAAACTTTGTTTAATCTAGATTAGTTTTAAATTAATTTCAATTTGTGTTAGTTTTTCTTCTCAAAGCATTCCCTTGGGTTCGACCTCGTTCTTGCCGATCTATACTTCAATAGATTCGTACACTTGCGAGTTGTTTTACACTTTTAAAACAACATCAAGTTTTTGGCGCCGTTGCCGGGGAATTGCAAACAAGAAAACTAATCAAATTTCGATTGATTTAATTCTTCTTCTAGTTATAATTTAGTTTTTTTTTCTTTCTTTTGTTTTATTATTATCAAAGAAAAAAAAATCTTTCCAATTTTTTATTTATTTATTTATTTTTGATTAGTTCACTATTCTAGGTTTAAAACAAAAAAAAAAAAACTTTTTCTTTATTATTTTAGTTTAGTCTTAGTTTAGTTTTAGTTTTATTTTATTGTTATTGTTTTACCTGATACTTCTTGAATTCTACAGGTGGTATTGTTGAAAATTGTCTTTTTCGCATGTTCTTAGGCACTACTTTGAAATCCAAGTAAGTACATTTTTTTTTCTTTTCGTTTATTTATATTTTTCGTTTCTTAGATTAGGAAAACATAGATTTTTGTTTTAGGTTGATAACTTGTTGCATGAGAACTTTAGGATAGAATAACTTAGAAATAACCTTAAGGTCACACTTTCTTCAAGTTTATTTTATATTTTATTTTCTCTCTATTTAGAAAAAAAAAAAAAAAAAGACCACACACTCACTCACTTTTTATTTTTATTTTATTTTTGTTTTTATGGTGTGTTTTGTTTGTGCATTTTAATTTAGCATTCTTGCATTAAAATTTTAGTAAGGGCACAAACCCCCAACAAGATAAGGATTGGATTTCATCACCAATTCCTTGCCCAACTAGGTTAAAAATCTCTTTGCATTTGTCTATCCCAAGCCAAATTTAGTTTAAATTTAAAATCAAGTAGACATTGGCCATAGGAATTCATATAGCTTATAGGACCCTCTTGGACAGAGTTAACTTTTGGTAACTCCAGTGAGCACCTTCCAACTTCACAATGTCTAGGAAAGTTCTGAGAAGATTGGTTTTTAAGTGGGACCATTTGTGACCCCTCCAATCTATCTTAGAAACTTTTCTGGTTGTATTGTTGGTGGGGCTTAACTGATAATCCTCTAGTTCCTCTGAAAGGGAGTAGAAACTGTCTAACTAGGTAAGAATTATTTTGGAACTAGTCCAAATAATTCTTTAGGAAAAAAAAAAATTTAAATAGAAATCACTAACCTTGAATTAAATTTGAAAAAAAAAAACTTTTTGCTTGTTTATTTGGTTGGTGTTTTTATGAGTCATTTTAGTGTATGTTAGGTCGTCAATCACTGAATCCAGAGTTGTTTCCATTAGATCTTGAGATTGAGATAACCTTTCAAAAGGGTGTGAAAAATTCTAATGTTAAAGATTCTTCTTTGCCCAAGATGGCAGATCCTATTGAAACTAAATCCCTTAAGGACTATTACACTCCCGTGCATATTACAAACCCGTCTTGCATTGTGTTACCTGCTACCTAACAGGGATATTTTGAGATACGGGCGGCAGTAATTAATTTACTGCCCACTTTTAGAGGTCTTAGCTCTGATGATCCATACCTCCATGTCAAGGAATTTTTAGAGATTTGCTCCACTCTACAATTACAAAATATTTCTGAAGAGTCAATTAAATTGCGATTATTTCCATTCTCTTTGAAAGAGAAAGTAAAATCTTGGTTATACTCACTCGAACCCGCGTCTGTCAATTCATGGAATGGGTTATGCACCAAATTCCTTACCAAATTCTTTCCCATGCACAAAACTAACTCTCTTCGTCGAAATATCATGCAATTTACTCAAAAAGAGGGTGAAGAGTTTTACATATGTTGGGAGAAATTTAATGATATTCTCGTTAAGTGTCCACATCATGGTTTTGCCAAGTGGCAATTAGTTCAATTCTTTTATGAGGGGTTGTCACCCTATAATCGTCAACTAATGGAGTCACGAGGTGGGGTAGAATTTATGTCTAAGAATGAGGATGAAGCATGAAAATTTCTTGATGCATTGTCAGAGAACTCTCAACAATGGGAGTACTCAGGGAGGGTTGAAAGGAGTGGTCTATCAATATTCTCAGAACCCAAAAAGGGAGGAATCTATGAGGTCCGAGAGGATACCGATTTGAGTGCGAGGATAGCTAGTCTAACTAGGAAAGTGGAGGCTATAGAGATGAGTAAAGGAAGTAATTCGTCTATTTGTGCAGTTAATGAGATGTGTCAATTATGTGAGAGTTTTTCTCATACAGCTAAAACTTGTCCATCTATTGCATCTTTTCATGAGTGTATAGCCGAACAAGCCAATACACTCAATTCATATAAGAAACTATTTGACAGCCCATATTCTGACACATACAATCCAAATTAGAGGAACCACCCTAATTTTTCTTGGAGGCAAGACCAACTTCGGAACAACCAAGGGGTGCAACCTATGCAACCCCAAGGGCAACCACAATTTTCATATCCTTCCATGTCCCAAAATGCCCCTCCGTATGTTCCCCCACCTCAACAAAAACAAACTTTAGAGGATACTCTCCAACAGTTCATGCAACAGACCAGTCAATCAATTTCTAAGTTAGAAATGCAAATAGGTCAATTAGCCACTGTTGTAGGAGAGAGGGAGAAGGGAAAGTTTCCTAGTCAACCTATGCCTAACCCAAAAGGCCAGTTTCATAGTAGTGACCGGTCCACTTCTGGTTCACATGAGCAGATTCACTCTATCACAACCCTAAGATCAGGCAAACAAGTTGATAATGGAATCCAAATGCCTATACATAATGAGAAAATTGAAAAGTTAGCGGTTTAGGGAGGGATAACAAAACTATATCTGAAGTTGAATTAGAAATTCAAGTCCCTAGTCTTGACCCACCATCTCAAATAAGTCCACCAGTTAGAAACTTTGTTCCTACTGCACCATATCCTCAAAAACTTCAAAAGCCTAAGAAGGGAAATCACTATAATGAGATTATAGAAATGTTTAAACAAGTCAAAATTAATATTCCATTTCTTGATGCAATTCAACAGATCCCCTCTTATGCAAAATTCTTAAAGGACTTGTGTAAGGTCAAACGTGGCTTGAATGTGTATAAGAAAGCCTTCCTTACTGAACAAGTTAGCTCAATCATCCAACATCGTACTCCACCTAAATTTAAAAATCCTGGATGTCCTACGATTTCATGTACCATAGGTGATCAAAAAATTGAGCAAGCTTTGCTTGACTTGGGTGTGAGTGTTAATTTGTTACCTTACTCTGTTTATGAGCAACTAGGTCTTGGTGAGTTGAAACCCACGAAGGTGGTACTCCAATTAGCAGATCGCTCAGTTAAGGTTCCTCGTGGTGTTATTGAGGATGTGCTCATTCAGGTTGATAAATTCTTCTTTCCTGTAGACTTTATTATCTTAGACACTCAACCTGTAACTAATCCTACTAGCCAGATTCCTGTCATCTTAGGTCGTCCATTCCTAGCAACTTCAAATGCTCTAATCAACTGTAGAAATGGTGTTGTGAAACTTTCCTTTGGTAATATGTCTGTTGAACTTAATGTTTTTAACGTAAATCGACAATCACCAGACTCTGAGGATATTTGTGAGTTAAATTTAATAGAGAGTATAGGTCAGAATACTTTTATTCATGCTGGTTATAAGGACCCTTTAGAGGCAAACCTAACTAATTTTGGCTGTGATTTTGATACTAATAGTGCCTGTAAAAATGCGAATGCTTTAGTGGATGTGAATGTTTCCTTAAATTCAGTCCAATTTATAGACACCAAAAAATGGAAAGCCTAGGTATCAGTTGAGTTATTGACCTATTCGGTCATCATTGTACATTATTAGTTTTAGGATTTATAGCTCTTGCGTCTTTTTATTTTTAGTTTGTGTATTTAATTTTCAATTTTTCTTAAAAAAAAAAAAATCATCATGATCCGGTATAGCCGCCCATTCTCTGACTATGTATGTAGTACCAATTCTATAATTTGTGATATGATTGATAAAGTTGATGATTTCCATTTATTAAAGTCTGGTTTCGATACCCAATACTGTCGAGATTGCTTCAACACAGTATGGCTTTAATAAAGAAAGGCAACCCCTTTATACTCTATACGTTAGCGTATCTAGATAATCAATATCTTATCACATATACATCTTGAAAAATTGGGACCCACCAGTTCAGAGAATGGGGAGCAAAGTAGTACCCGTGGTTTTCACGTAAAGATTAGGTTTTAAAAAAAAAAATTACTTTCTGTTTCATATTTATTTTCCCCCATGTTATTTTACTTGGTCGTTGGAGTATAGTCGTTGTTTTGACAGGATGTAGCATCTAAGTTTGGGGGAGTGGCCTCATTACCTTCATGCTATTAGTTTGCTCTATTTTCTTGCCACTACTCCCGTTTTCTGGTAATATTGTTCTAACCCTTCTCTATGCTTCGATTGGGTGTACATTGAGGACAATGTACCGTTTAAGTTTGGGGGTAAGGCGATGCCTTTTATGTGCTTATTGAAGTAGGGAAAATTTTTATGAAATTTTTCTTATTCTAGGACTTTTGGTTATTTGATTTTCTTAATTTTTTATTTATTTTCTTTTATTTTATTTTTAGATAGGATGTTTTGACATTTTTCAAGAGATTAATACTCTATATAGGTGCTTAACTTGCAATTTTTGAGTATGTTTTAAATTTTTAGAAACTATGATTTGAATTAGTGGTTTAAATCATTATTTGCATTGACATGCCTTGGGGTGATTGGTTTTGGTTTCCTCACATGCACAGGCACACTAGCAAAATCTTATGGGGTATAAACTTTGGCTTTGAGTTATTGGGTTACATATACTTGATATTAATTGGTATCCCTTGAGAATGAGTACCGATGATGTGATTTACATGACTTCAATGAAAAAAAAGAAACAAAAAGAAAAAAGAATATGTGATAAATAGAAAATCAATTTGATCCTTTTCATGAGTAACCGGGCCTATATGCCTCAGGAAGCACGGAGTGTTCGCGTCAAAAGTGAAAGGGTGAGAAATAATGAGCATTGGTTGTCTTGATTTATAGCCTGACTGATTCGAGTAATTAGGTTATTCGGGGTGTCTTAACGCCTAGTGCCCTAAAGCCATCTGGTTTGGGAGTCACTGACTGAAAGCTTGCTACATGGGTCTTTTAGAAAGCTTAATAGATCAAGACACTGCACAACCAATAAAGTAATAAAAAAAATAAAAAATATATATGAAAAAGTCATGTATTCATGTCTGGAAGTATGATTTCAATAAGGGGAGCTAGTGAATTGAAGGGGTATGTGTCTTAATATATTCGGAGATAGGTAATGCCACATGAGAGGATTGCTAGTTCACTTTTCACGGGGGAGCTAGAATTGGTTACTTTGAGATATGTTGATGTGAATTATGTGTGGGGACCATTACTTTGAATTATGAAATTTGAAAATTTGAAATTATTCTTGAATGCAAGTTTGTAACTATATATTGTAATCTTCTTTTTTATTAATGTTTAAACAGAAATTTTGAATGTTTGTGGGTAACATTTCTGGAAACCCTCACGAGATTATAACTCGTCCACTAGGGGGAACCTAGGGGTTTAAAGGCTTGTTGTATATGCTAAATGCAATCGTTTCTCCCACGGAAGAGGAGTTGGATAGTTTAATTTGTGTTTAGTTAGTTTCCTTTGTTTTAGTTTTATTTTGTTTTATTACTAAGGGACTAACAATATGTAAGTTTGGGGGTGTGATCGGCGTTGAATGTTACGCATTCTAGCATCTTAATTTGCATATTTTATTCTCTTAGTGATAGGTTATATGTGATTTTACTCTGTTTTTGTATTTTCTGTCTTTTTCAGGGCCTTAATGGTTATTTCAGATAAAACCATGATTTTGGGCTTTTAAAGATGATATCCAAGAATATTATATGAAGCTTACATCTAATGGGTCCATTCAACTCCATATTTCAACTCAAATCAGCCCAAGGAAGAGGTTCAAGAGAATTACAACTGCTTAAGAAGATTACGGGCCTGAAGCCCAATTCTGCACTTAATCCAGTTTTAATCCCGTTTTAGAAAGTAGACCTAAAGTCCTATTTCTAAGAGTCAATTCGACTTAATTCCCAACTAGGTTTAACGAAATTCGATTCCGGACACTTTTATATTTCACGAAAATTTCGTGAATCAGACTTCTACTAGGTCAAAACTTAGGCCGAAGGTCAGTAGAAAAATATACCTATTTAGGGCTGCGGAAAAATCCTAATTATTTCCTAATTGGATTAGGACTTTATGTATTCTCTTGGGGTATAAAGAGGTAAATTGGAGGCTGTTTTGGGGAGAGAAAAGAAGTGGAGGTCAGGGCAGAGGAGACAGAGACAATCCGGGTTTTATTTATTCATTATGTCTTTTATTATTTTGTTATCTTCTTCTTCTACTATGTGTAACTAAACTCCTCAACTAGGGTTGAGGAGGAACCCTCCATTAATGAAGTGAAGTTCTTTTGTTCATTAATTGATTCTCATGTGTGTGATTTAATTGCTTATGATTTTTGCTTCTTGTGATTAATTATTTTATAATTCTTTCACGATCTATATCATGTATATGTGGTAGTTAGAAAGTATTATAATTAATCTAAGCTTGGGTTTGTATTTCTTAAAAGTGATAATCTTTGATCTTATGTTTTTCATTGAATTGGATACATAGGATGCTTAGAATTTTACACTAGTAAAGCGAAGGAAAATCTACCTTTTTATATATTTTTCATAGTGCTTGATTGTTAAATCTTGAGTAAGCAATAGATTGATTTCTTGATTGCTACTCCAAATTTGGTAATTAATAAATGAATATTAGAAACTTCATGGATTTAATAGTGGTGAAATCCGAAACCTTAGTTATTTTCTCTGTTTGATTTCAATAGTAATATTTTATTTTCATGTTAGTTTAATTTTTCTCAAATCAACCAAACTTTGTTTAAACTAGATTAGTTTTAAATTAATTTGACTTTGTGTTAGTTTTTCTTCTCAAAGCATTCCCTTGGGTTCGACCTCGTTCTTGCCGATCTATACTTCAATAGATTCGTACACTTGCGAGTTATTTTACACTTTTAAAACAACATCAGGGGAGAACATGTGTATATATCTTGGTGTAACAAGTCAATACACAGACACGTAGTTCTAAAAGATTGAGATGGGGGTGTAAAACGGACTGGTATCTACTATATCTACAATCAAGATATCTATTATAAAATACTAGAAGAGATAAATTCGACATTCGGATGGCTCGACAAGAACCCTTCGAAACAGGAGGGGGGGAGGGCAATTAATAAAGGATTCTGATAATGTATCCCACTAATGGATAGGATAAGGCCCTTAAAATTTAAGGATAGGATGATGTATTATCATTCAAGTTCAAACAGTCTAGATAAAGTGACGATTCAAATTCAAATAGGAATCGGACTGCCACATTAATTGTCCTACCATAAATAAATGGAAGGTAGATTGACTAGATATGAGAGAATTATTGATCAGTAATTACTTTTCTTTGTTATCCTCTAAGAACTGACTTGAATGTCAAAGCCTTGCCCACCGGTACAACACATGCACCAGTGAGGTGATTTTCTTTCTTCTTTTTTAGGAAAGCAGAGGGAATTTGGATCGTGTAGAGTCAACATTTATCAATAAGTCTTTATATGATCTCATTAGCATGTTGAGATAAACAAAAATGGTGTAAATAGGAGGTGGGGATTTTATCGAGTATAATGCCCTTGATACATACATTATTTACAAGGATCTTATGGTAATGACGCAATGAAATAAAAAATGAGCAAACTTACGAATCCAAATTTTCTTAGGATGCTATGACAAGAAAGAGTTGTACAACAATATTTATTTTACAAAAAAAAAAAAAGTAAGGAAAGAAAGAAGAAGAAGAAGAAGAAGATAATTTAACCCTTATTTAGGATGTCATAATTAATAGCAATTTTGAAATTAAATATACTGTAAAACGCAATCTAATAAACCACAATTTTTAGTTTTCGAGGTTTTTATTGAATTTATATTTGTATAGCATTGGACTTCCTAAAGGAAAAATATATATTATTTTGGACTTAATAGGTTAATTGTATATGATTTAAAAATTCCAACCAACACTTATATTTTCTTACACTCAACTCCCTTGAGGTTTGGGCAAATTACACACAAGTGAAGCGTTTGGCCATTATTATTCTAACCTTTCTTGTGAAGTTAAACCTCTAACGGACGTTAAGTTATAGTGCAAAATGTCATTTTTATTCTCAATTTTTTTAATTTATTTTAATATAAATTATGATTGAAGGAAAGGGCAAAATGGTCATTTTTAAAATTTTGGTTAACGATTCTAATAAAAAAAAGGTCAGGATGTCGTTAAGAACACATGCCAAACCTCAAGGGAGATGAAAGTAATAAACAAACGCTTTATGCGTGTAATTTGTCCAAACCTCTGGAGAGGTTAGTGGAATTTACCCTTTTTTTAACAATAATAACACCCTTGAGATAAACGTTATTTTCCGAGGGGGTGTTAAAAAAAACATAAAAGGACTTGCAATGAAAATAGTGGGCTTCTAAATTCAAATTAAAAAATATATATAAGAGCCCAACTATAACTAATTAACCGATTGATGTGGAGACCAGTGATTTAATTGAAATGGATATTTTTTATGTTTTGAAAATAACAATTTAAATTCTGATGGGAGAACTGGAGCAGTCTGCTCAAAAAAAAAAAAAAAAAGATTACATTTGTTTCTTAAAAGGAAATGAGAGAAGCAATAATTAAACTCTGTGGTAGTAATAGCAGTATCAAAATTAAAATGAACAATTTCTTTTTGTACTTAACCTATGGATCGACCACATTTTCTTAGTCTTTGAAAATTTTTATTGAATTTATGTTTGTAATAGAATTGATGCTTAGGAGGAAAATTGAAGATACTGTACTTTAAAACGAAAATACCCATTAATGGAATTGCGCATAAGTAAGCCATTTGTCCCTCAAGAATCAAGGGAGATCATCAAATAATCAGTCTTCATCATTGTTGCCTTAATTTCGTATAATCAGTCGGTCACATGAATTCTCACTAATTGAGTAAGAATTCATCAAGAAGATTTGACATAAGTTTTACTGTCGGTTATTTATTTTACATTAATCCACCTCCTTTTCACATCCGGTCTTGAATACCGATAATGAGAGAGTTAAGAATCCGAATAGGTATGAATCACATAAACCCGATTTGGCGACCAAGGACAAAATATATCCTTGTAGTATGACGGAAGAGAAATGTTAGAACTAACTTCATCGCACAAGTAAGAAACAAATCAACTTGGGCAAACTAAAGATACGGATTCATTTTGTTTAAGTGACAAATACGAAAAAAGAATAATGAAAAACACAGAGAAAAATAACGATTATAGTATTATGATTCTCAAGAGGCTTTAGCCTAAGTGACAATAAGAGCTGCAATTCATTCTCTCACTCAATTTGATTGTTTTCAGTGTGAAATGTTGTTTGACTTTCTGGTCGACAATTTTCTGCGCTTACACGTACCGTTTTGGACTTCAATGGTTTTAGATGCTCCAAATATTCCTTTCTTCAGGACTGATTATAATTTTTTTTTCTTTTTTTATGGTTAATATTGTCATTTTAAAATTTTTCCTACTTCCTTTTTTTTTTTATTGCAAAGATATAAGTTTTGATATCATGAAGTTAAGGTATATTTTGTCGTGGTAGGAGAATTTTAATTAAAGGTATATATATATATATATATATATATAGATATGCTCCGAAAAGCAAAGCAAATAATATGCTCCACACATTCCTTTCTTCTCAATCACCCAATCCATAAAGAAAGATAGTGAACGGAACCATATGACTTACTAAGAATTGTGATGAGATAGGAGGGAAGGATACAGCCTAATGAAACTGACACCATATTTTAGGCTCATTTTTACAATCCAACATCAGAGGTGACAACCCAAAGTAGTTGAAGGAATCAAGTGATTATATGTATTATTAAGCAAACTTCCCACAAACTAATTTTTTTTTTCTTAACTTCGTTGAGTTAGATAAAAAAACAACAGTGAAAAGTGAAAAGAAAAAAATATAAGGTGAATGAAAATAAATTTGATTTTCTAGCTTGTGTTTGATTAACATGAAAATGTTTCAAGAATGTTACATGAAAATATCATTTTATAGTTTAGATCTTTATCTTTTAAAATTTCTCAAAAACTTTGCAATCAAATTTGGAAAATGGTTTTATTTTTTAAAAACAAATGTATGCACGGTGACATTTCAATGCCTACCGAGTGAATTTAGAATTAAATAATTAGATATTTAACTCAGTCTAATGGAAATTTTAGTTTTTGAATAGTAGTATGAAAATTGAATTTTTTAAGAAATATTTGTACTTACTTAAATTGCCGATATTGTATGAAATAGTAGAATAATAAAACCAATTTGTGTTTCACTAATCCACCTCAATAACTAAAGAATTATTTAGTAATGAAAAAAAAAAATGGAAGTTGATTCAGATCCTAGAAACTACTATTTATTTGATTTCCATATATGATGGAAAACAACCATACATGTTTATTGGGTGTGCAATTCTTTGAAACCCACTAAGAAAATGATGAAGTCATTGTTAGTGTGTTGGATTGCTCTGAAATCCACTAGAAAAATGATAAGAAGTCGTTGTTGGTATGTTGGATTTCTTTGAAATCCACTAGAAAAATAATTATTTCACAACCCGACAACGAAACAGACTTGCCATAAATAAGTTGAAGTTGTTATAAAAAGGAAGGTTGGCATTGACAAGAATGTCATGAAAGTTATAAAAGGAAAGGTGGGCATTGACAAGAATTTACGATTGGGCATCGACAACCACAACATTTTTATGCTTTGTTCGTTGATAGATTGAATTTTTAACATTGTCTCAGCTTAGGAAATATGAATACGGATATGAGATACGGGTATAATACGATACGAGTACGGCGATACGACAAATATAAAGAAACAAAATACGGGTGCGACAGGAAACGACAATACAGAAATAACAAATTATATTTTTAAATCTACAAAAATAGAGTTCTTAACATTTCTTTATAAAGTTTTATGATTAACAAACAAAATATGAGTTGCATAATTTGCATTGATAAATTTTGTACTAAATTATGATATATATCTCAGCACTTCTTTTTTAAATAAATTTAAATTTTTCTTAACAATTATACTATGATATTATTGTTGGAAAAAGTAAATTTTACTGTTCAAAACTTGATAGAAACATGTTTTGAAGTATCTGAAAAGTATTGGATACATGGTAGAAATATGTAAGAAGTATCAGATACTTGTTAAAATTATGGATACGTTTAGGAATTATCGGACACGTATCCGATACGTAAATTACAAGTACCCGTGCTTCCTAGCCCCAACCTATTAATGAAAAGCAGACAAAAAAATCCTAAATCTGCTTGGCTAAGTTTACTTCAAACTTTGATTTTATAACAAACTAATCAAGAAAATTGATATGCCTAAATCTGCTTGGCCAAGTGATTTGATTCAAAATGGGAAGTGGTGTAGGCCTGTCCAGTGTAGCCACTTCTCTCCTATACGCCCATGGGAGAAGAAGGGATGACCAATTTTGTATCTGTATTTTGGTGGCTTATCTTCAGTTCTTGTGTAGTTGTTGTTGGCTTAGAAAAAGAAAAAAAAAGATGTAATCTTCATCAAGGAAAATTGAAGGTATACTATACTAGTCTCATAATAAAAGCAAAGGCAATCGTATTTGCATATTGAAAGCAGATACTCCATACGTTAAGCTTTCTTTATTTTCAATCATCCATTTTATAAAGAGATAACCTGATAAGATAGATGTTTATGTGTGCCAAATTTCCAAATACCAATGATAGAAAGGCTACATCCCAATGAAGTTAACAACACATTCTGAAAATTTTAAGCCAAGTGATCCAACTCTGGTAGATTCCATTAGCATAGGAGTCATAGGTGCAGAGCGTGTCGTCTACTGCCCCACTTACCCTACTGACTGGGAAGGACCACCCTTTTGTTTTTTCTTTGCTTGGCTCTTAGAAAACTCCCATATTCCTACTCTGCTTCCAAGCCTCCTGGCTCTCCCGCATATCCTTTGCCTCTGCCTCTACCCTTAAGGCTCTCCTCATTGCCTCAGGATAGACTTTCAAGTATAAAATTGTTACCACATGCCTTATAAAATAATGAAGGTCGTCAATGAACCTCCATGTTTTCTCCTCTTCATCTCTTAGGACTTCGGGAGAAAAGTGTGAGAGAAGTGAATTTATTCTCATACTATGTCTCATTCATATTTCCTTGCTCCAATTCATCAAACTCCTTCCTCTTTGGCCTTAGAAAGTACTTCTCAAAGAAGAAAGTTTTGAACGTATCCTAGCTCATCATCTTGATATCATGAATGTCAGTGACAGTATGCCACCATATCTCGGCACCACCCGAGAAGAGGTAAGTGGCCAACATAACTTTCAACCCGTCATTGGGCAATGTTATTGGCCTCAAATGTTTCTCAACTTATTCCACCCAATTGTCTACCACCAATGGGTTCGAACTCCCCTCAAACATTGGAGGCATCAACTTTTTGAATTTATATATATACTTGAAACGCTTCTTAGTTTTAGTCAATTCCGACTGTGGTGCTAGTTGTTGAACTTTTGTGGCTGCAGTCTTCATAAAGTCCTTTAAAGCGCAGTCATATCAGTGACCAAGTGGTATATAATAGGAGTTTCATCCTCACCCGCTCCTCTATTCCTTCTAGGAGGCATAGTGCTATACATATATATAGCCAAGATTTCGATTAATAATAATTAAAATTTCATGCTACGCACATGACATGACATACAGATCACACACACATAAATATGTTCTCACATAACACATTTCACATAAGCACATAACATTCATACATCAAGTCTCAAACTGACTAAGTCAACATACCCGTCGTCCGTAAGTTTTCAAACCTAGCGCTCTGACACCAAGCTGTCATGCCCCAAAATTTGAGCACCCAAATACCCCCATTTTGTACTAGAATTCCGTGTGTAAATTATATTTATCCAGTCAACACCCCTTGATCCCAAATCATTATCCTGATACCAATCTGTCACACCCTTGTTTCCAACCCAGGAATTTGAAGGTAACCATGTGGAAGCTCTTCTATTACACCCCAAGTCTAGCCTGGAACACTATGGCTCAAATGCCAAACTCATGGTCTTATCATCACAGAACCAAGAATACATACATTAAAATAAAAACATATCTCAAACAATTCATGTTAATGGACCATTCATAAGGTAATAAGTTAAAACAATCCTAATTATCACTTGCACATGATTGCAGTGATTTATAATCGATCATATTGGATAATACAATTGATCGTAAATTACAATTGATTAGCCATCTAGCGGATCATCTATCAAAAGCTACTGGAAAGTTGGAAATCAAAGTTTTAAATTTTAACCTTAAAATATGATCTATCGTAATGCATTATGATAGACAAGACTAGACCTAAAGGACTGGTCTCTTTTAAAACAAGGGACCGACTCATGACAAGACCAAGACTAAAGGTCTGGTTTCCTTTGAGACAAAGGGACAAACCGTCCACCAGTCCTACATGATGCACATTTAATTTGGAAAACATATTTCAAATACAATTTGTATTGTTATTCACTTTTTCAATCACCTTTCATCTTTATCTCATTGTACTTTTTTCTCTATACATTGCCGAAACCAAGAGAATTTTTTATATCCTTCCTAAACCAAAAACACAAATAATTTCTCTTTTTCTTCAACTATTTTTTTTTATGCACCACAACACTAGACCATCTCATTTTCTATCTTATTCGCTCTTGTTTCTTTCTTCACCTTGAGACTCTGATGCCTAAGTTGGAAGATTTTATTGGCAAAAGGGAGGCTAGTCTCTTATATAAAGTAGCGAACATCACTACTGATATGTGTAAACCAGACTTATTCACACATCAGTCTCACAGTATGTCAGACAATGAATGTAGCCAAGAAGGCTTTGAATACGACTCACAATCCATGTCCAAAAATTAGGCTCTACATATAGAAGACATGAAGTGTTACCTTATTTCTGCCAACCTAGTTGAGCTCAGATTATGTTACTCCATCCCAAAGGCGATTAAGCTTATGCTTCTTACACCTGATAAAAGAGCTTCCTCATTTAGTGATGGAGAGATCTATTTCTACAAGTGTGCTTTTGCTACCGAATTACGCTTACCAATCCCCCTCTTCGTTAGGCAACTACTTATCCACCTTAACCTTGCCCCACTCAATTTACTCCTAACAATGAGCTTATTAGCTTTATGGCAAGTTTGCAGTAATAGCTTGCTAACCATCAGTGAATTTATATACTGTTACATGTCGAAAAAGAAGAATGATTGGTGTTACTTTTCTTATCGAGAAGGGAGAAAAAAATCTTATTACTGGTAACAAAGATATAAACTAAATTGAAAGAACTATTAGTGAGAGAGAGAAATGTAATCTGTATTTCTTATCCAAAGGGTGATTACAATCTCAATATATAGTATTCTCAAGAAATAAAATAAGGAAGGCACAATATATGGAAACATAAATTATGCCCCTAATTAAGGAATAATTGATCAAGCCCTTAATTAAGGAAGAGTTGACTATTAGCTATCACAACAATGTCCCTTAAGCTAGAGAGAAGATGTCAATAACTCCTAGCTTACAGCAGATAGAATTAATGATATTATTTAGAAAGGCCTAAGTAAAGAGATCTATGAATTGATTACCAGATGATACGAACGAAGTAGTAATTTTTTTGGAAGTCATCTTAGAACGAATGAAATGACAATCAATCTCGATATATTTGAGTCGCTTATGAGAAACTAGGTTATTGGCAATGTGAATAGCTGATTGGTTATCACAAAAGAGAAGACCCAAATTCTTGAACTAAAAACCCAAATTCTTGTAATAAAGTTCTCAACCAAGTTAGCTCACATGAAGTATAAGCCATTGCTCGATACTCAACTACAGCATTAGAACGCGCCACAATCAACTGCTTCTTACTTTTTCAAGTTACTAGATTGCCTCCCATAAAAGTACAGTAATCAGTCGTTTAACATTTGTCTGAACGAGAACCTCCCAATCAGAATCAGTGTAACTTTCAATGCTCAGATGTCCAGATTACTAATAGAAAAGACCATGACCCGGAGCTCCTTTGAGATACTTTAAAATCAGTATAACTGCCTCTATGTGAGGGACTCGTGGGCTGGCCATAAATAGACTCACAACACTGACTACATAGGTAATATCTGGACGAGTAATGGTTAGGTAAATCAACTTGCCTATAAGTCGTCTGTACATCTCTGGATCATCAACCAAGTCACCAACCTCAGGCAATAACTTCGTATTAGACTCCATGGATGTTGTTGCAAGTTTAGAACTAAGAAAACATGTATCCCTTAAGATATCAAGAGTATATTTTCTCTAAGATAAACAAATACCTTTCTTTAATCTCGCAACCTCAATACCAAGAAAATAACGGAGCTTGCCCAAATCTTTAGTGAGAAAATTCAAAGCCAAATGACAAATCAAGGTCTGAATCTGATAGGCGTTGAACGTTACGCATTCTAACCTCTTAACTTATGTATTTTATTCTCTTAGTGATAGATTATTTTATTATTTTACTTTGTTTTAGTGTTTTCTGTATTTTCAGGGCCTTAATGATTATTTCAGTTAAAACCATGATTTTGGGCTTTTAAAGATGACATTCAAGATGGTTAGATGAAGCCTACATCAAGGAGATCCATTCACCATTTATTTCAACTCAAATCAGCTCATGGAAGAGGTCCAAGAGAATTACAGCTGCTTAGAAAGGTTTTGGGCCTGAAGCCCAAATTTGCGCTTAATACAGTTTTAATCACGTTTTGGAAAATGGCCTGTAACTCTTATTTTTGAGCATCAAATTGACTCAATTCTAATATAGGTTGAATGAAATTCGATTCTGGACACTTTTGTATTTCACATAAATTTCATGAATCGGACTTTTACTAGGTCAAACTTTGGGCCGAAAGTCAATAAAAAAACCCACCTGATTAGGGGCTGCGGGAAACCCTAATTGTCTCCTAATTAGGTGGGGACTCTTCATATTCTCTTGGCTATTAATAGTGGCGAATTGGGGCTGTATTGAGGGAGGCTTGGTTGCAGCTTTGAAGAGCTTTTGAAGTGGAGAATCATTGGAGAACAAGGCATATCATGAGCGGCTAATTTAGCCACCAGGGTTTTGATGTAGCCCTAACTAAACATCACTGGTTTGATTGTTCTAGTTATTAGGGATTTTTGTATTCATTAATAGATTGTGTAATTTACAGGATTCTTATTATAGAATTGAGCAATAAAAGTCTTATAAATTCAGTTTCAATGATTTATTATCTTATCTTAGATACTTGATTGTTGTTATTGAACTCGTCCCTCTTGTTTTCTATGATCATGAGAGTGATTATTATACAATGGTTCTCACTGAATATATCATTAAAAGCTTTGATGGATTATGCCTAGAGAAGATGAACCATACTGCACCCTAGATTAGAGTAGTTAGGTAGATGGCCCTTGCTTTTGTTCAATTGCCTCATTAGTTAATTTAGTTATAAAAATCAGAATTATTTTCTCTTAAATTTAATTAGAATTAATTTTGTATATCCAACTCAGTCAGATCACAGTCCCTAAGGTTCGACACCCCTTTCGATAGCCCTATTCTACAAGGAATTCGTTCTATTGCGAAGTGTGGTAATTTTTAATTGATACACCTATTGAGTCACACTCACACACGAATCAGAATCCCTTCCTTGTCACTCCTAGTAATGACGATATCATCCACATAGACCACCAAAATCACAATACCACTATTTGTCTTTTTAAGAAAAACTAATGATCAGCCTAACTTCTAGTCATGCCATGAGCAACCACTACATTGTTAAATTTATCAAACCATGCATGAGGTGATTGTTTGAGTCCATAAATATACTTTTTGAGGTGACAACCACTCTCCCCTTATACTCAAACCCAGGAGGTTGAGCCATATACACTGTCTCAGTAAGATCACCAAAAAGAAAAGCATTTCTGACATTGAGCTAATGGAGAGGCCAGTCAAGATTGGCAGCAAGATAGATAACTATACGAACAGAGTTTAGCTTAGCCACAGGAAAGAATGTCTCAAGATATTCAATGCCATAGGTCTGAGTAAAACCTTTAGCAACAAGGTATAAGGCAACAACATGAGCACTTGCAGGCTTTGGAAGAAAATTCCAAGTATGATTCAATTATAAGGCATACATTTCCTCTTCCATAGCTTTTCGCCAGCCAAGATAGGAAAGAGCCTCCCTATATGACTTAGGAATAGTAACAGATAACAAGGATAAATCAAAAGCTCGTAAAGAATATGGCAATTGATTATAAGAAACAAAATGAGATATAGGATGATCATTACAAACCCTTTTAACTTTACGAAATGCAATGGGAAGATCAAGATCAAACTTAGAAGGATGAATAACTGGATCTGTAGGCATCGTGGAAGATGATGGAGGATGCATGGAAGGCTCTACCTGTTCAACTACAAGGGCAGGTGGCAGAAGAGGTTTGTCCAACGCAATGGGAGGAGTAAAAGTAGTATCCCTTCGAGGGCATCGAGTATAAACCCTAAGAGCGGGAGGAGTATCAAGAATCGGAGATGGTATAACAGTTTCTTGAAAAATAAGTTCCTTCACTTGACTACCCTCCTTTGAATAATATGGAATATGTTCAAATAATGTTACATCAGCACAAACAAAATTTTTTCTTAAAGAAAGGTTATAACACTTATATCCTTTTTGAGTGTGAGAATAGCCTAAAAATATGCATTTGTGAGCTCGATGGTCAAGTTTGTCCCCTCTGGGATTTAAATTATGTACAAAACAAACGCATCCAAATATTTTTGGAGGAAGAGAGAAAGGGTCTTTATCAGGAAAAATTATCTGAAAAGGTGATTTTCCTTTAAGGACCCGAGATAACATTCTATTCAAAAGATATGCCGCAATAAGAACTACATCTCCTTAAAAATATTTAGGTACTTTCATTTAGATCACTAAAACATGGGCAATAGGAAGTATTGGTCCATTCTTTCTTTCAGCAATTCCATTTTGTTGAGGATTATCAACACAAGAAGTATGATGAGTAATACCCCTCGACTCAAGAAATTGCTGAAAGGTATTTTCTTTATATTCAAGAGCATTGTCAGTCCTAAGAATATGTAACTTGGCATCAATTTGATTAGTGATTTTAGCATAAAAAGATCTAAAATCATGAAACACTTGAGATCTATCTTTAAGCACATATAACCAAGTTAAACGAGAATGTCATCAATAAACGAAACAAAATAACGTGCAACAGACAAACTAATAGTTCGTGCTAGATCCCAAAGGTCGAAGTGAACTAGTTCAAAAGGGTGCAAACAAGGCCCATCAGACCTAAGTTTAAAAGAAGTCCTATGATGCTTACTAAGCTCACAAGTTTCACAATTAAAACTAGAAAAGAAGGTAAAAAGGGAACTAAATGCTGAAGATTGTCTAACGAAGGATGCCCAAGACGATAATGCCACTAATACGGAGAAATTGTGATATAGAATGCAGATAGAATAGGTGAGCGAGACTGTTGAAACTAGTAGAGACCATCCCTTGCGAAGCCACCACCAATAATCCTTTTCGTCTTTAGATCCTAAAAGACACAGTGGTTAGGATAAAATGTTACCTAGCAATTAAAGGCAGAGGTAATTTTAGGAACATATAATAAATTAAAGAAAAACTGAGGTAGGTACAAAACTGAGGAGAAGGTTAGACTAGGTGTGCTAAAAGTACCAATTCCCTAGACTGGAGATTTGGTACCGTTAACTATCGTAACAAACAAGGGAGAGGAAGTATGGAAAAAATCAGAATGAAGAGAAAAGTTACCTGCCATATGATCGGAAGCCCCTGAATCAATAATCCAAGATCTACTGGATGAGGAAATAAGACAAGTATTACCTGAATCGAACAAAGTAGTTGTGGAGATGGATAAAAGATTGATGCGCTTGATAATTGAATCTTACTCTGCCCTGGGAATAAAAACATGTTCCTCGGCTATGGAGTTAGAGTTTTTCCTCTTAACCATAGCCTGATTTGTCAATGTGGGCTTGCTGTAGAGTTCCCAACAATAATCAATAAAATGGTTGGTGCGGCCACAATATGTACACTTCTTGGTACTGCAACCACCACGATCCATGATATCCAAGATGAAGAGATTCAAGATGAGTCTAGATTATATAACCAAGAGAAATGGTCTACGTATTGTCACCCAGGTTAGCTAAGATGAGATAATTTAAGTCTTCGAGTGCAAGTTTCAAACAAGAGAACAAAAGAATTTAAACATGAAATCAAGAACAAAGATATTTTCTTTTCAGGTCATCTCTGTTAGCATTGCACAGAGAGACACTATTCTTTTTTTTTTTTTGGAAACCTAGGGTTCTAGGTCATCTCTATCCAAATGACAGAAAGAAAAAGTGGAAAAGCTAACAATACAAAAAAAATGAAGGACAGAAACTGAGAAAAAGAAGAAGAAACTCACGTTAGGTCTCCAACTTTAACTGTGATGCTCTGATACCATGACAAATATATAAGCTAAATTGAGAAAACTATTAGAGAGAGAGAAATAAAATATGTATTTCATATCCTAAACTGTAATTACAATCTCAATATATAGTATTCTTAAGAAATAAAATAAGGAAGGCAACAATATATGAAAACATAAATTATGCCCCTAATTAAGGAATAATTGATTAAGCCCCTAATCAGAGAAGAGTTGACTATTAGCTATCACAATAGGAATTCCTTCCAAGCACACAAGTTGGAGAGACAACTTCTTTTTTGTCACTGGCAATGATTGGGAGTTCTCTCCCAATGAAATTCTCTTCAGAGGAGGGTCATCCATCCCTCGAGCGCGGGATCATTCACACTCCAAAGGTGAGTTGACTATTCAATTTATTTTAAAATCTCTTAATTTATAATAAAATTCTCGTAAACCTTTTCAAATTTCAATAAGTCTACACTCGCACCTCACGAGCTAGAAAGGGTTCAAAAAGTTTTTGCTCATTTAGACATGACTTCTCAACTCTCATAGGCCCATTTTCTACCACTAGGATAGCCAGTCTTCTACCACTAGGAGGGGTACACATTTATTATTATCTTATCACACTATTTTTTTTTATATATACTAAAAAAATTTCCTTGACAAAGGTGTGTCAATGAAACTATTTGACAAGTAGATGCTCTCTTAATTCAAGGATGGCTCAAGTGGCATTCCTACTACTTCCCTGCCTAAAAGGAAACGGAGAGAAATCAATATAGAATAGAAAAATGTGCTAGACAATAGTGACGTGTTTGTGCCTGGAATATCCTAGTCTGTTGTGGGTCCTTATTCCACAGCCACATCGACGTTGGGCAATAGTGCGGTTGCGTATGAAAGAATAGAGAAGTTTTTGATGGAGGAGGATCTATCTTTACTGAGTTCCTACCCCACATCAGAGATTACAGAGAAGTTCTAGCATGATATGGAATGGATTAGAATTCTTTATAACCTTATCATTTTATTTAGCTTTTTCTTTCTCTTTTAACCTGTTGCTTTTCTATGTAGAGTATAACACATGCTTTTCCCTTAGTATCCTAGCTAAGGCAAGAGAATGAGCATTTTCTGGTAAGTTATAAATCTTTCACGCCAAGTATGAAGCTAACAAGAGTGCTGCCCAAACTACTTTGCAGGCAAAGAAGGCTAAGAGGGCTAAGGTTAAGGCTACCCTTCAGGAAAAACATGTAAAGAATAGTTTTATTTTATTGTTTTATTCATTTCCTTTCCAAGTATGATTATAAATTATTAGGTAAGTGTTTTATAAATGAATTACATGTGCTAGGACTTATTTTGAAGTTCGAGAAACTTTTTGAGCCATTTGACTCATTTTGAAACTTTCAAGTCGTTGGAGGCCTAGGACGCCATATGGGTGGGTTCGAAAAACTAAAAAAATTTTGAGAATTATTTATTTTTGATTTTAGACCATTTAAGATGTTAGAAGAGAGATAGAATTAATTTCGAAACTATAGACGTTCCTAGGGTTAAAAACAAAGCCGGAAGAGTACATTAAGTGCCTAAAGGGCATTTTGGTCATTTTATGTGTAAAATATTATATATATGGATAAGTATGTGTAGAGAGAAGG
Organism: Cornus controversa; assembly: GCA_026545225.1. Lineage (NCBI taxonomy): Eukaryota > Viridiplantae > Streptophyta > Magnoliopsida > Cornales > Cornaceae > Cornus > Cornus controversa. Next base: position 10,459,568 of record CM048849.1, on the reverse strand, counting down.
AAAATCATATTTTCTTCTCTTGATCGATTATCTCTCTTCTCTTGCCTTCTATCTTAGTTTTGAGCCTTAAGGAGTGAGATTTGGAAGTTGCTTAAGTTGTTTTTTTGTTTTCTTATTTTTGCACTTAATATTACAAATATAAATGTGTAAATAGACTGTACCAGTATTACACATATGCCTCATCACAATTTTTCTTAATTCTTGTTACCCTTATATATTTAACGGCCTTATCCTTTGCCAAAAAAAAGATCATGTCGAAAGTTGGGACGTGCATTGCCATTTTTAGGATGGGTGAGTTATACCATCAATTCTTCCTAAAATAGGAAAATTAGACCAATGACTCAAGACAAATGATTTAAGCCGATTCAAGTGAGGAGTCTGTGGATTAAGAGACTAGTTCCATTCAATAAGGCCATCTTGAGCAAGTGGTTGTGGAGATTTGATGGGGGAGAACATATGCATATATCTTGGTGAGACAAGTCAATACACAAACATGTAGTTCTAAAAGATTGAGACGGGGTTGTAAAATGGGCTAGTATCTATTGTATCTACAATCAAGATATCTACTATAAAATACTAGAAGAGATTAAAGTCGACGTTCTGGTGGCTCGACAAGAACCCTTCGAAACAGGAGGAGGGGGGAGGGCAATTAATAAGGGATTCTAATAATGTATCCCACTAACGGATAGGATAAGGCTGTTAACATTTAAGGATAGGATGATGTATTATCATTCAAGTTCAAACAGTCCGGATAAAGTGACGATTCAAATTCAAATAAGAATCGGTCTGCCACATTAATTGTCCTACCATAAATAAATGGAAGGTATATTGACTAGATATGAGAGAATTATTGAACAGTAATTACTTTTATTTGCTATCCTCTAAGAACTGACTTGAATGTGAGAGCCTTGCCAGCCGGTACAACACATGTACCAGTAAGGTCATTTTCTTTCTTCTTTTTTAGGAGAGTAGAGGGAATTTGAATCGTGTAGAGTCAACCTTTATCAATAAGTATTTATACGATCTCATGAGCATGTTGAGATCGACAAAAATGGTATAAATATGAGGTGGGGATTTTATTGACTATGATGCCCTTGATATATACACTATTTAGAAGGATTTTATGGTAATGACGCAATGAAATAAAAAATGATCAAACTTATGAATCCAAATTTTCTTAAGATGCTATGACAAGAAAGAGTTGTACAACAATATTTATTTTACAAAAAAAAAAAAAGTAAAGAAAGAAAGAAAAAGAAGATAATTTAACCCTTATTTAGGATGTCATAATTAATAGTAATTTTGAATTTAAATATACTGTAAAATGCAATCAAATAAACCACAGTTTTTAGTTTTCAAGGTTTTTATTGAATTTATATTTGTATAGCATTGGACTTCCTAAAGGAAAAATATATATTTTTTTGGACTTAATAGGTTGAATTGTATATGATTTAAAAATTCCAACCAACAATTATATTTTCTTTCACTCAACTCCCTTGAGATTTGGGCAAATTACACACGAGTGAAGCGTTTGGCCATTATTATTCTAACCTTTCTTGTGAAGTTAAACCTCTAACGGACGTTACGTTATAGTGCAAAATGTCATTTTTATTCTCAAATTTTTTAATTTATTTTAATATAAATTATGATTGAAGGAAAGGGCAAAATGGTCATTTTTAAAATTTTGGTTAACGATTGTAAAATATGTGTAATTTGTCCAAACCTCTGGAGAGTTTAGTAAAATTTACCCTTTTTTTTTTACGAGAATAACACCCTTGAGATAAACCTTATTTTCCGAGGGGGTGTTAGAAAAAACATAAAAGGACTTGCAATGAAAATAGTTGGCTTCTTAATTCAAATTAAAAAATATATATAAGAGCCCAACTATAATTAATTAAACGATTGATGTGGAGACCAGTGATTTAATTGAAATGGACATTTTTTTTGTTTTGAAAATAACAATTTAAATTCTGATGGGAGAACTTGAGCAGTCAGGTAAAAAAAGAGTACATTTGTTTCTTAAAAGGAAATGAGAGAAGCAATAATTAAACTCCCAATTAGGATGTGGCAGTAATAGCAATATCAAAATTAAAACGAACAATTTCTTTTTTACTTAACCTATGGACCACAATTTCTTAGTTTTGAAATTTTTTATTGAATTTATGTTTGTAATAGAATTGATGCTTAGGAGGAAAATTGAAGATACTGTAATTGCCCATTTGTCCACCAAGAATCAAGGAGATCCTCAAATAATCAGCCTTCATTATTGTTGCCTTAATTTCATATAATCAGTGGGTTACAAAAATTCTCACCAATTGAACAAGAACTCATCAAGAAGATTTGACATAAGTTTTATCGTCGGTTATTTATTTCACACTAATTCACCTCCTTTCACATCCGGTCTTGAATACCGATAATGACAGAGTTAAGAATCCGAATAGGTATGAATCACATGAATCCGATTTGGCAACCAATGACAAAAACACATCCTTGTAGTATGACTGAAGAAGAATGTTTGAATTGACTTTATTGCACAAGCAAAAAACAAATCAATTTGCGCAAACTAAATATATAAATTCATTTTATTTAAGTGATAAATACAAAAAATGAAAAACACAGAAAAATAACGATTATGGTATTATGATTCTCAAAGGCTTTAGCCTAAGTGACAATAAGAGCTGCAATTCATTCTCTCACTCAATTTGAGTGTTTTTAGTGTGAATTGATGTTTTGGACTTCAATGATTTAGATGCTCCAAATATTTCTTTCTTTATGATCGATTATAATTTTATTTTATTTTATTTTATAGTTAATCATGTCATTTTAAAATTTTTGCTACCTCCTTTTTTTTATTGAGCAAAGATACAAGTTTTGATATCATGAATTTAAGGTATATTTTGTTGTGGTAGGAGAACTTTAATTGAAGTTATATATATATATATATATATATGAGTCCGAAAAGCAAAGCAAAGAATATGCTCCACACATTCCTTTCTTCTCAATCACCCAATCCAAAGATAGTGAACGGTATTTCTAACAGGAACCATATGGCTTATGCGTGAGGAACTTACTAAGAATGAAGCTGACACCATATTTTAGGCTCACTTTTACAATCCAACATCAGAGGTGACAACCGAAAGTAGTTGAAGGAATCAAGTGATTATATGCATTATTAAGCAAACTTCCCACAAACTATTTTTTTTTTCTTCTTAACTTCGTTTAGTTAGATGAAAAATAACAGTGGAAAGTGAAAAGGAAAGAAAATAAAGTGAATGAAAATAAAATTAATTTTCTAGCTTGTGTTTGATTAACATGAAAATATTTCAAGAACGTAACAAGAAAATATTATTTTATAGTTTAGATCTTTATCTTTTAAAATTTCTCAAAAAAATTGCAATCAGATTTGGAAAATGATTTTATTTTTTAAAATCAAATGTATGTGGGTGACATTTCAATGCCTACCGAGTGAAATCAGAATTAAATAATTAGATATTTAACTCGTCCATCCAATAAAAATTTTAGTTTTTGAAAAGTACGAAATCGAGTTTTTTAAAAAATATTTGTACTTACTTAAATTGCCGATATTGTATGAAATAGTAGAATAATAAAACCAATTTGTGTTTCACTAATCCATCTCAATAACTAAAGAATTATTTAGTAATGAAAAACAAAAATGGAAGTTGATTCAGATCCTAGAAACTACTATTTATTTGATTTCCAAATATGATGGAAAACAACCATACATGTTAATAGGGTGTGCAATTCTTTGAAACCCACTAAGAAAATGATAAAGTCGTTGTTAGTGTGTTGGATTGCTCTGAAATCCACTAGAAAAATGATGAAGTCGTTGTTAGTGTGTTGGATTTCTATGAAATCCACTAGAAAAATAATTATTTCACAACCCGACAACGAAACAGACTTGCCATAAATTAAGTTATAAAAAGGAAGGTTGGCATTGACAAGAACGTTTCCAAAGTTATAAAAAGAAAGGTGGGCATTGACAACAATTTACGCATGGGCAGCATTGACAACCACGACATTTTTATGCTTTGATCTTTGATAGATAGAATTTTTAACATTGTCCTAACTTAAGAAACATGAATACGTATACGAAACACGGGTAAAATATAATATGACTACGACCATATGACAAATATAGAAAAAATAAGATACAGATGCGATACGATACGATAATACAAAAATAATAAATTATAATTTTATATATACAAAAATAGAGTTATTAACATTTTGTTATGAAGTTTTATGATTAACAAATAAAATATGAGTTAAGAATCATATTGCATAATTTGCATTGATAAATTTTGTACTAAATTATGATATATATCTCAACACTTCTTTTTTAAATAAATTTAAACATTTCTTAACAATTATACTATAATATTATTGTAGGAAAATCTACATTTTAATGTTCAAAATTTGATAGAAATGTGTTTTGAAGTATTTGAGAAGTATTAGATACATAGTCAAAGTATCTAAAAAGTATCAGATACGTGTTAAAATTATGGATACATTTAGAAAGTATCGGACACGTATCTAATGCGGGTACGTTACTCTTGTAAACTACAAGTATCCGTATTTCCTAGGCTCCAACTTAGGGCCTGTTCGATAACGTTTAGTGTTTATTGTTTAAGTGTTTATATAAACAGTGTTTATGTGACGCTTTTGTTTATCCATAAACATGAATGTTGTTTGATAACGAAAAAATATTTGTCTTATTTTAAAAATCATAAACTGAAAAATATGTTTGTTAACCTTAAATTATTATTTTTTTATTTAAAATCAACACAATAAGCTGCATAAAAAGTTAAGTTTATGCTACAACAAATATATACATCAATAATAGAGCAAGAAATATGCATAAAAAAGAAATAAATAATATTGGGTTACATATATATCTACACAGTAAATGATACTGTAAAAGTAGAATGACTCACAACCCAAAAGGCCCTAACAAGTAGAGGGATGCACACGATTCGGTTCTTTACGATTATTGGGAGAACCGGAACCAGAACAGTTCCCAACGGTTCTTTAATTTTGAAACCGGAGTAAATAAGTTCGGTTCAATTCGGTTATTATAGGAGTTGTATTTAACCTTATAATAGTTATAATAACTTCATTATTTAAAATTTTTTACATAACAAAATGTTATTATATATATATTTAATGGTTCCAGTTCCGGTTCCAATGCTTGGAACTGGAATCGTAGTGAACGGTTCTTAAAATTTAGAGCCAGAACCGGAATAGTAGTGAACGGTTTGATTCGGTCCAATATGTATGGAGTGAGAATAGGGATTTGGAGGGCATACTCTTTCTCTTGAATTTCTTACATTACTATTTTTTTTTCATTTTTTTTATTTATATTTTTCTTTCAACACTGAAAATGAATGAATGATATGAGAACAAAATATCATTCTTATTTCTTTGACAATAAGATGATTGAGACTTCTTTGTTTTTTCCTCAAATAAGGTTTTTTTTTTTTTTTAGCATGGGTGCCCCTAAGTAACTATTTCTTATTATCAAGTATATTAGTAATTATTCATATTGTACCCAATATTTTGTTCTCAAGGCAATTGATGCTCTTTAATTTTGTCCACACTTGATAATTATAATATTTTTATCGTTGTATCAAACAATAGCCTTTTTATAATTTTTTTTTCTTTTCATTTTCTCACTTTTAGTTTCAATTTTTAATTAAAATAATATAATCACCATTTTAGATAAAAAAGAAAAAAAAAAGTTTTTTTATTTAATAAACATCATTTTGATGTTTATGATTTGAAGGCTTAGCTACAGTGTTGTTTTAAAAGCGTTTTGACAATTTATAAACAAAACAAAAATTATCAAACATGTTATCGTAAAAATTTGTTTTGATAAACACTAAACATAAACGGTTACCAAACGGACCCTTAGTAATGAAAAGCAAAGAAGAAAATCCTAAATCAGCTTGGCCAAGTTTATATCGAACTTTGATTTTATAACAGTCTAGTCAAGAAAATGGATATGCCTAAATCAGGTTGGCCAAGTGGTGTAGGCCTGTCCATCACAGCCACTCCTCTCCTATAAGCCCCAGGGAAGGGGAGGACCAATTTGTGTCTGTATTTTTGTGGCTTATCTTCAGTTCTTGTGTAGTTGTTGTTGACTTAGAAAAAAGAAAGATGTAATCATTCATTAAGGCAATCATATTTGCATATTGAAAGCATATTCTCCATACACTAAGCTTTCTTTATTTTCAATCATCCATTTTATAAAGAGATAACCTGATAAGATAGATAGATGCTTATGCGTGACGAATTTCCAAATACCAGTGACAGGAAGGCTACATCCCAATGAAGTTGACAGCACATTTTGAAAATTTTAAGCCCAAGCCCAAGCCCAAGCCCAAGCCCAAGTGATCCAATCCAACCCAACCCCACAGGGATACCCAAATTGACATTTTGAAAGGATAAGAGTCATAAGACACTAGGAAGAGAAGGAAATTATTTTCATTATGTAACATAAAGAGTACAATAGGTTGATCTGAATCATCATAACAGGACTATATTCAAAACATTGAATGCTTCCTTAAACCCAATTCAAGCCTCTATAGTGAAGGATTTTTGTTCTAGTGAATCCATAGGCTGAAACTTTGATTGGCGAAGAAGACCCCATGTTATCATCAGTTTGGAACCTGCTACTACATGATTGGCAGATTGCCCGAAATATATCTCAAAACTGAGCCTCATATGCTACATTCTTTCTTACCTACTCAAATCTCTGTATCATTGGTCTATGAACTAATTTTCCAGCCAGACTAACCATGTTTTGCCTGCAGCTGTAAAATTTCCTTGACAGACATTTGCTACACGTTTCCGGGGGCGAGGGTAGGAATGAAAAGGAAAACAAGTGCTTAGTTGCTAATCTTCATTTGACTGAGCTGACAGGGTGAACATCTCAATTGGTGTTTTAGGATGATGGTATGCCCACAAACAATTCTGGAGATCCTCTTAGGTGTCCTGGGACACGCTGCCGTATCTCTTCCAAAGCACATAATGTTTCTGAATCAAGCCCTCCAGCAAACTGCAGACATGCATAACAAATATAACACAGCTAATTAGGAGTTGTTTTCATATACTAATGCACAACGGCATACAGAAACCTCCATATCATGCCTGCCAAAGCCCGTGACTGTTCATCTATTTTTCTAACATTAAGCAGCCTGGTATTTAATTATATTAGAACTTTAAGTAATTGATTTGTTCATCACTGAAAATTAGAACTTTGAGGTCCTTCTATACATTTAAAATACATAAACTTATACGGGCACAAGGAAAAATCAATCTGGTTCTACACACTTTGCAGTTTACTCCCATACAAAAGACTTGTTCAGAAAGTAAGAAAAGTCAAACTCTGATTAAGTAGACAAAGGACAAATTACCAACCATAAACAAGTTTAGGAAAACATGATTAGGATGGGACCCTAATATGAAATTCCATACACCTACCTTGTCCTACCAACGATAAACAAGTTTAGGAAAACATGAGTAGGATGGGACCCTACTATGAAATTCCTTACACCTACCTTGTCCTTTTGTGCTTTGTTATTGCTAGATGTATATTTCATCTGGATCTCCAAGTTATACCTTTACCAACTAAATTATCCCAAACATGTTATTCAAATTTGTAAAACCATGCATTCTCTTGCCAACACACCACATGCCATAAATTAGAAGTCGGATGTCAGTAAGCTGTTAAATGATAGTCCCATCCTTAAATCTCAACCATCGGCTCATTTTACTGCAATCTAAGAAGAATAAGCAAGCATTCCTGCTTTTACTTGGGATGCGGCGATATTCATATAAAAAAGAGAGGGTAATTTGGTCCAAAATGGGGCAGCCTTTAGAGCAGTGACTTTCCGACATTTCTGCCTTTTGCAACGAATAGAAGGGACCTACACACATTTGCTGCTACCCCATAATCATCCTTTTCTTCCCAATGGGTTCCATAACTCTACTTTCCAGTATTTGCTACATGAAGGATTGACTAACTTAGCTAAATTTCACGAACATTGAGATGCTGAAAAAAAATTACTCAAGGATTACCTGGTGAGCCCTGTACACAAAATGCACACCCTGAAGTAGCAGGGCTTCTTGTGTGGATTCCCTTTCTGAATATCGGATGGATTCAAGCTCCAGTGTTACCCTCTTCATGTACATCTTGGCAAGCATCATAGAAGCCTGCTTTATCTGAACAGAAGTACAGACGACTCATCAATTCACCACAATTATAGTCTAACATGGTTATAAGGGGCAACATAGGAAGCCATATATCGTATAGTGCAAGGGCGGATGTAAGAAGGCACTAATGTACCCACTTAATTTTATAAAAAAAAAAAATTTACATATAGTAAATACAATTTTTTGGGATTTAGAATTGGGAGGACCTATTAAATCCCGAGTGATGTACCCACTTAGTTTTATAAAAAACAAATTATGACCCAAGCTCTTGCATTTGTACCCACTTGTACAAATTCCTGGCTACGACCCTGGTATAGTGAGAAATAATTGTGCTAGAGAAATTTCAAAGCATAAAAAATTATTCAGGATTGATGAATTATAAGAGAATATAACAGAAAACAAAGACTTGCATTTATCGTCTTGAAGTGTAAATCCCCACAAATAGTTTTAGTCTCCATTGCATCTTTAGCAGTTTACTATTGCAAGGAGAATGACGACAAGAACATAAAAGAAATGCTGAAATGTCCACAAGCTGTCAAGCTCTATACACTTGAGGCATAGTCATTAACTTTCTCACGAATCTCACCTGGAAGTGAGCCAATTCTTTAGTTTGCAAATCCAGACTTATTTCTTATAACCTATTATAAATTTATCTTTTTAGAAAAAAATTAGAAACTATTAAGAAATATAAAAGGAGAGCTTTACAGCTATAAATGCAGGCATATAATGGGGAAAGCTGGTAGTTGGGAGGGGGCCCAAGGAGATCTAAAAACATGAGTCATGCTTTCTAAGAAACGAATGCTACGAGTAAAGATATATCAGATATGTATTGTTGAGAATAGAAGTATATTCCATCCACTTTCCTATCTTTCATGCACATTTAAACATTCAAAAACTAGACGAGAATGCATAGATGATATCACAACACAAGTTTAACCTAAAAGAAAGAAAATTGATTTTAAAGAACAAACCTTACTGATAATTCCGGAGTCGAGCATCCAGTCAGTTGGAATTTTGTATCCTTGATAAGAGAGCATAACTGAGTGTCTCAGCTTAATTAGCCTTTGTATGCTCCGCTCCGACCTAATACCATGGTAAGGAATAAGGACAAATTACAACTCTGTCCTTTTAAAACAAGACAACTTTGGATTAGAAACCAAACAGAATATTGTTTACTTGTCTAGTAAGCCAGCCATCTTCTTCAAGGCAATTCCACAGGAAATGCTAGCATCGTCCTTATAGGAAGAAACTTCAGTCTCTAAAATTTTAAGGGCACGATATTCAATTGCAGCTTCTCGCATGGTATCTGCTTTCCTCTCAGGCCAGTTGAAATGCTTTAGCACTGCTCGCTCATCAGCCTGTTAAAAATAAGATACAAGGCAATAAATAAAACAAAGACAGATTTGAGTCATCTGCGTCACCAGAATGCAACTTTTATCACAACTCAACCAGCATATTACCATTGACAGATGAAATATCTCCTCATTTACAGATGTAGTTTTAGTATTCCTTGGCAGAAACTAACACGCAATTTCAAATAATAAAATTCACCACCTCTTAGAATTAGACCAAAACTTCAACCAATTACACCCTCAAACAATTTTATTTATTAGGAGTATGGGGATTATCTGAAGATTTCAGAACAGAACTGGAAATCAAGTTAACCAAAATTTAAAATATCTACCACAAAGAAAGAGGGATGGAAAAAGCAAGTCCACAATTTTACCAAATTGAGACTGTAATACAACGGAGTAGACATGGATTGTCAGACATGGGAATTGGTTACAACTTAAATTCTAGACATGGGGATATGCGTATTAATGTTCTGTCCATCAATTGAGCTGGTTATTTATTAGCTTTGAATAACAAATGAATATTAATAGACTGATAAATAGTAAGCCTACATCAAAGAATGGTGTTCCATCACGTTCCTTGTTGCATCTGGCATAAAACTCATGGAAAAACAGTGAGATTCTGTCTTTGGAAAAGGTAGGAAGAAGGATCACGACAAAAGGTTAAAGGCTGTTGCCATTCTGGTCCCTGTTAACCAAGGATGCTGTTAGCCTGTGAGGATGGAGTGGTTAGAGACCTGACCTTTGACATTATTTGCCAAAAGTGATTATCATCCTATGGTTAACGTTTAGGGTTCAAGTCCCCACAAAGTGTGTTTTCTTAAAGCCAGCCAATATGAAGTACAGATGTTCTTATAACATCAATAATTCATATATATAATTAATCAAATCTAATCAGAATGACTCAAATACCCCGTACATAAGAAGTTAATTATGAATGTGCATGTACTATGGATACTAATAATCATTTAAGTCAGCCCATTGAATCAGCAGTGTAATTCACTTATTCATGAAATCTGAAATATCCGGATTGAACATCATTTAGCCACAACAGTATGTTAGGTGAATTTATACTGAATAGTAAAGACTAATTATCATCTTCAATCAAGGACCCTATTTTGCAGATAGCCTCAAGTATAAACATCTTTATGACTTCATAGAGTAGCACAATAAAATGAAGGGAAGATAATGTAACTCTGGTGTAGTTGATGATGTCTTAACAATTATAACAATCTTAGAGTGGATAATTTACCAGTGATGAGAGTTCGTTGTCAAGCCAATCCATGAACTTGAGAACATCTTCAATATCCGTGTAAGCAGCAGTAAGCACTTTCTGGATAAGACTGTTAACGAACTCTCCTTTTGTTTCAATGTCCGATTTTATCTACAAGAATAGTCAGTTGATAACAGTTATTAGCAATGGGAAATCAGCAATAATATAATTGACCATTAAGCCATTAATAAATTTCTCAGATGCTTACAGCTAGAAGATGAGCTGAACGATTTTGAATTTCACCAACTATGCTATTGTGTGCACTGTTAGCACCGGATTTCCTGTAACTCCCTTGTACTGTAGGATGTTTCTTCACGTCACGCTTTGCCAATGAATGATACAATTCTACAATTGCTGGAGCCTTTGGAGTTACAGCTGATCTGGCTGGAGGCCGAGGTGGAAGTGGTGGCGGAGGTGGTGGAGAGGAGGGACACTCTGGAACCTTTCTTTGTACTTCTGCAACACTGGATGATGGAGGTGTTGCTGCTGATGGTGATGATGATATTATCATTCCCTTACTTGCTTCATTGGCTGCCTCCTTTATAATTTTTGGATGTTCCAATTTGTAGGCGATGAGTTTCTGAATGTCTTTAAATTTTGGACTCTGGTACTCTGCAATTGACTCCCTCTTTAACCGGAAAAAAAATGAAGTGTTGATTGTAAGAACATGAATGGAGACATTTGAAATTAGTGCTATAGTATGATACATTTGCAGCTTTTTTCAGCAATCATCATATGAAAACTTAAAAGAACTGAACTGGGTTACAAAAATACAATTATGGGTACATCATAATTTCCAAAAAAGTAAAACAAAACTATGGGAGAGGGGGTGTCAACCTGAAATGGGGTATGAAGAGACTCAATTGATACAACACTGCCCTCTAAAGCAATTACAAAACCATCAATACTGCAATTATCTAATATGGGTTCGAAATTCTCACCTGTTCACGAGTAGTTAGAGCTGAAATCTTTGCTTCTGCAGCGACAAGATCATGAGAGAGCTTCCTGTTCTGTGACTGGAGCTCCACATTCAAGCTATGCACCTTCTCCAACTCTGCTTTCAACTCCATTACCTCAGACTGCAAATTCTTTATCACAATATCATTAGGCACAATCTTCTCCCGCAATTCCTTCTTCTTCTTCCCATCTAAATCATCTTCATTCCTCTTAGAACCCGCATCGATAGGCCTCAGCCTTCGAGGCCGAGCAAATTGCTCCACGACCACCGGACGGTTCCCGTACCGAGCCACACCCTTAACATCCTCCAAGTCCCTTCCTTTGTGAGATGCCGCAACGGCAACATCATCCCCAGATTTGGTTTTGTTGACAACAAGTGACCTCCTTGGCGGCTTTTGAGTGTTGTTGTGTATGTCTCGAGGAACAGACTTGGCTCTTGCTTTGGAAGATTGTGCTTCCACACTCACAATATCAGGTTTGGGTGAGTCCTTGGCTTTAGAGGAGGCCCTAAGCCTAGAAGGGTTAGTGGTGGTGGTGGTGGTGGAAAATGAGACACTACTGGGCTTTCCCTCACCCTTGGTTGTTGTTGTTGGAGTAGACTCTTGCTTCATGGTTTCAATTTTTCTTGAGACTCACAATATCCTGCAAATTCATATGTATAAGAAAAATTGTATACACATAAAATCACATACACACACATATATATATATAACACCATTCAAGAAGAAAGTAAAATAGTGGTGGTGTATTTTGACCTGAAAACAGGGGAGTATAAGTATAGTATAAGTATAGTATAGCATAGGTGGGGGCCTTGATGTGAAAAGCGTGAAGAAAGAGGATAGAGTTAGAGTTTGGGCGTTGACTTGATGGGTTGAGAAATGAGAGAGCATCAATGGTTGGCGTTGGCCTCCCAAGGAAGAACAACCCACAAGCCAAGAAGCTTCATTAGCTGTTCTTCTTCTTCCCCACCCATGTATTCATTTCAATTCATTTGACCAAAACCAAAATATTCCAAATCAGACAAAAACAAGATGCTTAACCGATGTTCTGCAATCAGTAAACCAAACAATCCCTCCTGGCCCCTTCCTTGCAGCCCTCTTCTTTTCGTTAGTGTGTGCGTATATATATATATATATATACACACACACACACATACTGGTAGTAGTGCTGCCCGTATATATATATATACACCGTCACACACATATTCTATATATCTCAGCCGTTGGATTGGGTTGCCTCGTCACTAAAGCATTTGGGTCCATAACCTGAGGTCTCATGATGCTCTGGCACTGAGTAGAAACAAACAAACAACCCACAAATTTATAGAATAGTGCGAGTACTTATTAATTAAACAATGGTGCAGAGTACTATTGAGGAATGATTGGAAAATGACAGCAAAGTTAAAGAGGGACCTTCTAATAATTCACTTTAGCCAAACACGGTTCCATCTCCCAATGTAATGTTAAGGTTAGTCGCAAAATCAAGCCCTGCCCGAGCCATACTAAGTTTTGGTCTCATGACTCACGGGTTTATGTTTTTGGATCTCATAATGCATTGTATCACCACTTGTGCACCTACAGTTTTCTCCTTTAACACGTATCATTCCACTTTCACATGTGTTTCTGTGTATATATATATATATATAAATGCACCTTACCATACCCATGTCAGTAAGAGCATATTTTGAAGTCCCAGTAAAAAAAAAACAACTTTTAGTCTTGTTAAATTATTATTCCTTGTCATAAATAAATTCGATTGAAAAGAGAATTTTTGATACAATTTTTTGGGCTACTACCCAACAAAATTGGCATTGAATACTATAATATATAAATGGGGTTCTAAAGATTAAGAACAATTCCATAATTTTTTAAATGAAGTCATAAATTTCCAAAAGACATAACCTTAAAAAAACACAGGAGACCGAGACCTTTCGAAAGGACAAACCATCTCTTCCGGCAGGTGATTAAGAATAGGGAGCATATGATATAGCAAAACTTTAAATAGATTAATAGACCACATTAATTATGGTTTATTTGTCTACCCGAATAAAATATTGAAGGCATGGATGCTCCCTTCCATGTCAGTTCTGATGAACAAGGAAGAGAACAACCTACCAATATTCTAGTAGAATGAATGCAACTCAATGGAAACAACAAGACACTTATTGCTCCCAAAAAATAATTATAAGATTCATTATAGATAATATAAAAATATATATTATTCAGAGAAATGTGCTATTCAATATAAAAATATATCGACTGTGAGATGTCAAGGTCTTCTCTGATAATCAATAGGTAAGGCGGATTGATTAATCTCATTCTGGTCTTAAATTTGACATAGTTTAACGACAGATATCCAATATTCGGGAGATTCTTTTTCCAAATTCATACGTGTCGTGTCCATGTCGAACACCGAGAACTCTTAAACACATGTCTTATAGTATTTTATGGTTGTGTTCATAATTTAAAAATATTTTTTATTATTTCTGACACTCACACATCTCAAACATTATATCAACACATTCTCGATGCTTGACCAAAGCATCTCATATTTTTCGTCTTATATAAAACAAATACATGACAATTATTAAAACAAAAATGTGACAATCATAGAAACAAGATTATGAACATTCATCAAAGTGTCCAACCTCTTTTAAAAAAAATTTGAAATTAAACACGTCACATATGTAATGAACAAAAAAAATAACTATAATCACAAAACAGGATAGTAATATCATATATAATGTGTTACGTTCTTTTTTATATTGATATATAAATAAAATTTTATATTTGTATTAACCAACTTTACATTGTGTTCTTGTCTTACTTTTTTAGATCAAGCGAGATAAGTCTACCAAATATATACCTGGGGAAGGTCAAATGTAAGTACGTACGTAATTTTATCTCCGCATACAAAGAGTTTGTTTCTTTATTTCGAACATGTCACAATAGAACCTTATCGTTGCACTAAAGCTCGCTTTTCTAAGTAAAATGTACATATGTGTGTGTGTATATATATATATAGAAAGAGAGTCATCATGAATCATGATAATACCTCACCTAAGCATTAATTCCCTTGTACACTCCTAATGGGCATGCCTCTTCAACTTTTAAACGGGAACTATCTTGACATAACAACACATTACATGTATCTTTGTCCTGCAATGGTTGAAGGTAATTGTAGGGAGTGCATGCTGTGACCTTAACAAATTGTCATTAATACAACAGATGGACTAGAATTAGTTTATGATTCGAGCACCTCTTCACATGTGTGGGAGGGACTGCACTTGCTAACTTTTAGCTGAACATGGCTTTTAGTTTTGCAAGGACCACTCTCTTCACTTAAAGTAACGGGGACCGTTGTGATTGATCATGATACATATATATAGATAGATATATATATTCAATTAATGTAATAGGGACCGTTCGTCCTATGAGAGTGGTCATGATGTTCTCAATTAATGTAATATGGCAATGGCAATGGCAATGACATGTCACATGTGATGAACACAACAATTTGAACATTAATGAGTACCTCTTTCAATGAAGACAGACAGACCAAGCATAGCATACATTGCTTCGATCTTTTGTGCCTAATCGAAATAGGCAACAAGGCATGGACAAGACACTAATTTAGCAGAAGCTAGTACTTAGGTGTTTCATACGGACAAAGACACTAATTTAAAATATATAACATGAGAGTACAATAGATTTATCAGATGAATGCTCCAACTAATGACATTGTTCATTTGTTTGTGTTGTGCCAAAATGACATGCAGATGATTTCTCCAATTAATGCTATTTTTACCTTGGAGGATCATTTCTCATTTCAAAAGTCAGCATGCGACATATTGGTGTTCGTATAGCCAGCTGCTTCTGCTCATACGCCCCCACTGAGGGTTACTGGAGACTAAAATATTAGTTTTACGGCTTTGGTTCATCATGGTCACGCCCATATGCCTCGCCCACTTTGCACCATTGACATAATCATTCGAGTGACTAAATTGAAGATTCTTCACACCGGCAGTATTTCACGTCCATTTGTGTCACCATATTTTGGGTCATGCAGACGAGGGAAAAGAGGGTCATCACATTGCTCGCAATTCCACACCCACTTGTGTCACCATATTTTGGGTCATGCGGCTAGGGATGGCAACGGGACGGGTATACCAAAACCCTACCCCACCCCATCAAGAAAATACTCAATCCATCTCCCATTAAGAACCCTAACGAGTTTGTGGTAAGCATACCACCACCGCCCCATTTAAAGAAAGAGAGGAATAACAAAATCCTTAAAATCAATTACTTTATTTGCTTTGAATTCGATATTTGGGTTAAATGTATCCAAACGATGATACAACACTTTTACAGTCAAAACCCCAATACATAGGACCAAAGAAAGTGACCCAAACATGCATACATATGTAGATGGAGATAGAAACAGTTTTTGTCTTCAAGAAATTTTTTATTATAGATCTATTATGTACACAAGATAGATAAAGTTCTCTTTTCGTCATAAGATAAAAAGAGGAATACAGCAGAATAAGGTAAACCTTAGTAACTGTCATATATCTAGTATACTATATTTATATAAGTAATATAATAATAAAAAAATGACACACTTCATATAATTATGTCACTATATATACAATCGGGACGGGACAGGTACTAGGCGAGTTTTCTTAAAAAAATCATACCTGCTCTTACTCCTATTAGACACAGACTAAATCCCCTCCATTAAAGACGGAGCGGGGCAAAAACCTGCTGGGACGGAGAAAATTGCCACCCCTACATGCGGCCGAGGGAATCACAAGCAACATGAACCAACATCAAAACCATACTGGCTCGAAGTCACACGCAAAAGTGCTCATTCCAAGTTGCATGTGCTCGCAATGATTACATGGCATGTCATGTGTCAAATTTCTATGGAGCCACAGAAAACCTACAACCACATGTCTAAAATCCACATGGTTCATTTAAAGAATAAGATACCAAATGTCAATTTCTTATGGAACTGAAGAAACTCATCACACTCAAGAAAACAAGTACACCCTCTTGTCGAAGACTTTGTCTACTTGTCTTTCCATTTGGTTAAGACATCTATACTGACATATGCTTCAAAAAGAGTGTCGTGATCGTATCGGACACGTATTAGATACTGATATGGTCAAAATACGACAGGATACGTATCCAATACAGTTAAAAATTATCTAATTTTTTTTAATTATTTTTTGAATATCGGATACGGATAAGATACGCGGGGGATACGACTAAGATACGCGGGGATATGTCAGGATACGTTTAGGATGTGTCTGGAATACTTTTCGAGACAAATTTGTAATTTTTTATTCTATAAAATGGGGTTGAGATTCTAATATTAAAAACTTTATAGATAAGAAAATAAGGATCATTTTATAATAAAACAAAAATATTTTTACAACCCTCGAGTAAGTACTCAATTGTAAAAAATATTAGAAAAGATAGTGAATTTCTAGATTTTAACTTCTTATATTTTGTATAATTACTTTAACTATATTTATTGTATGGTTGAAGAATAAAAATTAATATTTTATGTATAATATTATATTTTTATTTATTTATTTATTTATTTGATGTATTCTTGTCGTGTCCGTATCCTATTTTTTTGAGATTCGCCGTATCGCCGTATCTGTATCGTGTCATATTCGTATCCCGTGTCCGTGCTTCCTTGCTCACAAGTATCCTATAAATAGAAGACCTACTCCAACAAAATAAAGGTCCTGTACCAACACAAGTCCAACGCTTATTTAATTTATTCCTGGGGTTACCTTTATTTCATTCTATAGCTTCATTACAGTTGTAACCCTTGACTACCAAGCTCCCGCAACTCTCTTGGCTATCAAGCTGTCGCAACTTGATTATTCTTATGTGTCTAGTCATTTACTTTACACGAGCTCCCGCAGCTTGTTTTATCTTTCCTTCATTATGTAGCTTCCTTACAGTTGTAGCTCTTGGCTTCCAAGCTCCCGCAACTTGTCTTCACTTAAGTTGTTTTAACTTTCAATCATTTATTTTATAGTTCTCACAGCTTAATTATTTTGATGTAACATTTTTAGCTCGTGGCTACCAAGCTCTCGCAACTTGATTATTTTTATCTAACAATTGTAGCCCATGGCTACCAAGCTCCCGTGGCCCCTTTTTACTTAGTTATGTCAAAGCTTTCTTAAGCTCTTCAAGTTTGCATACAACCTACATACACGTTTGATCACCAATTGTGACCTATATTTTTGTAACTAGCAATCTTCGATGTCAAAACTAAACATGATTGACTTATAATTTTTTATTTATATTTTTGTAAATAATCATGTGATTGCAGTCTCAGAGTAAGCATAAAGTTCTACACCAACCATACACATTCTTCAAAGGTATGAAACTTGAATCTTCGAAAGAAGACATCAATGATCTAAACAAATATTTGAGGAAAATGATTCATAGAGGTGAAATTTTGTATTACATTATGAATGGTGAGAAGATTAATGTGTCAGCTACACTTTTGAGAACAATAATTCAAGAGTCTAATGATTTTAGGCCTACCAATGCTCTGCCTTTCCCATTGATAGTGAGAAAAATCTTAAGGCAAAAAAAGTGTACATTCCTTTAAATGCATTAGTTGAGAAGCCCAAAGGAAAGTTTACAGCTCTTAATGTTAAGTCTTCAATTACCAACAAGGAAAGAGCACAAAAGGAGGTTGTTAGGCAACATGTTGATGAAGATGTGAATGAAAGTGAAGATAATGCTCCTATTCCCAGACTTTATGTTTCTAATTCCAATCCTGCTTTAATTGCAAGTCAGTACAATCAATCCATGAGGGGTTGGAGAGGTACTTGAAGAGGAAGTTTTCAAAACTTGAAACATTGATTAAAAGAGTTATTCTAGGGAGTTCTAGAGCTGATGATGGTGATGAAGAGGATGAGGATTAGGTCTTGGTGTTTTAGACCTAGTTAGTGTCTTTTGCTAGACTTGAGTATTTGTTATATTATATGTTTTTATTGCTCAAACATGTTATGTCTAGTCTTCTATGTTTATTTGCTTGGAGATGTTATGTTATATGCATTTTATGTTTTCGGTCTATTTTATGTTGTTATGTTTATGTGTATAACTCCATCATTTTGCAACTTATGTGATATATTTGAATAGAGTTAATGTCTATATCTCACTTAATTATTTTATAATAGTTTCTCTCTTGTTCCCTTTGTTTTTTTTTTTTTTTGTCAATTTGTTCCAAGAAGGGAGAGACATATATGTTTGTTTCTTTAAGATATGGGGGAGACTATGTGGACTATATGGGGGTGATAGTATATTTTATTTTTTATATGATTAAGGGGGAGTTTTATGATCTTGCTATCATTATATTTTCTTAATTAAGCTTTCATAGTTAGTGTTGCTTGCATAATGTGCAGATTTTACAAGTTTTTGGAAAGACGTACACTACATATAAAATTTGGAAGATTGCTTATGATGCTTTGAGTTCTTCAATTATATTTTTCTGTAATTTTGGAAAATATAGAACATATTGTAATCTAATTTTTCCAATAGTTAGGTTATGATTATCTAGGTTGATTTTGTCACGAAATTGCCAAAATGGGAGATTGTGACGTATACTTTTATAATTGACAATCTTCGGTGTTAAACTAGACATGATCGAGTTGTAATTTTTTATTTATATTCTTGTAAATGATAATGTAATTGCAGTCTTAGAGTGGGCATGAAGTTCTATACCAACCATGCACATGTTCTTCAAAGGTATGAAACTTGAATCTTCAGAATAAGACATCAATGATCTAAACAAGAATTTGATCAATTGAAGTTTTCGGGTGGTTCTGAATGCATATGGATATCATTGATAAAGTATGAGAGTCACATAGTCCAGATAAAGTGGTGAGAACACATATATTTCAAACCGAGTGGTTCCAACCTTGAAAAATAGGATTTTCAAAAAATTCAATGTTGGACCAATCCAAGGTTTAGCTGGACCAGTCCAAGTGGTCTCGAGAGTTTTATTTTTGACAAGCAGAAGCCTGGACCAGTCCAAGTGAAGGCTAGACCAATCCAAGGCTTCTGGTGGCAGATTTTTGCTCTATTGTGTCCTGTTTAACCCGAACTTGATTTTGAAATTTTCTTAAATTTTGGGATTTGTTTCCTATTGATTTTTAACTTATTTTTCAAGAAAAATTAAGGTTTTTAACATCTATAAAAACCTCATATAATTTCTCTCTCAGTGTGCTTTCATGAAGCTTTCAATATACATTAAAATTCATATTTTAGAAAGAGAAAACATAAAGATATTTTTAGGATAATGAATTCTTTTTTAATTCTTTGTTTATATACACGATGAGTGATTTATGATGTGTCTCTCTATCCGCTTAATCAATCATTCGAAGACTGTTGCAAAGATTTTTTATTGATCAAGCTACTAAATTGTTTGATTTCTTCTACAAATGTTCATTGGTGAAAAATGAGAAGGAGATTGCACTACGAATGATACAGAATACTTGTTAAATGTTTGTGTTCTTCCAGTTACCCTTTTGTAAGGATTGTGACATTAGCCTAAAGTCTGCAACAATTGGACAAGGGAGTCGCAAAAGTAAGCCCGAGGCATTCCGCATCAAGTTCTTGTCAAAGTGGAGTGGGTGTGAATTTGAGACAGAATTTACTATACTTTGCTTCAATGAGAGTAGATTTGGTTCTTCAAGACTACAAACCTCACCTGTGATTTTTTTTTTGGTTTTCCACGTATATATGGTGCATTCTTTACATTATCGCACTTTACTTTATTTACTTGCTTTGTAAAATTGTTTTAATTTTTAATTGTACTTAAAATTGGGATAATCTGAAAAAGTAAGCAAATGAGCGAGTAAACCTATTCACCCCCTCTAGATTTTAATCTAACTTTTACAGTCTGCTTCCGCACCACACAACTCACACCAATTACAACGCGAGTTTCGAGTACTTGGCAACACCAAGGAATCAAAATATAGTGCAAACTAGCAGGAGGGATTGTCTCGTGACAATTCCAAGCTGTCCACCTGACAGGACCGACCCAAGGGAATATTTTTTTACCCGAGTCCGGATCCATGAAAACTGTGGCACCTCGAAAAGCCGAGGGATCCAAATTTTGTGCAAACAATTGGATTACTAAATAGAAGAAAATTAAGATCGAAAAGAAGGGACTAGTAACAAATTCTTAGATAGTGTGTCAAAGGATGATAGTTATAAACCTCAAACTTATGGTACGTACTTTTGTATCTGTATCTTTGGGATAATACTCCAATGTATGTCTGCAATTGTAATTAATGAAGAAGAAAAAAGAGGAAGGTATACCCTGTTGTCACATTCTTAAATAAGTCACTTTGATCTGTAATTAGAGCGAGCTAGCTAGAAATCCAAGAGATAGAAATTGCAATGGACATGCATATACTTACATATTATTGTATACATACAAATTAAATAAATCACAAGAAGTGCAATATTTACTAATTATATATAAGAGAAGGAAGAGAGATCGAGTACCTTAAAATATAATGAATTCAGTCAGAAGATCAGCAAACAGGCCTAGCTAGGAAAAGAGAGAACCTGCAAGATGAAGGAGGAAGACATAGTCCACCAGAGAGAGAGAGAGAGAGAATATATTATTAATGTGATCGATGAAGAGTTTATTTTAGTGTGAAGGGAGATCTTGGATCAGTTACAACTTCACATCAAATGAATTGTCATTTTGTTAGCTGTGATTTGATTGAGAGAGAGACCTTCAATTCTCTCCATCCCTAGCTATAACGTTACATTCACGACTCTTTCTATCTAACTTAATTCCTCCATCTCTTTGGCCGTTTTATTTCTAATCAATACAAATTTCACGTGTTTAATTACTCTCTTTCTCTCTCATATATATATATATCAATGGAAGGTAGATTTTTTACCCTCTTAACCCCAAAAGTTCCACCTAATTATATTATATATATATATATATAGCCATATAGGTGATAGGGTGTTATCCATTTTTAAAAGCAGTTAAATGTAACGGATTGTGTGATTTGAATACATTTGTATAGATATATCTTGCAGTAAATGCTATTTAACTATCTGCTCGACCTCTCTCCTACTTGGAACTTGGAACACCATATATGCTAGCTAACTCTGCCTTCTCTATGAGTTTGCACCTTAATTAATTCAACATGAGAAGCATCCATATATATATGAATGCTCGCTCGTACAGCTTGCTGCTATATATATATATATATATATATATATATATATATGCATCCAAGGTTTTAGACTTTTTAATGATCAAGAATATGGTGTACTAGAATCACTAGACTAGATGCCCAATGAGCTTTATAATAAAATTTTTATAAAGTAGCATGCATATATATGTGTGTGTGTGTGTGTGTGTGTTTATCTGTGCAAATTAAAGCTATCATAGCAAACTTGGAGTGCCTAAAGATGTACACTAACCCAAACAGCCAAAAGCAAAAGCTGAGTGATTGCTGGTCATATATACGCTGCATGTTTGGATCTCTTTGAAAATCATTTTTCTTGTCTAAATGAAAATGCATTAGTTCAAGCCAACTAATGAAAAAGCATTTAATTAAGTTTTTCATTATTAATCCATTCAAAATATAATATATTTGATGATATATATATATATATATATATATATATATATAGAGAGAGAGAGAGAGAGAGAGAGAGAGAGAGTAAATTGTACTCAGATTCGAATAACGACAAATCCGCGCAGACCTTACTGTAGGATCCTTAAAGCAAATCCAAAAGTGGGTGGGGGCATCACTTGAGGTGGTGGGAGTGGGATGTTTATGGCTACTGATCACTTGTACGTATTCTACATATATTCCAATTTTTGTATTTAGTATCCATAGCCCCTCTTCTATATATATGTGTGTATATATATATATATATATGCATATCTTCTCCATCTTTTAAGCTTTTAGAATCCCCCAAGCTAGTGTGGTGATAAAGTAGGAGACAATGACCCAATTTTTGGATACCTAAACCAAAAAAAAAAGCTAGGATTTGATTTGGAGAACAACTTTAGGGGTTGTGATTGGTGGTGGGTCAGATCATGGGTCGGCTGGCCAATCTGTGATGGCAATGGCAGTCTCCATCACCAGCTATCAATTATTGCTAATTTTATACTACCAGTCAGTAACTAACTACATAAACCATGCACCACTCTACTCTTAATTTCCATGACCAACAAATTAAAGGAAGCTTAATTGTGTCCTTCCTTCAGAAACAGAGAAGTTGGCTTGACTAATTGTTTGGATAGAAATGTGGAGTGATCTGCAATCCTCTTTTAATATATATATATATATACATACAAACAAATTAAGACCCAAAGCAAGTGGTTGTTGGAGGGACGACTTCAGATGTTAAGCCAACAACTTCCACCAACTTTTACTATGCACAAAAACATGGAACTCTTGCTGCATTTCACACCGCTTAAGAGTTCAGATATATATATATATATATATATATAAACCCACATAAGTGAAATTATCTTCGTGTGGGCACTCTTGCCACTTCCTGTCAGACCCCTTCAAAATGAATTACAGTAACCAAGGAAAACTAAGAAATAGAATTCAATATGGTATAAATATGACAAGAGTACTCGGAACATATATATAAAATCAGCATGAAACGTGCAGAATTACAGCATGAAAAATCAATCAGGCTAATGTACAATATAAAAGGGCAAATCCAGTACACAAGCTCCTGCCATTACGGGATCTGGCAGTATGAAACATGCAGAATTACAGCATGAAAAAACAATCAGACTAATGTACAATATAAAAGGGCAAATCCAGTACACAAGTTCCTGCCATCACGGGATCTAGAGAGGGTCAATTGTACACAGCCTTACCTCCACATGCGAAGAGATTGTTTCCTCCAGGTCACAATAGAGCAACCTTAACGTTGCACCGAGACTCACCCTCAAACTAATGTACAATGATGCAAGGAAAAATGTTTGTGTTGTTCTCAGTAGCAAAACATTACCAGTCTTCAAAGCATACTTATTTTTGAATTCCCAGCAAACTAAGAGAACAATGTCACAGAATTTTGAGATGGACAGACTGGGGGACTACTGCATCAAGCCATGTATAGTCACTCTCCATTCTCAATTTGTACCATGAGCTTGCTTCTTCATAAACCCAGTTGTTGAATCCTTTGTATACCTTCTGGCGCGGACTTACCACTAGGACTTTAAGTTCAACTAGATTGTCAAGCAGATACTTCAGGAGTTCAGCTTCATGCTGATTACCGTAAAACCCATTTATCTCGAGCTCATTGAGATGCCTATGGGTGCACTCAGGAAGTAGCCTTTCTATCTCCTTTGGTTGTTTGATGAAGTTTGGGCAAAACAACTGTAAAGAACATAAAAAGAGAGCAATCGTAACGACAAAACAAAACATATATGCAACATTCGGCAGTAAATACATTGAACTTAAAAATTGGTTTCCTTCTGTAAAAAGATAAAACATATACTCACATTTAATTGTAACTTGTGTAACAAAGGGAAGGCCTTCAGGATGTAACTAATCCAATAAAGTTTGTCTTCATCATCGAATGGAAAAACAGTCAACACCAACTGCTTGATATTGGTGAATGTAGGTACATCTTCTGGCAGTTTTAGTGTCTGAAACAGAGAGAGTATGAAGGTTAGTATATTTTAACACCACCACCATCGCCCCCAAAAGAACCTAGTTTCCATAAAAAGGTCACAAAAGAAAATATTGATAATTAACACGGTCAGGCTTGCAAAAGCATATCATATTCTTAACACTGATTCCATCGAAAGGAGTGAGGAACAAACTCACAATAAATTGGAACTAGGAACACCCCATCAACATTGAATATTATTGTTGTTCTTTAACTTTAAGCTAAAAACATTTAGAGATAATGTATTCCAATTCTGATTACACTTACCTTCATAGCCAGTACAGATAGTAAATTTAGAGTCTCCAATTGAGGTAGTTTGCTAGCAAATTTTGTGAGCGAATAACTTACACCATCTTGTCTGCTCTCTCCAGTGAAAGTCAAAAAAGCTTCAGCCAGCCTTGGGGCATTTTTGAAGGAGAAGCTAATCAAGTGACCGGTGTATTCAAAAGTGACAAGATTCTCGGCATTAATTTCAATCTTCCTCAATCCGAAACAGTTTTGTATACTCAGAAACTTGAGAAAGAGGTTTGGGCCAACAAATCTCACATTGACTAATTCTCTGCACTGGTGCAAACTTAGCCCTTCAAGAAACAAACAACTGGATAAAATATTCTCCAGTTGTTGACGACTGATATTTACATCTTGCAGTTCAAGGGTGGTCAGGGAGGAGAGACAGTTGGAACTTGGAGGAGCACTGAGATTGCATGACACCAACCGAAGATGCTTTATAGTAGATTTTTTCCCTGGGGCAGCAAGAAGCCAGAAAGGGAATTTATATCCTTCGTATGTAGAAGAACAGGCATGATCCGCTTTAAAGCTACACCACCATGATAAATTAAGATGGATATTTTCAACTCCTTCCTTAATTGCACAATTGATCCACTGATGAATGTAAGAAGCAGAATTCTCGCCCAAGTGAAAATGAATACTAAAAGAGTCTATCTTTGTACCCTTGCAACGTTGATGCATAAACTTATTGACCTGTTCTATAAACTTGCACCTTTGTAGTTGTCTATCTGACTCAGTTTGACAGACAGATATGTTATTGGAGTGAACTTTGCTCCCGAGTACGTTGATAGAATCAAACCACAAGTTAGAGTGGCAAGTCCAAATGAATTTCCACCTTTTTGACAAGACACTAGTCTTTACAGCCTCTTTCAACGTCAGCATAGAAATGATTGTGGAAAGAATCTCATCTGGTAGTTCAGTAAGAAGATCCTTCTCTCTCTGCCAATTTAAAAGAAGCCGTCAACATCAGTATAGTTAAGAAAAAATGTAATATCAATCAATCTTCAAAAGAACCAGTAAGAATCGCTTCTTACCATCAATTTAGCAGATTTTTGCCAGCGACCCATTATGTTATCTCGAAAGTTCATGCACTCATCCAACCTTGATCTGGCAAAGGCTAAGAAAGGAAAACTTCTTGTGAGAACAACAATTGTAGCCACCTTAATATAGAAGTCAATCAAGAATGTTACTTGTGTTTTATGATTTCAATGATGTCCAATTTCAAGGTATTGCTTTAAAGCATATACATATATATGTATATGCATATGTATGAAAAAGAGCAGAGACACACATGAAGAAATAATTTGGTTGTATTCAAAAAAGCAATTCAAAACGATAACGGCCTTCAAGGTTATAGGCTGCACTATCTTGTTGGGGGTCACGTAGAGACCAACAAAAAGCAATCCTTTACTTTTAAGGAATGATTTAAATGTGGCACTGCTATATTCTCAACTATCATCACTTAAAAAGAAATTTTACTTCTGTGTGTAACCGATTTCCATCAAGAATGAAAAGCTTCTGGCTTAAAGCACATAGGGTACATTTGGCATAAATGTGTATATATAGTCATCCACGTTTGCATTGGCTTAAATTCCAAAAACAGTTCATGTAGATGTCCATAAATAAGAGTAAATTGAAGTACTAAATAAAGGGGGCTTTGCCAGACACATGACTTGTATGAAGACACAGACAGTGGAATGATGAACAAATTGATAGTATTGCACATAATATGGTTATAGAACTTGTATGCAAAACACTTACAAGTACTAACAAGATTAGAGCTAAACAATAATCAAGACATACAAGACGATGAAGATTGATAACAAAAGCATATATAATCACCCTAATAATACAGATTGATATGCAAGATGAAGTTTTATTTCAAACATTGTGTTACTATTTATAATTTCATTGCAATATATATATATATATATATATATATATATATATTGCAACCCACCTTCCCTACCCAACTACATTCAAACAATCATAAATACATATCTTTCCCTTTCACTCTATATATTTTGTATTATATTATATTATTTATCCATGTAAAAGAGTACTGTGTGTGGCTATGTGCACACTTGTTTGTGTGAATCTGGGTGGCAACCCACCTTCCCTACCCAACTACATTCAAACAATCATAAATACATATCTTTCCCTTTCACTCTATATATTTTGTATTATATTATATTATTTATCCATGTAAAAGAGTACTGTGTGTGGCTGTGTGCACACTTGTTTGTGTGAATCTGGGTGAAGGAGCTAGGACTTGTGTGTTTATTCATTAATATTTAATCCCATCAAAACAAAATGTGGGAGACAGAATTTGACTAACCACAAAACCCTTCTTTGATATGGTAAAAACGGTGATGTATTAAAAGTTAAAACCAAACCATTCTAGGAAATTACACGAAAATAAAAGAATTCAAGAAAAGTGCCATCATTGGCAATACAATATATCTCCTAATTGTTTGGCTTCAATGACTAATCGATAGAACTAATTTAAATACTTAATGGGATTGTGCTGCTAAGTGAACTTTCAACAAAAATCTTCCCTCAGAGAAGTAAAAATCCACTGATTTTTCATTCTAGAATACCAAAATAAGAAGGAAAAAAATACTTACGAAAGGTGAATCCAAGAATTGAATCTCTGCAAGTGCGAGAACGATTGAGAAATCTGTGAGGAATTATGGGTTCACCATAGGTCATACGATCTATGGATAGATATACATACACACGCATGTATATATAGGCGGTTCCGAGACTTCCGACTTCGAACAGGACAAAGATTCATGGGTAGTCGTCAACCCATGGTCAAATCCAATTACTCTACCTTTACTATCTAGTGTCTGGGTTTCCTATTTTAATGATTTCTATTTTAAGTTTTTTTTTTTTTAACCGTACGCGTACGGCTCTATTTTGAAATTTTAAACTTTTTTTTGTCAAATTTCAATTTAGGTCAACAAAAATTTTTCTCAATGCCACCAATTAAAATTTAAGAATGTATATTCCGTTTTAATAATGCATTTAAAGAGATTAATCACTTCTTCAATAAATCAAGTAAAATAAGGGTAAAATAATAAAATTATCTACTTTACAAATACGGTTGGACAAAAGTGTCTAACCGGGAGGAAAGTGCAATTTTTATAATAAAAAAACATTTGTAAAATAGTTTGCTAGCGTCATCCACAAGCTTTCCTCTATTAGGTAATATCATTTTAATATCCTTTATTATTTCCACAATGGGACAACTAGCAATTAGGCTGCCTCCCTATCTAATATAAATTTTCATACACACCCGCTCGTTTATATACACAAATATATTTCAGTGAAATGCACGGGTGATGCACCTTGATAGAAAGCAAATTAAAATTTCTTATACAAGTAATTAATTTTAAAATAGGAGTCAAATGTAATATACTCTCTTTTGTTCTTCATTAGTTTATTTTAGGTATATATTTAATAATTGACATATGTGTGAAGAAGTGATTTATTACTTTAATTAAAAATTAATTGTTAGGCATGAAGTGTAAAAGAGTGAGGATGAGAGTAGAGTTTGTGTTGTTTTTAAGTTTGTGAATTAGTTATTGTAGGTGCAAGAAATTTATTATAAAAAATAGATAAATTCACACCACACTTGAGAGAGAAATCAATCTTTTTTCCAAAAAACATTATGTGTCCTTCTTCGGGCTTTTGCAACTGTTTTTATACTGTGTTTGATTGCAGACATTTAGCCTAATTTTATTTTGTGATTGTTGGAGGGCGTGATTCTCTCCTTCCTTATGGTGATTCTTTAGCGTGAGTCTTGCCAAGACTGCTATAGGGGCTTGATTGCTAATTTCATGTGTTAATCGGTCATGTGGACCCGTATTGGTGACGTTGTTGCCAAGTGTCGGCTTTGCTTGAACTCCCACGTGTCATCTTCCCGTTAGTGGGGATTTTCTCCTCCTACACTTTACCCCAAAAATCTTTTTCAACTTCCAGTTACAGAAGTCGAAAGGAATTTTTCCAAATGGATGATGATTTAGTTAGCATGATTCTCGACTTTTGGGTTTCGTGCCTCTGGTGGCCACCAAAACGTCTGGTCCCCTTAAATGTTCAAACTTTTCTTTTTCTTGTTCATTTTACTTGCTTCGTGGTGTTGCTCTATTCCAGCGATCTTAGTTTATCAGTGGTTCCCGTCCTTCTTTGCTTCTTAAGGTCAGTGTCCTTTCTTCATTATTTATTCACTTCCAAGTATGAGTAGGGCGAGGAGAGTAAAGATCATCGACGACTTTGGACCCATGGTGGTTTATCAATCTGTTGATGATTTTCTAAATGAGAGTGAAGGTGATTCTACCCCTTCTAAGGGTCTTTTGATTTCGGTGAATCCTGTCGTCACTCCTTCCTCGAAACCAGCAGTTTCAGAAGAAGGGGTGTCCTTTTATCCTAGTTCGGAGGGTGTGGACCCCACTAACTTGGTTAGGGTTCTGGTAAGTTTAGGGAAGCTTAGGATAGACTTCAATGTCCTCACCAATGTAACCCTACGGAATTATCCTTCAGATTTGAATTTTTGAATTGGGGAAGGGTTGGGCGAGAATGACATGCTATTCTCAGCGAAGCATTTTCTTGCTTTTCATTTTTCCCTTCATCCCTTATACCATATGGTTCTTTGTTAGATGAATTTGGCCCACTTCAAGTGAATCCTAATTTCTTCAGGATTATCTCTAGTGTTCTTGCCCTTAACCACACCCGGGGGCTTAAGTTGGGTTTTGACGATCTTTTTATTTGTTATCAAGTTAGTTCTACAAAGAATGAGAGAAATCATTTTCATTTCTATCCCCGATCGAGCAGAACGTTGTGGTCTGGTCATCCTACCTCGGATAAGGCCTGGAAATCACAACTTGTGGTCGTTGGAGGGAAATGAAAAGTTCCCTCTTCTGACAAGTATCTGATCCCTCAAAAGTTTGGTGGATTAGGTATTCCCCTGTTTGACTCCCTTCTTAATCTTAATTGCAACTGTGATATTTGTGAAGTTCTACTTTTTAACCACGTCTGCTCTTACCTTGGTGCAGTTAGGGATCTGCTTCCCCATTCAAAAGTCAAGGCTCGCCTGAAGACCCTTAAGGACAAGGTGTGGAGCAATCGATCTTCCCACCTCTTCTCTTTTGTTTAACTCTGAGACCCTGAGAGCTATTTCTAAGAAAGCTTCATGAGCGAAGATGAGCTTGCCAAAGACAACACGCCCCAAAGGCAAGAACATACGGAGCTTAGTGACCCTCTAACTAATCAGGAAAGAGAGCTTGTTGCTTCTCTGTAAAAGAAATTTGCCCAGAAGGAAGCTGCAAAAAGGAAGCTACCATCCGAGGTAATCCGAACAGAGGAGGCTGCTCCTCCTCGCTTAAGTTGCCAAAGGCGTCCACCCTGGCTTCACCTTCTACCCCAAGGCCGGTGGGATCTCCAGGTGTAGCTGCCTCTACTACCCTTTCTGATGGGAGATCTAATGCCCTTAGCTCTTCTGAGGTTGTGCTTTGTACTCATCGTATGGTGAAAGCCAATGGCATGCCCTTTTCGTCTAAAGACTCTATTTTGGAAGACAATGAGGCCATGAAAGATTTTCTGAAAGAGATGTGGCCTCCTAAGGATGATAAAGTGATGAAGGAGATATCAGTAGGCACCTTGTTTGATACTTATCCTGGTCTGGCTTTAAGGGTAATCAATTTTTTATTCTTTTTGTGCATTCATTTGATAAATATGAACTAAAATTCTCTTGTATATTTGTAGAACATGTTTGGAGTAATGACCATGTGTCGCCTGGTGAAGCAAGCGACTGTCAAGGTACGGAAGGCTAATGCTCAGAAGAAGAAGGCTCAGGCGAATTTTTAGGCTGCCATGCATGAGGTGGTGAATAAAAAATTGAATTTGAAAGCTTTGCTGGTGGAGACTGACCAATGCCGAGTTCATCTTGAAGAGCTCGGGAATGAGAAGGAAAAGCTGAGCTGAAACGGGCCTTGGCTAAATCAAGGGCCACGAAATCTAAGCTGAACGTGAAATCCTTTCAGGAAAGGGTTCTGAGGCTTGAGTTAGGAGCAAAGGCCATGTTTGGTAGGCTGTCCCGGATGGTTCAAATCAAGAATGTTGAGGCCTACCGAGCTGGCTTCGATGATGCGACTGCTCTTGTTGATAAGTGATCCTAACCTAGCAGACTTGTCGAATATGACTAAGAAATAGGTTTGGATGGTCCTTCCTATCAGGATCTAGAAGCGGTTGCTGATGAGAAGGAGGTCTTGAACCTTCTAAATGTTGTCGAGGCTGTAGTGGCCATCGAGTCTGTTGATACACTGGTTGCCCTTACTGAGTTGGCACCTCGTGAAGATGCCTCCTGATTTTATTTTTGCTTTTCTTATGGTTGGACTTACTCTCTTCATGAGAGTGTTTTTGTAATCGAAAGCATAATTATATTTTAATGAAAAAGAATTATTTTCGCCATATGCAGACTCATGTATTTTCATTCAAGTTTTTCTTTTATCCTTGATGTTGAATGTTGTGACTTAGCTAACTTTATCTGTTTTTGGGCTCTACTAATCATATCGAGGGTGATTTTGCTTATTTCTAGCACGTGGCTGGCTATGCCTTTGCCAATTTCTGTTGTTTCTAACGCTCAGCTAGTCATGCCAAGGTTAATTTTATTCATTTCTAGCGTTCAGCTGGCAATGCCTTGGCCAATTTCATTTGTTTCTAACTCTCGGCTAGTCGTGTCGAGGTTGATTTTTTTCATTTGTAGTGTTCGATTGGTCGTGCCTTAGCCAATTTCATTTATTTCTAGTGCTCGGCTATTCATGTCAAGGCTGATTTTATTCATTTCTGACATTCGACTGGCCATGCTTTAGCCATTTTCGTATGTCTCTAGTGCTCGACTAGTCATGCTGAGGCTGATTTTATTTATTTCTAGAGTTCGACTAGCCATGCTTTAGCCAATTTCATTTATTTCTAGTGCTCGACTAGTCATGCTGAGGCTGATTTTATTCATTTCTAGAATTCGACTAGCCATGCCTTAGCCAATTTCATTTGTTTCTAGTGCTCGGCTAGTCATGCCGAGGCTGATTTTAGGAAAAAGGCAAGACAATGGAATTGCGCAGCGGGTTCTCTTTCGCTGCATAATCCAACTGTCTTTACAAATTGTGGGCATGGTTTACTATATTAATATTGGGTGGCATGCCCACTAATTCAATGTGGGACTTAATTTGCGTAGGATAATTTCAACTTTATTGATTTAGAAGAAAATTGATCATAGGAGTTTACACGTAGTACCTTCTCAAGTGCATTGCATTCTACAATTTTTAGATTAGCTCTTTATTTCCATGTACCCTCCATAATCAGTAAACTTCTTTTCCAATTACTTCAACTATCTCGTACGACCCTTCCCAATTTGCTGCTAATTTGCCAACGTTCAATTCCTTGGTGTTGCTGATCACCTTTCATAAGACCCAGTTGCCTCGTTCAAAGGTCCGAGGTTTAACTTTTTTGTCGTAGTTGCTGCTTAGAGCCTGTTGATATGCTACTAATTTAATCTGAGCAGTTTTTTTTTTCATCAAGTAAATCTAGATCATGCTCAATATGCCGATTGTTTTCTTCTTCTTTGAATATCTCTGTTCTTAGGGTTGGGATTTTGAGCTCAGTCGATACCACAGCTTTTATTCAGTAAACCAGACTGAACGGATTATTTCCTGTTGATCATCGAGGGGTTGTTCGGTAGGCCCATAGCACGTTCGACAGTTCTTCTAGCTAACGACCCTTCCTGTCTTCTAACTTCTTCTTGATATTGGTGAAGATTGTTTTGTTTTTTATCTCGGCTTACCCGTTCCTTTGGGGATATAACCTGGAAAAGAGCTTCTGATTTATCCCATATTTTATGAAGAATCTTTGGACAAATTGGTTGTCCAAATTTTTCCCGTTTTCCATGACTATAAACATTGGGATGCCAAAACGACATATGATGTTATTCCAAATGAATTTCTCCACTTGGGAGTGCATCACAGAAGCGTAGGCCTCTGCTTCCACCCATTTGGTGAAGTAATATGTTGCCAAAAAAACGTATTTCTTCTTTTGCACTGCAGTTGGCAAAGGGCCCACCAAATCCATCCCCCAACGCGCGAAGGGCCATGGGCTAGCCATTGGGTTCAAAGGACCTAGTGGTTGGTGCAACAAATTTGCATGTGTCTGGCATTTATCATAATTTCTAGAGTATTTTGCTGCATTGCGGAACATAAATGATCAGAAGTATCCTAGAGTTAGAGCCGACACTCACCAAGGCTAATCTTTGCTGGCGCAATGCTTTATCTTTCTCGAGGTTGAGGTATCCCTATGCTTTAGCATTCAGATCTAACATATTTTTGGGAGTTTTTCTAACTAGGGAGGAATGAAGCTTCGAACCTGAGATCATAGTTACTTTGAAGACCTCTACCACTGCGGTCTGGTCATAATCATTAATCAAGGACATTTCTAGATTAAATCTGGCCATGAAGGACTTCAGAGTCTCTCCCTTTGCTTGTCTCATGGTGAAGAGAGACAATATGGTTTTCTTTTGCATTCGATTTTTGATGTATTGTGTGATGAAGAATTCGCAACGCCTAGTAAAACTGGGGATCGTACCTGTTGGCTATTGTTTGAACTAAGTCAAAGTGGCTCCCGTCAAACTGGTTGGAAAGACCTTGCACATAAGGTTCTCGTCCTCGACATGTAGCGTCATCCTCTACTGCACGTGATATAAATGGTCGATAGGATCGGTCGTTCCATCGAAGGTTGCAAAGCTCGGGAGAACGAACTTCCTTGGATTCGAGGATTTTTGTATCTTCTATGTGAAGGGTGATTGTACTACCCTGCTGGTCACCTGTGTCGCCAGATCTACTGGGGTCTAACTTTTCAGGTCTTTGATCTCAACGTTGACTTTCTCCAGTGATTTGGTTATTGCCTCAAACGTGGCATTCGGTTTAGGGCCATGGTGCTCTAATCTGGCTGGATGTTGTGCTCTCTCGTGAGCCGAATTGTGCTCTTGAGAGGCCTCCTGTTTAAGCGGGGGATCTTCAACTTTCTTTCCAGTGAGTCGAGCTAGTCTTTCTTGAAGCAACTCGTTACGTCTGTTGGATTCTTCCAATTATTCTCGCAATTGCTGTAAGACATGTTCCAGCGTGAGACTCTGCTCCATTACATAGCTATGGGTAGGTGATTGTTGACTTATTGTGGTTCTGGAACGTAGCTGTACTGGCATAAATTCCTGAGGAATTTTGGAGTACGTCGTTCCCACAGACGACGCCAAATTGTAGGTGCAAGAAATTTACTATAAAAAATAGATAAATTCACACCACACTTAAGAGATGAATCGGTCTTTTTTGCTAGAAAAATTGTGTGTCCTTCTTCGTGCTTCTGCAACTGTGTTTATACTGTGATTGCGGGCATTTAGCCTAATTTTATTCTGTGATCGTTGGAGGGCGTGATTGTCTCCTTCCTTATGGTGATTCTTTAGTGTGAGTCTTACCATGACTGCTACAAGGGCTTGATTGCTGATTTCATGTGTTGATGGGTCATAAGGACCCGTATTGGTGACATGGCTACCAAGTGTCGACTTTGCTTGAACTCCTATGTGTTGTCTTCTCGTAAGTGCGGATTTTCTCCCCCTACAGTTATATAGAAATAAAGTCAACGTTGTTATTGAGTTTGTGAATTAGTTACGTGCTAAATTAATAGAGTTAGGAATTTGGAAGAGGGTCACCACAAGAAACTATGTGTTGTAACAAACATGCAATAAATAGTGATCTTCATTTACATTAAAAAAAAAAATTGTATGTTGTAAAAAAAATTACCACATTTTTGCACCATATAAAAAGTTTTTTTTTCTTTTTCTTTATCTTCTATTTATTTTTAAATGAAACATTACATCAACTTGATACATACATAATCACAAGTTCCAAAATTAATTAATGATACCCATGTATTGCATCTCAAAGCAATTAACAAATTTAATAGTCAAGTACCAAAAATTACAATTACGGAAAAAGCAATAAAAAGATGTAATCCCCACCAAATCCCTCATATAAGTTAAACTAATATGTGTTTATTCATTCACCAAATTATTTCTATAACACGGAAAATGTTTTACAAACCTACAAGGCTGGCCGAAGTCCATATAGCACCGCCTAACACAATATATCAACGACACATAGAAACAATATATTACAACAACAATCAAGTTTTTTCTCAATTACTTGAATTCCGCTACATGAATTCAATGTTTTCATTCTATAACACTAATTTCTACATTCTATGGAAGCTCTACAAAAAATGAATTCAAAATTTTATTTATTGAGACAGGTAAAATACAAAAAAGTTACTATTTTTTATACACAATGTGCTAACTGAAATAACATGTTAGGAATGATGAAATAATTTTCTGGTACTAAATTTGAGATAGTACAACAGTGAGCCCTGGAAGGTGTAAACAAAGCTTGAATCCTCTCCACTATCTACAAACCGACCTTCTAGCCCTGCATTTATAAAAAAATAAAAATGTAATTAGACATATTATATCAACCTCATCAATATCTTACACACTTATTCATCAACCCATTCTGCCAAATATGAATAGATTTTCACATATGAATGGAACTACAATTGAATATCTAAATGGAGAAAAAAAAATCTGAAAGGAAGGAAAAAAATAGAATATGATTTAATTTTAACTAATTAAATCAAATTGAAGCAAATAAACTAAAACCAAGACAACACTATCTTAAATCTACTCTAAACTAGTGTAGCCAGTAATTAGCTTAACCTAACCTAGCCTAGCTTAGTTAATCATAGTTAATTCTAGCCGTTAACTTGTGACCAACTTTCTTTCAATTTTTCTTTATTGAAGTCTCAAGGTAACTATTCTTTGGCCTTGTTTGGATTGACTTTTGAAAAGCGGTTTTTGGCTTTTTAAGTTCAAAAGCCGTTTTGAAGAGTGTTTGGATTGGTAAGGCGGAAGAGTTTCGGAGTCCAAAAAAAGCGTTTAAAGGAAGTTAGGGGTACCAACTTCTCTTTTTCTTCTGCGTAAAAGTCGAAGCAAAAGTTCTGCCAAACAGGGCCTTTGTAATCATTTGGCTATCACTTGTGCTTGGCTACTGTTCATGTACTATTGAAATCCATTCAATGAAGTCTTGATTGCACAAACAAGTATCACTCAAATCTTTCTTTTATTGCACTTGAATGAATTAAAGTCTTCGGATCACCAAAGTATTAAAGAACCTAGC
Organism: Cornus controversa; assembly: GCA_026545225.1. Classification (NCBI taxonomy): domain Eukaryota; kingdom Viridiplantae; phylum Streptophyta; class Magnoliopsida; order Cornales; family Cornaceae; genus Cornus; species Cornus controversa. The sequence continues at coordinate 10,423,480 of CM048849.1, read as the reverse complement.
AAAAAGGGAGTGATTTCCAACTTTTTCACAATCGCCTAATCTAAACTAGCCTCCTCGGCTGTATTAGGATATTGTTCGGTGTCGTATGAATACACACACCCACACCAATACACACTGAGGTCCTGCCACTCCCTCAATCCATCAAGGTCCTAGCCAAAGGCAAACACCCTTGGCTAGCTTCTTATTACCACACTTAGAGCCGAAGAATCTAACTCGCCCTGAATAGGTTGCAGAACATCCAAAACACCTTGGCTAGACTATCTTACCATGCCAAGAACCAAAAAACTTGATCGACCTAGTGTAGGTGACAAAATAGCCGAACTGACTTGCTAGAAGCTCCCAAACCACACCCAGAACCAAAGAATTTGACCCTCTTAGTGTTGATTTAACTAAAAGAGCTTAATAATGGCTTGAACAAGTACGAATTTGGAAGAAAAAAAATTAAAAATGGTGATTATGCAAAAACAATGGCAGTTTGCTTGTGTTGGTATATTTAGAAAGCTCATAATTGGTTATTTAATGACATAGTTGGCAGAGTTGAATATAGTTTCAGTAAAAATAGTGAACAGAGTTAAATATATTTAGAAGGCTCATAATTGTTAAGCTCTCACTAAGACTTCTCTTTGGCATTTGCTTCTCATGAATCAAATAGAATTGCCCATGTGTTGGGTTCATTGGCTTTGAGTAGTAAGAGAGAGGTTCCATGATATAATTGTGAGGTTTGCAGCGAATAAGGGTGTGGTTGTTAGAACTGTCAATGGATTAAATTTGGATCATATCTCGCTTGATTCGATCTGAATCTAATAAGAAATACATTCGATCTGATAACTTGAATTCATATATAATTTTGTAGTTTATCGAATATTCGATCCGATAACCTGAATTCATATATAATTTTGTAATTTATCAAATATTCGATCTGTTAGCATTTTTTTTAAAAAAAATAAATTTTAAAAAAAAAAAGTGAGAGAAAAAGATTGAAGGGCCAAAAAAATATGAACAAAATGAGCGACCAAATACGTTCTTCGATTCTTAGTTAAAAGAAAAACAATAAAGAGTAAAAAAAAAAATCAATTGGAGGAAAGAAAAGAAATTAAAAAAATCAGAAAGAGAGAATATATTAATTAAGAGAATGACCAACGTCATCGGAAAATACATTCAAAAGCCAAGAAGGCAATAAATCTGACTGCAAGTCAATGGTTTATTTTTTATTTTTTTTGGCAATAAATCTGACTGCAAGTCAATGATAATGAATCTGATGGATGGAACTGAAAGATATTCTGACAATTACCTTCGATATCCACCCTTTTTATCCACCAATTACCTAGAATTTTCAGGCCTTCCTTAGCAGTAGAGCTTCCCCAACCTCAACACTAGCATACTTGATTAAATCGGATTGTTAACGGATCATATTGATTATAATTCATATATGATTTATTAATTTAACAGATTTTCGAATTCAAATCGTTAAAGAATTATCAAATTAAATATTTAATCCATATCCAATTTATAAGATAGGATTCGAATTGAATTCAATCAAAATTTAATTCATTGACGGGTCTACTAGTTCTGATATGTACTAGTTTTATTTTCAATAATATTTCTCTTACTTGCCTTGAGAAAAAAAAAAGTTTAGTTAGATATAAATAAAATAAAATCAGAGATAAGAGATATGCGTCCTAGAGTTGATTTTGATTAGGTTAAGCGTAGGTTTTAAAATAAAAGTAATTACAAAATTCAGAAAAAAATTCTATTGTTTTTCATGATCTTTTAAATTTTTAATTACAAAATTAAGAAAAATTATGATTATAATAGTTCAATACTGGTTTATTTTTAGATTATCAAGAATTATTTTTTAGGACTAAAACTTAGATTTTAAATTATGATAATCAGGATACCAAAACTGTTTACAATTTCGAGACAAAGCGAGAGAAATTGTAAAATAATTTATTTCTTGACATATTATACACCTTTCTTAAAATACTCCCTCCGTCCTATAATTTTAGTTCACTATTTCATTTTAGGATGTCACAAAATACATGTCAATTTCCTAAAATGAATGTATTATCTTTTATATGATTCCTAAACTACTCTTTTCAAACTCCATTATCCTAAAAGTTGGTCCCACTACATAATAATAACACTAACTTTTAAACAAGAATTAATGTGTAAATTCATTTATTACTATTATAAAAAGTGAGTCCTACCATAAAAAGTTGGACTCCCAAAGATGCTCATGAATTTTGGAACAGAGGAAGTATAATATAACAAGGGTATGCCCGAGCACTATCATGCACCCTTAAATGCGATCGTTAGATATGATTATTTTAAACCGTAAATGAAAAAAGATATTTTGAGCCACATATTTAATTTTTTAACCATTTTTACTGTTAAATTGATTTTTTTAACTTATTATGCAGACATCTTCTATTAATGCAAATGTTACGTTAGTGTCACTGTCACATATATATGTTAGATGGCGTTAAGAGGGATTGTAATTTTACTTCTCTTTTTTTCTCTCTTAAAGGTTATTACATTGTTTTATTTGAAATTTTGACTTCAATGAAAGAAAAAAAAACAAATATGATATTTTGTAATTTAATTTTACCAACATTTGTCAGTTCATTCTGTTGAGTGTTAACGAAGCTAAGACACCGATTACAAAAACTAAGGGTGGGGAGGCTGGTGTAATTTCAAAATCAATAAAGGCCTCTATAATTATGTTTTATTATTTATTATTGTTGTTGATGTTATTTTACAGATACAGTTCCCATCTCGAAACCTACTTATAATGATTGATAAAATGTTCTCCATCCTTTTTAAAAATATTGATGGTGGAGAGGGTTTTGCTTGTAAAGGGAGAAAAATAGATGCATGATTTTATTATTAAAAAAGTTATTTTCAACTAATCTATATCTATCTATTTATACTATTATTAAAAGCCTAAGCATTTTTTATTTTTTATATACACTTTTCAAAAATAAGGTTTTTCCTTTCATTAAAAGTGTAATAAAAGTTTATATATATATATATATATATATATATACACACACTAGTGTATGTATGTGCCTACACTACCATGCACTCGCAATCATGATCATTAGATAAAATGATTTTAGATCGTAGATAATGAAAGACATTTTGAATTATAAAATTGATTTTTAATTAGATTAACTTTTTGTCTTTATTATACCAAGCTTAAATGTAATATATATATATATAAAATCTTTTATGAAGGTCAAGAAATTCAACAGTTTTTACGAGTATCAATATATTTTTTAAAAGTTGTTTCTGAAATTCATCCCCTATAAGGAGCCGTTTGGTAATCGAAAACATTTTATGCTTTTGTTTTTATCCAAAACAGAAACAACGTTTTTGTTGTGTTGTGTTTTTAATAGTGATTGGAAGCATGTTTGGTAACGTAAAATTTGTTGTTTGAAATTCGAAAACAAAAACATGTTTGGTAACATCAAACTGTTGCAAAATTTTTGAAAGCAAAACATTGAAAACATGTTTGGTAACTACAAATGGTGCAAAAAAAATTAGTAACAAAAATAGAAAACATGTTTGGTAATGACTATTTTTAATTTTGTTTTAAAATTTACTTTTATCTTTTATTTAATTAATTTTTAGATTAATAATCATCATTGTAATGACTTTTAAAAAAATTGTACACAATTTTTTTTCTTCATACTAAAAAATGATGTATTTTTTAAAAGCAAATTTTGAATTTTATTTCTTTGAATCTTACTTATCATAAGCCTTTTCCTATATCCTCAAATCAATATCACATATTTTTTCTTCTATTATGGTAGCTTCCCTTTCTTCATTTCTCTTTTAATGTTAATAATTAGTACTCAAATCTTGATTATATGTTCTCTTTTTTATAAGGTTAGAACGGAAGCTAAGTTGTATTTTAAAATGTAACAGTCCTTGTTTTTGTAATAGACACTCTGTAATGCACAAATTGAAACCGTTTATAAAATTGAGTAGAATTGTAGTTGGGAATTGCAACTTTTAATTTGTTGTTCCTCTAAAATGAGAAAGGCAAAAAATTGGAGGTGGAGCTGTCTTTAAAAAATATTAGAATTACAAGCCTACAAAAAATAATCATACAACAAAACTTTAAGCACAAAAACTGAACAAATATCCTTATAAAAATCTGAACATTACAATGTTAGTTTTCAACATGAACATTAAAAGTCATAATTAAAAATCTGAACTAAATTCAAAAGTACAAGGCTAAAAACTATACACAAACTACAAACAAGTGTTCTCATACAACTCCTAAAATTAGAAAGTTCATATACATTGCTATGTATATACAAGTCTGAATAAGGCTAAAAAGTAAAGATCTTCCAAAGCAATCTCTGCTTCTTATCTTCTTTTAGTGTTTAAACCGTCTTAGCTAGTCCATTCTGAGGACAGTGCAGAGATCGTGCACAATGCTTACAAACAAGTACCTTGTGCAACCTATCACTCTGCCAAATAAAACAAACAATTAATAGTCAGTCACCAAAGTTAATAAGGGTAGTAATAGGTTAGCCTCATCAACAATATGACTATCTACCTGTTCAAGTACTGGTGCAATGGCAGCAAGTTGTTCCTTGATTGTTCCTGAAGTATTATCAGGCTGCAAATGACCAAATATATATATAGAAGAACCCAATTTATTAGTTACACAATACTAACAACTTCATAACTTGCAATCCAATGACACTCATCATTTTTATTCCACATAAAAGTGAAGTGGTCATTTACAATTCCAACACAAGTTTTCTCTCCAAGAGCGGATGGAAGACTAGAGAGTTCAACTTCAGAATCTACAAGGGCTCTAACAAATTGTTTTATTAGAGAGAAATCATAACAAGCAAAGGTAAAGATTGCTTTAGTGCATAGTCAAAGTTCCATTAAGTTGCCTGCAACTATTGCAGCAAATCCTTGCAAATAAAACACATAATGCCATAAACAATTTCGAAAGCATAAAAATGAATGAGTAAAACAAAATGGAATTATTAGAACATGAATAGTCACCAAACTGCAAAATCCCAGCCCCATCAATAGCTGCATAGAAGTGCAACTAAAATCAATTTGCTCTACAGTTTAGCACAAATCAGTAAATCACCACAGCTTCCGAGAACATGGATCAACCAAGTGATTAGTAGTCATCTTATTTTTAATTAATTGTCACACAACATGTGAAATGCTATGAAGCAAAAGATAAAATTGATATTACATGCTACTGGTAGTCAAAAATACAGTAAAGATCAGTTGTAGTAGCAGAACCTCATTGAGATGACATCTTCCACTTTTGTGCAAAATGTCATGCAGCCTTGTCCAAATAAACAACTCTAAAATTCCTTTAAAAACAAGCCAGTTAACAATTTAAATTATATGGTTACCAAGCATATTCACACTAAGACCCAGAACAATAACTGAAAAGATTTATATAAGAAAAATAAATGCATATGCTTCTGAAATTTAAAATTCTATATATATATATATATATATATAGAGAGAGAGAGAGAGAGACCTTGAGAAAACTGAGAGGCCCATGGCTTTTTAACATTTCTACTTCAGAACCATCAACTTCAAAAGATGCTACAAACTTTTTTTGACCCGTTTATTCCATGGCATGGACCCATCTTGAATTACCTGCACAAGTAAAAATTTTATTCCTATATATGTGTGAACATTTTCTAAGTTATATTGGTTGAAACAGTAGGTCCCCACCTGAAGAAAATTTTTGACTTCGAAAATTACTGCAAAAAAAAACTTACCAAGCTAGTTGCAGATAAGATCATATTCTCCAGCATATACAAGTTGTTTTTGATTTTCCACACAATCAAGGAATTGAAAAAAATTTCCCAAAATACTTGCTTCCATTTATGCAAAACTTCTCCAACCTTTACATGTAAAAGATGACCAGACCACACAGCCACTCCAACTCCACCCACATTTGACCTCCACAACATAAAGACATTTAAATCCACTTCACCACAATTCCAACAAAAAAAAAATCACTTGTATTTTTCTTATAGTCATCCAAATAAAAAAAAGTTCAGTACGAGAAGACAACATAAGACTTCGTTTAGTTTGTGGTTGAAATTTCAATACCCAAGTCGCGACCTAACTCAGTGTAATCCCACCAAACTCAGCAAAGGCAGCACCAATAAAAAAATAAAATAAAAGGACTTGATATTAGAAGAGTAAAGTGAGAATAAAAATGCAATAAAATAACTATCTAAACTCAAGAATAACACTCATCATCAGCAAAATCAACCACATATACAAAAGAAAATATACCTTTTTTCATACTTTATTGTTATCCATATCAATGTGTGTAGATTATCCCACATGCAGATCAGGTGCATTCAAACACAATAATATGTATTAAATTATTTAGATTAGGTATAAAGCTTTTGAAATGAGAAGTCAAAGTAATTAAAATATACATTTTTTCAGACTTTGTTAGAGTCTCTAAATCTCAAAGTTCAAACGATGTAAAAGTGATAGAATTGAATCATTGCCAGTTTTCCATTCCTCCTTCTCAAAGTCGTCACATATAACATAGGAACATTTATACATGTCCATAAACTAGCATATAATACAAGCAACGGAGTTTTAATCTAAATTTTTCAAACATCATTTCTCAAGAACAACTATGAGCAAGAAGAACACAATAACCATTATGAATATTATACTGATAGCAGCACAACCACAACCAGCAATTAGAAATAACTTGTGTCTAGTTTGTTTAGCTTTCATCACTACAATGACATTCCCCAAGTCATCATCCATATTACCCTCAACATGTGCACTTTCGTGCAAGGCATCCAACCATAAAAAAATATTAACGTGTGACTACAAAATTTACAAATATAAAATCACTATGAATTGAAAGCACATATATGGTACACCATAATAATATACTGCGTATCATTACGCTTAATACTTGCCATGCTGGGCATCTATAGAAGTAGCGCCCATAATTTTTGGTAGTCTTTGCCATAAAAAGATTCATGAGACCTCTCTCACAAGAACATGGTGGTCCCTCACCCTCTACTTTGAACATTACTGCATATGCATGTCATATAGTTACAAGTACTAGTAAGAGTTATGAAAATTAGTTAGTTATTATAAGTACTAATAGTTATTAGTTACTACAGTCATCCAACAAGTTAAAGATTAGTTACTACAGTCATCCAACAAGTTAAATATTACAGTCATCCATGAATTTATGAAGGTCTGCGCACAGTTTGCTAGATACTGTCAGCAATTGTATCACGAACGCGATTCATTTGTCGTACTTGGCTCTATGTTATGTTGACACTTACAGTAGGTTCAGTTTCAGTTTGACTTGTACCCTCCGAACTTGATTCAGGAGGTACCATGTCCTGGGGTTCAAATTCCTAAAAAATTCTATTAGTATGACACTGCATTCTAAAAAAATTGTGTAGCGTGCAACAAGCAATGACAATGAGTCTTTAAGCACGCATGGTCATAGGAGGCATCTATCTCATAATTGCAAATCGACCCTTTAACATACCAAAACACCGCTCTATTATATTTCTCAAAGATGAATGCCTATGGTTAAAAACTTCTTTCTGACCCCGAGGTGCTCTCCTACCCCTACGGTATTCTTGCATGTGATATCGTTGACAACAATACGGGGCCAAGAAGCGTAGCTGGTTGGCATAACTAGAATCAACCAAGTAAAACTTATCTGTAAATTATATTATGTTATCAGCATTGGCATAATTATACAAATAATTTTTATAAAATACATGTAGTGTCATAGTATTATCCAAATAATAAGTACATGTAGGTGCTCATGGGAATCCAAGTGTGGGATTGTTATAGCATTCATTTAAAATTCTAGAGTCATTGGCTGACACTTCCCACCTCGTTAGGACATATATAAACCGCATATCAAAGGAACACACACACATGATATTTTGAGTTGTATCTTGTTTTCTGCCACGATATGGAATTTGCATATTAGCTAGCACATGTGCATGTATATGGGTTCCATCAATCACTCCAACACAATTCTATAAAGACATATGAAGACCTGTTAGATTAGTGAGAATAATAGGGATCTAAAGAATCTGTAAATGATTGTTAACTAATCTTAAATAATGGATAGAACTTAGGATTGAATCGAATTTTTGGAGGTGTGACACTCAAATCTGGAGGAGCAATAACTGTCATGCCTAGTTCACAAACTTTGTTCAAGACAATGTGAAAGTATTGAGAAATTGTCCATGTTGAATGTTGGAATCTTTCGGCGATAACCCTCATCCTTTCATTGTGAGATATGATAAGTAGGAAAATTGCTACTTGTTCTTGTACACTTAAGTACCTTGAATGTTCCAGACCTAATGATTTCAATCGCTTACATAGTGCGATGAATACAGGTGGGTGCATCCTAAAATTTTTATAACATCTATCCTCGTGACCGCTCAATACTTCAACTATGTAATCTTGACCTTGTAACAATGAAGTCCTACAGGGTCGTTTGGAATAAAGTTGTCTTTTGTATTCAAGCATCATACATGTAATAACTATACACTCTTCTTCCTCAACAGCATCATCATCTAACAACTAAACGAGACTCCATAAATCCATTTAAAGTGCCCTAATTTAAAAGAAAGCAACAATTATAATAGTAAGCAACTAAGTATTAATTATATAACTACTTGCCACAACAGGTACTAAAATATATAACACAATAAGTTCTAAATTCATTTCAAAGTATTTAACACAATAAGTTCTAAAGTCATATCAAAGTACTTCACACAATAAGTTATAAAGTTATATAATAGTACAAACAGATACACATATAGTTAATACAGTCATCTACCTAATTAAAAAAGTAAATTAAGTTATTACAGTCATCCAGGTAAAAGTAATTATAGAGGTTATTACAGTTATCCAAATAAAAAAAGTTCAGTTCGAAAAAATAACATAAGAAACAGAGTCATATAAAACAAGTTCATATCATGAGCATCACTATCAAAGATTCATCACCCATCCAACATTCTTTTCATCAGGAATGCACAGAAAGAAATCCCTCCACAATGCATCATCATGAAGCATCCCTAGGGCCTTAGTATAATGGATATCATCACCCCTGCAATTAGTTTAAAATCCTAATGCATAAATCACAATGTGCTAGTTCCTTTTCTTTTTGGGAAGGAGAAAGAACATCTTCACGTGTATCGTGAGATGTATTTATGTGGGTTAAAGAGAAAGTTGCTACCAAAGCCACCTTTTCTATCGCATCGGCTTTCCTCTCTGAGTTCTCAGTCATGATTGCCATAACTTGAGACATTGTGGATGCAAAACTTTCTTTCTGCACTTTCCTAGGATGAGGTTATGGTGAGAGACTCCTCTCACCACCTCCCCCCTCAACTACCTCCTCAGTCAAAAGGTCATCCATAGTGTTCAAGCCACTAGTGTTTGGAACCATTGGGATAGATGTGGGAGCTCTAGTGGATGGATGAACAAGGTTACCTGTGGCCTATGTGTTTCCAAATATTGTATTTAACTTGTAATAATGCTTGCATCCCTTCCTTCTCAACTTTTTTGCATTCTTAAAGTCCTACAAGTTATAATATTAATATTAATATGTTGCTAACTCCAAACAATAGTAAGGTAAATAAATATTTAACTTAATGAAAAAAAATTTGATTTAATAATATTTTATAACTAACCTTAACCAACGTCTCCCATCTCTCATCCTCTACGACAACCATGCTAGTCTCAAGATTATATCCCACCCCAGTATTTTGTAAGAGTTTTTTAAAATCTTTGTGATAATATCTTAAAGAGTTGAACTTATTCCTAACTTGGTGTCTTTTGTGTTCCTTACCAGTTTCAGCCTTCATCCCCTCCTCCAAATGTCTCCACCCAATGGTGAAAAAAGTTGAAGTGGTACAATTACCAAGTCTTACTTCTTCCTCCATCAATAATATAAACTTCTCTTCAAGGGCATCATCTTATAGGACTTTCCCATCCTCAGTTGCCTCCCCTACTTCTTTAGTGTTATTTAAAGTTATGTCATCAGCAAATTCGTACATATTCTGGGAGTTGATATCCATCTAATTCCAAACACACATCCAATAAAAAATACATTAATATGCTACTTGTGTTCTAGCCGAAGTGGAGTAAATAATATAATGAAATAATTCAGCCACTATGGTGAAGCATGATAGGTGAGTAAGTCATTTGTTCAGTAACAATTTGCCAATTTAGAATCCTACTACATATATTATATATACACATATACATAGTCTGATTTGAAAAGAAAAGTCTATATGTAGATGATATGTTGAAAAAATTTGGAAAAATATCAAATGAGGATTGACAACTAGTAAAGAAACCTAAATAACTACTTTAACAGAACTGACTTAAATACCTCATGCATATGTATAGGATGACAGAATATATCTAGGATGCTCCTACCTTTTAGGACAAAGTTTAGAGTTCTAATTATGACAATCCAATCTTAAGAAATATAAAGTAACTATACATCATTGTTAAAAAAAAAAAAAAAAACAGTAAACATGAATATCAATAACACCTTAAAAAGACAAAAAAAATGTATATTAAGAATCCTAATAAGCTTTTAGTTTGCTTTTGTTATATTCTCAACTAAGAGGGTCTAAATCATGATGCATATGTAAAATATATCTAATTCACATTTTCACTGATAAATACATGCTTGCTTTATGAGAAATTATATGAACTGAATAGATTACCTTGAATTATTATTCTTTAAACTGAGAGATTTGACATAATATAACTTAATTTAGAATTACAATGCACCAATGAATATAATAATTTGACAGAAATAAACAACAATCAAAATAAAACTAAAAAATTGTATTAAACTTTCAAAAAGTGCTTTATATGTTATCAAAATGTTATGTATGTAAATGATATAAACAGTATGCGTACCTCTGAAGCGTAGTGGAGCAGCGTTGAAGTTCAAGTTGAAAGAAAACCGAAAATAGAACAGAGAGCCACGAGTCTTTCCATCGTGAAAAATACAAAAAAAAAATAATAAAAATGGGTCAAATTGAATATAATGTATAATAGAACAACATATATGATCAGATCTATGGTTTAGCAAAGAAGAAAATTAAGGTTTTTGAGAAACTAGGGTTTCAGATGACAACAATAGGTGAAATTGGTAGATCTACAATGTTTATTACATAGAAGACACAGAAGATAAGTTCTGATCTACGTTTGTGATAGAATAATCGAAACCCTAAACCCATAAATCAAGAAAACTTAAGATGGAGCAAAGGAAATGGGTGGTGAACAGACCTGAATGAGTTTGTAGAGGTGAATGGACGGTGAACGGGCCTTGCAACGACAACTTTCGAGATCGGTAGGGATTGTAGATCGAGTTCTCCCAAATTGTCTTGTATAAAGCTCTGGAGTTGAGAACAGGTTGGGCAAAAACATTTTGACTTTTCGGTATATAAACTCTGCTACAGTATCAAAATGATATAGCGCTATAGTGTATATTAATCTCCGCTACAGTGCTTTTGCTATAGTGTTGGAACAACCAAAAACACCATTTTTCTGTTTCGACTTTGGGCCCAAAAATCTGAAGTTACAAGACTACTGTTGGAAGCAAAACATATGTTATCAAAAATATTGCCGAACACTGTAGCGCTATAGTGACCTTGCAAAAACAAAAACTCAGAAACAAAAATGGTTGCCAAACTCCCCTTAAGATTGACTTCATGTGGATGGTGCATGCACGTACTTTTTCCATTGTATTATTATGCTGTATAATTCACTCTATAAATTTCATCCTTGCTATGATTTTCCTTGTGGCAAGTGGTAGTTAAGAAAATATAGAGTATTCTTTGGGGGAACCCCGCTATTGCTATTTAGAAGGGTTGGACTTGGGTTGGCTTGATCCGAACAATTTGATTCTTGTTCGAAGATTTTACAGAGTGTAGATAAGGTACTTGAGACCATGGTATTGGAATTGAGTTTAAACTTTAGAATGCGAATTTATTTTGAACGACATTTGAATAAATGTTTTACTAACCCGAGCAATCCAAAATATAAAAAAGGTTTATAATTTTTATATTTTTAAGACTATTAGTTATTTACGTAAAATAAAATTAAAATTAGATGACTCATGATATTACAAGCTTGCTTTAAAATATTGAAGAAAAAATTATAATAATTGAATTTTAGTTAAATAAACAAAATAATATAGAATATACAATTTTAAATTCTAATTAGAAGGAATATTATTAAGTGCACAAGTTTTAATCACCCAAAATTTCAAAAAAAATTCTACTTGTGAGTAGTTTTATTTCATCTCGAGTGTATGTAGTTATGCACTTTAACATGTTATTTTTGTAATGCTTGTTTATTAGTAGGTTATTAAAATTATGGGTGACCCAAAAAACCCTAAAAACTCGTGAAACCCGTGCGATATAACATGGGTTGAGATGCGATGAGTATCTCGGAACTTAAACTTGATGCGGACTAAAGTGTTAGAACCCTAGGTTTGACGTGGGCTAATCCCTTTGGCCTACCCAACCCGCCCAAGTCCCACCCCTACTATTCATTCCACACATTGCTTTATATAGTAAGTAAGTAAATCCTTAAAAGGATTTAGTATAAAGCTCGAGACATCTATATTAATCATTTTTTATATATTTCATACATGATATTTGAGATATATTTATGGTTTCCATCACACTTTCTTGCCCTTGTAAGTAACTTTCAATTTTTTAATTAATTATATTCTAAAGGTAAATATCACTGGCATCTCCTGAGGTTTAATGTATTGACACGCGACTACAACTTTGTAAATTTTTGTCACTAACCTTTGTGGTTTGTGCTGTATATTATATACATCCCCTCCTGCCAAAAGTACATTGTGTCAAAATACTTTTTGACGGTAAAATGACCATGTTGTCATTTGACTTCTAACCCAATTCATTTGAATATTAAATTTACACATTTAAATATGTCTAATGAACCAAAATACCCTTCTAATATACCCATTACAATTTTCACATATTGTTTTCCAAGAAATGCATTTTTATCACATATGCATATATAATCAACTAAAATTAACAGCTAAGCTTTCAAATTTTGAATGATATGACTGATTAATAGACATCTCTATTACCTGCAATTAAGAGCTATCATTCAGGTGTTTACAATGAATAACCAAATAGAAAAGAAAAAAAAGAATAACCAACGAAAATTTGCACAACAAAGCATAAACCCCAAAAATAGTATTTTTATATTTATATATCATCAGTATTGCACCAATAAGTGTAACATGACTTCAAGAACACATTTTTTCACAGATTTATGAATTGTAAGCTCTATAATATTTCTCCGAGATTAGAATGATTAATCAAAATACTTAATTTCACTCCTAATTTGTAAGGACCGGAATTATTTTGACCGGTTCCGGGCAATTTTGAACCGGATTGATTTTTTTTCGAATAAATTAAATTCGGAAAGACGTTATATATATACATATGGAATTATATATATATATATATGAAGTTGGAGGATATAAATATATATATATATATAGGAATATATATATATATTCACATGGTGGGTCTATATGTAATTATAGACAAGTAAAGAGGGACTTTTATAATTATATAAGTTAGTATGGGAAAATACATGGAATACATGTATTTGGTGTAGGGTGTGGTGTATTACATGTGTATATAATATATTTATGTGATATGTGGACCAAATAAAAGAAGACCAAGGGAATGGTCGGCTGAGAAGAGAAGAAAGAAAAGAAAAAGAAAAGAAAAGAAGAAAAGGAAAAACAAAAGAAAAAAAGAGAGAAGAGGAGATCGGGGAGAGAGAAGAGAGGGAGAAACTGGGTGAGATCGGGGAGAAGAGGCGCCGACGGCGATGGCCGACCAGCTTCGCTTGGGCGGCAGCGGCTGACGGCGACGGCGCGGCTGGTTGCAAGTTGCTGGCCGCGAGTGGGGGGTGTTTGCAGCCGAGCCGTTCGCGAAGGGGGTTTCGCGGCTGGAGTTTGTTGGTTTCAGCGAGTGCTGGTGACGGCGTGGGTTCGCTGGCGGTGGGCCGGTGACGGCGGCTCGCGGTGGTCTGCCGGCAGTGGTGGTTCTTGGTTATTGCAGCTGGGTTCGACTGAGGTCCTTCTTGGCTCGAGCTGGCCGATGGGCTTCGGTTGCTCACGGTGGGTCTAGGCTTTCACGGCTATTCGGATAGCTTATCGGGGTGGTTCACGGCGGCAGTGGACGGTTCTCTTGGCCAGAATTGCTGGGGATTTTGGGTGGTGTTTGGCTCGGGTGTAGCGGTGTTCGATGGTGGATGATTGGGTTGAGCCGTGGGTTGCTTGCTGCCACGGTTTCAGCTGGCCGTTCTAAGTGGATTGAATGGTGATATTTATGTATATATACATATATTTACGGATGATGAAGGTTCAGCTTTGACTTGAGGTGGTTTCGGGTATAGTTTGTGAATGGTATGGGAGTGGTCACGGTTGAGGTGGCAGCCAGGTTGGTGGTTGCTTGATGATGATGGTGGTGGTGTACATGGCAGAAATTGGGCCGCTAGTGTATGATTTTGTTTGTGGGCTGAACTTGGTTTATTGACTGGGCCTCCTTATGGTGATGATATATATATCTATATACATTATGTAGATGATGGCTTGTAGATTGGACGTTGACTTTGAATTTGGGTTCGATGTTGGGGCTTTTAGTGTTGCTTCAACAGATAGGTTCTGTATTTGGTCCCGGTGGTTTGTGCCGAGGGTGGTTAACCCCGGTGGTGGTGGAACCTGGTAGTTGGCGATGCAGCTGGTTAATGGTTGTCTTGGGATTGTTTTAGTTTGGGTTGTAGAGCCTGATGTGGCTGGGTTCCATTGTTTCGGATAATGATGACTCGTTTGGGTGTTGCATCCGGTTTGTTTGAGTGGTTAATGACGGAACAGGGTGGCGTTGGCTACCGGTTTGAAATTGCTTGGCAGCAGACTTTCCCCACTGTGACAGCCATGGTGGGACTACTATGGGAGGATTGAGTTGGATCGGTTATGTGGGCTTTGACACTGGACTGGACCGGGACTTGGAAATGGACCGCCTTGCAGACGCGGATTCATTGAAGAGCGGTACCTAAGGCAAGTTGATTCTTGCCTCTATCTCGTACATATCTTTTACGTACGTTGAGTAATTTACATATGTCTTAATTTAATCATATGTGATATGTGTATATACATATATATGTAGGCGCTCATATATATATGTGTATAGGAAATGTGGCATATACATGGGATGTGAGAGGATATACATATGCGTGTGTGTATATATATGTATGTGCGGGTTTGGGAAGCGATAACATGTTAGATTAATCGCCTAATTGCATTGTGATATGCATGTATGTATAGATTAAAGTCTATGGAAAACATGCTAAATAATACCTGTTTAGCTCTGTGTTGTCTTGTATGCATATGTGGTTCTTATGCATGGTGTTCAGGATGTATATATATGTATGCGATTATATATATATATGGTTGCAGTGGTAGAAATGCATGCTAAGTATGAATTTAATTTTCGGCGAGCATTTGAAAAGCATGAAATGTGCTAAGTGTTTTATATGTTCTTGATATATAAGTGGGTGATGTAATATATATATGTGTATATATATTGTGATTGGAATGCATGTTAGCTACTTGTAGTGAATACATGCATTGAATGAGAGCATGAATGTACTTATGCTAGTGTACGTGCATATAGGACTTATATGCAAGATTAGACATATATGTGTTTATATGTGGGAATGTGAATGTGAGATGCATGCTAGCTTTATTTACATATATCGAATGTATGCATTGGTTATAGCATGATAAAAATGTGCTAAGTTGAAGTTGTTGCATATATGAGGTGTTATGCAAGTTTGTGAACATGTATGTGCTATATGTGTTGGAATGTGATGAAAAACATGCTAAATACTTCTTCTTAGTATTCATGAGCATGGGGTGAAGCATGAAAATATTATACTATGTATATATGCATCCATATTGCATGTATAGGAGGGAAAAGACAGATATGTGGTTATATGTGGGTTTATGTGGAGATGAAATGTACGCTATGTTCTTTTAACTAGCTTAGGCATTGTGAGGCGTGAACATTGAATGTTCGGTTATTATATGTTTGAAATGCATATATGGTGCCGTTGTGAGAAAACGGGAAAGTGTGGTTGAGTCACCCAGAGTAGGTCATTACTCGGTCACGGTGTCGAAGTGGTCCCATCACCTGGTAGGACCGATGTTCTCGGTGGTGTATTTGGAAAGTATCTCATCACCTGGTAGGACCGATGTTCTCGGTGGTGCATGTTGAGATTATCTCATCACCTGGTAGGACCGATGTTCTCGGTGGTGCATTCTAAAATGGTCTCATCACTTGGTAGGACCGATGTTCTCAGTGGTGCATTCCGAAATTATCTCATTACTTGGTAGGACCGATGTTCTCAGTGATGTCGATTCTGAAATTGTGTGGGAAGTGTCTCGGTCACATGATTGGTTGAGAATCATGTCAAGGTATCGGGTTGAGTCCGAGAGAGAGACAAGTGTGTGAACTTGCTTACATTATCTTTTGTAAAGTATGCTTTGTGTTTAACGCATTCTTATATATATGCGTTGTGTGACAGAACATGACATATGTTGGATGTCTATTGCTTTTGAGCATGTTATATGGTTTAAATGCATCTTTATTGCATTTGAGATGTGCTACTTGACGAGTAGGAGATGTGGTAGTTGATTTACATCGTTTATGTAAATGTGTTGACATATATGTTCTATATACATATTGATGCTGAATGTTTACTGCTTTCAAGCATGTTGAAAATGATTTCTAAAATCATGTGTTCTGGATTTTGTATGTTCATATGTGCTAGAGTAGCCATATACATCGTTGATTCATGCATGCTAGGTAGAGCATGGTCTTAAATATTGTGATATATTTAAGTGCATGTATATTTTTGAGAATATGTGAGGATCGACCTGCTGCAGCGGTGATCATATGGTTCTACATACCTTGTTGGGCCTTTGAGCTCACCCCCTCCCAGGTTTTGCAGGTATTGCTGGTTTTGGAGTTAGTTAGGGGACTGACAGCACCGGTTGCAGAGGTAGTATCTAGATTCCTTAGAATCTAATGTATGTCCAGGATAGTGGATAGATAGACGCTTTACATTTGGATTAAATGTATAAAGCGAGTATGTAGATTCAGTTCCTTCAATTGTATTATATTCATGTGATGTATGTATTTGATACGGACATTCGAAGACTGAGGCATGTATATTTATGATTGTTTTATGCATGTTGTAGAAATATTGGGGGGACACGAGCCCAGAAGTGTCCATTTTTATTGTTTAGATATAAATGCTGGGGGCGACACGTGCCCAGAAGTGTTCATATAAATTGTAAAGCAGGTATATCATGCCAGGGGCTGATTATTTAGAATGGGTCATACCCGATTTTCGTAAAAATAATAGGAAATTGAGGTTGCATGATCGGGTGATGGTAATAGCGTGTGGGTGATCTTGCGGGGTTCACACCTCGGTTTCTGGGCCTCGGGAACCGGGGCGTGACATAATTAGAGGTCACAACCTAGTGCATTGTCACAACCCCACAAAACTATGCATAGTGCAAGATGATCGAAACTAAGGAACTCATTGGTATAACACACCTAAATCCAACATTCCAACAAAATATTCAGTCTCACTGATACAAGAATAAGTTTTAACAACTAATAATTCAAACTTGCACATGATACGATTCATTCATCAGTACCCATATTCATATTATAGACTACAATTTGGGGGTTTATAGGCGTAAACGATGGCCGAAGACGATTCACGAGGAGCCCAATTAATCTCCAAAATTCGCAATATCTGCTGAATAAGGAGGAAATTGATTCTCAAAGAAGGCGGTTATAGGCGTATACGATGGCAAAAATGGAAAGTCTACAGGTTAATGAGGAGGAGAGAGAAAGATGGAGTTGTTCATCTTCTCTAATATTAATATATGTATATGTATAGGTATATGTGTGTAGATAGAGGGGACCTTTATCTCCTATGCTCCTCCATTAATTTCAACCTCTTCGGTTCTCAATTTCTTCGTTACAGTGCAACGAGCTGGGTTTCTGTTTTTCTCTCTCTGTATGTATATACACATATATATACACTCACACACACATAACTTTCTCTCTCTCATGTTTCGGTCTCCACCATTGATCTTCTCATCACATTTCCATAGATCTACTCTATTTTGAAGCTAAAACAATGGAGATAATTATCATAATTTATGGTGGCGGTGGTTCGTGGTGGTCGTCGTCGAAGGAGGGGATGAGAGAGAAAGAGGGCATATAATAATGAAGGGTATTGTGGTTATTTTTATATTTTAATAATTTTATATTAAAATTTATTAAAATAATCAAGGACAATCAGAACATTTCATATATTAAAAAAATTAAAAATATGACAGGAGGCTGTGATGAAATTTTACGAAATTGTAGTTGTGTGAAATAATATCAAATCTTAAGAGGTGTCAAAGATATTTACAGTATTCTAAAAAAGTGGCTTACCTCGACTCTATGTGGAGTTGATAAATCAAAGAGCAAATTACATTTTGATTCCCTGAGGTATGTCCATACTTCAACCTAAAAAACCCTAAAAACTCGTGAAACCCGTGCGATATAACATGGGTTGAGATGCGATGAGTTTCTCGGAACTTAAACTTGACGCGGACTAAAGTGTTAGAACCCTTGGTTTGACGTGGGCTAATCCCTTTGGCCTACCCAACCCGCCCAAGTCCCACCCCTATTATTCACTCCACACATTGCTTTATATAGTAAGTAAGTAAATCCTTAAAAGGATTTAGTATAAAGCTCGAGACATCTATATTAATCATTTTTTATATATTTCATACATGATATTTGAGATATATTTATGGTTTCCATCACACTTTCTTGCCCTTGTAAGTAACTTTCAATTTTTTGATTAATTATATTCTAAAGGTAAATATCACTGGCACCTCTTGAGATTTAATGTATTGACACGCGGTTACAGCTTTGTAAATTTTTGTCACTAACTCTTGTGGTTTGTGCTGTATATTATATACATCCCCTCCTGCCAAAAGTACATTGTGTCAAAATACTTTTTGACGGTAAAATGACCATGTTGTCATTTGACTTCTAACCTAATTCATTTGAATATTAAATTTACACATTTAAACATGTCTAATGAACCAAAATACCCTTCTAATATACCCATTACAATTTTCACATATTGTTTTCCAAGAAATGCATTTTTATCACATATGCATGTATAATCAACTAAAATTAACAGCTAAGCTTTCAAATTTTGAATGATATGACTGATTAATAGACATCTCTATTACCTGCAATTAAGAGCTATCATTCAGGTGTTTACAATGAATAACCAAATAGAAAAAAAAAGAAAAGAATAACCAATGAAAATTTGCACAACAAAGCATAAACCCAAAAAATATTATATTTATATTTATATATCATCAGTATAGCACCAATAAGTGTAACATGACTTCAAGAACACATTTTTTCACAGATTTATG
This sequence comes from Cornus controversa, assembly GCA_026545225.1. Lineage (NCBI taxonomy): Eukaryota > Viridiplantae > Streptophyta > Magnoliopsida > Cornales > Cornaceae > Cornus > Cornus controversa. The sequence continues at coordinate 10,403,844 of CM048849.1, read as the reverse complement.
AATTGTAAGCTCTATAATATTTCACCGAGATTAGAATGATTAATCAAAATACTTAATTTCACTCCTAATCAGAGGTCACAACCTAGTGCATTGTCACACACATTGCAAGATGATCGAAACTAAGGAACTCATTGGTATAACACACCTAAATTCAACATTCCAACAAAATATTCAGTCTCACTGATACAAGAATAAGTTTTAACAACTAATAATTCAAACTTGAACATGATACGATTCATTCATCAGTACCCCTATTCATATTACATACTACAATTTGGGGGTTTATAAGCGTATACGATGGCCAAAGACGATTCAAGAGGAGCCCAATTAATCTCCAAAATCCACAATATCTGCTGAATAAAGAGGAGATTGATTCTCGAAAAAGGCGGTTATAGGCGAATACGATGGTGGAAATGGAAAGTCTACAGGTTAATGAGGAGGAGAGAGAAAGATGGAGTTGTTCATCTTATCTAATATTAATACATGTATATATATATATGTATATGTGTGTAGATAGAGGGGACCTTTATCTCCTGTGCTCCTCCATTAATTTCAACCTCTTCGATTCTTTCTTTCTTCGTTATAATGCAACGAGCTAGGTTTCTATTTTTCTCTCTCTATATGTATATACACATATATATACACTCACACACACATAACTTTCTCTCTCTCATGTTTCGGTCTCCGCCATTGATCTTCTCGTCACATTTCCATAGATCTACTCTGTTTTGAAGCTAAAACAATGGAGATAATTATCATAATTTATGGTGGCGGTGGTTCGTGGTGGCCGTTGTCGGAGGAGGGGATGAGAGAGAAAGAGGGCATATAATAATGAAGGGTATTGTAGTTATTTTTATAGTTTAATAATTTTATATTAAAATTTATTAAAATAATCAAGGACAATCAGAACATTTCATATATTAAAAAAATTAAAAATATGATAGGAGGCTGTGATGAAATTTTACGAAATTGTAGTTGTGTGAAATAATATCAAATCTTAAGGGGTGTCAAAGATATTTACACTATTCTACAAAAATGGCTTACCTCGACTCTATGTGGAGTTGATAAATCAAAGGGCAAATTACATTTTGATCCCCTGAGGTATGTCCATACTTCAACCTAACCCCTCACGTTTGCGAATCTTCATTTTCACTCCATGTCAGTAGTTTTTGGTTGACTTTGGTCCATGACATGCTAAAATGACTAAACTATCCTACTTACATTCACTAAATTACATATACTATATTTTTCTATATCATTTCTCTCTCCACCATCCCCACCTCCACAACCACCACCGCTATCCATACCCACAACCACAGTGACCACCATGCCCAAATACCACAATATGTAACCACCATCCCCACCTCCACAACCACCACTGCTATCCATACCCACAACCAGAGTGACCACCATGCCCAAATACCACAATCTGTAACCACCATCCCCATATCCACAACCACCACCGCCATCCATACCCACAACCACAGTGACCACCATGCCCAAATACCACAATCTGTAACCACCATCCCCACCTCCACAACCACCACCACCATCCATACCCATAACCATAACCACCACCATGCCCAAATACCACAATCTGTAAACCACCGTCCCCACCTCCACAACCACCACCACCATCCATACCCACAACCACAGCCACCACCATGCCCAAATACCACAATCTGTAAACCACCGTCCCCACCTCCACAACCACCACCGCCATCCATACCTACATCTACAGCCACCACCATGCCCAAACCACAACCACCACCGATCAAACTTAAGAAACACTTATCAAAACTCCATTGTCACTAACTTCTACCGATTGTGTCATGCTTGAGTCCACCACCATCGATTGCCTCCCCACGTCGTTTGAACTTGGCGCAAACCCTATCGTCACTGTGTATTCATGGTGAACCCTATGAATCTTCTTGTACCCCTAATTGTAATGCAGAAACCTATGGATCCAATAAGAACGAGGAGAAGAAAAAAACTAGAGAACGTTAGATTATACGCGAGATCGACCGCAGAGTCGCCAAAATCCAGAAAGAGGGTTTGGGCGAACACCGCCTCTAAGACTTTGTGGATGTGGTGTGGGCATGGTGGTGGCCGTGGTTATGGGTATAGATGGAAGTGGTGGTTGTGGAGGTGGGGATGGTGGTTTCATTTTGGGTTGGGGGTGAGGATGGTGGTTGTGATGCAACAGATTACGGTGGTGGCTGTGGTTGTGGAGGTGGGGATGGCGGTGGTGGTTGTGGAGGTGAGGATGGTGGTGGTGGTTATGGGAGTGGGGATGGTGGTGGTGGTGGTGGTTACAGGAGTGAGGATGGATGGCGGTGGTGGTTGTGGAGGTGGGGCATCGGATTGCATAATCAAAATCGATGAAGGGTAGTTTTGGCATTTTTTATTACTGTTTGCCAATTTGACCGTTGACAATGACTTTAGGGACTAAAGTGATATATAATTTTAAACCTCAGGGGTGTAAAAGTTGATACGCAAATGTGGGGGGGAGGGGGGGTCAGGTTGAAGTATAGACATACCTCAGGGGGTCAAAATGTAATTTGCCCTAAATCAAATTTTGGTGGAGTATTTTCTAAAAATTTTGGGGACTAAATGTTTTACTTTAACATCATAGAATTTTGAGTTTCTCAATGCATACTTGTATATAATTCAGTTTATATGCTTATTTAGATGTTGAATGAGAGATACTTGAGGACACAAGTTTAGTCATATTAGTCATTTAGAGGTTCATTCACATATTGTATAAAAATATTGATATGTAACATTATTATTATTTTTTTAATAATTAATTCATCACGTGTATGACACGTGAATTTTTCGAGTTATCATAAAAGAAAAAGGGATTCCCATGGTAAGTGAAATTCATCATCTTTTGATAAAAATTTTCGTCTAAGAAGTATGGATACGAACACAAACATAGACATGATATGACACAACACGACAAGATACATCGATATGTCAAACTCTAAAAAAGTAGGACATGAACACAATGTAAAAATGATTAATATAAATATAATTTTTAATTAATATATTCATTGAGTAAGAAAATTATGGAACTATAATTAATTTATAAGAAGATGAAGCTATTCCAATGTCAAAAAGAATATATTATAATATACATGATATTACTCTCTTATCTTGTCATTATATTATGTTTTTGTTCATTACCTATTATGACATATATTTAATGTCAAATTTTTTAAAGAAAAAGAGGTTTAACACTTGATGCATGTTCATAATGGTTGTTTCCAAGACCGACAATATTTGCACTTTCTTTTTGAGCGCTTTTTCAATGATATCTTATTAAAAAAAAAATGTCAAGAATATATTGACCAAGTGTCTAGGTATTTTGGGCAAGTCTCCGAGATGTGTCAGTCAAATGTCCAAAAATGTAAAAATTATTTTTAAATTCTGAACATAACTATGAAGTGTCGCACACATGTCTAGAAGTGTCGGTATCTGACACGAACACAACACCTTCGTAAAAGCGTTTGTACTTCTTAGGTTTTTATTTATGTCAGCTTGTCTTGTGTAGTATTATTCTTTTTATTATAGAATAATACTATAAAAAATATATTCTAATGATTAAGAATTTTGAAAAAAAAAAATAGAATAAATTATACTCACACTCCCTAAAATTGACCTAATTACACATTGTGGTAAAAAAATGACCTTAATTATAAGAGCAATGCTACACGTCATGAAAATATATCATGAATTTTTATCTTGAATGATGTGGCAATTAAATGGTGAGTTAGTATTGGTGGGATTCCCACCATACACGGAATGTCAATGATATTATCACTTGCCACATCATTCATGAAGGCAATTCATGATAAAATTTCATGACGTTTAGCATTTCCCTAATTATAATAATCACCTTTGTCAGCGTCAAATGGGGACGTAACTTTTTGCATGAATGGACATTTTTGCCCTGAATTGTCATTTCTCTCTATATCTTCTTTTATTTTTTTTGAATATTTCGCTTCCTCCTCTTTTCCCACCTCCACCCCCTCTGATCTGTCACCATTGCCACTATCAACTACCTCCTTCCTCATTCTCCAATTCTCTTTAACCCTCCCATCAAAGTACCTCCATCGTGCACATGCCAAAAGGACATTTCTCATCATAGATCATCAATGGCCAAAATTATTTTTATAAATTAAATATGAAGAAAGAACAACATGGCTAAATTAACTGTCAATTAAGATTTGCAAACCTATAATTGACACTTCTATAATCTTTTTCAAAGTTTGCATTTTTGTTTTTTTGTTTTTCTTTGAGTTAGCAATCTTGCTTTTACTTGTAGTTGTTGTTGCCGCAATTGGCATAATCCATCCGATTAGTAGCACAATGTTGTCACATGGAGACACAAGAGAATTGCGCAAACTAGTCGGGCTCACTACAAAAAACTCCATGTACTTTACCCAGATTGCTAAAAAATCCCTCAATTAAAAAAAAACTCCAAAGTTTATAAAATGGCAACAAATGCAATCAGAAATGAAAAATTACAAAACTACTCATTGATGAAAATTGTCAAATTTTTTTTTTTTTTTTTTTACTCTAATTATTTTATTGATAATGAATTTTAATGCATCAATAATAAACATATGAACCGCCAATAAACGTAACTTTTGGAGTTAAATGTAATTTTTTAAACTTCACTAAATATATTTTAGATGTGATTTTTGGTGAAACTTTTGATATATTTAATTAATAATTAAATTAAGATTTTACAAAAATGTATTTAAAATTAATAAAAATGTTATTGTTGAAAAATCAAGCAATAAACATATATAATGTAACAGTTTAAGATTATAACATATATAGTATAGATTCATTTATTTGTATTTAACAATAAAAAAATATATGTAGTTTACTGTCAATGTTAACCGTTAATTTATTAAAAAATTGAAGAGAAATTTGGTAGAAGACATGTTTGAATATATATGTAATTCTTTGTCAGCAGTCACGTAATTTAAAGAATATTAGTAATTTATTTTTTAATTTATAAAAGTTTTAAAATGTATATAAAATATAAAAAATGTATACAATTTTACCTAAATATTAGGGGCAAAGGGTATTTTTGAAAATTTTATTTTTTCATTGATGGAGAGAAAGTGTTTTGTACAAAATATGATAGTTAAATGATTATTTGTACAAAAAAAAAAAAAAAAAGAGGAATTCTTTTGCACTCGAGTCAAAACATTTTACCCTATAATCAATCTTCTTAAAAAAAAAAAATTAAATACTCGAGAAAAGACAATTGATTGTGAACTTTAACATTAGAACCCATTTTATGAGATAATGATTCTTGACGATGATTGTGTTAGTGAGTTGGGTTTGGTCAAGTTAGAAATGGGATTGACAGGGAAGGGAGACGAGGGTGTAAATGAAATATTGGATCAAAAGATTGTATGTTTCAAATGTGAGTTTCTCTCCAAAATATTGAGAATGAGTATGTATGTATGTATCCGTGATTTTTGGGACATTTTCTGGATCCAAAGTCATAAAAATCTGAGTGGTAGGGGCAAATTTGATATTTTGAATTTTTTTACTTAACTATGCTAGGTGGGTGAATTAGAAATGGCACGTGAGAGAAGTCGGTGTAATTTGACATATTTTTGATCACTTTGTGTAATTAAGACACCTGTGAGTATTTTTTACTCAAAATTTATGATACGATTGACTTGACTTTTTACAAATGTGTATAAAAAAAAAAGACCTTCTATCAGTGGCTTCGGCGTATCAATTCCTCTTATTATATACACTCTCTTTGACCGTTGGTTATGCACGTACACACAAAGGAAATCAATCACCTCTTGTTTATTCGGGAAAGCACCCCGACGACTCGGATACTTTTCCACCAATTTCAGACCAGAGTTGGACTTTTATTCTACTGTCTCCCGACTCTCCATAATAATATCACACACACACATATATATATATATATATAGAGAGAGAGAGAGAGAGAGAGAGGGTTTTTGGCTTCGTTTTGAGTAATGGCGGGCACAACCTATGTGAAGAACCCTCTTCTTCTTCTCCAGAGAATCCCCGTCGTGACCTTTGTTCCTGATAGGAGGAGGAACAAGGATGTGATTGTCGTCGGCAATAGACGGCGTATGATTTGTCACTGCACCGTCGACTCCAAGTCCGTGGCCGGCGGGGATGTATTCTCTGTCACTTCTTCCTCTAAATGCGAAGTTGATTATCTTGGACAGAGCACCAAAGGGGATTTAAAACTCAAATTCGGTAATTTCATTTATTCTCTCTCCCCAATTTTCTCTTCTTTCTTTGTTTCTTTAACTTTGTTTATGCTATCAATTCTTGCTCACATCGTGCAGAGATGCCGGTTCTTTGTATTGTTGTATCTCATTCATTTTCTTTGCTTGTCTCTTTTGAGTTTATCATGTTTGTTAATTACAATGATCTATGAGAATGTTATGAAAAGTAGGCATTGAACGATTAACAGCTTTATTTAACAAAATTTTAAAAGAGGGGTACAATGCCAAGTGAGTGTAGGAATATCACAATAGTACCTATTTACAAAAACAAAGGAGATTTATAAAATTGCAACGAGTAATTAAATTAATGATCCATGCAATGAAACTATGAAAAAATGGTGATGGAACAAATTTTAAGGAAGGAATCCATGGTGTTGATAATCAATTTGGATTTAATGATTTATGTCAGGGAGATCCACAATGGAAGTTATTTACTTAATAAGACAGTTGAGAGTGTAGGAATGCGCAATAAATAAATAAATATGGGAGATATAATTTGATGGGCTTTGCAAAGAAAATGAATTCGTATAAAATGATAAAAGATTATTCAAGTCTTCTACATATGTATGTAAATACAAAAATTGGAGTTGGCACTACATCTGATGAGACTAGTGATTTTTCTATAAACGTGGGATTGCCATAAGTCCATATCCATATTTATTCACAATAATGTTAGATGAAATCACAAAAGATTTACGAAGAAATATTTCATGGTGCATGTTGTTCACTGATGACATAGTACTATTGGACACTATTAAAGAAAACTTAACAATAAAATTAGAAAGGTGGAGAAATGCTTTAGAATCAAAAGGTTTAAAAATAAGTAGACCAAAACTGAATATATGGAATGTAAATTAGTAAGGAGTCGGATATTGTAAATTTGAACACATGGATGTAAATTTAGTAAAGAATCATATATATATATATATATATATTGATAAATAAAAATTCATTAAAAGGCGCTCAAGCAGGGAGCGCTCCCGAGAAGATACAAAAAGCCGAACACGGTTAACTATATGCTTAAGCTATCAATGAAGTCCACAACTTCACCACCCGATGTACAATTTTTTCCGTTTACCCAAAAAAATAAAGAACTCAATATATTGTATTTGAGAGACCAAATAGGAGATTCCACGTCCTTGAAGCGCCTCCTATTCCTCTCATGCCACAAACCCCACTATAAACAAAGGGGAGTGGCCCTCCAAGCTTCTCTGGCTCGGCTATCCATTGTACACCCTCTCCAAGCCTCGATCATATCTGCCGTGGAATTGGGAAACACTCAGTCCATACCAAACGCAGCCAAGAACATATACCAAACATCCCTCGCCACTGGACAATGTAGAAGAAGATGATTCACCGTTTCCTTCGACCTTTTGCACGTGCAACACCAATTCACCATAATTCGACCTCTTTTCCTTAGGTTATCTATAGTAAGAATCTTGCCTAAGACGACTGTCCAAGTTAAGAAGGCCACCTTCATGGGAGTCTTTGTTTTCCAAATTGCCTTCCAAAGGAAGATGGGACCTGTGAAATCCAAGAGATTTCTGTAGAAGGAACGAACCTCAAAGGTTCCCCTCTTGGAAAGCGCACATCCCAAGTCAATCTTCCGCTATCAAGCTGATAGTAGTCGGCAACCAAAGCTTGCCTGTTCGTAGCAATCATGAATAGTCTAGGGAATTTACGAGCCAAAGATATTTCCCCACACCAAATGTCCTCCCAGAAACTGATATGTCTCCCATTCCTCACCCTAAAACGAATGTGTTTGGAGAACTCATCCCAACCTTTCCGAATACATTTCCAGACCCCCACCCCCATAGGGAGGTTCATCTCCGTGGACTACCAACCGCCAACTCCTTCCCCACTCCGACTAGCAACAACCCTCCTCCATAATCTAGATCTCTCACCTCCGAAACGCCAAAGCCATTTACCTAACAACGCTTTATTGAACAATTCTAACCTCTTTATTCCCAATCCCCCTTTTTGAATCGGGGAACACCTTCCTCCAACTCACCAGGTGAAATTTGAACTCATCCCCTAAACCACCCCACAGAAACTTACTTTGAATCCTCTCTAACCTCCTGACTACTGACATCGGCATCGAAAATAAGGACATGTAATATGTTAGAAGATTCAAAAGGGTGCTCTTCATGAGGGTGATGCGCCCCCGTTTCGATAGATATTGCTTCTTCCAATCGGCAAGCCTCCTCTCAAACTGCTCTATAACTGTATCCCAAATTGAAACCATCCTTGATGAAGCTCCCAACGACATCCCCAAATAAGAGGTCGGAAAAGACCCAACTTCGCAACCAAGGATATTAGCAAACTCGTGAATTTCCTCTACTGCCCCAACTGGCACCAACTCGCTCTTCCCGATATTAATTTTCATGCCAGGCACTGCCTGAAAGCAAATCAAAATGAATTTCAAATGTCTCAACTGATCCTCCCTCGCATCACAAAAGACAATGGTATCGTCTGTATGTAAAAATGTGACACCACTAAATGATTAGGTTCTCTCCCTTCTAAGAATCCTCTGATAATCCCTAGATCCTCTGCCCTCTTCATCATCTTATTGAATGCTTCCATAACGATGATAAACAGGAAAGAAGATAGTGGATCACCCTGCCTCATGCCTCGAGAACTGGGAAAGAAACCAACTGGGGATCCATTCACCAAAACTGAGAACCGAACTGTCGAGATACAATGGTGGATCCATCTTCTCCATCTAGGCCCAAACCCCATCCTTTCTAACATGTACAACAAGAAATCTCAGCTCATATGATCGTATGCCTTTTCAATATCCAACTTACAAACAATTCCGAGCATGCCGCTTCTAATCCTTGCCTCCATAGACTCACTAGCAATCAAAATTGAATCCAGGACCTGTTTGCCTCCCACAAAAGAATTCTGAGTGTCCGAAATCACCACATCCAAAACCCTCTTCAACCGATTAGCTAGAATTTTGGCAAAAAGCTTGTAGATTGCTCCCACCAAGCTTATTGGCCTAAAATCCTTAGCATCAATAGCTCCACCCTTTTTTGGGATAAGGGCGATAAAGGATGCATTAAGGCTCCTCTCAAAGTACCCGGTTGAGTGAAACTTGCTAAGGGCCTCCATCACTTCAATTTTAACCACTTTACAGTTCCGATGCATGAAAGCCATTGTGAAGCCATTAAGCCCAGGAGCTTTGTCCCCGACACAACTCCTCAAAGCCTCCACCGCCTCCTCCTCCTCAAAGGGCCTCTCCACCCAAATACTCTCCTCCTTTGAAATACCTACGAACTCAAGGCCACCAAGCAGAGGCTTGTGCCTAGTGGTTTCTATATAAAACTGATGATAATAAGTCACAATCCCTCTCTGAATGTCTTCTGCTTTAGTTAGCAAATTTCCATCAATGTGGATCCTGCATATATGATTTCCCCTTCTGTGAGCATTCGCAAGTCTATGGAAGAATTTCGCATTCTGATCCCCTTCTTTCAACCACAGAGCTCTAGATTTCTGTCTCCAGGAATTTTCCTCCATCACCACAATCTCTCCGAACTCACCTTTGCATTCCTCTCTCCTGCAGGCCTCTATGTCACAAAGGCCCCCCTCCCCCTCCTTACGATCAAGTTCTGATATTTCAGAGAGAGCTTTAGCTTTACGCCAATTCAGGTTACCGAAGACCTTGTTCCACTTTTTAATATCTTCCTTCAGCCACTTCAGTTTGTGTGCCAAACGATAGCCTGGGTTACCCCTACAAGCGTAGCTAACCCGCCAATTTTGAACTCTTTCCTTGAAGCCCTTCGCTTTTAACCACATGTTCTCAAATCGGAAAGGAGATCGATCTCTTCTCAACCCCCCACAATCCGAAAGAATGGGAATGTGATCCGACACTGCACTAGCCAAAGCTACTTGTGCCACATCCGGAAACTTCTCCTCCAAATCATCGGAGATTAAAAATCTGTCTAGCCGAGAAAGTGTAGGATAATTTCTGCCACTAGACCAAGTATATCGAGCACCTTCCATCGGGAGGTCAATAAGCTGATGAACATCAATGAATTTAGAGAACTCCAACATGTATATAATTAGTAGAATTGGAGCAGGTTGGATAAAATGGGGACAATTTAGTGGGACTTTATGCAATAAAAGAATAACATATAAATTAAAAGAAATTTTTTATTGAACAATTATCTGGCCAACCATTTTAAATGGTTCAAGGTGTTGCACCTTAAAAAGAAACAGGGAAAACAAATTCATGTAGCAAAAATGAGGATGTTAAAATGGATGATTGAGGTGATTAGAAGAGATAGGTATCCTAACCAAAACGCGAGGGAGAAATTAGGAGTGACACCTACTAGTGATAAGATAAATGTTAACCACCATCTACTTTAAAAGCTTAAGTTGTTTGAGAGGGTGTAACTTTAATATTTAAATCCTTTGACACACCTCCTTATGTGTGGCCTTCTATTGGTTCAACATGTGTTTCCATTTTAATTATCAGGGTGACTTTGCCTGCTCTGATACCATGTTAATAACTATCTACTTCAAAAGCTGAAAGCTTTTAAAGTAGATAGTTGTTAAAGTTTCACCCTCTCTAATAGCTTAAGCTTTTAGATAAGATGGTTGTTAACAATAAGAAAACATAGACTTAGGTGGTATGGACATATCCAAAGAAGATTTGTAGATGCTCCATTAAGAAGAGGAAGACTAATTTTCATGGAAAGTAGAAGAGAAGAGGGTGACCAAAGTTGATCCATGAAATCATTAGAAATGATTTTTAAAAGTTAAATATTATAAGAGAGATGGCTTGTAATAGAAAAAAATGGAAAATGAGAATTCATATGGTTGACTCCATTCATATGGGATTAAGGCAAAGATGATGTTGATGACGACTGTAGAAATGCAGAGAAAACTTGAGGAATTCAAATTGTATATATTTCTCTCTTTTCTGAAAGTAAGGAACTTAGTCCCATATATCTGTACAAGAAATACAATGACAATAATACCCTTGTAGGGTGTAATTACACAAATGCCCTAACAATATACATTCTAACACTCCCCCTCAAGCTGGAGAATATATATCATATAATCCAAGCTTGAAGCAAATAGTTTTCAACCGATTGTGACCAAGAGCTTTAGTAAACATGTCAGCTAATTGATCTTTAGATTTCACAAATGGAGTAGAGATGTTCCCACTTAATATTTTTTCTCAAATGAAGTGACAATCAACTTCAATATGCTTTGTTCTTTCATGGAATACAGGATTAGATGCAATGTGAAGAGCTGCTTGGTTATCACAGAATAACGGAATAGGAGTTGTGACCATCACCCCAAGTTCCTCAAGAAAATGTTGTAGCCATGTCAACTCACTAGAGGTATGGGCCATTGCCCTGTACTCAGCTTCAGCACTAGACCTAGCTACTACTGTTTGTTTCTTACTTCTCCATGTAACAAGATTCCCTCCCACAAATGTGCAATAGCCTGTAGTAGATCTCCTATCTGAGAGAGAGCCAGCCCAATCAGCATCTGTAAAACCTTCCACCCTGAGATGCGCATTGGATTTATACAACAACCCAAATCCTGGAGCTTGCTTGAGATATCGAATAATCCGTAGAACCGCATTCCAATGTTATATCCTAGGAGCTCCCATAAACTGACTTACAACACTAATTGTATATGAAATATCAGGCCGAGTAATTGTGAGATAAATCAATTTTCCAACAAGGCGTCGATATCTAGCAGGGTCATCAAATAAATCACCCTTATCAGATAAGAGTTTTGTATTTGGATCCATAGGAGCATCGACTGGACGACCACCTAACATACCTATTTCTTCTAATAAGTCCAACACATATTTTCTTTGGGATAAACTGATACCTTCCTTAGATCTAGCAACTTCAATACCCAGAAAATATCTGAGCTCACCCAAGGCTTTAGTGTGAAACTTGTTCTGTAGAAACAACTTCAACTTAGCAATGCCTTCATAATTGTCACCTGTGATAACAATATCATCTACATACACATCAAGAAAAATGAAACCAATTTCAGTGTGCTGGTGAAATACCGAATGATTTGTCTGGCATCTGCTAAGACCAAATTCTAATGCTGTCTCGGAGAATTTTCCAAACCAAGCTCTTGGAGATTGTTTCAATCCATAGAGGGCCATCTTAAGGCGACAAATAGTATGACGATACTCCCCCTGAGCAACAAACCCAGGTGGTTGCTCCATATAGACATCTTCAGCTAAGTCACCATGTAAGAAGGCATTTTTGACATCTAACTGAAACAGCGGCCAATGACGATTGACAGCAAGGGAAATAAGGACCCGAATAGAAGAAATCTTAGCAACAGGGGAAAAGGTCTCATCATAATCAACACCATATGTCTGGTTATACCCTTTTGCAACAAGACGAGCCTTGAAACGCTCAATAGAACCATCATGAAGGTACTTGACAGTGTATACCCACTTACAACCAACAAGTTTGGAACCAGAAGGTAATGGAACAAGATCCCAGGTCTCATTACGATGAAGGGCATCCATTTCATCGACCATTGCCTTTTGCCAGTCAGGATTAGAAAGAGCCTCTGTCAAAGTTTTGGGAACAAGATTGGTAGACAACTGGGATAAAAAAAATGAGAAAACAGGTGATAAATGATTATATGAGACAAAATTAGAGAGCGGATGTGCGGTAACACAAGAACGAGTACCTTTGCGCAAAGCAATAGGAAGATCAGGAGCAGGAGGAACCTCAAGAGAAGTAGACAATTGGTGGGATGCCTTTTGTGGTCGTCGACTATACACTTAAAGGGGTTTTGGTGTGACCAACTTAGTAGAAGAAGACTCAGTAGAAGTAGAGATAACAGGTAAGGGAAGCAATAAATCAGTATGTAAGGACAAACCACGGGAAGAAAAGAAAGAAGTGTCTTCAAAGAAGGTCACATCCATACACACAAAATAACGACAAGTGCTAGGATCCCAACATTTATATCCCTTTTGAGTTCGAGAGTAGCCAACAAAGGCACACTTAATTGCACGAGGAGACAGTTTATCTGTGCCGGGACGTAACACATGAGCAAAGCATACGCAACCAAAAACACGAGGAGACGCCACAAATAGAGGACGATTAGGAAAAACAATAGAGTAAGGAGACGTTTAGTTAAGAAAAGAAGATGGCATACGATTAATTAAATAACAAGCAGTTAAAACAGCATCTCCCCAAAATGGTTTGGGAAGATTCATATGGATCATTAGAGTTCGAGCGATTTCAATTAAGTGCCGATTTTTCTGTTCTGCTACTCCATTTTGCTGAGGAGTATAAGAACAGGAAGTCTGATGCAAAATACCACGAGAATCACAGAATTCAGAAATAGCACATTTGACAAATTCCATAGCATTATCAGATTGTAAAATACGAATAACACAATTAAATTGGACCTCAATTTCTTTATAAAATAATTGAAATATAGCAAGGAGTTCAGAACGATCTTTCATTAAATAGAGCCAAGTCATCCTTGAATAATCATCAACAAAAGTAACAAAATAGGAAAAACCTAAGGTACTGGTATGACGAGTAGGACCCCAAATATCAGTATGCACTAATTCAAAAAGAGAGGACCGTCGATTATCGATGCGGGGAGGAAAAGAAACTCTATGATGCTTTCCTAATTGACATGACTCACAGTCCAAAGTAGTTACCGACTCAAGAAAAGGTAGTGCAGACTTCAAGTACTTCAGTGAGGGATGACCCAATCGATAATGCCACTGGTTGGCAGAGACCCGAGAATGGAGAGCCATGCCACTAGTAGAGGACCCACAATCCAAGTAATAGAGACCATTTTGTTCAAGACCGCCACCAATCGTCCTCTTTGTTTTGAGGTCTTGAAAAACACAAAAAGAAGGATAAAAGGTCACAGAACAATTGAGTGCTTGAGTCAGTTTACTCACCGATAACAAATTAAAAGGAAACTGAGGAACCAATTGTACAGAGGATAACGAAATAGAAGAGGTGGGTTTAATTGTACCCTGGCCAATAATAGGATGAGTTCTACCATTAGCCAAAGTAACAGAAGGTGTGCAAGTAGACTTCTGGAGGGTAGAGAATAAAGATTCATTACCAGTCAAATGGGTAGATGCCCCAGAGTCAAGAACCCAAGGAGAGGATGACGCCTTTAAGTCCGAAGAACATGCAATATTACCTGACTGGGCAAATGTAGCAACACCATTGGGGGGCTTGTGGTGTGCCTGGTTGACCAAGGCAGTGAACTCGGCATGTGATAATGTGACAAGATCACTAGTAAGAGATGAACTGGGGCATGAGGCAGAGGCAGAGGCAGTAGAGGCTGAAGGATCATATCCAATAGAGGGACGAGAATCAATCCTGACAGTGGCAGAGGAAATGACTGCTTGATTTGCCTATGTTGGTTTTCCATGAAGATCCCAACAGTACTCCATAGTATGATTGGTACCATGACAGTGACCACAGGAATGAGTATTGACACGACCACGACTACGTCGACCCCGAGCACTATCGCGACCACCATTTCCACGAGGACCACCCATATTGCTTCCATAGCCACGGTTGCCACTGGAAGTACCATGACCTCGGGGAAAATGTTGAGGAGATGGAAAATGCTGAGGAGATGGAAGCAGCATAGCTGAATGTTCTTTTCCAACGGTGATGCTGGGGATGATTCAACAACTCGAAGTAATCGAGCATAGATGTTACCCAAAGATGGGAGTCCTCCATCACTGGCAAGAATTTGATCTCGGATAGTCTGAAGAATAGGATCCAAACCAGCGAGAAAAATGGAGACATGAAATTCTTGGCGTTGTCGTTTTTGAATCTCAAGATCAATAGTCAATGGATGGTATTGATTCAATTCATCCAATAGTCCTTTAAAGGCACTATAATACTCATCTATGCCTCGACCTGACTGACGGAAAAGAAACATCTTCTCATACAAAGAGTAGATGCGAGAAACATTCTTGTCCATGGAATAGGTTTCTTTAATTGCATCCCAAATAGTACCTGGTGGGTCGGGTCGGGGATGGACTGAACGTGTGTTGTAGATGGGTATGGGTCTGGGTCGGGTTGCTGGCCTATCCCAGCTTCGGATTAGCTATCAGCGGATTGAAGTTGTCCCAAACCTGGGTTGCTTATCCATGTAACCAAACACCCCTCTTCTCTTCAAGACCCAAGTTCTGTGAAAGGCTTTTGAGGCGGCAGAAATTGGATGAAAGGATTTGAGACAGCAGCCTCCTTCCTCTCTGCTCCTCTCCGGTCTCTCTCTCCTTTTCGCCTTTTTCTTTCTCTCGAGGTTGCCCGGTGGTTCTCGACAGATGGTGGCTTCAATGGAGCTTCGCGGTGGTAGGTATTTCGTCGGAGAAGACCAGATGGTGGAGTTTGGCAGTGACGCAGTGGCCGGAATTTACCGACTGGATGACAGTGGCACCGTTTCTGATGGTGAGACGACGATTGCCTGCGATGGGGATTAAATGCCCAGATTCAGTGAAGATGGTAGACGATAGTGATCGGAGAACACAGAGACGACAGTGATCGGAGAACTCTCTACGATCTCGATCGGAGAACACTCTCTATAACCAAACGGCAATGGACCGACACCGACGCTCTGATACCATGTAGAAATGCAGAGAAAACTTGAGGAATTCAAATTGTATATATTTCTCTCTTTTCTGAAAGTAAGGAACTTAGTCCCATATATCTGTACAAGAAATACAATGACAATAATACCCTTGTAGGGTGTAATTACACAAATGCCCTAACAATATACATTCTAACGACGACTATTAGGAAAATAATTTTTAAAGTGAACTTAATAACTAAACATAGTGAAGCACAATTGATCAATAGATAATAATAAGATGATAATATGTAGGACCTACATGAATTTGTCTATTGGTCACTTTTGTTTCACATTGTTATTAGTCAGTCAACTTAGTTGGGGTGAATAGCATTAATCTTATTATTATCTCAAATGCAATCTTGTATTTCTCAATTTCAGGGATGTGTTAAATGCTAACATGGTTAGAATTTTCTCAATCTTGGGGGTCTTGTGGATGTAGGTATTGATGATCAGGCAACCTTAGAGGGTCCAATTGAAGATGTGGCCAGGATGGAAGCTGAAGAGGCTGAGGACTTTCTCAAACACTTGGGAATCCCGGTGCAGTCACCCACCTACTTTTCAATAATTTTTGTGCATTTATACTATATATATATTTTCCTTTCTTGGAGCACGATTTACAGGGCATCTTTTAATTTCTTTCCAAGTGCACATGTCCAATGAGTTGCTTGAACATTGTTCTGTCAGAATTGACGAAACAGCTCAATAAGCTTTTAACGAGATAACACATTTCACTTCTGGAATCCTTAACGTTGTGCTTAGTAGTGATTGAATATATAAAACCCCTCCCAACTAGAAAGGCTCAAAACTCCTTACATGTTGTCAACATTGTTTTTCCCACCCGGCCTTTTAGCAAGTAAATGTAAGAATCCCAAAGTTATGTGGAAATGATTTAATGTGATCTTTTCTAGGCAGTTTCTGGTTTGAAAATTAATGTTCACAAGAGTGTGCTGGTTTCGGGGGGGGGGAACTTGTCGACATCCTTGATTGTGGAGTAGGTTGATTCCCTATTTCGTATCTAGGATTGCTGTTGGGAGCTCCATCGAGGAGAGTGGGGGGATGAGATCCGGTGATTGAGAGGTTTGAGAGGAGGATTGCAGGATGGAAGAAGCAGTATTTGTCGAAGGGAGGAAAGGTTACGTTGACGAAAAGCACTTTGTCTGGTCTTCCCACTTATTTCCTTTCCCTCTTTCAGATTCCATCTTCAGTGGCTATGAGGATTGAGAGGTTGCAACGAAACTTTTTGTGGGGCAGCCTTGGTGACGAGTTCAAATACCACCTTGTTAGTTGGGATCAGGTTTGCAGGCCGGTTCAGTTGGTGGGCTTGGGGATCAGGATGCTGGGACCTTTCAATAAGGCTCTCCTTTGGAAATTGTTGTGGAGGTTTGGGAGGGAGAGGCAGCGGCTTTGGAGGAGGGTTATTTCTAGCAGGTTTGGGGAGGAGAGGGGAGGTTGGTGCTCGTCGGAGGTGAGGATCCCTGGTGGCGTAGGTGTCTGGAAATTCATCCGAAAGGGGTGGGATGAGTTTTCTAAACACATCAGGTTCCGGGTTGGGAATGGCAGAGATATTATATTTTGGGAGGATTCTTGGTGCGGAGATCACTCCCTGACCCGCTCTTTTCCCTCTCTCTTTCGGATTGTTTCGGATAGGCATGCTCTTGTTGTCAATTGCTATCACTTTGTTAGTGGTAGGATGACTTGGGATGTTCGCTTTTCGAGGCACTTTCAGGATTGGGAGTTGGAGGATATCTCTCGCTTGTTGGAGCTGATTTATCATCAGGTGGTGGATGGTGATAGGATTGATTCTTTGGTGTGGATGGCTTCGTCTCAGGGGAGATTTGATGTTTGTTTCTTCTATAGGAGACTTATCGATGTTATGGGTCCGGCTTTTCCGTGGAAGGCTGTTTGGCGCACAAAAGCCCCTCCTAAGGTGGCCTTTTTCGGTTGGAAGGCCGCCCTCGGTAGGATCTTGACGATAGATAATTTGAGGAGGAGGATATTATTGCTAATTAGTGTTATATGTGCAAGAGAGATAAGGAGTCGGTCGATCACCTTTTACTTCACTGTTCTGTGGCCCGGGACAGTTGGAGCATGCTTTTGGGGCTGTTTGCTAGAGGCATATTAGAGGCTTGGACAGGTTGTACAGTTGGCATCCAAGCCTGTGACTTTTGGACGGTGGCACCCTTGTGTGTTTGGTGGTGCTTGTGGAGGGAATGGAATAGGAGATCTTTCGATGGCGAGAATTCTACTTTTGGGGCGCTGAAATTCTCTATTATTAGTTCTCTTTTTAGTTAGGTTATAGGATGAAATTGTAAATCCATGGATGAGATAGTTGATTTTTTTGGATATTCTGAGTGGTTAGGGATCCTATTAGGCCCTTGTGTAGTTTTGTGGGCTGCTTTCCCCTGTTTGAATGCTTTCTAATACAATTTTACTTATAAAAAAAAATGATGATAAATATTTACTTATGGCAATAGGGTTTTTTTAGCATAACCAAGAGCAGGCATTTCAAATTTTCAATCATCAATTACTGCTTGCAGTGTCTCTTATCCTTCACAGATTGATGTCTAAATATTTCTAATCCTGCTGCTTTCTATTTTTGCATGGCCTTACTGTTGTACTTAAACAACAACCCCCCCGCCCCTTTCAGTTAAACTACTTTTCTTAATTTTCTAACATTAGGATTGATGTACAGGGTCCGCTTTCTTCAAGACATTCTCCCCGTGGCATATTTTGTAGCCGCACATTGAATCTCCGGTCAATCAGTGCCATTGGCTATGACATGGACTACACGTTGATGCATTATAATGTGATGGTATAAATCATTTGTTTTTCTTAATTATTATATCAAAATGACCGGAATAGTCTGTTATCTCTCTTGATTTTACTGCTGCATCTGTGGAAGCAACCTATATGTCTCTTGTTAGAGGATTTAAATATTAAAGTTACACCCTCTCCAACAGCTTAAGCTAGACGGTGGTTAACATCAACCTTTCACTTTGGGAGGTGAGAAGATACAGATGGGCTACAACCTGGTGTTTTTATTTATTTTTTAAATATACAATGCAAAAGATGTTAGAGAGAGTGTAATTTGAATATTTAAATCCTCTAACATCTCTCCTTCTGAGTTGTATGTGCCCTAAAAGGCTACAATTACTACGATAAAAATCTTATATCACGTTGGTGTCATCTTCAAATATCATGACTGTGGTTTAAAATTGCAGTTTACTTTATAAGAGCTATGCATGCGTCTGATTTTCTTTCCTTTTTTTTTTTGTCATCTTGTATCATTTTGGAAGTGTATTATCAGATTTATATATATATATTTTGGGTATGTAGTGTAAAAACATGTTAATCTGTCTGCATTCTAATGAGAATATTCTGAAGGAATTAGCAAAGCTGGCACATTATGGAAAATCCTTCTTTTTTTTTTCACTGATGACGAATATTAAGCATTCTGCATACTTAACGATAGCAATAGAGTTACATCATACATTCATACATGAGAATTAAGTTCTTTAGCTTTAAAAAGGGTTATTTTATGTCATGCTTGTACATTGATATCCACTACTCATTTGATATTCTTTCATGGGCTGGTTTGGAATTTTTGTTTTACCAGTTGGATAACTAGACTTCTATAACTTGGATCCGTAATTTTACAGGCATGGGAAGGACGAGCTTATGACTACTGCATGGACAATCTAAGAAACATGGGTTTTCCTGTTGATGGACTTGCTTTCGATCCAGACTTGGTGAGTTTTCTACTGTAGAAATCAAAGAGTTTTATGTTCATGACTTGTGAAATCTGTAGAATTTGAGGGCATTTTGCTCCATTGCTGATAGGTAATTAGAGGTCTTGTCATAGACAAAGAGAGAGGCAATTTGGTTAAGGCAGATCGATTTGGTTACGTGAAGAGGGCTATGCATGGTACGAGAATGCTATCTACTCATGCTGTGAGGTATGGTTGAACTTTGAATTTTATCATACTGTGAATTATGGTGAAATCTGAATTACCTAGTGTGTTAGTGATAGAACATGGGTCAAAATGTCAAATGATGGACGTACAATGTGTGTGGCCTTCTTGCTGCTGGAAACTAGCTATAAAATGTTCTTAACAAAAATCGATATACTGCTTTGCTCAAAAGTTGTTTTCAAATGCTCATATCCTTGCTTGTGCATAATGTAAATATGTAATGATGCTTGACTCTGATAGAATGCCCTAGCAATCTAGTTTACGAGTAACCTTTTTTACATAACATTATTTTAATTTGATGTGTTTAGTGAGGCAAAATTTGGGTAATTTTTTCTATAGTGCCTCTTAACTTTTTATGCATGGAAGTGAGATGTATGGGAGAGAATTGGTGGATCTGCGGAAGGAGAATCGATGGGAATTCCTTAATACACTATTTTCGGTTTCAGAAGCAGTGGCTTATATGCAGGTGATTTGTGCAATTAATCTGAGCTACTACATAAACATTATATTCTTACTACTGTTGATGTTATGGCTGTGAGTGTCATTATGCCTCTGGAATGCTTATCTCCTTTTCCATATATTCTTATTTCAACTAGCCCACATGTTCCTCTATTTCTCAAAAGTAAGACCATGCTGTGTGTTAAGGGATTTTGTGGTTACCTTTGTCAAATATCATACTGTGATCCTATTTTTTTCCTTTTTTCTTTTCTCATCAACAATTTACATTCATGACACGGTGACGGTATCTTATCTCTGGTAATGGGCGAGGAAGTACCACCAGAGTTAGACCCTTGGTCTTTTGTGGGTTATTTGCAATGAAAAAAGGAATTCCTGAATTCCTTATCTGATGCATGCTAAAAATCATCTGCCAATATAAAAAAAACACTTGAAAATTCTATGTCGATATGCCCTTGCCTATACACTTTAAATGTGCATGCGTGTTGAATGTTTGAAAGAGCAAAAGACTTAAGGACACTTTCTTCTAATTTTACAACTTGCACCCAATTGAGGGCTTGTCTGATTATTGTTGGACCTGCATCTTTTAAGGTTTTAAGTGTGAACTGATGGTATAAGCATATTTTTACAAAACTGTTTGCCTTTTACTGTTATCATATTGGTTTGTAACCCATATACAGAGAACTGTAGGGTCTAATACTATATCCTTTCCCAACTTAAAATTTCTTTACCTTGTTCACTCCATTCCTATAGAAAAATGCTTTTTCTAGTGTAGTGATATTATATTTAGTAACGGGTTGAGTTTACTTGATGCCAAATTGTTTCACTTTCAGATGGTCGATAGATTGGATGATGGATCTATAGCAGCAGATATTGGTCCGCTTGATTATAAAGGGCTTTACAAGGCAATATATATGTATATATAAAGGAATTTTTATTTGGAATTTTCTAGGCATATACAATCTTTTAACTATTGGCACTGCTTTCAGGCTGTTGGGAAGGCCCTCTTCAGGGCACATGTAGAAGGACAGCTTAAGGTAAATGGTTTTACAAATGCTTAAGTTTCTTGTGTTGCATTTTACAAGCATTGGTTTATGAGTGTATTTGTACAGAGTGAGATTATGTCCAAGCCTGAACTGTTTGTGGAGCCTGATCCAGATCTACCTCTGGCACTTTTAGATCAAAGGGAGGTAGAACTTATTGTCATTTTTATACAACATATTAATATCATTCGAAATGTCCTTTTCAGAGTCCAAAAGAGTAATTACTCATTTTGAAATTTCCTTATTTACTTGGGGATTCTGTTGCATCAGGCTGGTAAAAGACTCTTGCTTATTACCAACTCAGATTATCATTACACAGACAAAATGATGCGGCATTCCTTCAATAGATTTCTTCCAAATGATATGAGCTGGCGAGATCTATTCGATATGGTTAGTAGCCCCTTTCTTATAATTTCACTATAATCCACTCTAACTTCTTTCTATTTCTTTCTACCTTTTTGAGGTATCAGCTGAAAGATTGCTCAAACTGTGCCTGTGTCATGCTTAGTGTTTATCCTTACAAAGTCGGTCCCAAGACCAGAAAATGGAGAAGGGTTGCATTAGGTAGCTTGACAACCAGTGTAAGACTTTGGTGAGGACTAATATAACATGAGCTGAATGATTGCTCAAATTTGAAACAGAGGAGTTGGGTTAAGAATCTCATTGTTCTAAAAAACATATTACAAAAGCCTTCTCTTTCTGATGTCATCAAAAAAAAATAAAAAATTGGGGGCTTTCTTTTCTAATCATTCCAGCTTCTGGAAATCCCCATTTTATTGTGATTTTTTTTATAAAAAAAAAAAACCATTTACACCAATAAATATTTTATTTCTTATTGTGTTCAGGAAATGGCAAAAAGTCTTTGATACCTGTTTATTTCATCATCATCATTGCCTTTATCCAGTATGAACGGGGTTGACTACATGGATTCTCTTTTTCCATCCTTATATTATGTTTCTCTCTTGTTGTCTTGGATTGGTTATATTTATCCATTTACACCAATAAATATTTTATTTCTTATTGTATTTGGGACATGACAAAAAGTTTTTGAGATTACCTGTATATTGGAGGTACATTGTGACAAAGCCTCAAAATCACTTATATGAAGGTTATGCTGTCTCGTTGCTCTTGGATAGGTTATAGTTTCTGCAAGGAAGCCTGAATTCTTCCAAATGTCACACCCAATGTATGAAGTTGTGACTGAGGAAGGTCTAATGCGTCCATGTTTCAAGGCTCGTCCAGGTAATTCACGATCAGTGCCTTAGCCTTTCTGCTTGATAAATCACTATAGTTTACATTTCCAATGCAAATAATTTGAAATCCTTGCCTTCTTATGTTCTCTCAGCTGAAAATGTTTCCTTTGGTTGGCTCAAAATATTAGATTATGGGGATAGACCTCTCTTCTTATGTGCCATAACAGTTCTGGTATGGCTTATGGTGTCTTTGCAATGTGGGTCCTGCTTACCAGAAGTGACATACTCACTACTGATTCTTGTCAGTGGTGGTATCAATTGACTACATAATTCCTATAATGTTTGGTTTCTTTTCTATTTTTTTTCCTTTATGGTTCAACTTTTACTTGTTAATGGGGTGGCTGCTAGATGTTTTCTGAAGTCACCTATGAGTTTCGAGTAATATAATAAAGTCAATTTTCATCAAGAGAAAAAGCAAAGGCATTTGTTTTAAGGACAATATATTCCTGTCTTTTAGTAGCCTATATGAAGAAACTAGTCAAACTGTTGTGATTATAACTTTTCTTGTAATTTTTTTCTAAGTTTTTATTTCTTTAATTGTTCAAAGAACTTGTGAGCATACCACCAGCATATAAATGCCTTTCGCCATATAATTTTGTTATAGATAATATAATGTGATTTAGTGAAATCTGTTACTGTATTTGTAGCTTGTCTGTCCTCTAGTTGATAACGTTATTTATTCAATTTTTATATTCAGTATCATACCATATTCTGCAGGGGGCTTGTACTCTGGGGGAAGTGCTCAGATGGTTGAGAATTTCTTGAACATTCATGGTGACGAGATATTATACGTTGGGGACCATATATACACAGATGTAAGCCAATCAAAAGTACATCTTCGCTGGCGAACAGCATTGATTTGTCGAGAATTGGAAACAGAGGTTAGCTATTGTGATTTTCCCTTTCACGCTCTCATTTTGATAAGAGTTGGACCCAGGGGTGGGAGGGGGGTACTAGCAATTTCTTAGACTTCCAGATTTTTACTGTCATTGAAAACTCTGTTGCAACAATCAGCATATCTGAAATATATAAGCAATAAGAAAATGATAAAAACTCAAAACCGAATAGAGAGCACAATTTTATCCTATAAGTAATGGTGAAATGCTACTGTATATGGTGTATCATATAAGTTTCTTCAGATACTTTAAACCATCGATCGATATGTAGTTATAATCCAACTTGTTATTTGAATTTTGCATCCTTATACATTTGAGTACTAACAAGTTTTTCATTTTGTCTGCTTCTAAATTATTATTATTATTTTTGGATAAGTATCTGCTACTAAATTTTAAAATGCAGTATAGCGCTTTGATTCATGGTCGAGGTCATCGAGCTAGATTGATAGAGCTCATAAATCAGAAGGAGGTTGTGGGGGATCTATTTAACCAACTCCGGCTGGCTCTACAAAGGAGAACCAATGAGCGTCCCGCTCAAGTAAGTTTTGCAGCATGATATAATAACTTTTGTCCTTTTGTAACTTTTACCATGTCCTGTTCTGTCCTTGCGTAATATATCCTATTCTATCTTTTGTCCTTTTTGTCTTTTCCAAATTTCGCTGCCTTCATGTAGTTTTCTCATCATTTTGATGTGCATCCCATGTCATTTTGCTTTTCCTGGTTTGAAGCAAAGAAGTCCTCCCCCACCCCAATTGTCTGATCACTGTCATCTGATCCTTAAGAATTTGTTTTGCTTTTGTTCCTCTGTAATTAATTTAAGGAGTCTTGTTCTCATTTCATTTTATTGCATTTTGATTAGGCTTTATGGCCAAAATCCATAATGGATCATCTTTCTTCATAACGAGGGTCAGCCGCTCATAATCACCAATCTTAAAACTGCTAGTTTACTTAAAGTGGTGTAGCCAAGAGCATCTCTTTTTCTTTTTTTTTTTTCTTTCTTTGGGGTAAGCTATGTTACATAGACTCTTCAAAAGTAAGTGAAGTATCCATGTCAGACACCTAATACTTAGACATGGGTATCGGATATGTATCCGACACTTTTGGTTGGACATGCACCCAAAAAACATATCCAATAATTGAATTCTATTATATTATTGCTTCTTAAACGAGTGAAGTTCCTATGTTAAACTCTTCGTAACATAAATACATTATTTTGCTCAATAAAATAAATAATTTAGATAATTTGAATATTTAGCTCTGTACCTGGCTTCCGTTCGGGAATTTAATACATTTTGGATACATACACATACTTGACACACGTAAACAAGTTCAGATAATGTAGGAGATAAGTTACACTCACCTCCTGAGATATATCATAATTACATGGGCCTCCCTCAACTCAACTCAACAAAGTTTTTCTCTATTTGGGATCAGCTCCATGAATCCTATTTTTACATTCTGCTGTATAGCCTTTGTCAAAATGCATGTTATCATTGTGAGAAACGAGAGAGAGGGAGAGCTATCTCTATATTATTACGTAATGTATTCTATATTACAATGCATATATATATACACACACACAAAGAATATGTCCTAACTAAAGAAGGAGAGATAAAATAAAGAAGTCCTAACTAAAGAAGGAGAAATAAAATAAAGAAGAAAATTCAATATTACCCTTTAACATTAAACTCTCTAACCCCCCCCCCCCCCCCCCCCCCCCCCCCTCTCAAACTCACGATGTAACAGTAAGAAGCATTGAGAGTTTGCCAAGAAGAAAATGAAAATGCATAATAATGTGGGTCTTTGTGAAGAGGTCAGCCAACTGCAAAGAAGAAGAAACAAATGGTAGAGAAATGATGCCAAGCTGAAGGTGATGGTGCCCAAATTGACAATCAATCTCAATGTGTTTCGTACGCTCATGAAAAAAATAATTGTGTGCAATCTGAATAGCACTCTTGTTATCACAGTACATAGGCGTTTGAGTAAACAAAGAAACACCTATATTAGCAAGTAACCATCGGAGCCAAACTATCTCCGCTGTAGTAGTAGCCATGGCACGATACTGAACCTCAGCAGAAGAGCGAGCAACAATTGTTTGTTTCTTGCTTTTCTAGGAAATTAGAGAATCACCTAGAAAAATACAGACACCAGTAGTAGACTTACGATCTGTGGAGTCGCCAGCCCAATCAACATTAGAAAAGACTCGAAACTCCAAAGATGATGTAGAAGAAAATAAAAATTTTTGGTGCAAAGTACCCCAAAAATAGCGCAAATTATGAAGAACTGCAGCCCAATGAACAGTAGTAGGAGATGATACAAATTGACTGACAAGGTGAACAACATATGTAAGTGTAAACAGAGAAGAATTTCTGGAAAAAATATTATCGTATATTGAATGAGTTTTTACATAAGATTTATACAGCTTTTTCCAGGAAAAGGAAAAAAGGAAACTACCCTATTCTCTAGGAAATCACTAATTACAAGAAACAAACAAAGTCAACTATACAAGAGAAGGAAACTATAGAAAAAGGAAAATATCCAGCCTATCTAGGCTGTATCATAGCTTATATGAGCTGTGTAATATAGCCCTTTAATGCACAGATTCTCCAACACTCCCCCTCAAGCTGGTGAGTAAATATTCTTCATTCCCAGCTTGCTTGTGTTAGATTGGAACGGTCGAGCTGCAAGTCCCTTGGTCAATATGTCGGTTAACTATCTTTCTGAGGATATGTAAGGAGTGCATACTAACCCATTATTCAGCTTCTCCTTAATAAAATGGCGATTAATTTCAACATGCTTAGTCTGGTCATGTTGAACTGGATTGTGAGCTATACTTATAGCCGACTTGTTGTTGCAATAGAGCTTCATAGGACCTTCCCAACTCATCTAAGGTCACTAAGTATGATCTTTATCCAAAGGAGCTCACATAGCCCATGCGCCATGGCTCGAAACTCTGCTTCTGCGCTAGACCTAGCAACTACAGACTGCTTCTTACTCCTCCAAGTCACCAAATTCCCTCCCAAAAACGTACAGTAGCCAGATGTCGACCTTCTATCTCTAATTGACTACCGAATCAGCATCTGTATAAACTTCAAGTACCATTCTTCCAGTCTTTTGGAACAAGATGCCTCTGCCAGGAGTTAACTTCAAGTATCTAAGTATTCGAATAACTGCCTCCATATGTATCTCCTTGGGATTATGCATAAACTGGCTTACCACACTTGTAACATAAGCTATATCAGGCCTAGTATGCGATAGGTAGATTAGTTTACCCACTAAGCATTGATACCTTTCCCTCTCAACTAGAGCACTGTCCATTCCTTCATCAAGCTTGTGACCAGCCTCAATAGGAGTATCCGCCGGTCTACACCCCAGCATTCCAGTTTCTCGGAGGAGATCTAACATATACTTTTGTTGTGAAATTACTATTCCCTCTCTTGACAGAGCAACTTCAATTCCTAGAAAGTGTTTTAAGTCTTCCCAGGTCTTTAATCTCAAATTCTTTTGCAAGTCTCTCCGTTAATCTCCCCATTTTTTCTAAATCATCCCCTGTTACAACAATGTCATCAACATACACAATGAGAGTAGTTATTTTACTTTGATCAGAGTGTTTAACAAACAAAGTATGATCCCCTTGGCTCTAGGTATATCTCAAATTCTTCATTGCTTTAGCAAACCTCCCAAACCAGGCTCTAGGTGACTGCTTAAGTCCATACAAAGCCTTCTTCAATCTACAAACTTTGTTCCCTTTGAAATTTCCTTCCAGACCAAATGGTATCTCCATATAAACCTCCTCCTCTAAGTCTCTATGAAGGAATGCATTTTTTACATCAAACTGCTGCAAAGGCCAACCAAGGTTAGTAGCAAGAGATAACAATATACGAATAATGTTCATTTTTTTTTGGTAATCTATCTCAAGTGACCCATCCACCCTATATTTTACGGTAAACACCCAAATACATCCAACCTGTTTTTTCCCCACGGGAAGATCAACAATCTCCCAAGTATTATTTTTTTCAACGCACTCATCTCTTCTAGCATAGCCTTCCTCCAATTCTCATTCCCTAGTGCCTCTTGAACAATTTTGGATATATCAATGGAGTTAAGCTTGGTAACAAATGCTCTGTGAGATGCAGAAAGATTATCAAATGAAACACAGTTGGTCAAAGGATGTTGGGTGCATTGTCTTTTACCTTTCCTAACAGCAATGGGCAGATGGAGATCTTCAAACTCATTAGAATTAGAATCAAGTTGTTTCTCAGTACCTTCTTCGGAGTTGATAATTGGAGCAGTACTTAGAGGTTCTGGAATAGACTGTATCCTGGAGTACACTTTGAGTGGTGTAGTATGGTACTCCCTCTCTCTCCGTTGAATAGACTGAGGTTCCATGGACTCAGGTAGGTGTAACTCGGAGAAATTAGGCACGGGTGGATTTGGGAAGCTCTCGGAACTCACAGGTATAGGTGCATACACTATTTCAGAATTTAGAGGACTCAAGAGAGGGTACAAATCTGGAAAAAACAGGAAAAAACTCCTTATCTTCTGCAAATGACTCTCCCTGAAGATATGGTTGAGAGAAAAAAGGTTGGTTCTCATTAAAAGTGACATCCATAGACACAAATTTTTTTCTATAAGCTGGATGATAGCACTTATATCCCTTTTTTGTTGGAGAGTAGCCGACAAACACACACCGAAGGGCTCTAGGGTCAAGTTTTGTTCTTTGGTGAGTATGTACATGAACAAATGCCACACAACCAAAAATTCTGGGAGGGATACGACTGTAACCATCGAAGTGTGGGTAAAAATGAATAAGTTGACTCATGGGTATATTGAAATCTAGAACTCGAGAGGGTAACCTCTTTATAAGATGAGCAATAGTAAGTACAGCTTCCCCAGTAAGTCTTAGGGACATTCATTTGGAAAATTAAGGCTCTTGTAACTTCTAGCAAGTATCTATTTTTTCGCTCAGCTATCCTATTTTGCTGTGGGGTATCAATACATGAAGATTGGTGAAAAATGACCTCTTTTTGTAGGTATGTTGATAGGTATTGGTTGAAGCATTCTCTCCCATTATCAGATCTTAGAGTTTGGATTTTTGTATTAAATTGGGTGCTCACCATTTTATGGAAAACAGGGAATAGAGTACTAACATCCAATTTTTGCTTCATAAGGTAAACCCAAGTAACTCTTGTACACTCATCAACGAAAGACACAAACCACTTTGCCCTAGAAATACTTTGGACCCTAGTAGGTCCCCAAACATCCGTGTGAATCATACTGGAAGGAACATAATTTCTTTTATTGCTCAAAGGAAAGACACTCGATGGTGTTTAGCAAGTTCACAAGTATCACAATGAAATTTCTGAACATCTAATTTTTCAAACACACTAGGAAACATTCTTTTTAAGAAAGGAAAAGGTGGGTGACCAAGACGGAAATGAAGCAACCAAAACTTGAGTCTTATTTGATGTGGAACTTTCAGACAGATAGGAAAGAGGAGTTAAGACAGCTATGCCACTTTCAGCTTCCAGGAAGTATAGTCCCTCCTTCAATCCTCCAATACATACAATCCTGGAACGTGCAGGTCCTCCAACACATACTATCCTCCCTCTCTATTGCCTGTCCCAATCAGCTTCTTGGAATGGGGATCTGCACAATACAACCGGTAGAAGAAAAATGAACAGACTATCCGGAATCAAACAATTGACTAACAGAAATTAAGCTCAAAGTAAGCTGAGGGATGCAATAAAACATCGGGAAGAAACAAACAAGGAGAAATAATTGTGCCAATTCCAGCCAATGACATAGGTGTGCCATTGGTAGCCAAAACTGAAGCAGATGAAGAAGGATAAAAGATAGATGTGAACAATGAAGAATCACTAGTCATATGGTGCGTAGCACCTGAGTCAAAAACCCAAGTGGTTCGAGAAATACCTGAAGAAGTTAGAGAGGACAAACCTAGAGAAGGAGACACTGACAGAGCATTCGGCTGATGGGTGGAAAGAAGCTTTTGTAACTGCTCTGCAATCAACGATAATGTAAGAGATTGTGAAGATGTATCAACCTCTGATGGTGCAACTGCTGCTGTGTGACGTTCCTTATTCTTTGAAAATTGCTGATGTTCGCCAAGAATTCCCTTATTTGCTAATTTAGGGCACTGAGCCTTCCAGTGACCCTTTTGTTGCCAAAAAATACACTTATCCATACCAACCCTAGCACGTAGTCTGCCCTGTGCAGTAGATTGAGACTTAGAAGGAACGGCCAAGACAGCCTGATTGGGCAACGGAAGACGTCCTCTTCTTGGGGCAGCTTTAAGACGAATTCTTCCGCAAGCAGTTCATTAACTACTGAATCAACAGAGGGAAGAGGAGTCTGATGAAGAATAGAGCCATGGAGACCCTCAAAGTCTTCTCTAAGAGCCATAAAAAATTGCACCAATCTTTGCTCTTCTCTGTGGAGACGATAATGCTCATTGGAACTTAGTCTTGTAGGCTCTGTAAGGGTTAACTGATCCCAATACCCGGTCATAACTGAATAAAACTCCTGTATGCTCCTCTCAACCTGTCTAGCCGCCCGAATCTCATATTCCAACTGATAACGTTTAGCAAAATTAGATTGCACATACAACTTAGACAAATAATCCCAAATTTCTTTGGCATTGGAGAATTTTTTTATTTTTTATTTTTCCTAAATGAGCTTTTTATTAACAAAAGAAAACTATACAACACAACAAGAGGGCATACCCTCCCAATACAAGGGATCCCACCAATCCCATTTCCAGAACCCTGCCACTAAGAACATCACAAGCCACCAGTACACAAACACAACCTGACTATAAACATATAACAACAAGAGAAGGTACCAATCCAGACTAACCTTTCTACATCTTAATAGCAACCCTTCAACACTAACAACATATCTATTACATAAATGCAATTTACAACACCAAGGATTAAGAGCATCCACTGAATAATATATGTATTCCTTATTAATTGTCAGCTGACTCATCCAAACAACTTCAACACCCCACCAGAACAGCAGCAAAAGTAATTCTTAACAGAACATATCAGTCATGGGACAAATTTTGAATATCAGAAATACCCAGACCTCTCTGGTCTAAAACATCCCATATAATCATCCTAGCCAATTGAGCAGCATTGCAAGGGATATGATTATGCATATTCTGATTTCTGACTCTCCAAATAGTCCATAAGGATGCAGTGAAAATTTGTCTGTATATACCATTTATTTGAGTATCCTGTTTGAACTGGACTATAAACCATTGGGAAAGTTGTTCAAATGAACTAAATTGCCCCCAACTCCAATGTAAAGCTTCAAGATCCATTCCCATAATTTTGAGCGAAAGCACACTTGAAAAACAGGTGGTCAACAGAGTCTTCAGCATTCATACAGTTATGGCAAATGGCAGTTAGAATGATACCTCTGTTTTGAAGATTCAACAAAGAAAGAATTTTATTGAGAAAGATCAAGCATGCTGTAAAACAAGCTGCAGGTCTTCCTCTGTTCCGGATCAGTTTATGCCAATTCTTCTTTTCATTTGGATGTCTATTATGTTGCCAAACTGATTTAAAGTTGCACTGCCGACGTTTCCATTCAACCTGGCCTCACCTGCTGTAATAGGAGTCTTCACAATAAGGGTCCAAATGTGGATTACTTCAGGCGACATGTACCAATTACCGTTCTGAATCAACTCACTCAGCCATGATGATTTAGGCAAATCCATTTCTCTGAAAATTCTATTTCCAAATACTTGAAGCAAAGATTTTCCATTCCTCCAGGGATCAAGGAACAATCTCACACTTTGACCAGTGCCAATATTGAGCTTAGAGCCAACAATGATGGTTTCTCTTGCCTCGAGTAAATGATTCCAGAATCGAGAAAACTTAGTTTGCTTTGTACAACACCAGACAGAAGGAAAAGCAGCATTCAACTTTTTAAACCAGTCAATCCATCTCCTATCCTTTTTCTGAACAAAATCGCAGAACAACATGCCTTTAGAAGCTGAGTCAATCTCACTCAATCTTTTGATACCAAATCCCCCCTCCTGTTTAGGACAGGTCACAGAACTCCATTTTAACAGATGTGGCTTCTTTCGAGACCCTCTACTACCCCAAACAAAGGATTTCAACATTCTATCAATTGAAGAACTAGTGCAATGGAGAATTTAGCCAAGTGCACACCAATAGATTGATCCACGAAATTATTTATGCAAGTGATTATCTTTGCATTATTCACTGCCCAAGTAGATAGCAATTCAGTGTACTTTTCAGCTTTGGTATCTGATGGAATAGTCAAAGTCCCTGTGACATAATCCCACATGTTTTTACCCAACAGAAAATTTTTCATTACATATGACCAATATGCATAATTATCTCCCGTTAATTTCACACTAATAGCTTGAAGGGAGTCCGTATTACCGCTGGCCATCTTAAAGAAGAATAAGTCAATAATCAGTATTATTACTGCCCAAATCACAGAGCACAAAAAAAAAAAATTGCGATCAATGGTGCGAATAGGTTCCAACAAATCACTGTGATTGCGAACTGATAGTGTGAGTGATGATGTGACCTGAACTAGAAGATAAGAGATTCCAATTGTGAAGATAGAGAAATCTGATTGCTATTTGATTCCGAATCCAAAATTGCTGAAGTAAGTCGAGATGGTCAACTTGCTGTGATCAGTGATTGTGGTGGCTGGATTGTGATTGATTCCAATGAACTTCAAGCTGTCAGTAACGATGCGATTAGGGCTGAAAATGAGAGAAAACCGAACAGCAATGATGCAATTAGGGCTGAAAAATAGAGAAAATCAAACAGCAATGGTGATGCAATTGCTGATGCGATTTCAAACACAGATATACTTGCTGCAATAGGGTTGAGAAAATAGAAGAAGAGAAGACTGTGCTGTGACGATTTCAAACACAGATATAATTGCTGCAATAAGGTTGAGAAAACAGAAGAAGAGAAGACTGTGCTGCGATGTACGATGTCTAGGGTTGCGAACTGTTTTGCGAAGAGAACTATCAGGATTGCAATTGCGTGCGATAGACAACTAGGGCCAGAATTGATTCTTCTCTGATACCACTTAAGAAACGAGAGAGAGAGAAAGAGAGCTCTCTATATTATTACATAATGTATTGTGTATTACAATGCATATATATACACAAAGAATATGTCCTAACTAAAGAAGGAGAAATAAAATAAAGAAGTCCTAACTAAAGAAGGAGAAATAAAATAAAGAAGAAAAGTCAATACTACCCTTTAACATTAAACTCTCTAACAATCATATCCTTACTAGCTCTACCGATGTTAACTTTGGTCTTCCCCTTTCCCTATCATTACCCTCAATGTGGAGTGTGGACTATGTCACTCATCCTAATTGGTGCATTAGTCTTTTTTGTACATGTTCAAATTTTCTCTCATTTTATCTCCAATTGGTGCTACCTCAACCATGTTAAGAATGTGTTTATTTCTAAGTTTTTCATTTCTTATCTTACCGCACATCCATCTCAATATTCGCATTTCCGCCATCCTCACTTTATGCTTATGTTCTTTCTTAGCTACCCAACATTCTGTCCTATAAAGAACAATTGATCTAATAGCTGTTTTATAGAACCCCCCTTTCAATCTTAACAGGATACGCCGATCACACAATATACTGGATGCACTCCTCCATTTAACTTATATTGTCTTGATTCCATGATTAAAATCATCTCCAATTTTCCCTTCATTATGACTTGTCTAAAGAACATAAATGTTCACTTTCTTATACCTCTTTATCCTCAATCTTCATTACCTCTCTGTTCTTTATTTGTATTTCTAGATTTACTAAAATTACACTTCATATATTCAGTATTATTCCTAGTTAACGTAAACCCTTTTAATTGTAAAGCGTCCCTCCCTTGTTGATCCAAAAATTACAATGATCTCCCTTGTCAAACATTATCATTGGAAGGCATTAAGAGGGAGTGTGATTTTACCTTCTACCCTTGACGATTATTATATATTTTTGTTGAAAAGTGGAGCTAAAGTGAAAAGACAAGGGCAAATATGGTATTTGCATTTTAATTTTGTTGAAGTAAGCAGATTCTGCTGATTGACTTTGGTGGCTGGTCATGTAGGGGGAATTTGTTACAAAGTACTAACGTCAGGGGACGTTAGTGGAACTTTTGAATCAATGGGGGAGGCCACTATAATTATGCTATGTAATAGGGGACGCAAGTGTTTTTTTCTTTTTCTTTTTGGTCGATGCGTGTGTGTGTGGGTGCAATTGAAAATACTCCATGTAAACATTTGTATGAAATAGGGAGAGGAGAGTGGGAACATATACTGTTACTTTGTCGAGGTAAGTGGTAGAACACCAGCTATGTTACTTGGACTCACCTGTGCCGGCAAGAGTGTCCGTGTCAACACGACACAGACACGGATACGAGATATGAGTTGGACTCTTCATTTTGTCTACCGGACATGACTGATAACGAAAACACTATGGGTTGATGCTTGCGAAGGATTAGGAAAATTTTCCGTGTTTTATTTGTTAAATCGGCTACCATTCACGGTGTAGGAAGCTCTCTGGTTCAAGAATGGTGGTCTGGTTTGAAAATAGGATTTTGAGAAGTAGAAGATGACTTTCATTTACGTGCTGTGTATGCCTAAATTTTTGTACCTCGCTGAGCGTGTTCTTCACACGTATGTTATAATATTTTTTCTTTTTTTTTTGCCTAACCCTGAGTCCTTGACCAAACACTTGTACTACGTATGTTATAAACTTATTATAATATATGTGGGTTACAGGCTTACAGCTGTAACCCACAATTCACACACACACACATATAGCAAGAGTATGTAATAAAGCTAAGCTAGGAGCTAGCTGCACGTGTTAATGGACCAATGGTTAACGTTTTTTTTTTGATAAAACCATCCGCCTGTACCACACTTTCAAAATTTTCAACTTATTTTTTTTTTTTCACACAACTTACTTTGTTACTTATAATCTTAGCTATGAGTAATCTTCTTGACTGGCATTTCAAAAACCAAGTTAGTTTCTTCTTTACACATCTTTTTTTCTGACTTTGAGATAGATTTGGTTACTTTTTTTTTACACATCTTTCTCTGAAAACAGAAACAAAAACAAAGTTAAGTATAATCTTTCTAACTTTGGCATTTCAAGTTATGAGAAAATGGTTTTGTATGCCGTGTCTAAGTACCTGTGTCTGATTTTTGCATCATTGTTGAAAATCCTATTGTTGATTATAGTAATCTAAAAGGGAGTACAGCCTAATACCAAACACCTTATTGTAAATTTGCCTTATATGACCCCTTGTCTCCTTCCTATCGCGCTTTTGTTTCTTCTCTGACTTCGTCTTTGCATCTCTTGCTAAAAGGTTGAAAGGATGCTCTTGCAGATCGTAAATGGAAAAAAGTCATGGTTAAAGAGATGAAAGCGCTTTGCAGGTGGGTATTCACTGTCAAACAGAATTGATGGGACAATTGATAGATACAAGATTTTTGCTTTTAGATTAACTAGGGTATCCAAGGCTTCACTCCGACTAATCCCTAGGACCCAGGAAGGGTGCCTCCCTACCCCAGGCCGGGTAAATCACAGAATTGTCCGTGGAGGCTGGCCCCAAAGAATTGCTTGCACTCAAGACGAGTCGAACCTTAGACCTGATGCTTCTTGAGGCACCAGGGCCAAGTGACCTTACCACTTGAGCCAACCCTTGGGGTTTTGATAGATACAAGATTGATTGCCAAAGAATTCACAAAGGCATATGACGTAGATTATTAAGAGACAATTGCATCAGTTGCCAAGATGAACTCCATTCAAGTTCTTTCTTTTGCTGTTAATTTGGGGTGGATTCTTTAGCAATTGTGTGGGAAGAGTGTATTTCTTTATGGGACCTAAGGAGGAACTATAAATAGAAATCTCACCAAATCTCTTCTTAGGCCACTGAAGGGAAGGTATGTAAGTTAATGAAAACAGTTGTGGGCTGAAGCAATTCCTAAGGGCGTGGAGATTTCATAAGATTATGGTAAAATTTGGGTATAGACAGAGTTGTGCAAATCATGCCATGTTCATCAAGTGGGTAAGAGGCAAGATCACAGTCCTCATTGCAAATGTAGACAATATATAAGTAAACAGGTGATGATGATTCTGAGTTGGTGTTGAGATAAGCTTACTTAGCCAGGGAGTTTGAAATTAAAGACTTGTTATGACGCCAATCTTGTCAAGACCAATATGAACATGGATGCAGAGTGGTAGAGAGTTATTTTTTATGTGTAAGGGTAGAATAGTCTTTTCCTTTTGTTTATTAGGGATAGTTATAAGCTCTCTGTATTTTGTATTATTCTATTCCAATTGAAGCAATATACAATACCGGTTTCTCTTCTCTCGTAACACTAAGATGAAATGGAAAAATAGGATTCATGTAGCGGGCTCCAAGTAGTTGGGCAAAGACTTTGTCGAGTTTGAGTTGAGTAGTGAGTACGCCACTCCTTTGGAATTGAGGTTGCTAAATTAGATAAGGGTGTCTTCATCTCTCAAAGGAACTTAGAAAGTAGTGGAGTACTTGTATGTTTGTCTGTCACTTGTCCCAAACATGGCATATGCAATAGGAGTTGCTGATTGATTTATGCGTGGTGCTTGCATCACACATGTGGAGGTTGTCAATCGTATGTTGGGATATCTAAAGTCTGATTTCGACAAAACAATATTGTCTGCTAACCACGATCACCTTTATCTACACTTCTACTGTCCTTGCAAATGTAGATTGGGCAGTGCTGTATTGATGATAGATGGTCCATTTCAAGTTATTGTAGTTTCATAAGAGGGAATTTAGTCACTTGGTGAAGTAAGAAACAATTAGTTGTGGCTAGATTCAATGCTGAAGCTGAATACATGGGCTCTAGCACATGGAGTGTGTAAGCCTATGTGGCTCCAGGACTTGATAATGGATTTGGGAATAATTAATGATGTTCCCACCTGGCTATATTGTGATCATAAGGTGATGCAATCACAGAATCCCTAATTTTTTGCGGTCAACTTTACAATTTTTAGAAACCTTCCATATTCTGAATTTTCCTGATTTTATGTAATTTTCTAATTTTCAGCAACTTTCCTATTTTAGTTTTAATTTATATTTGGTAGTTGTCCAATTTATGACATAGATTATGGAGGAAGAAACTCTATATAAAGCCATGTAATTGCTAGGGTTTGATAGTTTTTATTTATTTATATATTATCAATATATTCAGTCTGCTACATCAGCTTTCTACCTCTCTCTTTCTTTTGGGATTGAGTTGTGGGTGTTTAAGCTATTTCCTAGCTTAATCTAACTCTCTGTTTTTCCCTTTTTATAGATTTCAGCCTTTCTTTCATAGCTGATTGCATTAGTTGGTATTAGAGCAAGTTCTGGTCCAATGGTTTTGTGATAGGTTATCAGATCTCTTTCTTAGGTTTTGCAACATGTCACCAAGGAGAAGAAACCCACCTCACATACCAGCCGTTCGGCTTGATCAGGACGCAACAGTTGATCAACAAGAAGTGCCAGTTGATTAACAACAAGTGCACGATGTGATAGAAGATCTACAAAGGCAGATTAAAGCTTTAGCCTAACGCGTTGCGCAAACCCCAGCCCCTTCTCAAGATGGCGTTGAATCTGAGGAGGAGGATGATTTGGAAGAGGATTTTGTTCATCCTTTTCGTAGTAACATAACACCCAAACCAACACCTATTCTATTTGATGAAAGGCATTGGGATTGTGGCTTTAAGGTGAAATTTCTTGAATTTGTAGGAGATCTTAGTGGAGACGAAGAACAACCACAAGAAGAGGAACCTATTTATGATGATGACGAGGAGGAGGAGGAGGAGTTCGATGAGAACATCATCGTTAATCCTGAGGATCCATAGTTGGAGAAATTTTATTATGATTTAGAGATTGATTCAACAAATGATGAGTCATGGTTGTTCGACTACTATAAAATCATTCATTGCCTAGAGTAAGCCTCCAATTTTTGATGTAGAACCACACATTGAATCATACGAGTCAAAATTGTCTACGGATTGGGATCAATTAGCAATATTTGACAAGGAAGCTACAAAACAAGACATTCTCAAAATGAAGAAAGCTATGAGAATGTGGCGGTAACAATAGCCACGGAGATGAAAAATAATGGATTTTATTTTTATGATATGATTTGGGATGAATTCTTGGAGCGTACAACAACTGCTAAGTGTTTGTTGGAACAAAATTAAAGTTGATTGAACTTTTAGTTCATGATACATGCTCCACAGAGTTATGCGAATCTACCCAAGTTCAAAGGAAATCTAGCAAAATCCATGGTTATTATGCAAATGAATTCTTTGTTAGTATAAGAAGATTATTATATTTTATTTGAGTTCAGAAAAGAAGAAAGAAGGGATGGAAAGCTATGCTCAGATTTTTGATTGATTGTGGCAATTTACTTCAAACTCGAGAACGAGTTCTTTCCAACCTGGAGGGACTAATGCAATCACAGAATCCCTAGTTTTTTGCAGTCAACTTTATAATTTTTAGAAACTTTCCATATTCTGAATTTTCGATATTTTATGTAATTTTCTGATTTTCAGCAACTTTCCTATTTTAGTTTTAATTTATATTTGGTAGTTGTCCAATTTATGGCATAGATTAGGGCGGAAGAAACTCTGTATAAAGCCATGTAATTGCTAGGGTTTGATATATTTTTTTTATATTATCGATATATTCCCTCTCCTACAGCAGTTTTCTGCCTCTCCCTTTCTCTTGGGATTGAGTTGTGGGTGTTTAAGCTATTCCCTAGCTTGATCTAGCTCTCTGTTTTCCCTTCTTATAGATTTCAGCCTTTCTTTCATAGCTGATTGCATTACAAGGCAGCTATTGGTGTTGCACACAACCCAATTTAACATGCTAGAACAAAATATATTGAGATTGACAGACAGTTCATTAAATAAAAGCTGAATGGACTAATATGTATGTTCTTCGTGAAATCAGAGGAACAGCCAGTTGACGTGTTCACTAAGGGTGTCATAATAAGTTTTTTCATCCCATTATATGCAAGTTGTCATGAGTAATATCTATGAACCAACCTGAGGGGAAGTGTTAGAATATCCAGGAAGAATATATTCAGGATGGAATGTTTGAGAGAGGTTAGACTATTGTAATCGTCACTCATATAATAATAAATGTAAATACATGTGGGTGTAGATATGCGGGTATCTCCTATCCAATCCTTGCTCACATTCTCCCTCTCTACTCTATCTCTCTCTTATCTCCTTCATCCTTAGTTTCATACAGTATTACATTTCAAATGCTACTAATTGTATAAACTAATGATTCTAAAGCATATCCAACCTGTGCTCAGCCCTGCTCTAGTCTTGCACAAATCATGTCATGCCCTCCCAAGAGTTAAGACAGACTTTTCCAACTCAACTTTAATCCAGAGAGAGACTTTTTAAGGAGCAGATTGGAGAAGATTTATCGATGTAGTACTTATCAAAAAAAGATAATATCATTGTAACTGAAAATAGTGGTTGGAGTGAAGGCTTGTTGGTTTGAGCTTAACTTGAATGCAGAGAAGAAATTATTGATATAAAGAGATAATTGAGTTTACTGTTTTCTTTCTTATCACTTGACCTTTGGTTAGCTAAATCATTCCTAGAAAGGAAAAAAGAAAGTAGAACACTTGGCAACTATTAATGCACATTTATTAAATATTTTTATTAGTTGGGTGTGCTATTGTCTATTAATTGATTTGGACTTCTAACAACATAGGTTAGATGTGGTGATGTTTTGAAACAATTTCTTTTTGACAAGTGTGATTTTGTGTACCATTAAAATTAAGTATGGAGTTCTTTATTATTAGATCATTCATATTTTCTCACTTTGCATGTTCAGACCATGGCTGCCACTAACATGGCTGATCAAGAACTCATGGAAAGTATGCAAAAGCTGCTTTTTGTTATGCAAAGACTAGATCAAAAAATTGCACCAATGTTGGAAGCAGATGGGGAGCACTTCAACAGAAGGTCAGTTGAGGTTGCAGAATGTGTTGCTTTGAATCATTTCTTTCCTTAAATTCTCAAACTGTGCAATTTGTCATTTGTTACAAGTAGTTTCTACCCTCTTATTACAGTACTTGTCTTCGAAGTGGGGTTATGTTGGTCATTCAGTAGCATTTGGCAAAATATAATATGTGACCGAGGCTTTGAGCAGGGTCGGAATTTGCTAAGCTAGATCACTTTTTTCACTCATGACTTGATTAATGCTCCGGTAATTTGGCATGTTGAATGGTCAATTAAGTATCATTCACTTGCTAAGTTTATTTATTTATTTAATTTTTGCCATGCACCTTAGCCACACTGAGAGGGTGGGCCTTGGCGCA
Organism: Cornus controversa; assembly: GCA_026545225.1. Classification (NCBI taxonomy): domain Eukaryota; kingdom Viridiplantae; phylum Streptophyta; class Magnoliopsida; order Cornales; family Cornaceae; genus Cornus; species Cornus controversa. Next base: position 10,363,878 of record CM048849.1, on the reverse strand, counting down.
ATGTTTCGGTTGCTCCATTATGACCTGAAGGAAACGGGTTCAAAATAAGGAAATAACCTCTACATGGGGAGGTAAGTCTGCGTACATCTGACCCTCCCCAAACCCCACAATGGTGGGAGTAGGCTAGCCATAGACCTCAGCTAAGCTGAAATGTACAAAGTTGTTATCAAATTAAATTCGTCTTTGCTTGATTTACCTGATCCTCATTGTACTACTGAATATCTATATAATCTTTGTCGATTGAGATTGGGGTTAAGGTCAGGGAGATCAAACCTACTGGGAACTTTGGTTTTTATATCTTTAATATGCAGTAAAAACTTGATTTGTGAAGATATTGCAAATGCTCCATGCCCACGCACACTTGTTGAAAGGCATATGTATTGTAGGATTTTATGCCTCCATTATTTTTCCTCGGTATCTCGGCGACCAAACGAACAAATGAGGAAAATTGTATTAAAAGTCTATTGTCTTTTCCTTAGCAAGGGGCCATTGCTTGGTCAATAGTAAAACCTCAGTTGCGAGAGGACAGGTTTTAAGAATTTTAATAAATGCTTCGTTTGTCAGAGAGCAGTCACTTTCTGCAAAATATTATTTTTCACAAAATTAAGCATTTATTCACAACATGCAAAATTAGGTCAGCCAGAACAGGTTAGGCATGTATCCATAACATTAAACACCTTGACCAAGATCCTGTATAGGCAGACTAAACGTATGTATATCCTCTATAGGAACATCCTGATCTGGGTTCATAAATGGAAAAGCATGTTTTATCCTCCTTTTAACAGGGATAGACCATCCTAGCCCTCTACCTTAGGAAGACCTAAATCTGGATCATTGTGCTCCATTGTCCATGCCTTTTCTACTGTCAGACTACTATAAAAGAGAGAGAGAAAAAGATAAGCAGCAAATCAAAGAAAAGGTGTAGATAACAAGTTGGATTTATACCACCCTTTTAGGTGATGGGTTATATATATATATATATATATACATCATATGAATCACCGATTCGGACATGACCATATAACAAATATGAAAAAGAAAAGGACACAAACACGTTAGGGATATAAAATAGAATAATAATGTTAGGCCCAAAATAGATCTAGATTGGTGAATATATCAATACCTGATTTTTAAATTTTCACAATTATAGGTTGAACCCAACAATATGAATATAATCAGTTAAATACAAAGAGTAGAGTTAAAAAATCATCAAACCACACAAGAGCACAATTTTTATGTGGAAAACCCCAATGATAAAACTACAGGACCTAATCCAGGCAAACTAAATCCGCTATGAGAAAGAAGATTATAACTAGGATTCAATTCCCCAAAGCCAAGAACCCCTAGTTACCTCCTTGACACAGATCGATCCACCAAACTCTCCTTGAATCTCCAAGCACACAAATCGTTCGTTGATAGACTTCGCATATCACGACTTTGATTCTCGTAGCAGAGATTCAATCTCAGCCATTAGTTGTCCAGGTGTTGATGGTAATGTAAGCTCCACAAGATGATGATCAACACTCTGAATAATAACTCACCATCTAATGCAATATGCTAGATGATGAAAACAAAAATATGATCTCTCAATGTGTAAAAAACTTTTTGTATATTCTCTGTGTTATTAATGTCTAAAGTTCTTTTTATAGTGCTTTGAGTCCAAAGGAATTAGGGTTTCTTAGTTGCAATCTGCTAGGATTATGAGGTGCCGTGTCCGTGTCGGACATTGACACTTCATGGACACTTCTGGACACGTCTCTAACATTTCATGACTGTGTCCATAATTTAAAAATAATTTTTATTATTTCGGACACTTGGCCGACGTATCTCGGACACTTGGTCAACACAATTCGGACACTCAACAACATATCACACACTGTGTCTTATATAAAACAAACATATGACAGTCCTAGAAACAAGATTATTAACATATATAAGTTTCCAACCTATTTTTATTTTATTTTTTAAAAATTGACATTAAACACATGTCATAGTATGTAATATGAACAAAAAAATAACTACAATGACAAGATAGAATAGTAATATCGTATATAATATAATATATTCTTTTTTGATATTCAAATAGCTTCACTTTCTAACTTATGTAACTTTAGTATAGAAATTATAAAGTAATTAAATTTCTATAATTGTCTTACACAATAGATATATAAATGAAAATTTATATTATATTAGTCATGTCCACGTCGTGTTCGTGTCGTACTTTTTTAGAATTTGATGTGTTGGCGTATCCATGTCCGTATCTTGTGTCCGTGTTCATGCTTCTTAGATTCTGATTTAAAGAAGTTTTCAAAAACTGTTCCTGCACAGTCTAATCAATCGATCGACAGCTACTGGTGTTGATAGATTGAGCTATTTTGGACTTTCATAATTTTTTTTAGGAATCGTCAATCAATCGACACATTGATCGAGATTTACTGTTTTTGTGAATTATTTTTTTGAAAAGGTTTTTGTCAAAAATTCTTGTTTAAATATTTTTAATCCAAAAATAATTTCATGCATTTATTATTTTCATGAATCAAAACGTATATGCATAGTATCCTAAAATGAGTCATGATAAGTAGGGCTACAAATAAACCAAGCCGAGTTCGGTTCACCATAGTCAGGAAGGTGCTCGAGCTCGGCTCATGTTCGGGCAAGTTTGGCTCGCCAATGTCTTTATGAACTCGGGCTCAGCTTGAGCTCATTGTACCATATATATATATATCAATCTCAGATATATTATATGTACATATTAGCACACATTCATGAATATATTATATATACACATAAACAAATCATATTAGAACTACAGATATATCACAGTATATACCTTACATTAATGGTATGTATTGTTCGTGCTCGGCTCGCCATAGTCAGGAAGGTGCGTAAGGCGAATTTTGGCCCTCCCCTGACGGATGTTGATTGTGTGTCTTCTGATCGTTTTCGTGTTAGTTTTTCCGACGGTTTTCCTTCCTTTGATTATAGTAAGGTTGTCTTGAAGATCGGGTTTGGGCATTGGAAGACCAATTATGCGTGGCAAGATGATGACAATATCAATATACGTACATATTAGCACAGATTCATTTATATATTATATATACACACAAACAAATCATATTATAGATATATACAATATATACCTTGGATCAATGGTCCTTTGATAACCTCAAAGAATACAAAATGTTGACGAAGGATGGAAGGGGCGAGAGTTGTCGAACATGACAAAGAACAAGAGATGAGAGGTAGGCAAGAGGGTGCGACTGTCAATGGATGAAATTGAAATGAGATTAGGGTTTTCTTTTTGTTGTAAAGATAAATGGGCTTCAAGATCTTTAAAGGGCAACATGGATATTTTTGTTGGGCTTGTCATTTGTTGGATCTTTTAAAAGGAATATGGGTTATTTTTGTTTGGGCTTGTCATTTTGAAAATTTTATGGGCTTGTATTGCACTACTTTAATGAATCTCACTTGTTCAGCATATATGGGCTTGGACAAAAAGATAATAATTTGTAAACGAGCTTGTTCACTAGCTTAACGAGCTGAGACTAACATTGTTCAGGATCAGCTCATTTGCTTAATAAACGAGTTGGAGCCGAGTTATTCATGAACAACTTGATTCATTTGTAACCCTAATGATAAGAATTCATGATTATGAAGCCATAAATGCTGAGTTAGCTACTTAAGTGGTGATTTTACCCTTCTGCCCTTTGATGTATATTCAAAATGTGATTCTATCCTTGGATATAGGTACCATCATAAACTAACTTTTTGAAAATCTAATCAAAAGTAAAAAAAAATACAGACTCTGACTTCTGTTACGAAATTTGCCAACAGTCCAACACCACCAAGTTCTAATACAACAACCAAGCTTTTTTCCCAACTACTTGGGGTCAGCTCCAATACTAAGTTATCATATATTGTATTATTATGTATACAAATTTATTTAATTTTTGCTCATTATTTCCGCATACCATGAATGAGTTTGGGCCAAACGGCTGCAAACAAACCAAGCTGTCAATGAATAACTTTGGGCTTCGGTTGTGCTAGTTCATTTAGTAAATGAGTTTTTCTTGGCTTGTTTAATAAAAAGGCTAAGCCCGACAATGTTTGACTCGGCTCGTGAACATGACTCATATGGTTAAAGTCCGTCCATTAAGCCTATATCTGCTTCACTCAATATGGCCCACAAAATCCAAACTCTTACTAATATTTTTTATTTGATAAGTAAACTCTTTCTAATATTTAAACGTCCCTCTATCTTTTTTCACTCAAATAGGTCTATTATGGGTACTTCTTATAAGTATGCAAACAACTCATATTGCATCCTTGCTTCTAAACAAACAAGATTTAAAACTCTTATCCAAACAGCCTTTTAGATAAGATCATGATTTCATCTTCTCAGTTCTCACCATCATCTCATCCCTTGCTCATCCTCATCCTCATCTCTTTTTCAATGCCTATGATGGTGGAATTTTAACTCCATAAGCTTCGTCAACATTTATTTGTTAGTATAATCCCAAGTTACCTGGGTACCTTTGGGATGTGCAGTATATATGCATATGGGCACCCTCTTCTTGTAAGCCTGTTTTCAAGGATGACTTCTACCCATGGGTCTATCATGGTATCAGAGTAGGTGTATCACAGGGATGGGTTAGGTTCATATCTCCTGCCCTGCATGGAGGGGGAGAGCCGAGTGTCTCCAGCCATGGCGCTGAGGGGGAGTGTTAGCATAGTCCCACATCGCCTGGGTACCTTTGGGATGTGCAATGTATATGCACATGGGTACTCTCTTCTTGTAAGTTGGTTTTCAAGGATGAGTTTTACCCATGGGTTTATCAATATTATCATGGTTGGAATTTCACAATTACAATCATAGCTTCGGTGGAGTTTTTTCCTTCATTTTTCTTCTTTTTCTTTTCCCTTCGCTTCTTGTTCTTCTTCTCGCCGGTGCTTGCAGCTAAGGCATGTCATCTTTGGTGTTTGAATGAGGAACATTCTAGAGAAGAAATTACATATGATGAACATAATATGGGAATGATAAATAGGATTAATAAGAGAAAGAGAGGATGCACTTAAAAAGATGGGTAATAACAAAGCAGTGGGACCTGACAACATACCAATAGAAGTTTGGAGAACTCTAGGAAACGTGGGAATTGAAGGGCTTACAAATTTATTCAATAAAATCTTATACTAAGGAACAATACCAAATGAATGGAGAGAGTTGAGATTGATCTAATTGTGTGTTAGGGTTTATGAGAAGGGAAGAAGAAGAAGAAGAAAAGAAGGAGAAGAAAAGTTAATATATTATTATTGTCTGTATCTCATACCTAATACAAAACCTTTTATACTCTCTTCAATAATAGAGAAAAATAGTAAGAAGACAAAAACACCCTTAGTAACCCAAACTCTCTAACACTCCCCCTCAAGTTGGAGCATACAGATTGAATATGCCCAGCTTGAAACACAATCTCTGAAAGGCACCACGTGCCAATGGCTTCGTAAAAATATCTCCCAACTGATCGTCGGAACAAATATAGGGGGTAACAATATGCTTTTGCATCAACAAATCAAGAATAAAATGACAATCAACCTCGATATGCTTGGTGCGCTCGTGAAAAACAGAATTGCTAGCAATAAAAATGGCGGCTTGGTTATCACAGTGCATAGGCATAGGAGCAGGAACTGCAACACCCATCTCCCAAAGAAGAGAGCGAATCCACAACATCTCAGAAGCAGTGTGAGCCATAGCACGATACTCAGCCTCAGCACTAGAACGAGCAACAACAATTTGTTTTTTACTGCGCCAAGTAACAAGATTACCATCAATGAACGTGCAATATTGATGTAGGACAATTGGCTTTGGAGTTTGAAGAAGAGATTGACCGAAAATTGGCAAAATGCATTGGTCCGAAGAAACGGGCATAACTTTTCGCTCGGGTGTCAGAATAACTATTATAATAAGTTTCCTTTCTTATTTTAGTGTTTTCATTCCTTTTTCGTTTCCTTTGGAAATAGATTTTCTTTTCCTGTTAGGATTAGAATTTCTACAAGTTTCTTTTATTTTTAGATTTCCTAGTCCTGTTAGGATTATGATTTCTCTATTATAAATATATGTACTGCCACAGGGCAGAGATCAATCAATTTATCAATAAAGTTTTACTTTGGTTTACAATTTATTGTGCTGGTGGATTCCAGTTTTTGTTCTTAGGGTTTACGCTAGTAACCCCTTATACTTCCGTTCTGCGTCAAGTGGTATCAGAGCCTAAGGATTTGCCTTGTACGATGGTCAACAACGAAGACGGAGGAGTTAACCCTGGCGACGCTGGTCGTAGGGATGCAGATATATGGGCAGCGATTAACGGGCAGCGACAGGCGATGGAGAGGTTGACGGCCACGTTACAACAACTGATGGAGCAGCCTAATCCCGACATCCCTATTGGTAACGCTCAAGCCCCTGCCAACAGAGTTAGAGTCGAGGGAGTTGCCCTTGGCCTCCCTGGAGGTGGACATCCGCCTAGAGCGGCGAGACACGAGCAGTTCGAAGATTTGAGTGATGAAGACTCTGATGAGGACGTTGCGGGTCACCAAGGGATTCGTCAACAAAATCGAAACCAAAATCAACCTGACTATAGAATACGCGCAGACATACCGCTGTTCCATGGTAAATTGCAGATTGAAGAATTTCTGGACTGGATTTCTGAGGTTGAGAGGTTTTTCGAGATGACTGAAGTTACGGAGGATCGACAAGTCAAGATGGTGGCGTATAAGTTGAGAAGCGGGGCTACTGTTTGGTGGGAGAAGTTGCAAAACGATAGGCGACGACAAGGCAAGGCTCCTATACAAACCTGGAGGAGAATGAAACAATTTCTGATGAGCAAGTTTTTACCTCCAGATTATGAGCAATTTATTTTCCAAAATTACCAGAATTGTGTGCAGGGTAATAGGACTGTTGCGGATTATACTGAGGAGTGGACCAGGCTGTCAGTTCGTAACAACTTGAATGAGACTGAGGGATAGCAGGTTTCCAGATACTTAGCAGGATTGAAGTCTACCATTCGAGACAAAATTGGACTGCAAGTTGTTTGGACAGTGGATGAGGCGCAAAACATGGCCTTGAAAGCAGAGTTAATGGAGAAAGCATCCAATCGATTTTCCTACTACAAGAAGGACACGGCTGGGACGTCCAATGCAGTTGCAAACAGGAGCAAATTTCCACTAGGCGATGGGCAGAATTATCAGTCTCAAACTGCTACAGATCAAACTCAAAGGGGTTCGTCTTCTAGTAATAACCATGCTGGGATACGTCCGACAGTAGCAACTGAAGGAAGCCCCACGGATGGCGCCAAACCCATATGCTAAAACAGGCGGTTTGAAGTGCTACAGGTGTGGCCAACCAGGCCATCGTTCGAATGAATGTCCAGCCAGAAAACTAGTGAATTTCGTGGATATTGGGGAAAACGACGAGGATGTTGAAGGAGTAGGCATTGACGAATTCCTGGATGGTGCAGAAATTGCGGAGGAACAGGGAGAGCATTTCAACTGTGTGATTCAGCGAGTCATGTGTTCAACGAAGCTAGAGGATTTCTCACAAAGAAATAATATTTTTAAGGCTTGCTGCAGTGTCCAGGGCAAAGTCTGTGATTTAATTGTTGACAGTGGAAGTTGTGAGAATTTTGTGTCTAGAAAACTAGTGGAACACCTGAAGCTGCAGGCAAAAAAACATCCAAAGCCGTATGCGATTGGGTGGATTCAGAAGGGGCCTAAAGCGAACGTGACGGAGGTGTGTAAAATTCCTATTTCAATCGGGCAGCATTACCGAGATGAGGTGGTCTGCGATGTAGTCGACATGGATGCTAGTCACGTGTTATTGGGACGACCATGGCAGTTTGATGTGGATATCACCTACAGGGGGGGGCGCGACAATGTTTGTGTTTTCAGTTGGGATGGCAGAAAGATTGCCATGGTTCCGAAGCAGAGTTCCGGTGGTGGCTCAACTAAAGCCATAGTAGAAGAGCAGTCCTTAGTCTCTTTAGTCACGTCAATAACTGAGTTGGAATCTGAAGTTAAGGAGGCACAGGAGGTACATATTGTGGTTGTGCGAGCTCTAGTGATAAAAGGTAAGGAAGAGCAGAGAGTTGTGTTACCCGAGGAGGTACAGTCCTTGTTGACCGAATTCAGTGAGTTGGTGTCTGAAGAGTTACCAAATAAACTTCCACCGTTGAGAAATATTCAGCACCATATAGATTTAGTTCCGGGAGCAAGCTTACCAAATTTGCCACACTATCGGATGAGTCCCAAGGAGAATCAGATTTTACAGGCTAAAGTGGAAGAATTGTTGCAGAAGGGGTTCATTCGAGAGAGCATGAGTCCTTGCGCTGTTCCCGCGTTACTAGTCCCAAAGAAAGATGGCAGTTGGAGGATGTGTGTTGATAGTCGCGCGATCAACAAGATAACTGTCAGATACAGCTTTCCAATCCTGAGATTGGATGACATGCTAGATATGTTGGAGGGTTCGAAGTTGTTCTCAAAGATCGACCTGCGAAGTGGATACCATCAAATTCGGGTCAAACCTGGTGACGAATGGAAGACGGCTTTCAAAACAAAGGATGGACTCTACGAGTGGTTGGTTATGCCTTTCGGATTGTCCAACGCGCCTAGTACTTTTATGCGGCTTATCAACCAGGTATTGCGACCTTTCATTGGAAAATATGTAGTCGTCTATTTTGATGACATACTGATTTACAGTCAGAGTGAGAAAGATCATATGGAGCATCTACGGGCTGTGTTAGAGGTGTTGTCCGAAAATAAGTTGTTTATCAACTTTAAAAAATGCAGTTGGCTGACAGAAAGATTGTTATTCCTTGGGTATGTGGTCAGTTCGGAGGGAATAATGGTTGATGATGAAAAGGTGAGAACCATTCGTGATTGGCCTACACCAAAGACAGTAGGAGAGGTGAGGAGTTTCCATGGGTTGGCGACGTTCTATCGTCGATTTATTAGGGACTTCAGCAGTATTGTGGCTCCTATTACAGAGTGCTTAAAGAAGGGTAAGTTTCAGTGGGGTGAAGATGCCGACACAACTTTTGCAGTCATTAAAGAAAAATTGTGCACTACTGTTTTGGCTTTACCCAGTTTTGAGAAACTATTCGAGGTGGAGTGTGATGCTAGTGGAATTGGGATTGGAGCAGTTCTGTCACATGAAAAGAGACCAGTGGCGTTTTTCAGTGAGAAACTTAGTGATGCACGCCGAAAGTGGAGTACCTATAACCAAGAATTTTATGCTATTGTCCGTGCTCTGAAGCATTGGGTGCACTATCTGATTCAGCGAGAATTTATTCTTTACACTGATCACCAAGCTTTGAAGTATCTAAACAGTCAGAGGAGTCTAAGTAATATGCATGCTCGGTGGGCGACCTATATGCAGAAGTTTCCTTATGTGCTGAAACACAAATCTGGGATTCTGAATAAGGTGGCAGATGCATTAAGTCGACGCGCGAGTTTACTGATCACTATGCAGCAAGAGATTATTGGGTTTGAGTTCTTGAAAGAGTTGTATTCTGAGGATGAAGATTTCCCTGAGGTATGGGAAAAATGTGGTCTTAGACAGACAAAGGGAGAATTCCATTTGGTCGAAGGGTACTTGTTCCGTGGTAATCAGTTATGTATTCCTCGGAGCTCTTTGAGGGAGAAGCTGATTCGAAAGTTACATGGTGGAGGTTTGAGTGGTCACTTGGGGCGTGACAAGACTATCAGTGGGATAGCCGAGCGGTATTACTGGCCTCAGTTGAAACGCGACGTGGGTAACCTTGTTCGCAAGTGTTATGTTTGTCAGACTTCTAAGGGGCAGACTCAGAATACAGGTCTTTGTATGCCTCTACCTGTACCGAATGCCATATGGGAGGATTTGTCAATGGATTTTGTTTTGGGTCTTCCACGAACTCAGCGTGGAGTAAACTCTGTGTTTGTTGTGGTTGATAGGTTCTCCAAGATGGGACATTTTATCCCTTGTCAGAAGACATCTGATGCGTCACATGTGGCTCAACTGTTCTTTCGTGAGGTGGTCCGTTTACATGGAGTTCCTCAGTCTATAACCTCTGATAGGGATTCGAAATTTCTTAGCCATTTTTGGGTTACGTTGTGGCGGCGGATGGATACTACTCTAAAGTTCAGTAGCACTGCGCACCCGCAGACCGACGGGCAGACTGAGAATCTGAATCGAACACTGGGGAATTTAATTCGGTGCATTTGTGGTGACAAGCCTAAACAGTGGGATTTAGTTCTGGCACAAGCTGAATTTGCGTATAACAATGCAGTTCACACTGCTACTGGTAAATCTCCTTTTGCTTTAGTATATCGACAGCCTCCTAAGCATGCGTTAGACCTGGCACGTCTTCCCAAGGTCACTGGAACAAGTATTGCTGCTGAGAACCTGGCTGAGCAAGTTCGCGATGTTCAGGCTGAAGTAAAGGCGCGGTTAGAGGAGAAGAATGCGAAGTATAAAGCTGCAGCAGATGTGAAGAGACGTGAGAAATTGTTCCCTGAGGGTGATCAGGTTATGGTGTTTCTGCGTAAGGAAAGGTTCCCAGTTGGTTCCTATAACAAGTTGAAGCCAAGGAAGTATGAGTCGTACAAGGTGATCAAGAAGATCAATGACAACGCCTATGTGATTGAGTTGCCTGCTGATATGAACATATCTCGTACTTTCAATGTAGCTGACCTTTTTGAGTTTAGTGATGATGTTCCGCTTTATCCGGATTACAACTCGAGGTCGAGTTCTTCGCAGGTGGGAAAGACTGATGTAGGACAATTGGCTTTGGAGTTTGAAGAAGAGATTAACCGAAAATTGGCAAAACGCATTGGTCCGAAGCAATGTGAGCCATAGCACGATACTCAGCCTCAGCACTAGAACGAGCAACAACAATTTGTTTTTTACTGCGCCAAGTAACAAGATTACCATCAATGAACGTGCAATATCCGGATGTAGACCTCTTATCAGAGCGACTACCTGCCCAATCAGCATCACTAAAACCTGTCACGGAGATGGAGGAAGAGGGTTTATACAACAAACCATTCCCAGGAGTACCTTTCAAATAACGCAAAATATGACAAAGAGCCTCGAAGTGGGGATGACGAGGAGCATGCATAAACTGACTAACCACACTAACAACATAGGTGATATCAGGACGAGTAACAGTGAGATAAATCAATTTCCCAACGATAACGTCCAACATCAGTAAATAATTCCCCCTGTTCACCATCCAGTTTAACGGTAGAGTCCATAGGAGTATCAATAGGTCGAGCCCCTAACATACCAGTCTCAGATAAAAGGTCAAGTACATATTTACGTTGAGAGAGAGAGATACCTTGAGCAGAACGGGCAACTTCCCCAAGAAAATAGCGTAAGACACCCAAGTCTTTGGAATGGAACTGTTGACCCAAATGTCGTTTCAAGGCTACAATACCGATAGAGTCACTACTAGAGATGATAATATCATCAACATAAACAATTAACACAATAATGGTAGCAGAAGAACGACGAATAAAGACAGAATGGTCAGAAGTGGAATGCTGAAAACCAAAGGCAATGACCACAGCACTGAATCTATCAAACCAAGCACGTGGAGACTGCTTCAAACCATAAAGAGCTTTGCGCAGTCTACAAACAAGGTGCTCAGAACCAGCAACGACATAACCAGGATGTTGGGCCATGTAAACTTCCTCTTGGAGATCGCCATGAAGAAATGCATTATTTATATCAGGCTGATATAAAAGCCAAGAACAACAAATTGCGACAGAAAGAAGGACTCAGACTGAATTAAGGCGAGCAATAGGAGAGAAAGTCTCTAAGTAATTCACTCCATACGTTTGTGTATACCCTTTGGCAACCAACCGTGCCTTAAGGCGCTCAACAGAACCATCAGGAAGATATTTAACAGTATAGACCCATCGATACCCAACAATTTGTTTGCCTGAAGGAAGACCAGTAAGCTCTCAAGTCTGATTCTTGTGAAGGGTACTCATTTCCTCATCCATAGCGTGTTTCCATCCAGGCACAGAGATAGCATGCTGATAAGAGGAAGGAACAGAAATAGAGGACAGGGTACAAGCAAAAGTGTGCAAAGAGGAAGAAATACGATCGTAGGACACAAAGTTAGAAATAGGATGCTGAGTACAAGTACGCTTACCACGACGTAAAGCAATGGGCAAATCATCAGTAGAAGAAGTGAGTAAGGGAGGATCAGGAACCTCTGGTGAAGAAGATGTGGTGTCCGGACCAAAAGAAACAATGGGCCGAGATTTAGATCGCTGCAGTGGAGGATGAGAAGGCAATGAGGAATCAGACGAGGAGGTTAAGGGTAGCGGCAATTGTGGGGAGGACGAGGAAGGCTCCCCCTGACGAGCAGAGATAAGATCAAGAGACAAACGTTGACCAGAAGATGAAAAAAACATAGTAGATTCAAAAAAAGTAACATCGGCACTCACATAGTATCGACGAGACTCGGGACTATAACATCGATATCCCTTTTGAGTATGGGAGTATCCAAGAAAAACACATTTACGAGCACGAGGAGACAATTTGTCACGACCAGGATCCAAAACATGAGCAAAAGCGACCAGCCAAAAACACGAGGAGTGAGCTGAAATGGAGAGGTACTAGGATATAGAAGAGAAAAAGGAGTCTGATTACCCACAACAGCAGATGGCATACGATTGATGAGATAACAAGCCGTAAGAACCGCATCAGCCCAAAACTATTTGGTTACTGACATATTAAATAACAGGGTACAAGCAACATCCAACAGATGGCGATGCTTTCGTTCAGCAACACCATTCTGTTGAGAAGTATGGGCACAGCTAGTCTGATGAATAATACCACGATCAACACAAAAAGAATCCATGATAGACTGCGTATATTCCAAGGCATTATCAGAGCGAAAAATTTTAATGCGCTTACCAAACTGAGTAAAAATTTCATTATAAAATTTTGTCACAATACGAGGTAACTCAGACCATTCTTTTATAAAAAATAACCATGTCATTCTAGAGTAATCATCAACAAAGATAACAAAATAAAGAAATCCATTCAAACTACTAGTTCTAGAAGGACCCCAGATGTCCATATGGACTACATCAAAAGACTCAGTCTGACGACTATGACTACAACTCGGAAAAGAACTACGGTGATGCTTGCCTAATTGACAAGCCTCACATTCTAAAACAGACACATGACTCAACCCGGGAATAGATAATTGCAGTTTTGCCAATGATGGATGGCCCAAACGAAAATGCCACTGAAGAGGAGAGACTGTAGCACTCAAGGCCGACGACTCGACCAAAGAAGGTTCATCAGAATCCAAATAATACAGTTCGTTTTTCTCATGCCCCAAACCAATCATCTTTTTCGTTCGGAGGTCCTAAAATACACAAGTAGTAGGAGAAAATGTTATAGAACATTGTAAGGCTTTAGTCAATTGACTCACATAAAGCAAATTAAAAGGAAAATTAGGAACAAGCAGTAGGAGAAAAAGTTATAGAACATTGTAAGGCTTTAGTCAATTGACTCACAGAAAGCAAATTAAAAGGAAAATTAAGAATATATAGACTGGATGATAAAGACAATGAAGTAGTGGGATGACGGAATCCTTTCCCAAGAACGGGCCTAGAAGAACCATCAGCTAGAACAATGTGATGGTTAATCGGTTTTAAAGCAGAGAATAGAGATGAGTTACCAGACATATGCGAGCTCGCTCCAGAATCAATGACCCAAGAACGGGATTGAGCCACACATGTAATATTACCTGAATTGGCTAAGGTAGCAGTAGATGGAAGAGTAGTGGAGGTGGATGGAAGAGCAGTTTGTAGTTTCTGAATCAACTCGCTAAGTTGAGGAGTGAGTGCATCCTGAGCACCAGAATCAGAAGCTACATGTCCACGAGTTGTACTAGGTTGCAGTGGCTGTGAAATACTCTCAGTGACTTGATGCACATAATCTGGCTTCCCATATTTCATCCAACAATAAGGTTCAGTATGATTGGTACCACCACAATGATCACACTTCCTGTCACCACGTCCATTAGAACGACCACCACCACGGAAACCACCACGAAAGCCACGACTGCCACGACCACCACGAAAGCTACCACGAGAATTACCACGACCACCGCCGCTAGAGACTAAGGCAGACGACTCAGAAGGAGGCACAATGGAATGTTGCCCTAAGGAAGACCTCAATAAGCGAGAATATGCATTAGCAGCAGTGGACAATTTCTCGCTAGCAAGAATCTGATCTTTAAAGCCACGAAGATCAGAGTCCAAACCAGACAACAATGAAGCAATCATAAACTCTTCCCAATGACGCTTCTGTTGTTCTAAATCAGTGGTAAACGGACGATATTGCAATAATTGATCCCACAAATTCTTAAGCATACTGTAATACTCAGACAAAGATTTCCCAGACTGCCTAGAAGAAAAAATCTTCTCATACAACTCATACACCCGTGAGACATTACTCTGTTGCGAAAACGATTCGGCAAGAGACTCCCAAATCTTTTTAGAGGAATCGCAAAAAGCAACAGTAGAGGCAATATTGGATTCCATACTGTGCCACAACCACCCATAACAATGGAATCCTCACAAATCCAATCCTCATGTTTCTTTGTGTCTGCAGGAAGTTCTTCTGTTAAATACTTAATTTTCTTTCGCCCACGAAGAAAAACTTGCACAGCATGAGCCCAAGCAAGGTAATTAAGACCATTCAATTTTTCTGAGGTAATTGACCGAGGCATATCATCAGTCTTGACAGGTTGTGGTTGATTATCAGCCATGATTATATGTTAGATGCACTAAATAACTCAAGAAGAACAATTAAAATAAAGAAAACAATCCGAAAATCTGAAGTTGAACCAAAAAAATTGAGTTAAAGGAGCATATAGGAATCAGATTTGATCAAGGAGACAAGGGATCATCTAATCTGGTCATGCCCAAGTCCCCACAGCATCTGCAGCAGTCAGAACAAGCATGGAGCAGCAGCACACGCACGGGACAGAGGCCACACGCTACAGCTGAGCCTCCATTTGGTCCAAAAACACTTTAAAAACCATTAAATCAACCAACAACCACCACACGAGCCCTTGCTAGGTCCAGGCGACACCCTTGGGAGGGATTCAAACCAACAAAATCAACTGGAAAACCTTCAAATTCGCAGAAAAAAAAAAACGAGACCCAAAATCAGAAAAAGTTTCAAAAATTGAAAACTCCTATCAATCTGCTTCAAATCATGAAATAAACACCATCATAATTCTTGGAAAATTCAGGCGAATCAGATTCCATGGTTCTTGACCTGTAAATGATGACGTCATCATGACGTCAGCACCTGTATGCTGACGTCACTCCTCTCTGATGTTGGCCAAGTGAATAGGAATGAGTTCTAGGTCTTGATCTTGCTCTGATACCAAGTTGAGATTGATCTAATTGTGTGTTAGGGTTTATGAGAAGGGAAGAAGAAGAAAAGAAGGAAAAGAAAAGTCAGTATATTATTATTGTCTGTATCTCATACCTAATACAAAACCTTTTATACTCTCTTCAATAATAGAGAAAAATAGTAAGAAGACAAAAACACCCTTAGTAACCCAAACTCTCTAACAGAGAGAAAGTACAATTATCCCAGCACACAAAAATAAAGATGATATACAAAATTGTAGTAACTATCGAGGAATAAAATTAATGAGTCATACAATGAAATTGTGGGAAAGGTTTATAGAATAAACAGTAAGAAATGAAACTACAATGACTGAAATTCAATTTGGATTTATGCTAGGGAGATCTACTATGGAGGTCATTTACTTAGGCGATTGATAGAAGAATGTAGCATTAAGCAAAGAGACATACACATGGTTTTCATAGACTTAGAGAAGGCATATGATAGAGTTCCAAGGGATGTAATTTGGTGGCCTTACATAGAAAACGAGTCCTTTTAAATCTTATTAACATTATTAAAGGTATGTATGAGGATACCAAGACTAGGATCCATACCGTTTGTGGAGAAACCAACGATTTCTTTATAAGAGTGGGTTTGCACCTGTTAGAAGTCATATTAGGACACACATGTAATTAGTATACCCCGCAGGGGTAATTTAGTCTTTGTATTGTCTCTTTACTCTTGTACACATATATATATATATATATGTAATATAAAGGTGAGAAAGATAATAGTTTACTCTTTCACACGAAATTTCCCTAGTTCTCCATCTTCTCTTCTCTTCAAACCGTAATCTCAACATGGTATCAGAGCGGGACTGTGATCGACATCATGGTGGTGTGCGATTGAAATTGTGTTTGTGATCGTAATGGTTGTTTTCGTGGTGATAACGATCGAAGCTGTTGTGTTGTCTTCGTTCCAATTACTGGTAGTTGTTGTCATCACCATCGTCGTCGTCATCTTAGCCCATCATCATCGTCGCCTCAGTCTGTCATCGTCATCGTCTCCTCATTTCATTGTCGTCGCCACACACACACACACATATATATACAGTGGTCACTGGTTTTTTGAATATCGAACAGTAGTTTGGAAGAGACAAGGTGTGTTTGGTTGTGAAGTGTGCTTGTCCCAACTCTGAACATCCCAATTCAGATTCTGATCCAGTTTGATCCAGTTTGTTCGACCAAATTTTTGATCCATTTCTATGATCTAACCCACTATTGTGATTCGTCCTAGATACACAAACAGTAAGTCATATTTTTTTTCTTTGCTCTTTCTGTGTTTCTCTCCCTCTTTGGTTACGGTTAGACTCTCCCCTACATTTTTCAGTCTTCTTCCCTTTTCCTTTTTTTCTCCTATCATGGCATCAAATTCTGACCCCTTTGCCTCCACCACATCGTTTAACCTCCCAATGACCTCAGTTAAGCTGAATTTCAGGTTTTGGATTCGGGGAGGACGATTGGCAGTGCTAGGATGTGCTCGAGTCTTTTTCTTCTCAAGAATGATGAACCTCCTAGATGACAAACTCACAATGCAGTAAGTGTTGAGTCCAAAAGTCAATCAAATAAAAGTTTAGTTTCTGTCTCCAATAAGGATAGTGTAGTCATGTTATGACACTATCGTCTAGGTTATCCCACTTTCTTATATCTCCAAAAGTTGTTTCCATTCTTGTTTATTAATTAAAATTCGAAATTGTTTCAATGTGAGGTGTGTCAATTTTCAAAGCATGTTCGCAATTCTTACCACATCAAACCATACAAAGCATCTCATCCTTTTTCTATGATTCATAGTGATGTGTGGGAGCCATCTAGAATAAAAAATATTACTGGTACTAGATGGTTTGTGTCTTTCGTAGATGATCACACCAGAATTACATGATTGTTTCTCATGAAAGAAAAATCTGAAGTCGGCCAAATTTTTAGAAATTTCAACAATATGGTTCAAACTCAATTTCAAACAAAAATACAAGTGTTGAAAACTGACAATGCAAAAGAGTATTTGGAGACAATTCTGGGTGACTATCTTAGAAGTCAGGGCATTGTTCATCAAAGTTCTTGTGTCGACACACCTTAACAAAATGAGGTGGCAGAAAGAAAAAACCGACATATTTTAGAAATTGCCTGATCACTCATGTTCACCACACATGTTCAAAATTTTTTCTGGGGAGAGGCAATCCTAACAGCTGCTTACTTGATAAACAGGATGTCCTCTTGAATCTTGAAATTTCAAACACCTTACCAGGTTTCTCTTCAATTTTTTCCTACTACCCGAGTCTTGTCCACTCTTCCTTTCAAAGTATTTGGTTGTTCGGTGTTCGTACATATCCATAGCCAATAACGTAGTAAACTTGATCATAAGGCTCTCAAATGCATATTTGTAGGGTACTTCTCAAATCAGAAAGGGTATAAATGTTATTCCCCGGTCTCTTGAAGATTCTAAAATTCCATGGATGTCACATTCTTTGAACATCAACCTTTCTACTCCAAAACTGAAATTCAGGGGAGAACTTCACTCAAGAATATCAGCTTTGGAACGTTGATGCCTTAGATTCGACTTACGGCCATGATACATCTCCAACCAACTCACCTCAACCATCCTAAACCGATACAGATCAAAATCCTAGCCCCAAGTCGTGATGTCCATTCCTAGCCTAACACTCAACTAAGATACCAAACTTCCCAGCATTCCATTCACACACATCCTGCAAAAACTAGTGAGTTATGTGTCTATACTAGGCGGAACAAGACTAGAGAGGATAAAGAACTGCATCCAACCGATCACGATCATGAGTCCAACCAGGGTCTGGAATCACAAAATTCACCAGGTAATACTAGTCACGAACCTGCTTCCAATAATATGCTTGATGAAGATCTTGATAGACCTATCGCATTGAGAAAAGGCACTCGATCTTTCACTAATCATCTAATTTGTAATTTTATCTCATATGGGAGATTGTCACACAGTCACCACGCCTTTGTCAGTAATCTTGACAGAACACAGGTTCCAAGATCAATACATGAAGCTCTTAGCATACCTGAATGGAAGGAGGTTGTTTGGGAAGAAATCCGAGCTCTAGAAAAGAATGGGACTTGGGTGATGTCTGAGTTGCCATCGGGAAAACGTCCTGTAGGTTGCAAGTGGATTTTCACCGTCGAATATAATTCAGATGGAAGTATCAACATATTTAAGGCTCGTCTGGTGGCTAAAGGGCTCACACAATCCTCTGGGATTTATTACCAAAAGACTTTTGCACCGTAAACTCAATATTGTTCAGGTATTGCTCTCACTTGCTTCCAACCTTGACTGGCCACTCTATCAGCTAGATGTGAAGAATGCATTCCTTAATGGTGATCTTGAAGAGAAAGTGTACATGGAGATTCCTCATGGTTTTGATACTCTAGCTAATCTCAACAAAGTCTGCAAACTCAAGAAGTCTTTATACGGACTCAAACAGTCACCGAGAGCATGGTTTGACAGATTTACCAAGGCTGTAAAGAAATTTGGGTATGATCAGTGCCAGACAGACCATACTATGTTTGTCAAACATTCATCCTTAGAAAAGAAAGCAATACTCATCGTGTATGTCGATGACATTATTCTAACTGGGGATGATGATGAAGAAATTCTAAAGCTCAAAAGCTTCCTAGCTAAAGAGTTCGAGATCAAAGATTTGGGCAATCTCAAATACTTTCTCGGTATGGAAGTAGCTCGGTCTAAGAGAGGTATTTCAGTTTCTCAACGAAAGTATGTACTAGATCTCTTGAAAGAAACATAAATGCTTGGATGTAAACCAGCCGACACTCCTATGGACTCCACTACAAAATTGGCAAAGACAGTAGTGCACCCGTTGACAAATGGAGATACCAGAGATTAGTTGGGAAACTCATATATCTGTCTCATACTAGACCAGATATCAACTTTGCTGTAAGTATGGTGAGTTAATTCATGAACAACCCAACAGAAGAGCACATGGACACAGTATACAGAATTCTGAGATACTTGAAGATGATACCAGGTCAATGATTGTTCTTCCAGAAGATAGCAGCAAACAAGGAAGTTAGAATACTTACTGACGCAGATTGGGCAGGTTCTGTAACTGATAGGTGATCAACCTCAGGTTATTGCACTTATGTTTGGGGTAATTTAGTTACTTGACGAAAAAAAGCAATCAGTAGTGTCACGTAGCAGCATGGAACCAGAATTCAGAACTCTTGCAAATGACATTTGTGAGGGAATTTGTTTGAAAAGAATGCTCTATGAGTTAGGAGTTCCTATCTCGGGGTCCATGAAGGTGTTTTGTGATAATCAGTCAGCAATTAGCATAGCTAAGAATCCAGTGCACCATGATTGAACAAAACATGTGGAAATGGATCAACACTTTATCAAAGAGAAGATAGAGAACAACACCATATCACTTCTGTATATCTCGACCAGTCAGCGGACAGCAAACATCCTGACTAAAGCCTTGCCACAAAAGACATTTGAAGATCTTATATCCAAGCTAGGTTTACTCAAAATCTACAACCTAGCTTGAGGGGGAGTGTGGAAATCCATGATTCTCTACCTGATTCCTAGGAATTAGTTGTTGAGATTTTGTTTTTTTGTTTCCTAGAGTAGAGAGATTTAGTTTATTATCACAGTTTGTTAGTTTCCTATTTTATAGCTTTCCTGTTTTTAGCTTGCTAGATTAGTGGTGTATTAGTTACTTGATTTGAGGAAAAGATTCTCTTCTTCCTCCGTGTATAGTCATGTAAATACTATTTAGAAAGTAATGAGAATATTAAAGAATTCAATCTCAATTTTCTAGACATTTGGACTTGGATCTGACCTATTGACTTGCTTTTGTGTTAGATGGGGTTTTCTGTCACGTGCAGGTCTTTGGGACAAAAGCCACTTAATGAGACAAATTGAGAAGTATGCACTCTTCTTTTGGTTTCTTTCTGTTCAGTTCTTGATATCTAAAATTCCAAAGTTGCAAGAGTAGAAATAATAATTTTGAATATCCTTCCTTTTAAATTTCATTATTTTTCCTTACACATTTCTCTGAATTTATGTGGATTGCAGGTATGCTGATATTTATACTTCTAGGGTTTCCAATTTTCTCCATTACACACCCTTTATGTATTTCCGTTCCCAGGAACAGGTAATCAAGTGTAGTGCTTTCTAGATTGGTTTTCCCTTTTTAACTGTCATATCTGTACAGCTGATTTTATTAGATGTTGGAGATGATATAGCTGAGTAGTTAGGATTTTTTTTATATATTTTTTGTTTGATAATCACTTTGGTTTTTATCTTGGTAAATGCATGTATGGCATTCAAACATTGTTGTGCTATATAGAATGATTGTGTTGGTATTAGCTTTGATACCATATATTTGATGTGTTAGCTGCAACGCTATCAGTATGGCCTCTTTACTAGTGCAATCATATTAAAACTGCGTAGACAACCTTGTCCCATTTAGTTTTCATCAATTTGTCACGGATCAGTTTCCAACCCAAAAGCCACAGCTACTGGGACTCCCTCATCCAGTCCCTTGCCCCCTCTCAAGGGGAACTCACACGTCGGCGTGGGCTCACGCAACCACAAGGAACCCAGGTTGGTTGGTGGCACTCTAGGCTTGCAGCTTGCTCTGATACCACATGTGATGGAGATCGTGGGATGTTTCGCTCCTATGTTAGGCGTCGGCGCAAAGACATCTTATTAGCAGTATTTTAGTATTTTTCATTTAAATATTTATTGGATATTTTAGTAATTATTGGTTATTTTGTTTTCCATTAGGGTTTGCCTATAAAAGGCTTTCATGTAACAGACTATGGTAGTTTTTGGGAATTATTAATATTATTGATCTTTGAATTCTCTCTCTATTTCTCTTCTTCTCTCTTCTTCCATCTCTCCCTTTCTTTCTTCTCTTCCCCTCTCATTTTCTCTTCTGGTTCGTCATCAATTGGTATCAGAGCGAATCGATCAAGTTAAGCCCCCAAAAAAAAAAATTTGTTTCATTCCTGATCCTTCAATTTACCATTTCACAACCACTTTTATTTCAACCATCAACAGTTGAAATTGGTGCATGAGCTTCGTATAATTAATTTTGTTGACACTTTTGTTTCTTATTTGCGTATTGCAAAAAGTTATAATTTGATTTATTTCATTCGATTTGAGTTGATATATCGGCAAAATACCTTTTGACCATTGCATGCTCACACCATTCCCATTGAAACCATTATGACAATTCGAGACTTGACTGAAGCCCAAACCGTAATGGAACAAAGAGTTCAAACTGTCGAACAGGACCTGACTAGTCTAAAAGAATCAGTAAACCAACTCCATAATATGATTCATTCAGATCATGGTGCCCAATTGACTGAAATACGTAAGCAACTTTCCCAGTTGGTAACAATTCTAAGAAAACAACCTATTGAGGATCAGAGGGGTGAAAATTTTGATCCTCCAAATTTTGCACACAGTCTTAGTGATAGTTAGCAACAGTTTCCTCACACCCAACAGGGGTTACTTCCAACTCCGAGAGTCCCCCAAAATCGTCAAGGTCAAAACCCCACTTTTAGGGGGAGTCGAGTCCAGGGGAATAATAGGGGATCTCCAGTTGTTCACCCACATCGGGTAACAGATCGTAGACATTTGCCAGAGAGTCTAGCGAATATAGATGAGGTTGAGTCCTCTTTAGGAGATGAGCTTGACGATTACCAACGACCACCTCATCTAGAAGATAGGAATCAAAATAGGGGTAATCAGCACCATCAAGACTTGCATAGAAATTTTCGTAATTATTTTGGAGACATAACGAAAAGGGTCAAAGTTGATGCCCCTGGCTATGATGGAAGATTAGACACAAATGCATTCTTGGACTGGCTAGCTGACATGGATGACTTTTGATTGGTATGACATGCCAGATAACCATCGTGTCCGCTTTGCCCGGATGAAGTTAGTTGGTTCTGCCAATTGTTATTGGCAAGGAATTACAAGAAATCTCGATCGTCTAGGAGAACCACCTATTACTTTGTGGGCAGAGATGAAGCAAAAGTTAAAAGAAAAATATCTTCTAACATATTATAGAAGACAATTGCTTGATTAATGGATGAATCTGCGACAAATGTCTTCTAGTGTCTCTGATTACCTAGCTCACTTTGAAGAGCTCTCCATGCGATGTGACATTCATGAGGAACCTTGGGTAACTGTAACCAAGTTCATAAATGGATTCAGAGCTGATGTTAAGGAGGTCAATTTACACTCGCCTAACACATTAGAGGAAGCCTATCACAAGGCTTTAGAAGTTGAGAGATATAATAGAGTTCCTACCACCAGGCGAATGACTTCCCACGTCGGGGAGTCTCAACAATCCAGAACAGTTACCTTTGAGAGGTCTAGGGGAGTTCCACAGTTAGGCCCAACTATCTCTCGAGGTAGCAACAATCTGACTCCAAGAGATAACACTTCTAAGGGTATGGAAATTGCAATCTCAAGCTCCCGTCAAAGTGGGTCCACTATTGAGTGTTTTAATTGCCATGGCAAGGGTCATATTGCTTCTCGTTGTCCACATCGTACATTAACCCCTGGCAATGAGATAGAGGATCCTACCCTCGACAACGATGTTAACCAGGTGGTTGACCCCTTAGGAATGTCAGGTTTTGAAGAGGAAAATGAGGAAGATTGGCGAAACGACGACTCCCACATCAATGTTGTGAGGTGCCTCTTATCGATCCCTGCAGGGAATGACGATTGGAAGCGCATCGGTATTTTTCACACTTTTGTCAAATGCGGGGAAAAAGTTTGTAAAGTCGTCATTGATGGAGGAAGTACTATGAATGTGGTGTCAGAATCAAGAGTTGCCAGGATGAAGCTTAAACCTGAACCACATCCACACCCATACAAGGTAGCTTGGGTGGATGAGACTTCCTTACCAGTCACAGAGAGATGTTTGGTCCAAATTCAGATGGGTGACTATATCAACCAGATATGGTGTGATGTCCTACCTACAATGGATGTTGCTCATGTACTCTTAGGTCGCCCTTGGTTGTATGATTTGAATGTGACCAACCATGGAAAGGAGAACACCTATGTCTTCAAGTATAATGGGAAAAACATAACTCTAAATCCTGCAAAACCCATTGAAAAAGACAAAGGATGTAGGTCTTCCCCTCAAGCCCCTAAGAAGAAGCAACTCCATCTTCTAAATGGGAAGAATTTTGAAAAAGAAGGCAAAGAGTCTGGTTTCATACTAGCCCTTGTGGCTAAAGAAGTTTCTTCAATTCCATTTGATATGGTAGTGACTTCACCACCTGAAGTCACTAAATTGCTTGAGGATTTCTAAGATGTGATACCGGAAGAGTTACCAGATGAGTTGCCACCTATACGGGATATCCAACACGCCATTGATCTAGTCCCAGGATCATAATTGCCAAATCTTCCACATTATTGCATGAATCCTAGGGAACGTGTTGAGATGAAAAGGCAGGTTGATGGACTATTGCAGAAAGGTTTCATTCGAGATAGTCTAAGTCCATGTGCCGTTCCTGCACTTCTAACTCCTAAGAAAGATGGCTCATGGAGAATGTGTGTAGATAGTCGTGCCATTAATAAGATCACTGTCAAGTATAGATTTCGTATTCCTCGTCTTGACGACATGTTGGATCTAGTGGCAGGATCCCAATAGTTCTCTAAGATTGACTTGCGTAGTGGGTACCATCAAATCCGAATTAGGCTTGGCGATAAATGGAAAACTGCTTTTAAAACTCAGGATGGATTGTATGAATGGTTAGTCATGCCTTTTGGATTGTCCAATGCTCCTAGTACATTTATGAGGGTTATGACTCAAGTTCTTCGTCCATTCATAGAAAAATTTTTGGTAGTTTATTTTGACGATGTATTAATTTTTAGCCGGTCTAAGAGAGAGCACTTAGGTCATCTTAGTCATGTTCTTGAGATCTTGAGAGATGAAAAGTTATACGTGAATCTCAAGAAATGTTCATTCATGTAGACCGAAGTGGTTTTCTTAGGATTTATTGTATTTGTGCGTGGTATTGCAGCTGACCCCAAAAAAGTTAAAGCTATTATAGAGTGGCCAGAACTGAGTTCTATCTCTGAGGTTCGCAACTTTCATGGTTTTGCTACTTTTTATAGACGCTTTATCAAGGGGTTCGGTTCCATCATGGCCCCCATTACAGACTGCATGAAAAAAGGGGAGTTCCAATGGACCACTGCTGCATCTAGAGCCTTCATAGATGTTAAACAAAAGATGACTAAGGCACCAGTCTTACAACATCCTAACTTTGATAAAGTCTTTGAGGTTGCATGTGATGCGTCGGGATTAGGTATCGGCGGTGTCTTAAGTCAAGAAGGTCACCCTATTGCGTACTACAACGAGAAGTTTAGTGAGGCTAAACAGAGGTACTCCACGTACGAAAAGGAATTTTACGCTGTTGTACAGGCACTTCGCCATTGGCGTTACTATTTGTTACCTCAGGAGTTTGTCTTGTATTCTGATCATCAAGCCTTGAGGTATCTTCAGTTTCAGAGAAAATTAAACGCCAAACATACGAGATGGGTTGCCTTCCTTCAGGAGTACACTTTTGTACTCAACCATCGTGTTGGTACAAAGAATAAACCAGCTGATGCCCTCAGTCAAGTCGTAGCTGTCCTTCAGGCTATGAGCACTCATGTGATAGGATTTGAGAGGGTGAAAGACGATTATGCTACTTGTCCTGACTTTGGTATCATATTTTTAGAGGTTCAAAATGGAAATCGTCGTGATTATGTCGATTTTGTAATTTGAGATGGTTATCTATTTCGAGCCTCTCGACTTTGCATTCCCCGCACTTCACTTAGAGACTTTCTAGTCTGGGAGTTACATGCAGGGGCACTTGTTGGTTATTTTGGTTGGGATAAGACTATTGCCTTAGTTGAGGATAGATTTTACTTGCCTTCCCTAAAGAAAGATGTTGCTTGAGTGGTATCCCAGCCTATCCTAGTGTCGCACTTGTCAGTTAGCAAAAGCTAAGAAACGAAACACTAGTTTATACACCTCTCTTCCTGTACCATATACACCATGGAAAGACGTTAGTATGGATTTTGTCCTTGGTCTGCCTAAGACCGCGAGAGGGCATGATTCTATTTTAGTTGTGGTGGACAGATTTTCTAAAATGGCACATTTTATTCCTTGTAGTAAAACAGCTAATGCCTCTCATGTGGCTAAGTTGTTTTTCAAGGAAATTGTTCGGCTCCATGGGTTGCCTACTTCCATTGTGTCCGATCGCGATGTCAAGTTTGTTAGTTACTTTTGGAAGACACTCTGGAAGCTTTTTGGGACGAGCTTAAAATTTTCCTCTACTTTTCATCCTCAGACTGATGGTCAAACTGAGGTTGTTAATCGGAGCTTGGGAGATTTGCTTTTATGTCTAGTAGGAGAGCGTCAGGGTACATGGGATCTATTGTTGCCAACTATGGAATTTGCTTATAATAATTCGGTCAATCGGTCTACTAGTAAAAGCCCTTTGAGATTGTCACCAGATTTTCCCCTCGCCAGCCCGTTGACCTTATTCCGTTACCACCAGATTCTCGTCCCTCTGAGTCTGCTGACTCCTTTGATCAGCATATTCGTGATTTGCATGCCGATATTTGATTCAAAATTGTTATGAGTAATAAAAATTATCAACTTGCTGCAAATACTCATCGTAGGAATCAGGAGTTCAATGAAGGAGATTATGTCCTAGTTCGTGTACGCACAGAGCGTTATCTTAAAAATTCCTTCAAGAAATTACATGCTCGAGCTTTTGGACCTTACCGTATCCACCGTAAGTTGGGACCCAATGCATATGTACTTGACTTGCCATCAGATATGAGTATTAGTCCAACTTTTAATGTGGAGGATTTGTCACCTTACCGAGGCACCTTTGAGCCTCCTTCTTTCCCTTCTGGTTTGTCCACAGGTGGATCTCCTTCGTCAGCAGCTCCAGTGCCTCCACTTCCAGCAGTCCAGCCACAGTCTACTGATCAGATAGTTGACATCCTTGATTGTCAGCTCATTACTTCACCACAGGGTGAATCACGGCGATTCCTTGTTCGTTGGCGAGGTCGTCCTGACTCAGATTGTACATGGATCACAGAGGATGACTTTCGTAACATTGATCCAGATCTCTTAGAGCAATATTTTCACCGTTGCTCTCCGGAGGCGAGTTCTTTTCAGCCGGGGAGAATCGGCGCAGAGACATCTTATTAGGAGTATTTTAGTAGTTTTCATTTAAATATTTATTGGATATTTTAGTAATTATTGGTTATTTTGTTTTCCATTAGGGTTTGCCTATATAAGGCTTTCCTGTAACAGACTATGGTAGTTTTTGGGAATTATTAATATTATTGATCTTTGAATTCTCTCTCTATTTCTTTTCTTCTCTCTTCTTCTCTTCCCCTCTCATTTTCTCTTCTGGTTCGTCATCAACATGTCATGGGTTAATTTTCAACCCAAAAGCCGCAACTGTTGGGAGGAGCGGCTGCATCCACTTGTATGCCCAGGGCCATTACATCACGTGTTCGATGTCGGAGTGGGACTGTGAGTCCGTGATAGGCTCTCACGTCCAGTTTCTTGCGCCCTTGACTCGGAAAGGGAGACCTGCACCTCTGTGTGGGGCCCACACAGCCATAGGGGACCCACCGCCTCTTGGGCTGGCTTTGATAGCACTTTTTTTTTTTATTCGGATAGGATTTATGTTGGCTTCGTTGGGAGGCTTGCGTAGTTCGTCTAGGGTTGGTTTCCAACCGAGAAGCCACAACTAATGGGGAAGAGGTGCCGTACCCACTTATATGCCCTGGACCGTTTTCCAAGAAATTCGTGATGGCACTAATGGAGTGATTTGAATGAAGTTGGAGGTATGAGGACAAAAGGAAGCTAAAAGTAAACACTGGTTGAGGCAGTGAGAGATGATATTTTGGCCTTTGATTTTTACAAATGACATGCTCTAGGTAGAATTAAATGGGAAAAAGGGATTTGTGTAGCATGCCCTAGCAGTTGGAATATAGAAGGCTTGTTGATTTGTATTTCATAGAGAGCAAATCACAAACGAATAATGTATAACTAACAGCTAGAATGTAAATCTGCACGGTTTGCAGAATTATTTACTTGTGGGTAGATATTGATGTTTTTAGTGAAAGAGAAGAGCTAAGTTGGATATCCTCAAAGTAAGAACTTTAAGATTTCTGTCAGCTTAAGGTGTTGGGAGCAATCCTCGATGGGAATTGTCTAGCTTTGGTTCTTTGAATTCTATTTTCAAGTTTTAAATGAGATATATAATGTGTCTTAGTTTGGGGCATCCTCTCTATAGTTTTCATTGTTTGCAATTTTTTCTTCTTTATTTCCCTTGTGAATGACTTGCTTATAATTTCACTCTAACATGCTCTCTCTCTCTCTCTGATGCAGACACTTGCTCATGATTCATACTCGCACCTCCATTAGCAGCTTAAATGCATAATGGCAGTTGAAGTCAATTCTTGCAGATTTTCTTGATAAGCTAATGAAGTCAATTCTTGTATGGTATAATGTTGTTGTACACCAGTTCATTTTCTTTAATATTTCGGACATGTTAATAGCGATGTAGTGGGAATTTGAATTGCCCAGTCCATGAGAATTTTGCATGTGTTATGGAAGTGACATGAATGAATGAATGTAATCTATGGGGGGGCTTCTCTGCTATCTGATTAGCGAATAATGTCTATTCTCCCGCAAATGAGATTTGTGTATGCCACAAATGGTTCTGGAAGTTTGCCAGATTGCTAGTATGGTTACAGGCTAGTTGGTTGGGCACCATACAAGAAATTATATTCTTGGTGCACCCAATTTGATTTGAGATATACTATTGTGTGTTGTGTTAAATAAGTTATTGAATGTGAGATGGTGACTTTCTTTGGATTGAATAACATGTACAAGGGGAATCAAAGGGAATGATAAAATAACATTAGGGAAAATAAATGATACCATTAGTTGGGAGAGAATAAAAGTAATAATAATGTTAACTAATTGTCTTGTTTGAAAACAAAGAAAGAAAACAAAGAAATAGCTTTTTCGCATGTAAAAGATTGCTTGCTTACTTACGTCTGATCCTCCTTCTATTTCACAATGGGGGATTCTCTCGTACACTTTATCAAGGACATAGTTTAATAAAATGATGCTTTATTTTGCAAGTAGAAGTGGGAAAATAAGAAAAACTGTTAACTTGAAAGAACAGATAAAAATGTACAATCAATGAGTCATTTATCCTTTATTCTTATTGTTCCATTTTCTGACATTCTTGGGAAGGAAGTAAACTGAAGGAAGATTTGGTGTTTGGTGAAATAAATAAAATAGACTTTTAATAAAAGTCAAAATCCCCGAAAGTTGAGAAAACTTGCTTATTAAGAGTAATTATTAATTATAAATTTATCAAGTTAAAACTGTATTAATTGTGGAAGGAATTTTAAAAAATCTATCCACCAAACAAATTTTTTCTCTTAAACTTCTTTCATTGAAATTATTCTTCAAACGTCTTTTAAATGAAAGAAATTTTAGAATCAGAAAGCTCCTCTAAACAAGGCCTTAGTGCTTGTTTGGAGGAGTTTTCTGAAAGATTGAAACAGGCTATAAGCCCAAGAATTCATTTTCAAAAAAAATTTAACGTTTGGTGAAATAAGGAAAATTGACTTCTTAAGAAAGTCAAAGACCTAAAAAATCCATTTAAAGGAAGTTAAAAAAACTTGATTTTGAAAGGAAGTCAGAATTATTTTATGTAATAATTTTTTTAGACAATTATGTCTCATTTTATTTGGTAAAACTTGCCTACTGAGAGTAATTATTGAAGATAAATTTGTTAAGTTAAAATTATATTAATTGTGGAAGAAATTTCAAAAAATCAATCCACCAAATAACCTTTTTTTTTTTTTTTTAAATTTATTTTATTGAAGACATTCTTCAAAACTTTTTAAATTGAAAGAATTTTAAAATCATGAAACTCCTCCAAACAGATATTAAGCTCTTATCATAGTGCTTTCCGAATGGAGACTTCTACTCAAGAATGATTAATCCCACAAATGTTCCTCTTGCACCATGCATCAGACATCGTTACTTGTAGACAGTATATTTAGTCAATCCAACCTTGTTGAGATTCTCTCTATGAAGCTAGGAGAAGCTCCATAAGTGAATTTTCTGCTGGATGATAAATGGCTTTCTTAATCTGAAAGTACCAGCCTAAGTCACACTGAGCGGGAGCAGGGCAGAAGCGCAAAAGTAGCAAATAGAGAGTGGCGGAGTAAAAGTGCATGCGGAGCTGCACCCATTATGCGACCTAGGTCCAGTAATCCTGAGATTGAAGATCTATATAGAGAGTGGCGGAGTATGTGTATATATACATATTTTGCCAAGTAACTTTGTATAATGTTATTCAATGTTTCCAGCATCTTACCGGATCCGGAGGCTTGGATTTTGATTATGAATAATTGAAACTGAAAGGTATTCATTGATAGCCATTTGCCAATTTCTAACAACAATCTTGAGAATCTCAAATATATTCGTCTTGAATTTCATTCTATTTCTTTAATGTTGCAACTTAAATTCTCAATAATATGGAAGCTTACAATATCTTAAACTATGACGCCTACCAAAACTAGTTGGTGAGCAACCTGTGGGAAGTCGTAGATGTTCTTCATTATACTTGATAGACACGAGACACAGACCATGAGGTGGAGCAGCCAATGCAAACTTTGCAAGTTCTTTGCGATCTCGAGTTGCCAAAATCTTGGGGACAATATCAGGAGGAATTGCTTCCCTTCCAATTTGAAGCAACAAAGCAACCTGTAAAATCAGTATAATATATGTTAAAGGGTGACATGCCATCATCTTCCATAGCCCTAGCTCAGCTTAGCTCCTAAGGTTGGGGACATTCATTACTGTGCAAAATGATTAAATGCATAATGCCACACAATATCATTGAATCTGAAACAGAAATGGAAGGATAAGTGAATTGTATACCATGTTCCGAACTTGTCTATATAAGAAACCAGAGCCTTCAACTTCAAGCTGCAAAAGAGGCCCCTAAAAAGTAATACAATCAACCATCAATTCAAAATATCCATTTGTATAATCTTGAGTGAGAACCAGAAAAGGGAAAGCAACAAAAGAGGAGGATGTGTAATCTGGGGAAGAAAAAGAACCCATTCATCAAGGAGCACTCGTCGATGAAATCCAAAATTCTAATTATTATCTTTATAGGTAACATTGCTGTTGGGCTTGACAATTAATTACCTTTTCAATTACATCAAAGCGGAAAATATTCTTCACTGGATCTGGCACTCGATCATTGTGGGATGCATTGACGAAAGCAGAGAAATCATGCTTTCCAATGAAATATTTGGCAGCGTCTCTCATGACAGCATTGTTGAGTTTATAGACATTGTGGTAAGCATACTGACGCAGAAATGGGTCCATGATGGGGTCATTATATATCTTGTAGTGATAAATCTTGCTCCTTGCTGAAAAACGAGCATGAAATTCAGGCACTGCCGGGCTAATTTCACTAACTCGGATATCAGGAGGAAGAAGACCATTTAGTGCTGCATGAATGCTTTCCAAGCTGTCATAGTTAAAAGGTGTAACAAAGTGTGCCACCTGAAAGCTAAACGCATTTTAAGTTTGTTTAAGCATTCATCTACGCCTTTTCAATCTCCTCAAGAGTAAGGAAGTCAGACCTGACCTTGGGCATGAACTCCTTTATCCGTCCTACTTGCACCAACTAAACAGAAATCCTTCCGCTCTAGTTTTGTGATTTGAGTTACAGCTTTTTCCACAATGCACTGTATGGTTGGCGGTGACTCTTGATATTGCCAACCTAAAATAAAGCACACAAGATTCAAAACCATGGAAAGAGCTGAAGACAGAGAAGCAATTTTAGGAATATTTGAAGCGTGAACCTGCAAAGAAGAGAAAAAGAGGAAGAATTTTATATAGTTCACCCCCACTAGGATAAATCCACGGGTGAAGATTATAATAGAACTTCATTTTAGTTGAGACTACGAGTATGCCAAAAAGTAAAAGTTTAGTTAAGAACACTATCTTAGGGATCGAATAAAGGCCCGCTAGAACACAGAAGCCCCCAACCCTAAATAACTCTCGATCAAGAGCCAGTCAACCCCAACAAAAGCAGGATCTTAGTTAACAACACTACCCTAGTTATCAATGAAGGCCAAACCAGGAACTCACAATATCAACCCAAAATTAACTCTTCAACAAGAAAAGGGTTTAATTAACTAATTAAATCTCCAACAACAGTCTAATTAACCCCTCCTCCCTTTTCGCTTTTCTGCTAGTTAAAATTCACTCCCACATTATCCAGAGCCATTCCCTGAAGAATCATAACAAACAGTGTTCTCAATAGTCACACTTTTAGAACAATGAAAATGAGCAGCAGCACCTGATACCTCTTCACATAATCAAAAACAACACAAGGCTTTAGATTGACAAAGAAGGACATAAGCTTTATCCTGGCCAAATGAACCCTAAGTGACACTGATTCAAGTAGAACAAGGCAAGATAGAACTGGAGATATATTGCACAATATGACCCAATCAGACAATAGAAAATAGCTTCCCACAAATTCAAACAAATATTGCACAATAGACAAAAAATAACAATCCTATGCTCATTGTTCTGTTTATCAGTTAGTGTGATAATGGGTTTGTTGAGGAAAGTCTAAAACAAACAGAGTTCATGTCTGAAACAACCAAATGCATCAGTAGAAACCCTTTTGCAGCAAAGACAAAACTATAATGAATTTATTTATGTGAAAGCTCATTAAGCATCCTAAACCTATCCAACAAAAGGATTCACACAAGAAAATAACCTAGAAAAAATCTTAATTGTTATAACAAAATTTACACTTTCATTGATTAATTAAACAAGGATAATTAGGAATCGATTTGATAAAAAAAAAAAGAAAAAAGAAAGAAGGAAAACCTGAATATCGAGTGCCGTCATATGCTATAACCAAGCGCCACTTATAACCTGGTACTGCCAGCTTCGCCAAATGGTTAGGATCCTCCGCTGTGCCATCACCACCATTGTCACCCCAATTCTGCTAAATTGTGCACTTAAAATGTTCAACATCACATGTATATATATATATATATATACATATTAGAGAGAGAAAGAGAGGCAGAGAGAGAGAGAGCTGGGAATACCAAGCTATTGTTTGAAGAGAGAGATGCATTTTTGACATTGAGAAGAGAGGAAACTCCGACAACCGCTGCATAACTCATAATCTCAGACACCGATGCTCCGCTGTTTTGCGCCGTTTGAGATAATATAAGGGACAGAAATCGTCTCTAATTACCGATTAGGCTGCGCAATTTCCTCTCCATTTGGCTAAAAAGGTTTAGTTTTACATTTGGAAATCGGTTCAGAATATGATTTTGCGTTAAAGTGGATGTTGACAAGTGTCATATAAGATAAAAAAATATTTATCTATTCGTATTTGTCGCTCTAAATATTAAATACTAACATAGATTTATGCAGTATATTGACATTGAAAGTACAAAAATGCCCTTTTTCTATTTAACTTTGCCTTTTTTTTTTCTCTGGTTTCCTTCTCTCGCAAAAACGATACAAACCTATACACAGAGTCGAATCTCTATTTTCAAATTCTTCTCTGTCTCTGTGTTCCTATTCGCTTTCGGCGTGGTGCTATTAGAACTGTGGTGGCTTCCTCGGCATGGTGGCAGTCGAATCGTGGTGGTCTATGTGGTCTTCCCTTTCTCAACGCTGCATCCTTCCTCTTCTCAATCTCTGTCTCCGGGCTCTTGTTCGGTTCTGTCATGGTGGTAGAGGTATTAGTTTCGTTTTTAATGCTTTGGTTGTGTTTAAGTTTGCATATGTGTTATGAAGCCTTACCATTGGTTTTTTTTGTGTGTAATGGAGCTTGCTCTTTAATTTTTCTTCTCAATTTCTGTCTCTGGGCTCCTGTTCGTTTCTGGCGTGGTGGTCAATTGGTGGTGGTCTTCCCTTACTCAACGCATCCTTACAAAATCATAGGTATTTGCTTCAATTTTAATGCTATGGTTAGGTCTAATTTTCACGTGTTATGTAGCTAAACCTAGTTTTTCTTCCCCGGATTGGTGGTAAAAGTAATATTTGGAATTGCATATTGTGCATGTGTTTTAATGTGATTAAATAAGTTTTAACAGATTCTTTTGTATAATGAAAATGTTTAAATTAATGGATTGTTGAAATAAAATGAAATGATATATATGGTCAATATTGAGGGATTTTTCTATAAAATGGGATAATATAAAAGGGATGGATTCTCTGTGTGTTTTATGTTATGAAAAGGGTAATTTAAAATTTTAAAGAACACTTCTAAATATTGACGGATCATACTGTCCAAACAAAAGTAATAAGTGGGTAACTAATCCATTTGATAAGTAGTTCCATGAGGACATATATAAGTTTATTCTTTGATTACTCTTTGATTAAACTTCATATGGATAATTAACAACATTCTGGTCAGTCACTATGATGGTGTACTTGAATTGTATATTGTATATACAAAAACCTAAAATTGTTACAACATATTTTTCAACCATGATTTGTAGATAAAAATAATACTCAAAATGATGAGGGTGAAAGTTATCGCGAGAAGCATCATAAAGGGAAGAACAATTGATTATAATAGCAATGAAACAGAAAGCGATTCGGATTACATTCTTGAACCAACTAGTGATTCTCCATCAGCTTTTAGTAGTTCTAAAGAGGAACTAGATGCTTCAATGAGTGACGATGGAGATAGTTCTGCGGCTAATGTACATGATGTGTCTTAGAAAGGGGCCAAAGGGCCAACAAATCCATACATAAGATTCAGGTATACACTGTGTTTCCCTTATTCCTGTTGCAAATCTATTTTTTACTAAGTGTTTGAAAAATTAGTCTGTTATATCCAATATATTTTGCTATTATGTTCATATAAATTTTATTTTACCAACTGCATATTGTTAATTTTTATATGATATCTGGTCTGAATTTCTGAAGAAATACCAAATAGAGCATAACAGGGTGAAAAAAATGACCCATAAGGAACTTAGTTCAATCTATAGTGAAGCCACTGCCTGGTGGAGGTCCCTTGGTGATGACGAGAAGTCTCAATATGAGGCTGCATATCAAAAGAATATGAAGGAGTTCAAGAAGACAACCAAAATGAAAGAGAGTACGAAAAAAGAAGATAATGTAATTTATTAATTTTTTAATTTGATTACATATACTAGTCATGATGACTTAAAATTAATATGTTTTCCTACTGACCATGTCCATCTTAATAATTAAGTTATGTTTTCCTACTGACCATGTCCATCTTAATAATTAAATTATGTTCATATATTGTTCAGAAACTAACCCAACACTTCATCCGAAAGTTGGGTGGTTGGCACAGATACTCTTACCACTTGTTGGTTAATGTTCTTCAAATTTTAGATCCTAAGAAGAAAAAAAAAGTGAAGGATATTGGTTTCGGCAATCTGTTGAACCTGAAATGTGACCACTTGGATGAAGACTTATGCCAGTATCTAATATCAAAATTTGACTGGGAGTCCTCTGTAATTAGACTTGATCAGAATATGCATATATCATTAAATGCACATGATATTCATACCATCTTAGGCTTACCCAAGGGCGTTGCTAATGTGTCAAAAACACGACACTTGGAGGATGAGTGGATATGCAAAGGTGGATATCTCCAACCCAACGCAATGCATGTGACGACTTGTCTGTCAAGGTCAAACAGCTGCATGTCGGCGACGAATGGAAGAGAGTGTTTGTCCTCTTTACCTGCGCTGCTGGAATTGCTCCAAATGGTCGTTATAAGTGTCATCAAAGCTTGTTGAGTGCTGTGAACGATGTAACTAAAATTCGCAGTTACAACTGGTCGGTTTATGTTAGGGATTGTCAAATCAGTTTGTGAGGTAATCTGTAAAAAAATTCATCACAATATTCAAATGATATTTTCTCTTGAATTCAGTTTGACACATATTCATTAAAATTAGAATGTTTATAATATTCAAATGGGATGGCAGTTGTCAATGCTCAATTTATTGCTCAATATAGGTTTAAACTCTAAACAAAATAAAGATATAAGAGTTAGTAGTTAAATCTTAGTGATATTAAAGCAACTAATGGTCAAATCATTTTATGAGGTAGTCTGCAAAAAAATCTATCATAATATTCAAATAGGATATTTTCCTTAATTCAATTTGACACGTGGTAATAAACATTGGAATGTTTACTATTAGAAGATGTGATGGAAGTTATTAAGACAATTTAATGCTTAATATAGATTTCTGTTTAACCAACTAAATATATAAGAGTTACAGCATAAAAAAAGTTTATATTATCCTATGATTACAATATCATTCTTCTTTAACATGGACCGTCTCCCCGAGGATCTACTGACTAAAATTGTTCGTCGAGTTACAGCAAATAGCTTGGAAGACCTAATGAGAATAAAACAATGGTTTGTATATTCATGCTCAATTTTGTTACTTTCTTAACATGAATTTGGCTATTAATAGTGTCTGTTCTACTGTTTGAGTTTTTTTATTTTTTATATTCTGTTGAAACACCAGTCTAATATCAACCGATATTTTACAACAGTTATAGGTCAATGTATTTAATAGGTTCAGAAGCTGAGACAATGAAGGGAATAAATTACCAGGACTTGTATGAGTTACGCTATGGAGGAACTTAGGAAACAAGCGACAATCGATGGTACTTCTTCAATAGATGTATTGACTATCAAAATGTCGAGGCAATGTTTATTGGAGTGGTACGTTGAGCTAAATTCGAGTATGTATTTAGATAACTTTCAGTTCATGTTTTATTAAATGTTTAATGCTCAATTGTAAGAGTTTATTTTTGTTGCTGGCAACTACGCCTATGGTCTGGGAATCCTCCTACGAGGATATGAGGTTAATGATGTTAGTTGTGAATTCGCGCTCGCCCTTGGTAAGCTATATGGTGATGATGCTTCCAAGGAAAATGGAATTCGAGATCTTATCAACATTAAAAACAATCGTTCAAAGAATCAGTTTATCAAAAATATTCGGAAGAAAATAATCCAAATCATAAATGCAGAGCGGGGGGGCTATCAGTGGTAACTTTATGCAAAAATTCCTGAATGCTGCCCTATAGGAGGCCACATTGAGGATTTATATACTATTCCTATTGACGAGGACATTGTTGAGTGAGAGCTATGCCAATGTGATATCCATCTGTGGGTGGTGACTGGTAAATTATCAGAACAATGACTCATATAACAAATCGTATGATTGTGTAAGGTTTTATTTAAAGCGAAGTGGAGTATTAATGATTTTTTTTGCATTAAAACTTTGCTTAGGTGAGTTTCCTTATTTTATGTAAGGTTGTATAATATAATGTAAGTAATCTGCCTTTTCAGTTTACCATGATGAAACAAATTTTTATTTAATGAAAACCGTACACTTCATCATACTTAATATTCAAACTCAATTCACTGCTCCAAATTAAATCAGTCATAATTGAGAGTCATGCAAATTAGTAAAATATTACAACTTTCACAAAAAGACTATATAATTAAACAACATCAGATCAGAGGACTCTGTTTTTACATCATGTTAGTGCCACACAATTCAAGTTGTTAAATAATGACTCAATTTTTGAACAGTCATTGCTAAAATGAACGATTAACCTAGGACAATGGCATTTTAGACACTGATGTGGTAGTATTATTCTCGACGTTGAGATCAAGTGTCTTTGATTATGAACATAGGAAAAATAATGTGTTGTCAGCTAATACGATATTTCACACTAAAAATAGTCAAACATTTAATAGAGTATGATGAAAATAAAATATAAATTATTCACTTACCAAATCAGGCGCACATAAACCTTCATGAGAAGAAGGAGTATTGAAGAGTTTGGCCGAAAACATGCTTGAATTGCCAATATTAGACTACAATTGATTAAAGTGATCATTATACACCAATGTAGTAATAGGCATAATAAATGTTCCATCAAGCAAATGCAATGGTATCACTTACGTCGTTCCTCAATGGCGTAATGTGTTCACCAAATAAGGGATTGAATGGTGAATACCAGTCTGGATTTGTAAAAGTGGGGGATGCCGCATAACCCTCGTCGTCAATCTACGAAGAAAGATAATCAGATGAAATTTCACCTCCCTTCATCATCAACTAATCCTTAGGATACTTATCAGCACATTGAGGTTGGAGAGATTGAGTTGCAACCAAATGCAACATATGTGGAGCAGCCTTACTGTATTCTTGATTGTAGGGACCAGGTTCTTCATTCTAAGACTATTCTGTTAGTTCATGTTCAGTGTGGCCACCATAATGAGGTGAAGTCCACTTGGAAAATGGATGATGAGATAAAGGCAAAATATCCAAAGCTTTTTATTTCATGTATAGGGTGAATTCCAAGGATGAAATTTCTCTTTTTAGGGAGGAAGAATGTAATACCCCGTAATTTTGAGGTCATTGAATTTTTAATCTAAATGCTTTAAATTTCTTGGAGTGCTTTAAATATTTTGATATAGTTTACTTTATTTTATTTGAGGCCTTTTAGGGTAAAACCCAAGAGCAAAACTGTGCGGGATTAGGCCCAATATCATATTATCAGGTGGAGCGGGTTGTTACAGTCTGATAATCTAGAGGCTGGAATGACGATTCAACTAATTAATAAGGTAGCTAAAATGCCAGCCACTAAATATTACAACAAGTGCAAAGTGCTTTCTCGGACACATTAGAGCTAGTGTCACAAGGTTCAATTACTAACCAAAATTTCGCTGCTGTGATGACACTTGGATGCACACCAAGTCTTAGCCAAACGCGCACACACACTGTATATAATAAAGGCACACAAGGGACACATGAATTTACAGAAGGCTTTACCCTCCAACCTTTCACTATAAAATAATAATAGTTACAAAGGAATCCTCAATGGTGTTTACACAAGCTTACAAGGCAACTCTCACTATTACAATGAATCAATCAATGAATGCTTATGCCCACAACCAAATGGGGTTTATATAGGCTCACAAAACCCTATACATCCCATTATTTTAGTGCCCACTATCTTAGTGGTGGACACTCCCATCCACTAAGATTGTGACACTAATTGATAGGGCAATGTCGAACTGTCAAGATCGCGCCATATGTCAAAGGAGGTTGCAACCACTATCTTTGACTCCCCCAAAATAGCACATCCGGAAGATATATTTGCCACCTCTTGCCTATATATATTGTTGGATATATATGTATATGCCCTAGCCTTCTCCACCTCCTACAATGTTAGCACTAGTAGGAGTAATACTAGGAACTACTTGTTGAGTAACCCATTGAATGCCATGTGTCAAGTCAAGCTGGGTCACGTGCACATGGTTTAACCCATGCCCTTGCCCCATGTCCATCAATATCTGAGGCCCGTTGGGTGGAGACTTAGCCCAATGCCAAGCCCATATCTTACATTCCTTTTGTTGTGGACTAAAGCCCACTTGTATTGACCAAGCCTACACCATGACTTAGTCTATTGGGTTATGCAGGTACCATGCCCATGAAGTCTGTTTAAGCCCATGCCTACGCGCACACGGGCTTATGAGCCACAACCAAGCCCATTGCCTTTGTCTCGAGCCATCACCTTGCCCACGGGCAAGTTTGTGCACCCATGGGTTCATATGCATGTGTGCCACGTGCACGACTTGGGGTGCACCCGCTTGTGCTGCCCGCCCATGAGGCTAGCTGCTAGTACTGGACCATGATGTGATGCCACCTTTGGTGAGGTGCACCACTATGCCAAGGTCAATTGAAGACTTCTTGATAATTACCGAAATGCCACCGCCGCATACTTGTGACATGTTGACAATCTGTTGTGCACTAGTTGGCTGTCAAGGGCTTAACCATGGGCATGTCATGGCCTAAGCCCTAGCGTGAGAAGATGTCATGGGTGTAACAACTAGCTACATATATATGCAGACAGTAGTAGTCTCAACAACATCTCAAACAATTGAAGTGTGCATTATATATTAATTACTCTGTCGTTGATTGGTATATGTATATGTAGGTATGGGACTTGAGGGAGGACGGTTTTTGTTTGAAGGAGTATGTTCTACGTACTTTTCCTAATTCTACAAGACTATATATCTAAGTCCTAAATCCTATCAAACATTAGAATTTACGATGTTACTATTGTGTTTGATAAAATTAAACATTAAGTAGTTAAAACTTTAATTACTAAATATTGATTATTAGCCGTAAATTTATAATTGCCTTAGATTTTGTTTGGATTTTAAACGTTCATCTTTATCACTAAATATAAGTGATATCTAAATTGGAGTTTTAAACAATTCAAATGAATTTACTCAAAAATAAATATTGAATTGAGTTATCAAGCAACATTTTATTTATAAATAAAAATAAATATTAAATTGAGTTTATCAAACAACATTTTATTTATAAATGAATGATGTTGTTTGAACCGTAGAAATTATGGAATGGTATTGATTTCAATCATTTTGAAACCTTTTTTTTTAAAAAAAATAATAATAATTCAAATTTGATAATGACAGAAATTGAAAATGGTAATAGATTGGGTGATATTTCAGAAGTAAAATTACATGAATCTTATAAAAAAGAACAAAATGAGGGTAACACCCATCTTCTAAAATCTTTGCTTTTTCTAGACGTATTTCAAATTATTTCGTTTTCTCTTCTATTATCAAACTCATTGTAAAAGAATTTGGATTCAACCATATATGAAATTAAGATTCTTTTATATTGTTACTTCCAATCAACCAGTATGTTTTTCTTTTAATAAGGACAAACCTTATATTATAATAATTCAATGTAGCCAATGGTACATAGGCCAGGGGTTATTACCATCCTCTAACCCACTGATCAGTCGACTGTTGTTGAAAATTAAATCTCTCATTTCATCACACACAGTGGAAGTATCATCATGACATCAACAATTACACAAGTATATATGGAGACAGGTGACTTGGAAGATGGCTCATCTCTCATGACGTGGCTGGCATGTGTGCTCCAAGTGGTTATTTTCACGTGTCATCCTCAATCGGCTCTCTCATCTTCTCACAACCTTCACTAACCCCTTGTATCTTTTTTTTTTTTCTCTTTCTCTTTAACTTTACATTTATTTATAGAGTTTCAAAACTCATTTTTTATTATATAATGATTACAATTTCTTAGAGTTCAAA
Source organism: Cornus controversa (assembly GCA_026545225.1). Taxonomy (NCBI): domain Eukaryota; kingdom Viridiplantae; phylum Streptophyta; class Magnoliopsida; order Cornales; family Cornaceae; genus Cornus; species Cornus controversa. The sequence goes on along the minus strand of CM048849.1, from coordinate 10,323,120 downwards.
ACAACTTGCTCTTCAAGAATAACATTTTAAAAAAAATACAACTCTATATAAAAATTTAATTATATTAAAAATATGAGCAACAATTTCTAATAATATATGACTAGCCATGCAAATGAGGAAATTGGCATCACTTAACTTCACCCGAACATGAAGAGTCCTCGTAAAGTTTTTGAGCCACTGTCCTCGTCAACTTCTTCTAATTATCTAATACCAAACAATAAATTAGAATTTGATGTAAAATATCTGTGTCCTTAAATGTCATTTTCAGTGAATTTTGGTTCAGAGTGTAAATTAAATTTTGTGAGAAGCGATTTTGGGGAAGAAAAGAAAAAGATTGCCGACAGTCACAATTAAAAATCCTTGTGTAGCTGAGGACACGTTTCAAGAACAGGACACTTAAATTCAAGATTTGAAGAAAAGTTGCGAACCGACAATGGTTAGATTAGATTAGAATCAGAGAGAAAAGCTGGCACTGCCATGCTATGTCACCATGCATGATGAGAAGGTGACACCTAGGTTATTTCATGGACACGTGTTCAGCTCACAACCGTTCTACCTTACATTTGGCCACGTACCATTACACTTGTCCCTTGTAAATAATAATATCTCCTCCTCCTCTTCTTCTTCACTTAAATAAACCCCATCCACAACTTCCATTCGATCAACTCTTACTCTCTCACACTACTAATTCCACTTTTACGGCACTCTTTGTAATTATTATTTTTCATCGTTTCAGTTGCTATTATATAATATAGTAGTAGTATATATGTTTTGAAGCAATTAAGTTAATAATTGCCTATATATCAATTTCAATGGGTTCACGGCCGTGTCCCTCGTTCAGATATGGGAACATGAGTTTTATTATTATTCTGGTGGGGCTGATGGTGGTGGTGCTAGCCGCGGGCAACGTTGACACCGGTGGTGTTTTGGAGGAGGAAAAGTACGAGCATGCGAAGGACAAAAGCGCACAGAAGGCAGCAGAGACAGGGAAGGAGGACAAAGAGAACTCGGAGACGTGGGCGGAGTGGGCCAAGGAAAAGATCACGGAAGGGCTCGGCTTCAAGGAGTCTTCTGGTTAGTGTGTGTGTGTGTGTGTGTATATATATATATGTATATAGAGCGAGAGAGAAAATTCAATTGCTTCTGGTAACTACGTCATATATACTACATAAATCATGTTTAATTTCTGGCTGTTTGGGTACAAGTTGGGGTCTAATTAAGGTGGTAAATAGGAATTTTTATTGAAAGATATATTAATTAGTACTTTGTTAGTTTGATCTTTAATTTGGTTTCTACACTACTCTCATATATCAGCGGGGCACTTGTTTCTTTCAATTTCGCTAGAAATTATACATGCATATAAATTGCACATATATGTATGTATATTCATTTGGACGATTCTATTTAAAGGAAAACTCTAATATTCGTTTGTTGAATTGCATGCAGGAGATGGACAAGACGACACAGAGAAAGCGGGAGAAACGAGGGGGACGGCCGCTGAGAAGGCCGCAATGGCGAAGGACGCAGCCTCTCATAAGGCGGAAGAAGCGAAAGAGGCGGCTTATGAGACAGCTGATGTATCAAAGGAGAAGGCCTCAGAGAAGGCAGAGGAAGCATATGAGACAGCCCAGAAGGCGTCACAAAAGGCAAGAGAGGGGAAGGACAAGGCAGCATTTGAGACCGCCGAGAAGGCCAAACACAAGGCAAAAGAAACCAAGGACAAGGCATATGAGACGGCCGAATCAGCAAAGGAGGCGGCCTTACAGAAGGCAAAAGAAGCCAAGGACAAGGCATATGAGACAGCCGATTCAGTGAAAGAGTCTGCCACCGAAAAGGGGAAGAGTGCGAAGGGCAAAATAGGGGAGACACTGGAGTCTGCCAAGGAAACCATTGGTTCCAATTATGAAGCTGTCAAGCACAAAACCAAGGACATGACGGGTCCAGCTCGTGTCGAGGAGCTCTGAGTGAGCTATATATATATGCCATGGCGGCCAGCTCGTGGTAGCTGCTGATCATGACCATGTTACTTGTTCCACTCGTTAAACCTCTGATTTTTGTTGTGTGTGTATATATGAAATAACTCAGAAGAAGACGATATGTTTGTTCATGTTTTTAGTTACTCAAGTCTTAAACGGTGTGTGCTTGATGTTGTATGATTCAAGTTCTTTTCTGGATGTTATAAGATTAAAGTTGTTTTCTTCTGTTCAACATATTTGATACCGACTTACCTTACCCAAAAAAAAAAAAAAAAAAAAACATATTTTGATACTTCCATAGAGTAGAAAAATGCTGCAGTGCGTATGAAGCTGTTTAATTACTTGACCCTGTACAAGTTCATGATGGCGAACGACTCTTTTGGTGAAACATTTCTATGGTACTACACGTAAAACAGGTTTTTTTTGGTTAAATGGGCAAGTAGTATAGAAGGGGGAAGCCAACAAGGACCTTAGAGGCATTGAAATGCAAGAAATTTACCTAATTGAGAATCAATCAGCCTGGCCTACGGAATAGAAGGTTATGAAGGTCCCATTGAGAATCAATCAACCTAATCATAGCACCAATTCAACAGCTTGATGGAGGCAAGCTTATTCTGAATGGTCTTTAATTTTGATCAAGGCAATAGTAATCTGGGGAGAGGATGCATGATCTTCAAAAGCTCTGGCATTCCTTTCTAGCCAAATAAAGTACACTGAACATGTGAAAATCAGTTTGTGAACAAGAAACTGACTTGAATTGGAATTCCAGATATCTGCACACCATTTAATTCAATCCTCCCAACAGTTTGGTTGAATGTAAAAACCAACAAGATCCTGAAAGTGTCTCCATATGGTAATTGAGTACTGGCACTGGAAGAACAAGTGATTAATTGACTCAGATTGGGCTAGACATAAGAAACTTACATTGGGAAAGTGAAGATAAGCATTGGCTTTACTGTCAAGAGTGTTTAATCTTCCATTCAAAGCAAGCCAAGAAATAAAGCTACTTTTTGGAATGTGGTACTTGAACCAAATCTGGTTGTTCCAGATAAGTAGTGGTGAAGGGGGTGAGAATCAAGAGAGGGTGTGGGAGAATGAGTAGATTGAAGAAGGAGAGGGTATCCAAGTGACAGTATCAGTCTCAGATTCTGGAATGTGTATGGACATGATTTGTGACAGGAGGAGGGGTTACTAAGGACACAGGGAATGAGGGAGGAATGACCCACTGATTGTTGAAATTAGGCTACCAACTGAGACTTTCAAGTCCAGTTGAAGAATTTCCCCATCAGTAAAGTTAAGTTGAGAAACAAGTGGTCCATTTGGCAACCAGTAGTCAGTTCACATCTTGATGTCTGAGCCATTTCCCACCCTATGTTTCAACAAGCCTCGAGCCATGTCCCTAAGCCTTAGAAGCTTCCTTCAAGATCCTGAACTTAATGCATTAGGTTTTACTGACCAAAAGCATTTAAGCTTAAAGAGATACTTGTGAATCCACTCAGCCCATAAACAACTATCCTTCAGAGCAAAGATCTTCCATATGTGTCTTAAATTTGCAACCTTGTTAGCCACTTAAAGGTCAGGGAACAAGGCCCACATGCTCCTTAGGCCTGCAAACAACATGCCAGGCAACTTTGGCCTTTGTGTGCCTCATTTCCGGACCATACCAAAGAAATGATCTCAAAATTCTATTAATATCCTCTAAGACCTTCTTGGGAAAAATGAAAGAGTGGGACCAATAATAGCAATAAGAATAGATCTAATCAAGGCACATCTGCCAGGGCTAAGGCCCGAAAGAGAGAGAAATTTATCCAGGGCATGTTTTAACAGTTGTACAGAATCTATGTTTCCAAAATAAAATAGCAGAATATCACCTGCAAAAATCAAGCGAGAAAGAGACATTTTACTACATGTCCAATGAAATTTGAAGCTTGGACATTGTGAGATGAAGCAGCTAATGATGGATGAGAGGACCTCCATACCAATTTGTAGGTGTCAAAAAAACTTCTGTTATTGATTTTCAATCAACAAACACTTTATCTTAACACAACACACTTAAAATCAGAAATTATTTCAATGGAATACTGTATGAACTTTCCCTTTTTTTTTTATTTAATGAAATTATATCTCTTCTCTTACAAAAAAAGGTCCCTTTTTACAATGGAGTCTCTCTCCTTTTATACTGTCTTCCAGAGCATGAGGTGGACTAATAATGATGGGCTTGTCTTTGGTATTTATCATTTGTTTGAGGTCGATCTTATCGGCAGAAGCAGGAGGTGGGTTTGTGGATGACATGCTGGACTGGTATTTGCTTGGGCCTACATTGTAGGTTTATTAATAGGGCCTGCATACACTTGGGCGTTACAGTTTTGGGCCTACACTTTTTTAGGCTTACACAATTACAAAGAGAAGGGGAGAAATATGGTCACCCTGTCTAACACCCCTCATGCCCTTGAAAAAGCCAAACAATTCTCCATTAAGAGAAATGCAGTGGATATGCATAACCTAATCCAGTGAATAAAAAATGGTGGGAACTTGAAGAGAATCAATGAATCTAGAATAAATTGCCAGTGAATGGTATCAAAAGCTTTCCTCAAGTCAACTTTAAGTGCACACTTTGGTTGAGAGGAAGCTCTGGTATAACCATTAAACAATTCATGGGCAATAAGTGAGTTATCAGAAATGTGCCTTCCTTGAATGAAGGCATTTTAATTAGGACTGATTAAAGAAGGGAGAACAGATCTAAGTTTTAAGGCCTGTAACTTGGAAATTCATTTATAAATCAAGTTACAACATGAAAGCATTGGTGAGTGATCAGAGACCCGTGTGGAAGAAATTCACATTCAGATTGAGGAAAGCATGCATTAATCCCTCTGAATCTCAATTTTTCAATCCCATTAATTCTCAAGCATCTTTTGAAATCATTCATGCCATCAATCCACCTCAGAGCACCCCCAAACGCATCATTGACATGTAAAAGGACCACCTCAGAGCACCCCCAAACGCATCATTGACATGTAAAAGGACATTAAAGTCTCCCAATAAAACACAAGGCTTATCCGAGACATCAAATGCATTAAGACTTCTCCATAGGTTCCTTCTATCAATGGCCAGATTTGCAGCATAGACAAATGAAGCATAACAGGGTCATTTTCAAATCAATCAAAGTACCCAAACAGTTCAAAACCTAACTGTTCTCACTTATAACCTGAACAGAGAGCTTTAGAGGGTTCCTTCCCAAAATAGAGTAATTATAATTACATCTAATATCTCAATTAGGAGCAATAGATCTCCTTGGTAATTATAATTAGATCTATGAACATCCTTCATATTAACAGGCTAACCTTGGTCTCCAACAAAGCAATAAGGTCCAAATTGAATTTTTTGATGAAACTCTTAACTTCCAGCTGCTTGAGAGGGGAGTTGAGACCCCTAATGTTCCCTGCTGCCCAAGTCATTGGGAATTTTAAGAGAGAGAAGTCAAACCCCTAGGGGTTGAAATCTGAGCCTTCCTTTCTTACACAGATTGATCTCACTTAATTTCATCTTTTAGACCAAATTCAACACCTGATTTAGATTTCACCTTGAACCTGATTTGCATTCTTGTTTGCTGGGGCATTTGTACAAACAGTTTTCCTGCAATACGAATCTTACCTTAAAAATAAATAAATAAATAAAAACTAGAAATCAATGTTGTACTATTTTCTTTTTCGATTGCTTTTCTGAAGCCAACTAAGGGACTTGTTCTACACACCCAACATCTTCAATTTCAAGGTAACAATAAAAAAAACACATTCATTAATCCTTAATTGAAGTCCACTAGATAATGAGTTGATATTAAGTGTCAACTACACTTGAGAGTTGATATTAAGTGTCAACTACATTTGATATTGTTTTAAGGGTTAAATTTAGTGGTCAAATTATCTTTGAAGAAATCATTTGGCCTTTATTTCTTTCACCTTTTTTTAAACCTATTTTTTCAGTAATCGGAATAAATTTTAAATGTAAGAAGACAATTTTTCCCTTCCATTATAATATCATATTATATTTGAATTAGGATAAAATAAAATGACCTCCCTTGAGGTTTGTCGTAATTGCACTGACCTCCCATGTGATGATTTGCATATTATAAGATGATTTTACCATTATACCCCCAAATAATTTAATAAAAAAAAATTATTTCTAAAATGACTAACAACCACCGTTACCACTCATGACCACCAATAATTTTCGATCTTACTCCTAATATATTTGATCAATCACCAAAAACTCTATCACAAATTCTTTTCAAAGATTTTCAATCATGGTGATATATATACACGCACATACATAAGATCAAATCTGTAGACCAAGTTGTTGGGTTTTGTCGTGAGTCATGGGTACGAGTTGACGAAAACGACTGTACTGGTGGTGTTAGTGCGTGGAAGCATATATATCATTTTAGAAATTAAATATTTTTATTATTATTAAATTATTTGGGGATATAATAATAAAATCATCCTAAAATCTGATCTCAAATCATCATAGGGGAGGTCAGTGTAATTACAGCAAACCTCAAAGGAGGTTAGTGCAATTACGACAAATCTCAGGGAAGGTTATTTTATTTTACCCTATTTGAAATATAATGTGATATTATAATGCAGGTACAAAATTGTCTTTTCACACTTATAATTTATTCCGATCACCAAAAAAAATTAATTTAGGAGAGGTGAAAGAAATAAAGGACAAACAGTTTCTCCAAATGTAATTTAACCAAACCTCAGAAAATGTCACTGAATTTAACCCTTGCTTTAATATCATGTTTTATTATAAAACAATAATTTTATTTTATCCTTTTTCTTTCTACTTTAATCTTTAGATAATTTTTTACTATGAATGTGCATAGCATGATCTTGAAACAAAATACAAAAATCTAATTAGAAATTTTATATCTAAAAAGTAACAAGAATGATTTTAAATAAAAAATATTAAAAATTACTAAATATTAATATATTAATATTAAAACGTCTATTTTTTAATATTTCGTCCTATATAAGCCTCAAAATGATATTAACCCGGCCCTCTATACATATTTATGCAGTGACATTTTTTTTTCTTTTCGATAAGTTATACAGTGACATTTTGTAAGAGAAAAACATCATATTTAATTGTACGTTGAGAAAAACATCTCTAACAGCTAGTAATATTGGAACTGGTTCATCATGACACATGCAGGGATGACAAATTTTTTCCGCCCCACCTTGCCTTATTTAAATCGATTTTGGGGAAATTTAAATAGTTTTGAAACTGTTATGAGAGTAGGAAGAAAAAACCCGCATAGTTGTGGGACGAGGACGAGGATAGGCACCCCCCATCCCGCCCTGCCCTGTTTATATATTATATTTACCATATTACTTTTATATATATTATGAGCATACAAAATTAGCCATATATAATTATATATATAACATTTACTTGTTCAAACTTTATTGGTGATCTACATGTAAATTACCAAAGACCTCATCACATATCACATAAGAGTGTAAAGACAAAAACGAACAATTACAAAAGTACTCTCCTAAAGAAAGTTAGCGAAAAAAGAAAAAATTACAAGTTAGTCCCACTTTTGCACTCTAAAGACAAATAAGTCTTAAAAATATTTTTATAGGACAATGAAGTCCTATTTTTGATAAAAAAAATTCAACAAAGTTCTATAACGAATACAATTCATCTTTTACCCTTTTCATATATATGTATATTGCTTAACTAATTTTGTCAAAACAATTTTACTAAATATTTATTGAAAATCAATATTTTAAGAAAAAAAAAGCTTTATATTACATTCACGTTATATTTGATCTATTAGGATAATTTGATAACTTTTTTAGATAACATTGTCTCAATTTATAGGAGATCTTTTTTATTCTTGAGATTTTTTTTTAAAAAAAAAGTATGAAGTAGAAAATTCAAAAATAATGAAAATAATTCATTTATAATAATTCAGAAATTTAATGCATGAAAAGTATTTCATTGTATTTTGACATGTGAGTATTTATGAAATGTGAATTTGAAATAATTTTTTAAATGTTTTATAATTTTTTAATTTTGGTAACAATTAATATTTTTTTAATAGGTATTAGTTACAAAATTTTGGAAGTAGAGAGAAAATTTGTATTTTAATGAAAAAGGTTCATTATATATATAATCTGAACTTATTTGGAAGTATTTTTCAAAAGGAGGACTTCTTTGTCTTTGTGAAAATTTTATAGAATTTATTTGTCTTTAGAATTTAAAATTAGAACTAATTGGTAATTATCCAAAAAAAAACAACTGCCCCGCCATATCCCCACACCACCCTGCCCTGCACCATTTAATAAATGATTTGGGAAGAGCTTTGCTTAATGGGGACGACATTGGAGTTAGAGTCCCCTTGTCACGCCTCGAATTTTCGAGACGTGATAAAAAAATAAAAATTAAATTAAATTAAATAGACATATTAATCAAATTAAAACTTTATATACTTAATATTTCAACTACAAGCTCTCTCGCTTAATAGCTCCATCTCAATAAAATATTATTTTATGCCCACAACCAAAGTCTTTATTTCCGATTACAAAATATATTATAATAAAATAACCTTCATTTAAACTTTTTATGAAAAAACACGCTCTCAAGTAACCTCTGATAAATTATTCGTTACACCAGACTTCAACCAAACCTGAAATATTTTTGGGGTGAGCACAACAACCACCTAGTAGGAAAAAATAGCAACTCTACTTTCATATATACATGAAACAACATACAAAAGAATATATAACTTAAATATACATAAATTTACGCATAAATAAAATAATAACGAGAAAACAATTACTAATGCAAAATGCAACCACCATTCAAGATTTTAGCATAAAGTCAAGTACGAGCATATTCAGTAAACCATTATAGCCTCATCATATATACCATACAAATAATTATTCACTAAATAACTAATGCAAGTCTAAATCAATTATTGATAAGTTAACTATAATATAACTCCACCGACATGTATACCGCACACATACATCGCGGATTTTCGATAATTCTCATGGATGGCCGCTAAACCCAACTATAGTTCTCGGTTTTTCAATCGAAGGGATTCCAACCCTGCCTATTTTCATCCGATTATACATGTATGAGCACACACAATCAAATTTCATTCACAACCATAAATAGAATACAATTCGTGTACCATTTCTCAAACCAAATAGTTATATACCGTCAAATTCAGAAGATAGAACTTCTCTCCTCAAAACGCTATTCATTTACAAATTTTCAGTTGATCAATAATTAATCAAACAACAAGTAAAACACCCAAAAATAACAATGGACTTATTTCCTATAACTATAAATTTAGCTAATCTTAATTCAGAATAAGTAATTTCAAATTATAAAATTATAACATAACAAAAGTGAGTTTACAATCTTAAAGAAAATAAATAACATTAAATTTACCTTTGTCCACAATTTGGGTCCATTGATTCCATACAAACAATACACACGTGTATATATATATAAACTACTAGTAATACTAATGTATATATGTACCATTATAATTATATATTAAGAACCAAATAAAGTATATATATAAACTAAAAAGGCAATTAATGACTTACAAACCGTTTACAATATGTATATCATCTACTGTCATACTAAAGTTATTCCAAGACCCACATCGTCAATTATATAGACCCATTAACAAATAAATTTCCTAAATAGGAAAATATATAAGAACGAATATAACAAAACACAATATAAAATAAAAATTATCTCCTTTGTAATTTATATCTACTAGCATATATAAAAATAGAGTACCTCACAAAGGAGGAACAGGGAGAGCATGTCAATTGTGTGATTCAGCGACTCATGTGTTCAACGAAGCTGGATGATTCCTCACAAAGAAACAATATTTTTAAGGCTTGCTGCAGTGTCCATGGCAAAGTCTGTGATTTAATTATTGACAGTGGAAGTTGTGAGAATTTTGTGTCCAAAAAACTAGTGGAACATCTGAAGCGGCAGGCAGAAAAACATCCAAAGCCGTATGCGATTGGGTGGATTCAGAAAGGGCCTAAAGTGAACTTGACGGAGGTGTGTAAAGTTCCTATTTCAATCGGGCAACATTACCGAGATGAGGTGGTCTGCGATGTAGTCGACATGGATGCTAGTCACGTGTTATTGGGACGACCATGGCAAGTTTGATGTGGATATCACCTACAGGGGGTGCGACAATGTTTGTGTTTTCAGTTGGGATGGCAGGAAGATTGCAATGGTTCCGAAGTAGAGTTCCGGTGGTGGCTCAACTAAAGCCACGGTAGAAGAGCAATCCTTATTCTCTTTAGTCACGTCAGTAACTGAGTTAGAATCTGAAGTTAAGGAGGCACAGGAGGTACATGTTGTGGTTATGCGAGCTCTAGTGATAGAAGGCAAGGAAGAGCAGAGAGTTGTGTTACCCGAGGAGGTGCAGTCCTTGTTGACCGAATTCAGTGAGTTGGTGTCTGAAGAGTTACGAAATAATCTTCCACCGTTGAGAGATATTCAGCACCATATTGATTTAGTTCCGGGAGCAAGCTTACCAAATTTGCCACACTATCGGATGAGTCCCAAGGAGAATCAGATTTTACAGGCGAAAGTGGAAGAATTGTTGCAGAAGGGGTTCATTTGAGAGAGCATGAGTCTTTATGTTGTTCCCGCGTTATTAGTCCCAAAGAAAGATGATAGCTGGAGGATATGTGTTGATAGTCGTGCGATCAACAAGATAACTGTCAAATACAGCTTTCCAATTCTGAGATTGGATGACATGCTAGATATGTTGGTGGATTCGAAGTTGTTCTCAAAGATCGACCTGCGAAGTGGATACCATCAAATTCGGGTCAAACCTGGTGACGAATGGAAGACGGCTTTCAAAACAAAGGATGGACTCTATGAGTGGCTAGTTATGCCTTTCAGATTGTCCAACTCGCCTAGTACTTTTATGTGGCTTATGAACCAAGTATTGCGACCTTTCATTGGAAAATATGTAGTCGTCTATTTTGATGACATACTGATTTACAGTCAGAGTGAGAAAGATTATATGGAGCATCTACGGGCTGTGTTAGAGGTGTTGTCCGAAAATAAGCTATTTATCAACTTTAAAAAATGCAGTTGGCTGACAGAAAGATTGTTATTCCTTGGGTATGTGGTCAGTTCGGAGGGAATAATGGTTGATGATGAAAAGGTGAGAAACATTCGTGATTGGCCTACACCGAAGACAGTAGGAGAGGTGAGGAGTTTCCATGGGTTGGCGACGTTTTATTGTCGATTTATTAGGGACTTCAGTAGTATTGTAGCTCCTATTACAGAGTGCTTAAAGAAGGGTAAGTTTCAGTGGGGTGAAGATGCCAACACAGCTTTTGCAGTCATTAAAGAAAAACTGTGCACTACTCCTGTTTTGGCTTTATCAGTTTTGAGAAACTATTCGAGGTGGAGTGTGATGCTAGTGGAATTGGGATTAGAGCAGTTCTGTCACAAGAGAAGAGACCAGTGGCATTTTTCAGTGAAAAACTTAGTGATGCACGCCAAAAGTGGAGTACCTATGACTTATGCTATTGTCCGTGCTCTGAAGCATTGGGAGCACTATCTGATTCAGCGAGAATTTATTCTTTACACTGATCACCAAGCTTTGAAGTATCTAAACAGTCAGAGGAGTTTAAGTAATATGCATGCTCGATGGGCGACTTATATACATAAGTTTCCTTATGTACTGAAACACAAATCTGGGATTCTGAATAAGGTGCCAGATGCATTAAGTTGACGCGCGAGTTTAGTGATCACTATGCAGCAAGAAATTATTGGGTTTGAGTTCTTGAAGGAGTTGTATTCCGATGATGAAGATTTCGCTGAGGTATGGGAAAAATGTGGTCGTAAACAGACTGATGTAGGACAATTGGCTTTGGAGTTTGAAGAAGAGATTGACCGAAAATTGGTAAAACGCGCTGGTCCGAAGAAACGGGCATAACTTTTCGCTCGGTTGTCAAAATAACTATTATAATATGTTTTCTTTCCTTTTTCATTTCCTTTGGAAATAGGTTTTCTTTTCTTGTTAGGATTAGAATTTCTACAAGTTCCTTTATTGTTTTAGTGTTTTCTTTCCTTTTTCGTTTCCTTTGGAAATAGATTTTCTTTTCCTGTTAGGATTAGAATTTTTACAAGTTTCCTTTATTTTTAGGTTTCCTAGTACTGTTAGGATTATGATTTCTCTATTATAAATATATGTACTGCCATAGGGAAAAGATGAATCAATTTATCAAAAAACTTTTACTTTGGTTTACAATTAATTGTGCTGGTGGATTCCAGTTTCTGTGTTCTTAGGGTTTACGCTGGTAACCCCTTATACTTCCGTTCTGCGTCATGTTGTACCTTTTTTCCTCTGACGATCAGCATTTTCTCTCATTCTCTCTTCTCTCTCTCTCTAATTTCTAAATGACCGAATGTTATGTGGAAAGAGAGAAATTTGTTGTTATATATATATACATATTCCCTTTGTAAATGACGAGAAATGAAACGTCTGAAATTTAATTTAGGCAATAATTAAATATAAATCTTGTGTCATTTGAGAAGTTGTAAGGTCTCCTATTAATTGGTGATTTACTCTCCATTAACACTACAATAAATAACACTCATCATTGATAACCCCATCACATCCCCACATTGCTATTTTTCACACTCATATATATATATATATATATATATATATATATATATATATATATATAGATTACTATCTCATAAGACAGATTTGTAACAATGTTTTTAAAATAAAAAATAAAAGCAATTTCATAATAAAATAAATAAATTACAGGTCATCACACCCCCCGCCCTGTTGTCATCTTTAGGCACATGGCTTAGGACCACCTTTCCTTTTTCAAACTCTTGGCCATCAATTGCACCATAATTGGTTAACAATAAGAATTCACAAGGGTGGGACTTACACTGGCCAAGGGATCGATTAGCTCACCCCAAACCCATATTTTTATCACCTCGCGTCAAGTTCAAGTTTCGAAAAATTTATTCTATCTCAACCTGTGTCATACCGCATGAGTTTCACGAATTTTTTGAATTTCTTGAATCGTCTAAAATTTTAATAATCTATTAATAAATTAAAATTACAAAAAAGAAAAAATGTTAAAGTATATAATTATATACACTTATGAAATAAAACCACTCATATCATGCGACAGGTAGATTTTTATAGACTTTGGGTGATTAAAAATTGTCTTCCAAATAGAATTTGGAAAGAACTTAATATCTTAGATTTTTATTATTTTGTTTCTGTAACTAAAATTCAATTATTATAATTTTTATTTTAAAATTTTAAACCAAGCGTGTCAAAGTTAGGTTAATACCTAGAATACTATAAATAATCTAATTTATCTTTATTTTACATAAACATCGTATAGCCTTAAAAATATTTAAATCATAAATTTTTCTTGTATTTCGGATTCTTTGGGCTGCTCAGGTTAGTAAAATATTTACCCAAATCTTATCCAAAATAAATTCGAGAAATTAAAACCTAGTCCCAGTATCATGGTCTTAAGTATTTCGTTCGTGTTGTAAAATTTTCGAGTTGGACTTGGGTTGCTTGAGTTAGACCCACCAAATCCCACCCCAAATATTATTATTTCATATGAGTAATGATAATATTCCAAACGTAAACATAAAATGTGAAAGAGGGGTTAATGTAAAGCTAGAGAGGTGACGGGCCTCAATTGGATAAAAAAATTTATTCTGTGTTTATATTTATTTGGACAAAAAAAGAAAATGGCATTTCAATATAACGTAATGGTGATTGTAAGGGTCTCTATCGCAACACGTGTTCACCATCCCTTTAACTAGGTTCGACAAATCGTGTTTAATCATTTCTAGCTTCTCATCCACCAAGCCAAATTACTTCTAAGTGTCCCAAATGAGGTAACTACAAGCGTTCGAGTGGATCACCATATCACAATATCATGGTCTTACCTTGATGACCCGACATAATGTTAGGGTTATGTTAGTGCTCGAGGGGCATGCTCTTTAGGTGACCTAACTTGATGTTAGGGTTTTCCTTGTACTCGAGAGGCATGCTGTCAAGGATTGGGTGACCTGTCATTATGACAGAGTTTTACTTGTGCGAGAGGTATGCTCTCGAAACTTAGATGACCTTGCATGATGTCAGAGTTTTTCTTGTGCTCTCGAGGCTTGGGTGACCAAGCATGATGCTAGTGTTTAATTTGTATCTGAGAGTCGTATGTTACAATGGTCAAATTTGACATTTCAACGAGCCATGTGGAGGGTATATGATACCTGTACCTATCACTAATCAAATTTAACTAAACTAAATTTTTCTCTTTATCATCTCGTATAATTTTATTTTAAGGTATTTCGGTTTGATTATTTTTATTGAAAGTAGCTTGACTTTTATATGAACAACATGATGATATATTTTGTGCATTATTTTCGTGTTCAAAATTATGTGATAATTTAAAGTGAGTTAATAACAAGAGCCATAAGGTCATTCTCATGATGGAATCCTATTTGATTTTATATGTTTCTCCTGTTAGGTTTAAATGAATTTGTTGTTTTAAAATTTCAAGATTCATTTGTATTTAACATCTTTGACATTTTAGGATCCCAGAGATCAAAATGAGTTAAGAGCTTTGAAGTGTTAATAGCAGCACAGTTTGAAACTTGTTTAGTCAACCTATTTAATCAAACACCATTATATATCTCGGCAAGACAAAACCCTATAGCTCTTAATATCTAGAGGTCCTATATTCATCAAAAGAAGTGGGATGAGGGTGACACCTTTGATTGTAAGGGGTTAAGAAATTTATAGATATATTTTCCATTAGAAACTTATAATGAGGTGTGGTTAATGAATATGACTACTAATCTGGGTAACAAAAATGTTAATCACTTCAATTGAGTAATTAATTGATAAATTAAAAAAAAATTATATTATATATATATACACACACATTATAAATTGAAATCCACTTATAATGTGATTTCAGTTTATTTATAGTGTTGATTCCTAGTGACTGTTTTGTACATGAAATATTGTGTGGTGTTCATGGTGAGATTTTATATATAAATATATATATATATAATAGCTATCATATTTACTAGTTGGAATAAATATAAAATACGATTCAAATAGGTATAGATGGCATAATATCTAGAGGTGGCCCCTCTACTAACAGAGGATTAGGAAATATTTGGTCCCTATTGACCATATTATACATGTAATTTGTGGTGTTTAAAGTTAAATTATTTATCACATTTACTTAAGTATGTCAACAGTCGAGGTATGGTATTCATTCCAAACTTGTTCTATGAAAAGAAATTAATTATCATACCCATTCCGTTTCAGAGTCGAGACAGGTTTAAAGGGTCATTTTATGAATAATATAAACGGTTAAAAATAGAATCCTAAATAATTAAACCCTTTTTATTTGGAGCAATGCAGTTCAGGTCTCATTTGAACGGATTAAATTACATCATGCATTTACTACTACTAATTGGGGTTGTAAAATAATAAAAACTCCCATCAATTTTTGTTACTGGCTAACAATTGTTAAAACTCTATTTTATCTATTAGTAAGAGTCACGGCATGAATCAAACAAAAGGGTGTCATAGCAGTACTCTAGTTAAAAAATGTTTATTATATAGAGCAATAATAGAGCAGCACAAATAATAAATAGAGTGATGTGAGAGGAATAACATGAATATGTGATGATATCATAATAATATTGTCACTTCTCTCGCAACATCATTCGAAATTTGTTTGTATTTTGAAACATTTACCATTTAGATGAGCATACTAAAGGAACACTTTCTTTTTTTGTTTTCAAAACTTGACACCGTGATTGTTCATTTGTCACAGAGGTGATCAAAAGTGCATCATTAGTCACGGCACTTGCAGCACCAAGTTCATGAAACGATAGCCACATATTGACAATTCCTAGCATTACCAATTTATCGTTATTTTACCATGCCAAAATTACCATTATTTTAGGACACGTAATGTTTATATTTCAAAAATAGCAATGCTATGAACCGGACTGTGAAAACCATTTGCCAAAGACGTTTAGGGTGTGTTCATGGATGAAAACGATTTTTTGTTCTTATACTTGAAAAAAATAAAAATATATTCTTGTTTTTTCTGAGTGGAAACAGAAAGGAGAAATAGGGTTCATTAAACTTGTTTTTTTTCAAAATTTTTAGAACAAAAAGCAAAAAACAGTGCTTAGTAATACATTTGTTACATATTTTATTTCTTTTTTTCATATTTGAACCTGTAACTATTAGGCAATACAAGAGAATTTTTTAACATAACTAATCTTCCATAAATATGATATCATATATATGTGAAAATTGAATTAAATTAAATGAAATTAAAATTGATATCATATATATGTGAAAATTAAATTAAAAAAATGATACAAGTTAAAAGATAATAATATACATAACATATATATCATAAAGAGTTATTATTTATAAGTGATTTTTTTTTAAAAAAAAAGATGAAAGTAAGAGCATTTTCAAAGTGTTTTTTATTTTAATATAGATAAATTATGCACATTATATATTATCATATTAATTTATTATATATTATTTAGCTAAGTAGACAAAAAAAGATTATAATATATAAATAAGAAAATAGTTGTGCAAAAAATCATAGATAGTGAAAGTTATGTTTAATATTATATATCATTTAACTAAGTAGGTCCAGCTACGATGGAGAAAATATTTCCCTGCTACAGTGAAGAAACAGAAGAAACATCTTTTTTTTGTTTCCTCATCTTTTCAGAAATTACAAAATACAATACAACTCTAAAATGGAAATCTAATTAAACATGGTATATGAGCCACAATTCTTAACAATTTTTAGCTTAACTCAAATTCCATCAAGACAATCATCTCTCCACCTGCAACTAAAATCTGACTCCTTGTATATTTGGATCTTTATCAAATAACGATTGACATTTCCAAAGCGAACCTTCAGGTCTGATATTACTCTTTGATGCTAGCAGAAGCACATCACAAACAAACATAGAGATCCCATTATGAAATAAACGAACAATATAAAAAAAATACAAGATATACATGATTTGGCTTCACCCGACTTATGCTCACGGAGAAAAAAAAATATTCATATATCACCTTTTTACACAGTGTCAGATGAAGTAAGAACTCTCTGTACACAATTTAAAATCTCTTTAAAAGACCGTGCGAGTATATATAGTTAGTTTATATAATTTTTGTAAGGGAAGTTTATTTTCAATGTAATTTAAACAAAACAAATCTATTCAGTTACAACTTATTGATGTAGGACAAAAGTGCCAAGAAAGTCGAGAAAATAAAGAGAGCAAATAATGTAATAAATGAGAAATAGTAGGTGAATGTGTATAAAGATAGCAAATAGTAAGAACCGAAATAAACTTACATGGGAGACGACAGTCACACAGACAAAGAATCAATAGAATCAGTTTTGTGAAGGCCGCAGATTGGACCCTCTACAATTATTTTTGAATTAATTTAATTTTTTATATTTTTTTGTGACCTAATTACAAATATGTCAAGTTTTAAATAGTATATTTTCAAAAATATAACTTATATAAAAATATTTACGTATTTAACACTTTTTACTATTCTTCAATACATATGACCAAATTATCTCTCTTTAGCTAATTGTGTAAGCCTTAATATTTTGTGTACTAAAATTATAATATGATGCAGTTAAAGTACTATATAAATGTAGAAAAACTATTACACCGTACAATAAAAGTTTTATATTGTTACCAAATCTTTCAAATTGATATTCTTACAAAAATAGTATACTACTTAATATTTTGTACAGTAAAATTATAACATCATAGTTAAAGTATTACATAAATGTAATAAAATTATTACATTGTGTACTAGAAGTTTTAATAAACTGATATGTGAAGGGTTTAAGGACAATTTGGACTCATATTATAAATTGTAGTATTTGAAATTACTTCTTGAAAAGTTTTTTTTAACCATATGTTATTTGAAAGTTGGTGTATTTGTAATTAGGCCACCAAAAATTATCATAAATTAAATTGACCCATTATTTTTTATGAGGATTAATCCATTATTTTTTACGTGCGCGCGCACAAACACACATATATATAGATATATAAACTATATTGATTGCAGTTTGACACACATATATATATAGATATATAAACTATATTGATTGCAGTTTGATGAAAGGTGCCTTTGTTGTCCGTTACATGTATAGATAGAAACATATAAATATATAATCACTCTTGTGAGCATTCTTCTTTGGGATTCAATTACCCTTTTTTTTTGCCAAAATCTTTTTCTTACTTGTTAAAAAGTATTGTCCGGCAAATTTTACAAGAAACGTACGTATTGACTTCTCTCTCTTTTTTTTTCCTGAAGGTTAAGGTATTGACTTCTCTTTACTCAATTATAAATTGGAACTAAACAAAGTAATGTTTCAGATCGAATCTTGGCATGGAATTTAATAATTCCACTTGGAATCATACTTAGCTTTCTTCTACTTTCTTATGACCAGTGAGTGTATATATATATATATATATATATATATATATATATATATATAAAATTTCTAGCTAATGTCATTAATTATTACAACTTGCTTTGCCCCAATCCCCTGTATATAATCGTTATCCATCTATAGTTTACTTGTATTTGTATACAAAAAGACACTTGCACTAAAAGAACAATTTATACTTTTCAAAATAAGATTTAAAATTTCTCTCTCTCTTAAAAAAGAAGTCTTTAAATTTGTTGGATAAAAAGAAACAATGGTAAACACATTATTGTATTAAGAGGTTCGTCTTGGACCAATTCGCTTTTTGTTTATTAAGCTATTAAGTCGATTTTAAATTTAAACTATGAGTTCATAATAAATTGAGCGAACTTGACTCGTGTTAAATTATGAACAAACGCTTAATAGTATCTTTTTTTAAAAATAATTTTGTAAAGTCTCGTATCAATTTATTGTTAATTAAGTAATAAAATATATTTTAAAAACACATCGAACATATAAGAACTACAATAATATGTTTCGTGAATTAATGGTTCTAGTTGAGCCAATTAGGGAGCTAGAACTATGTTTTAGAGTTAACAAGTGACAATGAATTGGTTTCATAAAATTATAGAAAAATATTGAAATCGAGCTGAGCTAATTAGGGAACTCGAGCTATGTTTCATGAGTTAACAACTGACAATGAATTGATTCTTAAAAAATATCGAAATCGAGTTGAGCCAATTAGAGAGTTCGAGCTATGTTTTACGAGTTAACAAGTGACAGTGAATTGGTTACAGAAAAAATCGAAATCGAGATCAAACTTAGATTGATAAACTCATCACGAACCAAAATACTACTCAGAAATGAACAGGCCCAGCTACAAGTTTGAAGCTTGCTTGACACATTTGAAGTTCTAAGTGAGAGACTGAAAGTTTTGTATGGTTTAGTTTGGCACCACATGCGAATTATAAATTAATGGGCTCCTTCTTATGCCTTTTTGTACCTTAATTTTGTTGTGTATCTATAATGCATGTACTTGTCCAATAACTTTTCAAATAACTTTTTCACATTCATTGTCCATCATATGTTCATGATTTTCTTTTGATTTTTTGAAAAAGAAAAAAGATATATAACACCAAGTACAATTGTCGTCGGTGTAATAGATATTTATATAGAACACTAGAATTTAGAAGCTATTATTATTTATTTATATATTATAAATTATATATAAATATTTTTTCTAACGGTTCTGGTTCTAATTTCGGTTTCTTGACTTGGAACCGGAACTGGAACCGTATTGAACAATTCTTAAAATTTGGAACCGGAATCGGAACTGTAGTGAACGGTTCGATTCGGTTCAGCTATGGTTCCAATTCTATTGGTTCTTTGTGCACCCCTAATAGTTGTGGTTCTTACACACTAGGCATTGCCTTTTGCCGAGCTCTCTAATTAGAACTGCACTGGTGGCTGTTTGAGATATTGCAAGGTATAAATACAGAGTGTTGACCTCAAGGTTTCAACCGAAGGTTATTTAGGTGATTTTGATGATAACAATCTATTGTAATGTAGATCTAATAAGTTTACTTGAGTGTGCATTTTACAAGGTATCAAATTATCTCAAGTATATCTTAAAAGCTTTGGACTTCAAAGAGACTTACAAGAAGATATATGAAGCCACATGATCATAGAACTCAAAGATCAATAATCAAGATCAATGGCGAAGTTGAAGCGAATTCAAGCCACATGATGAAGGAACCCAATAGCTTACAGATTTGAAGATCAAAAGACTTGGGTAGGCTAGTCTTTGGTGAGTTATTGTATTTATTGTAAAGTTACTTTGATATACTCACATGAAAACTCTAGGACCAATGTATATAATTCATATCATTCATAAGTCCTTAGAGTATAAGCAATATGCCATGAACTTCATTTATAACATCATAAGGCCTTTACTAAGGTTGAATTAATTCAAGCTTTCATAAGCTTTGAAAAAACTCAATTATTAAGGCATAACTAGGACCATGTATTTCAATCATATCATTTGGAATGGTCTCTAAGAATTAGAGTAATAAGACTTTGAACTTATATGTTTAAATTATAAAAAGTCTTATGTAATATTGAGATGATCTCCAATTGGGAATATCTTTAATACTCAATATTCACAGTTAGTCAATGAACTTCATGTCTAGTTTAAACTTGTTGAAAACCCAGTTTCAGCTTGTTGAAGACTCACTTTCAGACTGCTGAAAAATACAGTAGGAAATGGCGTTTCTAGAGCACTTCATCAGCCGACTGAAACATTATTTTCAATTGACTGAAATATCACTTTCAACCGACTGAAAGTTGTTGGATCTGAATCTAACGGCTAGTTTGGTGCATTTAATGCTTCCAACAACCTTCCAACAACTATATTCTTCAAAAAATCTATATATATATATATATATATATATATATATATATATATATATATATATCTGTGTGTTTAGACTGTATTTAGCTGAGGGAGATAAAAGAGCAAGAGAAAAACTCACCTTGTGCATTTAGCTTATACATATTGTGAGTGAGTTCTACCATGAAACTTTCATTTCATATCAATTAGTAGAAACTCTCTTGTAAGAAAAAGAGAAAGAGTGAACTTACATTACATATCTATTGTTTATCTTTCATATTCATCTAAACTTGAGCTTTCATATTGATTCATCAGTTGTAACTCTAGTTATGTGAGCTATCATTTGTGTATCTATCCATTGAGGGATATTCTCTATTGTATTCAAACTCCTAGTCATCTTATTTGAGAGGAAGTCCAAGAGGTGCTCTTGGTAAAAGGGATTGCTTAATGGAAGCTTGTAAAGGTTCTCACTTGAGCCGTCAAAAGTGAAAGGAAGCCCAAGTTCTGCACTTGGCAATGAAGTTTTGGTGAAGTGTTCACCGGAGCAAAGAAGCCCAAGTATTGGACTTGACAATTGTAAATGTTTACTTTCCACCCTTAAGGGAAGCTTCATAGTGGAAACCTCAAGATGAGCTCTTGAGGCATGGACGTAGGCCGAAGATGCCGAACCATGTAAATATCGTGGTGTTACTTGATTTGCATTTCTCTAATCCTTAACTCATTTACCTAATAGCGTTTTATATATTTAATTTTATTATATTTTATACATGAATGCTATAAGTTTATATGCTTTAATTTATATAAGTAGGATGTGATGAATGATTGGAGTATGTTGATTAATTGAGTATTTGTTTGATTATCCATTTGTCAATTAAGTTGCATACTATGTGTTTGATAAAGTGCAATTATCATTTTTACACATTACAAGCATGAGAAATTGCACTTATATGAGCACTCACACTTGTTGTATGCACTAGATCAATTAAATGCATAAGAGTTTCTTAGATAGAGCATTTGTATTCTCACTTGTTGAATACATAAGCTCACCAAGTGTTTGACAAAAATACTTTTGTCAAAATAAGGTAAATCGAAAAAGTTTCATTATTTGCCTAAAGTTCTTATTCATCCCCCCCCCCCCTCTAGGGACAATTCTTAGGTAACAATTGGTATCAGAGCTTGGGCTCTAGAATAGGACTTAACCGTTTTAGAGACGATCAATGGCAAACAATGATGAAGAACCCACATTCGAAATAGGACAATCCCCAAATAGACCTCCAATATTTTTTGAGCATATTTACATTCATTGGAAGTAAAGAATGAAGATTTTCATTCAATCTAAAATTTATAGAATGTGGTAAGTCATTAAGAATGAACCTCATAAATTTTAGAAGGAGTACATGTTTCAAAAGAAGATTAAAAATGAAATGCTTATGATTTAAAATTGTTTTATCTCCATATCTTGGCAATGAACATCTTTTATTAGGCATTTAATTCATACGAAAATCTCCAAATTCATATCAATATTGGAGATATGAGACATCTTGAAATAATCTATGAGAATCCTTGAGCTAAGTGGCAAGCTTATATCTCACTAGATTATGGGAATGATTCATATTTGAATTCTCATATTGAAGTATTCCTTCTTAGAAAGAATCTAATAGAACATTCAATCTTTTAAGATTAAAAGACTTAACCTTTAACAAGAAAGAGCTTTTTGAATAAGAAATAAATTGAAAGACCATTTGCTAAATGTTTCTTATCTTGGGTGCGCATGCTATGATTTAAATGATTAAAACATCCTAAGTGGCATAGGTGTTTATCAAGACTATTCTCTTGAATAGAAAAACATGTTCAATTTTCAAAAATCTATGCGATTTACATATAATCATGTTGAAATATTTCTTCAATAGATTGCTCCAAAGATTCAATATATAAATCGTAAGAAAATCCAAAATGCTCAAAGTCGAATCTCAAAGATAAAATTTTCAAGTCTTTGCACACTTGGTTTAAATTAGAAATCATGATATATGATCACTCGAGCATTTATTGGTTGGAATCCGAACCAATTGGTTTGTCTATGTGACTATATCATGAACAATTAGTCTTAGTCAAGACTTAGCATCTTGATCATCAAGGCCATAGAAAAGAAATTTTTGATTCTTCAAGTATATGTTAATGACCTTATATTTGAATCAACAACTTGTGCAAAGTTTTTATAAAATTCTTGAAATTTCTTGAAAGTGATCCTTTAAGATTGAAAATCCTTAAAATCTTTTCAACTCACTTTTACACATTCCATAATACTTAAGTGATAAGAACATTCTTGTGCTTAATAGGTGTATATACATATTTAATGTAAACATAAAATTCTTATACCTGAGTAATGTTTATTTGATGCAACCATTTGAGCTCAAAAGTCTTTGATCTCATTTGTTATATTTTGATTAAAAGATTAGGTAAGAAATAATTTTTTACATCAAATCTTATGGTTGCCTTATAAACAATGATTTTGATTAAGAGATTAAGTGGGATGTAATATTTTATATCAATTTCATATATGAAGAAATTGTTGATTATGCTAGATATATCAAACCTCTAAATCAACCATTAAAGAGTTGTGCAAAAAATTTGCAAGGATATTTTTTTTAGGCCAAAATTCTTAAAGATATAAAGTGTTTTGAAAGTGGTTTATGAAAATCCATATAAGCTAGTGGCAAGCTTATGTTTTATAAAACATGCTCATATTTAATAAGCTAGTAACAAGTTTATTATTCACAAAGTAACTTTAGGGCAATATGAAACACTTTGATAATGACTTATGAGAAAACCTATATAAGCTAGTGGCAACTTTATAACTCATAAGACATGTACATATTTAGTAAGCTAGTGGCAAACTTATTATTATCAAAGTATTCTTGAAAGAAATCTTTGCACATTGGATATGCATAGCAATATTAAGAATGTTTAATTTGACAAAGTGCCAAGCGAGCATAGAGATTACACTCTTATATCTATGAGTATCATGTTATATAATCACCTAAACTTAAAGGATATTAAATTCCAAACGTTGAGCTAAAACTCTATTTGTTCGATTTGTGAAAATTTATGTGATTATGTCATGATCTTTGGTTTTGATTGGAATAATCTTGGTTATAAATCTTTTCAACAAAACTATACATGAGAGTATGTTGATTATTTAAATATATGTTTATCATCTATCAATCAACATCTTGTGCAAAGATTTGAGAATCTTTTATCCAAAATGTATAGATGGATTAGAGACATTTCAAATGAGTCCACACTAAAAAAATCTCAAAGGAAACCAAAGATCCTTAGAAAGATAGCATCCAAAATGATAAGAACAAAGATCTTTCTATATGTTGAAGAATACTTCACCTCCTCCAAATTGGTCAATCTTAGGTGAACATTTTAGATATTGTTACACAAGATTCTTGTTTCGAAATAGTTGCAATTATTTGGCTCTCGCATCTTTAGATGAAAATCAATGAGGCCAAAAATTTTAAATTTTTAGATTTTAGTAATTCAAAAGGAACAAATTCATCTTGAATGAATTTTTGCTTAGAACTTAGTTCCTAGACTATATGATCACATCTTGATAGACACATAGAAATTAAGAAGATGAGATAGGTGTCTTTATAGAACGAAGCTAGATTAGTGACCCAAGATTTCAACCAAGAATAAAGGATGATAATGAAAAAAATTTTGCACATATATCTAGAATAGAAGCAATAAGAATGCTACATGTTTTCATTTAATGTATTCTTGATTGACTTCATATTGGAGAAAGTTTATGTAAAACAACCACTCGAATTTGAAATGCATAAAGTTTTAAAAAATGTGTTTAAAATTTTTCAAAAGTCTTATATGATGTGAAATAAGCTTCAAAGAACTTGGCAAGCAATGCTTAGTGGTTATCTCATAGAACATGATTTTTGACAAAAACAAATTTGATGATACTTTTTTTTTTTTGTCAAAGCCAATGATGATGAGTTTGTTGATTATGCTCATTTATTTGGATGATATCATTCGTAAATCAACAAATGAGAAATTGTGCAAAAAAGTTTTCCAAAAGCGTGCAAGATGAATGTGATTTGAGCATCATGGGTAAACTCCATTTCTTCTTAAGATTGTATCCCTTTTAGGTGTCATAGAAAGATATTCTAGATTTTTGTTAGACACTTTCATTTTAGGATTATGGTATCTTAGAAACACTCTAGATACTTCTAGGCACTTCTTAAGAGGTCATGAGTTTAGATGTGATATATTTTGAGCTTTTAAAAGAAAAATAGGCATAAGTAAGATATATGAAATTGATTGGACATGCTTACTTGTATTTATATGTATTCATGTGTAATTTGATAATTATGTGTATTTTGAATTGCTTAACATAACCTTGTATTTCATGTTGTTTCATTTTGGTTATGATAGCCTTGATAGACATATGAGATATGTTGAGCTTATACTTGAATGATGATGAAACATTCATATCTTCACATGTGTTATCTTACCTTGAGTTTATTTCTTACGATGTCAAAAATGATGTGATGCTATGTGATATGATAAACCTCTCCATGAACTTTATTATATCCATTTTGAGGATATCAAAAGGGAGAAAAATATTAGATGATGAGGTTGACATCTTGAGTTTTTAATACTTGATTTGACCTTTTAAGGTCTTATGATCTTCAATTAAATGTACTATAATCTTTGGATTAGTCAATATCATATTTTGCTATCAAGACCTATTTTCTCCTCATGAAAAGAGGAAGAAAATACCTAAGACAATAGACTTTATCATTTGATGTCTTTTATGCTCTTCATCATTCATAGTTTGACCCACAATGTACTTAATGTATCATTATACTTTTTAGGCACCATTGAAATCTATAAAATACTATATTTTATTAGGCATGCACTTACATTCTTAAATTCTTCTAACTTTAAAAAGTTAGTTGAAATACTTCCTAGATTACTAGGATGTTGAGATTGCCTACTTGACTCCCTATGCCTTTTGATGATATGAAAATGAGAGAAGTTATATGATGAATATCATAATCACATGCTTGTACTTATATATTAACTCATTATTAGGTTTCATGCAATTTTTTGACATGAGTATATGCACTTGTTTTAAAACATTTATCACATGCTATATGGTTTTATTATTAAATTCCTTTGAAGCATGATCATAAGGGGAGAATTTTCATTTGTGAAATTCGTGAATATATGCAAATACTTAAATGTTTTATTCTTTTAATGCATCTTGATAGGAGAGTAATCCCTAAATTGAGCTTTGAAAGTTTAGACTTGAAATATATGCATATTATGATTTACATAGGGGGAGAAATCTTAACTTGCTAGAATATGCACATTGACGGGGGGAACCACCTAAAATTACTTAATTGACGGGGAGTGTTATGAATTCTATTATTTCTATCCCACCAATGTTATGTTTTAACATGTTGATATCTTATCTACATATAATAGATGATCACCGCCTCTTAGAGCTTTATTGTATTGGCCTTTTTGATAATGTCAAAGGGGGAGAAAAATATGATGTGCATATCATAAATGACTTGACTTACATTTGATTATATGATTTATGTCATTTATGTTATAAAATACATCAATAGTTTGTCATCATCAAAAAGGGAGAGATTGTTGACCTCAAAGTTTCAACCGAAGGTTATTTGGATGATTTTGATGATAACAATCTATTGTAGTGTAGATCTAATAAGTTTACTTGAGTGTGCATTTTACAAGGTATCAAATTATCTCAAGTATTTAAAAGATTTGGACTTCAAAGAGACTTACAAGAAGATATATGAAGCCACATCATAATAGAACTCAAAGATCAATAATTAAGATCAATGAAGAAGTTAAAGCGAATTCAAGTCACATGATGAAGGAACCCAAGAGCTTACATATTTGAAGATCAAAAGACTTGGGTAGGCTAGTCTTGGGTGAGTTTTTGTATTTATTGTAAAGTTACTTTGATGTACTCACATGAATGCTCTATGACCAATGCGTATAATTCATATCATTCATAAATCCTTAGAGTATAAACAATAGGCCATGAACTTCATTTATAACATCATGAGGTCTTTACTAAAGTAGAGTTAGTTTAAGCTTTCATAAGTTTTGAAAGAACTCAATTATTAAGTCATAACTAG
Source organism: Cornus controversa (assembly GCA_026545225.1). Classification (NCBI taxonomy): domain Eukaryota; kingdom Viridiplantae; phylum Streptophyta; class Magnoliopsida; order Cornales; family Cornaceae; genus Cornus; species Cornus controversa. The sequence continues at coordinate 10,295,981 of CM048849.1, read as the reverse complement.
GACCATGTATTTCAATCATATCATTTGGAATGGTCTCTAGGAATCAGAGAAATAAGGTTTTGAACTTATATGTTTAAATCATAAAAAGCCTTATGTAATATTGAGATGATCTCCAATTGAGAATATCTTTAATACTCAATAGTCACATTTAGTCAATGAATTTCATGTCCAATTTGAGCTTGTTGAAAACCTAGTTTTAACTTGCTGAAAATCAAGTTTCAGCTTGTTGAAAACTCACTTTCAGGCTGCTAAAAAATACAGTAAGAAATGGCGTTTCTAGACCACTTCATCAGCCGACTGAAACATTATTTTCAACCGACTAAAACATCACTTTCAGTCGACTGAAAGTTGTTGGATCTGAATCTAACGACTAGTTTGGTACATTTAATGCTTCCAACAACTCTCCAACAGCTATATTCTTCAAAGAATATATATATATATATATATATATATGTGTGTGTGTGTGTGTGTGTGTGTGTGTGTGTGTGTTTGGGCTGTATTTAGCTGAGGGAGATAAGAGAGCAAGAGAAAAACTCACCTTGTGCATTTAGCTTATACATATTGTGAGTGAGTTCACCATGAAGCTTTCATTTCATATCAATTGGTAAAAACTCTCTTGTAAGAAAAAGAGAAAGAGTGAACTTACATTGCATATCTATTGTTCATCTTTCATATTCATCTAAACTTGAGCTTTCATATTGATTCATCAGTTGTAACTCTAGCTATGTCAGCTATCATTTGTGTATCTATCCAATGAGGGATATTCTCTATTGTACTCAAACTCCTATTCATCTTATTTGAGAGGAAGTCCAAGAGGTGCTCTTGGTAAAAGGGATTGCTTAATGGAAGCTTGTAAAGGTTCTCACTTGAGCCGTCAAAAGTAAAAGGAAGCCCAAGTTCTGCACTTGGCAATGAAGTCTTGGTAAAGTGTTCACCGGAGCAAAGAAGCCCAAGTATTGGACTTGACAATTGTAAATGTTTACTTTCCACCCTTAAGGGAAGCTTCATAGTGGAAACCTCAAGATGAGCTCTTGAGGCATGGATGTAGGCCGAGGATGCCGAACCATGTAAATATCGTGGTATTACTCGATTTGCATTTCTCTAATCCTTAACTCCTTTACCTAATAACATTTTATATATTTAATTTCATTATATTTTATATATGAATGCTATAAGTTTATATGCTTTAATTTATATAAGTAGGATGTGATGAATGATTGGAGTATGTTGATTAATTGAGTACTTGTTTGATTATCCATTTGTCAATTAAGTTGCATACTATGTGTTTGATAAAATGTGCAATCATCATTTTTACACATTAGAAGCATGAGAAATTGCACTTATATGAGCACTCACACTTGTTTTATCCACTAGATCATTTAAGTGCATAAGAGCTTTTTAGATAGAGCATTTGCATTATCACTTGTTGAATACATAAGCTCACCAAAGTGTTTGACAAAAGTCCAAACAAGATTACTTTTGTTAAAACAGAGTAAATTGAAAAAGTTTCATTATTTGCCTAAAGTTCCTATTCACCCCCCATCTAGGGATAATTCTTGGGTAACACAGAGGTTCCCCAACCTTCGGTGTTGGCAATTAAATTAAGTACTGCTTGAGTTTCATTAGGGCTTCATTTTTTTCAACTCCCCATAGCTCTTTTCCCTTCGCCCTGATGGTATCAAAAAAGGGCTTGCACTTGTCAGAGAGCCGAGAAATAAATCTACTCCGATCAGTGATGCGCCCTGTCAAGATATAAAAATCTTTGTGAGTTTTTGGTTCCTCATTCTGAAGAAGGGCCGTCACTTGAATTGGACTTGCTTCTATCCCTGTTCAGTTTACTATGTGCTCTAGGAACTATCCCAAAGAAACCCCAAAGGAGCACTTTGATGGGTTTAGTTTCATGGTGTGATTTTGTAGGGTGTCGAATACCTCTTGCAGATGCTTCTCGTGATCTTCCTTTTTGAGACTTTTTACCACCATGTCATCTATGTATGCTTCAACTGTTCGCCCCATTAAGTTTTTAAAAACTTTGTTGATCAGTTGTTGATAAGTTGCTCCAGTGTTCTTTAAGTCGAATGGCATCACCTTGTAACAATAGATTTCCTTTTCAATGATGAACGAGATTTTTTTCCTAATCGTCTAGATTCATTGGAATATGATTATATCCAGAGTATGCATCAAAGAATGTCAACTGCTCATATCCAGTCGTGGTATCGACCATTTGATCATTTTTGGAATGGGAAAGCTATCTTTGGGGCATGCCTTGTTCAAATTCGTAAAGTCTACGCAACTATCTTTGCCATTCTTTTTTTGGACCACTACTATGTTTGAGAGCCAATCTGGGAAGTGTACTTCTCTGATGAAGCCTGCTTGATGAAGGCGATCTATTTTCGCTACTATGATCTGATTCTTTTCTAGAGTGAATCGCCTTTGTTTTTGCTTCACAGGTGGGTAGTTTGGATTAAAATTGAGCGCATAGCATGATACTGACGCATCAATGCCTGGCATGTCTGTGTGGTCCCAGGTAAAAACATCTATATTTTCTCTCAACAATTGCATCAGCTGCATTTTGTATTCCTGGCATAGAGAGGTCCCCAGATTTGTGGGATCCTTGCCGAAAACAATCTCTACTTCTTCGAGCGGTTCCTCGATCGGCTTTTATTTTTCTTACTCTCGTGGAACGCCCTTTAGCAGAGAATTCTGTAATTGCTATTTAGCATATTCTTTCTTCGCCATCTTTCCTTTCAGCGTAAGAGTATAACACTTTTTAGCGACTACTTGGTCTCTTAAGATGTTGATTATATCCCTTTCATTTGGTGCTACACATCTCATTAGCTGATGGAGCATCGAAAGGACTCCTTGTATCCTGTGTATCCAAAATTTTTCCCATTATCATGTTATATAAAGAGTTGAAATCGACAATGACGAAGGTCTGAGTCAAGGTTCTTGCTGCTGCTGCTGTTACTGGGAGTTCCACCACCCTAGTTAGAATTATTTGTTTGCTATCAAACCCTATCAGTGACTCGGCAGTAGGCTTGATGCGTTCTACTTCTAGGCCCATCTATTGGAAGGCCGGTAGGGTCAGGACGTTCGCCCTACTTCCTGCATCCACCAACACTCTTTTTACTTCACAGTTGGAGATGATGAGGCTGATCACGAGCGGGTTCTCATGTGGTATTTGGATTTTGCTCATCTCTTCATCTGTGAAGATGATTGACACATTAACCGAGTGGTTATACACCGAGTGGATCTCTCTAATCCTCTGAATCTTCTGAGCATTCCTTAGGTGTGACCACCTTTCAGACTAGCTTTCTCGATCCGAGGCAGGTCGATAATGAATAGTGTTGATAACACGAATGGGAGAAGGGTTCAACTGTCTATTCACCTTTTGTTGAGATTGATCAGAGGGTTTATCTTGTTCTTCTTGAATGACATATTCTGACAAGTCACCCTTAGCGACTAGAGCCTCTACCTATTGCCTTAAGTTTTTATACTCATTGTTGTTATGGCCGAAGTCACTGTGGAGTGAACAATGCTTGTTCTTATTACTATGTTCTGGGGGATGTCTGATGGCCGGAGGTGAGCAAAATATTCCCTTGCTCCTATTTTCATAGTAAAGTCTGGCCAGAGATACCTTCAGAGGAGTGATCTTCTGAAATACCATCTACAAATTTCATGTATGAGGTGGCCAGTCTCACACATAAAATTTGAGAGATATCTACAACTTATAGCAAACAAGCATAGAATACAAAGACAAAAGGAAAGAATTTTAAATACTGAAAGGAAAGTCTAACTGAGATAAAATAAATAATGTTAAATAAATATAATACTAGTCTGAACGATACAACTTGGAAGTCCTGTAACTCAAGGACCCCATAACAAAAATAACAAAAGTAAATACTGTTCTAGAAAGGATCTAAGTCCCTACACTGAAGTCTGGTAAGGAATATATGGCTGCCACGCTCTAGGAACTCCACGCTCTAACCTCAAGGTGGAAGCTGTTTGGGACCTGAAATATCAACAAAGTGGGTTAGACCCACAAGCAAGTTCTCTCTACTATCACATAATTAGAGAACCGATAAACATACCCTCTATATGAGGACAGTAGAAAAAAAATATATATATATATATACACAGACATACCCTTCCTCACTTACCCTACAATTCCAGATTTGGACAATCCTATATCATGTACCTACCTATATGTTATCACAAAATATAGACCACGTTTCCCTAAGTTTAATCCAAAGGCAATCCATACATGCCCAAACCCCTATTAAGTACACATCCTACTATTATTTGGCAATCCTGACATGCCTCCCTTATCTACATATTATATATCTTATTAGGTAATTGGTAATCTTCACATGCCTCGTCCTTATCTAAATATATATATAAAAAATAATAATTCCTTACTATATAACTGGCAATCCTCACATGCCTCCCTTGTAAGCCTATTAAATACCTTATTAGGTATTGACAATCCCCACATGCCTCCCTTATAAATCTGTTAAATACCTTATTAGGTATTGACAATCCATACATGCCTTTAGAAGTTTAAATCTACTTAAACACATTAATTAATCTAATAAAAATCCAATAACCACAAAAAAATAACTCATAACAATTAAACTAATATCCAATATACAATGAATAGTTATGATTTCAATGAACATAATTAAGGAAGAAATAACTAACAATTTAAAAGAGCAAATCACATAATCAAGTCTACAATGTAACTAAATCATCAAGGGTATCTAAACCTAGCTCTAACCTAGGTTTCCAGGCCTATTCTGTTTTTAGAAATCCTATTTTATTTTTCTAAAATTTTCTGGAATATTTTAGATATTTTAAAGTATTTTCAAAATAAAAGAAAAAAATTTTCCAATATTCAAACTACACTTTTTATGCTAAAAACCCAACAAAGGAACTTATTTCCTCTTGAAATTAAAAATCAATGTGTAAACCCGTGCTCCCATGTGCTGGGCTTCTTCCCCAGGGCGCCCAGCAGTGAGCCGATGCGCCCTTCCCGATGGCCCTCCGGTAAGGTGACCCTTGTGGGCAGGTGTGATGTGGGCCGGTGCAAGAAAAGATATTAGGCTGAGCTACCAAACTGGCAGGCTACAAGGTGCTTAATCCCACATTGCCTGGGTGTGGAGAAGGGAATGTGCTTATATGTAATGTGTTCTCTCCAAATGGTATGAGGCATTTTGGGATAAAATCCAAGAGCAAAATCATGCGAGCTTAGGCCTAAAGCAGACAATATCATACCATCAGGTGGAGCGGGGTATTACAGTTGGTATCAGAGCCTAAAGCTAGCTGGAAGTGTGCCGACGAGGACATCGAGCCTTGTAGGGGGTGGATTGTAGTGTCCCTTGTGGGCAGGTGTGATGTGGGCGAGTGCAGGAAGAGACACTGGGCTGAGCTACCACACTGGCAAGCTATAGGGTGCTCAATCCCACATCGCTTGGGTGTGGAGAATAGGATATGCTTATATGTAATGTGTTCTCTCCAAATGGTATGAGGTTTTTTGGGGCAAAATCCAAGAGCAAAACTGTACGGGCTTAAGCCCAAAGTGGACAATATTATACTATCAAGTGGAGCAGGGTATTACATCCGGCCACTTTCGACCACCGTTTGCCTCAATATTTACACCATTCTTCTCCTCTCGACATAAGCTACCTATTGGTGCGAAAAGCCCCATCAAAAATGGCCCAAAACGAAAACCCCCATTCACAAGTTATAGGGTTCTTCAACAAAATTTCAAAATTAAACCCAAATTCCTCCATTATCTGATTCCAAATGTTCAAGGATCATTTACTCGAGCAAGAACAACACAGAAGGGAACAAATTTACAACATTTACGAACCCTAGATTCCTGCTCATACGTATCTATGCGCGCGCTCACACACACACACACACATATAAGTATATATTCATCTAGTATAAGCAATTACATGAAATTTCTAACATAAAACAAACAGATTAACATACCCATTTATATACTCGCAGATATAATCAAACAACACAAAACTTATACTATGTATACAGGTTCAAAAGGGAAAAGAAGAGTTTGAACTTGCCTTTCGATGAACCAGAACTCATCCCAATGAATCACTTATTTTCTCCCTCATGTCTTGCATCTACGTTCTTTTGGTCTCTGTGCATAAAAGTGACAGAAACCCTAATCCTTTTCTTTTCTTTTTTACAATCTATAATGATCAAAAGAAAAGAAAAAAATAATGAAATAAACCCTAACCCAGCACACTAAAGGTCAGTTTGGTTGGAAAGAAAGGGAAGGAAAAGAAAAGAAAGGTAAGGGAGGGGGATGAGATATTGTGTTTGGTAGAAAATATTGGAAAGAAAAGAAAGGGTTTGGAAGGATACAGCTGGCATTAGTGGCTTTTTTGATCCTCTCAAAAATGGGGCAGAAACAGATGGAAAGGCTCAGTCTTTTAACAAAATTTCTTAATACCCAAACTGACCCTTAATTGAAACAAAAGAAAACACTGATAGCAAATTAGAAAGTAGAGAGAGAATCAAAAAAGTGAAGAAAAGGAGCTCTGTGTGTGTGTGTGTGTGTGTATATATATATGTATATATATATATATATGTATATATTTCTCCAACTAGGACAACGATGAACACCACCAGCTCTGGCGGTCTATCACGGTCGAAGAAGAGAAAGGGAATTCACGCCCTCAGTCACAACATTCTTTGTATGATCTTCACTCTTCTCGACCTCATCGAAGTCGTTTGCTACACCACTGTTTGCACATACTAGTAGGCCTTACCTTTAATTCCTCTGTCATTTTCTATAATTTTGCCCTTTCAACTGGCCTTTGGAAAATATAAGAAAAGAAAAGAAATGCTATAGAAAATTTTGCACCTTTTTCCCCCTTGTTTGTATACAATTTCTGAGCTGCAAAACAGAGCCAAAAAGAAAGTGCAAGTTGAATTGAAATATTTTTATTGGATTATATTAGTTACTAAAGTTACTTTATTGATTATATAACCAAATTTACTCAATTTTTGAGGGAAAAGAATCTAACTTTTAGTATATATTGTTATTCCTAATGCTCACATTGTCTAAAAATAATTCCTAATTAAATCACATTGTTCTCTACTTGTGCATTCATTGTTAGAATATTAATTTGTAATCTATTGGAATTTTAATTTTAAGATAGTTCTCTCTGATATACTGTAGTTTCTGTAATATAAGGAATATCTTATCCAGTTTTATTATTTTTAAATGTAGTCTACAAAAAAATTAGGCTAGTTATTGTCATTAAATGAAGTATTTTTTTTTATGCAAGTATAGTCTTTATGTGATTGTATTGACAATGGGCTTTATCTAACCTTTCAGTTCTCCATCAAGAGGCTTTGATGCTTCTTTATTGCATGGTATATGAAACTGTATCTATGGCATGAGACTTACAAATACTCATGTTGTTATACTTCTTCGTTCTTAACATTTTGATGTTTTATGCTTTAAATTTTCATGTTGTAGATGAAAGGATTAACCACTATAAGCATGTTTAACTATCGATGGGTGTCATACTCAACAATTTTATTCTTAACCTATAAATTTATCTTTTAAAATATAAAAGGGTATAGTGGTAAATTTATTAAAATAGTTTTCATTCCTTTCTTTTCCCAAACATGATTATTATCCTTTCTTTTCTTTTCCTTCATTAATCAACCAAACACGGTAATAGGATAATAATATCCTTTCCTTTTTTTTCTTTTCCCTCATAACTAATCTTATCCTTTCTTTTCCTTTCCCTTGTACCAAACATAGCCTAAATACACCTAGCCCAACTCAACCCAAACCCAAATTCTCCCTAGCCCAATCTAAAAAGAATTAAAATAAAAGAAAATACAAAAATCTAGTTCAGCTAAAATAAAATAAAAGAAAAATAAACTAACCTAAAATATTTAAAACACTCCATAAACAATTTAGGCACTCAATAAACAGTTCAAGGCACTAATAGAAAAATGATTTAAACACACAGCATTTAAAGCGCCCAATAAATAAATTAACAACAAATCATTTAAATTAAAATTAAATAACCTCAAAATTATGGGGTATTACATCTTCTCTTCGAATTTTTGCTTTTTTGCAGACTCTGGTGTAGATGAAGGAATAACTCGAGGTGGTTTGCCTTAGCAACCTGGGTCTTTGATTGTTGTGCCATAGTGATCAAGGTCGATCGCTGTCTTTTGGCCGCCTCATCCTCTTTTATCCTTAGATACTTATGATCTCGGAAGTTTAAGTCGTCCATATCTTTTGGGACGCTTTTCACCAGAGATCTGTGGAAGCCTTCTTCTGGTTAAACTACTATCTTAAAAACTTCCACTGTCGCGGTTTGATCACACTGATCTATCATTGACATCTCCAAATTGAAACAAGTTAGGAAAGATTTTAACATCTCTCCTTTAACTTGTCTCATTGTAAATAATGAGAAGATTATCCTTTTCTGTTCCTGATTTCCAGCATATTAACCCACTAACAGTTTGCACAACCTTGCAAAGTTCAAGATCGAACGAGGTGGTTGTTCCTTGAACCAGAGTAATGGTGGTCCAACCAAGCTGGATGGAAAGATTTTGCACATGAGCACATCATTTTCGACATCCAGAGTCATATTTTGTTGATACTGGTAGATATGCTCCACCGAATCTGTCTCTCCATCGAAGGTAACGAATATAGGCAAGGTGAAACTTATTGGCCTTTCAGTTCTGATTATATTCTCTGTGAAGGGAGACTCGGTCGGCTTTGTGGCAGCGAGTGATCAGTTAGCTGGATAGCAATACTGGTCACCTTCAGTTCATCGATTTCTCGCTGAATCTGGGCCCTCCACTCTGGGTAGAACTGCGCAGGATTGATCTGATCTTCATTGGGTCAGCCAAGATGAGGGTTTCTGCCTATGGGCTGGTTATGATGAGAGACACTCAATGATTGATTGCTCGATCTGGCCCCTTCATTTCGCTGCCGTCCAAGGTCTCTCATGCTTTCAGTGCGTTCGACCCTTGCTTGGAGATTGGCAATCTGTTGACACAGAGCCTTGTTCTGCTCGATTAATTACTCAACGCTTGGTTGCACCAGAGGATCCTGAACATTTGGCTGTATAGGCGACATTCCCCTTTGATTCCTAAGGGGTCTGCCCAGATCTGTAACATCGTAAGTATTCCTTCTCGTGTCCACCATGATTTTAAATTCTTCAATTTTTCGAACAAAAATTGATCAAACACTTCCCACAGATGGCACCAAAGTGTTAGTACAAAAAAAAATTGCTTAGCTAGTTTCTACTAATCAATTCAATGCACACACCCAATAAAATTAATAACACAATATTTTTAGAGATCAATTGAGAAGGGGATTTAGGATCATTTTATTCATCATTTTATGAATATTTATAAAAGTTGGAATTCAAATCCTAGTAGGATTCCAATTCCCTTATTTCTTGCTATCTTTTCTCTCAATGATTCAAATTCCTTTTTGAGCTTGGACTTATGTCTAGGTTGGGTCATTTTGGCCTTATAATAGGGGTGATTAGGCCCATTCTTTTTCTTGAAATAATTCTCTGGGGCTTCTGCTGATACTTGGGCTCAAACTCTCTTGGATGTGGTCTGTTTGTGTACCAGTTCACCCTAAACCCATATTTTTATCACTTTGCGTCAAGTTCAAGTTTCAAAAAATTTATTCTATCTCAACCCGTGTCATACCGCATGAGTTTCGTGAATTTTTTGAATTTCTCGAATCGTCTAAAATTTTAATAATTTATTAATAAATTAAAATTACAAAAAATAAAAAATATTAAAGTATATAATTATATACACTTATGAAATAAAACCACTCATATCATGCGATGGGTAGATTTTTTTTTAGACTTTGGGTGATTAAAACTTGTCTTCTAATTAGAATTTGGAAAGAACTTAATTTTTATATTTTTTATTATTTTGTTTCTGTAAATAAAATTCAATTATTAAAATTTTTATTACAATCTAATTTATCTTTATTTTACATAAACAACGTATAGCCTTAAAAATATTTAAATCATAAATTTTTCTTGTATTTCAAATTCTTTGGGTTGCTCAGGTTTGTAAAATATTTACCCAAATCTTATCCAAAATAAATTCGAGAAACTAAAACCTAGTCCCAGTATCATGGTCTTAAGTACTTTGCTCGTGTCGTAAAATTTTCGAGTGTGACTTGAGTTGTTTGAGTTAGACCCACCCAAATCCCACCCCAAATATTATTATTTCATATGAGTAATGATAATATTCCAAATGTAAACATAAAATGTGAAAGAGGGGTTACTGAAGCTAGAGAGGTGACGAGCCTCAATTGGATAAAAAAAATTATTCTGTGCTTTTATTTATTTGGACGAAAAAAGAAAAGGGCATTTCAATATAACTTAATGGTGATCGTAAGAGTCTCTATTGCAACATGTGTTCACCATCCCTTTAATTATGCCCGACGGACCGTGTTTAGTCATTTCTAGCTTCTAATCCACCATGCCAAATTCCTTTTAAGTGTCCCAGATGAGGTAATTGTAAGCGTTCTAGTGGATCATACCTTGTCCCACTCTCCGCTTGGCAATTGTAATTTGGAGTTCATGGGGTGAAGCTCGAGCACCATATCACGATATCATGGTCTTACCTTGATGACCCAGCATAATGTTAGGGTTGTGTTGGTGCTCGAGGGGCATGTTCTCGAGGTGACTTGACCTGACATTATGGTTTTCTTTGTACTCGGGAGGCATGCTCTCGAGGATTAGGTGATTTGTCATGACGACAGAGTTTTTGCTTGTGCTCTCGAGACTACTCTCGAGGCTTGGGTGACCTGGAGTGATGCTAGGGTTTAGTTTGTATCTGAGAGTCATATGTTACTGTTAGAAATTCAATTCAAGACTATATCAATTCAATAAATACAATTATTCTTCTTTATTTCTAACATGGTATCAGAGCCAACCGATCATTAGTAAATCTTTCGCAGTCCATCGTCGTCACCACCGGGGATGAGCACCACTAGCTTCATCCCCGGCGGATAATGGTCAATCATAGAAAATAGCTTCCGCCTTATATATATTTTTCTGCAGATAATAAAAGAAAACTATGACAGCCCAGTTTAAGTTCAATTCATCGGCTTCCACTACCATCTGTGTGTCAAAGTTGCTAATTTCAATGAGCTTCTTTTCTAATTTTTAAATCAATTTTCACTCTAGCGAGCAGCTTTCAGTCTTACCGTCGCTCCAACGAGTTCGCTCTTTTTCAGCTTTTTTGTATGTGTTTCTCAGCCACTGTTGGTAACATCACCAGATTGCTTTCACGACCCGTAGCATCTATGTGTCAAAGTCGCTGATTTCAATTAGCTCATTTACTGATTTTCAAATTAGTTTTCGCTCTAACGAGCAGCTTTCAGTCTTTCTGGCTCTTTTGCAGCTTCTTTATATGTATTCGCAGTTACAGTTGGTTACATCACCAGATTGCTTTCGCGAGCCGCATTCAAGATTTTGTCTCTAAACTCAAGTTGGCTTCATATGACTGACCTTGAGTTTACGGGGGGCTGTTAGATTATATATTTCCTATTATATATTATATATCTTTTTCTAATAGGTTTCTTACATCTTCTCCTAAACCATCTAGGATTAGGATTTCTTGTTTCTTAAATTTACTTAGCCTTCAAGATTATGTACCTATAAATAGACCTTAATGTATTCCTCATAATTAAATCAATTCTATCAATACAATTCTCTTTCCATATTTCTTACAATTACAATTGTCAAATTTGACTTTTCAACGAGCCATGTGGAGGGTATATGACACCTGTGCCTCTCACTAATCAAATTAAACTAATCTGAATTTTTCTCTTTACCATCTCGTATAATTTTGTTCTAAGGTATTTCAGTTTAATTATTTTTATTAAAAGTAGCTTGACTTTTATATGAACAACATGATGATATGTTTTGTGCATTATTTTTGTGTTCAAAATTATGTGATAATTTAAAGTGGAGTTAATAACAGGAGCCATGAGGTCGTTCTCATGATGGAATCCTCTTTGATTTTATATGTTTCTCATGATAGGTTTAAATGAATTTGTTGTTTTAAAATTTCAAGATTCATTTCTATTTAACATCTCTGACATTTTAGGATCCCAAAGATCAAAATGATTTAAGAGCTTTGAAGTGTTAATAGCAGCACAGCTTGAAACTTGTTTAACGTGTTCGGTAACTTGTAAATTTTACTAACCTATCCATTTACAATTCGATAAAACATATACTGAGTTGGTTTAAGTAAACTATTTGATTGAATTGATGAATTAATACAAATCATTTTAGTCATAATCAAACACCATTTTATATCTCAGCAAGACAAAACACTATAGTTCTTCATAATATCTGGAGGTCTTACATTCACCAAAAGAAGTGGGATGAGGGTGACCCTTTGATTGTAAGGGGTTAAGAAATTTATAGATATATTTTCCATTAGAAACTTGTAATGAGGTGTGGTTAATGAATATGACTACTAATAAAAATGTTAATCACTTCAATTGAGTAGTTAATTAATATACATGAAATATTGTGTGGTGTTCATGGTGAGCTAAAAAGTATGGATACTTCAACGAGTGTATTGTACCCATGTCGGACACTTCTCGGACACGTATTGAACACTTTATAAAAGTGTCTTAATATTTTTTTTTCTTTTTAGGACACTTCTGGGGCACTCCTTGGACACTTCTCTGACACTTCTTGAACACTTCTCGAATACGTGTCGAATATTTCGTAGTAATGATATATATTCAAGTAGTTTGAATGAAAATTATATGCTACTAAATTATGATTAAAAATCTAAGCTAAATATATGTAAAAGATTTAAAGTCTGGTTCTTTAATTTATTTTAATCTATTTGTTTATTTTTGTTTATAAGTTTGTTTGGTTCTTAATTACTTGATGATTAATTGAAATATTTTTGTAATGTAGTATTTTTTTATTGAATAATTAATATATATTATATTATTATTTTATAGTCGTATTCATGTCGTGTACATATCCTATTTTTTTAAAAAAATTCATATTGTCGTGTCTGTGTCGTGTCGTACTCATGTTTCATATCGGTGTCAAGTGCTTCCTAGATGGTGAAATTATATATATATATATATATATATATATATATATATATATATATATAATTTTTCTTTTTGGCATGATTAGCTATCATATTTACTACTTGGAATATATATCAAATACGATTCAAATAGGTATAGATGGCATAATATCTAGAGGTGGCCCCTCTACTAACAGAGGATTAGGAAATATTTGGTCCCTATTGACCATATTATACATGTAATTTGTGGTGTTTAAAGTTTAATTATTTATCACATTCACATAAGTATGTCAACAGCTCACTTATGGTATCCATTCCAAACTTGTTCCATGAAAAAACATTAATTATCAAACACATTCCCTTTCAGAGTAGGGACAGGTTCAAAGGGGCCTTTTATGAATAATTTAAACAGTTAAAAATAAAATCCTAAAATAATTTCTTTTACAAAATATTTAACAACTGTAATCATAAAAAATATCACAAAAAATATTACAAAGGATAGAAATATTTTTATTTAAATACTTTCAACCTGATTAGAATAAAATTAAACTCTTTTTATTTTGTGCAATGCAGTTCAGGTCCCATTTGAACTAATTAAATTGACATTATAAATCACACACAAAAAAAAAAAAAAATTGTAGTATTACTCTAGTTAAAAAATATAAATTACATAAAACAATAATACAAAAGTCGAATTCAACAAATTGAAAAGAGTATTTCTTTTATTTTTTTGAGCTGCATTACTCTCTGGTTAAAATACTGTAGGTCTTTTTGAGGTATATGGGTCCCATCAGCATCATCGACACACGTGTCTGCTAGCACTGTGTGGCCTCAAACAAGCCGGTGTGTGCAGGGTCACGAGCCATCGATTTAGAAGAGCATACTAAAGGAACACTTTATTTTTCAGAATGTGACAGCACGATTGTTAAAATTAAATTCTTATCTATAATTTTGCAACTCTTTTCTTATCATAAAATATAGAATAAACACTTTTATAAATGTAAAACTTGTATGCAGAAGTATTTCAAATTCATTCCAACTCTATATTCATGCAGTTATTGATACAGATTGATTTTTTTTTTTAAATAAAAAAAAATTCCTAACAATACGTGTTGTGTTCAAATGTGAGAAGTTATTCATTATTTGAGATTCCTTACATACAGTTATCCCACTAATAACATCTTTGATTTTCCATTGGAGTAAGAAAAAATAAAAAATAGAGAGAGAATATATTAGTGAAATTTCTATAATCAAGAAATTTCTGAGTCATCCATTTATTGCATCTCTCTACTCTCATGACTCAACTCACTCATGAGGATGTCCTTAGCGCTATATTTCTCTACTCTTCTACCCACTCACTCTCTTCTTTTCTTTCGCACTCCTTTTTTTCTTCTCTAAGTCTCAACCCATGACCTAGGTATTCATTTATATAATCCAAAAATAACAAGAAATTACCAAAAACAATACAACCCTAAAATAGAAACCTAATTAAACATAGAATATGAGCCCCAATTCCTAACAATTTTCACCTTAGCTCAAATCCCATTAAGTCAATCATTGCTTCACCTGCAACTAAAATCCATTGTAGTACCTGTTGAGACTTCTTATATTTTTTGGATCTTCATTAAATAATGATCGATATTTCCAAGGCGAACCTTCAGCTCTGATACTACTCTTTGAGGCCAGCAGAAGCACATCACAAACAAACATAGAAATCCCATTATGAAACGAACAAACAACACAAAGAAAACACAAGATATACGTGGTTCAACCCCACCCAACCTACGCTTATGAAGAGAAGAAACTCCACTATCATCCTCGTGAGAAGTTACACAACTCTAGAAAATGTCTACCTATTTATTGCATATTTCTACTCTCACGACTCAACTCTCTCATGACACTACTCGTGACCTAGGGATCTATTTATAAAACTCAATTTCTTGTTGGACAAGAATTACAATTGTTTGGAGTCCAAAACTTATGTAACAAGAAATTACAAATTAAATACAGTACAACTCTAAAATAAAATTTTAATTAAACATGAAATATGAACCACAATTCTTAACACTCAAGAATCTTGACGAGCTGTTTTAGCTAATGAACTCAGTTAATAAATCATTTCTATTTTTAAAGTAGTGGTCAATTCCGTACTTTTCACATGCTTGTTAAAATAATAATAATAATTAGCAAACAAGGTGATGTTTTCATCTAGAAAATACGGACACTTCATCAAGGGTGTCGTATCTGTGTTGGACACTCGGACACGTGTTGGACACTTCGTAGAAGTATCCTGATATTTTTCTTTTTAGAACACTTCGTGGATACTCCTTCAACACTTCTTGGATAGTACTCCTCGAACACATGTACTTCTCTAAATATATGTAGAGGACTAAATAAGTCTAATTCTGTAATCTATTTGTCTATTTTTGTTTATAAGTTTGTTTGATTCTTAATTACTTGATAATGAATTAAATTATTTTTGTAATTGTAGTCTTTTTTGTTAAATAACTAATATATATTAATATATTATATTATTATTGTATAGTCGTATTCTCATCATATTTATGTTCTATTTTTAAAAAAAAAAATTATATTACCATTTTTGTGTCCAAGCGGTGCTCGTGTTGATGCTTTCTAGCTTTTCACCGGTTCATTATAAGTGTATTCACGAGATTGAATCTTTTGCACCACAAGCACGTGAGTTATAACAGGGGACATGCAACTTGTGGATTGCATTTATTGGTTATGTATTCATGAGGGAGATTAAGACATAAGTGGTTCATATCTTCTCCTGAGTTCACAATAACGTCCATATTTTCCTACCTGAATATTTATTATACTTGTTTAAACAGGTAATGGTTACATTGCTGGTGACCCCATGTGTTTATTGGAAATGGATTATATTTTTTAAAAAAAATTAAAAAATTTGAACCTATCAAGATTGCTAAGACGGAAAAATTTAATTATTTAATCAATATTCATGATTTGAAGAGGATAACGTATAAGGTTTAGGTTGTAATCACACTAAGGTTTAGGTTGTAATCACATATTTCTACAAGGAAAACAATTTTCTTGCAATGAAAACTCCAAACAAATAGGTGATTAGGACAAGAATTACCTCCATCAAAGAACAAAGGGTTACCTCCATCAACGAACAAAGGGTAAATTACAGTGACAACCATTAAAGTTTCAACTTATTACCTACATAGATAAATTTTGCTTATAGCTATTGTAGAAACCTCAAGTAATATTTTTGTCCCTGATGTCGTTACGTTAAGTATGAAATGTGTAATATACCCCCGATATTTTATTATCTTTTATTCAAAAATACCATTTATTTGAAAAGACCATTTTGCCCCTCCCTTTTTATCTACTCTCTCTCTCTCTAGAATCATCACCCAAAATTAGGGTTTCAAAGTAATAGTAAAATAAAGTGATTACCAAATAATTTTAAAATTAATTTATGTAAATTAGTCAATACAAATATATTAAATCACAAATTAAGTTTAAGTAAATTAATTAATATAGGAATAATTAATAAGTTGGATGGTAAAAGTATTTAAAGAAGTACAATTTAATTGAATATAGAAATATATACAATTAAATATAGAAACATATACATATAGAGAAAGAGAAATATAAAGAGAGAGAGAGAGAGAGAGAGAGAGAGAGGAACCATTCAGGAAAAGACCCACAGCGATGGCGGTGACCCACAAATTGGCAATGGTGTTGGCGGGGTTTGTGAGTGGGTTTAAAACAAACCCATCAATTGATCTTCCTTCTTTAAATCGATTTGAATAAAGGCAAAGCCCAAGGCCCCTTTGGCGATAATAGATTAGTAGGGTTTAGCTAGCAGTGCTCCGATGATGACAATGGTTGGAGGAGATTTTGGTGTTTGTGAGGTTGTTGGTGGCATGGGATTTACAGTTGGTGTTCGGGTTTTATGATTTAGGTCTTGGGGTTGGTTGTCGATTAGGGGTTTATGGTGGCAGTTGGTTTGGGTTGGGTTGGGTTGTGATTGGAGTTCGACAGTGTTCATAAGCCTTCAATGGTGGTGCTCAAAGGAGATAAAATGGGTCTTATAAATGGAGTTCCGACACCGATGGTGATTGTCCTATGAATTGTGGTTGTGGCTTGATGAAGATGGTGGCATGGTTAACATAAATATTGATTAGACAATAATAAATTTTTTTTCTAAAATTAATTTTCAATGTCATAGTTAAAGATAAATTAATTTTAAATCCATTAATGCATTCTTTTCTTCATTTATAACTATATAATTAATCTAATTGCAAAAGAAATTAAAAAAATAATAGACAACAAATAGAACATATAATACATGAATATTCTCAAACATATTAAGAGCATATATAGAGAAAAAATTTAATAAAGAAAAATAATTTTAATAATTTATATTTAATAAAATAATGCATAAATAATGCACACCTTTTATTATGCCTTAGCCCATTTTCTGCTAGATAGTTAGGATAGTTATAGGCAAAGGGGGGTACTTAGGTAATTTACTACTTCATGAAAAGGGTCAAAGGATATTAGCGTCTTTTCGCATATTGTTAGATAAAGTCAGACCTACTTATACACGGTTTCTTTGAAAGACATCGTATATATAATGGATTGGGTAAATATCCCCTAAGGTTTGTCTCAAACACACTCATGTACAAAGTTTGCTTAAATCTACACTCACACCCCGAAACAAAATTGCATCAGTAATTTGCATGAGAAATTACAATTTTAACCATCAATATAATAACTATATTATATTTAAAAAATTTATTAAAATAAAATGACTAAATGAACCCTTTAACTGATATATTACTATATTAGTGTCCCCTAAATTCAATGAAGGGGCAACAAAATTCTTTGAATTCTTTTGTTTTGTTTTTTAGTTATAAAAAAGAATTGTGAAATAAAGAAAGGAATCTAATGTGTTTTGGTGATTCAATTTAGCAAATAATTTATATTATTTCTCTATTATGTGTATGACCCAATATTAGTTATCACTGAAAAATAAAATTCAATCTGAAGAAATTCAAACTTTGAGGCTAAAATTTACTTTATTATTAATCTTGGATGATTTTTTTTTCTTTTTTCTAGTACTTACTTTTCAGTTTTATCAGTGCCATCACTACTTTTTTTTTTCTTTTTGAAATAAATGTATGCATACTTTGTAATAAAAAGACAAAATGCAAAATATCCTCTTTTAACTTTCTCATATTTGCAAATAAACTCCTGAACTCTTGTAACACTCTTCATATAGGTCTTCTCTGTTGTCATCTCTCTACTATTGCCGAGACACCACTACCACCACCAAAGCCATGCTATCATTGCCAATTTTCATGTGCACTACTATAGCAAACGGTGAAAGAGAAAAAAAATAAAAGAAAAAAGAGAAAAATGTGAAGAATTAAGAAAGAGAAGTAGATAAAATAAAGAAAAGAAAGGGGGTTAGATGTAGAGAGACAGATTTGGGAAAGAGAGAGAGAGATGGAGGAAGAGAGAGAAAAAGAGATAGAGTGAGGAGAGAAAGAGAAAAAAACAGGAGAGAGAGAGGAAGAATTAGAGAAAGTGAGCTTTGAGGGTGAAAGAGGAGGGAGAAAAGTAATAAGGCAATAAGGGTAGTTTTGTCAAGTGAAAAGAAAAGTTGGGAGCAATATGGTATTTTAACGTGAAAAGGTTAAAAATGTCTTTTCAGTTAGTGAAGGGTAAAAAAGATATTTTAAATAATTTTTTGACCGATGAATTTCAATTGAGGGTTGTGTGCAGTCAAACTCCAAACCTCAAGGGTGTGAGTGTAAGTTTAAGTAAACTTTGTATATGAATGTGTTTAAGGCAAACCTCAGGGAGTGTAAGTGCATTTTGCCCTAAATATTACTGACTCCCCCTGAGATTTGATGTATTGACCGATAACTACAACTTTGTGAATTTTTGTCACTGACACCCATGTTAGCTTTTTCATTTTTTTAATAAGTGATATGTCTTGATTGTCCCTGATTATTTAAATATATTTGAATATAAAATTATCAAAAAAATGACCACAATACCCTTCATGATAATATGCATTGGCAACTAATTTTTTATCTTATGTTCATATTATTATTTATGAAAATAAATAATTATATATATTATAGTGAATATATATAGATGGATAGAGAAAAAGAAAGAGAAATTTAATTACTTTTTTATTTTATGTTAACATTATTATTTATGAAAAAAAATATATATATATATATATTATAGTATATTGTATATATATAGATAAATAGAGAAAAAGAAAAAGAAATTCAATTAGTTTTTTATTTTATGTTAACATTATTATTTATGAACATAAATAATTATATATAAGTTACATATATTATAATATATATATATAGGTATATTCAAATGGGTATTTTAGTCCATTAGATAGGATTAAATAAATAAATTTAGTATTTAAATAAATTAAGTTAGAAGTCAAATAATAGCATAATTATTTCACCATTAAAAAATAATCTAACACTTTTGATAAGAAAATATGTATGTGATATAAAACACAATCACATGAGATATTTGATGATAGGAATTCAGAAAGTTATAGTAACTCCACTGTATACAAAGTCTACGTCTAATAAGTCTAAACTTTAATGACTGTCACTAAGAATAAATCCGCTCACAAGTTACAAATTAATTAATGTAGGACAAGAGTGGCAAGAAAGTCAAAAAGTAAAGGAAGCAAATAATGGATGTGTTGCGGGGCTAATAAATGAGAAATAGTGTGTGAAATGCGTAGGTGTGTATGATGTGTATATATATACAGACACTAGGGTATACTCGTGTTTACAGTATTATTGTGCACTCGTAATTATAATTATTAGATGAAGTAATTTTAGAGTGTAGATAGTAAAAGACATTTTGGATCGCAAAATTATTTTTTCAATAAATCTGAACCATTGAATTGAATTTTTTTGTCTTATTTGTTTTCCTTCTATATATAAATATATATATATATATATATATATATATATATATATATATATATAAACACACAGATAGGTCTGATTTGAATTGCAAGCTTGTGCGTAGATATTTACAATGTATTGAAGAAAAGATGATCAAAATATCTTGAAATGAATTAAGAAATCAATAATATTATAATCTCCGTGAGAGATTTTATTTAGGACAATACTTATTTACCGGTGAGTATGTAAGTTTTAGTGACCGCTGATTCAATCGAATAAAAGAACACATCAACTTTAATTATTTAACTAAATAATTTATTAATTGTTTTGAATCCATCTGGTTTCACCGAGTAATTCACTTCCTCTATCTGCTTCACACTTTTCTCTACTCTCAACAGTTAATTTACGTTCCCAATTCTCTTTGTTCCGCTCTATCTACTTCACACTCTCTCTCTTCTGTTGTTCTTCCTCCTCTCATCTTTGATGGACAAACACATTTGAAGAGTTGTGTGATTTTTTTTTTTTTTGGTAATACTATTCAGGTAGAATTTTTAGACAGAATTCATAGACAGAAACTTTTAGAACCATTGGATGTATGTAGTAGGCTCCACCACATACACTCACCACATACATTCAATGGTTCTAAAAATTTCTGCCTATGAATTATGCTTAATATTTCTGCCTGAGTAGCATTATTTATTTTTTTTTCTCTCAAGCTGTGGGTTCAATCACATTTGAAAATTGGTGGATAACTTTTCTTTGTGTTTACTCGAGAGTAGGTAAATATTCTTTTCAGCTTCTGCTTCAACGTTAATATGGACAAATCACGATGTAACCGAAATAAAGTTACATGTGAGACGACAATCACACAGAAAAAGAATCAATAGAATCAGTTTTGTGAAAGCAGCAGATTGGACCCTCTACAATTCTTTATATATGTATGCATATGTATATAAACTATATATAGATTGTTTTGTTGGGATCTAATTGATTGCAGTTTGATGAAAGGTGCCTTTGTTGTCCGTTACATGTATAGATAGAAACAAATAAATATCTAATAACTCTTGTAAGCATTCTTGTTTGGGATTTGATTACCCATTTTATTTGCCAAAATCTTTTTCTTACTTATTAAAAAGTGTTGTCCGCCAAAATTTACAAGCAACGTACGTCTTGACTTCTCTTTACTCAATTATAAATTGAAACTAAACAAAGTTATGCTTCAGATCAAATCTTGGCATGGAATTTAATAATTCCACTTGGAATCATACTTAGCTTTCTTCTACTTCCTTGTGAACAATGAGTACCCAAATATATATATAATTTCCAATTAATATCACTAATTATTACAACTTGTTTCTGTCCAATCAATCCCCTGTATATCTAATCGTTATCCATATACAGTTAACTTGTATTTGTAAATAAAAAGAGACTATATAAAAAGACACTTCCACTAATGCCGCGTTTAGTATACATCGAATAAAAATTCATTGCATAGTTAAACTTATGGAATAAATATTTCATTTCAAGTAAAATTTAAAAAAAAATTCATATAGTCATAAAGTCATTCACCTACATCACCTCCACCCTTACATCACCACCTTCCTACTCCACCATACTACCACCTCCATATTGCCACATTCCTCCATCACCATCACCGCCGCCACTACTTCCACCTCCACCATCACTCCCACCGCCACCATCTCCACATCGTCAAATTCCTCAACCACCACATATTTGTTGGTTTAATTTATTTGTCACTAGGAGAACTGTTTTGGAGAATTTGATTTAAAATTTATTTCATTTTAATCTTATTTCATATTTACAACCAAACAATAGAATGAGAATGATCATTCTATTCCATTCCACTCAATTCTTTTATTTTCAGTCTCATTCTATTTCTAGCTTCATTTCATTTTCATCGCATGTACCAAACACAACATAAAAGAACATTTTATACTTTTTCAAATAAGATTTAAAATTTCCACCACCACATCACATTCCTTCACCACCTCCACCACCACACATTACCACCTTCTTACACCACCACATATTTGTTGGTTTAATTTATTTATCACTAGGAGAGGGATGTTTTGGATAATTTAATTTAAAATTTATTGCATTCTCATCTCATTTAACATTTGTAACCAAACAATAGAATGAGAATTGTAATTCCATTCCATTTCATTATTCGATTTTTATTTTAATTCAATTTTCAGTTTCATTTCATTCCACTCATGCGTACCAAATACAGCATAAAAAAACATTTTATACTTTTCCAACTTAAAAAAGAAGTCTTTAAATTTGTTAGATAAAAAAAAATAATGTTAACCACATTATTGGATCTCCAAACTATGTTTCACGAGATAACGAGTGACAATAAATTGGTTCTTAAAAAAATATCGAAATCAAGATGAGCCAATTAGGGATCTATATTGAAAAAAAAAAAAAAATTTAGGGATCTATAACTATATTTTACGAGTTAACAAGTGAGAATGAATTGGTTACAGAAAAAATGGAAATCGAGATCAAACTTAGATTGCTAAACTCATCACGAACCAAAATATATACTACTCAGTAACAAACAAGTCCACCTACAAGTTTGAAGCTTGCTTGACTCAATTGAAGTTCTAAGTGAAAGACTGAAAAAAGTTTTGTATGGTTTAGCTTGGCACCACATGCCAATTTTAAAATAATGGACTCCTTCTTATGCCTTTTTTGTACCTTAATTTTGTTGTGTATCAATAATGCATGTACTTGTCTGTGTATCTATAATGCATGTACTTGTCGAATAACTTTTCAAATAACTTTTTCACATTCATTGTCAACCATATGTTCATGATTTTTTTTTGGTTTTTTGAAAAAGAAAAAAAAGATATATAACAGCAAGTACAATGGTCGTCGGTGTAATTAATTAACCACATGTCAGTGTTTAAAAAAGCAATGGAAACAAGTACATGATTTTCTCTGTATCATAATTAATCACCGTCCAAATTACCAAATTCACTTGTTGCATGAATTTACGTACTTATTAGCAAATCAAGCTCACGGCTCTGCCAATGTCTTGTCAATATCATGATGGCCTCTTTTTTATTTTATTTTTTTATAAGTTAGTCATTATACCGACACAAAAAATCAAGAGTCGTCTATGAATGCAAGTGCCCAATCTCACACACATTTTTTTTTTTATATATAAAAAAAACTCGCCTATCTGCTTTAGGGTGAGTTGATATATATATATATATATATATGATCCCTCCGAAGTACATTTTTTTTAAGTCTTGCTTTAGAAACTTTTATTGTGAATATATATATATATTATTACAATAGCAAATCAATACTTCATGTAAATAGGGCCATATTTTCACTCTTTTTTTTTTACTATTACACTTTACTTTTCATATCTTAAGGGTAATTGTGGTATATGAGAGAGAAAAATCATTTACTTGCTATGAAGTTAGAGTTAGAAGTGTTATTTCTCTTAAGATTGGAGTGCAATCGTTAGAAAAGAGGAGTGCGAATATCAACTACCTATATTATATTATATATATATATATAAATAAAATAAATTCAGAAGATAAAAAAGAAAAGGTAAAGTGTAAGAAACTCTCTGTTATATAAAAAATGTGCAATAAACTTTTGTCATTTCGATCAATATGAACATATATCTCCCTACATTTGAAAAATATGTGCAAATTTCCCCTTCAGCTAATGATGGTTAAAAAATATCCGCTGACCAGCAAATCTGACAAAAAAAGTTATCTGAAAACTCCAAAATACCACACAATGTCCCTCACAAACTTCTTAATATTTTAGGGCAAAGTGTGTTATTTAAAAATGGTACAACAAACCTTTTTTTAGTTCGGTATAAGCATATAACTTTCCAACGTTTGAAAAATATGTGCAAATTGCCCCTCTATTTAACGGAAGAATTCTACAATACCCAGAAAATTTCTTAAATGTAGGAATCTCACTAATGATAAAACTCTCTTTTCCATTATTATAGGATATCATAAAAGGTGAAATTTTATTAGTGGCGTAATTCCCCCAATACAAGGAATCCCCGTGGTATATAATAATTTCTCTATTTGAAGAATTCTAGAATACCTCGGGAATTCCTTAAATGTAGGAATCCCAACTCATTTTTTCATTATTATAGGATATCTGAAATTTTATTAGTGGTGGGATTCCCCCAATACACAGGAATTCGGTGGTATATAATAATTTCTCTATTTGAAGAATTGTACAATACTCCGGGAATTCCTTAAATACAGGAATCTCTTTTTTCATTATTATAGGATATCATAAAAGGTGAAATTTTATTAGTGGTGGGATTCCTCAATACACGAAATTCCCGTAGTATATAATAATTTCTCATCAAAAAATATCCGTTGACTTTCAAATCTGACAAAAAAATATCTAAAACTCCAAAATATCATTTTTAAATGCCCACAATGCCTCTCACAGTCTTTTATATGTTTTAAGACACTAACTGTCCTGTTTGGATGCCTAGAGGTATCTTACTCTCTCTCGGTCTATCTCTCTGAGTTTTTTTTCTCTCAATTTTGTTTATTCTCTCTCTTTATATATATATGTATATATATCTGAGTCTTTTTTTTCATTTCTCTCACATATTTTTTTCTCTTTTCTCCATATCTCTCTCTCTCTCTCTCTCTCTAAAGTTATCTCTCTTTATAGAAAATATATAGACATTTCAGTCTAATGTACTTAGTTGCACATTTTGAAACATACAGAGAGTTAATTAAAGTATGGCAGGACTATCGCACATTTTGCATATATCAAATATTTTCTTTACAGAGCTTTTCCATTTATTATATTTGGCACTTGGCATACTCATTCCTTGGTTGTCACTCTCTTTTATTTAGTTCTTTTTTTAGCTTCCCATATATCTATGCTATTTAAATTGTATTTTTCTCATTTTTAAGTTGTATTTTTTCTTTTCATTTTTCATGTTATAATAAGAAAAGGAAAAAGTAAAATGATGGTGCTCTCACTCTTAAAATGGTTTTATTGGGATTGTGTGACTAGTCTTGATACAACTATTACGAGGACATGAAGTAAAGACCACTTTTAGACCTAGATGCTCTTAAGAATGTATTTTAAGACATGTCATTAAAAAATATTTCAATTAATTTATAAGTTTTAATTGCATAATATTGTTTAACCCCTCTAACTGGGCTCTTTCCTACCAGGAACCAAATTTTAAGAAGACCAAGCATAATATAATAATATAATGCTATAATATATAATATCAAATGTTGTCATCATTATTTTTCTCGTTCTTTTCTCTTTCTATTTTTTCTTTCTCTTTGTTGTTTTTTCTTTAATAAAGAATCAAATACCTATTTTTTTTTTCTATTTTTTTGTCCATGTTTCATTTGTCTTCTCCGATTTCTCTCTCTTTATTTTATTTCTTTTCTAAGCATTGTTTATCTATCCCTTTTTACATTGAAATTTTTAATAATACAATTAATTCATTATCGGTGTTAGATTATATATTTTATATTATATTAAATTGATTAATACCAATAGTGACTACAAACACATACAAATAAGTTGCAAAAGAGCGGTTTAGTAGATAAATATAATTTGTTAGAGCGAAAATTAATTTAAAACAAAAAAAAGAGCTCGTACAAATTAATAACTTTGACACATAAATTTTACGGCTCGTGAAAGTAATTCAGTGATGTTACCCGTGACAAAAGCTGCTCAGTAGAATTTACAAGTCTAATTAACAGTGAATCACTTCTCTAATTACAAGGTTGGCATCTTCCAAAGCTATGCATATATATATATATATATATATATAAAGACACTTGTTGGGTTATTATATCACGAAAAGGGTGAGGCTAGCAATTACATAAGCATTGCTAGCAAGAGTTTCGTCGTAATGATTGCTTTCTATTTGTATTAATAAATACCAAACGTGCTTATCACATAAACTAATATATTGGAGCAAAACAAAAATGAAAGCCACACGTAACTAGCAAATAAAATTACCCATGTGATAAAAGCCGGTGGCTTATGGTTTTATTTTTCATTTTGGAGGTCCAAAATCTTTTGACCAACTATTCAAGTAATAAATTGCAAAAAAACAAAGATCAATGATTCACTCCACCTCGTATAATTGTCATCAATTTTATTTTTTATTTTAAAAAAATGAAGCACATTTTAATCTTATGAAAACAATTTTGACATAAAAATAATATCAAATTATTTTTTAAAAAATTAGATGACAGCTTATTTTGTTCAAAGGAATTTTTTTGACTAAAGCACGTCATCTATTATAAATAAATTTTTGATAAGAATTAAGAAATTTTAACAGTATAATTTTATACTGTTCGTTTTTAAACAGTTAAGCCTTTAAATTTGATAAAATTATGATAAAAAGACAGAGTTATATAATTATATATAAAACACGTATCATTCATTATGTTTAGCCTCTCGCTGACTAACATGTGGGACAAAGATTATCCAAACGAGGTAGTAGTATGTTTTAAAAGAGTAAAAAACAAACAGATGAGCTATGATAAGATACCTCTTTTATATATATAAATAATAATTATATTATATTATGTTAATATATGTAACAGTGCAGCCCAAGAAGCATCTTAGTGACGAGTCGAAGCCATCCACATTGACTTCATTTAATTGATTTATCAATCTATATATATATATATATATATATATATATATGAAAAATGGCCTTCGTCACTTCTAAAGGGCGGAGATTAGATATCTTTTTAGGTGAAACATTGACATACCTACGCACGCACGCGTCTTCAGACTCTTCACCCTAACATAGATACATATAAAAGAAGTACGTAATTCAATACAAACTTTAAGTTGAAAATTATTTTATAGTGTTGTGTCATTCAATTTGAGTACTTTTTTATTCTTCAATTTTAATTGATTGATCACATAGGGTTATAATTGGGAAGAGTAATTTATAGCACCATTCATTTAATAGGAAATGATAATTCCTTTAAAATAAAAATAAAAAAATTGTTAGCATTTATTAAAATAAGGGTACTATATTATTGGGTACTCCAAAAATACTTAATAATTTTGTTCATAAAAAAATTAGATAAAATTTAAGATACATAAAACTCTCTTTTTCAATTTTGTCCACCGAATTTATTCAAAACTTTTTTGTTGGATAAAGTAAGTGTTATTATAATTGAAAATGGGTACCATCACAAAGTCAAATAACTTAAAAAGGACTTGTTTGGAAGGTGTAAATAAAACATAACTTGTGGAATTAATATAGACATTGTGATACTCGGTGTGATGATAAGATAGATTGTACAGGGTGGAGTGTTTGAATGGTAAGTCCATGTTGCCACGTTGGCTCTTGTCCTGTGCCGTGTGACAACCATCTTGCAGAGTACTCAGTAAGCGAATAATTTTCTTCTCCATAGCGTTAAGAGTGGGTCATAGACAAAAAAGTAAGTGCTATATATATCTATATATATATCTATACACACACAAACTCATATACATATATATATATATATATGTATCTGGCCTCTGCTGCTACTTATTTTGTTCAGCCGATACGATACGATAGTTGTTCTAATAATTACCGTGTAAAGAGTTTGAAAAGGCAG
Organism: Cornus controversa; assembly: GCA_026545225.1. NCBI lineage: Eukaryota > Viridiplantae > Streptophyta > Magnoliopsida > Cornales > Cornaceae > Cornus > Cornus controversa. The sequence goes on along the minus strand of CM048849.1, from coordinate 10,268,293 downwards.
TTACTAGTTTAAAAGGATAGAGACAAGAGAAGAGAAGAGAAGAGAAAGGGAGTTGTAGAGAGAGAGAAAGAGGTGGTTTCTTTCTGGTTTGTTTGGTTGATTGATTGAGAGTGCGTATATACGTTGGAGATTGATTGTTCGGGAGGAGAAGAAGAGAAAGGAAAGAATAATAAGAAGAAGACGGAGAAGGGAATGCAATTGGGGAATTACGAGATCGGAAGGACTCTGGGCGAAGGCAATTTCGGCAAGGTGAAGTACGCTAAAAACCTCGATTCAGGCCAATCATTCGCCGTTAAGATCTTGGAAAAAAATAGAATTCTTAATCTCAAGATCACCGATCAGGTCACCATTTCTCTCTCTCTCTCTCTCTCTCTCTCTCTATATATATATATATATATATATATATATTGATCGATAATCTCCATATGTATTGTAATTATCGATTTAATTATGGGCTTTTCAAGGGTGTATTTGAAGGTGAATTTGCTAATGATTTCCAACTTGGTGTAAAAGCTGATTGGAGTATTAATTGTTGGTTTCTGTACCTCTGTTTTTGTATGATACTGATGATTTATTTTTATAGTCCTCCATTTCCTTCTTTTCACACTATTGTGTGTGTTGTGCATATATTAGTATATATATGCCTTTTGTATCTCTTACTCTTACCGTACCTACCTTAAACTCAGAAATGAAAGTGTGTTTTGAACGGTGGTTGCAGATTAAGAGAGAAATTTGCACTCTGAAGCTACTCAAACATCCAAACGTCGTTAGATTACATGAGGTACGCTGTCCCTCTCTCTCTCTATGTCTCTGTGTATATATATATACATATATATACATATACATATATATATATATATATACATACTTGAAAGGCAACGATAACAAAAACAGGAATTCGAATTTCCTTCTATATAGGCCTCTGGTTTAATTTTTCATTTTTCAATCAGAAAGTCATAATTTTAATATAATTTGCTTCTATCACTTTATATATGTCATATTATCTTGTGTAAAAAAATATACCATCACATCATATATATATATATATATATATATATATATATAACTATTATATGTATGAAAATTTTATATAAGTCTAAAATATTGTCCTTCCATGATATATGCACTGATCCGGATTTGTTGCCGGATAACTTTTAACGATCATTGCCTCTCATCTATGTGTTGGATTGATAGCCATAAAGAATAAAAAATGTTAATGTCTATTTTTTAATATAAATAAAAAGAGAAAAACACATTAGAATGAGATTAACCTAAATGTCTATTTTTATTCATGACAGAGGATCTCAAAATTTTACAAAAATTCATTTTTGAGCAAATCAAATCATGAGTGTCATTTAACTGACAATTTTTTTTTCCTTTTTTTGTTAAACTATTTTTATAATTGCATTAATATTAAACTTGAAACGAATTATGCCCTATTTATCAAATAGACTTGCTAAAGAAAACATCTTAGCTTGAATTACACAGACTAGAATATATTCGAGACGTGATTGGGTAGTCCAGTCCAGCTCCATGTCACATGCATGCGTGGGACTATGTTGGTTGGCCTATTACCAACACTAAAAAGAACTACTGCTTTCGGGCTTGAGCATGGACCCTCACATATTGCCTGCCCCATCCTCCTATGCTATCCAATACCCATTCTCGGTAAGGAGCAAGTATACGTTGCGGGCACGTTTGGGTCATTGGTGTCTTACACGTACGGTGGGGCTTGCAATAAGTGTAGTGCACAGATAATTCAAATGTGTGTCTGGCGCACATGCGCTGAGCGCAGCCAATATCTATTCCTCGGTAAGATTTTAATAAAAATAATGGACCTCATAATCTATGAACCCTTCTAATAATGTCGAAGTGGTGTTAGGTTTGAACTACCCATGGCTGATAGAAACACCATTTATGGAAGCATTCTTGATATTGGGGGTTCCATAATGCTCTCTCTTTCATACCATTTAAAGGTCGAAACAATATTTCTCCCTGAACTCTCAATTTCATGTATAAAATTGATAGCGATGTCACTGTCATATCTGTTGAAAAATGTCTGTCACATCTGTTTAAAAATGTTAACTTTAGGGTGTCATCCATCTCATCTAATAGATGAACTATGGTCGCATGATAGTATTTCTCTTCTGGCATTTCTAATAGTCCCGCTTGGAACTCGTGATGTACAATTGAAACCATTTTACTGTTTTTCAACTCTTTTTAGTAGTTACCAAATGTTGGATGCAAAAAAATATTTTCTCACCTCTCAAAGTGGAAGATTAAGGGTTCAATTCAAGTCCGCAAGGGTAAAAGTGGTTGAGTATGTTATTTGTTAGGATTAAAGTAAATAAATAAATAAAAACAAATTCCTTTTAATATTTTATCCACTCAAATTGCTTGAAAATATGCTTTCCTTTGATTTTTTTTTTCTAGTATAAACACACTAACTAGTAGCTACCTTTTATGGCGAGGGAACCAATGGGTAAAAACAATCCAACTCACTTGTTAAAATCGATGTTTAATTCACAGGTTTGACAATTTTAAGTAATTGGACTTGCAATATGATATTGATAATGTTCTGATTATGCTTTCCTTTGTTAATGCTGAATAAGCAGGTCTTGGCAAGCAAAACCAAGATTTACATGGTCCTAGAATATGTGACTGGCGGTGAACTGTTTGACAAAATCGTAAGCAGTTTTCCCAATTGTATAAAAAACTTCCAATGGAACATCTTGTGGTTTAGGCTCAAATCTTGGGTTTGACATTTTGATTCTGCTCATGGTTTATAGGCAAACAAAGGAAAACTCTCCGAGGCTCTAGGCAGGAAGGTCTTCCAACAGTTAATCGATGGAGTTAGTTACTGCCACAACAAAGGCGTTTATCACCGGGATCTCAAGGTTTTATTTCCAGCCCTTAATCCAAGAGTCAAACAACCAAATACAATCCAATGAATTGCCAGATGATCTAGTATACGTACATTTATTTTCTTATATGTTTTTAATTCTAATTCTTCCGCGTATTTCTAATGCAGCTGGAGAATGTACTTGTTGATGCAAAAGGAAGCATTAAGATAAGTGATTTTGGCCTCAGTGCATTACCTCAACATTTTAGGGTATGATTCCAATCAAACAACCACTTCATGATGGCTTATTCTTCTGATTTTAGTTACTTATCTCTACCTTAAATTCTTAAAATTAGGATGATGGGTTACTGCATACAACCTGTGGAAGTCCAAACTATGTTGCTCCTGAGATTCTTGCTAATAGGGGATATGATGGTGCCACCTCCGATACCTGGTCGTGTGGTGTCATCTTGTACGTAATTCTCACAGGATATCTACCATTTGACGATAGAAATCTTGCAGTTCTCTATCAAAAGGTACATTAATAAAGTTTTTTGCCTTTTATTTTTCTCTTTTTATTTGTATTTATTTTTTCCTTTTTTTGATGTTTTCTACTTATACAAAGGGGAATTTCATGAACTTCCGATCTCTAATCCTCTTGAGGCGTTTCAGATTTTCAAGGGGGATGTTCAGATACCAAAATGGCTATCCCCAGGAGCACGAAACCTAATAAGGAGAATTCTTGATCCCAACCCTGTTACAAGGATGACAATGGCGGAGATCAAAGTAGACGAATGGTTCAAGCAAGATTACATTCCCGCCAACCCTGATGATGATGACGAAGAAGATATATACATAGACGATGAAGTTTTGTCGATACATGAGATGGTATGAACTTGGATTTGTTAGTTGTTTTTGTCCCTTGCTGGTTGAATTACATTGATGATTTTGTGCCAAAGCTGATGCAATTTATTTCACTGGTGTTAGCCATCAGAAGCAGAAAAGAAATCAGAATCACCTACACTCATCAATGCCTTTCAGCTGATTGGAATGTCTTCATTCCTAGATCTGTCTGGCTTCTTTGAGAAAGAGGTAAAAAAAACAAAGTAAAAGAATCATTATATATATAATATTATATCTTTATGCATAATTTATTTTTGTTGTTTGTCACTGGAAGAGTTTACAAATTCTATAAGAAATTTGATTGTGAAATTTGCACATTTGTTCGAGTTAATTTAGGATGTTTCGGAGAGGAAGATCCGATTTACATCCAATCATTCCCCAAAAGAGTTGCTTGAGAGGATTGAGGATACTGTAACTCAGATGGGATTTCGAGTCCAGAGGAAAAATGGAAGGGTTAGTTCAATCAAAGCTCTGGGCTTGCATAGACCATTGCATTTTTTTTCATACAGAACACTGTTTAAAAAATTGATCCTCATTTTCTCCACAAGCAAGTGTTTGATCACAAAATCTGCTATTCACAAACCCTTTTTATTTATTTATTTATTTATTTAAATGAAATGAAATGAAATGAAATGATTTACAAGTTCTATCACCGAGTTATAACATTTGTGTCCATCTTTTCAGCTTAAGGTGATGCAAGAGCACAAAGCTCAGAAAAGCCTGGGTACCCTTTCAGTTGCAGCAGAAGTAAGCAATTTTTAAAACTGGGACAAGTTCTTGTAGAAAAATCTCATACACACTATATATATATACACACACACATGTATATATATAATACATACTCGGTTGCATGCCAATTGCCAATCATCTAAACCTTCCAATTTCTATGTCTAAATTGCTATATGGATAATTGTGGCAGGTGTTTGAGATAAGCAAATCCTTGTATGTAGTAGAATTAAGAAAATCATACGGAGATTCTACAGTTTATAGACAGGTTCTCTCTCTCTGCACAAACATATATTTCTAACATATATACGACATACATATATTTCTAACATATATACGAATATATTGTATTTGCAGTTGTGTAAAAAGCTATCAAATGATCTGGGTGTCTCACCAAGTCAAGAAGAGCTGTTGACCTTGGAAGCTTGAGTATCCGGATGGTTAGATTAGAAACAGCAACATAAATAAGCCTCATATACATCTGTGTATGTATATATATATAAATCCATACAAAAGAATTTATTTGTTTATTTGTTTTTTTATTTCTATTTTTATTTTTACTTTTTGTGTTGGCAATTTTTTGTTACATCTCAGGCATAACTAGTCTGTATGTATACCTAAAATGAGACATTCTTTGTTCAACATGCAGAGATAACTATCAGCTGAACTGTCTCTCTCCTAACTATAAGCTCTGTTGACCACAGAAGTCTTAGTATTGCCAGCATAATAAGAAAACATTTGTGCATACAGGCCAAGGAGAGAAATGGACTTGTATGAATTGTGCTTGTCTAAATTTTTGTATTGCCACATTTAAGGCAGATAGATTCATTTCTACATTCAAAACACACCTCAAAAGACAAAAAACATATTTGCTTCAACTCGTAAAGAAGTCATCTTTACCAATGGTGCAAAGAAGCATTGCTATACAAGAATTATTGTCCTATGCACTTAAAAATATACTGCAACAATCTAAAATTAGGATTTGAAATAAGCAAATAGAAATTGTGAAATCAACAACCACAAAAATAAATAAATAAAATAAAATAAACACAACACACACAATCTACGTGGTTAGGCTCAAATTAAGTTGGCATTCAAAGTGTAGAAATAAGGACTTTAATCAGTCATAATGGATGATTACTGAGTATGATGAAGAAAGTTATTTCGATTTTCCAGACATGTGATGAAAATTTCTGGAAAATCATTCATCCAAACATATGCTAAGAAATATGGCAAACCAACAACTGGTATTTTCATAAAGAATAGAATGTTTCACCATGATATCGTGCAACAAAATAACTTGGCTCATATGTTGCATTCGTCTATTCGACTTTTGTGCAGCTGAAATGCAGGATTAACCCAAGCTCCACAGTTGCATTGCATACCCGCCCAATTGAAGGAACCCAAGCGGGCTTTGCACCCCATGCACTGAAGCTTATCTCCCACACAGCCTTCTTGTACTGTCAATTCATATCACAAATTACATAAGCATTTTTCAAATAACAAAAACATAGTGGAAAATGGAAGTATGATGGTTAGGGCTTTGACTCACCTGCTTCCATCCACTTCATGGGCTCTACAAATATGGAGGAGCATTCGGGTGGATAATTATCCATTTCGCGGGGATCACTGCTTCTTTTTCTCCATCTAAAGCATTTTTGTCCATCCCCACGATCATGGGGAACTAGGTGCTCCTCTGAAGCAACAATTCTTCGACATTTCTTACAGCGGTATATAACTTGAGGTTTCGAGTCAGATCCCATATCAGAGTTATTAGGTGCTGCCATCTGCAGCAGGCTATTTGATGCTCCTCGTGTCCGGTGCTCCTATATCTTATTCAGTGCAACAGAGACCATAAAAGGGTGAAGTTAAAAGGAAAAAAATAATCATCCCCGAGTATCTGATGGCAATAACAATAATAAAAAGTAAGATAAGGACTACAACAAAGACATCTCAAAGACAAACAAAGAAGCATGCAGTAATTGCAAGTCGTCCTTTTACTGTGATTCGAACCTGATAATTCATCTTTTTATTTTTGGAATCACAACAAATTAAGGTGGAAGCAACAACATGTTAGCACCAATTCAATGTCATGAACCTTGATAATATTATGAGTGATACTGAAACATCAATAATCAGGACGATCCCAACCAAAAGGCCTACAATGTTTGTCAACATTAAGTAATGTGTAAAGAATTATGGTAAAACAAATGAGATGTGCTGTTATATAAATTATTTAATTAGATTTTGTAATAGATGCAATGCTATGAGGTAGAATTCTATGGGGTGCACTCACCTTACTAGATACAAGTACAATGAAGAATTTAGTAAATATTATTTTGAAGAAAACCAATGGTATCTAACGATGTTTCTATGGTGCATAATTTGCCTTGTTGAGAAACAAGCTCCCAATCACGAACCACCAAATATTACGATGTGATGATAAGTAAACAAGCACGAAAAAATTTGCAAGAACACACTAAGAATTATACATGGTTCAGCTAAACAAGCCTACATCCACAGAGAGCCCGATTTCACTATATAGATTGTAACAGTACAAGTAGAAGAATTGTATCAAGAATATGCTCAACTCTCAACCCTTAACCCTTATATACTCAATCTCACTCAAAAGAAAATTACAAATTCTAAACAAGAATTCTCTCTCTAAGTGTCCTCTCAATAAGAATGAGAGTATTACCTCTATGCAAGAATTGCCCTCTCAAAACAATGAGAGTGACCTCTCAAATACAGTGAGAGTATTGCCTCTTTTCTTTTCACTCGTCTCAACCTATAACATAAGTAACTATTTATAGAGCTCAAAACCCAATTCCTTAGTGGACAAGAATTACAATTCCTTAGAACCTAAGACTAAGTACTTTCCTTCCTTAAGATCAAAACTTGCCTACTAAGAAATTACCTAATAAGATACAACTCTATAATAGAAACCTAGGAAGCACGGACACGCCTAAGAAGGCAAAGAATCCGTGTCGGACACGTGTCGGACACGCCCCGACACGTGTCGGACACGCCAAAAAACGTGTCTGCTTTTTTTTTATTTTTTTGAATTTTCGGACACGGCGCGGACATGGCTCGGACACGGCACGGACACGGCGCGGACACGCCTCCGACACGGCTTGAATTTTCAGACACGGTGCGGACACGGCATGGACACGGCACGGACACATGTTGGACACGCCAATTTTTTTTTTTTTTCTCTTTTTCCTCTTGTTTTCATGAATCTTCTCTCTTCCATGGATTTTTACTTTATTTTTCACTAATCCCTAATTATTTTTCTAACAAAACCCTAATTGTTTTTGCTTTTTTCTCCTTTTTTAGCCTCTTTCTTTCTTTTTCTTAGCAAAACACAAGTCTAGAAATGTTGTTTTAACAATTCAACTATAGCCCATCTCATCTCTTCATATTTGTTCTTTTTTACTCTTCTTTCTCTTACTGTACAACTGCTATCTTTTACATGTGACTTTCTCATGATGCATTTGAATTTGGAGTAAGCTAGAATGATGATGTTTAAATGATAAGACTAGTTTTTATTCTAATGTCTCGTTTTGATTTGGTTTTATGACTTTGTGACATCGTTCTCTTATAATTATTGTTGTTGTGGAGTAGATTCAATTGTGTACTTGTGATTTATGATTTGTGAATTTTTTCTTTGTTAGGTTGATGAAAAATAATATTACTCTTAATTATTTAAAGTACGACATCAAATATTATATAAAAATAAATATTTATTATTTGCCGTATCCCCGCCGTGTCCGTGTCCTAATTTTTTAGGATTTGCCGTGTCGCCGTGTCCGTGTCGTGTCGTATCCGTGTCCGTTTCTGTGCTTCTTAGATAGAAACCTAATCACAATAGGAATTTGGGCCAACCTAACATGCCTAAATGGATAATTTTATCATTTCACAGCCTAGCAGCCTTTATCTCTTCTCTCCTCCTTTGATATGCTAAGCATCCAGTGACAAAAGATGGAGGCATTATTGCATTCAATCCTACATCTTTCTCCAATATTTGCTTTAGGAAAAGCTTTTTGCTTAATTCTGATTGTCCTTTCCACCGCTCCGTACACGCACGAAGGACATACTTTCTCCCTCTCTTCCTTCTATTCTCCTCTCCACTCTCTCCAACAGACTTGACACAAGGAACCTCATCCAAGAACTTTGAATAAATCATGGAGAAGCATTCATGTGAAATTTTGAACTTGTCCAATTCATCAATATTCCATCTTGAGGAATGTCCTGCCTCATAATACTAACAATCATTCTGTATGCAATAACTGTCGGTCCCATATTCAATTTCTTTGCTGGTAATGTCACTAACTATGTCATCTAAATCAAAACGAACATACTCTAAACTCTTCTTCTTTTTGTTCCGCTTAGACATTGACTTCAACTCCATAGACTGAATCACATGTGGTGCATCTTTCACAATGTTCTTAACTGTGATATCCTTCCCCAAGGCAATGCTCGTGCAACTTTCACAAGACTCTAAAAGCTCTTTATATCACAACCCAGTACTAACAAGTGTCACATGTAATTCCTTCGCCACATCCTCAATTTGGGCATCAACTTGATTCAATTTTGCAACAAATACCAACACTGCCGCAACCACTGGAAGTGGTCTCTGCCCTGTCGTCAAGAACCACTTCACCGAACACTGCACTAAAAATATCCCGTTTTAGCATTCTCTCCACCTTATCCTTCGAAAGAACACTAAACCTAGAGCAAGTACAAATTGCCCGGCAACTTCAATCAAAGATTATTAACAATCCGAAAAACCATTCCACCAAGCTCATGAACACCACCACACCCAATCAAGGCCCCCACCTCCACAATTGGCAAATATTTATTATCTTTTTCGCATGACAACATAAACACATGCACCAACAAATATAGGGAACCAATCTCCTTTCACCTATTCACATTCACTAATAGATTCAACCATAATTCTAACCTCATTTGACCTCGAAGCCAAGAACCCTAATTTAAACATCAAGTCTTCTATAAGCTTTTTGGCTTCGCATATCTTCTTCTCTTTGTAATTACATACACTGCCAGACCCGACGGTGCCTACTCTGACAAACGTACAGCCAAAATGGGCTTGGAAATTGTCAAATTCTTGGACAATACCGCACGATGAGCAGACCAAATTGCCCGTAACATCGTCGGAGACTAGAGTCCTCTCTCTGCAGCTCTTGCAGCGGCGAGAACTCTCCATCTCCGGAACAAAAAAGTTTTACCACGATTATTAGATTTTTTTTTTTAATTGGGTAAGTACACGATTTATGAGATTATATTTAGGATATGTTGTTTGGTTGACCAGAAAAATTCAGCCCCTAGAGAATAATTCTAGGAAAATACATTGTTCTGCAACTCTTATAGAGATTGAGGGGGAGAGAGTATATTATATTATAAAAGGAGCAACAATGATTATATAAGACGAGAGGAGAGAGATGTGCACCTTTATATAAAGTTGAAGCGTTCAGATTCCAGAGTCCCTCTTTTCTCTGCTCTGCTAAGACAAAGAGATTAGAATCAGATCATAGGGTTTTTCATAACCGCGATGAGAGAAATATGAAATCCCCATTCTATACACAACCCTTTTCTTTTACAATCCCAAATCCAACCCGAACTGAACAAATCCGAATTTAGTTCAAGTTGTAAGCTACACTAATTATCTAGCTCTATATCTATGTCTATACTCCCTATAAATTTTTTTATAGGATAAAGTGCTAAAAATTGTCTGAAATATTATTCTTTATCATAAACTATATATTCATCACAAAAAATAATTTTATCTATTTTAATTAAATGTGTCATTTTATATTAAATTATGTTTTTTCTTATCTAAATATTAATTATACTATTTATCTTAATTTTATTACTTGTGTCAATTTATCATGGCAAAAAAATACAAAGTTGTAACTAATTCAAATTTAACCATTTTTTTAAATGATTAACCTATTATTAAAACTTTACTATTTATAATAAAAATTATCATACCCAATTTAAACTTTTTTACTATAAAAAATTGCATTTTTTTCATCAAAATAGTATGAATTTTTTTCATAATTTATTTTAATAAGAAAAATGAGTTAAGTGTAATTCAATAAGAAAGGGCACATAATAGACATGGAGAAATTTTGTAACAAAATGTGATAGTTCAGAGTATTGTACACAAAATATAATTCTGGGGTTATTTGCAAATTTGGACATAATTCAAGAGTTTTTTCACTTTACCCTTTAAATATTTATATGCACTCTAAAACACTTGTTTTAATTAAAAAAATCACTTTTATTGTTCCCATAGAGTTGTCTCAAAATTTGATCTGCTTTGGTGAAGCAGGGCGCTGATAAAATTTATAGCACAGTTTCTTTATTGGTTGCCAGCAGCATTTTCACTGCCAAAGTTTTCTTTTATTTGGTTGCCCAGAGTTGTACCTTATATTTTTTGGGTTGTTACATACTGTTAGTCTCCAGAAGATGAAAGATCATGTGATGTGTGCTTTGGATGTTGCTTTATAAAGGGGCTGCGAGAGTTTGGAGCTCACTGCTCATCTATCAGCCAGTAGTACTGTAGTAGTGGTATCATTACAAGTACAGTTGTTCTTGGATTCCTTCTGATTGGAAGGTGGAGGCTCCTGCGCAAAGGTCAGCTGGCATATCTTGTTAATCTGTGGAAGGTTGTCCTTGATCTATAAATACCTCATTTCTACTCTTTTTAGGGTGATTGGGATAGCTGATTCACAAGCATGTGCCTAATCTTTCGAGCTTGCTTTGATGAGTAATTTAGTAGCAGACAAGTCTACTCTCCCCATCCCTTCCTATAGCTAGGGAGGCCAATCGGCTAGGAAATAGAAGGTTTCAGATCCAATTATCTACAGAGTACATTTTTTAGTTACAACATTTTTATGATGTATTTTGCTACACTCAAATTCAATTATCTACAGTACACATACTTTATATATACATCATGTAAAGGGTTGTTTTATATGACCCTGTTGCACATACATTTTTACTCAGATGTGAGCAAGACTAACTTGTTGCAAGCCTGTCTCCAAGCTCATTTCTGTATACCTGAATTAGGCCACTGCCATCTGCCATTTGAAGCTTCTCATTCAACTTGGTCTTGTATTGATCATCTCTATCGTCTAGATTACGCATCAGTTCAACCTATGGAAACAAAAAGAAACATCATAATTAACAGGAAAAAGAAAGAGTCAATAATAAATTAAAATTATTATGTGCATAGCATCCAATCTTTTTAATAAAGCAATAAGGTTACAGTTATAGCACTATTTATGGATGTAAAATGAGAACAAAAAAACAATTAATCTCACTTCACCTTTACCTGCTTTTGGAACAAATCAAATTCATCTGAGCTCAGAGAACCATCACTGTTTGAATCAAGGAGCTGCATCATTTCCCGGGCATCTTCTCCTTGAGCACCAAGCTCTTCCATAATTTCCATAAGCTCCTCAATGCTAATCTTACCATCTCCATTCTTGTCAAGAAGGCAGAATACTTTATCCCTATTATCAACGTCGATACCTTTGTGATTTGTGGTTGGAAGATCTTTGAGACGCAATGCAGCAAGTTCAACTGCAGCCATCATAATGGCCTTGAGCCGCTTTGCCTAAGCATCACAAATAACAAAAAATTAATCCAGTTTAGCTGCCACAGAATGTAATGTCTAATTATAAGCTTCATTCACTTGACAGATGTGAATATCTGTAGTCATAAACTGCTCATGAATAGTGCTGCAAGTGAATTGAACCAAATTGACACAGGTTACGGTTTGTTGGATTTCAGCCTGGTATTTGGGACTAGCCCACTGCAAGAATCTCCAAGCTCAGCTCCCCCAGAATTGGACAAGCTCAAGCTTGGGTTTGCTCAGCTTAGTTTCAATCAGATAAATAAAGGGGAAAAAAGTAACACAGAATTAAAATATATCGACAATTGAAGCAAGACTTGATTCGATGGGATAACAAGTCAGAAACATGAGTAAACATGCTAGAGACTCTGGTTAAGGTTCTTTTGTTTACCTTCCCCATCTTCAAAACAAATCATGGAGTAATTATTTAGAGTAAATCTGCTGGTTTTAGGGCGATTGGTTACATCAAAGAAGAAATGAAAATAGGTAAAATGGCTTAGAGCAGATATATCTACAAAGAAAGTGAGATTGAGAATAAATAGATTAGGGCCATTAGATCTTCACTAATACTATGTTTCAAAAGAAATATACATGGAGAAGTAATAGCCTAACAGGAGGACAATACATGGTTGTCAGCTGGCCCATTAAGGAATGATGACTAGCTTCGTGAGCCCAAAGAAGTCAAGCCTCAGCATGTCAGGGCTAGGCTAGGCTTGTTAAATGATCCATCTTTCAGGTTCGTGCTTGGCTTGCTAAGTGCAAGAGTCACGAATGAGCATGTTACTGAACCAATCCTTACATGTTCATAAATAAATCTGTTCATTACAAGGCTATCATCTCCCAACCCTCAACCCCAATATAATGAATCAACTTCAAAGCTGAATGAGAGATTCAATTCACAACGCATGTAGAACCAAATTGACCAATACATCCTAAATTTTTTGTGATTCTAACATGGTATGCAAAAGAAAGATTGAATAGTTGGACATTGCATATGTCCAGGATTTCACATGCAATTAATGCAAATAACTGATTTTAGTGTTTATAACTGACAAATAGCTCATCTTTAGCTATAATTTTTTGGCCAAAAATGAATACCTGTATGAAATTTCAATCAAATTACAAAGTATTTACCTCTTTTGGATCAGTAAGACCACCCTTGTACAATGAATGGGATGCCGTTCCACCAGCCGCCAATGTATCCATCTCTGTGGTCCGTATTTGTATTTCCATTTGTGGTCTAGTTTTGCCACTGTCACTGACATCAACAGCCATGTGCAAACTCTTATAGCCATTTGCTTTGGGATGGGCAATATAATCTTTTGATCTGTTCGGAATTTCTTTCCACAAAGATAGGACAATTTCACGTGCCCTGTAGCAAGCTCTCTCACCCACTTCTAATTCATTTACCCCAGAAGCAGGCTTCAATATGACTCGCAATCCTAGGATATCATTTACCTCCTCAGGCTTGCGGCCATCTCTCAACAGTTTTTTCATGGTGCTATAACGACTTTTATATCGACCTTTGACCGAGATATCATCAACCATATCCACTAACAAGGGATCAGATTTCAAGGATTGAAGCAGCTCTTCCTTGTATACATCTGTTAGAGGCTTATTTCCCGTCTCATGGCTTCGTAACCATGTATCTACATAAAGATATGAATCAGGAAACAAGTACCGGAATGAAAGATCCTCCAGCTCCAGGGATATGAAATTAGTTCCAACAGCATGAGCCAGGGGAGCATGTATCTTCATAACCTCAAGAGAGAACATTTGCTGTTTATACCTAGGCAGGTAATCAAGATGTCTCATCATATCAAGCTTGAGAACAAGGTCGAGAATCACAGCCCTGACATCGTAATACGTCAGGCAAAATTTCCTTAAAGCAGAAGCGCTCTCGTCATCCAATACTTCCACTTTTGAAGGAATGTCCTTCAGACGTAAGCTTTCATGCAATAAATGAGCAGTACCAGTGCCTATCTGATTTCTCACTTCATGTATGGATATGGCACCTGCCTCCAGAACTTCTCTCAGTATACCAGCTGAAATAACTTCAGCATCCATCTGCAGTCAAATTTACTATACAGACTTAAATAGCTATAAAAATTAAAGATGGCTTAGAACTTTCTCTCACAATGGAGTGCTTCTACTTTGACCTAAAAAGAAGAAAGAAATAGGAAGTTCAGAAGCAGAGCATTAAGATCAACTCCTGATGCTTTTATAAAACAAAAGTGTACATCAAAAGATCACCAGAACTTTGGGAGGATCTGTACTGAAAACAATGCATGAGTTCATCCATAAAGCAAGAAAAATAAACATTTGGCAGCATGTGAGACATCGTAAAATAATAAATAAAGATAAGTTAAGAGGCATCATGCCAATTATGTAAATTTCTGAAACAGCGTAGGATTGGGGAACACATTGATTAGTTCTTTTCCTTCCTTTTCTTCATCTTCTTCTTTTTGGATGCATTCTGCTTCACTCCCTTGAACTTTTCTTTATAAATTATTACTTACTAGGGGTGCAACTCGGTGGGTTGGACATAGGCATATTGAGAGGTCAACCAGATCCTGACCCGCGGTATAGACTTCTCAACCAACAAAGACCTCCAATCCAGCGATCCCAACCTGACCATATTTTTCTAAGCTTTGGTAGGCTCAGGTTGATGGGGTTAGTCTTGGGTAGATTAGGATATGTACGGGTTAGAGACTCGTCAAGATCGAGTTGGGCTCGGATTATTTGAAAAATGATATTGTTATAATCTATGTTACAAGGACTCGGGTTCTTGTGTCGGGTACGGGTATGCATCCATTCGTCAGACGTGTCAAATCTCCAAACAGATAGACACATGGATATTGCTAAATATTTATATTTTATTTTCTGAAGTAAAACATTGTTTTCATGTAACATAGTATTCAATATAAGCATTTCACTCATTTTGAAGTACTAATAAAATAAAATCGATGTAACATAGTATTCAATGATATTGCTAACCATATCGCTTTTATACATGTTAAATGACAACCCGAAGTCAGTGCCTGCTATTGGAAAAGAGGAGTGCTAGGGGCAGCTTCCACGGTCGCTTTATTCATTGGTGAAAATCAATCAGAGTAATTAATGCATTTTTGTGTAATAAATGTCTTACTTTTCCATCCAACAAAATGTCCTTCTAGTTTTAAGATATTTACACTAATGCCATCAACAAACAAACAAAGCTATTGAAACAAAAAAAAATTAAATAATAATTTTTTATATTAATCCATATACTTATTATAATCATTTTCTATATATTTTTTTAAGATTTTGTCATTAATTAGTATATAAAAATACATTATGAATCTTGATTTCTAATTTAGTTAAATAATATATTTTTCTTTTAAAATTGAAGAATCATTTTATGACCAATATAGTTTTATTTGTTTGTTGATGGCATTAGTGTAAATATCTTAAAACTAGAAAGACATTTTATTAGATAGAAAAGTAAGACATTTATTACACAAAAATGCATTAATTAGTCTGATTGATTTTCACCAATGAATAAAGCGACTGTGGAAGGACACTCGCTTAAGCGACTGCCTCTAACACTCCTCATTGGAAAAAGAGGAGTGCTAGCGGCAGTCGCTTAAGCGACTGTCCTTGCACAGTCGCTCCACTGATTGGTGGAAATAAATTCTAAAAATTAAATGCATTCCTGTAATAAATGTCCTACTTTTTCATCAATCAATATACCCTTTCACTTCTAAAGTATTTACACTTGTGCCATTAACAAACAAATAAAATTATAAACATAAAAATAAAATATTAATATTTTAAAAATAAAACATCAATCCATATATATTATTAAAAATATTAATAAAAATAAAATTATAAACATAAAGTATATAGATTAATTGAATAAGTATATAGATTATTAAAAATATTTAAAAGCAGAAAAATATAAAAAAAATATTAATAAAAATATTTTAATACTTTTAAAATATGTTCTTTAATTCAATTAATCATAATAACAAAATTTTAAAAATTATATAGGAAATGATTATAATAACTAATAAGTATATAGATTATTAAAAATATTTAAAAGTAGGACAATATAAAAAAGTAATTAATAAAAATATTTTAATATTTTATGTTTATAATTTTATTTGTTTGTTGATGGCACAAGTGTAAATACTTTAGAAGTGAAAGGGTATATTGATTGATGAAAAAGTAGGACATTTATTACATGAATGCATTTAATTTTTAGAATTTATTTCCACCAATCAGTGGAGCGACTGTGCAAGGACAGTCGCTGGCACTCCTCTTGGAAAAAATTATATATGTTGAAATTAATTAGTGATTGCTTCCTTCACATGTACTTCAAAGCTGATCATTGTATTAATTAACCCAGTAATCAATCACTCTAGTGTTTGACTATAATTTTTTGAAGGAAGTACCAAGCTTTACTGATTCTGATATGAAGTGGGAAGACCTTTTTACAACTCACTCCCTCTGAATCGACTTTATAAGATTTGCCTCAGCTAATCAGATTAAGGGCATTTGTAGAATAAAACTCTATTTCAAATCACATACAAGAAATTACAAATCCAAGCTACTACAGATTTTATATACATATATATATATATCGAGAAACAACATGGAAGTGAAAGAAAGCAATTACGTACAGATCATCGACTTGAGGAAGAGTAGTGATTGATGTCTGTAATGTACCTGAAGATCGGCGAGAATTACAGCTACGGACAATGCTCTGGAGAGAGGAGGACGACCGTCAGGAGCGAGAGGCAGGGTTTGCAAGATGGGGATAGAGAGCTTGAGAGACTTGAAGAGCATGTGAGAAGAGCTCGTCGACAACGCGATCGTCTTCATTCTCTCCGTCAGCTCGTTGAACGCTCCCACCAGCTCCACCACCATCTTCCCTCCCGGTTGTTCTGGCGCCGCAACCACCGACGACGGCGGGCCCAGAGCGCGTATTCTGATGCCGGCGACGGAGATCCGGAGGCTCCGTCTCTGCAGGTCCGGTGAGAATATAGAGATTTGACGGCCGGATTTTGGAATTGAATGGAGGTTGAAGTCGTGAGCATAGAGCTCCATTTTGTCACTCACCGGCAAAGTATCTTCGTCGACGACACTATCCAAGTGTGAGTAGCAATAATAAGTAACGTGTTTTATGGTTGAAGATAGGCCACGTTGGATATAACTTTACTCGGATGGATTATTAATTTTGGGTATGATCGTCGTAGTGGTCATAATAACAAGGACAATGCTTGCCTGTGAGCAGGAATTTTTACTTAAACAGTGGATCAATCTAAATTAAATCAGATTAGGTTTCGTATAAAATAGACTCACAGTATTGTGTATTATTTTAAAGTTAAGAAGCATGGATGCGGACACAAAACACGACTACGGTTATATAATAAATTTAAAAAAAATAAAATAGGAATACAAAAAATAAGATAGAGGTACCGACATGATATAACAGTATAAAAATAATAAATTATATTTTTATATATTCAAAAAATGAGCTATTAACATTTCTTTGTAAAATATTATCATTAACAAACAAAATAAGAGTTAAGAGTCATTGAATAATTATGATGGATAAATTTTGTACTAAATCATGATATGTATTTCACACTTTTTTAAATGAACTGTAAACTTTTTAAAAAAAATTATAATATGATATTATTGTTGAAAAAACTACATTTTCATGTTCAAAACTTGTTAAAAATGTGTGTAATGAAGAGAAAATGCCAGAGTAGATATGATATGTGGACATGACAACTCAACTCATACATGGCAGCCACGTCGCAAAAAGTAGGACATCGTCCAAGTCATCAAATATTGAATGGCAGGCACGTCGCAAAGGAAAGTCAAAATCCGCCATGTAATTGCGAAATCCGACAACGTAACTCCTGCAATAAACCAAGGGATTATCATTTCCTGAATATGGGCAAATTCACAAGAAATAGGGAATAATTGTAGGCATAATCAATGTACTCTCAAAATTATATAAAGGAAACATGAAAGAATGAAAAGTCATCGATTTCTTCCTGAAAGTGTAGTGACTATTTTTCTGTACCTACACTTTGGCGCCGTCTGTGGGAACGAAGTAGTCCATAGATTCCTTAAGAGTTTATGCCTGTATAGCTACGTTCTGGAACCATAACGGGGCAACAGTCACCCGTACCTAACCGCTCGATGGAACAGAATCAAACGTAAGAACAGCTCTTACAGGAAATGCGAAAACAATTGGAGGAATCCAACCGGAGAAACGACTTACTCCAGGAGAAGATTGCCCGGCTCACTAGAAAACGACAGGGGAATGCTTCACCCGAGTGGGAGGCCTCTGTATAATACGACTCTGCTAGGGATGGAGGTCGGACTGTGGAGCGACCGGAGTCCCAAACCACCAGACCAGATGTCAATTTTGATATGATAACCAGACGTCTGGAGGAGGTCAACGCCGATATTAAGGATCTGAAGAACTTGACCCCAGCGGATCTGGCAATCCTAGTTACTAGTAAAGTGATACAGTCCCCTTTTTTGAAAGAAATAAAGAAGTTGCCGAACCCAAAGAAATTCGTGTTTCCAAGTTTCATCACCTTTGACGGGACGACAGATCCCGTCGACCATCTCTTCCATGTGCAACAAAGGAAGACTTTGCAGCACGCTGAGTACGAAAACCTCATGTGCAAGGTGTTTCCAACCAACCTGTCCGGAGCTGCCCTAACCTGGTTTAAGAAACAGCCTTCGGGTATAATTCCCAGTTTCACAAAATTGTGCGAGCTTTTCATCGCTCAGTACATTGGTAACCAGAGACAGAAGAAAATGATTTCTTCTCTTATCATTATGAGACAAACAAAGGGAGAGACCCTGAAATCCTTCATGACCAGATTTAATTTGGAAATGTCCCTGATTGACGGTTGCGACCAAGCAGCAACGGTAGAAGCTTTCAAGATAGCCATGATCCCCGGCTCAAAGTTCCATTCATCTCTGGTTAGGAAAACCCCTAAGACCATGGGAGATCTAAACGCAAAAGCTCAAGGATACCTTAGCCTCAAAGAAGATGAAGCTCTATGCCAACAGATGACAGCTTTGATAAGCGTCGGCCCGCTACCCAAGGAGAAAGGCGATAAACTGAAGGGGCAAGGCAGGATCTCTCCTATACCTTCGACATTGGGGAAACGTCCTTGGTTCGAGGGAAAGAATACCCCCTTGAAATGCACGCTGGCGAGGCTAAACCAAGAAAACAAGAATCGAGGCATATTCTGAACGTCGCCTCCAATCCTGATTCTAGCCGAACTTAGAGATAAGAGTAAGCACTGTGCACTACACCAGGACTACGGACACACCACAAATGAGTGCCAGAATCTCAGAGGACAGACGGAGGCGATCATTTCCAAAGGAGGTCTAACAGAATATGCGGTGAAGGAACAACCGAATCAGAACGAATGCACAGTCCCCGACCGAAGAGAGAACCCGAACCTGAATCCAGTCAGAATAATCAATACGATACATGGCTACATAACCCAGGCAGTCCAAGGATTGATTAGATCTGTCCTTCGTCAAGCTAAAAGGCTATAGAAGATGGGAGAAGTCAATCCTGTTCAAGACATGAACGTTGGCGCTCAGATCACATTTGGAGATCTGGACCTAATGAGCGTACAACTCCCTCACGAGGATCCACTGGGAGTCAGTTTGATGGTGGCAAATTGCTGGGTAAAGAGAGTAGTCATCGATGCAGGATCAAGCGCAAATATAATGACACTGGAGGTTTTCAAGCAGATAGGAATCTGAGGTGACCAAATCAAGCAAACTGAAGGTCCGCTCGTAGGATTTGATGGGAATAAAGTGCTCCCGATTGGAACAATAGCACTATTTGTGACAGCAGCGCAGAGGACACTCAGGGAGCAATTTGTAATAGCCGATGTACATTCATCCTACAACCTTATAATGGGAAGGGGCTGGATCCATAGGATGCAGGGAGTACCATCAACCCTGCACCAAGTAATGAGGTGCCTAACCCCTAACAGGAAAGGAACAGTGGACCTCCGCGGAGATTAAGTGGCGGCAAAAGAGTGCTACTCACTCACCATCAGAAATATGTCAAAAAATGGAGAAACCTCAGAGACCAACAACCAATAGCAATCACAAAGGCTAGGCGTTCCTGAGGAACAGGACATCGAAAGAATAGCTCAACCCATAGAGCCGCTCCAAGCAGTCCAACTAGGAGACCCAGAAGAAGACAGAAGTACGCAGATTGGGACATTATTGCAGAAGAAAGAGAAAGAAGAGCTGATTGAAGTATTGAGGAGAAACAGAGACGTATTCGCCTGGACCCACGTTGGTATGCCTGGGATGGATCTCGAGATGGCAAAATATACATTGAATGTGGACCCCAACAACATTCCCGTTAAACAAAAGCAGAGGAGGTTCACCCCGGAAAGAAACCAGATAATAGCCGAAGAGGTCCATCACATGCTCCAGGCAAATCTTATCAGAGAAGTAAAATACCCGGAATGGCTTTCCAACGTGGTGGTGGTATGGAAGAAAAATGGGAAGTGGAGAGTTTGTATTGACTTCACAAACTTAAATAAGGGTTTCCCCGAAGGACAGTTTTCCACTACCCAAAATAGACCAGATGGTAAACATCACTGCCGGGTACGAGCTGCTAACTATCTTGGATGCCTATTCGGGTTACAACCAGATCCCGATAGACCCGAGGGATGAGGAGAAAACCTCATTCATCACCGAATGACGAACCTATTGTTACAAGGTAATGCCCTTCGGCTTAAAGAACGCAGGGGCAACGTACTAGCGAATGATCAATCGTGTCTTCAGAAAATAGATCGACGAGACTGTAGAAGCATATATTGATGATATAGTGGTCAAAAGCAAAAGGAGACAAGATCATTTGCAACATTTGCAAGAAATATTCGAAACCCTTAGGAAACATCGACTGAAGCTAAATCCATCGAAATGTACGTTCGGAGTATCATCGGGTTAGTTCCTCAGTCACATGGTCAGCCGAACGGGAATAGAAATGAGCCCATCCCAGGCGTCAACACTGATCCAGACTTCGGAGCCAAAAACTCAGCGAGACGTTTAAATCTTAACCGGACGAATTACCGCCCTCAGCAGATTCATATCACGTCTCTTGGATAAATGCAAGCCATTCTTTGATGCTATCCGAAAGAAGAAGGGTGAGATTTGGGGAATGGATCAGTCAGAGGCCCTGAAAAGGCTAAAATAATACATGGCCTCAGAGCCAATACTCTCGATACTGAAGCCCGAGGAAAAGTTATATTTGTACTTGGCAATGTCAAAAATATCAACGAGTGCAGCCCTGATCCGAGAAGAGAATGGGAAACAGCACCCGATATACTATTCCAGCAAGACAATGACGAATGCCGAAAATAGATATTCAAAAGCAGAAAAGCTGATCCTGGCCTTGATACACGTAAAGAAAAAACTAAGACATTATTTCGAATCACATCCGATAGTTGTTCCGACTAATCTGCCGCTCAAGGCAATCCTCGGCAAGCTAGACATGACGAGGAGAATGATGAAGTGGGCCATGGATCTCAGCACCTACAACATCCTCTTCATACCTCAAATGGCTTGCAAAGGTTAGGTGTTGGCTGAATTCCTGTTGGAATACGATGAACCGATTGAAGAAAGAGAAAATCCCTCTCGGTGGGAGATATATGTAGCTGGGTCATCTAATCAGACCGGGGCAGGGGCCGGAGTCGAAATAAGAACCCCCGATGGGATTACTTTGCACCATGCCATCCGATTTGATTTTGATGCTTCTAACAATGTGGCAGAATATGAAGCTCTCCTCGTAGGACTCCGGCTAGCAAAATCATTACAAATTAAGAGGTTGACGATGTTCAGTGATTCGCAACTAGTTGTGAATCAAGTTAATGGGGAATTCCAGGCAAGAGAAGACAAGATGAACGCTTATCGAGAAGCAGTGCTTGGGACCATGAAGGAGTTCGACGAAGTAAAACTGAACCACATTCCACGTGAGGAAAATGAGGCAGCTGACAGGTTAGCCTGCTCGGTTTCCAGTGCGAACGAATCCTTGACCAGAGTATCCTCCGTGGAAGAATTAAGGGATCCAAACATCGGAAAATCATAGGAGGTATTCGTAATCCCAAGAGAGCCTAGTTGGATTGATCCAATAGAAGCATACCTAAGGAATGGGACCCTTCCCGAACATAAAAGAGAAGCAAAGAAATTGAGAATGAAGGCCTCAAGGTACTCTATCATCAATAACCACCTCTACAGAAGATCATTCTCGGGGCCATTATTAAAATGTTTAACACCATCCGAAGCCAATAGAGTCCTAAAGGAGATCCACGAGGGAGTTTGTGGTAATCATTCTAGAGGTCGATCATTAGCCCATAAAGCTCTGACAATCGGGTATATCTGGCCCTACATGTCACGTGACGCGGCGGAATACTCCAGAAACTGCGACAAGTGCCAAAAACACGCCTAGTTGCTACACTAGCCACTAGGGAACTTGAATCCAATGACCAGTCCTTGGCCCTTCGCACAATGGGGAATGGACATGGTGGGACCTTTGCCGATTGCAGCACAGAAGAAAAAATACATCCTCTTGGCTACAGACTACTTCACCAAGTGGGTTGAGGCAGAAGCATACATTTTAGTAACTCACGTGCAAGTCAAAAAATTCATATGAAATAACATAATATGCCGCTTCGGCATCCCTGCGTCAATTACTATGGATAACGGGAAGAACCTGGACAACCAATTTATCCAGGGGTTATTCGCAAAGTATGGGATCAACTAACGACTCTCCTCAAGGTCATACCCACAAGGGAACGGGCAAGATGAGATTACAAACAAAATTATTTTTGAAAATATCAAGAAAAAGCTAGAAGAGAGAAAAGGCCGATGGATGGAAGAATTGCCGAACCTGCTTTGGGCCTATTGGACCACCCCTCAAAGACCTACAGGGAGTAGTCCCTTCAGCATGACGTACAGGATGGAAGTAGTGATTCCAATTGAACTCAGCATCCAAACCTTGAGAATCGAATCTTTCGAGGAGCAGGAGAACAGTCGCCAGATCGGACACGATATCGACTTAATTGAGGAAAAGAGATAAGCTGCGTAGATCAGGATGACAACCTACCAACAAAGACTTCGCAGGGCTTATAACAAAAAGGTTAGACCCCGATCGTTTGAGCAAGGAGATTGGGTCTTACGCAAGGTTACCAGCAACACCAAAGAACTAAATGCAGGAAAGTTTGCAGCAAAATGGGAAGGTCCATTTGAAATAATCGAAGTTATTGGAAAAGGAGCGTACAGACTACGAAGGGTGCACGACGATGGAGCCATGGTCAAAAAACCTTGGAATGCAATGCATCTAGAAAGGTACTACGTATAAACCTTTGTGCATTCTTAACAAAGAACTAGAAATCTCTCAATAAATTTTATCCAACATCGAGTGAATAGTAGATCCCTGTCTACTTAATATAATGAGTTTCACCCATCCTACATAAAGACAATGGAATTGCGCTGTGAAGCAAAAAATCGCCGCACAATGCCACTGTCTTAATCGTTTTGTGAAATTTTTATGAATAAGAGAGACTTCGGCATGACCAGCCGAACGTCTCAGATGAATAAAAATGGCTAAGGCATGACCAGTCGAATGCTAAAGTTGAATGAAAGAGACCTCAGCATGACCAGCTGAACCTCTCAGATGAATAAAAATGGCTAAGGCATGACCAGCCGAACACCAAAGTTGAATGAAAGAGACCTCGGCATGACCAGCCGAACATCTCAGATGAATGAAAATGGCTAAGGCACGACCAGCCGAACACCAGAACTGAATAAAAGAGACCAAGGCCTGACCAGTCGCACGTCTCATATGAATAGGCATGGCTATCCGAATGCATGAATGAAAGATAACTCAGCACCTGAATTTCTTTAGTAAACAAGGACGTTAGGTGGTTGACCAAGTACCTATGAAAGTGCTGGATATTACATACATCATTCATTTTTATAAAGTGCAGTACCAAACAAGCATGTGGCCTCATGAAAAAATCAAAGGTATGAAAAATATTATCTTTAATTATATAAAGGAGCTTTTATAAACAGAATTGCCAAAGGGCATTACAAAAAAGGAAAATTATAAAAGATCAGCCCACTGAAGGATCGGCTGTGGCATTAGCAGACTCTACGTGCTCATGAGTCCCGGCCTCTACGGGTGCATCACCATCTTCAAAGATGCTGATAATCTCCTTCTCCTCATCCCCCTCTTGTGGATCCTGATAAGGGGGCCCTTTTAAGCCCATCTCCCGATCATAATCAGCAGGGCCACCCAGATAGGATCGATCATCTTCGGGTACCATCACATCTTCAAAGCCTTGGCGATAAGCTTCAGCATTTCTAATCTGAACCGTTCACGATAGCCTATCGAACAAAGCTTTGGCGCCCTTCTCCAGTTTAATCGATAGATCTTGTAAAGAACTGACGTTCAGTTCAGACTCAGATACTCTGGATTCAGCTAGTGCCCTCTAGAATTCAACTTATTCTTTCCCTTTGGAAAGTTCTTCAACCTGAGATTTGAGCTGTTCATTCTCCATCAAAAGAGCCTGGGACTTTGCCTTTTCGCTGTTAGCTTCACACATAGCAGCACGGAAGTCGGCCTCAGCCTTCCTAATCTGAACATCGGCTTTCTTTACTTTGATGGTCGCTTGCTTGACTAATTTACACATAGTCATCACACCGAACATGTTCGACAAAGACACATGAAGTTATTAAAAGAAGCAACAAGAGAATGTGTAATGGAATTAAAAATGTATTCTTGCTCACCCTGAGTGCTGCATCAAGACAAGACTCCAGAAGATTGCCAACAAATAGGTCCAGCATCATCTTCGCATCCTTAGGAGGCCACATCTCCTTCAAGAATGCCTTCATAGCCTCCCTGTTTTCAAGCAAGGAGTCCTCAACCGATAGGGGCATACTATTGGCTTTTACCATTCGGTGAGTCCATGGCTCCACCACAGAAGACAACGATAGTCCCAATAGTTGAAGGTCCCCCAGACCTTGGGGCAGAAGGGGAAACTGAGATTGTCACCTTCTATGACTTAGAAGGTGGGGCAGTCTCCTCTATTTCTATCACATCAGTAGAACCTGACTTCTCCGTAGTAACCTCCTCAGCATGTTTCTTACGCAAAGCTGACGCTGCTTCCACTTCTCGATCGATCGGAGGATCGCCGAGACTATTCCCTCTGGTCTGCCTCTTTGCTTTAGTGTGAGTGGTTTTTGAAAGCTTCATCTTCACACCAAAAGCATTTTTTGAAATAGCTCTGAGAGACTCTGAATTCAGTAAAATAGAAGATTTTGGTATGTTGCTCCACACCTTATTCTTGAGTGTCTTGAGGCACGCCGCTAACTCAGAGCGAGGAAGAAGGTCCCTAACTACACCAACGAAAGATCGAATCCGATTAAAAAGTAGAACGTCACATATAATGTAATTACAATGAGGGTTAGGAGGGAAATGAAAGGGAAGGATACCTAATCCACCAAATTTATGAGGAATGAAAAATTTATCAGAAGAGGATACCTTCCACTTTCCTCCAACAACCACGATCTGGGCCTTCCAACCCTTATCCGAAGAGGGATGGCCAGTACAGAGCAATCTACCAGGTCGAGGAAAGAAATGGTATCGACTACCCTCGTTCTTTATAGAATAGACTTGATAACATAGGAGTAAGTCATCAAAACCTAGCTCAAGCTCTCAGGAGTGGTTAAGAGCAAGAACACTAGAAATAACCCTAAAGAAATTAGGGTTCACTTGCAGATGAGCCAAGTGCATTTGACTAAGGACAAGATGGTAAAAAAGATGAAGGGGAAACCTAAAGGCCAAAAAATACCTCACAGAAAAGAGCATATCATCCTTACCCAGACCCTCCGCAGATCTGAAGTCAAAGTTGGGAGGATAGTTCCTAAAGGTGACATCTGCTGGAATCTCACAATCTATCCGAAGCTTCCCCAAATCCATTGGAGTCCTAACCATGTCCTGATCGACATCACCTAACTCAGTGTCTAAAGGACCTTGATCCACAGGGGCTATTGACGTTGAGGAGGGATTAATGACTGGGTTCGACTGAGCGGAGAAAACCCCAAGAGGAATTGTAACACCGTCACCCTCACCTAAGAACTCATCGACGAACTGATAAGTTTCCATTAGGCCAAATTCATCAACAATTTCTACCCTTTTCATCCTATCCACACCCAAAAATAAGAAGAGAGGAAAAATAAGTACTGACCTTGGAAGTAAAGTGAGAAGGAAAATGACAGAAAATTCAGGTTCACCCGGAGTGGACAGTGCTATGACATAACCAAAAATCCTCAGAAAAGCTAAGAAATGAGCATTTATGAAGAAACGACGTTTCAGCGGCCACCACAAGCACGGAACCCAAGCGAAACAAGGCGAATCGTCAGTCATAATAAAACCCTTTTTGAAACACAACCAGATTCAAAAGGGATTTTTAGGGGCAAAGTGTAATGAAGAGAAAATGCTCAGAGTAGATATGACACATGGACATGACAACTCAACTCATACATGGTAGCCACGTCGTAAAAAGTAGGACATCATCCAAGTCATCAAATACTGAATGGCAGCCACGTCGTAAAGGAAAGTCAGAATCTGCCATGTAATTGCAGAATCTGACAACGTAACTCCTGCAATAAACTAAGGGATTATCATTTCCTGAATATGGGCAAATTTACAACAAATGGGGAATAATTGTAGGCATAATCAATGTACTCTCAAAATTATATAAAGGAAACATGAAATAATGAAAAGGCGTCGATTTCTTCCTGGAAGTGTAGTGACTATTTTTCTGTACCTATAATGTGTTTTGAAGCATCTGAGAAGTATCAGATACATTTTAAAAATAAAAAAATATATTTTAAAATTATGAATACTTTTAGGAAGTATCAGACAAGTATCCAAGGAGTATTGGTATCAGATACGGACATGATATATGTATGTTACTCTTGTAGAAGTATTCGTGTTTCATAGGTTTAAAGCATCGCACATATATGTATACACTCACAAATACATATATTGTGTGTATTTGGTTTTGTGTAAATTTATTTTTTGTATGACCCATAAAAAGACCTAAATGGCTCGTGTCTAATTTTTTTAAAAGTTTTAAATGTGTTTAGTTTTAATTGATCCACATCAGCTATTTAGCATGAACTCCTACTTGTATAATGTGAGGCAAGCATTGTTCTAATAATATTAAAAAGAAATAATACATCCTTGGAATTTTCATCGACCATCATTCTCAAATTTTTTAAAGAGTAATAATACAAATAACAAATTTTAAATGAATTTTTTATGAGTAAGAGATGACATAATCATGATTTCATAAACATAATGACGTTATAACGATGTCATCCCCTACTCACATAAATTTATTCAGAAATTATCAAATTCCAAAGAAGTATTATTTTTTATTTATTAATTTATTTTCTACGTGTGAAAGCCTAGACATTCCAAACTTGGAAAGCTTAAAGTTAGGGGCTCTCTCTCTCTCTCTCCCCAATTTCCCCTCTTTCTCCTCCTCCTCTTCTACTTCTTTTCTCATTCTCTTGTCGCCATTTCCTCTCTTTCATTCTGGGCCTCTCCCTTCGATTTTGCAAAATTAAAAGTGAAAATAGAGCATTAGTCTTCTATTTGTTTGCAAAATCAAAGGGGAAAACACATATAAACAAAGCTCGATCTCTCTGTTTGATTGAAGGTATGAATTCAAATTTTTTTAATATATTTTTTAGCTTCTGTATAAGGTATTTATTTTGGGTGTAGGTGTCGGAGTCATTTGCTCCACTCTATGCCAAAAAGTCGGCCTCTTTATCACCTACTCTTCGGACTCATGCATTTGATATCGGTAAAACTTGTTGTCCATCGGAATCTCCCTCAACCAGAACCAGAAAACAATAGAACTCCACATTGAGAGCCTTTATGAGGCCTTCAAAAAGAGAGAGAATTTTGCCTATATGGCCCACCACTATAATGGCCGATTTTGATTAAGCATATATTATCTTCAATCTAGTGTCCTTCATTGCTCCTTTCATGAAAACATTTACTCCCTCCGTATACTAAAATCACACCATATACTAAAATCACCATCCTAATTTATATGTGATTGTCACTTTATACTTGCAAATTGCAAATTGGATGATGTAGTTCATATTCAATTATGTAATGATAGTCACAATCACAAAACCCTTTTTATACTTGTACTAGGATAATTGACATCGGGACTCCTTTTTTAATGAAGATAGATTATATAGCATGTACATTGTCGGAAAGAGTAATGATGCTCTGGCCGAGTATTAGTTCGAATCCCGAATCCCACCTGGGAAAGAGTAATGATGCTTTGGCCGAGTATTAGTCCGAATCCCACGTGGCACAGCCACGTCGTTCCCTAAAAAATCCTTTTTGCCAGTTAAAAATTTTACAACTGGAGAAGCAAAAACGGCGCCGTCCCTCTGTTAGCGATATTCTCTCTCCCCCGTTCCCCCTCTCTCATTCCCCCCTCTGCTCTCGTTCCTTGATTCTGGCTGTCTCTTTTTTTCTCTTCGATTTCACATTTCCCTAATCTTATATGAATCTAATCTTCTTAGCCCTAATATACTCAATGATTTTGGTTATTTTAATTTCTTCTTGCAATTTAATTATTACAGTGTTTGCAACTTTACTACAGACTTGGGCTTATGAATACTGAAGTCAAGTAGCAGAAGGCTAGTAGTTCATAGAAAACTTTTGAGGCCAACAGAAAGTGCTATGCCTGAAGAGGTGAGAATTCAAAACTTCACTTTCTCTTTTCTGAAAGAAAGAGGAAGAAATATTTTCCTTCAAATTCTCATCTGGAATGTATATTTAGTATTCAAACTATTACAAAGGTGGATTAGAAATGAAGTTTGAAATATAGTTTCGGTGTTTGTCCTGTTATCAAGGTTGATTAGAAGTGAGCTACAAAGCCAAGCTATCTCTTGATGATTCAGTTCCTTATCCACACTGAGCTAGTGAGCTTGAGTCCCCAATGGGAAGAAGACCTTCAGGTGAAACTTACTGGAGAAGTTCTCCAGAGTTGGATGAGAAACTTTAGCATTAAAGGAGTGTGAACTACTTGCTTCAGAACCTATGCCTGGTATACAGAGCTAAAGAAGACGAGTTTTAAGTTTTACTGACGAGTGCTTTAACCTCTAGCTAAAATCTGTTGGATTGTGTCGTTGTAAAATATTTTCATACAATGTTACATTGTAATCTTAATCTTGCTATTGTCAATTCAATTCTTAAATTCGTGTTAAATAAATTAAATTTTGATAAATATATATATATATATATATATATATATATATATAGATTTTTAATTTTGCTCATGTTTCCTACTCAATCAGCCCTTCATGAGTTTTGATGGATGTAAAACTATCAAGACAGAGTCAAAAGAATTAACTTTACTTAAATTTTTTTTTTCTGGTAATAAAGCTTTTATAAAACCAAACACAAGAGTTACAAGGAGGCATAGCCCGGAGAACAACCACAAAACAATCCAATCCAATCTAATCAAACAACTCATACTAAAAGAAAGGAAGAACAAGTGAACAGAGAGTAGAATCTTGGTTGCAAGCCAACATCAGTTCTCTGTCTCACATATCTGAAATGACTAGCTGCGTAATATAGTAACAAACCAAACATCCCTATTAGGTGATCTTATTGGAACATTAGTCACCTAAATAAAATATAAGATACTACCAATCATGAGAAACTAGTGAAGGCATACTCTCACTTAGGAGTGGCAAACTGGGTGGGTTTGGGATGGGTCGAATATGGGTTGTGACCCATATTCAATCTGTTTGTAGCGGGTCAAATATGAGCGGGTTGAATCTGAGTTGGTTCAATCCGTTAACCTATATTTGACCCAACTAGACACGACAGTAACTAGGCGTGGCAAAATGGGTGGGTTTGACGGGTTTAGACTGGTTGACTATGGGCAAATCAAATATCGGTTGTGATCCATATTCAACTCGTTTGTAACGGGTTGAATATGGGCAGTTCAAATATGGGTCGGGTCAACCTGCCAACTCATATTTGATCTAACCCAACTGGATTAGTCGGCCAACCTAAATAAATGGGCTAACTTGACCCAGATTAGTCAAACCACCCTAGGCCTAGATAAAATAAGACGATCTGATCTGAACAAACGGGTCGACCCGATCTGAACAAACGGGATCAAACCCGATCCGATTAAAAATTTGTGACCGAGGTCAAATTCGACCCGTATAAAAGACCCATCAAATCCCACCTGGTTATAATACTCGACCTGTTTACAAAGCCCGACACATTTTCATAAATGATCAGGTCAATAATTTGATTATCTCAAATTGACTGCAATACAATTTTTGTTTCTAACCTTCCAATTTTTGTTATATGCATATTAGGGTGTCTTTGGATTTGGCGTAGCAATTCTATAGTGATTTCTTGCTCATTATTATTACATCTTCTTATTCATTTTCAACTCTTTTAAGACACTATTTACTTCAAATCTTACTCTTTTACTTTGTTCTATGTAAGCAAATCTCCATCTTTAACTTAAAAAAGCTTGCTTTTTACTCATCAACCTTGCCAATGAACATCTTATATTCTACATTTTTTTTTTATATCCGATTCCATGTTTCTGTGTCTATTTTTTTCTCTCCACATCTATAGTCTATGTATGTAATATGAAAAAAAGTAATTTTATTTCAAAAATCATCATTAGCATTGCCGATTAATTTCTTGAATATACTGTATTTACCTCAGAATAGAAAGAGATCTTACATGTATTCATGTAAATGTGTTGTAGTCACCCGCGGGGTGGATTGTAATGACCCTTGTGGGCGAGTGTGACGTGAGTGGGTGCAAGAAAAGACACTGGGCTGAGCTACCACACTGGGTGTGGAGAAGGGGATGTGCTTATATGTAGTGTGTTCTCTTCAAATGGTATGAGGCCTTTTGGGGTAAAACTCAAGAGCAAAACCATGCGGGCTTAGGCCCAAAGCAGACAATATCATACCATGTGTTGGATCGGGGTATTACAGTTGGTATCAGAGCCTGAACCCAGCTAGAGGTGTGCCAACGAGGACGTCAGGCCTCATAGGGGGGTGGATTGTAATCACCAGCGGGGTGGATTGCCGGGGCATGTCAGGTTTACTGCCGGGGCATGTCAGGATTGCTTAATCCCATATCGTTTGGGTGCAAAGAAGGGGATGTGCTTATATGTAATATGTTCTCTTCAAATGGTATGAGACCTTTTTGGGGTAAAACCTAAGAGCAAAACAGTGCGGGCATAGGCCCAAAACGAACAATATCATAACATGTGTTGGAGTGGGGTATTACAGTTGGTATTAGAGCCTGAACCCAATCGGAAGTGTGCCGATGAGGATGTCAGGCCTCATAGGGGTTGAATTGTAGTCATCCCCGGGGTGGATTGTAGTGACCCTTGTAGGCGGGTGTGATGTGGGTGGGTGCAAGAAAAGACACTGGGCTGAACTACCACACTATCAGACTACAGGGTGCTCAATCCCATATCGCCTGGGTGTGGAGAAGGGGATGTGCTTATATGTAGTGTGTTCTTTTTAAATGGTATGAAGCCTTTTGGGGTAAAACCCAAGAGCAAAACTGTACGGGCTTAGGCCTAAAACGGACAATATCATACTATGTGTTGGAGTGGGGTGTTACATGTGTTTCAGTGCATTCCAGGTTATTCCTGCATTACGAGGAATGGGAATTGGCCGGATGATAGTTAAAAGAATTATAAGGTCTGTTGATACTCATTTTGAAATCAATTCAAGTTGCAATTAAGAGAAATAATTCATTCAAGACCAGTTTGTTCACCAAATTTTTTAATTAACTTGACGTGCAACAAGTCTGAAATTTGAAGTTTGTATTCGTTGTGATGGTAACACTCTGAATATTTTATAATTTATTTGTCGAGCATCTATATTGCTTCAAAATGCTTCATAACCTGCATCATTTGATGTGCCACAAGTCCAAACTTTGAATTTTGAGCTGAGGGAGAGAGAAAGAGAGGGGGGATAATGAGAGAGTCGAAGAGAAAAAAAGAGGGATCATGAGAGAGCGACTATTTAGAGAGAGAGAGTAGGGCAGCATGAAGAAAAAGTGAGATTTTAGAGAGAGAAAGGGTGAGGCGGTATGTACAGAGGGGAGAGAGAGAAAGATAATTTAGAGAGGCGAAGATAAAGAGAGGGATCATGAGAGAGAGCACAGAGAGAGAGCGCGATAATTTAGAGAGAGAAATTTTAGAGAGAGAAAGGGTGGGGTAATACGCATAAAAGAGAGAGAAAGAGATATAATTTAGACAGAGAAATGGTGAGGCAGTATGAGATTGTATGAAATGATACAACATTTATACATTTGAGTCTTTTATATAATAATGGGTGGAACATGGGTTGAATATGAGTACCCATATTCAACCCACATAATCCTTGAATTAATGGATGAAATGATGAATTATTATCCAACCCATTTTTGACCTGTTTAGAAAAATAGGTCACCCAAATTCATTTATTAGTGGGCGGATCCGGACGGGTTGACGGGTCAACACCCATTTTGCCACCCCTAGGGCCTCACTTTACAAAGAAAAAACAAATCCAATGCTAGCAACAAAGGACTAAGAGCAAAACATTACATGTAATACCCCGTAATTTGAGGATATTTAAATTGGATTTTTATTTATTTGATGGAGTTTTTAATTATTTAAATGCTTTAATTAATTTTGTCAATGCCTGTTTTTATATGTTTAATGTGGATGTTTGAATTGTTACTAATTGTTGATTGTGTTTAATTTTGTGTTAAATATTTGTTTTAAATATAGTTTTTTTTTCTGTTAAATAAAAAATATGTTGGTTTGGGCTGCATTTTCTTTATTTTTTTATTCTATTATTATTATTATTAGGTTGGGCTAGACTGCTGGGCTGGGCTATATATATATTTATATATAGTTGGGCTAAATATTTTATATTTATTAGTTTAATTATTTAGGAATATTAAATGAGAGAAAAGGAATTGGGGTTCAGTAGTTTCAACGCACAGAGGATTCCTACGCACAGATAGGGAGAAGATGGTAGACGCCAGGAAAAGGAAAAAAAAGTGATTTTTTGCTCAACATCAGAAGGCAAGTTCGAACTCTTCTCTTCCCCTTTGAATTTGTATACACATATAATATTTGTATATACATGTTGCTGGAATATATGTATAATATATATATTAATTGTATAGACATGTTGCTAGAAATTTGTATGCAATTAATTATAAAACTAAATGATTTTGCATGCTAAGAATAATTATGTGAATTAAACATGAAGATTTTGGAGTTTTGGTACTGTTTTAGGGTATTTTTGCATATGTTTATAGATGTATATATGACTGTATAGGGGGCTTATATATATATATATATATATATATATATATATATATAAACATGGAATTGGGTTTACTGTATTCATCATTTTTGAACGTTTTTGTTCCGTTTTTGTTACTAGGAAGTAAGATCTACTTTTTAATCGGAACAAAAACGTTCAAAAAATGATGAATACAGTAAACCCAATTCCATGTTTAGATATATATATATATATATAAAGCCCCCTATACAATCATATATACATGTATAAACATATGCAAAAATACCCTAAAATAGTACCAAAACTCCAAAATCTTCATGTTTAATTCACAGAATTATTCTTAGTATGCAAAATCATTTAGTTTCATAATTAATTGCATAAAAATTTCTAGCAACATGTCTATACAATTAATATATATATATTATACATATATTTCAGCAACATGTATATACAAATATTATATATGTATACAGATTCAAAGGGGAAGAGAAGAGTTCGAACTTGCCTTGTGATGTTGAGCAAAAATTACTTTTTTTTTCTTTTCCTGGCGTCTACCGTCTTTTCCCTGTCTGTGCGTAGGAATCCTCTGTGCATAGAAACTACTGAACCCTAATTCCTTTTCTCTTATTTAATATTCCTAAATAATTAAACTAATAAATATAAAATATTTAGCCCAATTATATATAAGTATATATATAGCCCAACCCAGCAGCCTAGCTCAACATAATAATAATAATAATAGAACAAAAAAATAAAGAAAATGCAGCCCAAACCAACATATTTTTTATTTAACAGAAAAAACTATATTTAAAACAAATATTTAACACAAAATTAAACACAATCAACACTTAACAACAATTCAAACATCCACATTAAACATATAAAAACAGGCATTGACAAAATTAATTAGAGCATTTAAATAATTAAAAACTCCATCAAATAAATAAAAACCCAATTTAAATATCCTCAAATTACAGGATATTACATTCTTCCCCCCTAGAAAAGAAATTCCGTCCTCGGAATTCGCCTCATACCTAAAATAAAAGATCTAGGTATTTTGACTTTATTTCATCCTCCCTCATCCAAGTGGACTCCGCCTCATTGCGGTGGAGCCTGCACATGATCTGGCATGACGTTGTAAACCCTCCCATAGTGCATCTATTGAATAGATTGCCCTGCTATTTCCATTTTTCTTTTTCACTATCTGGCTAACGAAGTATCTATCATTTCATTTCTCCCCCTATCCTTTCCTATAATCCCTCCTTATTTGACAGTGCTGCAACGCAGCATTAACCACCTGAGTGTAAGTGGAATAAGCTAGATTACCCACGATGACCTGTTGAGTAGTCTAAATCAATCCCTTCACAAAATAGCTCAGCTTCTTCTCTATAGTGTTCACCTCCTCAGGTGCAACAAAGATAAATTGGTGAACTCCTATTCCGACCCTGCGATTGTCCTATCCTTCTTCTGTAAGTCTAGGAATTCCCTTATGTGGAAGAGTTTTAAATCCTTCCCAACTGTTAGGCTGTTTCACTGGTAACGGAACATGCGCCGTTTGCAGTGGCTGCTGTGGTGGCTGCTGATTCTAAAGAGCAGTCGCCACTCCTGTAGCTACAGCCTAAACTACCGTGGCTGCCAAATTGAGAGGAAGTTCAACCTTTCCATCCTGAACATTATCTTGACCTTAGTTGTGATTTGTCTTCCTACTCCTATGGGGTGACATCTAAATAAGCCCCAATAATAGATTAAGATGTATAGAGTACAATAAATCCTCTACTTAAATTCTATTTATCAGAATACGCAACGCAGAAGATACCCTACGACGGACCCTACAGACCTGAGAACACTTGAACCTGGAAAGCTCTGATACCAAATGTAATACCCCGCTCCAACACATGGTATGATATTGTCCGCTTTGGGCCTGAGCCTGCACGGTTTTGATCTTGGGTTTTACCCCAAAAGGCCTTATACCATTTGAAGAGAACATACTACATATAAGTACAACCCCTTTTCCACACCCAGGCGATGTGGGATTAAGCACCCTGTACCCTGTCAGTGTGGTAGGTCAGCCCAGTGTCTATCTTTGCACCCGCCCACTCACACCCGTCCACCAGGGTTACTACAATCCACCCCCCTACGAGGCCCGACGTCCTCGTCGGCACACTTTTGGCTGGGTTCAGGCTCTGATACCAACTGTAATACCCCACTCCAACACATGGTATGATATTGTCCACTTTGGGCCTGAGCCCGCAAGGTTTTGCTCTTGGATTTTATCCCAAAAGGCCTCATACCATTTGAAGAGAACATACTACATATAAGCACATCCCCTTCTCCACACCCAGGCGATGTGAGATTGAGCACCCTGTACCCTGTCAGTATGGTAGCTCAGCTCAGTGTCTGTCTTCGCACCCGCCCACTTCCACCCGTCCACAAAGGTTACTACATTACAAGAATTGAGAATTAAGAACCAATGAATTCTAAGCTCATAAATTTCATGACACAGACTTCAGCCGACCAACATAGACTTCCCTTCATGAAGTCTTAGGTTCCTTTCATTCCAAATGCAAATCCAATGCTAGCAAGAAAGGGCTAAAAACAGAACATTACAAGAATTATGAAATAAGAACTAATGAATTCTAAGCTCAGAAATTTCATGACACAGACTTCAGCCGGCCAACATAGATTTCCCTTCATGAAGTCTTAGGTTCCTTTCATTCCAAATACGAGCACCAAAGAGAATATGCAAAACATGAAATTGTGACCAAGGGTATTTTTATGAGTCTAAATTGTGTTTCAAATGTTTGCTTCTAATGCTATGTTTTTTTTCCCTTCAAGTTTCCAACAAGATCACATCATTTGTCATATGCATTAAAAAAATGAAAAAAAAGAAGAATAATTATCAAGACAATAGGAAAGTGAAGTGGTCGTCTTCTTGAGGAATGATGAACATATATGTGCACGCAGTCATAACTTTGCATTATGCCTTCCCTATGCGCGTATAACCTAGAAAGCTAAAACGGTGGATTAAGAAAAAGGCATATATGTGCACATATATATTCCCTGAAGCAAATAAAACATGTAATTGTGAGTGCCCCTAAAAAGAAATGAATTCAAAAAATTCAAAAATTCTGTTCATGTAAATACTCACAAAAATTCATAACATATAACCTACAAAAATTTAACACGTACCCTCGATAATCCAATTTAGGGCTGAGAAGACTAGAGCTTATTCGGGAGAAGGAAGAGAGACGAAGAACTGAGAGGCAGAACGAAAAGAGAGTGGAGAAATGGGGGAGATAGAAAATCGCAAAGGGAGATATGGCGCCGTTTTCGCTTCCCCGGTTGTAAAATTTTTGCTGGCGTAAAGATTTTTTTGAGAGAATGAAGTGGCTGAGCACGTGAAATTCGGACTAATACTCTGTCACAAAAGTTAGACAAAGTATCATTACTCTGTCGGAAATGGGTCTTTATACAGTAGAAGCAAAATCATTTTTTGATTTGTTTTTGTAGAAATCATGTATATCTAGAGTAAGATAGATGAGAAACTACACCCTTAGATGTTTTTGATTCTCAACTATCAGAACACTCTAGTCTCCTCCAAGCTTTCCTTTAATGGCTCCTTCCCCCAAATGCTTCACCATATGGCCTTCTCTCGAAACACAAGCCTAGAATAATTGAATTCTAAGGATCGAGTACAGTAAGAAAAGTAGAGAGTTATGTGTTGTCCCAAGAGAGAATATCCCATTTCTTGTTAACAGAGACACGGTTAGTAACTTAGTATTCCACAAACACGCAGTATATAGAAGTGCCAATGAGTGCTCATATCATTTCTCGCGCCCCCACTTGGCTCTAGTGGACTATTAAAGAGACCAGTCATCTCATGACTCGAAACTCATTAATTATTTTTGACTCCACTGTAAAAAAA
The DNA here is from genome assembly GCA_026545225.1 of Cornus controversa. NCBI lineage: Eukaryota > Viridiplantae > Streptophyta > Magnoliopsida > Cornales > Cornaceae > Cornus > Cornus controversa. The sequence continues at coordinate 10,230,778 of CM048849.1, read as the reverse complement.
TAGTTGCACTCCAAGTAGGGAATACTAAAGCCACCATCTTAAATTACAAGATGACTCCTCTATGCATAATCATAATTAGTGATGGGATAAAATAATGCCATAAATCTGACTTTTTGATTAATCTGATTTAATCACATAAATTTTTTTATTTTGTATGCCCCTTGATCTCTTGTAATTTGACTTTTGATTTTATCTTAATTCAATTATCAACTTACCTTATAAAAAAAATAATTCCTTTTAACAAACTAAAAATAACAGACTCCTTTTATTCAATCATTTTTCCATATTAGTTTTCTTTTCGGAATAATAAAACAACCAAAACTAGTTTTGAGAGGTAAATTCGTCAATGGTTTTTTAAATGGAAACATCTTATTTCATTATCACTTTTTTTTTTATTCTATCAAAACTATTTTATATTTTTTAAAATTTTGAAAATGTTTTTTTAAAAAAAAAAATTAAAGAAATAATTATCTAAAATTCTTCTACACTATTTAATATAATTAGCTTTTTAGATTTTTTTCCCTGTCAAATTGTACAAATCTCGCTTAGCCAGGGGCAAAATATTACATGGGATTTGCTAAAGAAAAACATCACTCAAATACTAAGTGGAGTTGAGGAGAATTGCTGCAAAGCCAACTAAATGCCATGAACAACTGAATGAATATGTGGAGGACCTTTAGCCAGTTCAAAAACTGCATTAGAAACCATCAACGAATCCATTCAAACACAATACGAGTAAACCCACAAGCTAAAGTCTTGTCAATTGCTCTTCTAAAACAAATAGGCTCAGCAACAATACCATAGCATCCTGAACTTTCTTAAATTCCCAGGATTGAGCAGTTGCAAAATTAGCCACCTGCAAGCTGTTCCAATAGTTCTGCATAGAAGATGAAGCGATTACAGGCCTTCCACATAGCCCAACAACAGAAAGACATCAAGCTGAGTAAATTTGACTTATCTTCCAAACGATGCCATTGATGGACTAGACTCAACTACCAATCTGAAAATAAAGTAATGTTCATTACCTCACAGTCAATCCTAAGAGGGGATATATTCCACACTATAATAGAGTGAGGGCATAACAAAAGAAGATATTCCACTGATTCAATTGCTAATCCACACCCAAGGCAAGTGGTGCCCTCCATATCTATATCTGTATGGGCATGATACAGATGAGTGCATAGACTTGAAAAGACAGATTGAAAGTTTGATTCGTAAGGGCCAACTAAAAAGATTTGTGACCAGAGATGAGAGGGGAACAAGGAACCGCTCATGGGATGGGGATGGTAAAGATGACAACACTTGAAGAAATTATCTATTGGTGGAAATCAGAGTTATCTCTGGTGGACTTGGAGGTAACATGGGGCATACTGACTTGAGACATTAGAAGGGAGGCAGTTGGCCCATCCTTAGAATGCTGAGCATCTGAGGAAGTGACACCAGTAAGACTTTTTTTTAAAAAAATTTGTATTTACTTTAATAGTTCCAACTGAAACTCAATTTATGACGCCGGACAGAATAATGATTATTCTGTAAGCTAGTGTCAACAGGTAATTCACAAGGAAGAACACAAGAGAATCGCTCAAAACATAGAGAAAATCCTCTGGTATTCAATTCAATATTATCAAAATCAAAAGTGCTCTAAAAATCAGCCCACAAGGCGGGCTATATAGTTAAAAATCGTCATTATCAAAATTTTACCAAAAATAGCAAAATCCCAATAATCGTGCCAAAATGAAATACGTAATAAAAGAAGTATTTTACCAAAAATCTAACCTAAATCGAGTTCAAAATCACTTCCTAAATGACACAAGAAATATTACCATAAACGAAAAAAAAAAACTAAAAATGGGGATTTGGAAGGGAAAATAAAAGATTTTGACCTCGAAAAATATATATACACCAAGCGTAACTCGGTGGCCACAATGTGCGCGCCAAAGAGAGCTTTCCGAATTGGGGTCATATGAGGGATTCTGATACCCGTAACCAAAGTTATGGCCAAAATACCGAAACGCACCCAAAACTGCCCTAATTAGGGAAAAGATCACGACTTCCTGCCATCTTTACGGTGATCTGCCAACTCAAGGTATCTCAGTGCCATCTGAAAATTTTGCATCCTATGACTCGGATCCTCCTGCATCACCCCGGGTTGGAAAGAACTCGTCCTCGAGTTCACAATAGCTTCATCGGAATTCATAAAACAAGGACTCAGGTGTTTCACATTGAAGACATCAAAAGTCCTTAAATGACTGGGGAAGCGCAATCTGTAGGCGTTATCATTGATTTTCTGTAGGATCTCATAGGGATCAATCTTCCGCTCCTTAAACTTATTTTACTCACCAACAGGAAAATGATCACGAGTTAATACTGCCCAAACAAAATCACTAACATCAAAAAGTACCTGACAACGGTGGCTGTCAGCCTGAACCTTGTACTTGGCATTACTCTCGTGAATGGCCAGCTTGACCTGCTCATGGATACCTCAAAGATGTTCTACCATCTCATCTGCCTTGCGATAGAAATGACCTACACGTGGAATAGGGGCTAAGTTAAGCACCCCGAATGGATTCTGACCATAGACAATCTCAAATAGGCTCATTCCTGTTGTTCTGTTCTTCGACCTATTATAGGCAAATTCTGCTTGAGGTAATGCCAAATCCCACTACTTCAGTTTAGTTCCTGCCAAACTCCTCAAAAGGTTCCCCAAACTCTGGTTCACCACCTCGGTCTAACTATCTGTCTGGGGATGGTAGGCGCTGCTAAAATTCAACTTTGTCCCCAGTTTCTCCCACATACTCCTCCAGAATTGACTCATGAACTTGGTATCACGATCTGAAGTGATGGATTGAGGAACACTATGTAAACGCACAATCTCCCTGAAGTAAAGATGGGCGACCCGGGTAGCATCCATCGGTTTCCTGCAAGCTACAAAATGGGTTATCTTGGAAAACCTGTCAACCACAACCAAAATAGAATCCAAGGCCTGTTGGGTACGGGGTAAACCCAACACAAAGTCCATACTGACATCAAGCCAAGGGGATTCAGGTACTGGTAAAGGTGTGTACAGGCCCGCATTAGTGAGAACTCCCTTGGACCGCTGACACACATAATAATGCTCCACATAATGAGCCACGTCACTGGTCAATTTGGGCCAATAATAATTGGAAGAGATTAAAGCCAATGTCTTATCTTGCCCAAAATAACCCTCGTTATGAAGTTCACTAATAATCTGTTGCCTTAGTGAACAATCTGGAATGAACAACTATAATCCACAAAATAGATAACCATTATGCAAAATAAAATCATGTGGTTGACCATCAATTACCTCTTGAATTATCCTCCTGAAGGAAGGATCTGTAGCATACATATCAGAAAAGGCCTCAAATCCTGCAATTATGGTGCTCATGGTGGTGAGGAGCAACGTACGACGGCTCAGTGCATCTCCAACATGGTTCAGACTCCCTGCCTGGTGCCTCAGCGCAAACGTGAACTCCTGCAAGTATGCCACCCACTTGGCATGCCGTCTACTCAGCTTATGTTGGCCATTGATGTACTACAAGGCCTCATGATCAGTGAGACGAATGAACTCCCTCTATACTAGGTAGTGATGTCAATGCTTTAGGGACTGAACTATGGCATAAAAATCTAGATCATAGGTGGAATAATTCTTCTTTGATCCTGATAGCTTCTCACAGAAAAAAGCTATTGGGCGCCCCTCCTGACTTAGAACACCACCAATGCCAACCCAGATGCATCGTAGTTTATCTCAAACACCTTTTCAAAATCAGGAAGTGCCAAAACTGATGCCTTTGTCATCTTCTGATTGACCAGATGAAAATTGGAATTTCGCCTCCTCGGACCAATGGAAATCATGTCCTTTGAGGCACTCTGTGACAGGAACAATTAGAGTACTAAAGTTTCTGATGAACTGACAGTAGAAAGATGCTGATCCATGGAAACTTCAGACATTGTGCAAGGTTTTTGGTTTGGGCCACTCCAAGACCGCATCTATCTTCGATGGATCTACATGAGCACCATCAATAGACATAACAAAACAAAGAAAAGTTACAGAAGTAATAAAGAAAGAACACTTCTTTTAATTGACGAACAGGTGCTCTGTCCTCAACATATCGAAAACAGCATGGAGGTGATCAAAGTGTGATGTCCATGTCAGGCTATAGATGAGGATGTCATCGAAGTAAAATACAACGAATTTCCCCATGAAAAGTCGTAGAACTTGATGCATAAATCTCATAAATATGTTGGGTGCATTGGACAGTCCAAAAGGCATGACCATCCACTCATACAACCCATGTTGCGTCTTAAATACTGTCTTCCACTCATCCCCAGGCCTTATTCTAATCTGGTGGTATCCGCTTTTAAGGTCAATTTTTGAGAAAACCTTAGAACCGGACAGCTGGTCTAACATATCATCTAGACGGGGAATTAGAAACCTGTATTTCACTGTAATCCTGTTGATTGCTCTGCTATCAACACACATACACCAAGAGCCATCTTTCTTCGGCACTAGTAGAGTAGGAACTGCACATGGGCTCATACTCTCATGGATGTAGCCCCTCTCCAATAACTCTACCACTTGTCGCTGTAACTCTTCAGATTCCTTGGGACTGAGGCTATACGTCGGTCGATTAGGCAAACTGGACCCCAGAACAAGGTTAATCTGATGCTGAATATTCCTCATAGGCGACAGCCCAGGAGGAAGATCCTCTGGCATTAGGTCAGAAAACTCTACTAGCAGCTACTGCACCTCTGCTGGTAAATCTGGATTCACGTCTGTTACACTATTCCCACAAGACAGCAGAGCATAGACCACATCCCCACACTGAATCTTAGTTAAAAACCTGGACATAGAAAATAGGTTAGTAGTATTAGCTACTGGGGTAGGAGTGGTTCCTTCCCGACGAGGGGCTAACACAATCTTCTTCCCTTTGATGCTAAGGGAATATGTATTTTTTTGCCCATCATGAATAACACTGCGATCATACTGCCAAGGTTTGCCTAACAGTACATGACAAACATCCATAGACACAACATCACACCAAGCATTATCAAAATATTTTCTGCCAATCGAAAAAGACACTAGGCATCGCCTATTTACTGTTACCTCATTGCTTTTATTCTGTCATGACAATTTGTACAGGTTGGGATGACGATCTGTCTTCAACTGTAATTTTTGGACAGCCTCTTGAGACACTACGTTCTCACAACTGCCACTGTCAATGATTATCTTGCAGACTTTATCTGTAACTGTGCAGGTCGTGTGAAAAATATTGGTTCTCAACCAATCGTCTCCTGAATCACCCTTGGGAGTCAGTAGACTCTTATGAATGACCATAGTCTCATGACCATCTCCATACAGCCCATTTCCATCTTCATCATCGTCATACACATTCTCTCCAATCTCCTCAGTTTCGTTTACCACGTCTTCCTCAATCAGGAGATTTTTACCCTTCTGACTAGCAGGCTTCCTGAGCTCAGTCGCTCTATGTCCCTGTTCACCACATCTAAAACATCTAATGTTTGAGTTAGAATTAACCTGTGGTGGCTGCTGGACAGGACGGGATTCTTGAGGGAGAACTAGCCGATTGCTTGGATCGCTCCTGACCATTGGCCTCCTATTCTGCTATTTTTCCACAGTAAGTGCATGTTGGTATGCTTCAGAAATAGTCTAAAGCGAGTGAAGGCTGAGGACATCCTGTAGGGTCTGCCACCATCCTCCCAAATATCGCGCCACCGTCTGCTCTTCTGTCTCAGATAAATCATTCCAGGATATCAATTGATAGAACTCCTCTGTGTAATCATCAACCAATCTCATGCTTTGCCCCAACGACTGAAGTCACAGAAACAAGGTTTGAGTGTAGTCGAAAGGAAGGAAGTGACCCTTCATCTTCTTCTTCATCATTTCCCAATCAGTGATCTTGGCCTTGCCCTACTTGTCTCTTAATCGCCTCAACTGGTCCCACCATACAGATGCTCTACTTTTGAGTTTTATGGTGATTAGTTTCACTTTGACATGATTTGGGACTTCCTTATACTCAAAGATACACTCTACTTCATTCAACCAATTGACAAATCCTTCGGCCTGTAACGTACCAGAAAACTCGGGCAGATCCACTCTGAAATTGAGGTCTCCATGACGATCCTCCAGACCATGGTGCTCCCAAAATCGAGCACAAATGTGAAACGGGTTTTCGGAACTGGAATCAGAGTCGTGGTTTTCTATCTCATGGTCACTGAAAGCCTATGTCGTTAGACGCTGGGTTAACTCCGTAACTTGCCTATGTAAATCCTCAATCATCAAATCCTGAACACTACGATCACGGTGTGGGAATTTCTTGTTTTGAACCTGCCTGTGACAACCACGACCACCAGCCATGGAAACTGATGAAATCGCACCCAGGAAGATGCTGAAGCTCTTATACCAACTAACGCCGGACATAATAATGATTATTCTGTAGGCTAGTGTCAACAGGTAATTCACAGGGAAGAACATAGGAGAATTGCCCAAAATACAGAGAAAATCCTCTGGTATTCAATTCAATATTATCAAAATCAAAAGTCCCCAAAAATCAGCCCACAAGCCGGGCTATATAACTGAAAATCGTCATTATTGGAATTTGATCAAAAATAGCAAAATCTCAATAATCATGCCAAAATGAAATACGTAATAAAAGAAGTATTCTGCTAAAAATCAGGCCCAAATCGAGTTCAGAATCACTTCCTAAACAACAAAAGAAATATTACCATAAACGGAAAAAAATAACTAAAATGGGGATTCGGAAGGGAAAACAGCGGATTTTGACCTCGAAAAAGATATACACTAGTGTAGCTAGGTGGCCACAATGTGCACGCCAAAGAGAGATTTCCAAATTGGGGTCATATGAGCGATTCTGATACCCGTAGCCAAAATTATGGCCAAAATACCGAAACGCACCCAAAACTGCCCCAATTAGGGAAAAGATCATGACTTCCTAACATCTTTATCTTAGAGCCATCAACATGCCATCTGACAACTCAGCATCCTCTGACTCGTATCCTCCTGTATCACATGGACGTTGGGCCTCATAGGGGGTATATCGTCTGGGTTTGGAGAAGGGAATGTGCTTATATGTAGTATGTGATGTGCTACAGGCTTAGGCGCAAAGCGGACAACATCATACCATGTGTTGGAGTGGAATATTACATAAAACATCACTACTTTACTATCAATTTACATTCCTTAGTGCAATTTTATATTCGAGCATTACTTTTCAGCACTTAGATAGTTTCTTTCCCTGCCTTGTACTTCAATATCTATTTAATGAAATTTCAGTATTCCAGTTTAACTAGTTTAGTCTTCCAGTTCCTTTATTCGCTTTTCATAGTTAAATCTTCTTTCATTCCACCGTTCCAATCTTGAAGCCCTTTGTTAAAGGCAAAAAAGAACCTTAGAGAGTTATCATTTCAAACTCTCTCTACAGACCTCTGATACTGTCAAAAGGGAGAACAAGATTTTTCTGTCAAACAACCTTTTGTGAGATCATATAATGACATTTTCTTAGAATTTCCTTTTTTTTTATATAGAAAAAAGTGAAAATAGAATCCGTCAAAATAATCACCTAAATGGTGCATGTCAACTGTTTGATGAATTTTCTTTAAGGAACATGGTGCTTGCTGAGCTCTTATACAATTAGAAGATTGAGAAATTCTCTAGAAAAAAAAAAAAACCTTTTTTTTGAGGATCTCTTGTGGTGGCATTTTGTTCAAGAAATGGAGAGCAAATAAACAACAATTACATGTTGCTTGTTTTATAAATCTATGGAGAACCCAAATTCTAATGTAGACATTAATCTGAGAAACTCAAGGCAGACATGCCTCACATCCACCCTTTTTTTTATTACGAATGATTGAATGCCTATCATTTATTAGGGCAGAACTGGATATAAATTTTTTTTCACACTAACGAGTGGTGTCTATGTAATATATTAGTTAGCAAATTTGCGAATGATACGTGATTTATACGTGTTCTTTAAGATATACTCTCGTTGTCATCCAGTCTTAAAAGATACGGTAAAATTGGGTATTTTAAGCTAAAACCTTACAAATTTCTTTAACTCGTCTGTCATATAAGGAGTGACGGTTTAATTCGCCTCGCATCCTATCCTTCTTGCAAGTTGAAACCGTATAAAACTCTTTCATTCATATAAACTCCTCTTTCATTCATATAAACTCTTTGATTTGTCAGGTGCCCGATTAATTGGCCTTATATCCCAACCCTTTTTCCTTTCCCTATACACTCCTAATTACTAAGCCTTATATCTCAACTCTTTTCCCTTTTACGTAGTGTTTGGTGAAGTAATGAAATTTTATGAACTTATGCATTAATGTCATACAATTGTATAGCAATATATATACACAAATTTTGTGGTTATGGATTTTTTGGAACTTTAGAGAATGACAAAGTTTGTGGTTGTGGATTGTTTGAAACATTAGAGAATGACAATAGATTCATATAGATTTTTTTTTTCAAAGTTTATAAATTTCATGATTATTGTTGCAATGTCAATTTGCATGAGAATTTATTTTATTATTTCTTACATTTTCTTTTATTGTATTTTTTCTTTACAAAGATATGACATATAAAAAAATAAATAACATGTTTATAGTTGAATTTTTTGTTCTGAATTTTAATCTATACAACATATTATACATTTATATATGTATCCGTATTCATATTTTTATGTTCCCCTTTTTTTGGCCGAATTCTTATAACGTTTTTTTTTAAAAAAAGATATCGAAATATACTATGTGTAATATAATACATAGAATATACACACACATGTAACTATATAACTTGTGTTTAATGTATCAGTTTCTTTCACACTAGCTAGTAGTGTCTTTATACTACAAAGAACACACACACATGTATCTATTTAACTTATCGTGAAACTCTAGAAATATTCTTAAAAGTTTAATACTACTTAATGCAAGTTTATTTCAAGGGTATGTGGTAGTCTCAAAAACACACATTTTTATTTAATTATCCGTGGTTTCAACAACATATGGATGAACAATAAAAGTAAACTCTAATATCAGAGATGGCTTCATGGAATGGATAATATTAGGCTTCAGCGTGCTGGTTAGGCAAAAAAAACCAACCAAATGATTATATAAAATTCAAAATTTGTTACAAACAAACATATCAGAATTTCTTAAAGAACATAAGTAGGAAATATAAGGGTGATGATCAATACACTATTTATTCAAACAAGACTGGTGTAAAATGTGAAGAAAGAAAACCTTCTTAACAATCACGATTACTTAAATAACAGAGCTTGGACATCCAATGACGATGAGACATTACTATCCAAACAAGACCCAGTTGAAGTTGAAGCAGCATCCCAAAATCCTGTGAGTTCATTTATTGCATATTCTTCCTCTTCACAATTTTGTTGAACAATAGATACTCCATATGACATTCTAATCCCTTCCAATTCAATTGCAACTTCTTTCATTGTAGGCCTTTTTCTCCCGCTCAAGCTCAAGCATCTTTTCGCAAGATTAGCCACACGCATGATCTCATCTTTTTCACCCTCTGTGGAAACTCGAGCATCAAGAATGTCAAATAAACGGTTCTCCTTCATTGTCAATATGAAATACGTTGCCAAACTTCGACATTCTTCTGAAATGATTGTTGAGATTGGTTTTTTTCCAGTTAAGAGCTCAACAAGAACTACTCCAAAGCTATAAACATCGCTCTTTTCTGTAAACTGACTTGATTGGAAGTACTCTGGGTCCAAGTATCCAAAAGTCCCCTGTACTAGTGTGGTCATATGAGTTTGATCAATGGAAACTGATTTTGAAGTCCCAAAATCTGACACCTTTGCTTTGAATTTTTCGTCTAACAGTATGTTTGTGGACTTAATGTCTCGATGATAAATGGGCATAGAAGCTGCTGAATGTAGATAGGAGACAGCCCCTGCAACTTCTGTTGCAACTCGAACACGAATATCCCAGGTAAGTGGAAATTCCTCATTTTGCTCATGGATATACTGGTAAAGGTTTCCATTTGGGATGAATTCATAAACCAACATGGGAACTTCTGCCTCTAAACAACACCCATGCAACTTAACCACATTTCTATGGTTAATTTGTGATAAAATAACAACCTCATTAATAAATTGTTCAAGGTTGCCTTCATCCACTATCTTGGACTTTTTAATTGCTACAATTCTACCATCAATCAGCATTCCTTTGTATACAGTACCTTGGCCTCCTTGACCAAGGATCCGATTCTCATTAAAGTGGTCAGTGGCCTTTTCCAACTCCTTTAAAGTAAACAGTTTAGTTTTCTCAACATTACCTTCATCACCCGAAGACAATTGTTGTTGCAATAACAGACCGCCATTTCGTTTAAAGAATTTTTGTTTGAGCATGAGTTTCTTTCTCCTCTTCACAAATTTATACAACCACCATGTACCTCCAAGTAGAAGTAGTATTCCAATTATACCACTACTAACACCTGCAAAACTCCATTGGAAAAGGCGTCACTTTATCAACCTAAACATCTTATGCTTGAATTTATAAATTATCAATTAATTCCCAAATCAATATTCCTTTTAGGGACTCTAGTTTTTCATGTGCACATGCAATTAATGGATGGCTCCATTTACATTATTAAGTTTTAAAATATTCAAAATTTAGGAAATTAGGAGTTTTGGAAGAGGGACACTTGTTTTAAAACATCTCAAAATTGAAAGAGAAATAGTTAATTTGGGAAGGAGAAAGTCGTGTTCAAGGAACAAATTCAATATTTACAGAAAAATGGTGCATGTTCTGGAATTAATGTCATGGTTCTGGTCTTTACTTGTTACAGCAATTGTCTTGACTACTGTGTTAGGGTGTCTGTTCGTTTGTGTGAAAGAAGGGGCATACCTATGATAATTATTTTCTTCCTGCCCATCCCAGATCCTGCACATTCATCAGTATCTAATAATTAAGCAAAATCGAACAAAAATAGTCAAGTATGCAAGGCTTAAGACATGTTTGAGTATTAGGCAAATGATTAAGATATACATATATGTTTTCAGTATTAGGCAAAGGATGAGAGGATCTATATATTTATGTGAGCTAGCTAGCAATCAAATTTATATATATATGCAGACTTAAAATATGTACATGCATACATACCTGGACATCCATGTGACAGATATGGGTTTGCTTCATAGCTAAAATTACAAACGCATTTGTAAGTAAAGTTAGTTATTGGGGAGCAATAAGCATTTGGTCCGCACAATGCGGATCTGTTGCACTCTCCGAGCATGCCCCATTCCAGCCAAACAGGAACACGTTGTATTTTTTGCATGTCATAATTGGGATCTGTGTTCAACAAGCTATCGAACCAGGATTGACGCACTATAAACGCATAGTTGCAATCATGATTAGTCTTAGAATCATTATTGATTGTGCTCAAAGATGTATTGATGAAGTTGAGTGAGGGAGGGATTGAGGTCTGGCAGCAATTGATTCCATAACAACTACTTCCTCCTCCATCATCTGAATTGTCGTCCCTGCAGATTGATGAGCACCCACCTACAATTTTGCTTCCTTGGTTCCTCATTAAGGCCAGGTTGTTACAACCTGTGGCCGTGAAAACATTAAAGGACTCAGAGACCACAAAATTAGGGGACAAATTCACAAGTTGACGATCAGTCCGCCCATCTGGACAATCATAAGCGAGCACGGGAAGAAGCACTTCAACATAGGCATATAAAAAATGAAGCACCTGAAGGTTGTTGCTAGTGAAGAAAGGTTTGGAAGAGTTTTCGCACGTGATTGCAAAGTTGTCGTTGGCAGCACAACCAGCTCCAATCCCAAATGGGAAACGAATGGTAACGTTTCCGCATTTGTATTGACAACCAGGCTTTGCTACTGATGATAGTGCTGATGATGCTACTGTTAGTGTTAGCCACAATAATAAAGATAATAATAGCATCAACCGCACTACCAACTGAAACACCATTTTTTCCCTCTCTAGTTTTATATTGAGAATGGAGATTCTCAGAGGTATATATATATGGATCTTCAAATCTATTAGAAAAATAAAATAAAAGAAAAGAATAATCAAAGAAGAGACGAGGACTTTTATTTGTTAATCACTCCTACTAATCAACGTACCACGGAATATTCATCAGGTTATGTTAGACTAAACAACACGCGTGAAAGAAAAGTCCAACATACCATATCTGACATTTGTTTTAATCAAGGTTTATTTTTAATCCATCCCTAAACTAACATCTTTTTTGCCTGCCAACTAACTCGAAGGGAACCTAGACACCGGAGAAATAGCCAATTTGTGGGCCCTCCTTGCGTAAAGAAAGGTGCTTCTCTTCGGTAATCTTTACACTGGAAGTGATAAGACCAGCAAAACCATTCCAAGTCACCATGGTTGAATGACAGCACCCATTGCCTAAGCTGACGAGCCACTGAATTTCCAGAGTCAACGTAAGCAAACATCAATATTTATCCACAGAGAGGAAGGGCCAGAAACTCTGATGGCATTGTGACTATCACCTTCAACATATATCTCTGTAAACAACTTTGTAAAATTAGATATTTTTAATATACCATATATCGTCATTAATGGCTACAATTTTTCTATTCTCTTTCGTCTATCTTTTATTATTGTTAATTATTACATTTCCAATGCATTGTTATGACTCTTGTGATTGATATTGAATTTATTTTCTTCTTTTTTTCTTTTTCATTTGACATTTCTGTTTTCTTTTCCATCCGTAAACTTGGATTTTTTAGTGTTTTGCATCAGAACTAGTTTCAATTCACCATCGTTCTTTGTTTACCTCTCTCAAAAAAACCCTAATCTTCTACAAACAATTCCCCCAACCTCTTCCATTATCTTTCGTCATATTTCTCTCTTCCTTCACTCTCACTATCATAGAGGGGAGCCCTAATCCTTCTTTCATTTCCTTTGCTTCTATTTTTACCAATCCAACAAGCTGTAAATTATGTGCAGAGATTGTGTTTTAGTGAAGGTAATGTGCACAGTTGAACGAAGTTTTGGTTCACAACTCCTTAATTGAGTACAAAACCACCCCTCATACCCTCTTTTTCAACGCGTGATGCCAAACAAGTCTGTTCTTGAGGTTTTTCATCCTATGTGATAAGGCGAAGGTGGTGGACTAAAACTGGTACATTTAGGATAATGAAATTTACTCCTATGCAATTAAAGTCGGAGAAAATTTTCATCTCACTTGTGTTTCCATAGAAACCCATTAAAGTTATCTTGTCTGCTTATTAATTGGAACAATAAAATTTACTCAGTCTCTTCCAACATCTCAAACCAACCATCTTACTAATGACCAAGAGAGTTTGGATAGACTATTTTTCCCGTTGTTTGGTTCACTGTACCAATCATTTTCCAACTCCAAGTTGTCATGGTCCCATTTGGAAAAATTATAAAGTTGGCAAATTTTTTTTTTCCCCTATTGATACAATAGAAAACTAAAGTAAAGAGAGGGCCAGGTAGATCATTCAAAGCTGCCATGGTTGATAGACCATTCCAAGCTGCCATGATTGACTGATAGCGTCCATTGACTAAGCTTGGGCCATTAATTTTCAGTTCTCAAGTGTCCATGTGACCCAAACATCTTCATGCATAACGAGAAAGGACCGATATCCTCCATGATTACAATAGTCAACTAACAAGGAGAGAGTATGATGGCATTGAGACAACCACCCTCAACATCCACATATTTTTGAACTAAATTAGATATCTTTAGACATAAATTAATATATTACATATAATCATTAATTAACCAAAACAAAATCTAGGGCTACAAATTTTCTAATCTGTTCTTTTTCTTTATTTATTATTAGGGTTAAGTGCAAAAAAAAATTCTCGCTATATACAGAATGTGCAAATACCCCTGATATTCCATCAACCTCTACAGTTTTCAAATGATGCAAATAAGGATAAATCATCAATTTTTTGGTACCAGAATTAAAAAATGACAAAAATACCCTTACAGTATTAAAAAGAAAAAAGAAAAAAAAAAAGAGAAGATCTAAAATGTCCAAAATGGACAAGGAATTTTTCGAACAACAACGGGCTATTTGCACATTTTCTACATAGTGATAGGGTTTTTTGCACATTTTCTATATAGCGAGAGGTTTTCTGTACTTCACCCTATAAAGTGCAAAGGGTAATTTCAGAATTAAAAAAAATTAAGTCAAACATGACGGTTAACAGTTATTTTTGAACGAAAATTCACCAGAGGGAGTATTTGCTCATCAGATAAATCTAGTGGGAGGTTACGTGAGCATACTAAACTGTAAGGGTGTTTTTTCACTTAACCCGTATTATTAGTGATGACTCGTGTGATTGATACTTGAAGGAAAAATAACATAAGGATATATTATTACCTTTGTTGCCCAATAGCGGAAGCACAAGGATCGACGAGGCTTGTGTTACAAGCTTTACAAAAACCTCCAAAAATAACACCATAACGAATAGACGTCCTCCTCAAGTGACCCAAATACTACTGCTGATGAAACACTAACGATTTGGTCGTCCTTCTCGTCAATAAAGGGCTACAAGAGTCCTCTATGGATTTCCACAATCCAAATCCTAGGAAAAATAATGGCTACAAGAGTCCTCTATGGATTTCCACAATCCAAATCCAAGGTAAATTGATGGTTACCAGAGACATCTTGAGAGAGAGAAAATATGATTGGGACAGAAGTCACCCTCCTCCAGGCATTCCCACAGAATTTTATATCTACAGAGATTGAAGTTCAAATTCGAATTGTAACTATTCAAATTGCAACTGTAACCTCCTCCAGATCAGATCGTATCTTATCTTATATCTCTCTAATATCTTGAATTCAAATAATGTGGATGGGAGTTATGGATTATAGGTTTGGCACAAACCCGATCCACTTTTTAACATCTCCCACTCATTTACATAGGTTGAGTTCTAAATTCTCCATATCTTTCATTCACATAACTCATATCTACATATAGAAAGTGGATCGTGTGACTGGACGAGAAATATTAGGGTAGGAGTACTATATTAATTAAGCTACCATCAAACTAACATAGTTCCTCACTACAAACAAGTAATATAGTCTATGCCCCAGACCATTCCACTACACCATATTCAGCACCCTTTATCCCTCACGAGACACATCTCAAAAGAATGTTTGAATCCCATAATCTGTATTGTACTCATGATCATATCGGTAAACACAATTTTGAAAAGATCGCCCGAGCTATGAGTCACAACACGATAGTGTATTATAATATTATCTTTCTTAGCTACTGACATTAATCCAATTAGACCTAACCACTTTCCTAGATATGCCCCACCAAACCGCATCAATCATGGTCCTTTAGGTACACACTAAAGTAGGGACATTATGTCTTCTCTTCATAACGTAGTCCTAGTTCATAAGAGCATAGACGAACCCAAAATAATGTGGTTCTTAGAGCTCATACAATGATGAAGCAAGTATACATTCAGTCACTTTCTACGAATGGTAAAAAAAATACCACATATAGTATGTTATGTATGCTACGACGAAACTCCCACTCAATTAGGCATATCAAGCTCATAAAGCATCATACGAATCTTAGTCTAGTCGTTATCTCAGTGTCTAACCCGAACACCCCAACACAGTCACTCTCTCAGCTCATGTTTGAAGTTTCACATTCAACTAATTTTAGGCTATATAAAGTGTGTGGGTTACCCTCATATTCGGTTCTTGTAAGAACCTCATCTTGACCCTGTCAAGGTAACATATATCTCAAAAAAAAATTCCTACTATTTAGGAATTCCATGTCTCATCTTGCTCGCAATTTAAGTGCTGAGGCGATTGCTCGTGTGAGAGAGTCAATCTATGCTTGAGTACATTTTTCAAGAAATGTATGCTCAAATAATAAAACATTCATCTCAATATGAACATAAAATCATATATTTATTGATGAAAAGAAAATATCACATGAAGTCCAATACATCAATTCCTAAATAAACCCAAACTCCTCACATGAGATGTAAAAACATCTCTAAGGATGGGTTTAGTCAATCGGTCAACCACCATACTGGTTGTGGATATATGCCTCAAGACCACCTCCCATTGCGCAACCATATCTTGAATTTAGTGAAAACAAATGTCTCTGTGTTTGGTTCACCCATGATACTTGGAATCTTTTGCATATGTCAAAGTTGCCATACTATCACAATGAATAACCATAGCATCTTGCCTATATGGCGCTATGTCAAAACGATGCAAAAATCTCTTCAACCAAACTACCTCATGTACTACAGATGAACAAGCCACATAATCTAACTTCATCGTGGACAGTGCCACTACGAGAAATTAGGGAAACACTAGCGTTCATTTTCCAACGGACAAGGAAAACACTGGTGTTGGTAATGATTCCCAGCGAACATTTAAAAACACTGGTAAAATCTATGTTTCACCGACGCACATTTAAAAAGCGTTGGTAAAAGATAAGTTTCACTAGCTTAATAAAAACAAGCGCTGGTAAAAGATCAGTTTTACTGGCCCAAAAAAATTGAGCGCTGGTAAAAGCTAAAATTTATAGTGAGAATGTTTCCTAGTACCCTATTTTTCTAATTAAACCGCATTTGGCTCGCTCATTCACTCTTAGTGTTATGACGTATATTTTTGTAATTGGCAATCTTCGGTGTCAAAACTTCACACGATTGAGTTGTTATCTTTTATTTATATTATAGTAATTAATTGATTATGTAATTGAAGTCTTAGAGAGAGAATGAAGTTCTACACCAACCATGCAAATGTTTTTCAAATGCATGAAACTTGAATCTTCGAAAGAATGCATCAATGATTTGAATAAGGATTTGATCGATTGAAGTTTTTGGATGGTTCTGATTGCATGAGGACATCGTTGATCAAGTATGAGAGTTACATAGTCCAGGTAAAGTGGTGAGAACACAGATTTCAAATCGGGTGGTTCCGACCTTGCAAAATATGATTTTGAAGCAGTTTTTTAAAATTTTCAAGTTTGGACCGGTCCAAGGTTTAGCTGGACTGGTCCATGAGGTCTCTATATCTCAAACCAAAGACTCTATAAGGCTAGACCGGTCCAAGTGAAGGTTGGACTAGTCCAAGCCTTCTGGTCTGGCCTTTTTGCCTTCCTTAATTATATTTTGACCCAAATTTGACTCTAAATTTTTTTTAAACTTTGGGACTTATTTTTTAACTTATTTTTCAAGAAAAATTAGAATTTTTAATATCTATAAAAATCTCATATGATTTCTCTCTTGGTGTGCTTTCACGGGGTTTTTAATACGCATCAAAGAGATATTTTTGGAGAGAGAAAGCATAGATATAGTTTTCAATAGATAACTTTGATTTTTTGTTTATATTTTTGAGTGCATACACAGATTCACTAAGAGATTTATGATAGCTTTCTTTACTTGATCATTCATTTGAAGACTGCTTCACAGATTTCTTATTGATCAAGTTACTGGATTGGTTTCTTCTATAACTGTTCGTTGGTGAGGAAGGAGAAGAAGATTGTACTGTGAAGGGGATAAAATACTTATTGAGTGTTCGTGTTCTTCCTATTACCCTTCTGCAAGGATTGTGGCATTAGCCGGAAGTCTGCAGCAATTGGACAATAAAGTCGAAAAAGTAAGTCTGAGGCATTCCGCATCAAGTTCTTGTTAGAGGGGAGTGGGTGTGAGTCTAGGACAGAGTTTGTTGTACTTTGCTTCGACAATAATGGAATTGGTTCTTCGAGGCTACAGGTCTCACCCGTGATTTTTTTTCGATCTAAATTTTTCACGTATATCTAGTGCATTCTTTACTTTATTGTACTTTATTTTATTTACTTGCTTTGTGGGATTGTTTTAACTTTTAATTGGACTTAAAATTGGGATAATCTAAAAAATTAAGCAAAAAGTGAGTAAACCTGATCACCCCCCCTCTAAGTTTTAATCAAACTTTCGTAGCCACTTCTGCACCGCGTAACTCATAATTGGTATCAGAGCAGTGTTCTCTAATTTATGAATAATTCCTTGGAAGAGCAATTTTTTAAATCAAAAAGTATTTTTATTTTCAAAAATCACATATCATGGAATCTTGCATGAAAAATAGTGGATCGATTCAACGAACTCCTTTGTTTGATGGTTTAAATTATACTTTTTAGAAGTATCGCATGAAGGCCTTTCTTAAATCTCAAGGTGAGAGAGTTTGGATGATTGTTGAGAATGGATATAAAATTCCTACCTCAACTACTGGTACTAGAGATGTCATTGTAAGTGTAGAGAAAGATAAGGCAACATGGTCAACTGCTGAGCATAATGAAGCTAATAATAACAAGGGTTTATATATTATATTTAATTGTGTTGTTCCATCTGAATTTGCTAGAATCTCTGCTTGCTCCACTTAGAAAGAAGCATGGGATATTTTGCCTTCATCACCTGAAGACAATTGTTGTTGCAGTAACAGACCGACATTTCGTTTAAAGAATTTTTGTTTGAGCATAAGTTTATTTCTCCTCTTCACGAATTTATACAACCACCATATACCATCAAGTAGAAGAGCCCGTTTGGCACTACTGTTGTAATATTGAAAGCGCTTTTATCAATAGAGCTGTCATAAAATTGGGGTGAGTAAAAAACATTTTAGGTGTTTGATGATGTATTGTATAAAATGCTTTTTAAACTTAAAGCACTTTTCAATTTGTTTGGTAACAATATTGTTTAAAGCACTTATATTACTAATTATAATGTATTATCCATACAGTAATAAACATGTGCATTAGTCTAGGGGTGCAACTTGGGCGGGCCAACTCGAACCCAACCCAATTTTTTATGAGTTTGGACAACCATTTTTAGCTTAGATTAAAAATTTTCAATCCAAACTTAATTAAAGTTGGACTTAGGTTGAGGTGCAAACAACTCGAACTAAATATTGAATATCCAAAAAATAGACTAATATATAAAATCTACCGTATCTTTACTTCTTATATTTATAGAACTCTAGATGCAATAAAGTGAAAAAGCTTCACTCTATTTCGTCAGCACATTTTATAGTAGAACAATCAATCTCATATTGATTTTGAGTATCCAATTACTGAATAGTGAATAATGCATGCATTATAATATTTATATTGCTTGCAAATAGTAAGTAATCAAATAAACACGAAATATAGAAAAAGACAACTGATTAAAATAATAATATTAGCATTAGTATTTTTTTGTGATTTAAATATATATACATATTACATAATCATTAGATATTCTTTTTCTGTGATTAATTTATTGTTGCTCTATGAACGTGACTTTAACAATTTCTGTAATTTTTTTTATCATTATTTCAGTAAAACAAGTTCACACAAAAGTGATACAAATCGATGGTACAAAGTGATCGTTTGAGATTCTCATACTTAACACGTTTGTTTAATATTGTATTTATAAAAACTAAACAAATATTATATTGTCGAAAAAAATAAAATGACCTACAATATCATAGATGTAACTCGAACGTAATTTCAGAAGCTCGAATTTTGAGCTTCAACAAAAAGCGCGTTTTTAATTAAAACTCTACTCCCTAAACACACTTCTTTTTCTCACAAAACACTTTTCTAACTCGAACGTAATTTCAGAAGCTCCGATTTTGAGCTTCAACAAAAAGCGTATTTTCAATTAAAACTCTACTCCCTAAACATACTTCTTTTTCTCACAAAACACTTTTCATTGCGACTTTTTGAATTAAAAGCGTGTTTGAGTGGTTGGGAAGCAATCCCAACCACTCATAAGAACAATCGATCTTATATTGATTTTGAGTATCCAATTACTGAATAGTAAATAATGCATGCATTATAATATTTATATCACTTGCAAATAATAAGTAATCAAATAAACAAGAAATATAGAAAAAGACAATTGATTAAAATAATAATATTAGTATTAGTATTTTTTTGTGATTTATATATATATATATATATATATATATATATATATATATATACGTACATATTACATGACTTTAACAATTTCTGTATTTTTTTTATCATTATTTCAGTAAAGCTCAAAGTTTGAGTTGTTGAGTTATAAGCAGTTGAGTTATAAATTCTTGGTGGGCTGCATAATGAGTAATATGCTTTTTTATTTATTTATTTATTTTTTTATCTAGAGTAATATGCTTTGCATAATGACATTGGCGGGCTATTATTATTATTAGTATTATTGCTAAACGACCAGCTCCAATACCAAATGGGAAAGGAATGGTAACATTTCTGCTGATGCTCCTCCTAGCCATAATAACAATAGCATTAACCGCACCAACAATTGAATCACCATTTTTTCCCTCTCTACTTTTATATTTAGAATGGAGATTCCATTCGATTCGACGAGGTACATGTTATATAAACGTACTGATGTTTTTGGAGAATATATATATATATATATATATATATATATATATATATATAAAGAAAAGAAAAATCAAACAAAGAGAAGACGACTTTCATTTATTAGTCCACTCACTCCTACTAATCAAGTTTGGAAAATAAAAAATAAAAAGCCAAAATGTCATTGTCAGTCACATTTGGAAAATTTGTCAAGGTGGCAAATTTCTTTCTCCTAGTCCATAGTCCATACAAGGGAAAAGTAAAGCGAAGAGCCGGGGGCCTGGTCAGTCTTGATCGCTTCCAGAAGCCAGTGTGGCCCACAAGACCATTCCAAGTCGCCACTGTGCTTCCATACAAATTTTCATCTCACTATGCTTGCATAGAAACCCATTAGACTTATCTTCTTGGCTTTTAATTGGAACAGATTGGATATAGGCTATTTTTTCGCTGTTTGGTTGGTTCACTGTACCAATCATTTTCCAAAACAAAGTTGTCACTGTTCTATTTGGAAAAATTATCAAGTTGGCAATTTTTTTTTTCTTTTTTGTTTTTTCTTTCTTTTTCCTATCCATAAAATAGAAAACTAAAGCAAAGAGGGGCCGGGTAGACCATTCCAAGCTGTCGTGGTTGACTGATAGCGTTTGTACACACAAATTTCGAATCTAAAAATAAGATCAAAACACGTAAACAAATATATCAAATATATTAATTTTAAGAAATATGCATGACAAATTTTTGTAGATCTTTACAAAAGAAAGACAAATTCCTCTGATTTGATTTCCTTGGTTATCTTGATTCAAGGGCTACTTGAAACTTTGAGGAAGAATGACACGTGGATGATGTGTTTGTTATTCTTCTCTCTAAGAGTCTTCTCTGGTCTCCCTCTTCCCTTCATCATCTCCCTCTATTTATAGACTTCTTGGAGGGGCAAACTAGTAACTTCTTGTATCCTTGATAATTATCTTTGATAATAATTATCTTTTGTGATAATTATCCAATTAATATATATATATATATATATATAATTATCTTTGATAATAAATATTTATATATATATCAATTATCGTTTGACCCATTTTTTAGTGGGCTTGAACTTCTTAGATAATTTGGATCAGCCCATGATCCATTTGTTTATGATAGGTTTGGACTTTGAATTATACTTATTGGACCATATTTCAAAGTGGGTTAAATTAAAGATAAGCCTAAATTATATTTTGATTCTATCATATAATTTTTTAATGCCTACCGCGCCAATTGGCTAAACAAGTTCTTAATTGCAAATCATGTATGAACAGGCTAGAATGTGACCACTGTGCCCATATTCTCTTGTAACAAACTATCTTCCACAAAGGGGTTAAGGGGTTAAGTGCAAAAAATACTCCTATAATATGCATATAGTGCATATAAAACCTTTTACTTTCAAAAATACCCCTATAGTATAAAGTCAGTGCATATAAGGGCTTGCGGTTAAGTTGGCATTAACGGAAGTGTTAAATGACCAAAATGTCCTAGCATTGTAAAAAAAAAAATCAAAACACATTGTTTTTGGTTTTTTTTAGAGTGCTAGGACATTTTGGTCATTTAAACACATTATTTTGGTTTGCCTTACAAGCCTCCCCAACTCTTAGATTAATTCTCATTTCTCTCTCTCTCTCTCTCTCTCTCTCTCTTCTATTACATATTGTAGGGTTTTGGATCCAAGAGGAAGGGTGACAACACAACACTCATGC
This sequence comes from Cornus controversa, assembly GCA_026545225.1. Classification (NCBI taxonomy): domain Eukaryota; kingdom Viridiplantae; phylum Streptophyta; class Magnoliopsida; order Cornales; family Cornaceae; genus Cornus; species Cornus controversa. The sequence goes on along the minus strand of CM048849.1, from coordinate 10,208,623 downwards.
CGAATCAATTCAGATGTGCCCTACGATTTTGATTTGAGAGGATGACCTTCATCCTCATCGCCGTCCACTCCTTCATAGCCCCAAAAAAATCATTTCTTGCTTGTTTTTGTCGCCAGTGATAAAGCACACCTCATCGTCAACCTATTCCAATTAGACCTGTACTAATACCTGCAAAACTCAGTTGGAAAAAGCATCACTTTATCAATCTAAACATCTGATGCTTGAATTTAATTCCTCCCTTCATTACAAAATCAATATAGCTTTTGGGAACTCCAATTTTTTAAGTGTATATGCAATTAATGCCTAGCATTCGAAAAAAATTTAAACATACACATTATTAATTTTTAAAATTTAGGAAATTAAGAGTTTTAAAAGGGACTCTTATTTTTGAACATCTCAAAATTGGAAGAGAAATAATTAATTTGGGAAGGAGGTAGTAGTATTCTTTCTCATTCTTGTTTTTCTTAATTTCTCCTTGATTTTTCGGACCACATTTCTGTTCAAGGAACAAATACAAAATTTACAGGAAAAATGTGTTTTGGTCTTAGCTTGGTACAACAATTGTCTTGAATATGTGAGAAAGAAGGGACATACCGATGATAATTATTCGAGCTTTCTTGTTGTCGGCTCCACCAATAGCCAGTAATTAAGAAAAATCAAACAAAAATAGTTAGCCTACTAATTCATATGTGGCATGCCTAGCTTGACACATATATAAACATCACAAAGTAGTTAAGGATGCACGGCTTGAGTTGAGCCATGTTTCAATATGTTTTTAGTATCATTACAGATTGATAATTTATGTGTGCATAGATGAGAGGATATATATATATATATATATATATATATATATTGATAATTGAGATTCTCACAAGTACGTACATATTACATTATATTGGTGTTTTTGGAGAAGAGTAATGCTACACGTCTCGAATAAATATCACGAATTTTAACTCGAATCTATGTTCCAAATATATGGATATTCAAATCTATTAAGAAAATAAGAAAATAAAATAAAAGAAAAAGAAAAATGAAACAAAAGAAGAGGACTTTCATTTATTAGTACACTCACTCCTACTAATCAACAAAGGAATATTCATCTAGGTTGGATTAAACAATACGCGTGAAAGAGAAAGTCGAGCATATCATAGTTGACATTTTGTTTTAGTTTATTGGATGATCTATCTTAGCCAATTAATTATCCACTATATGGCAGAGACAGAGAGGGACACAATCAAGTTTGGAAAATAAAAAATAAAAAGCCAAAATGTCATTGTCACATTTGCAAAATTTCTTTTTCCCTGTCCATACAATGGAAAGTAAAGCAAAGAGTCTGGGGCCTGGTGAGTCTAGATAGCTTCCAGAGGCCAGGAAGACCATTCCAAGTCGCCATGGTTGAATGATGGTGCCCATTGCCTAAGCTGATTGGTCACTGAATTTCCAGTCATCAATGTCCATGTAAAGCAAACATCTTCATGCATAGAGAGGAATTAAGGACCTGATATGATATCCTCCATGATTACAGCATCCAACTCACAAGGAGGAGAAAGTCTGATGGACAATCACCCTCAACAACCACATATATCTTTAAATAACTTCGCAAAATTACTTATTTTTAAATATAACTTAATATACCCCATATATATATATATATATATATATATATATATATATATATATAATCATTAACCATAACAAAAATAAGTGACAAAAAAATCAGGGGCTACACTTTTTCTATTATATTCTATTATGTTCTTTTCTTCTTTTTTTTTATTAATTATTTTTGTAATTATTAAATTTCCAATGCATTGTTATGACTCGGTGATATTGAATCTCTCTCTTTTTTCTTTTTCTTTTTTTCATTTGATATTTTTGAAGGTCTATATTTTATTTTATTTATTATTATTTTTTTGGAAAGTTAAGTTGTATAAATTGTATTAATATTTACAACAGGCCTAAACTCATACATGAAGAGTTCACAATTGAGAAGGCCCAAACATGAGTAAAGCCAGGTGCAGTCTAAGGCTTATTCCTAACACTGTTGCTAGCTAAACCATAATTCAAAAGGAGTTGTTAAGGCTCCGAGTACTGATCTATATTGATCTACAACAGTCCGGTGGCAAACTGAGGAGGCAAGCCTAAGCTAAAGCCTCTGAGATTCCATCCGGCGCGGCTCTAGCGGTGGTCTAATAAAGGAAGTAGGAAGGTCCCATTCATTCACCACAATTCGTGCTCCATATGAGTCTTTGACATTCATTGAGGCAAGTCTGTTCCTTACCATGTCCACAATGTTTCTCAGGAGTGTCGATTGTGATCTTTTGTTCTTTTTGAAAATTCTAGCATTGCGCTCAACCCATACTTTGTAAATGGTGGTGGATAGTACCAGCTTGCTGACAGCATTTTGGAGATTATCATATTCCCAATGGAAAGAAGCCCATGAGGTGAGTTGTTCCCATGAGCTTGGAACAATGTGGAAACGACATTTTTCCTGAATGAAGGACCAAATTGGCTCTAAGAATGGACATGCAAAGAATAGGTGGGAGTGTGTTTCCAACACTAAGAGGCAAAGCTAGCATACGTTTAAATCATTCCTTGTGCACTTCCTATCCATAGTTGCAAGATGTTTCTGAATAGCGAGCCACATTGTAACCTTGCATCTTGGAATTAAGAAGTTGTTCCATACAACATGATCCCACAGAACCTGAGGTTGGGGCTGTGAGAGCTATACCATAGTGTGTTTCATCGAGTGCAAGCCATTAGGAGAAGGAATCCACCAAGCAAGGTCTGGGTTGGAATTTGGAGGCTCGAGTAGAGCAAGTTTTGGCAATTGATTAGTCAGAGAAAGTGGGAAGTTCCAACTATTGATGATAGTTAGGGAAGAAACTTTTTTCCCCAATTGAATTGGTGAGTCTCGAATGAAGTCGGGGCTAACCCTATGCGTAAAGGGGCCTCCGTTCACCCAGTTGTCCTCCCAAGAGAAGGTACGATCTCTATTGCCCACTCTCATCCTTATCATAGACTTTGCAATGCCTCTTAGCTATTGAATCTTCTTCCAGTTCAATGAGCCAACTTGTGGAATGTTGATGCTCCAGATGCACCTTCCTCTGATGAGTTGCACTCTCACCCAATGACACCAAAGTTACTCCTACTTGCACCATAGATGTTTAAGGTTTGCTGCCTTATTGAATTTAACAATGTTGTGTAATCCCAAGCCCCCATTAGCCTTGGGTTGATACACTGTTGCCCATGCAACTTTTGCTCCTACACTATTGAGATCAGTAATTGTCCATAGGAAGTTCCTCAACACCTTGTTGATGTTAGTTAGCACAGATTTAGGGAGAATGAATAAGGTGCACCAATACAATATCATGCTATAAAGGACAGATTGTATCAACTGGATTCTCCCAGCATAGGATAGCAATTTAGATGTCCAGCTTCCCATCCTACTAGTAATTATGTCCATAAGGCACTTGCAGTCAGCTGCCTTAAGTCTTGTGGAGATGAGTGGAACTTCTAGGTATCTAATAGGAAGTGCACCACATCCAAATCCTAGCAAGAGCTTAATTTGATCAATGATGACTGGGGAAACTCCAGAAGTGAAGAATGTACTCTTGGAGTAATTGATGACAAGGCCAAAGAAGGATGAAAATAAGTTAAGTGCATTGTGTAGGACAGAGATGGAATCAAGACTGTCATGTGAGAAAAATAATAAATCATCAGCAAAAATTAAGTGGGACAAAGAGAGCTTCTTACATCTTGAATGAAATTTAAAAGAAGGGTTGTTAGAGATGCCATGGTTGGTGATCAATGAAAAAACTTCCATAGCAATTACAAAAAGAAAAGGAGAGATAGGGTCCCTTTGCCTTAGTCTTCTTACCCCTTTAAAATGCCTATGGAATTCACCATTCACAGAAATTATGAATGATGGGGAAGTTACATATGCTTTGATCCAAGCAATCATAGTGGAAAACCAAAAAGGGAAAGAGAGTCAAGTAGGAAATTCCAGCCAATTGAATCAAAGGCTTTTTTAAGATCCACCTTGATTGCATATCTAGTTGGGCATATGTAATACCCCGCTCCAACACATGGTATGATATTGTCTGCTTTGGGCCTGAGCCCGCACGGTTTTGCTCTTGGGTTTTACCCCAAAAGGCCTCATACCATTTGAAGAGAACATATTACATATAAGCACATCCCCTTTTTCACACCCAAGCGATGTGGGATTGAGCACCCTGTACCCTGTCAGTGTGGTAGCTCAGCCCAGTGTCTGTCTTTGCACCCGCCCACTCACACCCGTCCACAAGGGTTACTACAGCATAGATGTTTATGGTTGCCTATCATAAGTTCCTGTGCAATCATTACACTGTCGCTTATTTGCCTTCCCTGAACAAAGGCATTTTGGCAAGGATCAATGATGGAGGGGAGAGCCAATTTGAGCTTATTTGCAATCAGCTTTGAGATGCATTTATAAATAGTATTGCAGCATGAGATAGGTCTGAAATCATCAACAGTGGTTGGGTTAGGTATTTTAGGGACAAGAGCAATGTAGGAATTGTTGATCTCTTTAAGGAGTCTTCCATTAAGGAAGAAGAGTCTAATGGCCCTAAGGATGTCATTACCTAGTATAGGCCATGCATGTTTAAAGAAATGGGCATTATACCCATCAGGACCAGGAGACTTATCATTGTTCAGTGAAAGGAAGCATGGCTTGATTTCAGTATCAGATGGAATGGAATTGAGGATTGGAATGAGGTGGTGAGGGATTGTTTTAGTGATGAAAGGCTGCAAAACAGTGAGTCCTGGATATGATGGGGTACACAACCTAAAGATTTTAGAAGTGAGACAGTACCTCATCCTTAATAAGCTTTCCATCATCAATGAGATCTCTATTGTGAAGCTGTAAACTCATAATCTTCTTCCTGATAACTCTAGAGTTGAAAATCTTGAAGAAGAATTTAGTGTTACTGTCACCTGCCTTGAGCCACGAAATTCTAGATTTCTGTCTAAAACATTGTTCCTCATTTAGAGTTAAATTCGTGTAGATCTTAAGAAGTTCCTTCTCCTATTTCTTAAGTGTGCAATCCATTGGGGATGAGTCCAAAGCCATCTGATAATGAGATAGGTTCTGTTTTGCTTATTTCACCAATGAGGACAGATGAGAGATTTTCACCTTGTAGCTCTATTTTAAAGACCCTTTGAGAAGCTTTAATTTCCTTAAAATCTGAAACATGGTTGTACTTGTGATTGGAGTTGACCAAATCAGTTGCACAGTAGGGAGAAAATAAGCATTTAAAACCATGAGTTGAAGTATCTAAATGGGAGCATCCTCTGAGGAGTAGGGCATCCAAGTTTCACAACAATAGGACAGTGATCAGAGACTGAAGGTGGAAAGAAAATGCACTCTGACATTGGAAATCTTGGGTCCCAAACATCATTAATAAGAGCTTTATCCAGCTTCTTTGCAATATTGGTTATCCCTTCACTTTTATTATTCCAATTGAAGTGAAACCCAGAGAATCTAAGGTCATGGAGATGAGAGTCATCAATGCAATCCTTGAAGTCAGACATGGCTCTGCTCCATCTGCTTGACCCTCCAGACTTCTCATAAATATTAATAATTGCATTGAAATCACCAATTACAAGCCATGGACCATAGTCGAAAAGGCTTGAGTGGTGCTTGATACACGTCCATAGAGATTGCCTATTTGTTACAATTACAGCACCATACACAAATGACATAAAACATTGCTTATTGGAAGGCAAAGACACGCAACAATGTATGACCTGCCATGAAGCATGAATAAGGGTGACATTAACTTTCTCTGGGTTCCACAAGATCTAGATCTTCCCTAGATATGAATGATCATAGTTGTGAAGAATTTCCCATTTCTTTGCAATAAAGTAATGGATATCCTTCATATTGTCAAAACCAACTCTAGTCTCATTGAGTGCCAAAATGTCCAAGTTGCTGGAAGAAATGAGATTTTTAACTTCCAATTATTTTGAGAGACTGTTCAAGCCTCTAATATTCCATGAGGCCAGATTAATCATTGGGAAGGTGTTTTGGTGATGCCCTTCATCAACCTCAATCCCTTGAAGGGGAGAGGATTGATTGTTCTGGCTCCTTTCAGCTTCTTTTTCTTAAGAGGGAGCTTCTTCATCTTCTTGAGCTCATAGCAAGCAGTGATAAAGTTTGAAGAGCCTGAGTGAGAACAACTTTGCTCCACTGGTTGTGATTGGCTTATATCATCATCACTTGAGCAACAATTACTTTCAACTTGATCAGAAGGCAGGAACATATTACTCTGGGCCAAATGTATGGTTCTAAGATTTAAGTTAGGGATTGGTGCAGCGCACTTGGTTGTAGCATGTCTTGATTTGGTGCTAGTGTGGAAAGCATGAGAGAGATCAACCACAAGGGAATGGCTATCCAAGTTAACAAATGAATTTTTGGGGAGGTGGGTAGGCATTTTAGGATATGGTGAGTGTGGAGGCAGAGAACAAGGGACTTGGGAAGATGGATCAATGGGTGAGTGATCAGAGATTAGAGGAAGTGAGGATAGGAGAGGTAGAACAGGAGAAAGAGAAGAATTATGACATCTGCTAGGAGAGTCGTGATGGGTGGAGTCATTAAGTGGAAGAGGGGTTGGGCTCTTGGGGTTGGGTTTTCGGACATGAACCATTTGCCATTCTTTAGAACTTTGGCCCTTAGGTTTGGGAGGTCCATTGCTCTTCCTAGTGTGGCATAAAGAATATGTGTGACCTACTTTCTTGCAGCTGGTGCAGAACTTTGGAATCCACTGATATTCAACATTGATGTCAAAAAAATTTTCATCACTGTATCTGAGAGTAATGATTTCCTTCAGAGGGCAATCCAGATTGAGCTTAATGCAAATCCTAGCGAACTTGAGCTTCTGTCTAGTTTCCGTCGCATGATCTGCATGCAAAGGTCTACCAATTGCACTTGCTATATGGGTAAGGCCCTTTGTAATCCAGAATTACAGTGGGATATTGTAGAATCTCACCCAAACAGGGGCAGTGTTTGTACTGGCCCTTGCAGGGGAGAAATTACTAAACCATTGATGCAGCTGGAGGTGTCTGCCAGCAATGGAGAATGAGCCTGATGCGAGGATGACATGCATGGATGGTTCAGAATCAAACTTGAAATAATAAAGGCCTTTTCCATCAACAAAAACTTGTTACAACCCTTTAGCTTGCCATAGTTTCATAGTAGCAGGCTGGACAAAACTGAAAGGAGGTCTCTTCTGCATGAAAGACCCAACCAGGAGGTGTTTTCAGTAGCTATTCCCTTCATCTTCAACATCTTTAGAAGGGTCAACTATAGTTCTATTTTCCATTCAAATTGACTTGAAAAACTCAAAAGACATTTTTGCAGATGGTTGTTTGACAATATCAGCCCAGGATTTTGAGGAGCTAGTGATATGTGGCTTAAAGGTAGGCTTTTGTGAAGTTGAAACAGTGGTGGCAGTAGCCTGTCCATCAAAAGCAGGTTGGTTAGTGGGTGAAGTGGCATGTTCAGGTGATGAAAGTGTACAGGGCTATGCTTACTAGACGACCCTTGGGAAAAGGGAATACAACTGGGTATGGTTTTTGGTGGCGAAGGTTCTGTAGAGGCATGCTGATGTGACCTATCTTTTCCCTCCTTTGTTCTTGAATTTGAATTCAAATTCGAGAGGGGAAGGGACTGGTGATCGGAGCATCTGCCGAAAAGTGCCACAGGCTGCTTGCTGAGAGCTTTTACCTTAGTAAAGGATGTTGAAATATTTTAAATAAATAAAATAATTTTTTTTGTGGTCCTATGCACTATTTTCTAAAATTGGATTGCAATGTAATTATCGTTAATTGATGGGTTGGGGTTATACTTGTCAATTGTGGTCTAATTGACAATATAATATTTACACCGTTGGATTGTGGTTTTCCAACTTTATTTGGTGAGATTTAATCCTAACCATTGATATCTAGGTCTCTATGATAGGAAGGGAGATTTAGGTATTTTATTTGTAGAGAAGCTGTCCCCCCTATTGTTGTTATAAATAAGGATTTCACAACCCTTATTCAGCCCTATCGAAGGACAACTCTCAGAAAGGGGGTAGAGCTCTCTAAGGATCTCTTGCAGAAATTCAAAGGTATTCTACAGCTTAATCTTCATTCAGGTATGTCAATTAAAATCTCCTCTTTAATTAATTGTTATATTCTTGATTTCTACAAGTTGAGTATAGATTAATTTCCAACAATTGGTATCAGAGCAAGGCTAAGGCTGAAATTTTTGTTGTAGAAATCAAGAAATAATTTTTTCATATACATGCAATTTTTTTTTATTGAAGTAGTCGGATCTAATACATGTTTTTGGAAGTTTCATGAGATTTTTAAGAACCGGGTGAATTATTTTCCCACGGCTCACTTACTAGACTTATATATATATATATATATATATTATGTGATTTTTTTTTATGTTCAGTTGATCTCCCATATTGTCATCAATCATCATCATTCCCAGTCATCTTAAACCAAAGTATGAAATGGTTTTCCTACAGCTTCTAGAAAAGTGGGACCATATATGAGACCTAGGGTACCTATCTTTTGAGCTCTAACAAATAAAGTGGGAAAAGGTGAAGAAGCTGAAGATGTGCTAATATTAGGGAAAGTCTTAAGATGGGGATATTAGTTTTTTACGTCTTTCCAACCAATGCCAAAACTGTTATCACTTAATGTTACTGCTTTATATTGATGTAAGTTGTATGGTGAACTGATGCCAAATAGGATGTTGTGATGCTGGATGCAAAGCAAATGGCAGTTTATTTTGTTTGTATTAATTGTATTGATTGCTTAGGGAGATCATAGTCTGATTGTTTCTTTGAAACTTCGTATGTGGATATACAGAGGTATACATGTGCGACACTTATATATATATATGTATATATATATATATATATATATATATATATATGGTGTTCAATGATTTTTGGGCGAACAGTGAAAAACAAAAAAAAATGTTATAAATTTCTTTTGAAATTTATTTTATGTGCATGGATAAATATAAATATATTTCTTTTATTTATATTCAAGTTTTTTGGATTCATGTTTATATTTTGTCCCATATTTTTTTGAGTTTATTTTATATGCATTATAAATAAATTTGTGAACCCAAAATAAAATGGAAATTTAAAGTTTAAGTCTTTCCTTGAGGTTTAGGAAGACCGGTAAAGTGACCGTTTCAAGGTAGTATCCAAAGTGAGTGATGTCTGCCCAAAGGTGACATTCACTCATGTAGGCTATTATTTTTGAAAATTTTAAAGACATATGTTGGTCTTATTAACGTCTCATAGTGCACTTACCTATATTGGGGCATTAATTCTGCCCAAAGGTGATCAGTGTCTTAATGTAAGATAAGTGAGTAGAATAGTTGAGAGTGTTTGTGTTAGAACTAAATAACCCTCTTGCCCAAAGGTAGTGGAAGTGTTTAGCAATAATTCAAGCATAATCAACTAGCTCTATGTGCGATTTTAATCGCAAATATGGGGGTAAATATATTTAAAATTCTGCCCAAAGGTAATTTTTAGATGATATCTTACATGTTCCCGCGGGGTGGAAGGTTTTGCACAAAGTAAAACACCCTGATAAATTCAGCTTAAAACTCCAAGTACGAATTAAAATGATAATCCCAAAAGCTGTGATGTATTATTTTATATGTTGTTTATGTGGTGTTATTTAATATAACATGTATTGAGGTTACTAACGCTTCTGCAATTCAGATATAACTTACAGGGATTGAACCACTAGATGGTTCAAATTATACATACCTAGGGGACATGTTTTGATATAATATTAGGTTTCTTAGACTATGAGGTTATACCTTTTAAGGTGAAACCCTCTATGCTGGTTGCAGAGTCTTCTGAGGTAGTAAGGTTGTTACATTTTAAGTGGACTAAAGGTAATTCATTTGCCATATGGTTGATTTGTGCTTCTATTGGTGTGACTTGTGGGGGTGATATTCTAGTATTTGATACTATCAATGATTTTCTTGATCTGATCAAGATCAAGAAGCAGTTTGTTGGCATCAAGAAACACCTACATTATTATTAGCTAACAGAGCTCATGTCAATCAGAAATTATGGCAATGGTTTAGTGAGGGAGCATATCTATAAGATGTGCAAACTGGTTAATGGTTTGAACGAGCAGAGAATCACATTTGATGATGAGTTACTAGTCCACATGGTGATATATTAATTCTCTGTTTAGGTTTTTTTTTTGAGAAATTCAGGTTTTTTTGAATTATAATTCACATGAGACAAAATAAAATATTAACCAGCTATTAGCACTTTGTGTGATTGAGGAAGAGCGGCTCAAGGGAATTAAAATTGAGTCAGACCATCTTGTCATAAATGATAGCAATAAGAATATTTTCTAGAAAAAAATAAGTGGCAAGAAAGGAAATCAGGCAGAACAGAAAAGTTAAAAACAGAACAATAAAGAAAACTGCATGATCATAGGAATGATGAATGTTGGTTCTGCAAAATGAAAGGGCATGTCTATTGAAGAGACATAAATGCTTGGTTAAGGATAAGATTATTGGACTACTAATTTTTCAGATTATAATTTGTGTTGACTGTGTCAAGGGGAAGATGCAGAAGAAATGCAATTTTTAAGGTTATAGATATGGAGGGTGTGAATCGTAGTGTTTTAGTACATATCTCAATGTTTTGAATGGGCTGTAAGCCCAGTCTCAGACATTTACATGTGTGAGAATGCCTTATAGAGGTGAAATTGTATAATCCAGATATTAAGAAACTTGATCCTTACACTGTCACTTGTCATTTCATTGAGTATCTGGAGAGATATTTTGGTTATGATTTTTACTATCCCTCTAATCCTATGAAAAATTGTTGAAACATGTCATTGAAAAATTTATTGAGGATGTGTGAATTTAGTGGAAGTCTAGAACTTTGTAGTTTCTTTTATACTTAATGATTTTGAGGTGTATGATAGATATAAGAGGTGATGATTTCTCTGAAATGTTTCTTTAGTTTCATCAAAGGACTCTTTGAAAGTCATTTTGCCATTGTCACGCATTATGATCTTGAGTTGTATTAGATAGATGTCTAGACAATGTTCCTTAATGAAGATATTAAGGAAGTGATTTACATGTTTCAACCTGAAGAATATCGTGATCTAATGCAAATACCTCAAGTTCAGTGGGAGTTAATTTGTTATTCTTGTTCTATATGTTGATGATATTTTGTTAGTTAGCAATGACATCTATGTCATATATGCACTATAGGAAAATTTGGACTTTCTTAAAGGGTATGTATTGATAAAATATTGAAAACTTTTGAGATGAAAAATTTGTGTACCAAGTGAGGTTCAAGGTGTTAGAGGAAATATGTTGTCAGAATAAAAGTGTCTCGATAATGATTTTGTGAGAAGTCAAGTTGATTTTAGCAAAATCTGCACATTGTTTATTCGAAGGTAATGAAGAAAGTTTTGAAGTATCTTCAGAGAACTAAAGAGTTCATATTGATTTACAGGAAATCAGATTGCTCTGAGATAGTTTGTTATTCTGATGCTGACTTTACAGGTTGCTCTAGTAGTAGAAAATTCACTTCTGGATTTATTTTTATGCTAGCTCAAGGAGCTATTGCATAGAAAAGCTCTAAGTAATCTATTATCACATATTTCACTATGTATGAAGAGTTGGTATGTGGTTGAGAAATTTTTATTGTGGATTTGAAGGTTGTGGACTCCATACACAAGCCTATAAAATTTTCTATGACAATGAAGCTGTTACAAAGTATGTGAAAAATGAAAGGTTAACCAAGTGTAATAAACACATTGACATAAAGTACATTTGTGTGTGTGAGAAAGTTAAGGAAGGTTCTATTGAAGTTCCCCACAGAAAATACCATTACAGATCCTCTCATTAAAGGTATTTAGCTGCAAATTATTTTGAGAAGCACGTGATCCGGATAGGTGTTCGAGAGTTATTGTGTTATGATGTCTGATATTTATTTTATATCATGTTACAGTGCAGTTAGCTTTCAGCTTATTTACATCTTATGGTGATAGTTATTTTCCTTCAGTTTATTTACACCTTATGGTAACAGTTGTTTGCATGCAAAATAAAGTTATGATGCATCGTTATTATTATTTACATTTATATATAGTTTATGCACGTACTATTATGTTTGCCTGGGAGTGATGTTACACTCATGAGGGTGTTTGGATTAGATATGGGATTGGCACCACATTGATAAATCCAAACAAAATTATTAAAGTGCTTGTGGGAGTGTTTCACACTCCATGAGGAAAGCTTGGGCTAGATATGGGATTGGCTCCATATTGGTAAACCCTTACACTGAACAGGAGGTTGGCGGTTTGCTGTAATATGTTCAGGTGACATACCATGATGGTATGAAGCAGGACGAATAGTGAGGTGTACGTTTAGACCACATGCAGTTTGCGCATCTCATGAAATGCAGTAAAACCACTATATTTGCTCAAATCCTAGATGGAATCAGTTTTGAGACTATGGAACTGTTTAGACTAATATATTACTTGTCTACGCATCCATGATCCACTATTGAGGAAGTCTATGGAAGAGAGTGTTTTAAAGTTTCAACCCATTTGTTTCGATAATTGTATTTTTTTTTATAAATAAAATGAGTGGCCACTCGATTTTTCTAAAGTGTTGCAATCCATAGTGTCGTTTTATAAAACTTAAAGTGCATGAACCAAGTGGGAGATTGTTGAAATATTTTAAATAAATAAAATATTTTTTTTTGTGGTCGTATGCACTATTTTCTAAAATTGGATTGCAATGTAATTATCGTTAATTGATGGGTTGGGGTTATACTTGTCAATTATGGTCTAATTGACAATATAATATTTACACTGTTGGATTATGGTTTTTCAACTTTATTTGGTGAGATTTAATCATAACCGTTGATATCTAGGTCTCCATGATAGGAAGGGAGATTTAGGTATTTTATTTGTAGAGAAGTCGTCCCCCCTTGTTGTTGTTATAAATAAGGATTTCACAACCCTTATTCAGCCTATCGAAGGACAACTCTCAAAAAGGGGGTAGAGCTCTCTAAGGATCTCTTGCAGAAATTCAAAGGTATTCTACAGCTTAATCTTCATTCAGGTATGTCAATTAAAATCTCCTCTTTAATTAATTGTTATATTCTTGATTTTTACAAGTTGAGTATAGATTAATTTCCAACAGAGGAAACCATGGAGAGGGATTTAAGCTTAGAATGAGCTTCAACAAACTCATCTTTTAGAGTGGAAATTAATTTCTATAGGCTATCAATATGTGAGGCTTGCTCTGCAACGAGTTTTCCAGAACTCATACTTGCAATTTGAGTCTTGAGTTTACACACCGTGAATTGGAGTTCGTTTTATCTCGTGCCTGTTTCACTAAGAAGCACTCTAAGCCACGCGACATGCTCAATAAGCTCAACCTTATAGCCCTCCATTACATACGGTTCAACATCTACTGGAAGCTTCACAACCAGATTTTGGTGACAATCTGCAGCATCATGAGAACTATAAAATGCTAGAGAGGGGCGCTGAGAGGAGCTAGCAGTGGGTGAAATGAATGGCCTGTGAGGTGATGAAAATGATGATGAAAATGTCTTATCATTTTTGGGAGCAGGGGGTAATGAGCTATGTGGTACAGTGTTGGTGCGAGGTTTGGTTTTGGCTTTGATAGCAGTGGATAGAAAGCGCTGTGGTCTAGTGTTGAAATGTGGTTTGGTTTTGGATTGTGGTGGTGGGATGGGTGGTAGGTGAGTTGATCTTCTTGAGATTCTTGAAACTTGCTGGGTTGGATTGGAAGAAGGATGTGAGACTGAGTGGCTAATGGTGCGCCGTGAGACTACCTGAGATGAAAGAATTGTTTGAAGGGGATGTCGTAGGGGAGGTGGTGAGAGAGGAGGGGGAAACCTCAATTTTATTTTATTTTTGATGTTACTGCACCTGTGCCAAAGCTCTCTACTGCAATTTTTTGTCATTGGTTCAAATCAGGAGTGCACTTGCCCATCATGTAGGGCTGTAAAAAATTTCAACTAAGAAGAGTCCCTTTGTTGAATCAAAAATATATCTCCCATCTCCATCTACAATTTGCCATACAAGTTGTAAGTAGTTGAGTTATAAATTCTTGGTGGGCTGTATAACCCAAAAACCACCAATAACCATCCGTCTAAACTGTGGAAGCAAACAACCCATGACTGCCACACTTCACCGCAAACCATGGTTGTTAAACCACCTCAGTAGAGATGACCCATGGCTGCCAGCTAGCCATGGCGAAACCAAAAACAATCAGCCACCATCTCTACCAAGTAGCCATGTACAACCCGAAACCTCCGATCTCTATTGATGCCACCACATTCAAACCTCCATAGTTCCACCATGTCAGCTGCAACCATCGTGAACAGCCCCTCCAAAGCCAGCGTCTCGGCCACTACAAGACCCAAAGCCTCGTCGTGAACCAACTTCTTCATCTCACAACAAGCCAATCCTCCTAACAGCCATGCATAAAAATCTCTTGTCTCTCACTATCAATTTATATATATATTGCACCCATCATGGATATAAGACTCATCCAGAACTCGGCTTGCCATCGACGCCATAAATCGGCCATCCCATGTCACCCTCAACAGCCTACACAGCCGAACAGCCCATGGCCATGCAAGACACAAACCGGCCGCACCGCTATGCAACCCAGCTGCCACAGCCATGTATAGGCTTCACCAAACCGAGCGCTACCACAACTGAGGCCCAAAGGAGAACAACACATGAATGGGCTATACCCAAGGGCATCTAACACTTGATCAAACAATTCAAACACATCTGAGTTTGATACTTACTGCCGGTAAACCTGTGGTGTCCAACCTCTAAGTGGGGATCTAATAGAGGTTTAATCCGGTGGACGAGGAGGAGGGCGTGAAGAAGAAGGGCACGTATCTCATTCAGCCAAAGCTAGAACAGTTTCAATTTTGGATTGCAGAGCTTTGGATTGGAGCTTACCTTTGATGGAGCTTGTGATCTTGTTTATCACTAAGATGTGAGAGTTTGGGTGTTGCCGGAATTTTCTTAAGTTCCTCTCTTCCCATATGTGGTAGACATATGCCGCCAGAATCATTTTGGAGACTGAATTTCTGAAAGTTTTTGTTTTCCAGTGAAAAGAAGTCCATGCAATGAGCACGCCCCAATTTGATGGATTAGCAAAAAAATTGCACTTATGGTGCAAAAATTGCCAAATTCGGGCAGAGAATTGGCAGTTGAAGAACAAATGGGAGTGGCTTTCCTGCTCAAAACGACAGAGCTAGCAGAGGTTTGGAGCTTGGATGAAAGTCATACTTGATAGCCTCCCTTGAATGGCCATCTATAACCTAATCCGATGCTTTGGAATGGTTATAGCGTTCTAAACTAGGTGTGTCCATGATTTTGGTTGACCTGGGGGGGATAAATAGGTTAGTGTATCCTTGAGGGCGTATGATCTAGAGGGAGACGGAGACCATGATACAGAGTCAGATGAGCTCAAGTGAGGTGGTGGTAGGTTAGAAAGTTCAGGAATGAGGTTGGTAAGGGGGTTGGGAAAGTTCCAAGATGTATTGTGTATGAATTGGCTGAGAAGGGTACTAGATAGAGTAGTGGAATGAAGGTATGCATTGAATCGGGGAAGAAGAGGACCATTAGGAAGCCAATTATCGTGCAAAAAGTGAGTTGTGGTTCCACTTCCGACAACATTCTTCAAAAGAGGCCTAGCAAGAGGTCTTAGCTGCAATATTTTTCTCCAACTCCAGGATGCATTTTGGGGGATTTTCAACTCCCAAAAACTCTTGCTCTTGATGAGGTATGATTTACACCATTTCACCCATATACTTTCAGAGTTAGGGGAGTTGAGAGCCCATAAATGCCTTAGAATAGCAGCCCTGTTAAGAAGTTCAAGATTGGAAAACCCGAGTCCACCATCAGCTTTAGGCATACAAATAGAATGCCAAGCAATTTTTGCTCCATACATGCTCAAGTCAGAGCCTGACCATAGAAATCTTCTTAAAAAAGCATTAATTTTCATAATAATTGCTTTTGGTAGTACAAAGTTACAAATCCAGAAGGTTAGGGTGCTTAAGAGCACAAATTGGATAAGTTGGATCCTTCTAGCATAGGATAAGGATTTGCAACTCCAATGAGAGATTCTTGAAGTAATTTTTTCTACCAAAATCCTACAATCAGTGGCTTTAAGACAAGTTGAAATGAGTGGAACTCCAAGATGTTTAACTAGTAAGCAACCTTTAGAAATTCCCAAGTAGGATGTAATATTTAGCTCTGCAATTGGAAATAAGCCTAAAAAAAAGATGAAACTTTTTTCTAGATTGATAGCTAATCCGAAGAGGTGTGAGAACTGATTGAGGGCTTGATTAAGAACTTTGACAGAGTCAAGGTTACCATAACATAGAAGGAGAAGGTCATCAGCAAAGCTTAAGTGAGAAAGTTTGATTTTTTTGCAGCGCCAGTGAAACTTGAAGGAGGGGTTAGATGAGATGGATGAGTTGATGATAGATGTAAGAACATCTATGGCAATAACAAAAAGAGATGGGGAAAGAGGGGTCACCTTGTCTGAGGCCTTTAGTGCCTCTAAAGTACCTATGAAGTTCTCCATTGATTGAAATAGAGAAGGAAGGAGAGGTAATGCATTCTTGGATCCAAGAACAAAAGATAGGAGGAAATCCAAGCAAGGTTAAGGTGTCAAGTAAGAATTGCCAACAAACAGTGTCAAAGGCTTTCCTAATATCTATTTTCATTGCACACCTAGGGGAAGGGGAGTGGATATGGTAAGATCTAAGAAGTTCCCGTGACAATAACATACTGTCACTGATCTTCCTTCCTTGAATGAAAGTTGTTTTTGAGTGATCAATAAGATTTGGAAGTAGTGGTTGGATCTTAAGGGCTAAGAGTTTTGAGATGCATTTATAGATAACATTGCAACAAGAGATAGGTCTATAATCATTCATGGAGCTTGGATTAGGAGATTTAGGAACTAAGGCAATGTAACAGGCATTCACCTGTTTGAGCAAGCCATTTGAGAAGAATTCTCTAATGGCCTTAGTGATAGTTCTTCCTACAATAGGCCAGGCATGATGAAAGACTAATCTGTATTTTGTGGGATTTAAACTCATGACCTTATTGTAGCTCAAGCACACCTTCATCTATACTATTACACTCCCTCTAGTCATTTTCTACAATTAAAAATAAAATGTTATTATTCTTCTCTTCTACAGCCAACTTCACTTATACCCACATACATGTGTGTGTGTATATATATATATATATACACACACACACACATGTATATGCACACACTCATAAAACACAGCATTATTCTTTAATTCAACTATACCAAATTTCATACTCAAAATTTTCTTAATCCAACTATGTTAAAAAAATTCTATATTAAAAAAAAATATCAAATAATTTGCAAAAAAGATTAATAATAAAAATATTATAATCTAACCCAAATTAAAATCCAAATTTAAATAGCTTCAAAATTATGGAGTATTACACTTAATATATTACATATAATCATTAACCATAACAAAAACAAGTGACAACAAAATCAAGGCCTACAAATTTTCTATTTCTTTTTTTTTCTTTTTATTATTATTATTATTACATTTTCAATGCAATGTGATGACTCGTGTGTTTAATATTGAATCTCATTTTTTATATTTGTGAACCTCTAAATTCTTTTTTTCTTTTTTCTTTTTTCTTTTTGACAAAGCTCTCTAATGCACGTATGGCAAAGCACTCTAAGGTTGGTTACCCAAAAAAAAAGACAAAGCTCTCTACTGCAATCTTTGTTATTGGGTTGAATCAGGAGCACGTGTGAAATATTGATCACGGCTCAAACCTACCAGCTTAACAACGAGCCTATTCATCCGAGGAAAATATTTGCGACGCTTGCTCATCATGTAGTACTGTAAAAACTCTCAACTAAGAAAACTCCCTTTGCTGAATCAAAAATATATTCCCATCTACCGCCATACAAGTTCTATTGGATTTGATTAGCTATATTTTCCCTATCAATTGAAGCCGTTAAAGTATAAAAAATCTCTTGAAAGAGAACAAAGTTACCAAACGAGGAGCCCTTAATAGATTATGATTTGCTTGTTCACCTAGAATTAAAGGTTGTAAACAAGCTCTTAATTGCAAAATCATGTATGCACGGGCTAGAATGTGACTCAGATTCTACTGTAACAAACTATCTCCCACAAAGGAGTTAAGTGCAACAAAAAAAAAAACCCCTATGATATGTATACAGTGCATATAACACTCCTGGCGTTCAAAAAATACCCCTATAGTATAAAATCAGTGCATATAAGGGCTTGCGGTTAAGTTGGTATAAAATGACCAAAATGTCTAGGGTTTTGGATCGAAGAGGAAGGGTGACAACACAACACTCATGACGAATCAATTCAGATGTGCCCTACGATTTTGATTTGAAAGGATGACCTTCGTCCTCGTCGCCGTCCACTGCTTCATTGTCCCAAAAAAGATCGTTTCCTGCCTGTTTTTGTCGCCACTGACCGTCCACTGCTTCATGGTCAAGCTATTCCGGTGGCGGCGAGGAATTGGGGTCGCTGTGCATGATAGAGGTGGAGAATTGGGTCATTTCTATTTGTTACTCGAAGTACCCTTTGTTGGGTTCGTCTCCGGAAACAGATCAGAGTCCGGTATCAGGATTCCAAGGACCAGTTTTGTGTTGTAGTAGTAGAAGGGTAGGTTCGTCGAGAAGTTCACCGATGAGAGAGGAATGGTGGGAATGTGAATTTTAATGGTTCAATTCAAGCGCGGGCTGCTGGATTGTTTAATGAGGATGTGAATTTTGGTTTTGTGCATGTGTTGTTTGGAGAGAGAGAGAGAGAGAGAGAGAGAGCATAGATAGAGAGAAGTTCATATGTGTATATGTGTATGCTTGGATTCTTGTAATTATCATTTTGTGCATGTGCGTGCTTGGAGCAGCTTCAGGTTTTGTGCATGTCTTTGCTTGGATTCTTGTAATTAATGGTTTTCTTTTCTATTTTCTTTTTTTAATTTTTGTTTTCTTTCATTACGAAATTGAGAGAAGAGGGTGAAATTGAATATGGGTACTTATTGATTTTTTGTATTTCAATCCATGTAACATAGTATTTTTCAATTGAGGCTGAGATGAAACCCGTTATTTCTTGATTTGTAAACGGTTAAGTTTGTAGCTATGAGTTACTCCTATTGAATTTTATTTTATTTTTTTATATGACTTCTCTGTGAATGAGCTTCAACATACCGGAGAGGAGAGAGATATACCAACTTTTAGCGCAGAGCGAGAGAGATGAAGAGAGCAGTTTTAGCAGAAGAGGGAGAGCGTGTGCAAGGAGTAATAGGCTAAAGGGTAACTTGGGAATTTAGGGAAAATTTTCTTTTAACGGATATTTTCTAACAGGACACTGACAGAAGGGTGGAATGTGCAACATTTTTTCAAGGCACAGGATGTTATATGCAAATTGGTGATACTACAGGAGTTTATCGCACTTAAACCTCCCACAAAGTAATGAACTTTTACTTTGTATAGGACGATGTAGGATGCTGTTGCGCCAATATGGGATAACCTTGATGAAGGAATTAGTGGAGCCTCTTCCTCTATTGTTATCATTACTGCTATTAGGAATGTAAGATATCAGTGACTTCTTTTCTAATTTGTTACGGTTTGATAAGTTTGATCACGAAAACCAAGGCGTTGGTATATTTTGATAAAATGGTGATTAATATATATATGTTGATCTTTTTATCAAATATGATTTGTGATCATTCGGGCAATAATCAAGTGCCTTATCGAATGTCAATTATTGAATCGGATTGACGGTAATATATTCAAATTAATTGTGTGCAAAGGGATAATTTCGTAACATTAACATAGTGGTTTTTACCTTTTTCAAATTGAAGTACAACTATACATATATAATGGAGTTATGTTGTGGTAAATTGATTAATTAAATTGGGAGTCATGAATGACCGGGTCAATTGTTAATCCATTAGAACCAAGAAGAGATTGGATCCAAATAAGATCCTCACTTATAACCCACTAAAATGGAAGTTAAGCCCAAGAAAGTGGAACATATAAATTAATTGTAGAGATTGATTATGATACTCCGTATAATTGTTTTAAAGGGTACTAGGTACTCCTAAGTGGTTGGGATTGCTAAGTGTTGGAAACTAAGATTTGTTCAAGCTGGTTTTCGAATGAATGAGAAATTGTATTGTGTCCAAAACATTCAAAACAAGTAACGAGTAGTTAACGTTAGTTAATTAATCAACATTGGAAAATGTAACATTGGGATATAGCTATTCAGTTGATAACCGAATAGTTACGTTAGGAGTCTATTCAACGTCAAGGTGAGATAGAAGTATGAATAGACACGTAGCACTTCAATGTTAACTGGTGCGATTCCCAGCGCTTAAACCCAAAGGACATGTCTCATGTCTGTTCGGTAAGGATGAAAAGGCACCAGTGGGTCTATAAATAGACCCAACCTCAATTGCAAATTCATTCCAAGAATTCCTCATAACTCTATAGCGTGAGTTCTTTCTCCTCTCTCTACAAATTCAAGTGGCTGAATCCAACTCCTAGTCCTAGTGAGTCATCATGCTTGGGTCTGAACCCAAGGGTTAAGTGGATAAACTCCAAGAGAGTATAACACATTGGTGGTTCAGATAGTCTTAATTCGTTTGAGGTGTTGTTAGCGATTGAAGAAAATCGTTATATTCTGTCAGACAGTCGCCAAGTGTCCGTTCAACACCGCTGCAGGACGATAATTGTCTTAAGGAGGTCGAATTAAATTCAAGCCTCACTCTTAAAACATGTTCCTTATTTTATTATTTAAAATTAATTGTTAGATATAGATATAATTGTTTATTTTGTGATTAATAAATTGTTTATTTATTTTTATACACTTAATTAAATAGTAGTGATCCAACATTATTTTTCCAACAATCTTATGACAATTATTCGCGTTATCCACATATTTTGGATTTCTATTATTCAAGAAAAGTGTTTCACATTTTTATTGGGTATTATTTGTGATTAAAACCGGTCAAAGTATTTTAATATAACCGACAAATGGCTCCTCCCAAATTTAATGAGAAATGTTATGGGTGCATGTAGACGTACTAAATATCAGCCACAAAAGATAACCAAGCATACATATATTTAACTATGGTTAAGAGATACTAAGTTGCTTATTACAACAGTAATTTAAAGCACATTAATCTCAACATTGTTATTGAGTTTTTTTAAACAATATTAAATAGAAAATTCGAAAACAATAGAAATTTTTTTTTATTATTCATAAATGTCATGAATGAAAAGTATTTCCCTTTGCTATATATCTTTAATCGTAACTTAATATATTGCATATAATCATTAACCATAACAAAAACAAGTGACAACAAAATCAAGGCCAAGAGAGATTGGATATAGACTATTTTTTCCACTATTTGGTTGGTTCACTGTGCCAATCATTTTCCAAAACAAAGTTGTCACTATTCCATTTGGAAAAATTATCAAGTTGGAAATTTTTTTTTTTATTTCTTTTTCCTATCCATACAATAGAAAACTAAAGCAAAGAGGGGCCCGGTAGACCATTCCAAGATGTCGTGGTTGACTGATAGCGCGTACCGACTAAACTTGGGACACTGAATTTCCAGTTCTCATGAGTCAATGTGATCAACATCCACATATATCTTCGAACTAAATTATATATCTTTAATCTTAACTTAATATATTACATATAATTATTAACCATAACAAAAACAAGTGACTGCAAAATCAAGGCCAAGAGAGATTGGATATAAACTATTTTTTCCGCTATTTGGTTGGTACCCTATCCAATCATTTTCCAAAACAAAGTTGTCACTGTTCCATTGGAAAAATTATCAAGTTGGCAATTTGTTTTGTTTTTCTTCCTTTTTCCATTCCATACAATAGAAAACTAAAGCAAAGATGGGAATGGTAGACCATTCCAAGCTACGATAGTGCCTATTGACTAAACGTGAGCCACTGAATTTCCAATTCTTAAAGAGTGAATGTGATATAAACATCATCATACACCAGTCAATTTACAAGGAGAAAGTCTGATAGCATTAATCACCCGCCAACATCCACATGTATCTTTGAACTAAATTATATATCTTTAATCTTAACTTAATATATTAGATATAATCATTAACCATAAAAAAAACAAGTGACAACAAAATCAAGGCCAAAAGAGATTAAATATAGACTACTTTTTCTGCTGTTTGGTCGTTGGTTCACTATACCAATCATTTTCCAAAACAAAGTTGTCATTGTTCCATTTGGAAAAATTATCAAGTTGGCAATTTTTGTTTTTTCTTTCTTTTTCCTATTCATACAATAGGCCATCCAAGGGCCTGGTAGACCATTCCAAGCTGCCGTGGTTGATTGATAGCACCTAGTGACTAAACTTGGACCAATGAAATTTCAATTCTCAAGAGTTCATGTGATGTAAACATCTTCATGCATGGAGAGGAGAGGAAGGACCTTAAAAGTAGAAAGTCTAATAGCATCGAGACAACCACCCTCAACATCCGCATGTATCTTTGAACTAAATTATATATCTTTAATCTTAATTAGCTTAATATATTACATATACTCATTAACAATAACAGAAACTAGTGACACAACAATCAACGCCTACAAATTTTCTATTATTCTATTATTATTATTATTATTATTATTATTCCAATGCAACGATCAGACTTATGTGAATGATATTGAATCTCATTTTTTGTCATTTCGTATTCTGAATTTTATTTTATTAGAGATTCTGATATGCTGACGTAGTTAAAATGCTGAAATACTGAAGTGGCTTGCTAAAATGCTGACGTGACTGACCAGAATTTGAATCTGGAGAAACAACTTTAGCCAAGCGGTTGTGGATGCCCTGATGGTAGTTCCTTCTTTTATGGCAACTTCTCCTAGTTTTTAGGAGCACTTCCAACAAATGCATCGATCTCTTTGAATGAGTCAAGTTATGTCAATGTTGAAAAATTATTAAATATCATGGAAATTCTGTATATTAGAAAATCCCACCACTAATAAGATTTTATTTTTTATGATTTCCTATAACAATGAAAAATTGTGTTTTATCACCGGTAGGATTCCTACGTTTAAGAAATCTCAGGGGAATGGTAGAATTACTACTCAATGTGATCTTCTTGTTCGCCCCTTCTTCTTAATACATTGCATCATGGTAGTTGGTTGGAAATCTACCTTTAAAATTGAGATACATAGCTTATACTCTTAGGATTTAGACAAGTGGCATTTCTATAAGTTCTAGAAGCCTATGCCACGTGTCTTGTCCTTATTGGCTACAGGTGTGGCTTCTTTAAATAAGCCACATGTCCACTTCCAATTGGATTCTTGTCAGAATTTCTAGAAGACATAATCTTCCACATGGCAGTCATAATCGGTCACTTGCCAGCCTTCCAGTGGAAGTTGGCCATAACAATCTTCCACCGGTGGTCGGTCGACAATTTGGGCATAAGCACAAACAATGGCTTCATGGAATGGATGATAGTAGGCTTTAGTGTGCAGATTAGGCAACAAAACCAACCAAAGTATTATATAAAATTCAAAATTTCTTACAATCAAACATATCACGATTTCTTAAACAACATAAGTAAGAAATATAAGGGTGACAATCCATACACTACTTATTCAAACAAGACTGATGCAAAAGATGAAAAAAAATAAAAGCCTTCTTAACAATCATGATTCTTAAATAACAGAGGCTGGATATCTAGTGAAACACTACTATCCATATGAGACCCTGTCGAGGTTGAAGCAGCATCCCAAGGTCCTGTGAGTTCGTTTACTGCATATTCAACCTCTTCATGATTTTGTTGAATAGCAAATACTCCATGTGACATTCTAATCCCTTCCAATTCAATTGCAACTTCTTTCATTGTAGGCCTTTTTCTCCCACTCAAGTTCAAGCAACTTTTTGCAAGATTAGCGACCCGCATGATCTCTTCTTTCACACCCTCTTTGGAAACTCGAGCATCAAGAATGTCAAATAAACGATTTTCCTCCATCGTAAAAATGAAATATGTTGCCAAACTTCGTCGTTCTTCTGGTCTAGTTGATAAGATTGGTTTTTGTCCGGTTAAAAGCTCAACAAGAACTACTCCAAAGCTATAAACATCACTTTTTCTGTAAACTGGCTTGATTGGAAGTACTCTGGATCTAAGTATCCAAAGGTCCCTTGTACCAGTGTCGTCATATGAGTTTGATCAATGGCAACTGATTTTGA
Source organism: Cornus controversa (assembly GCA_026545225.1). Classification (NCBI taxonomy): domain Eukaryota; kingdom Viridiplantae; phylum Streptophyta; class Magnoliopsida; order Cornales; family Cornaceae; genus Cornus; species Cornus controversa. Next base: position 10,184,234 of record CM048849.1, on the reverse strand, counting down.
GGTCCCAAAATCTGACACTTTTGCTCTGAATTTCTCGTCCAACAAAATGTTTGTGGACTTAATGTCTCGATGATAAATAGGCATAGAAGCTGCTGAGTGTAGATAAGAGAGAGCCCCAGAAACTTCGGTAGCAACCCGAACACGGATATCCCAAGTAAGTGGAAACTCTTCATTTTGCTCATGAATATACTGATAAAGGGTTCCATTGGGGATGAATTCATAAACGAGCAAGGGAACTTCAGCCTCCAAACAACACCCATGTAGCTTGACCACATTTCTATGGTTAATTTGTGACAAAATAACAACCTCATTAATAAATTGGTCAAGTTTGCCTTCATCCACTATCTTGGACTTTTTAACTGCTACAATTCTACCATCAATCATCATTCCTTTGTATACAGTACCTTGCCCTCCTTGGCCAAGGATTCGGTTGTCATTAAAGTGGTCAGTGGCCTTTTCTAACTCCTTTGAAGTAAACAGTTTGTTTTTCTCAACATTACCTTCATCACCCAAAGACAATTGTTGTTGCAATAACAAACCCCCATTTCGTTTAAAGAATTTTTGTTTGAGCCTGAGTTCCTTTCTCTTCTTCACCAATCTATACAACCACCATGTACCAATAAGTAGAAGTAGTATTCCAACAACACCCGTGCTAATACCTGCAAAACTCAGTTTGAAAAGGTCACTTTATCAAGCTGAACATCTGATGATTGAATTTAATTTCTCCCTTCATTCCAAAATCAATATAACTTTTGGGGACTACAATTTTTTAAGTGTACATGCATCTAATGCATGACTCCATTTAAAATCCTTAAACTGGGCTTTGAAGAATTTAAAGATGTACATTATTAATATAAAAAAAGTTCAAAATTTAAAAAATTAAGAGTTTTTAAGGGGACAATAATTTAAGAACATGTCAAAATTGAAAAAGAAATAGTTAATTTGTGAAGGAGGAAGTAGTGTTCTTTGTCTTTCTTCTTCATTTTCGGGACCACATTTTTATTCAAGGACCAAATTCAATATTTCAAAAAATGGTGTTCTGGAATTAATGCGATGGTTGTGGTCTTAACTTGGTACAACAAATTTCTTGACCTTGTTAGGGTGTCTGTGTGAAAGAAGGTGCCATACCTATGATAATTATTCGAGTTTTCTTCTTGTCCATTGCAGTACCGCAGGTATAATACCCCGGAAGATTCTTACAGTTTGGACAGGGATTCGGTAGGGCACATTCATCAATATCTGATAATTAAGCAAAATCAAACTAATTAATGAGTAAATAGTGTAGATATGCAGGAAATACCAAATGTTTATTTGGAAAATAGAAGCAAGTTGCCGAATTTTTAATGTCTTGGTAATTAATCAAGCAAGCAAGGCTTAAGACATATTTCAGTATTAATTAATAGGCAGATGGTTATATATATATATATATATCAATGCATACCTTGACATCCACCATCCAAATATGGGTTTCCTTCATAGCCAAAACTACAAAAGCATCGGTAAGCTGTTGAGTTATAAGCTGCTGGGTTATAAACTGTTAAGTTATAAGTAGTTGAGTTATAAAAACTTAGATTGCTGCAGAATGAGTCAGATGCTTTGCATAATGGCCAGTAAATGTTACTAGTATTATTATTATTAGCAGGCACGTTGCTAAACGATTGGCAGTTTCCGTATGTGTCCCAACGTAGCTCAGCAGGAAAACTCCAAGGATCAAAGTATAACCATGAAAAAGGATTGGGCAACCTCACAACTGAAATATTACTCAAAACAGTAGTGGGAGACGAATAAAGGACACGAACGGTGGCAAGCTCAAGTGAAATATAAAGCACCTCAATATAATTGCTATTGAAGTAAGGTTTGGAAGAGGAGGAGTCGCAAATTATTGTAAAGTTGTCGTTGGCAGCACAATCAGCTCCAATCCCAAATGGGAAAGGAATTTTAACGGATCCGCATGTATCATTACAACCAGTCTTTGCTAGAGATGATGCTGATGATGCTCCTCCTGTTAACCCCAATAATAATACTAATAATAATAGCATCAGCCGCACTTCCAACTGAAACACCATAATAATTTAGAGAATGGAGATTCTCAGGGGTACATAATATTTTATTATATTGGTGCTTTTGGAGAAGTATATATATATATATATATATATATATATATATTAGAAGAGGACTTTTATTTGTTAGTCACTCTACTAATCAACTCGTCAGGTAAAGGTTAGACTAAACAATACACGTGAAACAGAAAGTCCAGCATGCCATAGTTGAAAACGTACATTCTTTAAGTTTATTGGATGTCATTGTCCCATACTCCCATTTGGAAAATTTCTAAAAGTTCAGAATTTTTTTTTTCTTTCTTGGGAAAAGTACTAATAAGTTTTGCTTTTAAGCTCTAAAGATAAACAAGTCCTATAAAATTTTCATGAAGATAAAGAAGTCCTACTTTTAAACTCTAAAGACAAATAAATCCTATAAAATTTTCACAAAGACAAATAAATTCTAAAAAAATGTTTATCAGATAATGAAGTCCTACTTTTCATAAAAAAAAACTCAATAAAGTTTATAACTAATTAATACAATTCCTCTTTTACCCTTTTCATATATCACGTATGTTGCCTAACTAATTTTCTCCAAACTATTTTGCTAAAAATTTTATTGAAAATAAATAATTTAAGAAAAAAGTTTTATTTCAAATTCACATTATATCCGATTTATTAAGATAATTTGATAATATTTTTAGATAACATTGTCTTAAATTCATAGAGATTTATTTTTTATTATTTAGTTTTTTTAAGCAATATTAAATAGAAAATTATAAAACAATAGAAAAAATCACTTATTATTCATAAATGTAATGAATGAAAAGTGTTTCATTGTATTTTAACATGTTATGAGTATTTACGGAAAGTGAATTTAAATTAATTTTTTAAATATTTTAGGATTATTAATTTTGGTAACAATTAATATTTTTTTAAATAGGTATTAGTTACAAAATATTGAAAGTAGAAACGTAATTTGTATTTTTGTGTGAAAAAAAGCACTATTGAAAATTAAGAAATAAATGACAATAATGAAAACAAGTTAATTATTATAAAATTTGAACTTAGTTGAAAATATTTTTTAAAAGTAGAACTTATTTGTCTTTGTAAAAATTTTATAAGACTTATTTGTCTTTTTTTTTTTTTTTTTTGACAAGTATAAGACTTATTTGTCATTAGTATTTAAAAGTATGACTTGTTTGATTTTTTAAAAATTTTATAAGAGTTATTTATTTTTAGAGTTTAAAAGTAGAATTTATCAAAAAAAAATTTCATGTCCATAAATACAAGAGAAAAGTAAAGCAAAGAAGAGGCCTGGTCAGTCTCGATAGCTTCCAAAAGACCATTTGGAAAAATTTATCAGCTTTGTTTTTTTCCTATCCATGCAATGGACAGAGAACTAAAGCAAAGAGGGGGTCTGGTAGACCATTCCAAGTTGTCATGATTGACTGATAGCACCTATTCATTAAACTTGGCCCACTGAATTTTCAGTTGTCAAAAAGTCAAGAGGAGTGCTAGCGAGTTCAATCGATTCACTGATTGGTGAAAATTAATTACAAAAATTAAATATTTTTTCATAATAAATGCCTTATTCTTTTATCAATCAATATACCCTTCTACTTTTAAAGTATTTATATCGGTCCTATTAACAAACAAATAAAACTATTTATAAAAGAAAAATATAATAAGTATATAAATGAAAAATATGTTCTTTAATTCAATTAATCATAATTACAAAAAAAAATTAAATTATATAAGAAATTATTATAATAATGAGATGTGAAACTTCTGTGTCTTTTGGGTGTTGTTCAAAAAAAAAATTTAAATACAATTATTGATAAGCAACGTTTGTGTCCTTTGCAGTAAAAAGGAACATTTAGGAATATATTAATAATCATATTTAATTTAGAAGGTATTGACTCATACAACAAATAATATAAATATAGGAAAATATATATAAATATTATAATAATGTGAAATGTTTGAGCATTGTTGTGAAAAAAGAAACTTTTAACAAAAAGAATTAAGAAATGTTTAAGAATACAATTAGTAATCATCAACGTTTCTGTCCTATGACAGGAAAAGAAAATGTTTAGAAATATATTAATAATCATATTTAATTTAGAAAGTATTAACTCATACCACAAACAATATAAATATAAAAATTAAAAAATGTATAGAAAAAATAAAAAGCCTCACTTTTAGTAGATAATAATAATAATAATAATAGATAGATAGATAGATATAGTTATAGATAGATATAAGAGTCGCCTGTATATATTTACTACTTTAAAAATATGTTCTTTAATTTAATTAACCTTAATTACAAAATTTTAAAATTATATAGGAAATGATTATAATAAGTATATAGATTCTTAAAAATATTTGAAAGCAGGACAATATAAACAAATATTAATAAAAATATTTTAATACTTTATATTTATAATTTTATTTGTTTGTTGATTGCACCAATGTAAATACTTTAGAACTAGAAGGGTATATTGATTGATGAAAAAGTAAGACATATATTACAGAAAAGTATTTAATTTTTGTAATTGATTTCTATCAATCAGTGGAGCGACTGTGTAAAGACAGTCGCTTAAGCGACTGCCGCTAGCACTCCTCAAAAGTCAATGTGATGTAAACATCCTCATACAACAGTCAATTTACAAATAGAAAGCCTGATAGCATTGATCACCGTCAACTTCCACATATATATTTGAATTAAATTATATATCTTTGATCTTAACTTAATATATTACATATAATCATTAACCATAACTAAAAGGGAAAATTACATTGACCTCCCTTGTAAATAGGCAAAATAACAGATACTTCCCTTATAGTTTCAAAAATAACACTGACTTCCCCTGTCAGTGTTGTCGGTTGACCAATAATGTAAAAAGACAATTATACCCATGTACTTTTTACTATATTTTATTTTAAAATATCTAATAATGTAAAAAGACCTATCTACCCTTTCACTTTAGCTCATTCACTTTTTTTTCTCTCTCCTCTCTCACCGTTTCTCTCCCTCACCGTTACATTGACCTCCCTTGTAAATAGGCAAAATAACAGATACCTCCCTTGTAGTTTCAAAAATAACACTGACCTCCCCTGTCAGTGTTGTCGGTTGACCAATAATGTAAAAAGACAATTATACCTATGTACTTTTTACTATATTTTATTTTAAAATATCTAATAATGTAAAAAAACCTATCTACCCTTTCACTTTAACTCATTCATTTTTTTTTTCTCTTTCCTCTCTCACCGTTTCTCTCCCTCACCTAACTTTTCTTCTTCTCTATCCACCTTTCCCAATTTTCTTTTCCTCTCTTCTTTCTCTACAAATACATATATATATGTATTACATATACACATGTATATACACATGTATATATATATAGATCACTGGTGCTCAATGGTGAGAGATGAGAGAGAGAGACTTATATACGTTACTCCCTCTGTCCTAAAATATATGGGTACTTTGGGAATTGTGACTCACAAAGTTGTGGGTCACAGTTCCTAAAGTACCCAAGAATTTTGGGACGGAGGGAGTACATAGCACTTATATGTATATATACACACATATTATATACATACACAAACACATGCTGGGTCTTGCCACCATCTCCTCCCATATATATGTATTACATATACACATGTATATGTATATATAAGTCACAACTTGCTGTCTAGTGAGTTGCAACTGCCTTGGCCGTGTCCCCATTACTGCGGATGCTCTAATGGCTGCCATGGCACCGGCGTAGACCTTCGGCCGGCTGAAATCGTAAAGAAATCAGCCAACTCTCATCGTGCTGGGTCTGGCCACGATCTCCTCCCATGCCTCGTCAGCTTCTCTGCCTCGTCTTCTGAAGACACCAGTGGCATCAAGCCGATGCACCTTCCATCCCCTCACATTTCGGAGCCTATGAATTTTCTCCAACTACCTGCAGGCTAACTTGCTTGTGTTGTTCTTGATTGTCTGTATTGCTTCTTGAAGTAGTGTAGCATGATTGGTGAAATTATAGCATGTTTGGGCTTTGAAGTATTGATCGAATTCGGGGGTAATCAATAGGGTTGGGCCACGGAGAAGCTTGGTGGGTTGATTCCGGTGCCGGCTCTCTGTATATATATATATCCCAAACTATCTCTCTCTGTGTATGTATATATATATATATATATATATATACACACACACACACAGAGTTTAATTATAATTATTTGTATATATATATATATATATATACAGTACTATATTTTGTTGGAAAGAAGATGATGAATAGTGGAGGCAAAATTGTACACAAATAATATGTTAAATGAAAATATTTCAATCCTTTCATACATTTTTGAGGGCATTTTGGAATTTTCAGCTCAAATATATAATAGCATCATCAATTTTCGTACCTGCACCACTGACAGGGGAGGTCAGTGTTACAAAAGGTACACTGACAGGAAAGGTCAGTGTTATTTTTAAAGCTACAAGAGAGGTATCTGTTATTTCACCTACTTACAGTGGAGGTTAGTGTAATTTTCCCTAGCTAAAAACAAGTGACAACAAAACAAAGGCCTACAAATTTATTATTATTATTATTATTATTCCTATGCAATGATCAGACTTGTGTGAATGATATTGAAGCTCATTTTTTTGTCATTTCATATTCTAAATTATATATGTATATATATATATATATATATATATATATATATATATATATATTTTGATAGCTCTCTACTGCACGTATGACAAAGCTCTCTACTGCAATCTTTGTCATTGGTTCAAATCAAGAGCACATGTGCAATTCTGATCACAGCTCAAACATGCCAACGTAACAATAATCCTCTTCATCCGAGGAAACTATTTACCACACTTGCTCATCATGTAGAGCTGCAAAAACTTTTAACTAAGAAGAGTCCCTTTGCTGAATCAAAAATATATCCCCATCTACAACTTCCCATACAAGTTCTATTGGATTTCATTAGCTTTATTTCCCCCTATCAATGGAAGCCATTAAAAAATCAAAATTCTCTTGAAAGAGAACAAAATTACCAAATGAGGAGCCCTTAATAGAGTATGATTTGCTTGTTCACCCTGAATTAAAGGTCGCAAACAAGCTTTGAATAGCAAATCATGTATGCACAGGCTAGAATGGGACAACTGCGCCCAGATTCTCGTGTAGCAGGATATCCCACAAAGTAATGAACTTTTACTTTGTATAGGACGATGTTGGATGTCGTTGTGCCAGCTTTTCTTCTGATGTGCTACAGCTAATAAATGGTTATTTCTATTATCTGCATTTGGGATGTCACAACTATGCACCATGACTACTAAGTTGTGAGCGTCCAATATGGGATAACCTCGATGAAGGAATTAGAGGAGCCTCTTCATCTACATTCAAATCAGAGGCACTACAAATCCCTCTAGTACTTCCTCCATTGTTATCATTACTGCTATCAGGATTGTAGATATCAGATGACTTCTTCTCTAATTTCCAATCCTGTATAAAAAATAAAAAATAAAATGATACAAAGAAAGATGAAGACCACACAACCTAAAGCTATAATTTAATTATTGCAAAACCTGACCATTGCAATTCTTTCTGGAATACTTTCAGGAGGAAGTTGAGATGCTCGAACATCCTTAACCTTCAAGTAGTTGTATAAGACAACACCACATAGTGCTGCAGAAAAATTAAGCATTCCAGTTAAATTCACATTTTAAAATTATTGTGATTAAGAACTACTCCAGCACTTTGTGCAAATAGAAAATGACCTATTGCGTAGCCAATGATATTTAGCCCGGTAATAGTAGATTCTGGAAATACAACAGTCGAAAGGGCTATTAGTATCAAATCTTTCAGAACACCAGCAACTCGAATCGTAACTGCTCCAGTTCTACCAATTACTAATAAAATAGAGAAGTTCAATGCTAAAGCACAAATAGCATTGGAGAAAAAGATCCAGAAATTGAACTGGATCTGTGAAACTTCCATCCCAGGCTTCTCCAGGAAATACCAAGGTATAAACAGAAACACGAAACTGCACATGGAAAATGGCAAAGTATGAAAATGTGAAATTACATAAAAGTAAAAATTACATAAGTTTCTCTCCTAACCCACTAAAAGACGCATTGTAACAATACACTATGCATTTATATAGATGTTCAGATACAAACAAGAACATAGCAAACTCCTGTGGATTGTAGATACTCATCTCAATTCAACAAAGCACCATCTCAACTTTTTCGAGTCAGTCGCATGAATTTTATATTGCCATTATAATATATCAAAGACCATAACTTAATTATACCACATGATCATATCTTTCGTCCCTCTTGCAACCTATCTTAATTTTGGTCTTTCTTTTCTCCTAGCAATTCCCTCAATGTGAATCATATAACAGTTCCTCACTAGTGCAGTTATTGGTCTCCAACGTACCATATAGCTGATCGTGTCTCATTTATCACCAACTGGTGCTACTTCAACAATCATACGAATGTATTTACTTCTAGTTTTATCTTTTCTTGTTTTATCACACATCCATCGTCATCTAGTCTCTCCTTAATTGTAACTTGTAAGCATTTCCTAGGCAATGACACCGTACAATTTTTCGCCAATTAACCTTTAATATTCATTATAAAACATGGAGATAACAATATACAATAACAATTTTTCTTCATGAGCTGAACTTGATTCATAACTCAACTTTGATAACTAAATTATGCAAGCCCTAAAATAGAGATTTAGTTTTCTTGGTGTTTGTTTAATTTCTTTCCCTCTGCTTAACTTTTATTAGCAACCAACATATAGTTATCCCCTACATTGGGTTGCTTCAAGAGGCCGACATGTATCAATCCTCAACTCTTGGTTTCAAAATTGTTACCCCATCTCCTAACTAAAATATGAGAGAGAGAGAGAGAGAGAGAGAGAGAGAGAGAGAGATTAGTTGCTTTATTAGTTGGTTAAAATTTTTGAGTGCTTTAAATATTGTGGTGTAGTTTACTTTATTTTTATTTTATTTTATTTGGACTAGATCTTGGTATTTTTCTTTATTTTTAATTTTAGATTGGGCTAGGGAGGAATTTAGGTTGAGTTGGGCTGGAATGGTTGGGGTAGGTGTATTTTATTTTGGTGGGATAAGGTTTGTTTTATTATTTTTCTCTTTTTAATTATTTTATTTTTAATTAGTTTTCTACTATGAAGCACGGATACGGATACGGGATACGGGATACGATACGATACGGATACGGCGATACGGCAAATCTCAAAAATATAGGATACGGGTACGGCGGGATACGGCAAATATATATATATATATATATATTTTATATATTATAAAAAAAATTAATAGAACACAAATTAAGTTTTAAGTTTTAACTTAAATGATTTTTTTTTTTCAACATTAAAGATCTTTTGATTTATTACAAATTAAGCCCCACATTTTAACTAAGCTTTTTAAATTTTAATATTACAATATGGCTATCATCTTAAAAAAAAAATTAACAAAAAAAAAATAAAATCAAACGTATCCGAGAAGTATCCGTGCCGTATCCTTGCCGTATCCTGCCGTATCCGAAAATAAAAAAAAATTATTTGAAAAAAAACGGATACTTTCCGGGAGTATCCGATACGTGTCCGGCCGTATCCTGGCCGTTTCCGTATCGGATACGTATCCGATATGGCCACGGCGCCTCCGGGGAAGTATCCGTGCTTCATAGGTTTTCTAGAAGAAAAAAAAGATAAAAGAAAAGAAATGAGGGTTAGGGTTTCTCTCACTTACACGCACAAAGACTGAAAAAAGATAGACGCAAGAGAGAAGAGAGAGAATCTGCAATTTATAGGGACGAGTTTTTGGTCGTCAAAAAGGCAAGTTCGAATTCTTCTATTCCCCTTTGAATTTGTAGACATATATATTATTTGTATATACATGTTGCTAAAATATGTTTTTATGTATTTAAATATGAAATTAAATGATTGTGCATGCTAAGGGTGATTCTATGGATTAAACACGAAGAATCTAGAGGTTTGGTACTGTTATAGGGTAATTTTCCATATGTATATGCATGTATATATGATTGTATAGGCAGGTGTATTGTAAATTAAAATCTCCTCTTTAATTAATTGTAGTATTTTTGATTTCTACAAGTTGAGTATGGATTAAATTCCAACAGGAAACTCATAACTTTGATAAGAGAGTGAGATTATTGATGTCGAGCTGCTGCACAAAAGATGAGGTTCAATTCATCATTGCTGTTCAAACACAAATAGCCCTGTACTAGTTACAGAAACTACAATCAAAGGGTATGAACTTGCTAACCATATCGCTTTTATACATGTTAAATGACAACCCGAAGTCAGTGCCTGCTATTGGAAAAAATTATATATGTTGAAATTAATTAGTGATTGCTTCCTTCACATGTACTTCAAAGCTGACCATTGTATTAATTAACCCAGTAATCAATCACTCTAGTGTTTGACTATAATTTTTTGAAGGAAGTACCAAGCTTTACTGATTCTGATATGAAGTGGGAAGACCTTTTTACAACTCACTCCCTCTGAAGCGACTTTATAAGATTTGCCTCAGCTAATCAGATTAAGGGCATTTGTAGAATAAAACTCTATTTCAAATCACATACAAGAAATTACAAATCCAAGCTACTACAGATTTTATATACATATATATATATATCGAGAAACATGGAAGTGAAAGAAAGCAATTACGTACAGATCATCGACTTGAGGAAGAGTAGTGACTGATGTCTGTAATGTACCTGAAGATCGGCGAGAATTACAGCTACGGACAATGCTCTGGAGAGAGGAGGACGACCGTCAGGAGCGAGAGGCAGGGTTTGCAAGATGGGGATAGAGAGCTTGAGAAACTTGAAGAGCATGTTAGAAGAGCTCGTCGACAACGCGATCGTCTTCATTCTCTCCGTCAGCTCGTTGAACGCTCCCACCAGCTCCACCACCATCTTCCCTCCCGGCTGTTCCGGCGCCGCAACCACCGACGACGGCGGTCCCAGAGCGCGTATTCTGATGCCGGCGACGGAGATCCGGAGGCTCTGTCTCTGCAGGTCCGGTGAGAATATAGAGATTTGACGGCCGGATTTTGGAATCGAATGGAGGTTGAAGTCGTGAGCATAGAGCTCCATTTTTTCACTCACCGGCAAAGTATCTTCGTCGACGACACTATCCAAGTGTGAGTAGCAATAATAAGTAACGTGTTTTATGGTTGAAGATAGGCCACGTTGGATATAACTTTACTCGGATGGATTATTAATTTTTGGGTATGATCGTCGTAGTGGTCATAATAACAAGGACAATGCTTGCCTGTGAGCAGGACTTTTTACTTAAACAGTGGACCAATCTAAATTAAATCAGATTAGGTTTTGTATAAAATAGACTCACAGTCTAAAGCATCGTGTATTAGTTTAAAATTATAAAACATATGGATACGGACACAAACACAAGTACGGCGATATAATAAATTTAAAAGAAATAAGATAGGAATACAAAAAAATAAAATAAGGATACCGACATGATATAACAATATAAAAATAATAAATTATATTTTTATATATTTAAAAAGGGAGCTATTAACATTTCTTTATAAAATATTATCATTAACAAACAAATAAGAGTTAAGAGTCATTGAATAATTATGATGGATAAATTTTGTACTAAATCATGATATGTATCTCACACTTTTTTAAATGAATTGTAAACTTTTTTTAACAATTATAATATAATATTATTGTTGAAAAAACTATATTTTCATGTTTAAAACTTGTTAAAAATGTGTTTTGAAGTATCTGAGAAGTATTGGATACGTTTTAAAAATAAAAAATATATATTTTAAAATTATGAATACTTTTTGGAAGTATCGGACAAGTATCCGATGAGTATCGGTATCGGATACGAATATGATACAGGTATGTTACTCTTGTAGAAGTATTCGTGCTTCATAGGTTTAAAGCATCGCACATATATGTATACACTCACAAATACATATATGGTGTGTATTTGGTTTTGTGTAAATTTGTTTTTTTTATGACCCGTAAAAAGACCTAAATGGCTCATGTCTAATTTTTTTAAAAGTTTTAAATGTGTTTAGTTTTAATTTGTCCACATCAGCTATTTAGCAGGAACTCCTACTTGTATAATGTGAGGCAAGCATTGTTCTAATAATAATAAAATAAAATAATACATCCTTGGAATTTTCATCTGACACGGATCATCATTCTCGAATTTTTTAAAGAGTAATAATATGAATAACAAATTTTAAATGAATTTTTTATGACTAGGAGATGACGTCATCATGATTTCATAAACATAATGACGTTATAATAATGTCATCCTCTACTCATATAAATTCATTCAAAAAATATCAAATTCCAAAGAAGTATTATTTTTTATCTTATTTTCTACGTGTGAAAGCCTAAACATTCCGAACTTAGAAAGCTTAAAAGTTAGGGGCTCTCTCTCTCTCTCTCTGTCTCTCTCTCTGTCTCTCTCTCTCTTTCTCCCCCCAATTTCCCCTCTCTCTCCTCCTCCTCCTCCTCCTCTACTTCTTTTCTCATTCTCTTGTAGCCATTTCCTCTCGTTCCTCTCTTTCATTCTGGGCCTCTCCCTTCAATTTTGCAAAATCTAAAGTGAAAATAGAGCATTAGTTTTCTACTTGTTTGCAAAATCAAAGGGGAAAACACATATAAACAAAGCTCGATCTCTCTGTTTGATTGAAGGTATGAATTCAAAATTTTTTAATATATTTTTTAGCTTCTGTATAAGGTATTTATTTTGGGTGTAGGTGTCGAAGTCATTTGCTCCACTCTATGCCAAAAAGTGGGCCTCTTTATCACCTGCTCTTTGGACTCATGCATTTGATATCGGTAAGACTTGTTGTCCATCGGAATCTCCTCAACCAAAACAATAGAACCCCACATTGAGAGCCCTTATAAGTAGGGATGTCAATTTAACCCGCCCCGCCCCTAATGGGATGGTTTGGGATCATACTAATCGGGTTAGGGGCGAGTTTGGGAAAAGAGTTTAAAACCCGCTAAGCCTCGAACCCGCCCCGATTAATGATAAATATATAAATAAATATTATTTTATTAACTATGATTTTTATTTTTTTCATTAGTTATGATAATTTTAAATTTTAACAACATTTTTTTATTATCATTTGTAAGTATTAGTCTATACTTAATTTTTTTTACAAAATTTATCATAAATTCGTTCTAGTTTGCATTATATTTTAAAATATATATATATATCGGGGCGCCCCGAACCTGCCCCGACTCCAATTGAGGGGCGCCCCGAATCAGGTTTGGGAAGAATTTTTTATTTGTGGGACGAGTTTGGGAAAGGGGTGTTGTAAAGACCGTGACTAATTTTGGCCGATTTTGCATTTTTCGCATTATAATTGCCATAAATACATTTTGAGTGGTGTTTAACATGTTTTGAGTATGGAAAACATGTTTGGGAAGTGTTTTTAAGATTTTGAGAAATTTTTGGGAGATTTGGAGAAGTTTGACTTTTTGGTCAAATCGGGACCCGGGATGCAACTTAAGTGGGCCCGGGAATCTGAAAAATTCTCAAAAATATTTATTTTTGAGAATGACTTAGATGAAATGTTTAGAGAGTTAAGGAAGTGATTTCGAGACCGTAGGAGTTTTTAGAATCGAAAACGGAGTCTGGGAAGGTGCATTAAGTGGCCCGGGGGTATTTTGGTCTTTTCGTGACCTAGGGATCTTAAATGGTCAAATCTGCAGAGATATTTCAAATCTCATAGCTGTTTCTCTCTCTATATTGCTCCCACTTCTTCTCTCTTCCTTCTCTCTAGGTTTTGGAGGTCTTCGGGTGTGATTTAAGTTCCGCCGAAGAAGGGAGATACGTAGGGGACGGCTAGGGCGTCCCTTTGAACCAATCAAAGTTGCAGTTTGGCAAGGCTGACATTATTGGGATTTTGAGAAGTGCTTGGAAGACCTTCATTTTCGAGGTAGGGGTGTTATTTCTCATTTACTTGTAGATTCTAGGGTTTCGGGTGAAGTGGTGAGAGCTAAGGATGTGTATTGCATGTTTTAGAGATGTAAGATGGGTGGGATAAGGTGTTTTTATTCTTCTCTTGAGTCTCTTGTATGCAATAGATGTGTATCTCCTTGTATGCATGATGTGAGGGACAAATGCATGAAAATGTGAGAGAATGAGAGCATATATGCTTATGTGCTTAATGTGGTGTACATGTGTAATTATGTGCAATGTGAGACATATATGTGCTATATGTTGTAAGTGAGTTAAATGTATACTATCTTTTTATGGAAAATGTGTGCATTGGTGAAGCATAACTAAAATGTGCTTAGGTGAAGTTTTGTGAGCATATGTCGATAGTATGCTATGTTCTACATGTATAGGTAAATATATGTGTGGTGTTGTGGAGATGAAATGCATGTTACGTGTTTTATTAATTAGTGTGTGCATTGTGAGGCATGAATTTAAATGCTTGATGTTTATATGTTTGAAATGCATATATTGGGGCCGTTGTGAGGAAACGGGGAAGTGTGGTTGAATTGCCTAGACTAGGTCAATACTCGGTGAGGGCGTTGGAGTGGTTACGTCACCTTGGAGTAGGTAAATACTCGGTGACGGTGGTTTACTCACCTTGGAGTAGGTAAATACTCGGTGGAGATTCTAAAAAGGTTGCCCAATCGCCTTGGAGTAGGTAAATACTCGGTGATTCTGGTTTGCTCACCTTGGAGTAGGTAAATACTCGGTGAGAATTCAAAGAAAAGGGGCCAAGTCACCTTGGAGTAGGTAAATACTCGGTGACAGTGGTCTATCCACCTTGGAGTAGGTAAATACTCAGTGGCAGAATTTGAAATGTTATGGGAAGTGTCTCGGTTTCATGATTCAGTCAAGAACCATGTTAGGATATCGGGTTGAGTCCGAGAGAGAGACAAGCGTATGATTATTGCCTTCATTTAAATTATGAAGCATGATATGTGTTTAATGCATCCCTATATGTATATATGCATTGTTTGTGAGTGAACATGATGTATGTTGAATGATACGTGAAATGTTGTGACATGCATCCATGTAGGTCGTGTTGGGTCGGCACTTAGGTGGGTTGGGGTATCTCTACTGAGCCGTAGTGGTGCTCACCCCTTTATTATAAACTCTTTTACAGATAAAGCGCCGATGACGGATGGGACATGAGTGTCCAAGTGGAACTCTAGTAGTCTTTTTGGCTATCTCTTGGATGTTGTGTATTTTGTGGCTATCCATGCCGGCTTGTGGCATGTGACTTGCTTTTAAGTTGTGGTTATGTTTTGGACAAATATAACTTTGATATATGTATTGGATTATAAACTTGTTGGGTGTGGAAAGACAACGGATAAGTTTATGTAATGCTCATGGCAGCATTTAGTTCATTAGATGATGTTTTCATTGTGAATGGATAGTGGTTGTGAAAGAAAATGATTTATTTTGGTGTATGATTAAATCATGAATATGATTTTGAGTATGAAATTGATGTTGGTATCTTTCATTTATGTTATGGACCATGTATGAGAGGTTCTAGGATGATAGAGGGTGGATTGGGCTCCAAATTGACCATGTTAGGGTTGTTGGAGGACCTGGGGAGAGCATTTCGATCGTGTGAAATGCCCATTTCGCACAATCGAAACCCCCATTTCGATTGTGCGAAGGGGTGATTATTTATGATGATTTTTAGGGTCTAGACAGGGGCAATTTCGCACAATCGAAACCCCTATTTTGATTGTGCGAGATATTGCAGGTCTGAGGTCACGAGAGGGTGATATTCTCGCACAATCGAGATGCGAGTTTCGCACAATCGAGATTGGCATTTCGCATAACTGAGATTACTATTCACAGCATTTTTCCAAACTTCGTTTCGACGTAATTCCTTCGTTCTAGATCGGAATTGAGCGTGGTTTTTTTTAAAATTGAGTATTTTTGGATTATCTATCCAATGGTGTAGGTTTTAGTTTCATATTTTAAACACATTAAGTTTTGAGGCTTGAAAGTGAGTGATTCTTGAAAGTGTGGACAAGTAAATTTCCACTAAGATGTATGATTTAATGTAGGGCACATGGGGATTGGTTAAAGTGGAGTTGGGTGCATTCATATGCAGGAATTGAGTTAAGCTTCCGCAGTAAATAAGGGTAATGAGTGTCTATTTGGCTAAATAGACTGTTTAACCTCCGGTTCTCCTGGAGTCAAAAATTGGGGCGTTATAGTATGGTATCAAACCTTGATACTATTGCAAAAGTGTGGTTGAGATCGTTCACGGGGTTGAGTAAACGGGTTCACAAGGATTTGAACTTGAAATTGTGAATTGCTTATGTGGAACTTGATGTATGCTTACATTTTCATAACATGCCTATATGGATTAAATTGACATGGCGTGTGTAAGCATGATGGATATCTGTGAGAAGTGTAAATTAGTTGGACTTAAAATTTTTCTTGTGGTGCATATAGCAAAATGCCTCCAAGAAGAGCACGAGACATTGGCGCTGATGCTCCTCAGGAGCCAACAAATGGAACGCAATTTATGCATGATATGGCGAACACTATGAGGTGGATGGCTAGGGAAGAGGAGGTTCAGGCATTGCCTAGGGTTGCATTGAGCTGCCAAATGGTGGCAATGAAGGAATATATGAAATTTAAGCCGCCTACCTTTGATGGCGTGCATGATCCGCTTGTGGTTGAGAGTTAGATAGACCAAACTCACAAACTCATGGTTACTCTTGCAATTGATGAGGATTTGAAAGTGGGAGTAGCGTTGCTTCACGTACAAGGAGAAGCGGATCGGTGGTGGCAATTCATCGGGAATGTCCGCAACACCGAGACTGTGGACTGGGAGACCTTTAAGGGGTTGTTTTTTTGATAAGTTCTTTTCGGCTTCGGTGAAAGATCGGATGAGGCAAGAGTTCATAGATCTAGTCCAAGGGGACTTGGATGTGATGGGGTACGAGACCAATTTTACATCTTTGGCTCGCTTCGCCCCGGAAATGGTAGCTAATGAAGAGCTAAAGGTGAAAAAGTTCGTGAAAGGATTGAAAACCTCTATCAGAAAGAGGGTGTCCATTTTAGGTTTGAGGACCTACAATGAGGTGGTTGATAGAGCCTTAGTGGCCGAAGAAGATGATAGAGACACCCAGAGGTTATGGGACTCTAAACAACAAGCGAAGAATGCGGGGGCATCTTGGGTAGCCAGGGACAGAATAGGAATAGGGAGGGTAAGTCAGGTTTTCAGGGGTAGCAACAAGCTCTCCCGGAACCTTCATTGGCCTTGCCTTCTGGATCTTCACGATCTTCTGTGGTGTGCTATAATTGCCATCAGATTGGCCATTTCAGCAAGGAGTGCCCACAGGGACATACAGTTGCACCAGTGCCAGCAGGGATAGTGGGGGAGAGTGTGTGTTTCTCTTGTAAACAGCTCGGACATGTGAAAGCTAACTACCCACGGAGGCAGGTAATACAAAGTGGTACAGGGACTCAGCAGAGAGTCAGACAGACGACTACAGTTCAGTCTGGCTTTAGGGCATTACCGCCACCGCAAACAGTACAGTCAGTACAGGGATCGTGAGTAGCGAGGGGTCCCACGTCTGCTTCTAGTCAGCAGTCAGGCTTATAGGGGATTGGTCAGCAGTCACGGGGCTATGTTTTAACACTTGCTCTGGCAGAGGATGTACCGGGACCGTCAGTGGTCAGAGGTATTTTCCTGGTTTCTAGCTCGTGGGCTAGGGTGTTGATAGATTCAGGTGCATTGCATTCATTCATATCTGTTGCATTTGCTTATGGTTTGGGGCTATGGGTGTCATCACTAGAGTCACGATTGTCCATTGATACACCAGTTGGGGGTAGGGTTACCCTGGATAGAGTGTGTCGGTCTTGCGAGATGGAGGTTGCTGGGCGTCGACTAGTGTTCGACTTTGTGTTACTAGACATGACCACTTTTGATGTCATTCTAGGTATGGACTGGCTATCTACATTTAGAGCAATGATTGATTGTCTCTGTAGAAGAGTGACAGTGTGGACACCCGAGGGTGATTGCTTTTATTTTGTGGGAGAGCGGGATGATTTCTACGTTCCGTCTCTGCTTGGTTCCGGTGTGAGGGATGGGGTTGGATATTTCCTAGCTAGTTTATTAGTTGAGGAGGATGGGATTGTGACTAGTGGAGGATTTCGACTGGTGGTTAGTGAGTTTGTGGATGTGTTCCCGGAAGACTTGACAGAGTTACCTCCGATGAGAGATGTTGTGTTTAGCATTGATCTTGCTCCTGGTACCGCGCCTATCTCTATGGCACCGTACTGGATGGCACTGGCTGAATTGACGGAGTTGAAAGATAAGTTGCAAGAATTGTTGGATAAGGGATTTGTATGACCTAGTACATCGCCTTGGGGAGCTCCGGTCCTGTTTGCTAAAAAGAAGGACGGATCTTTACGGTTATGCATAGACTACCGTAAGTTAAACCAAGTAACGATTAAGAACAAGTATCATTTGCCAATGATAGATGACTTGTTTGATCAGCTTAAGGGTTCGACTTGTTTTTCGAAGATCGACTTGAGGTCGGGGTATTACCAGTTGAGGGTAAGGGAAGAGGACATTCCAAAGACAGCTTTTCAGACTAGATATGGCCACTATGAGTTTCTAGTGATGCCATTTGGATTGATGAATACACCAGCAGCGTTCATGGATTTGATGAACCAGATATTCAGGGTGTACTTGGATAGGTTTGTGGTGGTCTTCGTGGACGACATTCTTGTGTATTCTTCTTTTATGTAAGAGCATGAGATCCATTTGAGGACAATGTTGCAGACATTGAGAGAGCACCGTTTGTATGCCAAGTTCAAAAAATGTGAATTTTGGCTAACGGAGGTAATGTTCCTAGGACACGTGGTGTCGGAAGGAGGAGTATCGGTAGACCCTTCTAAGATAGAAGCGGTAATAGATTGGGAGAGGCCTAAGAACGTATTCAAAATACGTAGCTTCTTGGGGTTGGCAGGATATTACCGGCGTTTCGTGAAAGACTTTTCGAAATTAACAGCGCCGATGACCAAGCTTACTCGTAAAGGAGTTAAGTTTGAGTGGAACGAGGCTTGCGAGCCTTCCTTTATGGAATTAAAGCGTAGATTGACTAGTGCTCCAATATTGATTATTCCCAAGCGCAGTTTGGGTTATGTCATCTACTATGACGCTTCACGGGATGATTTGGGATGTGTGTTGATATAGACCAAGAGGGTTGTTGCATATGGTTCCGTACAGTTGAAGATCCACGAGCAGAATTACCCGACTCATGACTTGGAGTTGGCGGCGGTAATTTTTGCTTTTTAAACGTGGAGGCATTATCTCTACGGAGAGAATTTTGAGGTTTTCTCTGATCATAAGAGTTTGAAGTACCTTTTTATATGAAAGGACTTGAATATGAGACAGAGGAGATGGGTTGAATACATAGAAGACTACAACTTTGATCTTCAGTATCACCCGGGGAAGGCTAATGTGGTTGCCGATGCATTGAGCAGAAAATCACATGACATTTTGGCTAGCATTGCCATTCGTGAATGGAAGATGATGGAAGACATCTCAGAAATGGGATTGTGCTTCAGTGAGAGTGATGGACAGGCCACTTTGTTCACACTCATAGCGCAACCAACTCTAGTGAGTAGGGTGGTTGAGGAGCAAAGGCATGAGACAGAGTTAGAGAGAATTCGCACTCGGATTACGGGTGACGAAGTATTGGAGGATTGGGTTATCCATTCAGATGGAGGTCTGAGGTTCAGAGGCAGAATGGTTGTTCCATTGGCTTGTAAGGATGAGGTCCTGAGGGAGTTTCATAGCTCCAGACTTGCAGTACATCCCGGTGGTACCAAGATGTACCATAACCTTCGTAGACAGTATTGGTGGAAGGGCATAAAAAAGGACGTCGCACGGTTTGTGGTGAGGTGCCTCACTTGTCAACAAGTGAAGGCCGAGCATCAGAGACCGACAGGTTTGTTACAGCCATTACTGGTAGCTATGTGGAAGTGGGAACACGTCACTATGGACTTTGTGACGGGGTTACCTAGGACAAGGAAGAGTCATGACGTAGTTTGGGTCATTGTGGATAGGTTGATCAAAGTGGCTCATTTCCTTCCGATTCGGGTGACGGATGATGTGGATACCCTTAGTCAGTTATATATTAATCAGATTGTGAGATTGCATGGAGTGCCAGTTTCCATCGTGTCGGATAGGGATCCGAGATTCACATCACGGTTTTGGCAGAGTTTTTAGGCTGCACTTGATACGGACCTCCATTTTAGTATAGCTTTCCATCCTCAGACAGATGGTCAGTCAGAGCATACTATACAAATCTTAGAGCATGTGCATTTGATTTTTGAGGCAGTTGGGAGGATCACCTTCCATTGGTGGAGTTTACGAACAATAATAGCTACCAAGCTAGTATTGAGATGGCTCCATTTGAGGCCTTGTATGGTAGACCTTGTAGGTCACCAGTTTGTTGGATAGAGGTCGGTGAGATAGTGGCTTTGGGGCCGAATATAGTTAGAGAGACTACAGAAAAGATTAAGATTATACGGCAGCATTTGCTTACGGCTCAGAGTCGTCAGAAATGCTATGCTGACAGAAGGCGGAGGCCTTTAGCATTTGAGGTGGGGGACCATGTCTTCTTGAAGGTCTCACCACGATGGGGTTTGATAAGGTTTGGGCGTAGTGGAAAGCTTGTCCCATGGTTTATTGGTTCATTCAAGATATTGGATTGTGTGGTTGAGGTCGCATACCGCTTTGCATTGCCACAACAATTGTCAAGTGTGCACAATACTTTCCACGTTTTGATGTTGAGAAAGTATGAGCCAGATCCTTCACATGTGTTAGATTTGACAGATCTTGAGGTGGAGGTGGATGTGTCTTACGAGGAGAGACCAGTACAAGTTTTGGATGCTAGGGAGTAAGTGCTTCGGTGCAAGACTATTCCATTGGTTAAAGTCCTTTGGAGGCATCACGGGGTCGAGGAGGCTACGTGGGAGCGAGAACAAGAAGTTCACTCAAATTATCCCGAGTTGTTCACTACTTGAGGTATGTTCCTAATTTTGGAGATGAAATTCCCTTAAGGAGGGGAGGTTGTAGAGACCGTGACCAATTTTGGCTGGTTTTGTATTTTTTGCATTATAATTGCCATAAATGCATTTTGAGTGGTGTTTAACATGTTTTGAGTTTGGGAAACATGTTTGGGAAGTGTTTTTAAGGTTTTGAGAAATATTTGGAAGATTTGGAGAAGTTTGACTTTTTTGTCAAACCGGGGCCAGGGATGCAACTTAAGTGGGCCTGGGAATCTGAAAAATTTTCAAAAATATTTATTTTTGAGAATGACTTAGATGAAATGTTGAGAGAGTTAAGAAAGTGAGTTCGAGACTGTAGGAGTTTTCGGTATCGAAAACGGAGTCCGGGAAGGTGCGTTAAGTGGCCCGGGGGTATTTTGGTCTTTTTGTGACCTAGGGACCTTAAATGGTCAAATCTGCAGAGATATTTCAAATCTCACAACTGTTTCTCTCTCTATATTGCTCCCACTTCTTCTCTCTTCCTTCTTTCTAGGTTTTGGAGGTCTTCAGGTGTGGTTCAAGTTCCGCCAAAGAAGGGAGATACGTAGGAGACGGCTAGGGCGTCCCTTTGAACCAATCAAAGTTGCAGTTTGGCAAGGCTGACATTGCTGGGATTTTGAGAAGTGCTTGGAAGGCCTTCATTTTCAAGGTAGGGGTGTTCATTCTCATCTATTTGTCGATTCTAGGGTTTCGGGTGAAGTGGTGAGAGCTACGGGTGTGTATTGCATGTTTTAGAGATGTAAGAGGGGTGGGATAAGGTATTTTTATTCTTCTCTTGAGTCTCTTGTATGTAATAGATGTGTATCTCCTAGTATGCATGATGTGTGGGACAAATGCATAAAAATGTAAGAGAATGAGAGCATATATGCTTATGTGCTTAATGTGCTGTACATGTGTAATTATGTGCAATGTGAGACATATATGTGCTATATGTTGTAAGTGAGTTAAATACATGCTATCTTTTTATGGTAAATGTGTGCATTGGTGAAGCATAACTAAAATGTGCTTAGATGAAGTTTTGTGAGCATATGTGGATAGTATGCCATGATATACATGTATAGGTAAATATATGTGTAGTGTTGTGGAGATGAAATGCATGCTACATGTTTTATTAATTAGCATGTGCATTGTGAGGCATGAATTTAAATGCTTGATGTTTATATGTTTGAAATGCATATATTGGGGCTGTTGTGAGGAAACGGGGAAGTGTGGTTGAATTGCCTAGAGTAGGTCAATACTCGGCGAGGGCGTTGGAGTGGTTATATTACCTTGGAGTAGGTAAAGACTCGGTGACAGTGGTTTTTGTGATTGTGTTTTGCTCACCTTGGAGTAAGTAAATACTCGGGGAGAATTCAAAGAAAAGGGGCAGGGTCACCTTGGAGTAGGTAAATACTCAGTGACGGTGGTCTATCCACCTTTGAGTAGGTAAATACTCAGTGGCAGAATTTAAAATGTTATGAGAAGTGTTTCGGTTTCATGATTCAGTCAAGAACCATGTTGGGATATCGGGTTAAGTCCGAGAGAGAGACAAACGTATGATTATTGCCTTCATTTAAATTATGAAGCATGATATGTGTTTAATGCATCCCTATATGTATATATTCATTGTTGTGAGTGAACATGATATATGTTGAATGATACGTGAAATGTTGTGACATGCATCCATGTAGGTCGTGTCGGGTCGGCACTTAGGTGGGTTGGGGTATCTCTACTGAGCCGTAGTGGTGCTCACCCCTTTATTATAAACTCTTTTACAGATAAAGCACCGATGACGGATGGGACATGAGTGTCCAAGTGGAACTCTAGTAGTCTTTTTGGCTATCTCTTGGATGTTGTGTATTTTGTGGCTATCCATGCCGGCTTGTGGCATGTGACTTGTTTTTAAGTTGTGGTTATGTTTCGGACAAATGTAACTTTGATATATGTATTGGATTATAAACTTGTTGGGTGTGGAAAGACAATGGATAAGTTTATGTAATGCTCATGGCGGCATTTAGTTCATTAGATAATGTTTTCATTGTGAATGGATAGTGGTTGTGAAAGAAAACGATTCATTTTGCTGTATGATTAAATCATGAATATGATTTTGAGTATAAAATTGATGTTGGTATCTTTCATTTATGTTATGTACCATGTAAGAGAGGTTCTAGGATGATAGAGGGTGGATTGGGCTCCAAATAGACCATGTATAGGGTTGTTGGAGGACCTGGGGATAGCATTTCGATCGTGCGAAATGCCCATTTCGCACAATCGAAACCCCCATTTCGATTGTGCGAAGGGGTGATGATTTATGATGATTTTTAAGGTCTAGACAGGGGCAATTTCGCACAATCGAAACCCCCATTTCGATCGTGTGAGATATTGCAGGTTTGGGGTCCCGAGAGGGTGATATTCTCGCACAATCGAGATTCCAGTTTCACACAATCGAGATTGGCATTTCGTACAATTGAGATTACTATTCATAGCATTTTTCCAAACTTCGTTTCGACGTAATTCCTTCGTTCTAGATCGAAATTGAGCGTGATTTTTTTTGAAATCGAGTATTTTTGGATTCTATATCCAATGGTGTAGGTCTCAGTTTTATATTTTAAACACAGTAAGTTTTGAGGCTTGAAAGTGAGATTCTTGAAAGTGTGGACAAGTAAATTTCTACTAAGATGTATGATTTGATGTAGGGCCCATGGGGATTGGTTAAGGTGGAGTTGGGTGCATTCATATGCAAGAATTAAGTTAAGTTTCCACAGTAAATAAGGGTAATGAGGGACTATTGGGCTAAATAGACAGTTTAACCTTCGGTTCTCCGAGAGTCGAAAATCGGAGTGTTATAGCATGGTATCAAACATCGATACTATTGCATGAGTGTGGTTGAGATCATTCACGGGATTGAGTGAACGGGTTCACACTCAGGATTCGGGGCCGGTCTAGGGGAGTCCCGATGGTCCGGGTTTCAGGGCGTGACAGGTGCCCCGTCCCGAACTCGCCCCGTTGACATTCCTACTTACGAGGCCTTCAAAAAGAGTAAGAATTTTTCCTTTATGGCCCACCACTATAATGGACGATTTTGATTAAGCATACACTATCTTCAATCTAGTGTCCTTCAATACTCCTTTCAAGAAAACATTTACTAACTTTTATCTTTACTATATATTAATATTTTGTCTGCTTTAATTAATGTGTTATTGTTACCGTTTAATTTAATCTTTTCATATCACACCATATACTAAAATCACCATCCTAATTTATTTGTGATTGTCACTTTATACTTGCAAATTGCAAATTGGATGATGTAGTTCATATTCAATTATGTAATGATAGTCACAAGCACAAAACCCTTCTTATACTTGTACTAGGATAATTGATATCGTGTTTCCTTTTTTAATGAAGATAGATTATATAGCATGTACGTTGTCGGAAAGAGTAATGATGCTCTGGCCGAGTATTAGTCCGAATCCCACGTCATTCCCTAAAACAAAACCTTTATGCCAGTTAAAAATTTTACAACTGGTGAAGCGAAAATGGCGCCATCCATCTGTCAGAGATTATCTCTCTCCCCCGTTTCCCCTCTCTCCCTCCCCCTCTACTCTCGTTCCTCGATTCTGGCTGTCTCTCTTTCTCTCTTCGATTTCGCATTTCTTTGGCACATATATGTGAGATATAAATTTGTAATTGGCATATTTCGGTGATCAAAACTTGAATGACCAAGTTGTAATTTTTGTATTATTTTATGTAATCGATCTTTGACAACTTCGTGCTGACACTCAAGTGCATGGAAGCTGCTAAATCAGCTAGGACACCATATAGTACAGGTAAGTATGGTGAGGCACTCTGCACTTTTTATTTTCGAGCCTATTTTGAAAAACCAGGGTATTAAATGAAAATTTTAGGGTCTTTCAAAGTAGGACCGGTCCCCAATATTTAGGACCGGTCAAACTTTTCTCGGTAAGGTTGGTTTCTACAGGTTTTCAAAAGTCCCACCGGTCCTAATTATTTGGCACCGGTCCCACTTAGCCTGTTCCAAATAGGAAACAACTTTTGATGGAAATTCTGATTCCTATTGGGTTTGAAACTTCTAGGAGAGTTCTATTTTGGTATTCAACTTCTTTTTCAAGTAGAATTAGAAATTCCTTGCCTATATATATGTTTTTATATTTTCTCTACAAATGGGTGAAGGAAAAGCCTGGATTATTTTTTTAGAGAGAAAGTATATACAGTATAATTAGGGCTTTATATTTTTAAGAACACACATCCATACTTCACGAGTGATATTTAGGATGGTGTTCTACTTCTGATTAGCTGCTCAGAGACTGCATCAAATCTATTTGCTGATCAGAACATTGGATTGATGGTTCTTTGGTTGCTTGCTTTTTGAGGAAGAAAGGTGACCAGATAGCACTACGAAGGAAACAAAATACTTGCTGAGTCTTTTGGTTCTTCCAGCAACCTTTCTGTAAGGATGGTGACGCTAGCCGGAAGTCTGCAGCAGTTGGACATCTTGTTACAATCATAAGCCTGAGGTGTTCCGCATCAGATCCTTGACATAGTGAAGTGGGTGTGAGACAGAGTCTGTTGTAATTTGCTTCATCATAGTGAATTGGTTCCCTGAGGCTTGCCGCCTCCCTCCGTGGTTTTTTCCGCCTTGGGTTTTCACGTATATCTGGTGCATTCTTTTCTTTACTTGCACTTTATTTATTTGCTTGCTTTAATTGGACTGAAAATTGAATTAATTAAAAATTAAGCAAACGAGCAAGTGATCCTATTCACCCCCCCTCTAGGTTCTAAAATACTTTTCGCAACCGCTTCTGCATCGCGCAACTCACAATTGGTATCAGAGCAGTGTTCTCTAATTTGTGAGTAGTTCCTTGCGAAGTATTTTTAAAATCAAAATTTATTTTTGTTTTCAAAAATTATCATGGAATCTAGTATGAAAGAGGGTGAATCGATTCAGCGAACTCCTTTGTTTGATGGTTCAAATTATACTTTTTAGAAGTCTCGTATGAAAGCCTTTATAAAATCTCAAGGAGAGAGAGTTTGGATGGCTGTAGAGAATGGCTATAAAATTCCTGCCACTACCACTGGTGATGGTGATGCTGTTGTGACTGTAGAGAAGGATAAAGCAACATGGTCTAATGCTGAGCATGAAGATGCTAATAATAACAATAAGGGTTTATATGCTATATTTAATTCTGTTGTTCCTTCTGAATTTGCTAGAATCTTTGCTTGTTCCACTTTGAAAGAAGCATGAGATATTTTACAGGTAACTCATGAGGGTACCACCAAGGTAAGGAGATCTAAGTTATGAATGCTTGCCACTAAATTTGAAACAATTAGAATGGTTGAAGATGAGATGTTTTCTGATTTTTATTCTAGGCTTAATGATATTGTTCAAAGTAGTGCTAACCTTGGTGAGAAATTCCTTCTTTTCAGATTATTAGAAAAATCATGAGATCATTGTCTGATAGGTTCCAAACAAAGTTGGAAGCCTTAGATGAGAGCAGAGATGTAGATTCAATTGAGGTGGCTGAGTTAGTTGGATCAATTCAAACTTTTGAGATGAAATATCCAAAGCTTCAGAAATAAAAAAATTTGGCTTTAAAAACCTCAAAGACTTCAAAGTCTTCAAGTTTGTCAAATGGTTCAAATTCTTCAAAATCTGAAGTTGAAAAAATTGAAATTTTTGAATATGATTTAGATAATGATGTTGCACTCCTTGCTAGAAAATTTAGAAAGATTCTTAAATATGAAAAATGTAGAAATTTGAGAAAAGGAAATCTTTCTAAATTCTGGAATCAAAGCTCATCATCCAAAGGTAAGGAAAGGAAAGAGAAAGAAGATGACTCTAGGGAGACTGAACTTACTTGTTGGACATGTGGTGGTAAATGTCATACATCTAATCAATGTCCAAGTCCTAAGAAGAATAGCTTTAGTGCAAAGAAAAGTTTAAACAAGAAAGTAATGAAAGCTATTATTTCTGAGTCTGAATCTTCTAACTCTGATAGTGATTCTTCTGTTGAGAATGATTCTCTTGCTTTTGTTGCTTTATTGAATGATGATACTACTAATGATTCTTCTTCTGATGTAGGTGAAATGGAGATATACACTACTCTCAGTCAAGTAGGGTCTGATGATTCAGAAGTTGAGCAGTCTGATGTAGAGCCATGTGAAAGCAAGCTGCCAGAACTCTTTGAGAAATTGGTGGAAGCTTATAATAAAAAATCTGAGAAGTTGAAGCAAGAAAAATATGAGAAAGAGACTTTGAAGAAAAAGAATGAAGATAAATTGAAGTTGATTGAAGAGAATAAAGCTGAAATTCTAAATCTTCAAGGCAAAGTCAAGTTTCTCGAAAGCGAGGTAAGTCAAGCTATTTCTGCTAAAGATGTTCTTATTGCTAGAATTAATTTTTTTGAGTCTGAATTGAGAAAATCACAAGAGAAATTAATTTCTTTTACTTCTGGGCAGATTAAGTTTGATGGCATGATTAGTGTTGGTAAGCCTGTAGGAGATAAAACTGGATTAGGTTTTGTTGGGTCATCATCTAAGGAAAAAACTGCTTTTGTTAAAACCAAGAATTTGATTGTGCCTGAACCCAAACCTAAGTTTCAAGTTGAGTCTGTGCATGCTAATGTTGTGTCCAATGTGCTTTATTGTTCTTTTTGTGGTAAGAATGGACATAGTCAACACTATTGCTTTAAAAAGAGAAGGCATTCTAATTCTGATTTTCATGTGCATAATTCTTTTGTTAAGAATAGGGTTCATGCTAAAAAGCCACATTATTGAAAAAAACCCAAAAATTCTCAACCTAAAAGAATTCAAATAAAAAGAAGAATGTTTTTGTTTCTCTACAATTCTTTCCTGATAAATTGCATGTTAAAACTATCTGGATGAAAAAGGAAGATTTGGAGAAATTTGTGCCTGTTGATACTATGGGATTTATTCCTAATAGGTCTTTGGGTGCAAAACCCCCTAACTGAGTCATTTAGGACTTTTGATGGTCATAGACTGAGCTTATGGTCATTATTTGTTTTTCATTGGACCATATCTTTTAGGTTAGGATAGGTGTTGTTTATTTTTGGTAATAATCATATGAGATTATGATAATCATATTTTTCTGAGAAATAATGTGAATTCTTTATATTTCTTTTTAATTTCATTTTGATTTGTGAATGCATAATTGGGACACTTAGTTTGTCAATGAATGAAGTGCTTGATTTTATGATTCTGACATTGATAACCAATGTGCTGTATTTATTTCTTTTTAGAGGTAAATCTTCTAAGTCCATACAATTTGGGCACTAGTCCAACTCTGAGAGAATTGATTAAAAACTAATGTGAAGTTGACCAGAATATATTGTATGAGTAGCATTGAAAGCTTAAATGATTAATGAAAAAAATGGTGAAAAGAAAAATGTTTTTATTCAGTATGAAAAGAAAAAGAAAATAAAAATTTGCTGAATATCTAAGACAAATGAAAAAGGCTACTTTCGGGATGTGTTCGTAACTTCCACTACAATGTAAATTTTCAATGAGATATCTTTAAAAATTAAAGAGTTGTTTTGAGAAAAATAGCTGGCTGCCCGTAAGTGTGAAAGCCACCGTCTTAGAAATAAATAAAAAAAAATTAATGATGAAATTCAATGAAAAAAAAATGTGTTTGATTATGTGTAGCTATATTTGCTTATTATCCAATATGTTTTAGAAGATGGATCAAAGGAATTTGATTAATTTTTGATGAAGTTGGATTGCACACACACACATGGATTTATTAGATGAAGTTCTAAATTTTTATAAATATTTGTGTGTTGGAAGTTGTGTCATGATCATGAATTCGAGGATGAATTTTAAAGACAATCTATGGGTTTTAAAATTCTGCATTTATAAATTTTTGAAATTTTTCAGAAAATTTAGAACTCATGTCATTCTCTGAAAAATGTGCTTTGATTATTCTCATTAGATTATTCATGTTTTATTTTTATTTTTCTCTTGAAAAATTTTCAAAAATCCAAAAATATGTTTATTGTGATTTTATGTTTATTTTTCACTCTTAATGTGCTTAATTGTTAAATCAGATTGAAAAGATGTGTATTTGGTAAATTAGAGGTCCAAAGTGTAATTTTTCAAAATTCACAAAGTTGGACCGGTCCTCATTATTGAGCACCGATCGCACTTCTGCAGGTTCTGAGGAACCGAAAGAAGTTTGACCGGTCCCCAAATATGAGGACCAATCGCACTTAGCGGATGCCTAGATTTTTGTAAATCCACGCGCGCGTGCTTTGGTCTTAAACATGCCTATTGTCCTCATATGCACACTTACACTCTATTTCTTCTCTCAAGCTCTACATACACCCTCACACACTCAAAACACTCAAGCAATCTATTCTTCTACATTTCTTTTTGGTTGATTGATATTGGAGGATTGGGATTATCTAATTGGAGTTGGTGTTTATTGATTGTGGATTTGGGAGAAATTGTGCAAACAAATTGCTTTGAAATTTGGGGATTTTACACTTGCACACCAAGTGTTCGATGAAAAGTCTCAATGGAACTTTTGACTATCTTTTCGATCCCATTCGTCGTGGTTTTGATAGCACGCAAACGGGGACGTAAGGATGCGTCAACAAGTGTAGATAATCAAATTGTGTTTACTAGAAACATGTTTGAAGATGATTTCAACTATAACACTTTCATTAACATCATTGGATGTCGGGCTATGAGGATAGAACAGAAAGTGAATCTTGTGGCGATCAAACAAGAATGGGAACTGGATTTTGTGCAATATTTTGAGGATAATGGTTGGGAGTCTCTATGTGATCTTCGGGAGATTGTCAAGTCGGACATGGTTCGATATTTCTATGGTAATATTATTACATCAAGCTTGGATGACCTAACTTTTGTGACCAAATGTTATGGTGTTCGTGTTGAGGTTACCAAGGATACAATTGCCAATATATTGGGAGTCCCAGAGGTTGAAAATGGCTTAGTTTTGCCATATCAAATTGAGGATCCAAACCGACCAACCATGGATGACATGATTAGGGAGTTATGCATACCCAATGCCCCTAGACTTGTTGATAGGTTGCCTTCACTCTATATCACACACAATGTGTCGGCATTGAATTTGGTGGTCTCCTACAACCTTGATCCTCATGATCATAAAGGTAATTTGATCAAGAGTCAAGCCGAGCTGAGCTACTATACCATATTGTTCGAGAGGATCCCATCAATCTTCCCGCAACAATCATGCGTACCATGATTCTAGCTACTCGACACTCTAGGTCATCATCAGCCTTGCCCTTCCCACAGATTATCATGGCTATTCTGAGAGGTGCAAGGGTTCCTATTCCTGATGGAGCAGATGTTGAAAGACCGAAAGGGATAATTGCAGTCAACAAGAGAGAGAAGGATAGGAAAGCTTATGAGCTCAGTCAAGGAGCTGAACAGGCTGTTTCTGGGGGTCGTGGAGTTTTCCAACTTCTTGCGACTGACACACCAGTGATGGCCAATCAGATGAACCAAGTTCTCAAATTCATTCAGCAAGGGTTTGATCGATTACATGCTAGGATAGACAAGTTGGACCCTACTGTATCTGATGAGGCTACTGATGATGTAGAGGATGATTAGACTTTAGGTCTTGCTATCTTTTGTTCTAGACTGTTTTTGACTTCTTTATGTTTGATGTCTAGACATTTATTTTTGTTCTGTTTATTCCATCAACTAATATGTTTTGGATATTTATTTGATTAGTGATGAGGATTATTTTTGTTTCATTATTATTCTCTCTATGTGCTTCATGATTTATCTGTTCATATAAATCTCTTTGATATTTCTTTGTCAATTTGTTCCAAAAAGGGGGAGATATTGGTATGTGATATGAGGTTCTTTGACAAAGGGGGAGATATATTTATCAGATATTTTTGCTTAGTAGATTAAGGGGGAAATATTGATATTCATGATTATATTTCTTTATTAAGCTTTTCACAGGTTGTGTTATTTAAGAGATGTGCAGGTACAACAGGTTTTTATTCTAAACACACAAGTGAAGGTTCTGTTGATCAGTTCTTTATTTCTGTGTATTTGGACAACATTATAATCTAATTTTTCCAATGGGTTAGGTTATTGATTGTTTAGGTGGTTTTGTCATGAAATTGCCAAAGGGGGAGATTGTGAGATATAAATTTGTAATTGGCATATTTCGGTGATCAAAACTTGAATGATCGAGTTGTAATTTTCGTATTATTTTATATAATCGATCTTCGACAACTTCGAGCTGACACTCAAGTGCATGGAAGCTGCTAAATCAGCTAGGACACCATATAGTACAAGTAAGTATGGTGATGACACTCTGCACTTTTTATTTCCGAGCCTATTTTGAAAAATCAGGGTTTAAATGAAAATTTTAGGGTCTTTCAAAGTAGGACCGGTCCCCAATATTTAGGACCGGTCCAAATTTTCTTGGTAAGGTTGGTTTTTGTAAGTTTTCAAAAGTCCCACTGGTCTTAATTATTTGGCACCGGTCCCAATTAGCCTGTTCCAAATAGGAAACAACTTTTGATGGAAATTCTGATTCCTATTGGGTTTGAAACTTCTAGGAGAGTTCTATTTTGGTATTCAACTTCTTTTTCAAGTAGAATTATAACTTCCTTGCCTATATATATGTATTTATATTTTCTCTACAAATGGGTGAAGAAAAAGCCTGGACTATTTTTTTAGAGAGAGAAAGTATATACAATATAATTAGGGCTTTATATTTTTAAGAACACACATCCATACTTCACGAGTGATATTTAGGATGGTGTTCTACTTCTGATTAGCTGCTTAGAGACTGTATCAAATCTATTTGCTGATTAGAACATTGGATTGATGGTTCTTTGCTTGCTTGCTTGTTGAGGAAGAAAGGTGACCAGATAGCACTACGAAGGGAACAAAATACTTGCTGAGTATTTTGGTTCTTCCAGCAACCTTTCTGTAAGGATGGTGACGTTAGCCGGAAGTCTGCAGCAGTTGGACGTGTTGTCGCAATCATAAGCCTGAGGTGTTCCGCATCAGATCCTTGACAGAGTGAAGAGGGGTGTGAGACTGAGATAGAGTCTATTGTACTTTGCTTCATCATAGTGAATTGGTTCCCTGAGGCTTGCCGCCTCCCTCTATGGTTTTTCCTGCCTTGGGTTTCCACGTATATCTGGTGCATTCTTTTCTTTACTTGCACTTTATTTATTTGTTTGCTTTAATTAGACTTAAAATTGAATTAATTAAAAATTAAGCAAACGAGCAAGTGATCCTATTCACCCCCCCTCGAGGTTCTAAAATACTTTTCGCAATCGCTTCCGTACTGCTCAACTCACAATATATGCCCTAATCTTATACGAATCTAATCTTCTTAGCCCTAACATACTCAGTGATTTTGGTTATTTTAATTTCTTCTTGCAATTTAATTATTACAGTGTTTGCAACTTTACTACAGACTTGGGCCTATGAATACTGAAGTCAAGTAGCAAAAGACTAGTAGTTCATAGAAAACGTTTGAGGCCAACAGAAAGTGCTATGCCTGAAGAGGTGAGAATTCAAAACTTCACTTTCTCTTTTCCGAAAGAAAGAGGAAGAAATATTTTCCTTAAAATTCTCATCTGGAATGTAGATTTAGTATTCAAACTATTACAAAGGTGGATTAGAAATGAAGTTTGAAATATAGTTTTGGTGTTTGTCTTGTTATCAAGGTGGATTAGAATTGAGCTACAAAGCCAAGCTATCTCTTGATGATTCAGTTCCTTATCCACACTGAGCTAGTGAGCTTGAGTCCCCAACGGGAAGAAGACCTTCAGGTGAAACTTACTGGAGAAGTCCTCCAGAGTTGGATGAGAAACTTTAGAATTAAGGAAGTGTGAACTACTTGCTTCAGAACCTATGCCTGATATATACAAAAGAAGACGAGTTTTAACTTCTACAGACGAGTGCTTTAACCTCTACCTAAAATCTGTTGGATTGTGTCGTTGTAATATATTTTCATACAATGTTACATTGTAATCTTAATATTGCTATTGTCAATTCAATTCTTAAATTCATGTTAAATAAATTCAATTTTGATAAATAAATAAATAAATAAATATCTATATATATATATATATATATAGATTTTTAATTTTGCTCATGATTCCTACTCGATCAGCCCACCATGAGTTTTGATGGATGTAAAACTACCAAGACAGAGTCAAAAGAATTAACTTTACTTAATTTTTTTTTCTGGTAATAAAGCTTTTATAAAACCAAACACAAGAGTTATAAGGAGGCATAGCCCAGAGAACAACCACAAAACAATCCAATCTAATCAAACAACTCATACTAAAAGAAAGGAAAAACAAGTGAAGAGAGAGCAGAATCTTGGTTGCAAGCCAACATCAGTTCTCTGTCTCACATATCTGAAATGACTAGTTGCGTAATACAGTAACGAACCAAACATCCCTATTAGGTGATCTTATTGAGCTTTAGTCACCAAAATAAAATATAAGATACTATCAATCATGAGAAACTAGTGAAGGCATACTCTCACTTAGGAGTGACAAATTGGGTGGGTTTGGACCGGGTCAAATATGGGCGGGTTAAATATGAGTTGTGACTCATATTTAATCTGTTTGTAGCGGGTCAAATATGAGCGGGTTGAATATGAGTTGGGTCAACCCGTTAACCTATATTTGACTCGACTAGATGCGACAGTAACTATGCGTGGCAAAATGGGCGGGTTGGACGGCTTTGGACCGGGTTGAATATGGGCAAATCAAATATAGGTTGTGATTCATATTCAACCTGTTTGTAACGGGTTGAATATGGGCGCTTCAAATACGGGTCGGGTCAACCCGTCAACTCATATTTGATCTAACCCAACCGGATTAGTCGGCCAACCAAAATAAATGAGCTAACTTGACCTCGATTAGTCAACCACCTCAGGCCCAGATAAAACGAGACGATCTGAACCAAACAAACGGGTCGACCTGATCTGAACAAACAGGATCAAACCCGACCCAATTAAAAATTTGTAACCGACTTTGTTAAACTTGGACACCCTTGCTCTTTTAACATTCATTAATTATGCTTTAAAAAATTTAATAAATAATATAATAAATAAACTTGTGACACAAAATAGTTAAATTGGGTCAAATTCGACCCGTATAAAAGACCCGTCAAATTTGACTCGTTTATAATACTCGACCTATTTACAGAGCTCGACACAGTTTTATAAATGATCGGATCAATAATTTGATTATCTCAAATTGACTGCAATACAATTTTTGTTTCTAACCTTCTAATTTTTGTTATATGCATATTAGGGTGTCTTTGGATTTGGCGTAGCAATTCTATGGTGATTTCTTGCTCATTATTATTACATCTTCTTGTTCATTTTCAACTCTTTTAAGACACTATTTACTTCAAATCTTACTCTTTTACTCTGTTCTATGTAAGCAAATCTCCATCTTTAACTTAAAAAAGCTTGCTTTTTACTCATCAACCTTGCCAATGAACATTTTATATTCTATATTTTTTTTTAATATTCGATTCCACGTTTCTGTGTCTATTTTTTTCTCTCCACATCTAAAGCCTATGCATGTAATATGAAAGAAAAGTAATTTTATTTCAAAAATCATCATTAGTATTGCCAATTGGTTTCTTGAATATATTGTATTTACCTCGGAATAGAAAGAGATCTTACATGTATTCATATAATTGTGTTGTAATCACCCGCGGGGTGGATTGTAGTGACCTTTGTGGGCGGGTGTGATGTGGGCGGGTGTAAGAAAAGACACTGGATTAAGCTACCACACTGGCATGCTACAGGGTGCTCAATCCCATATCGCTTGGGTGTGGAGAAGGGGATCTGCTTATATGTAGTGTGTTCTCTTCAAATGGTATGAGGCATTTTGGGGTAAAACCCAATAGCAAAACCATGCGGGGTTAGGTCCTAAGCGGACAATATTATACTATGTGTTAGAACGGGGTATTACAGTTGGTATCAGAGCCTGAACCCAGCCAGAAGTGTGCCGACGAGGACATTGGGCCTCATAAAGGGGTCGATTATAATCACCAGCAGGGTGGATTGCTGGAGCATGTCAGGATTGCTCAATCCCATATCGCCTGGGTGTAGAGAAGGGGATGTGCTTATATGTAATATGTTCTCTTCAAATGGTATGAGGCCTTTTGGGGTAAAATCCAAGAGCAAAACTATGCGGGCTTAGGCCCAAAGTGGACAATATCATACCATGTGTTGGAGCGGGGTATTACAGTTGGTATCAGAGCCTAAACCCAGCCGGAAGTATGCCGACGAGGACGTCGAGCCGGCCTCATAGGGGGTGAATTGTAGTCATCCGTGGGGTGGATTGTAGTGACCCTTATGGGCAGGTGTGACGTGGGCGGGTGCAAGAAAAGACACTGGGCTGAGCTATCACAGTAGCAGACTACAGGGTGCTCAATCCCATATTGTCTGGGTGTGGAGAAGGGGATGTGCTTATATGTAGTGTGTTTTCTTCAAATGGTATGAGGCCTTTTGGGATAAAACCCAAGAGCAAAACCATGCAGGCTTAGGCCTAAAGCGGACAATATCATATCATTTGTTGGAGCAAGGTGTTACATGTGTTTCAGTGCATTCCAGGTTATTCCTGCATTACGAGGAATGGGAATTGGCCGGATGATAGTTAAAAGAATTATAAGGTCTGTTGATACTCATTTTGAAATCAATTCAAGTTGCAGTTAAGAGCAAATAATCCATTCAACACCAGTTTGTTCACCAAAATTTTTAATTAACTTGCCGCGCCACAAGTCCAAATTTTGAAGTTTGTATCCGTTGTGATGGTAACACTCTGAATATTTTATAATTTATTTGTCGAGCATCTACATTGCTTCAAAATGTTGCATAACCTACATCATTTGACGTGCCACAAGTCCGAACTTTGAAGTTTGAGCCGGGGGAGAGAGAAAGAGAGGGGGGATAATGAGAGAGTCGAAGAGAAAGAGAGAGGGATCATGAGAGAGTGATTATTTAGAGAGAGTGAGAGTGAGACAACATGAAGAGAAAGAGAGATTTTAGAGAGAAAAAGGGAGAGGCAGTATGTACAGAGGAGAGAGAGAGAAAGAGAATTTAGAGAGGCGAAGATAAAGAGAGGGATCACGAGAGAGCACAGAGAGAGCGATAATATAGAGAGAAATTTTAGAGAGAGAAAGGGTGGGGCGATACGCATAAAGGAGAGAGAAAGAGAGATAATTTAGAGAGAGAAATGGCGAGGCAGTATGAGATTGTTTGAAATGAGACAACATTTATACATTTGAGTCTTTTATATAATAAGGGGTGGAACATGGGTTGAATATGAGTACCCATATTCAACCCACATAATCCTTGAATTAATGGATGAAATGATAAATTATTATCCAACCCATTTCTGACTAGTAAAGAAATACAGGTCACTCAAATTCATTTATTAGTGGGCGGATCCGGACGGATTGATGGGTTAGCACCTATTTTGCCACCCCTAGGGCCTCACTTTACAAAGAAAAAACAAATCAATACTAGCAACAAAGGACTAAAAGCAGAACATTACAAGAATTAAGAAATAAGAACCAATGAATTCTAAGCTCAAAAATTTCATGACACAGACTTCAGTCGGCCAACATAGACTTCCCTTCATGAAGTCATAGGTTCCTTTCATTCCAAATGCACCAAAGACAATATGCAAAACATGAAATTGTGACCAAGGGTATTTTTATGAGTCTAAATTGTGTTTCAAATGTTTGCTTCTAATGCTATGTTTTTTCCCCCTTCAAGTTTCCAATATGATCACATCATTTGTCATATGCATTAAAAAAATGAAGAAGAAGAATAATAATTATCAAGACAATAGGAAAATGAAGTGGTCGTCTTCTTGAGGAATGATGAACATATATGTGCACGCAATCATAACTTTGCATTATACCTTCCCTATGAACGTATAACTAGGAAAGCTAAAACGGTTGATTAAGAAAAAGGCATATATGTGCATATATATATTCCCCGGACCAAGTAAAACATGTAATTGTGAGTGCCCCCAAAAAGAAGTGGATTCCAAAAATTCACAAATTCTGTTTATGTAAATACTCACAAAAATTCATAACATACCCTCCATAATCCAGTTTGGGGCTGAGAAGACTAGGGCTTAATAGCTCCTCCAAGCTCTCCTTTAATGGCTCCTTCCCCTAAATGCTTCACCATATGGCCTACTCTTGAAACACAAGCCTAGAATAATTGAATTCTAAGGGGTACGGTAAGAAAAGTAGAGAGTTATGTGTTGTCCCGAGAGAGAATATCTCATTTCTCGTTAACAGAGACACAGTTAGTAACTTATTATCCCACAAACACACATTATATAGAAGTGCCAAGGAGTGCTCGTATCACTTCTCACGCCCCCACTTGGCTCTAGTGGACTATTAAAGAGACCAGTCGTCTCATGACTCGAAACTCATTAACTATTTTTGACTCCACTATATAAAAATAGGAGAAATGCTAAACGTCACAATTTTATTTCACGAATTTTAACTCGAATCTATGTGGCAGGTGATAATACCATAGAGATTCCGTGTATGGGGGGAATCCCACCAATAATAACTTACCATTTAATTTTATCTCCTAAAATAATAGATTATATCACCTGCCACATAGATTCGAGTTAAAATTCGTGATATTTATTCGAGACGTGTAGCATTGCTCTAAAAATAGTCGCACTCCAAGTAGGGAATACTAAAGCCACCATCTTAAATTACAAGATGACTCCTCTATGCATAATTATAATTAGTGATGGGATAAAATAATGCCATAAATCCGACTTATTGATTAATCTGATTTGATCACATAAATTTTTTTATTTTGTATGTCCCTTGATCTCTTGTAATTTGATTTTTGCTTTTATCTTAATTCAATTATCAACTTACCTTATAAAAAAATAATTCCTTTTAACAAACTAAAAATAACAGACTCCTTTTATTCAATCATTTTTCCATATTAGTTTTCTTTTTGTAATAATAAAACAACCAAAACTAGTTTTCAGAGTTCAATTCGTCGATGGTTTTTTAAATGGAAACATCTTATTTCATTATCACTTTTTTTTTTTATTCTATCAAAACTATTTTATATTTTTTAAAATTTTGAAAATGTTTTTTTTATAAAAAAATTTAAACAAATAATTATCTAAAATTCTTCTACGCTATTTAATATTATTAGGTTTTTAGATTTTTTCCCTGTCAAATTGTACACATCTCGCTCAACTAGGGCAAAATATTACATGGGATTTGCTAAAGAAAAACATCACTCAAATTATGACTCGAAACATGACTAACTGAAGCTGAGGAGAAGTGTTGCAAAGCCAACTGAATGTCATGAACAACAGAATGAATATCTGAAGGACCTTTAGTCCGTTCAAAAACAAACTATCAACGAGTCACATTCAAACACAATACGAGTAAACCCACAAGCTAAAGTCTTGTCAATTGCTCTTCTAAAACAAACAGGCTCAGCAACATTAGTAGCATTAGCATATATCCACCATAGCATCCTGAACTTTCTTAAATTCCCAGGATTGAGCAGTTGCAAAATTAGCCACTTGCAAGCTGTTTCGACAGTTCTCCATAGAAGATGAATCGATTACGAGCCTTCCACATAGCCCAACAACAGAAAGACATCAGGCCGAGTAAATTTGACTCATCTTCCAAACGATGCCATTGATGGACTAGACTCAACTACCAATCTGAAAATGATGTAATGTTCATTGCCTCACAGTCAATCCTAAGAGGGGATAGATTCCACGCTCCAATAGAGTGAGGGCATAACAAAAGAAGATATTGCACTGATTTAATTGCTAATCCACACCCAAGGCAAGTGGTGTCCTCCATAACCTGCCGCTGTTGTGAAGTCATCTTAACAGGGTGCCCATTTTTGCAACTTCGTTAAAGAAAATGTTGGATTTTATTCTTTGTTTTGCATTTCCAAATACTCATCCATACAAAATTTTGAATTATTTTAATTTTATTTTATTCTCTTGAAACAAAATATTTTTTTCTCTTTAAACAAAATACTGTTCTTAAGAAAGCACTGGAAAAAAAATTTAGGTCCTTTCAGAGTCGGCAATTAAGGTATCTAAGGCCCTCCAAAAATAAAAATAAAAAACCTCATTAGAAACTGTGAGTCCCATTATATTTACTTTAATGTACTAATTATGTTTTCTTCAATATGTGAACTACCAAATACAAAACACCACACCACTATCTGATTGGTTCATATAATAAGTAGATTTAACCTAAGTAAATAAATTTATCCAAAGTTTGTAGATGTTTTATCTTCAACTCTAACTTTTATTTATTTATTTCTTTTTCTATCTCAACTTCTTAAACATTTTAGTCTTCACTTTTGAATTCTATGAGACATCAAATAATATGTTTGAAACTCCAATTACTTTTGAACTCTTTCAAGCATCAACATTGATAGGGGATTTAGAACCGTATAGGAAGCTTGGACGGCATGGAAAGCTTGAAAGACACAAAAACTCAAAAAACCAATTACCTAAATCTCAAAAGGTAGTTACTTGGGGGAAAAGGAAAAGGCTACGTGTTGGAGAAGGTTAGGGGTGCCTCAGAACTCATCCGCTCCTGTACATCCACCACTCTCGCAGGACCCACATGATGGGATTTCGCGTCAAGATCACCTAATCGAGAGAAGAATGATGTCATATGGAACAATGACCCAGTTCAATTTGGTGACGATACAGAGTACAATCAAGTGGGAGGTGGGCACCAAGACCAACATCGTCTATCTCTTGTTCGTGGTACCCGACCTTAACTTGTGAAGATCCTTCCACCTAGGTTGGTAACAAAGCTAAAGAAACTATATATGTAGACCTTTAAATACAGGATCTGAAGGTGAAGGTTAAGGATATGGCGTAGGCATTGAAAGGGAAGCATCCTGCCAAGGTGGAGGATCTAGTACAAAAAACCAACCTCCCGTTAGCCCCGCTATTATGAGTCGCCTTTACCCAACAAATTCAAGATGCAGGCACTTGAAAGTTTCAATAGGACTCGCGATCCTCTCGATTACTTGGGAGACATTCAAGGTGCTCATGTTCCTGTAAAGTGTGCCTGGTGATATTTTATATAGGGTCTTCCTAACTATGTTAAAGGGCTCAACTCGGGTTTGGTTAAAAACCTGACAAGATCAATATGTGGCTTTAATGAACTCAACAGACAATTTATATGATACTTCAATGCAAACCAGCAGCATAGAAAGCTAGCAACTTATTTACTGAATGTGAAGCAAGACAAGGGAGAATCGTTACGCGATTATATCAATCGATTTAATATGGAGATGCTGCAGGTCGATTGAGTGGATGACAAAGTGGTTATGACTACCTTCATGGGAGGATTACAATCCTCAAGGTTCTTGTTCTCCTTATCGAAAGAGCACCTAATATCATGGAAAAATTACTGATCAGAGCATATAAACATATGAACACTGAGGTTGTCGTGAGTATCCAAAGAGGAAATGTGATGCAGGAGCATCCGAGTCAGATGATGCTGAGCTGTCAGACGACACGTTGATGACACTGAAATATCTTGAGTTGGCAGATCAGCGTAAAGATGGCAGGAAACCGTGACTTTGTCACTAATTAGGGTATTTTTGGACGCGCTTTAGTATTTTGGCCATAACTTTGGCTACAGGTGTCAGAATCGCCTTTATGACCACAATTCAGAAAGCTTGGTTCGGCGCGCACGTCGTGGGTACCTAGCTAAAGCTGGGTGTGTCCGTTTTTGAGGCCAAAATCCACTGTTTTCCCCTCCGAATCCCTAATTTTAGTTATTTCTTTCCTTTTTTGGTAATATTTATTTTGTTGATTAGGAAGAGATTCTGGGCTTGATTTGGGCCAGAATTCTGGCAACTTTCTTCTTTTATTTCGTATTTTATTTTGGCAAGAATATTAGGTTTTTGCTATTTTTGGTAATGTTGACGAAGTTCAGCTATATAACCCGGCTTGTGGGTTGATTCGAAGGTACTTTTTTTATTTTGAATAATAATATTGAATACCAGAGACTTTTCTCTGAGTTTTTGGGCAATTCTCGTGCTTTCTTTCTGTTTATTTTCTGTTGCCCTTAGCCTACAGAATAATCACTATTCTGTTCGGCGTCAAAATGAATGCGATGCGATGATAAGATAATAGACAACAAGAGACCTGATGGCTCTGGCACTAAGGATGAGAGAGACGGTAAACACAGTAAGCCCACAGGCAACCAGAGTGATAGGCCACCCCGACGTCATGACAATCTAAATAAGTACGTTAATTTCATTCCGTTGAACAACCATATAAGTCAATTTCTCCTTTAGATCCAATATGATCCTTCTTTGATATGGCCCTAGA
This sequence comes from Cornus controversa, assembly GCA_026545225.1. Taxonomy (NCBI): domain Eukaryota; kingdom Viridiplantae; phylum Streptophyta; class Magnoliopsida; order Cornales; family Cornaceae; genus Cornus; species Cornus controversa. The sequence goes on along the minus strand of CM048849.1, from coordinate 10,142,672 downwards.
GCTGAAGTCAGATCCAACAAGGAGACCTCGCGACAAGTTTTGCAGATTTTATCTAGACCACAGACACATTACCTATAAGTGTATTAACTTGAAGAATTAGATTGAGAGCTTGATTCGTAGGGGCAATTGTGTAAATTTGTGGTAGGAGGTGATAGAGATAATTTTCCCCAAGGGCAGCAGCCACTAGGTGAACTCAGAGTTATTTCAAGAGGATTCTCCGATGGTGGTTAGGCAATCTCAACCCGAATAGCCCATGCCAGGAGAGCTCGGAGTCATTGGAAGTGAATGGGATTGGGGAGTTGAAGCCACCAACAAAGTCCCCCCAAGTAATCTGGCGCGTGTTGGTCGACAATGGTAACTTTTCTGGCCTTTTGTCTCTTGATTCTTTTGACCAGATGAATATAGGCAATTTAAGGCTTAGACCTACGAAGTCACCACTAGTTGGCTTTTCTAGAGAAAAAAGGTGTTCCCATTGGGTGCAGCAACTCTTCTAGTAACTGTAGGCACAAGTCCTAAGCAAATCACGATGATGATGAAAAAAATAGTAGTGGACTGCCCATCCTCCTAAAATGACATACTAGGAAGTAGAGCCCTAAACTTAATAAAGGTTGTCACATCTACCTACCACTTGTTGATGAATTTCTCAACAAATCAAGTTATTGGTGAACTGAGAGGTGACCAGGCTATTGTTCGAGTATGCTATGTCACTTCCCTCAAGGAAAAATAAGTTACAAGGTGCTTTGACCATTGAGAGTTCAGTAGTAAGGACTAATGAAGTCACTCAGCGAGTTGAGCCAGTAGAAGATCTTATCGAGGGAAACAACTTCTTCATCCTTGGAATGCTGAGCACTTGGGGAAGTACTATTAGTAAGGGTTTAGATAGTAATTGATAGCTCTAGTTTTAATTACTTTGGTTTTTATGTTAGCGTCGACTTTTAGTTCTACTTTTATGTGAGTTGATGATTTTATATTCAATAAAGGTTTCTTTATTTGGTTATTTACAAGCTTCAGTCATGATTTTTAGCGTAAATGAATGGCTATCCTCAATTCCCCCTTATTAAAAGAGGTCCACTTGTTAAAGGGACCTTATTGGAAAGGCGGGAGATCGATGTGTTTTAAACTTAACTTACAAGCACATGAATCTATTGGAGTATAGACATGCAAGAACGAGTTCGAACCTAAGGGATTGCTTTGAACAATAGTTTAAGAAAAACTAATGTAAATCTAAATTAATTTAAATTTAATCTAGTTAACCAAGTTGATTGTAAAATGAATAATTATACTAAACATGCAAGATTTTAAATGAAGCTAATGAGATTTAAATCAATAGAAAAACTTACTAAGGTATCGAATTCCACCAACATTAAATTCATAAATTTCTAATTATTCATCTATCAATTCTCTAATTAAGAGAAGCAATTCAAAAATTAATCCGCCACTTTCACAAGATTTGATCATGAATAGTCACGTAAAAATATCTTGAAAATAGATTTTTCTTTCACTTAAAAAGTGAAGCATCCTCTGTATTGAACTTATTAAAAAACTTAAAATCAAAGATTTTTACTTTTGAAGATTATAAAACCAAATTTAGATTAATTATTTCATATTCCCAACTACCACTAATATATGATATATATGAGAAAGAACTTAAATTAACTAATCATATGAAGCAAAAATTATAAATATTCAAACCACACACATGGGAATTAGTAAAAAGAATAAGAGAAATTTATTTCATCAATAGAAGTTTCATCCTCAACCTTAGTTGGGGAGTTTAGCTACACTTGATTAAAGAAAATAAAAGCAAATAAATAAAACCCAGATTTCTTCCAACTCAATGCTCTCTATCTTCTCTGTCTTCTTTTCTTCTCTTTTTCTCCTTTCCTACTTCTATGCCTCAACCCCCCTATATATAAAAATCTCAAAGGTTTTCTCAAAAGAAATAAAGGAAAAACTTGTTGGAGAAGAAATCTGCTAAAATTTACTTTCTAAATTTGTATCAACTTGCAGCTTGATTTTGGCCTAAAAGATGTCTTTTTTAACAAAATTTTTGTAAAATACAAATTTTTGTAACTCAAAGTTTTCTTCCTAGATCTGAAACCTCGTATCAATCTAGTATCGGACTTGAAATATATGGCCAAACATGGAGATAACTTCAAAACTTTTATTCCAAATTTGAATATGGAAATTGCTTTCTTTGAAATTAAAGTTCCAAATGAACTTGACCATCTAAAATATTCTAGAACTATCCTCAATTAATCTTGACCCTTGGATTCTCTTGAATGCTTCATCTCCACAGAATTGGTCTTTGAAATATTATTTGCTCAATTTTCTTTTTGTGACTAAAATGACCTAAATACCTCTCTTTTGGTGAAAATTACTAATAACCTGTGATAGCGTATTTGACTCCAATTGTGTAACGTGTGATGTGAAAGTTGAGAGCAAGGTGACGTGGACAAGAGGTATGCTTTGACCTGGACTTTTTTTATGTCCAGATAAGTCTGGGAAACTAGACAACCAGTCTTCTACTAGGACACGTTCCCATGTTACTGCTATAAATATAGAGACGGTCCATTTACCAAGGTACACAATTAATAGCCTCTAAGGTGCCTTTCTAGCTTGAACAAACCTTTTCGATATCTGACTTGATATTCGGAGTACAGTCGGCCGGCACCACACTGGTATCATTCCAACTGCCCTACTCTTGTCTTTTTATGGGTTGGCGTTTGTCCAGTTCAGGGTGAATTTCTGCTTCATCAGTTGGCACTATTTGTGGGAAAGATCACAAACTTGATTGTTCTACACGAATCATATACGAAGCATAATGCACCTACGATATGGGCTAGAGACTACGACTGAATAGAATCTTCGTACTAGTTACAATCCTCTAGCTGGACAGGATCCCCCTGCCGGTCACAGTCCTCTAGTCGGACAGGATCCGCCTGCCAGTCACAATCCTCCAGTCGGACAGGATCCCTGCCGGCCACAATATACCCGTCGTCCCAAACCCTACCAATCACAACTTGCTGACAACAGGAGATGAAGGCATGTAGCCCCCTGGTCAAGGGGACTTCCTTGGGCCACGTCCCAGAATCCCAAATGACCAGGAAAGAGTCACAACATTGGAATACCAGGTTCAAAACTTGAATCAGGGTCTGGCCCAAGTACTCCAGCAAAATACAGTAATCCTACAGTGCCGTCCTCTCGTGGCACCAGTGCCATCACGGATCCACCTCAGGTCGATTGATCTAGAAGGGGGCGACATAGGGCGAGACAATAGAGTTCCGGCAGATAACACGGCCTAGAACCAAGTGAGAAGTGATCGAGAGGGATGAATCCAATTCATCTAGTCCTGCCAGAGATAGCTCGTGCCCAAGGGGAATTAGGGTTTAGGACCCATACTCATAGAAACTCAGGGCATCCAGGGGAAGCTGCCTATTATGATATATAGATGCAGGACCTTAGAGCCAAGGTAGAGAGCATGGCTCAGGCCATGAAGGGGAATGACCCAGTTACAGTAGAGGATCTGGTTTAACAAACCAACCTCCCTTTCTCCGTCGGGGTAATGAACTGTCCTTTGCCCAACAAGTTCAATATGCTTAGCTTTTAAATCTTTGATGGGACCAAGGACCCACTAGATCATCTAGAGACCTACAAGGCTCTGATTCACCTCTAAGGAATACTAGATGAAATCCTGTGTAGAGCCTTTCATACTACATTGAAGGGTTCTGTCCGGTCATGATTTAACAACCTGAAGCCAACATCTGTATGTTCCTTCAAAGAATTGAGCCAATTGTTCGTAGGCAATTTTATTGCTGCCCAAAGGCACAGAAAGCCTACCACCTATCTTGTGAATGTAAGACAGACTAAGGGGAAGTTATTGTGAGACTATATTAACTAGTTTAATAGGGAGATGTTGCAGGTCAATGCTCTGGATGACATGGTGGCAGTTACAGCATTCATAGGGGTCTACTGCCTTCAAAGTTCTTGTACTCAATTTCTAAGTACCCTCTAGAAAGCATGTCCGAGATACTCATGAAGGCCCAAAAGTACATGAAAATATAGGATGCCTTTGATGCAAGAAAGGCAGACAGGAAAAGGGGGGACATTCTAGTGAGGAGGATAGAGACCCCAAGTATGGCAGAATGTCATGGGAGCACACCGATAAAGTATCGCATCGTTATAAGGGATTCAACACCTTTACCCCTTAAACATGTCAGTAAGCCAAATCTTCCTCTATATCCAAAATGACCCGGCTGTGGTATGACCCCCAAAACTAAGAACTGATCTATCTAAGAGGTCTCGCGATAAGTATTGCAGGTTCCATCTCAACCATGGGCACGATACAGATGAGTGCATAGACTTGAAAAGGTAGATTGAAAGTCTAATTCGTAGGGGCCAACTAAAAAGATTTGTGGCCGGAGATGAGAGGGGAACAAGGAACCGCTTATAGGATGGGGATGGTAAAGATGACAACACTCGAAGAAATCATCTATTGGGGGAAATCAGAGTTATCTCTGGTAGACTTGGAGGCGACATGGGGCATATTGGCTAGAGACATTAGAAGGGAGGCAGTTGGCCCATCCTTGGATTGCTGAGCATCAGAGGAAGTGCCACCAGTAAGACTTTTTTTTAAAAGTTGCATTTACTTTAATAGTTTCAGCTGAAACTTAGTTTAATATTGAGCCTTAGGACAATATCTCTAATATCTTTCTCGAATAATTCTATATTTGTTACTAAAATATCAGTAACAGACCCTTTTGTTTCAAAATATGTTGTTATAGCTAAAAGAAAAAGTGAACAAACAGCCCTACGGGAACACAGCCCTACGGGGACACAGTCCTACGGGGGCATAGCCCTATGTGAACACACCTCTGCAAAAGGCTTTTAATGAAAAAGGCAGGATGAATTAATTCCGAGAACATTGTCAAACAGTCCTACAAGGGCACAGCCCTACGGGTGCCCTACGGGGACATAGTCCTACAAGGGCATAGCCCTACGGTGACACACCTCTGCAGAGAGAATTTAATCAAAAAGGTGAGATTAATTAATTTCAAGAATATTGTCAAACAGCATTACGAGGACACAGCCCTACGGGGGCACTACCCTACGGGGGCACAGCCCTACGGGGACACACCTCTATAGAGGGCCTTTAATGAAAAAGATGTGATGAATTAATTCTAAGAACATTGTCAAATAGCCCTACGAGGGCACAGCCTTACGGGGACCTAGCCCTACGGGGACACACCTCTGTAGAGGGCCTTTAATGAAAAAGGTGGGATTAATTTATTATGAGAATATTATCAAACAGCCTTACGAGGGCATACCCCTATGGGGACACAACTCTGCAGAGGGCATTTAATGAAAAAGGCGGGATAAATTAATTCCGAGAACATTGTCAAATAGCCCTACGGGGACACACCTTTGCAGAGGGCTTTTAATGAAATAGGCAAGATGAATTAATTCCGAGAACATTGTCAAACAACCCTATGAGGGCACAGCCCTATGGGGACACAGCCCTACGGGGACACAGTCCTACAGGGGCAGAACCCTACAGGGACATAGCCCTACGGGGACACACCTCTACAAAGGGCCTTTAATGAAAAAGATAGGATAATTAATCCCAAGAGCATTGTCAACCTACCCTATGGGGACACAACCCGTTAAAAGAAATTTTAGCAAATGGTAGGTAAGTCCTATAAAAGTTGTTGCATTACTTTATCAAGAGTTGTGCTATGAAGTTTATTAATTAAATTTTTTTAACTAAGTGAGTCATTGGCATAATGGTTAGGGTGAGACCATTAGACCTTATTAGCTAAGGTTCGATTCTTTAGAGAAATAATCAATTTATATATATAAATCGGGTTCTTATATACCAACCCATGGGTGATAGGGGCAAAGGAGCCTGGCCAAGGGTCGGACCCAAAAAAAAACCAGTCTGACAAAGCAGCCAGCCCAAGAGGAGCCCAGCTAAGGGCCGAGCCCAAGAAGAGACCGGCTTGGCCAAAACGGGCCCAAGAAGAAATCGGCCCGACCAAGCGGCCAGCCTATGTGAAGCCCAGCCAAGGGCATCGCCCAAGAAGAAATTAGCCCGACCAAGGGTTGGACCCAAGAAGAAATCGGCCCAACCAAAGGGCGGGCCTAAGAGGAGCTCGGCCCAAGGCCGGTCCTTGAGGCTCAAGCCTAAGCCAGATCTAAGATCCGACCAAGGCCGCATCCTGGGTTGGGCCGCATCCTGGGTTTGACGAAGGCCAGATCCTGGATGCGACCAAGGCTAGGTCCACCCAAAAAAAGAAAAAAAGAAAAAATAATAATAAAAAGAAAGAAAACCATAGGCCATTAATCGACTGGGCTGATAAGCCAAAGGTCCATTTTTACAGTCCAATGGGCTAGCCAAGGTGTTCTTAAGGACAGACGAGCGACCCTCATGAACAGGGGGCATCTAATAGAGTATTTGACTCCAATTATGAAACGTGCGATGTGGAAATTAGAGAAATTATAGGCTACCCCTAGAGTGCCACCTCAATGACCAAATGTGGTATCCCCAACCAATAAACATGCCCCCCATGTGGCATAAAGAAATAAATATATCCTCGTCTGCTTTCCTGGTCTTTACAGAGCTAGTAACACCGTTTGTATTTCAAGCTCTCTTCTCTCTCTCCCAAATCAAATTAGATTCAAAATTTAAAATCAAATCTTACATTTGATGTTTTCTCTCATTTTAATTTCTTCTTATCCTCTTCAAGATTCTGGAGAACTAACCTTCAAAATCATAACCACAAAACAACCGATCGGTCGACTCCTCAAGACTTGGGTGTTGTCGTCGACTCCAATGACGAGTATAGCGGAAGCATCCCCGGGATCATTAGAAGTCAACTCCTCAAGACTTGGTGTTGCCATCGACTTCAACGACGAGTATAGCGGAAGCCTCCCCGAGATCATTTGAAATCGCTGTGATTGTAGCGAGGTACTTGAGGACATATTGATTGTGGGATATATTTTCAGAACAATTAGCATGGTCATTGGATTATGGCTTGGGCATGCTTCTTAGAACTACAACTTTACACTCACCAGATTCTAGCAATATTAAATTTTATCTTTACAGCATTGCTGGTAATTAAACCTCATGCTCTGTTGTACTCATGTATATCGACCAGGGCTAGTGTTGTTAAAAATAAAATTCCTCTACTCATCCTCTTCAACAAAGTGACTGCACATACCAAGGAGTTCATAAAAAAAAAAAATTTGAAAAGCAAATGTACGATACTGTGGTCACTAAGTGTAGTATAGAAGGGCATTGGAAAAGCATGAAGTATGTGAAATGTTATGTATGTTTTTGCTATCTATATGGGTGACATGATATATATATATATACAATATATATTTGCGTGATTGCATATGGTTGTAAGAATGCATGTGGGTTGCTCGTAGTAAATGCATGATTGGAATGAAAGCATGATTATATTTATGCTTATATACGTATATATGTGATTATATGCAAGATGTGACATCTATATATATGTTGTGTATGCGCAAATGTGATTATGAATGATTTCTGTGAAAAGTGTGTTCATTGGTGAAAAACGTGAAAATGTGATGTTTATAGATTTATGCATGAAAGATATGACTTTCTTGAAAAATGCATAAGCATGATGATTTCCATGATATGAGTGTGATGACATTGTGATAATCTTGAGGTGAAAGGAAAATGCATTGATTTGACAAAAATGCATTCATGGTGTGGATAAGTGCATTGATGTGATTATGTGCACTATTTGAAAAGCGAGTTTTTGGGGCGTGACAACATTGAGAATTAAGATGAGGGAATGGTCCCTAGGGTGAAAGACCCAAAACTTGGCCAAGAGGAGGTGCTCCCTTCGGGTTAGTAACCCGATAAAGCACAAGCAGAGTTTGGGTGCCGAAGAGACCCTTACTATGGATGGTGTGATAAGCTAGTCCCCATTGAAGTGATTTCTGAAAATTTGTGGCGTGAGTTATATATACGAAATGTGACTGTCAACTTGATATATATGTATACGTATATATATATATATATGTCTATGTATATGCATTGAGGTGGAAAGCATCACGCATGATTTGAAAAACGTGATTGTTTATGGGTAAAAAGCATGTATACATATCATGTAGACATGTAGCGATTTAATGTACATTTATGCATGACTCTATGGATCTTGTTGAGTAGGCGATATGGTGTTTGATTTACATTGTTCATGTAAATGCTTCTGTTCATATATGTCTCTATACATATTGATGTTTGATGGGTTTTGCTCTTGAACACGTTGTAAATGATTTACTTAAGTCATGTGTATTAGATTTAAATGTTCATAAGCGCTAGAACTGCCATGTGCATTGTTGGTTCATGTATGCTAGGATGGGCATGACTTTAAATATCGTGATATATTTAAGTGCATGTATATTTTTGAGAATATGTGAGGATCGACCTGCTGTTGCGATGATAGTATGGTTCTACTCATCTTGTTGGGCCGTTGAGCTCACCCCCTCCTAGGTTTTGCAGGTGTTGCTAGTTTTGGAGTCAGTTGGGGAAACTGATAGCACCAGTTGCAGAGGTAGTAGTTAGATTCCTTAGAATCTAATTTATGTTCAGGATAGTAGATGAATGTTGTACATTTGGATTAAATGTATGAAGTGATTATGTTGAGTCAATCCCTTTAGATGTATTTCATTCATATGATGTATGTATATAATACGGACATTCAAGGACTGAGACATGTATATTTTTGATTATATTATGCATGTTGTAGAAATGCTGCGGGGACACGTGCCCAGAAGTGTCCATTTTTATTGTTTAGATATAAATGCTGGGGGGACACGTGCCCAGAAGTGTCCATATGAATTGTAAAGCAGGTGTGATATGCCAGGAGTTGATTATTTAGAATGGGTCATTCACGATTTTTGTGAAAATTATTTGCAAGGGCCATTGATGATCTAATGCCACTTGAAGGGTGTGCATATAGAACGCTTCCGCAATAGAATAGATTAAAATGAGATTAAGGTGTGGGAACTTGAGGTGAAATTACGGATTCACCCCCGTTTCCCTCGCTCCTAACCGGGTGTCGGAAACCGGGGCGTGACAACATGGTATCAGAGCTCTAGGTTGGAATACCTAGGGACGACGGGAATGGACATATCACGTGTATGGTTGAGAATATTGGATTTTGTACCTGATACCAGAATGGTATCTATCAGAGCACTAGGTTGGAATACCTAGGGGCGACGGGTAAAGGTTGAGGATTTGAGGAACTTATGGATTGCTAGTAAAGCACTAGGTTTGGAAAACCTAGGGTATCAAAGTCGTAGGTTCGAACACCTAAAATGGATGGTCAAATCACGTGTTGATTTGGAGATAGGTAATGGTTGGTAGTTGTCTAAATGATAGGCTTGATTACCTATGGATGATAGTGGAATGACTTGCTCGGTTTGAGCAATCCAAATGAAAGATCCAAGTGTTGGTAGGAAATTGAATTCAGTTGGTAAAACTCACAGAGTTGGTTGAGTTTAGATTTTGACTGAGTGATTAAGTCCTGTTAGTGAGCAATGAAGAGGTACCGCAAGGAAGTTTGCGAGTGTTTAAGTCCTTAGAGATACTTAGGGACTTAGGAGATTGAGATGGGATACAAGGAAGGCATATTGCCGGAGTTGGGCTAACTGGGAAAAATGGCCTGATCAAATATTTTTCTTGGATTAGCGTTCCTCTTACAATACGCTGGCTCTTGTGGATGTTGAGTTATTTCGTCTGGATGACGATAGATAAAAGATTCCCAATAGTAGGGATATGTCACTGAAAGTGATTGGTGTAGATAGTCAAGGACATTACCTTCGACTATAGATGTGCATGGATTGGTAGGTGTTTACCAAGGAGTACAGAGGATGAGAGTAGGTTGGTTTGAACCACTCTGGATTTTGTGTTCTAGTATATGTGTGTACTAGGGGGACTGGGCAGTGTTTTCACACTTGCTCAAGCAGAGGAAGTACCGGGACCGTGTATGGTCAGGGGTATTTTCCTAGTGTTAGCCCGAGGACGAGGGTTTTGATTTGATTTGATGCATCATATTTCATATCATGCATGGTATGTGTTTATTTGATTAACATGTTGTATGTTATATGCTATGTGCTATACGTGATTCAAGTGACTATGCATTACCCTTTTGTGTTACATTTGGCGTCACATGGCTAGTAGTGATGTGTAGTCACCTAGAAATTTCAGTCTTGAGAATTGGCAAACCTAGGTAGAGGTTTGGAGTTGAACGAACTGTGATGTTGAAATAGACATGTTGTGATAGACTTTGGAGTAGGAGTCTAATGTTGATTAAGAGGGGCATGATTTGCCTTGGGACTTTCCAAACTGAGAATTTGGTAGTCCAGATTTATGTTGCACTCTTGCACGATTATTGAGGACTAGAGGTCAGTTAATTGACTAAGGATATTGGTGGTATTGGGGTACTGGGATTATAGTGATGCATGGAAGGGTTTGTGGACTCCTAGACGAAGCAGTCAGGATCTTGGGGTGTCAAGTGAGATGCTTGAAAGGAATGGATAAATACCCGAGAAGTCGAAAATGTCCGTTAGGATTAATGGACGGGTAAGTGAGATTCATTCGTCGAGGAATGAGATTGTGAAATTAAGGGCATGTAAAACCCTAATCTTGGCACTAAATGCCAATGGAATGTGGTCCACAAAAATGGACAGGACAGGATGACTTGTTTTGGACAGGTGCACTCCCTATGTGCCTTGACCCTTGTGGTGTACTATGATATGCGCATGATTGATGCAGTTGGACCAAAGTGTGGATATGATGTTAAGAGAAGGATAAGTTGATAATGGATGAGGATCCTGACATATGGTATCTGAAGTGAGGATAGTTTCTTACCATGAAGGGGAGAGGTGGACGCAACGGATATGTAGATGCAGTAGGCTGCGGCCACTGTATGGTTGCTGTTGGTTGCTGTAGGTGACCTCAAACTTTCATTGGTAAGGGTTGTCTAAAGTGAAGTGCTAATATGAAAGGAATTCTCTCTAATTGTCAATTGATCCCTTGGTGTGAACGATGAAAATGGGAAATAGTTCTCTTGAGTAATGAGAGTGTGAAATCAGTGGGATGTAAGATCCTGGACTTGGCATTGGATTCCAGTGGGTTGTTGTCTATGAGACTGGGCAGAGTTATGTGGCTTGCTGCGGCAAGTACACTGCTTATGTGGTTTGTATCGGCAGGCGTACTGTCATGTGCCTTGCTGGTGAGTGCGCTTGTGATGTGCACTGGATTGATGTGATTTGTGTTGTGATGATGCCCAGGATATTGGACTAAGCCCGGGAATGGTATGCCAGAGATTGAAAGTCATGTTGGATATTAAAAGAATGACTTTGAATATTGATGATGCCGGATTATAGGGAAGTATCACTGTGAATGATTGGTATAATTAGTCATAAGCATGATGATTTCCATGATATGAGTGTGATGACATTGTGACAATCTTGAGGTGAAAGGAAAATGCATTGATTTGACAAAAATGCATTCATGGTGTGGATAAGTGCATTGATGTGATTATGTGCACTATTTGAAAAGCGAGTTTTTGGGGCGTGACAACATTGAGAATTAAGATGAGGGAATGGTCCCTAGGGTGAAAGACCCAAAACTTGGCCAAGAGGAGGTGCTCCCTTCGGGTTAGTAACCCGATAAAGCACAAGCAGAGTTTGGGTGCCGAAGAGACCCTTACTATGGATGGTGTGATAAGCTAGTCCCCATTGAAGTGATTTCTGGAAATTTGTGGCGTGAGTTATATATACGAAATGTGACTGTCAACTTGATATATATGTATACGTATATATATATATATATGTCTATGTATATGCATTGAGGTGGAAAGCATCACGCATGATTTGAAAAACGTGATTGTTTATGGGTAAAAAGCATGTATACATATCATGTAGACATGTAGCGATTTAATGTACATTTATGCATGACTCTATGGATCTTGTTGAGTAGGCGATATGGTGTTTGATTTACATTGTTCATGTAAATGCTTCTGTTCATATATGTCTCTATACATATTGATGTTTGATGGGTTTTGCTCTTGAACACGTTGTAAATGATTTACTTAAGTCATGTGTGTTAGATTTAAATGTTCATAAGCGCTTGAACTGCCATGTGCATTGTTGGTCCATGTATGCTAGGATGGGCATGACTTTAAATATCGTGATATATTTAAGTGCATGTATATTTTTGAGAATATGTGAGGATCGACCTGCTGCTGCGATGATAGTATGGTTCTACTCATCTTGTTGGGCCGTTGAGCTCACCCCCTCCTAGGTTTTGCAGGTGTTGCTAGTTTTGGAGTCAGTTGGGGAAACTGATAGCACCAGTTGCAGAGGTAGTAGTTAGATTCCTTAGAATCTAATTTATGTTCAGGATAGTAGATGAATGTTGTACATTTGGATTAAATGTATGAAGTGATTATGTTGAGTCATTCCCTTTAGATGTATTTCATTCATGTGATGTATGTATATAATACGGACATTCAAGGACTGAGACATGTATATTTTTGATTATATTATGCATGTTGTAGAAATGCTGCGGGGACACGTGCCCAGAAGTGTCCATTTTTATTGTTTAGATATAAATGCCCGGGGGACACGTGCCCAGAAGTGTCGATATGAATTGTAAAGCAGGTGTGATATGCCAGGAGTTGATTATTTAGAATGGGTCATGCCCGATTTTCGTGAAAATCATTTGCAAGGGCCATTGATGATCTAATGTCACTTGAAGGGTGTGCATATAGAACGCTTCCGCTATAGAATAGATTAAAATGAGATTAAGGTGTGGGAACTTGAGATCAAGAAATCAATGAAAAAGGTAGATTTTCCTTCGCTTCACTAGTGTAAAATTCTAAGCATCCTATGTATCCAATTTAATGAAAAACATAAGATCAAAGATTATTGCTTTTAAGAAATACAAACCCAAGCTTATATTAATTATAATACTTTCTAACTACCACATATAGATGATATAGATGGTGAAAGATTTATAAAATAATTAATCAAAAGACGCGAAAATCATAAGCAATTAAATCACACACATGGGAATCAATTAATGAACAAAAGAACTTCACTTCATTAATGGAGGTTTCCTCCTCAACCCTAGTTGAGGAGTTTAGTTACACATAGTAGAAGTAGAAGATAACAAAATAATAGAAGACATAATGAATAAATAAAACCCGGATTGTCTCTGTCTTCTCTGCCCTGGCCTCCACTTCTTTTCTCCCCCAAAATAGCCTCCAATTCACCTTTTTATATCCCAAGAGAATACATAAAGTCCTAATCCAATTAGAAGATATATTCCTAATCCAATGAGGAGATAATTAGGGTTTTCCCGCAGCCCTAAATAGGTATATTTTTCTGCTGACATTCGGCCCAAGTTTTGACCCAGTAGAAGTCCGATTCACGAAATTTACGTTAAATACAAAAGTGTCCAGAATCGAATTTCGTTCAACCTTCGCGAGAATTAAGTCGAATTGATGCTCGGAAATAAGACTTTAGGTCCACTTTCCAAAACGGGATTAAAACTAGATTAAGTGCAAAATTGGGCTTCAGGCCCGTAACCTTTTTAAGCAGTTGTAATTCTCTTGGACCACTTTGTTGGGCTGTTTTGAGTTGAAATATAGAGTTGAATGGACCCATTAAATGTAGGCTTCATATAACCTTCTTGGATATCATCTTTAAAAGCCCAAAATTATGGTTTTATCTGAAATAATCATTAAGGCCATGAAAAAGACAGAAAATACAAAAACAGAGTAAAATCACATATAAACTATCACTAAGAGAATAAAATATGTAAATTAAGAGGCTAGAATGCGTAACATTCAACGCCGATCACACCCTCAAACTTACATATTGCTAGTCCCCTAGCAATAGAACAAAATGAAACTAGAACAAAGAAAACTAACTAAACACAAACTAAACTACCCAACTCCTCTTTCGTAGGAGAAACGATTGCATTTATCATATGCAACAAGCCTTTGAACCCCTAGGTTGCCCCTAGTGGACGAGTTATAGTCTCGTGAGGGTTTCCAGAAATGCTACCCACAAACATTCAAAATTTCTGTTTAAACATTAATCAAGAAGAAGAATACAATATATAGTTACAAATTTGCATTCAAGAATAATTTCAAATTTTCAAATTCCATAATTCAAAGTAATGGTCCCCACACATAATTCACATCAACATATCTCAAAGTAACCGATTCTAGCTCCCTTGTGAAAAGTGAACTAGCAATCCTCTCATGTGGCATTACCCAGCTCTGAATATATTAAGGCACATACCCCTTCAACTCACTAGCTCCCCTTATTGAAATCATACTTCCAGACATGAATACATTACTTTTTCATATATTTTTTTCAATTTTTTTTTCATTGCTTTATTGGTTGTGCAATGTCTTGATCTACTAAGCTTTCTGAAAGACCCATGTAGCAAGCTTTCAGTCAGTGACTCCCAAACCAGATGGCTTTAGGGCACTAGGCGTTAAGACACCCCGAAGAACCTAATTACTCGAATCAGTCAGGCTACAAATCAAGACAACCAATGCTCATCTTTTCTCACCCCTTCACTTTTGACGCGAACACTCCGTGCTTCCTGAGGCATAGAGGCCCGGTTACTCATGAAAAGGATCAAATTGATTTTCTATTCATCACATGTTCTTCTTCTTTTTTTTTTTTTTTTTTTGAAGTCATGTAAAACACATCATCGGTACTCATTCTCAAGGGATACCAATTAATATCAAGTATATGTAACCTAACAACTCAAAGCCAAAGTTTATACCCCATAAGATTATGCTAGTGTGCCTGTACATGTGAGGAAACTAAAACCAATCACCCCAAGGCATGTCAATGCAAACAATGATTTAAACCACTAATTCAAACTATAGTTTCTAAAAATTTAAAACATATTCAAAAATTGCAAGTTAAGCACCTACATAGAGTATTAATCCCTTGAATAATGTAAAAACATCCTATCTAAAAACAAATCAAAAGAAAATAAAAAACAAACTATGAAAATAATGTAACCAAAAAGTCCTAAAAACAAGAAAATTTTCATAAAAATCTCCCGCCATTGCAATAAAGCACATAAGGCATCGCGTCACCCCCAAACTTAAACTGTACATTGTCCTCAATGTACACCCAATCAAAGCATATAGAAGGGTTAGAACGATATTACCAGAAAACGAGAGTAGCAACAAGAAAATAGAGCAAATCAGTAGCATGAAGGTAATGAAGTCACTCCCCCAAACTTGGATGCTACATCCTGTCAAAATAACGACTACATTCCAACGACCAAGTGAAATAACATGGGTGAAGATAAATATGAAATAGAAAGGAAAAACAAAAAGGTTTTTTTATTTAATTTTTTTTTTGAAACCTAATCTTCACGCGAAAACCACGGGTACTACTTTGCTCCCCATTCTCTGAACTGGTGGGTCCCAATTTTTCAAGATGTATATGTGATAAGATATTGATTATCCAGACACCCTAACGTATAGAGTGTAAAGGGGTTGCCTTTCTTTATTAAAGTCATACTGTGTTGAAGCAATCTCGACAGTATTGGGTATCGAAACCAGACTTTAATAAACGGAAATCATCAATTTTATCAATCATATCACAACTTGTAGAATTGGTACTACATACATAGTTAGAGAATGGGTGGCTATACCGGACCATTATGAATATTTTTTTTTTCTCTTTTTTTTTTTGAAAAAAAAAACAAAAATTAAATACACAAAATGAAAGAAATTTTTTTTTTTTTTTACACAAACTAAAAATAAAAAGACTGAAGAGCTATAAATCCTAAAACTAATAATGTACATTAATGATAAAAAGGGACTATAACTTAACCGATACCTTGGCTTTCCTTTTTGGCTTTCCACTTTTTAGTGTTGATAAAATTGACTGAATTCAATGAAACATTCATATCCAATAAAGCATTCACATCTTTACAAGCACTATCAATATCAAAATTACAGCCAAAATTAGTTAGGCTTGCCTCTAAAGGGTCCTTATAACTAGCATGAATAAAAGTATCTTGATCTAGACTCTCTATTAAATTTACCTCACAAATATCCTCAGAGTCTGGTGGTTGTCGGTTTACGTTAAAAATATTAAGCTCAACCGACATATTTCCAAAAGAGAGTTTCACAACACCATTCCTATAGTTGATTAAAGCATTTGAAGTGGCTAGGAATGGACGACCTAAGATGACAAGAATCTGGCTAGTAGGATTAGCTACAGGTTGAGTGTCTAAGACAATAAAGTTTATAGGGAAGAATAATTTATCAACCTGAAGGAGCACATCCTCAATAACACCACGAGGTACCTTAACTGAACAATCTGCTAATTGGAGTACCACATTCATGGGTTTCAAACTCACCAAGACCTAGTTGTTCGTAAACAGAGTAAGGTAACAAGTTGACACTAGCACCCAAGTCAAGCAAAGCTTGCTCAATTTTTTGATCACCTATGGTACATAAAATTGTCGGACATCCAGGATCTTTAAATTTAGGTGGAGTGCGATGTTGGATGATTGAGCTAACTTGCTCAGTTAGGAACGCTTTCTTGTGCACATTCAAGCCACATTTAACCGTACACAAGTCTTTCAAGAATTTTGCATAAGAGGGGATCTGTTGAATTGCATCGAGAAATGGAATATTAATTTTGACTTGTTTAAACACTTTTATAATCTCATTATAGTGATTCCTCTTCTTAGGCTTTTGAAGTATTTGAGGATATGGTGCAGTAGGAACAAAGTTCCTAACTGGTGGACTTATTGGAGATGGTGGGTCAAGACTAGGGACTTGAATTTTTGACTCAACTTCAGATGTAGTTTTGTTATCCCTCCCTAAACCGCTAACATGCTCTTTTTCAATTTTCTCATTATGTATAGGCATTTGGACTCCATTATCAACTTGTTTAAATGATCTTAGGGTTGTGATAGAGTGAACTTGCTCATGTGAACCAGAAGTGGACGGGTCACTAATATGAAACTGGCCCTTTGGGTTAGGCACAGGTTGACTAGGAAACTTTCCCTTCTCCCTCTCTCCTACAATAGTGGCTAATTGACCTATTTGCATTTTTAACTTAGAAATTGATTGACTGGTCTGTTGCATGAACTGTTGGAGAGTATCCTCTAAAGTTGGTCTCTGTTGAGGTGGAGGAACATACGGAGGGGCATTTTGGGACATGGAAGGATACGAAAATTGTGGTTGCCCTTGGGGTTGCATAGGTTGCACCCTCTGGTTGTTCCAAGGTTGGTCTTGCCTCCAAGAAAAATTAGGGTGGTTCCTCCAATTAGGATTGTATGTGTCAGAATAGGGGTTGCCAAATGGTTTCTTATACGAATTGAGTGCATTGGCTTGTTCGGCTATACATTCATGAAAAAATGCAATAGATGGACAAGTTTGCGCTGTATGAGAAGAACTTCCACACAATTGACACATCTCATTAACTGCACGAACAGAAGAATTACTTCCTTTACTCATCTCTGTAGCCTCTACTTTCCTAGTTAGACTAGCTATCCTTTCACTCAAATCGGTCTCCCCTCGGACCTCATAAATTTCTCCCTTTTTGGGTTCTGAGAGCACTGATAGACCACTCCTTTCAACCCTCCCTGAGTACTCCCATTGTTGAGAGTTCTCTGACAACGCATCAAGAAATTTCCATGCTTCATCCTCATTCTTAGACATGAGTTCTACCCCACCTCGTGACTCAATTAGTTGACGATTATAGGGTGACAACCCCTCATAAAAGAATTGAACTAATTGCCACGTGGCAAAACCATGATGGGGACACTTAAGGAGAAGATCGTTAAATTTTTCCCAACATATGTGAAACTCCTCACCCTCTTTTTGAGTAAATTGCATGATATTTCGACGAAGGGCGTTAGTTTTGTGCATGGGAAAGAACTTGGTAAGGAATTTGGTGCATAATTCATTCCATGAATTGACAGACGCGGGTTCTAGTGAGTATAACCACGATTTTGCTTTCTCTTTCAAAGAGAATGGAAATAACTGCAATTTAATTGACTCCTCAGAAATATTTTGAAATTGTAGTGTGGAGCAAATCTCTAGAAATTCCTTGACATGGAGGTATGGGTCATCAGAGCTAAGATCTCTAAAAGTGGGCAGTAAATTAATTACCGCCGCCCCTATCTCAAAATGTCCCTATTGGGTAACAGGTAACACAATGCAAGATGGGTTTGTAATCTGCACGGGAGTGTAGTAGTCCTTAAGGGATTTAGTTTCAACAGGATCTGCCATCTTGGGCAAAGAAGAATCTCTAACACTGGAATTTTTCACACCCTTTCGAAAGGTTCTCTCAATCTCAAGATCTAATGGAAGTAACTCTGGATTTAGAGATCGACGACCTAATATACACTAAACAGACTCAATGAAATGGATCGTTAAGACCAATGTAATCTAAGATGACCTAATGCAAAAGAAAAAAAAATCCTAAAATGACTCACAAAAACACCAAAAAAAAACAAACAAACAATTTTTTTTTTTGAAATTTAATTCCAGGGTAGTGATTTATATTTTAGTTTTTTTTTATTTTTTTAGTTTTTTCCTGAAGAATTATCTGGACTAGTTCCAAAATAATCTTTACCTAGTTAGACAGCTTCTACTCCCTTCCAGAGGAACTAGAGGATTACCGGTTAAACCCCACCAACAATACAACCAGGAAAGTTTCTAAGATAGATTGGAGGGGTCACAAACGGTCCCACTTAAAAACCAATCTCCTCAGAACTTTCCTAGACATTGTGAAGTTGGAAGGTGCTCACTGGAGTTACCAAAAGTTAACTCTGTCCAAAAGGGTCTTATAAGCTATATGAATTCCTATGGCCAATGTCTACTTGATTTTAAATTTAAACTAAATTTGGCTTGGGATAGACAAAAACAAGGAGATTTTTAACCTAGTTGGGCAAGGAATTGGTGATGAAATTCAATCCTTATCTTGTTGGGGGTTTGTGCCCTTACTAAAATTTTAATGCAAGAATGCTAAATTAAAATGCACAAACAAAACACACCATAAAAACAAAAATAAAATAAAAAGTGAGTGAGTGTGTGGTATTTCTTCTTCTTCTTCTTCTTCTTCTTTTTTTTTAAATAGAGAAAAAAAAACAAATAAAATAAAATAAAATATAAAATAAACTTGAAGAAAGTGTGACCCTAAGGTTATTTCTAAGTTATTATATCCTAGAGTTCTCATGCATAAGTTATCAACCTAAAACAAAAATCTATGTTTTCCTAATCTAAGAAAAGAAAAAATAAATAAATAAACGGAAGGAAAAAAAAAACTGTGCTTACTAGCTTGGATTCCAAAGTAGTGCCCAATAATATGCGAAAAAGGTAATTTTCAACAACACCACCTATAGAATTCAAGAAGTATCAGGTAAAACAATAATAATAAAACAAAACTAAAACTAAACTAAGAAAAATAATAATAAAAATAAAATAAAATAAAACTAAAACAAAAACTAAACTATAAAAATAAAGAAAAAGTTTTTTTTTCCTAATAATAAAAAGAAAAGAAAAGAAAAAAACTAAATTATAACTAGTAGAAGAATTAAATCAATCGAAATTTGATTAGTTTTCTTGTTTGCAATTCCCCCGCAATGGCGCCAAAAACTTGATGTTGTTTTAAAAGTGTAAAATAACTTGCAAGTGTACGAATCTATCAAAGTATAGATCAGCAAGAACGAGGTCGAACCCAAGGGAATGTTTGAGAAGAAAAACTAATACAAATTCAAATTAATTTAAAACTAATCTAGTTTAAACAAAATTTGGTTGATTTGAGAGATTAAACTAACATGCAAATAAAATGACACAATTAAAATCAAATAGAGAAAATAACTAACGTTTCGGATTCCACCACCATTAAATTCATGAAGCTTCTAATATTCATTTATTAATTCTCAAATTTGGAGTAGCAATCAAGAAATCAATATATTGCTTACTCAAGATTTAACAATAAAGACTATGAAAAATGTATTAAAAAGGTAGATTTTCCTTCGCTTCACTAGTGTAAAATTCTAAGCATCCTATGTATCCAATTTAATGAAAAACATAAGATCAAAGATTATTGCTTTTAAGAAATACAAACCCAAGCTTATATTAATTATAATACTTTCTAACTACCACATATAGATGATATAGATGGTGAAAGATTTATAAAATAATTAATCACAAGAAGCGAAAATCATAAGCAATTAAATCACACACATGGGAATCAATTAATGAACAAAAGAACTTCACTTCATTAATGGAGGTTTCCTCCTTAACCCTAGTTGAGGAGTTTAGTTACACATAGTAGAAGAAGAAGATAACAAAATAATAGAAGACATAATGAATAAATAAAACCCGGATTGTCTCTGTCTTTTCTGCCCTGGCCTCCACTTCTTTTCTCCCCCAAAATAGCCTCCAATTCACCTTTTTATATCCCAAGAGAATACATAAAGTCTTAATCCAATTAGAAGATAAATTCCTAATCCAATTAGGAGATAATTAGGGTTTTCCCGCAGCCCTAAATAGGTATATTTTTTTGCTGACATTCGGCCCAAGTTTTGACCAAGTAGAAGTTCGATTCACAAAATTTACGTGAAATACAAAAGTGTCCAAAATCGAATTTCGTTCAACCCTTTTAGGAATTAAGTCGAATTGACGCTCGGAAATAAGACTTTAGGTCCACTTTCCAAAACGGGATTAAAACTAGATTAAGTGCAAAATTGGGCTTCAGGCCCGTAACCTTCTTAAGCAGTTGTAATTCTCTTGGACCACTTTATTGGGCTATTTTGAGTTGAAATATGGAGTTGAATGGACCCATTAAATGTAGGCTTCATATAACCTTCTTGGATATCATCTTTAAAAGCCCAAAATTATGGTTTTATCTGAAATAATCATTAAGGCCCTGAAAAAGACAAAAAATACAAAAACATAGTAAAATCACATATAAACTATCACTAAGAGAATAAAATATGTAAATTAAGAGGCTAGAATGCATAACATTCAACGCCGATCAAGACCTAACTGCGTTCCTAGATATGCCCCGCCAAACTACATCAATCATTGTCCTTTAGGTACACACTAAAGTAGCAAGATTATGTCTTCTCTTCATAACGTAGTCCTAGGTCATAAGAGCATAGTCGGAACCAAAACAATGTTGTTCTTAAAGCTTATACAATGATGAAGCAGTGATATATTCAGTCACTTTCTACGAATGGTCGAAAAGATAGCACATATAGTATGTTCTGTATGATACGACAAAGCTCCCACTCAATTAGGCATGTCAAGCTCATAAAGCGTCATACGAATCTTAGTCTAGTCGTTATCTCAGTGTCTAACCTGAAACACCTCACCACAGTTACTCTCTCAGCTTATGTTTAAAGTTTCGCATTCGGCTAACTTTAGGCTACATGAAGTGTGTGGGTTACCCTTATATTCGGTTCTTGTAGGAACCTCATCTTAACCCTGTCAAGGTAAGATATATCTCAAAAAACAATTCCCACTATTTAGGAATTCCATGTCTCATCTTGCTTACAATTTAAGTGTCGAGGCAATTGCTCGTATAAGAGAGTTAATCTATGCTTGAGGACATTTTTCAAGAAATGTATGCTCAAATAATAAAACATTAATCTTAATATGAACATAAAATCATACATTTATTGATAAAAATAAAATATCACATGATGTCCAATACATCAAATCCTAAATAAACCCAAACTCCTCACATGAAATGTACAAACATCTCTAGGGATGGGTTTAGTCAATGGGTTAACCACCATACTGGCTGTGGATATATGCCTCAGGACCACCTCCCCTTGCGCAACCATATCTCAAATGTAGTAAAAATGAATGACTCTGTGTGTTAGTCCACCAAATTATATGTCAAAGTTGCCATACTATCACAATGAATAACCATAGCATCCTGCCTATATAGCGCTATGTCAAAATGCTGCAAGAATCTCTTCAACCAAACTAACTCATGTACTGTAGATGAACAAGCCACATAGTCTGACTTCATCGTGGACAGTGCCACTATGAGAAATTAGGGAAACACTAGTGTTCACTTTCGAATGGACAAGGAAAACACTGGTGTTGGTAATGATTCCCAGCAGACATTTAAAAACACTGGTAAAATCTATGTTCCACCAGCGCACATTTAAAAAGCGTTGGTAAAAGATAGGTTTCACTAGCTTAATAAACACAAGCGCTGGTAAAAGATGAGTTTCACCGACCCAAAAAAGTGAGCTCTGGTAAAAGCTAAAATTTATAGCGAGAATGTTTCTCGGTACCCTATTTTTCCAATTAAACCACATTTGGCTGGCTCATTTACTCTTAGTGTTATGACGTATATTTTTGTAATTGGAATTCTTCGGTGTCAAAACTTCACACGATCGAGTTGTTATCTTTTATTTATATTTTAGTAATTAATTGATCATATAATTGAAATCTCAGAGTGAGAATGAAGCTCTACACCAACCACGCAAATGTTCTTTAAATGTATGAAGCTTGAATCTTCAAAAGAAGGCATCAATGATTTGATCGATTGAAGTTTTTGGATGGCTCTTATTGCATGAGGACATTGTTGATCAAGTATGAGAGTTATGTAGTCCAGGTAAAGTGGTGAGAACATATAGATTTGAAACCGGGTGGTTCTGACGTAGTAAAATAGGATTTTTGAGCATTATTTCAAAATTTTTAACGTTAGACCGGTCCAAGGTTTAGCTGGACTGGTCCATGAGGTCTATGTATCTCAAACCAAAGACTCTATTAGGCTAGACTGGTCCAAGTGAAGGTTGGCCAGTCCAAGCCTTCTGGTCTGGCGTTTTTACCTTCCTTAATCATGTTTTGACCCGGATTTGGCTCTAAAATTTCTTTAAACTTTGGGACTTCTTTTCGATTGATTTTTAACTTATTTTTCAAGGAAAATTAGGGTTTCTACCATCTATAAAAATCTCATATGATTTCTCTCTCGGTGTGCTTTCACGAGGCTTTCAATACGCATTAAAGAGATTTTTTTAGAGAGAGAAATCATAGATATATTTTTTAACACAAACTTTGATTTTTCGTTAATATTTTTGAGAGCATACATAATTTCACTAATAGATTTAGGATAGCTCTCTTTGCTTGATCAATCATTTGAAGACTGCTTCAGAGATTTCTTATTGATTAAGCTAATGGATTGGTTTATTCGAAGATCGCAGTACGAAGGGGATAAAATACTTGTTGAGTGTTTGTGTTCTTCCAATTACCCTTCTGCAAGGATTGTGGAGTTAGCCAAAAGTCTGTAGAAATTGGAAAAGGGAGTCGTAAAGGTAAGCCTGAGGCATTCCGCATCAAGTTCTTGTTAGAGGGCAGTGGGTGTGAGTCTGAGATAGAGTTTGTCATACTTTGCTTCGATGGTAGTGGATTTGGTTCTCCAGGGCTACAAGCCTCACCTGTGGTTTTTTTTCGATTTGGACTTTCCACGTATATCTGGTGTATTCTTTACTTTATTGCACTTTATCTTATTTACATGCTTTGTGGGATTGTTTTAATTTTTATTTGGACTTAAAATTAGGATAATTTAAAAAATTAAGTAAAAAGTGAGTAAACCTGATCACCCCCCTCTAGGTTTTAATCAAACTTTTGTAGCCGCTTTCGCACCGCACAACTCACAATTGGTATCAGAACAGTGTTCTCTAATTTATGAGTAGTTCCTTGCAAAAGAAATTTTTTAAATCAAAAAGTATTTTTGTTTTCAAAAATCATCATAAAATCTAGCGTGAAAGAGGGTGGATCAATTCAGCGAACTCCTTTGTTTGATGATTCAAATTATACTTTTTATAAGTTTCACATGAAGGCCTTTCTTAAATCTCAAGGTGAGAGAGTTTGGATGTCTGTTGAGAATGGATAGAAAATTCCTACCTCTAGTACTGGTACTAGAGATGCCATTGCAAGTGTAGAGAAGGATAAAGCAACATGGTCAACTGTTGAGCATGATGAAACTAATAATAACAACAAGAGTTTATATACTATATTTAAGTCGGTTGTTCTATTTGAATTTGATATAATCTCTACTTGTTCCACTTTGAAAGAAGCATGGGATATTTTGCCTTCATCTCCCAAAGACAATTGTTGTTGCAATAACAGACTGCCATTTCGTTTAAAGAATTTTTGTTTGAGAATGAATTTTTTTCTCCTCTTCACGAATTTATACAACCACCATATACCACCAAGTAGAAGAGCTTGTTTGGCATTGCTGTTGTAATGGTGAAAGCGCTTTTATCAATAGAGCTGTCATAAAATTGCTGTAATACCCCGCTCCAACACATGGTATGATATTGTCCGCTTTGGGCATAAACCCGCACAGTTTTGTTTTTGGGTTTTACCCCAAAAGGCCTCATACCATTTGAAGAGAACACACTACACATAAGCACATCCCCTTCTCCATACCTAGGTGATATGGGATTGAAGAATCTTGACATGCCCTGCTAGCAATCTTGACATGCCCCGGCAATCCACCCTGCGGGTGATTACAACCACCCCCTATGAGGCCCGACGTCCTCGTCAGCACACTTCCGGCTAGTTTCAGGCTCTGATACCAACTGTAATACCCCGCTCCAACATATGGTATGATATTGTCCGCTTTGGGCCTAAGGCTGCACAGTTTTGTTTTTGGTTTTATCCCAAAAGGCCTCATATGATTTGAAGAGAACACACTACATATAAGCACATCCCCTTCTCCACAGCCAGGCGATGTGGGATTGAGTAATCCTTACATGCCCCGGTAATCCACCCCACGGGTGATTACAATCCACCCCCCTATGAGACCCAACGTCCTCGTCGGCATACTTCTGGCTAGGTTCAGGCATTGATACCAACAAATTAAATATACACAAATAGGAGAAAAGAGCAAGTATCAACTTGCCTCGGGTTTTTATCCGAAAGCTCGCCAATCCGTTGCACATGCTCCTGCAGCGGCCCAGTTGATTTTAGTCCACTGTCAAAGCCCACCATTTCTTTTAATTGATATTGGGCCTATTTTAAAACTTCTAGCCCAGTCCATTTTCACGAAGCCCAACTCAATTATGCAGCCCAGAGGTCGAAGCCTAATTTAATTAGGCCCAATTTAATTCAAATTGGAAGCCCAATCAAAAATCCATACAATAATTATTTTCAGTCCCAATTAATATTGCAAGCCCAAGAATAAACCAGCCCATGAAATGACCCAATCAAATTTCAAGGCCCAACACCATTATCCATCAAACCACTATTCTTGGCAGTCCACATAAATTTCAATCTAACACCAAACATATAGCCCATATGGAAAACAATACTACCAAATATAGCAGCCAAAAGCCATTACCAAATCTAATTCATGGTAGCCCACAATAAGCTAACTACCATCCTAGATGAATCATCCTCTAACCTAACCCATCAGCCAATCTCCTGTCCAGCCATTTGACGCCAGACATAATAGTGATTATTCTGTAAGCTAGTGTCAACAGGTAATTTACAAGGAAGAGCACACGAGAATCACCCAAAACACAGAGAATATCCTCTGGTATTCAATTTAGTATTCAAAATTCAAGTTTACCTCAATTCAGCCCACAAGCTGAGCTATATAGCAGAAAAAATCGTCAATATCGAAATTTTACCAAAAATAGCAAAATTCCAATAATCACGCCAAAATGAAATACGTAATAAAAGAAGTAAGCTGCCAAAAATCTCGCCCAAATCGAGTTTAGAATCATTACTTAAATGACAAAAGAAATATTACTATAAATGGAAAGAAAAACTAAAAATGGAGATTCGGAAGGGAAAATAGCGGATTTTCACCTCAAAAAAAATGCACCTAGCTTTGCTTAGTACCAATGACGTGCGCTCCGAAGAGAGCTTTCCAAATTGGGGTCATATGAGCGATTCTGATACCCGTAGCCAAAGTTATGGCCAAAATACCGAAACGCACCCAAAACTGCCCCAATTAGGGACAAGATTACGGCTTCTTGCCATCTTTGCGCTGATCTACCAACTCAAGGTATCTCAGAGCCATCAATGTGCCATCTAAAAATTTAGCATCATCTGACTTGGATCCTCCTGCATCATCATTTATCAACACTTTGCATAAACAAATGTATTATCTGTTAGCAACACCATGTCATCGGCTTAGTGGAAACCACTACTGCCGATCGAGCACCATGGATATCACTATGGTGGTCCTCAACTACACCTACCAAGCCATGAGCAAGTCGAACCCACAAGCTCTTACCATTGAACAATCAAACCATGGTTGCCCCAAGATCTCACCAGCGAAGTTTTAATATCCATTCAAAATCATCACTACCAAGAGCTCCACAACTCTTCTTCTCCAAAGCCGAGCACTGCTAGAATCAACAACGACTACCACCAAATGAGAAAACCCACCTCACGCACGAGCATATCAAAGACCATTATAGACAGCGCTGTAACTACCTCACCATTGCCCAAGGCAAAAAGCTACTGCAACTATCTTCATCAGCACAAACCCACTTCGACAGCAAACTATCACCCACCAAAGCCGAACCAGCCATCCACCATGCAACATATCTCAAACCCACTGCGGGACTGAAAACCACACCTCCACCATGACCACAGACAGCCGCAACACTAGCCACCTCCCATGGCTACCACAAGCAACCACAACCGAGCACCCAAAGAGCCACCTTTCACTGTCGATTTTCAGTTCACCCATGGTTACCTCATCCCCAAGCAACATCAACTAAACTTATGGCTACTGGACCCAGGTGATGTGGGATTGAGCAATCCTGACATGCCTCGGCAATCCACCCTCTGGGTGATTACAATCCACCCCCCTATGAGACCCGACGTCCTCATTGGCACGCTTCCGGTTGGGTTCAGGTTCTAATACCAACTGTAATACCCCGCTCCAACACATGGTATGATATTGTCCGCTTTGGGCCTAAGTTCGCACGATTTTGTTCTTGGATTTTACCCCAAAAGGCTTCATACCATTTGAAGAGAACACACTACATATAAGCACATCCCCTGCTCCACACCCAAGCGATGTGGGATTGAGCAATCATGACATGCCCCGGCAATCCACCCTGCGGGTGATTATAATTGCTGTGAGTAAAAAATATGTTAGGTGTTTGGTGATGTATTGTATAAAGTACTTTTTAAACTTAAAGTACTTTTAAATTTGTTTGGTAACAATGTTGTTTAAAGCACTTTTATTACTAATTTTACTGTATTATCCATATAGTAATAAACATGTGCATTAGTCTAGGGGTGCAACTTGGGCAGGCCAACTCGAACCCAACCCAATTTTTTATGAGTTTGGAGAATCATTTCTATCTTTGATTGAAAAATCTCAATTCAAACTTAATTAAAGTTGGACTTAGGTTGAGGTACCAACAACTCGAAATAAAAATTAAGTATCTAAAAAAATAGAGTAATATATAAAATCTACAGTATCTTTACTTCTTATATTTTTAGAACTCTAGATGCAATGAAGTGAAAAATCTCCACTCTATTCTATCAGCACATTTTATAGTAGAACAATCGATCTCATATTGATTTTGACTATCCAATTACTGAATAGTAAATAATGCATGCATTATAATATTTATATCGTTTGCAAATAATAAGCAATCAAATAAACACGAAATATAGAAAAAGACAACTGATTAAAATAATAATATTAGTATTAAACAAAAATAGTTAGCCTACTAATTCATATGTGGCATGCCTAGCTTCACACACACACACACACACACACACACATATATATATATATTCATCACAAAGTAGTTAAGGATGCAAAGCTTGAGACATGTTTCAGTATGTTTTTAGTATTATTACAGATTGATAATTTATATGTGCATAGATGAGAGGATCTATATATATATATATATATATATATATATTGAGAATGGAGATTCTCACAAGTGCGTACATATTACATTGTATTGGTGTTTTTTGAGAATATATGGATATTCAAATCTATTAAGAAAATAAAATAAAATAAAAAGAACAATCAAACAAGAGAAGAGTCCTTTCATTTATTAGTCCACTCACTCCTACTAATCAACAAAGGAATATTCAGCTAGGTTGGACTAAACAATACGCGTGAAAGAGAAAGTCCAGCATATCATAGTTGAAATTTTGTTTTAGTTTATTGGATGATCTGTCTGAGCCAATTAATTCTCCACTATATGGCAGAGACAGAGACAGAGAGGGACACAATCAAGTTTGGAAAATAAAAAATAAAAGCCGAAATGTGATTGTCACATTTGGAAAATTTCTTTTTCCCTGTCCATACAAGGGAAAACTAAACCAAAGAGCCTGGGGCCTGGTCAGTCTAGATAGCTTGCAGAGGCCAGCAAGACCATTCCAAGTCGCCATGGTTGAATGATGGTGCCCATTGCCTAAGCTGATTGCCCATTGAATTTCCAGTTATCAGAGTCCATGTAAAGCAAACATCTTCAAGCATAGAGAGGAATTAAGGACCTGATATGATATCCTCCGTGATTACAACATCCAACTCACAAGGAGAGAAAGTCTGGTGGACAATCAAATCACAAAATGGGCTTTCAATGGCATGGCTAAAAGTGTGGCGTTCATTTGAGTTTGCTTACATGTTTGGCTAGATTTGGCAAAGCATTTAGCCAAGCTTGGCTTCCTTTTGAGTTTTTTTTTTGTCTTCACTTGCTTTGTGCATATATATATGTGTGTGTGTGTGTTTTTTTACTTAAAATTTAATAATTTTGACTACAAATTGAATTTTTTGATGAAATCATTTCTATTGGAAAGAAAATTTCGAGAACTATAATTTAAGTACAACTTAGGTTATATTCCGACTTAAAACAAAAAAATTATGAGTTTCTCAAGTTAAAAAGGTATAAAAAAATTTAATATATATATATATATACAATTGTTAGATTAATTTAATTGTATAAAAGATTATTTAATTGTGTGTATAATGGAAATTTGGAAAAGTTGTTGCGAAAGTAAAATTTGGAGAAACTTATATGCAGACTTGGTTAGCTAAAATGCTGACGTGACTGACCAGAATTTAAATTTGAAAAAGCAACTTTAGCTAAGGGGATACCCTAATGATAGTTCCTTCTTTTTTGACAACTTCTCCTAATTTTTAGGAGCACTTCCAACAAATGCATTGAACTCTTAGAATGAGACAAACAGTGTCAATGTCATCTTCTTGTTGGCCTCTTCTTCTTAATATGTTGCATCATGGTAGTTGGTTGGAAATCTACCTTTAAAATTGAGATACATGGCTTATACTCTTAGGATTTAGACAAGTGGTATTTCTACAAGTTCTAGAAGTCTATGCCACGTGTCTTGTCCTTATTGGCTACAGGTGTGGCTTCTTTAAATAAACCACATGTCCACTTCTAATTGGATTCTTGTCAGAATTTCTAGAAGACATAATCTTCCACATGGCAGCCGTAATGAGCCACCTGATAGCCTTCGAGTGGAAGTTGGCCACAACAATCTTCCACTGGTGGTCGGCTGACAATTTGACCGTAAGCACAAACAATGGCTTCATGGAATGGATGATATTAGGCTTTAGTGTGCAGATTAGGCAACAAAACCAACCAAAGTATTATATAAAATTCAAAATTTGTTACAGACAAACATATCACGATTTCTTAGGAAATCCAAGGGTGATAATCCATACACTACTTATTTAAACAAAACTTATGAAAAAGATGAAAGAAAGAAAAAGAAAAACCCTTCTCAACAATCATGATTACTTAAATAGCAAAGGCTGGATATCAAGTGAAACACTACCATCCATAGGGGACCTGTCGAGGTTGAAGGAGTATCCCAAAGTCCTGTGAGTTCGTTTAATGCATATTCAACCTCTTCGTAATTTTGTTGAATCGTAGATCCTCCATGTGACATTCTAATACCTTCTAATTCAATTGCAACTTATTTCATTGTAGGCCTTTTTCTCCCACTCAAGTTCAAACAACTTTTTGCATGATTAGCAACCCGAATAATCTCTTCTTTCACACCCGCTTTGGAAACTCGAGCATCAAGAATGTCAAATAAACGATTTTCCTTCATCGTCAAAATGAAATATGTTGCCAAACTTCGTCGTTCTTCTAGTCTAGTTGATAAGATTGGTTTTTGTCCAGTTAACAGCTCAACAAGTACTACTCCAAAGCTATAAACATCACTTTTTTCTGTAAACTGGCTTGATTAGAAATACCCTGGGTCCAAGTATCCAAAGGTCCCCTGTACTAGTGTGGTCATATGAGTTTGATCAATGGCAACTAATTTTGAGGTCCCAAAATCTAACACTTTTGCTCTGAATTTCTCATCCAACAAAATGTTTATGGACTTAATGTCTCGATGATAAATAGGCATAGAAGTTGATGAGTGTAGATAGGACAGAGCCCCAGAAACTTCAGTAGCAACCCGAACACAGATATCCCAGGCAAGTGGAAACTCTTCATTTTGCTCATGGATATACTGATAAAGGGTTCCACTGGGGATGAATTCATAACCTATCAAGGGAAATTTAGCCTCCAAACAACACCCATGCAGCTTGACCACATTCTTATGGTTAATTTGTGACAAAATAACAACCTCATTAATAAATTGGTCAAGTTTCCCTTCATCCACTATCTTGGACTTTTTAACAGCTACAATTCTACCACCAATCATCATTCCTTTGTATACAGTACCTTGCCCTCCTTTGCTAATCATTCGGTTCTCATTAAATTGGTCAGTGGCCTTTTCCAACTCCTTTGAAGTAAACAATTTGTTTTTCTCAACATTACCTCGATCACCCGAAGACAATTGTTGTTGCATGTAATACCCCGCTCCAACACATGGTATGATATTGTCTGTTTTGGGCCTAAGCCCGCACGGTTTTGCTCTTGGGTTTTACCCCAAAATGCCTCATACCATTTGAAGAAAACACACTACATATAATCACATATCCTTCTCCACTCCCAGGCGATGTGGGATTGAGCACCCTGTACCCTGTTAGTGTCGTAGCTCAGCCTAGTATCTCTTTTTGCACCTACCCACATCACAACCGTCCACAAGGGTTACTACAATCCACCCCCTATGAGGCCCGGCGTCCTTGTCGGCACACTTTCGGCTAGGTTTAGGCTCTAATACCAACTGTAATACTCCGCTCCAACACATGATATGATATTGTCTACTTTGGGCCTAAGCCTGCACAATTTTGCTCTTGGATTTTACCCCAAAAGACCTCATATCATTTGAAGAGAACACACTACATATAAGCACATCCCCTTCTCCACACCCAAGCGATGTGGGATTGAGCACCCTGTACCTTGTCAGTATGGTAGCTCAGCCCAGTGTCTCTTTTTGCACCCGCCCACATCACACCCGTCCACAAGGGTTAGTACATTGCAATAACAAACCCCCATTTCGTTTAAAGAATTTTTCTTTGAGCATGAGTTCCTTTCACTTCTTCACCAATCTATACAACCACCATATACCAATAAGTAGAAGTAGTATTCCAACAACACCCGTGCTAATACCTGCAAAACTCAATTAGAAAAGGTCACTTTTTCAAGCTAAACATCTAATGATTGAATTTAATTTCTCCTTTCATGTAATACCCTGTAATTTGAAGATATTTAAATTGGGTTTTTAGTTATTTAATTGGGTTGCTAATTATTTAAATTCTTTACTTTGTGGGGTTTTAAATGTTTTAGTTAATTTTGTCAATGCCTGTTCTTTTTGTTTAATGTGGATGTTTGGTTTATTGCTAAGTGTTGATTGATTTTAAATGTTTGTAAAATATTTGTTTTAAATGTAATTTTTTCTTTTAAATAAATTGGGTAGGTTTTTGGGCTGCAATTCCTTTTATTTTTTTAATTATTATTAGATTGGGCTAGACTGTTGGGTTAGACTATATATATTTATATATAGGTCGGTTAAATATATTTATATGAATTATTTTAATTATTTAGGAATTATTTTAGAAAGAAAATAAAATAAGAGAAAAAGAAATTAGGGTTCAGTCGTTCCTATACACAGAGAGTTTCTATGCACGGACAGGGAGAGAATGGTAGACGTCGAAAAAAGAGAGCGAATGTGATTTTGCTCAAAATCATAAGGCAAGTTCAATCTCTTCACTTCCCCTTTGAACTTATAAACATAGATTTTTATTTCGTTTATTGTTGTGTATGTATACACATGTATATAACTATGTATTAATATGATGCATGTTAAGGGATTTTTTTTTTATTGTACATGAAAAATCTATGGATTTGGTCGTGCTATGGTATAAATTCTCATATGTATATTCGTGTATATATGGGTATATAGGCAGGTATATACATATATATATATATATATATATATATATATATATATATATAAACATGAAATTCGTGTTCAATGTTAATGCCATTTTTAAAGGGTTTTATTCCGATTAAATTGTTTATCTTGCTATCTCGAATAGTCCTTGTAAGTTTGGTTATGAATCGTTGGGTAATTTGACAAGAATTTGAGAATGAAATTTAAGAATCCATAAACTTAAATTGGGGCTTTTTGATGTAGGCTGCGGTTGGACGAGATTTTGGTACCAATGCGTAGATTAGATCGAGAGGAGTTGAATGGTATATTCAAACATGAGTTTTGGTGGCCGGAGGTGGCCAGAAAATGTCCGGAAAAAGGGCAGTACATGGCTGTGCATATACAGGAAGAAAAATGCAGAAAATTAAATGAAGTAGATGAAGGAACAGTCCCACGCGCATGCCCACACGCGCTGCGGGTGTGTGAGGCTATTTCCGGCAGCTAGCGGGGATCAAAAAGGTTCCAGTCTGGTCCCACTCGTCGAGCCCAGCCATTGGACCAGTTTGGGCCCAATCTGAAATATTTAAATATTTTTTAAAAATTTTCAAATCATTTTTAAATTGAAAAAAAATGAGAAAAATATTTTAAATTACTTTTAAATTCCAGAAAATTTCCAAAATTTTAAATTTATCTTTTAAGGACGGAATATACATGGATTTCTAATTTCAAGATGAAATAAGATCTCCTTGTTGTAGAATTAGTACAAAAGTGTACTCAAAGTTGGTATCTCTATTTTCTTTTGTTTTGGAAATATTTTTTAAATTACCAAAAAATTTCTGAAAATTTCCGAAAAATAATATAAGACCTTTACGGACAGAATATACACGAAAACCTAGTTTAGACCTAGGTGTAGATACACTTGATGTTTATAGTACAATGTAGGTTTAATTCTTTGCAATTCATAAGTGTTCGTGTTTAAATGTTGATGCTTAATTCTGTGTATGAAATAGTGTGATTTAATTATTCGCGTCATAGTATGTTAAGTTTATTTTATTTGTTTATTTAATTCATGTGGCGATAGGATTTTCAGTATATGAATTAGCATGCTTTTAAGTATGTTTAATATTTAATAAAAAGGAATATAGGAGGCATGTCATGATTGCCAATACCTAATAAGGTATTCTAGGTTAATAAGAGAGGCATGTAAGGATTGCTAGGAGGCATGTCAGGATTGCCAATACCTAATAAGGTATTCTAGGTTAATAATGGAGGCATGTGAGGATTGCCAGGAGGCATGTCAGGATTGCCAATACGTAATAAGGCACTCTAGGTTAATAAGGAAGGCATTTAAGGATTGCCAGGAGGCATGTCAGGATTGCCAAATACCTAATAAGGTATTGAAGGTTAATAAAGGAGGCATGTAAGGATTACTAGGAGGTATGTTAGGATTGCCAAATAACCAATAAGTGATTTAATACGTTTAGAAGGGAGACATGTCAGAATTGCCAAATAACTAAAATGTAGAAGTAAAGTACGGAAGTAGGCATTTGAGAATTGTCTTATATCAATAGGGTATACATTTAATAAAGTGTTCGGGCATGTAAGGATTGCCTTTGATTTTATAAGGGATGGGTTGGTACGGTGTATAGGATGGCTTCTATTTTGGAACATGGGTTAAATGAGAAATGATTGATACATATATATCTATGTATTTTAATGTTCCTCATATAGAGGGTATGTTTATCGGTTCTCGATTAAGTGGTAGTAGAGGGAACTTGCTCATGGATATAACCCACTTTGTTGATATTTCAGGTCTCAGGCAGTTTTCATTTCGAGGTTAGATCATGGAGTTCGTAGAGCGTGGCAGTCATCTATTGCTTACGAGACTTCAGTGTAGGGACTTAGATATTTTCATAAAGTATTTACTTTTATGATTTTTGGTTAAGGGGTCCTTGAGTTACGGGACTTCCAAGTTGTATCGTTCAGACTCATATTATGTTTATTTAACGTGATTTATTATTTCAGTAAGACTTTCCTTTCATCATTTATAATTCTTTTTTCTTTTGCCCTTGTATTCTATGCTTGTATGATATGAGTTGTAGGTATCCCTTATGTTTTATGTATGTGACTGACCACCTCATGCGTGAAATTTTAAGGGGTATTTCATTTCATTTCAAAATAAATATACCTTTTGGGAACTCCAATTTTTCTTAAGTGTACAAGCAACTAATGTATGGCTCCATTTTAAATCCTTAGAGTAGCCTTTGACGAATTTAAAGATATACATTATTAATTTTTTTTAAGAAATTAAAATATGGAAAATTAAGAGTTTTGAATGGGAGACTTATTTTAGAACATCTCAAAATTGAAAGAGAATAGTTAATTTTGTGGAGGAGGATGTAGTGTTCTTTCTCATTCATCTTTTTCTTTCTTTTTCTTTTCTGGACCACATTTTTATTCAAGGACCAAATTGAATATTTACAGAAAAATGGTGTTTTGGAATTAATGTGATGGTTCTGGTCTTAACTTGGTACAACAATTGTGTTGACTCTGTTAGGGTGTCTGTGCGTCTGTGTGTAAGAAGGGGGCATACCTATGATAATTATTCGATTATTCTTGTTGTCCACTTCACCGCAGGTAAAATACCCATCAAGATTCCTATAGTTTTTACATGGATTCCGTCTGGCACATTCATCAATATCTGATAATTAAGCAAAATCAAACAAAAATTGCTAGCCTAATAATTCGTATGTCACGTGCATATATATACACACCTTGACAACCATTTGGCAGAAATGAGTTTCCTTGATATCCAGGATAACAAAAGCATCGGGGGGAAGTTGAGTAATCAATATTTGGCAAACTGCAATAAGCATTTGCTCCGCATAAAGGTCGGGTATTATTATTAGCAGGCTTGGTGGTGGTGTTGTCAAATGAGTGGCATAGTCCGTATATGCCCCAAGCCAGCGCAATAGGATAACGTTCAATGAAATTACAATTATCATCGCTACTGTCTAAGAAGGAAAAAGGAGTGGACAAATTCACAAGTGGATTTGGACAATTAGAAGCCAACACCGGATTAAGGGCGTGAAGGATGCCCTCCTCTACTGAAATATAAATCACTATTAAGGAAACAGAAGAAATCACACAAGTGTCAACTCAAGCTTTGCTACCACCATAAACTTCACCAGATTTTGTGCCTTCCATGATTCTAGGATCAGTTTTTATTTTTGTATTTATTGCTTTTATTATGATTGTAAATTTCCTTTTCAGTTACATACTTTGAATGCCTAAAATTAGGTCTCTCGGGCTGTATAACGATGCAGTGCATGAATAGAAATCTTTGTAGGTTCAAAATACGAATCCATAGCAGTGTAAATTCTCTATATGGTATCAAAGCCCCAAAACTCTAATGAGTATCTTTGTTTCCTTGCTTCCTGCGACATGGCTGCCATCCCTGCATCTACCACCGATTCACCCATCATCATCACCATCAATGCCGCCACCACCATCAACGAAAAACTCACCCCCTCTACCTTTCCTCAGTGGAGGGCTCAATTTGAAGCACTGCTCATTGGTTATGATCTTATTGATTTTGTCACTGGTGTCAAAAAATGCCCTGCCATTGATGCATGAAACTCTGCTGCCTCCAAAGCCGCGAACTCCCACTAGGTTCGCCAAGACAAACTCATCCTCCATGCCATTCTTGCCTCCACCACCACCAGTATTACTCCCCTCCTTGCTGCATACAAAACATACCATGAGGCTTGGACAGCACTCACCCGTCTATAGATGGGAAAATCAAGAACGCGTGCGATGCAACTCAAGGAGGATTTGACCTTGAGCACTCGTGGAAATCGCACAGTTACTGAGTTCTTTCAAGCAATCAAAGTGATTGCTGACAAACTCGCAATCATCGATCATCCCATTTCAGATGATGGTTTAACTCTCTACATCATCAATGGATTGGGTTCCGAATTTAGAGATATTGCGGCACCCATTCGTACTCATGAGACCTCTCTAAAATTTGAAGAAATACATGATATTCTTGTAGGTCATGAGAGTTACCTTCGCCGACTGGAGAATCAATCGGCAACAACATTTGTTCCTATTGCAAATTACTCTCATCGGTAAGGTAGTGCCACTAGACAACACAAATTAATCCCTAAGTCTTTCTCCAACAAGCCTTGCAGTAACAACGAGCACTACAAGAACGGGCCCTCTAATTTGGGCTACAAGAAATATAAGCCCAAGTGTCAATGGTGTGATCAAGTGGGCCACACGGCCAAAAATTGCCCAAAAATGCCTTCAGCCGAATTCAGTGCAAACTGTGCAGCATCCTCCCAAGGAAAAAAATCAAAAGTGGCTAGTTGACTCAGCGGCGTCTCACAATATGACCACCGATCTCTCTAATTTGTCAATTAATTCTGAATATGATGGTACTAATGAGGTGGTAATCAGTGATGGATCAGGTTTGCCTGTATCTTATATTGGTTCATTATCTCTTGCATCGTCTAATCGTGTCTTTCATTTACGTGATACCCTTTGTGTTCCCACAATTCAAAAAAATCTCATTTTTGTTCACTATTTTACCAAGCATAACAATGTTTACCTTGAATTTCACCCTACTTATTTTTTGGTGAAGGATCGGATCACGGGGGCGACACTACTCAAAGGCGAATGTGAGGATGGCGTGTACCCATTTTTGGAGTATCTACCACCAAACTCCAAACATACCGTTGCCTATGTTCATGAACGTACTACCGCCGATGGATGGCACAAAAGGCTTGGTCATCCATCATCAAAAATGGTCCATCATTTAATTCATGCTTTTTCTTTACCAACCAATAAGAATGGACCTTTATCTTTTTGTACTTCATGTTCTCAAAATAAAGCTCATCGTCAACCTTTTAATTCTCATGGTCTCACTAGCACTACTCCCATGGAATTGATTTACACGGATGTTTGGGATCCATCTCATGAAATTGGTAATGATGGCTCAAAATATTATTTTATTTTTGTTGACCATTATACCAAATACATTTGGCTCTATTCTATGACTCATAAATCTAATGTTCAAATAATTTTTGTGCAATTCCAAATCTTGTGGAAAATAAGTTTAACTTCAAAATAAAAAGTCTTTGTTCTTACAATGGTGGGGAATATGTTGGACTCAGCTCTTACCTTTCAGTTCATGGGATTATTCATTACAAAACTGTTCCTCACACTCCACAACAAAATGGTACGTCTGAAAGATGACATTGCCATCTTGTTGAGACTGGTCTCACCTTAATCACGGATGCTCACATGCCTCTCTCATTTTGTCCATATGTGTTTCAAACTACTGCCTATCTCATAAATAGAATGCCCACCTCGACTTTGAACAATCAATCACCATTTGAAAATTGTTCAAACAAATCCCAAATTACCTCAAGCTCAAGCAATTTTGCTGCCTATCTTATCCATTAACTAGGCCCTATAACAAGCATAACCTTGATCCCAAGGCCCAACCATGCACATTCGTGGGTTACTCACTATCCCAAAATGTGTATCTTTGCTTTGAGCCCAATACCCGAAAGCTTTTTACCTCTCGGCATATCATCTTCCATGAAGGGAATTTCCCTTTTCGAAAACCAAACCCTAACAATTCAGTGCCCATCTTACCTTCATCAGATGCAAAAACCTCATCTGTACCGGTATTGTTGCTGTAAATCATCTTGCCTCCACTCTGAACTCCTGAATCTCCGGAAGTGGGTGCTGACGTCTTGTCGTCTTCTACAAATGGGTCCTCCCCTAAACCGCCTCCTTTCCAAGTAAGTACTCTATCTTCTCCTACCTTGATTTCAAGCCAAGTTTCTCAATTAGAAGTGCACGCACCCACTATCTCTGAGAATAATACTGTGCGCACTCATCGAATGACTATCATGAGCCAAAAAAATCTTTTGTAGTCACTAAGCATCCTCTTCCACCCTCCTTGGATCCCACAAGATTTACTGAAGCACTCACTGATTCAAGATGGCATGATACCATGTCCTCTGAGTTGATTGCATTAATGTGTCACAATACATGGCAACTAGTACCACATTCGAATGATTGTAATATTGTTGGCTGTAAGTGGGTGTTTCGGATTAAGAGGAATACTGATGGATTTGTAGATCGTTTCAAGACTAGGGTCATGGCCAATGGGTTCAATCAGAGACCAGGACTGGATTACACAGAGACGTTTAGTCCTATTGTAAAACCAGTCACCAGACGCACTGTCTTAACCCTTGCTGTTATGCAAGGTTGGTCTCTAAGGCAATTAGACGTCAATAATGCCTTCCTTCATGGGCATCTCACTAAAAAGGTATATATGAAGCAACCACCTAGTTTCAGGAGTCCAGAAAAACTAAATCATGTTTGTTGCCTTACAAATGCAATATACGGACTAAAACAAGCACCTCGTGCTTGGTATTGAGCTCTGAAACAAGCACTGTTAGAAGTTGGTTTCATCAATGCAAAATCTAACTCCTCTTTATTTGTATTTCATGATGGTTCCATACTTGCCTACTGCTTAGTATATGTTGATGATTTGATTCTCACTGGCAATAATTTAACATTTGTTGCGAGTATTATCAATCAAAGACTTGGGGTCCTTACTTTTTTTTTTCTAGTTGTTGAGGTCATTCCTA
The DNA here is from genome assembly GCA_026545225.1 of Cornus controversa. Taxonomy (NCBI): domain Eukaryota; kingdom Viridiplantae; phylum Streptophyta; class Magnoliopsida; order Cornales; family Cornaceae; genus Cornus; species Cornus controversa. Next base: position 10,103,635 of record CM048849.1, on the reverse strand, counting down.
CCAAAGAAAGCTTGTTTCTCACTCAACATAAGTATATCCGAGATATACTAGCTAAAACAATTATGGATGGAGCGAAGGATGTCACCACTCCGCTCTCTACCTCAGTTTCTCTAAAGCTGGCAGATGGTTCGTCATCTGTTGATTCCACTGAATACCGAAGGGTGATTGGAGCATTGTGATATTTTTCCTTAACTCGACCTATAAGCTTCACAGTGAATAAACTATCTCAGTTTATGCATTGCCCAACACAGACCCACTCGACAACCACCAAAAGATTGATGCGTTACTTGAAGAACACCATTTCACACTGCATCAATATCAGAAAAACATCAAACCCAGTACTCACATGCTTCTTGGATGCTGATTGGGCTGGTAGTTTGGATGGTCAAAAATCAACTTCAGCTTATATCCTCTTCCTTGGTCACACACCCATTTCATGGAGCTCCAAAAAGCAATGTGCCATTGCACGGTCATTAACAGAAGTTGAGTATAGGGCTTTAGCAACGGCAATAGCAGAGTCCATATAGCTGTTATCGCTATTCCAAGAAATAAAGTTTACATTACCACAGCCACCTGTGCTCTTGTGTGATAATTTGGGCGCAACACAGCTAAGTTTTAATCATGTCCAACATTCAAGAATGAAGCACATCAAGATAGACATTCACTTTGTGCGAGATTTGGTTGAGAAAAAGTTTCTTAATGTTCGACATATTCACACTTATGACCAGCTCGCCGACTTACTCACCAAGCCACTCTCAAGACAAAAGATAGAATATCTACGAGACAAGATCGGCCTATTTGATGGTAGCCCGTCCTTGCGAGGGCGTATTAAGGAAATAGAAGAAATCACACAAGTGCCAACTCAAGCTTAGCTGCCAGCATAAACTTCACCAGATTTTATGCCTTCCATGATTCTAGGATCAGTTTTTATTTTTGTATTTATTGCTTTTAATATGATTGTAAATTTCCTTTTCATTTACATACTTTGAATGCCTAAAATTAGGCCTCTCGGGTTGTCTAAAGATGCAGTGCATGAATAGAAATCTTTGTGAGTTCAAAATTCAAATCCATAGTAGTGTAAATTCTCTATAAGCACCTCAAGGTTATTGATAGTGAAGTAAGGTTTGGGTGGATTGGAGAGGAGTTGCAAGTTATTGCAAACTAGTTGTTGGCAAAGCAATTGGCTCCAATCCCAAATGGAAAAAGAATGGTAACATGTAGTAACCCTTGTGGATGGGTGTGATGTGGGTGGGTGCAAAAAAGAGACACTGGGCTGAGCTACCACACTGATAGGGTACAGGGTACTCAATCTCATATCGCCTGGGTGTGGAGAAGGGGATGTGCTTATATGTAATGTGTTCTCTTCAAATGGTATGAGACCTTTTAGGGTAAAACCCCAGAGCAAAACTGTGCCGGCTTAGGCCCAAAGCGGACAATATCATACCATCCAGCCCAAAGCGAACAATATCATACCATGTGTTAGAGCGGGGTATTACATAACATTTCTACATCTCTCAATATAACCAGGCTTTGCTACTGTTGTTGTTAGTGTTAGCCACAATAATAATAACATCAACCTCACCAACAAATGATTCACCATTTTTTTCCCATCCCTCCCTCTCTAGCTCTAGCTAGCTACTTTTTCTGAGAATATATAAAAATATATAGATATATTGGAGATTTTCAGAGGTACATATTATAAAACACCAAATATATTGGAGATACTCAGAGGTACATATTATATTATATATATTGGTGTTTTATATGTACCTCTGAGAATTAGTCACTAGTACTAATCAACCACGGAATATTCATCAGATTAGATTGAATAAAACACGTGAAAGATTGAACCACTGTTTTAGTTAATTGGATGATCTATCTGAGCCAATTAGCTAACAGCATATGACAGATACAGAGACAGGGAGAGGGCCACAATTAGGGTTTATTTTTAATCCATCCGTAGACTTAGATCTTTAGTGATTCACAACTAATTTTAATTTAAAATTGATCCATATAATAAATTATTCTTCTTTTTTTTCTCCTGTTCATACAAAAGAAAATTGAAGCAAAGTGATCCGCCTGGTAGACAATTCCAAGCCGCCATGGTTGAGCGCCCACTGACTAAGCTTGGGCCACAAAATTTTCAGTTCTCAAGAGCCATATGATGCAAACATATTCATGGATATATAGAAAAGAACCTGATATCCCCCATGATTACATCTTTTTTCTTTTTATTATTACATCTGCAATGCATTGCGATGATTCGTGTGATTGATATTGAATCTCATTTTTTTGTCATTTGATATTTGTGAACGTCTACATTCTATTTTATTTTTGGTGTTACTGCATGTATGACAAACCTCTACTGCAATTTTTTGTCATTGGTTCAAATCAAGAGCACTTGCTGCATCATGGGCAGCAAAAACTTTCAACTAAGAAGAGTCCCTTTGCTGAATCAAAAATATATCCCCATCTACAACTTGCCATACAGGTTCTATTAGATTTCAATAGCTCTATTTTCCCCTATCAATTGAAACCATTAAAAATTCTCCTGAAAGAGAACAAAATTACCAAATGACGAGCCCTTAATCCAGTATGATTTGCTTGTTCACTCTGAATTAAAGGTCACAAACGAGCTCCATATCTAATTTTTAAATTTTCTCGCCGTTCCAATAAGTTGCATTTGTCTACCGAGCACATCCCTTTTCCACACTCAGGCGATGTGGGATTGAGCACCCTGTACCCTGTCAGTGTGGTAGCTCAGCCCAATCTCTGTCTTCGCACCCGCCTACTCATACCCTTCCACTATGGTTACTACAATCCACCCCCAACGAGGTCTGACGTCCTCGTCGGCACACTTTCGGCTAGGTTTAGGCTCTGATACTAACTGTAATACCTCACTCCAACACATGGTATGATATTGTCCACTTTGGGCCTGAGCCCGCACGGTTTTGTTCTTGGGTTTTACCCCAAAAGGCCTCATATCATTTGAAGAGAACATACTACATATAAGCACATCCTTTTATCCACACCCAGGCGATGTGGGATTGAGCACCCTATACCCTGTTAGTGTGATAGCTCAGCCCAGTGTCTATCTTCGCACCCTCCCACTCACACCTATCCAGAAGGGTTACTACAATATCATACCTTGTGTTGGAGCAGGGTTTTACAGTGCCCACTTGCAAGGAGAAAGTTTGATAGCATCGAGACAACCACCCTCAACATCCACATATATCTTTGAACTAAATTATATATCTTTAATCTTAACTTAATAAATTACATATAATCATTAACCACAACAAAATCAAGGCCTACAAATTTTCTATTATTATTATTATTCCAATGCAATTATCAGACTTGTGTGAATGATATTGAATCTCATTTTTTTTGTCAGTTCATATTCTAAATTCTTTTTTTTTTTGGCATCTCTCTAATGAATGTATGACAAAGCTCTTTACTGCAATCTTTGTCATTGGTTCAAATCAAGAGCACATGTGCAATTTTGATCACAGCTCAAACATGCCAACTTAACAATGATCCTCTTCATCCGAGGAAATTATTTACCTCACTTGCTCATCATGTAGAGCTGCAAAAAATTTTAACTAAGAAGAGTCCCTATATATCCCCATCTACAACTTCCCATACAAGTTCTATTGAATTTCATTAGCTCTATTTACCCCCATGAATGGAAGCCATTAAAAAAATCAAAATTACCAAATGAGGAGCCCTTAATAGAGTATGATTTCCTTGTTCACCTTGAAATAAAGGTCGCAAACAAGCTCTGAATAGCAAATCATGTATGCACAGGCTATAATGGGACAACTGCACCCAGATTCTCATAATGAACTTTTACTTTGTATAGGACGATGTTGGATGCCGTTGCACCAGCTTTTCTTCTGATGTGATTCAACTAATTTGGGATGTCACTGTAGTAACCCATGTGGATAGGTGTGTTGTGGGCGAGTGCAAAAAGAGACACTGGGCTGAGCTACCACACTGACAAGGTATAGGGTGCTCAATCCCACATCGCTTGCATATGAAGAAGGGGATGTGCATATATGTAGTGTGTTCTCTTCAAATGTTATGAGACCTTTGGGGTAAAACCCAAAAGCAAAACTGTGTGGGCTCTGGCCCAAAGCAGACAATATCATACCATGTGTTGGAGCGGGGTATGATAGTTGATATCAGAGCCTAAACCCAGCTGAAAGTGTGCTGACGAGGACGTCGGGCGTCATAGAGGGGTGGATTGTAATAATCCTTGTGGACGAGTGTGAGTGGGATGGTGCAAAGATAGACACTGGGCTGAGCTACCACACTGACAGGGTACAGGGTGTTCAATCCCATATCGCCTAGGTGTGGAGAAGGGAATGTCCTTATATGTAATGTGTTCTCTTCAAATGGTATGAGGGATTTTGGGTTAAAACCCAAGAGTAAAACCGTGCGGGCTCAGGCCCAAAGCCGACAATATCATACCATGTGTTGGAGCGGGGTATTACAGTCATAAACTATGGACTAAGTTGTGAGCGTCCAATATTGGATAACGTGGATGAAGGAATTAGAGGAACTTCTTCATCTACATTCAAACCAGAGGCACTACTAATCCCTCTAGTACTTCCTCCATTGTTATCATTATTGCTATCAGGATTGTAGATATCAGATGAATTCTTCTCTAATTTCCAATCCTGTATAAAAATAAAAATAAAATGGATACAAAGAAAGATGAAGACAACACAACCTAAAGCTATAACTTAATTATTACAAAACCTGACCTTTGCAATTCTTTCTGGAATACTTTCAGGAGGAAGTTGAGATGCCCGAACATCCTTAACCTTCAAGTAGTTGTATAAGACAACACCACATAGTGCTGCAGAAAAATTAAGCATTCAAGTTAAATTCACATTTTAAAAAGTATTGTGATTGAGAACTGCTGCAGCACTTTGTGCAAATAGAAAACAGACATATTGCGTAGCCACTGATATTTAGCCCGGTAATAGTAGATTCTGGAAATACAACAGTCGAAATGGCTATTAGTATCAAATCTTTTAGAACACCAGCAACTCCGAATCGTAACTGCTCCAGTTCTACCAATTACTAATAAAATAGAGAAGTTCAATGCTAAAGCACAAATAACATTGGAGAAAAATATCCAAAAATTGAACAGGATCTGTGAAACTTCCATCCCAGGCTTCTCCAGGAAATACCAAGGTATAAACAGAAACACGAAACTACACATGGAAAATGGCAAAGTATGAAAATGTGAAATTACATAAAAGTAAAAATTACATAAGTGTCTCTCCTAACCCACTAAAAGCCGCATTGTAACAATAGAACCATGCATGTATATAGTGTGTAGAAGTTCAGATACAAACACGAATAGAGCAAACTCCTGTGGATTGTAGATACTCATCTCAATTCAACAAAGCACCATCTTAACTTTTTCGAGTCAGTCGCATGAATTTTATATTACCATTATAATATATCAAAGACCATAACTTAATTACACCACACAATCATATCTTTTCACCCTCTTGCAACGTATCTTAATTTTGGTCTTTCTTTTCTCCTAGCAATTCTCTCAATGTGAATCATATAACTGTTCCTCACTTGTGCAGTTATTGCTCTGGATACTTTACTTTTATTTCATCTTCTATTTTTCAATTGAATTCCATCTCATAAACCTAGAACATGACCAAACGGGACTGATTATTGGTCACCACTATCATATGGGTGATTATACTATCCACTATCTATTTCGTTTCTGTTATTGGACCGATAAATTTCTGTCTCCCATAAAGAAATTTTTATAAAATTTTCAGGGCAAACATTTATACAATAAAGTGAAAATTTTTGTACTCACATTTTCCCAAGTCCAGTCCGATAAAGAATATTAATTTCCTTAGTAATGATCACTCTTACTTTCTATATTAGGTGTTACACACCTAACTCAACATATCTATTTTACAATTAAAATAAACATGAAATCACATAATCATGTCATCACAAAACGTATTGCACTTAATCAAATATCTATAGATAAATATGCAACTTATAAAAATTTATCAGCAATTTATAAATATAAAATCCATCCGGCATTTCAACTATAACAAAAAATAATTAAATGTATAATCATGTAACTCATAAACTTTTACCTCGTTTTATGAATGTAAAATTAGCAGTCAATGCTTATTACTGCTAAATTTGTAAAATTGCAATCCCAACATGCCCAAAAATAAATTTTTGTAAAATTGGTAATCCCAACATACCCGAAAATAAATATTTGTAAAATTGGCAATCCCGAGATGCCAGAAAATAAATATTTGTAAAATTGGCAATCCTAAGATGCCCGAAAATAAATATTTGTAAAATTGGCAATCTCAACATACCCAAAAATAAATGTTTGTAAAATTGTCAATCCCAAGATGCCCGAAAATAAATGTTTGTAAAATTGGCAATCTAAACATGCCCGAAAATAAATATTTGTAAAATTGGCAATCCAAGCATACCTGAAAATAAATATTTGTAAAATTGGCAATCCCATCATGCCCGAAAATAAATGTATACCCTATTTATATGAGGCAATCCTTACATGCCTATTCCCGTACTTTACTGATACCTTATTAGGTATTTGGCAATCATGACATGCCTCCTGACAATCCTTACATGCCTCCCTTATTAACACACTAAATACCCTACTATGTAATTAGCAATCCTCACATGCCTCCCTTATTAACCTTGAATACCTTATTAGGCATTGGAAATCCTAACATGCCTCCTAGCAATCCTCACATGCCTCCCTTATTAACCTTGAATACTTTACTAGGTATTGGCAATCCTAATCGACATGTCTCCGTATTACTTTTAAATAGAGAATATATATATAACTCTATATCCAAAAAAACATTAAATCATAATTATGAAAATCATAGCAGACAAAACAGTAGACAACCTATTTATGTCACCAAAAGAAAATCTAATCCTCCGACAAGGTCTTATACTTAAACCCACAATTCCAAACTTACATATGTTTGGATTCTAACTCGTCATCCTAAGGTTTTCAAACCTAAGTTCTAACCTAACGTGTCATTGCGTCTTAACCCGTAATCCTAGGGTGTTCGAACCTAAAGCTCTGATACCAACTGTCACACCCTAGATTTTCGAAGAGAAATCCGGAATGTGAAAATAAAACAAAGTAAGAATAAAAAAAATTGAAGAACAAATACACATTGATCCAGTATCTATCCAATAAATCCCGTAAAATGCTAATACATTGGAAGGAAATATTAAATATATTTTTTTCTTACAAATTCTCAAAATAATACAATCTCTCCCAAATCTTCGACAAAAAATAATACTAATTGTCACACCCCGGAATCCGAACCGCCGGGACTCCCCTGGACCGACCCGAATCCCGAGTGTGAACCCGTGAGATTACCCTCATGCTATAACCACCACCTGATCATACAATCTCAATTTCCTATTATTCACGAAAATTGGGCATGACCCATTCTAATAAATAAGATCCTGATATGTCATTCCTGCTTTAAATTCAAATGGACACTTCTGGGCATGTGTCCCCCCAGCATTCACATCTAAAAATCAAAATGGACACTTCTGGGCACGTGTTCCCCAGCATTTACATCTAACAATCAAAATGGACACTTCTGGGCATGTGTCCCCCCAGCATTTCTACAACATGCATAATACAATCAAAAATTCATGTCTCAGTCCTTGAATGTCCATATTATATACATACATCAAATGAAATGTCCAACTGGGATAAATTACCCAACATACAATGTCCAGTTATATTTAATCCAAATGTACAACATCCATCTAATATCCTAGACATAAATTAGATTCTAAGGAATCTAGTCACTACCTCTGCAACTGGTACTATCAGTCCCCTAACTGACTCCAAAATCACCAATACCTGCAAAACCTGGGAGGGGGTGAGCTCAAAGGCCCAACAATGTATGTAGAACCATACTATCACCGCTGCAGCAGATCGATCCTCACATATTCTCAAAAACATACACATTTAAATATATCACAATATTTAAATCATGCTCCACCTAGTACATGAACCAATAAAGCATATGAGAAATATAGCACATATGTACATATGAGTCAACTACATATGATTTTTGAAATCATTTTTGACATGCTTGAAAGCAGTAAACATCCAGCACAAATATGTATATAGAACATATATGTCAAGCATTTACTTAACAACGTAAATCAATTTTCACGTCTCCTACTCATCAAGAAGCAAAGCTCAAATGCAATTGGGATGCATTTAATCCATGCAACATGCTTAGAAGCAAACATCCAACATATATCATGTTCATTCACAAGCAACGCATATATAAGAATGCGTTAAATACATAGCATGCTTCGCAATAGATAATGTACGTAAGTTCACACACTTGTCCCTATCCCGGACTCAACCCGATATCCTAACATGATTCTTAACCAATCATGTGACCGAAACGCCTCCCACACAATTCCAACACTGCCACCGAGTCATCACATACTCCAAGGTGATTAGTTGGTCTTGGAATTCATCACCGAGTCATCACATACTCCAAGGTGATTAGAAGAATTATCACCGAGTCATCACATACTCTGAGGTGATTAGAGAGTTCATCATCGAGTCATCACATACTCCGAGGTGATTAGATAGATTATCACCGAGTCATCACATACTCCGAGGTGATTAGATAGATTATCACCGAGTCATCACATACTCCAAGGTGATTAGACCACTTCACAACTACAACTATAACTGAGTATTGCCCTACTTTAGGTAACTTAACCACACCTCCCCGTTTCCTCACAACGGCCCCATATATGCATTTCAAACATATAACAATCAAGCACTCAAATTTTCATGCTTCACAATACATATGCTAGTTATAAGCACATAACATGCATTTCTTCTCTACAAAGCCACATGTATGATTACCTATACATGTAGAACCTAGCATAAAACTCACATATGCTCACAAACTTCACTTAATCACATTTTAATCATGCTTCACCAGTGCACACATTTCTATGTATAGATAGCACGCATTAAACTCACGTAAGCCCACATATAATCACGTATATGTCAAATCATGTACATAAATCACATATGCACCTATACTAGCACAAATATCATCATGCTTCACTCAATGCATGCATTTACCACAAGTAACTACATACATTCCACTCACAATATGTAAACATATATATATTACGTCACCCACATATGTAATAAGAACATATAGAACACCTAGCATATCATAATCATGCTTTGCAAATGCCTGCCAAAAGTTATATTCATATTTAGCATGCATTTCTACCGCTGCTCCCATATATATAATCATATATATATATTTAACACCATGCATAAAATCTACCTATGCATACAAGATAACATTTAGCTGAACATATATTATTTAGCATAAATCACATGGGCTCAATCTACACATATACATATCACAATGTACACAAGCATTTAAATCTAGCATGCTTTCATATCCCAAATATATATATATACCTATATATATACCGTAACCACACTTATATATATATAAGCACCTATATATATATATATATATACCACATATGAACAATTAAGAGAACATATGTAAAACTAACGACGTATTTAAAATATATACGTAGGAGATAGAGGCAAGAATCAACTTGCCTTAAGTCCCTCTCTTACTATGCCCATGCTTGCAAAGCGGTCCAAAGTCCTGGTCCAGTTCGGCGTCAACGTCCATGCAAACCATCAACTTTCTTCTTTCCATTCCCATGATTGGTCCAACTCATATTATTAGCCCAAATCACCCACTATATTCAGCCCAATTAATTAGGCAAGCCCGAATATCAAAATCCAATTTTAACTTCTAATTGTTTTGATCAAGTCCTAACAAAACCCAACTAATTGCCTTGGCCCAATTTATTTATGTGAGCCTAATTCATTGTCTAGGCCTAAATTAATTCGGCCTAAACCAACACCAAACAACCCATTTCATATCAAAATCCATCCGTTTATAATCACTTTAACCAACCATCCAATCCACCATCATCCCAAACTACCACAATCAAAACCCAATTCCGAAACTTAGTCAGAATCAACAACCACAAAGACCGAACCCACGGCCAACCACCATTAGCCGCTAACACCTTCAGCCATATCAAGAACTACCTGCCGGAATCACCCATCACCGAGGGTCATACAAGCTCATCCCACAGCCGAGCTTCCTCAACAACACCTATGGAACCACCATACACCAAAACTGAACCAAATAAAACTCATAAACCAGCCATGCTCCAACCCAACTGACCGAAAGCCCATCGCCGGAACCACCCGAAGTCGTCGACAAAGTAGTCCATACAACTAGCCCCAAAGTCGACCCACTACCCGAAACCCAACTGTGAAGAACCCAGCCGAGTCCCCACAGTCAAACACCACCACCACCATTCAGTCCACCACCACAGACCCAGCTGAAATCAACCACAACCCAATCATGACAGCCACTGCTGCTGCTATCCCGAACCCATGAACACCCACAAGCACCGTGGCTAAACCCCAGCCAAACAGACCCTCGCCGACCACCAAGCGCCATCGCTACCAGCCACGGCCAAACAAACCCCAACCGCTACCATCAACCCATGAACCAACCACTGAAACCCACCATCAATGGCCCTCACAGCCAACTACCACTGAAGCTCACCAAAATGGGCCCGACGCGGTCACAGCACCACCCGAACCCCCATGGTTGAACCACCCAAAACAGTCATCCCTAGTAGCAAACCAGCCGTGCGCACCACCGTCGGACCGTCATCATCCAGCTCTCAAGCCACCATGAATAGCCGGCAGTCACAGCCAACATTGGCGCCGAAATCGGCTCCTCTTTCTCTCCTTTGATTTCTCTCTCTCTCTCTCCTGATTTCGCTCTCTTTTTCTTTTCTTTTTCCTTTTTTTTTCTTTCTCTTCTTTTCTTTTTCTCTTTTTCTTCTCTTCCTTTTCTTCCTCCTTCTCGGCTGACCACTCATTTCTCTTATCTTCTATCCTTTCTTTATACACCACATATTATTTATCTATATAATATATGTATATACTACCTGATGAAGCAAAAAATCCACTCTGAACTGGTCAAACACCAACCTGTGAAAAAGACAAGAGAAGAGTAATCGAAAGGGCACCGGTGCGGTGCCGGCCGACTATGCTCCGGCGATCAAGTTAGAAATTGGAAGGGTGTTTTAAAGATATAGAGGAACTCGGAGGGTATTCAGTGCGTACCTAGTATGTGGATCGTCTCTGTATTTATAGCAGTCAAGTGAGACTATCTCCTAGTAAGAGACTGACTCTTGGAGATAAAGAAGTCCTGGTTAAAATAGACTTCCTATCCACGTCACTTTGAACTCATCCTTCCCGTTACACGTTTCATAATTCTAGTCAAATACTCTATCAAATGCCCCCTGTTCATGAGGGTCGAGTGCTGGGCCTCATGAACACTTCGGATTGCTCATTAGAATTCGTCTCTGGCATATAAATAAATACTTTTTTCCTCCTTTTTCCTTTTTTTCTTTTCTTTCCTTTCTTTTTTCCTTTTTTTTTCTTTCCTTTCTTTTTTCCTTTTTTTTTTCTTTTCTTTTTTCTTTTCTTTTTTTTTTCTTTTCTTTTTTCTCGCTCGTGGCACGCGCCGGGTGGGCCCGGCCGCGCCCGGCTGCGCCGACCAAGCCAATCCAGGTAGCGCCCAGCGGCGCCCTACCGAGCCCCGCCAGGCCCGCGCCAGGCTACTCCCGACCAGGTGGGCCCGACAGCGCCCGGCCAGGTTGCCCTCCAGTCTCCCCCTGGTCTGGCTCCGGCCAGGTGGGCCCATCCAAGCCCGGCGACCTGGTCATTCGCGTCCACCCTCTGTGTTGGCTCCCTTTGCGACCGTTTGGCTTGTGAATGTTACAAAAAGGTGTCTTTTGTGCTTGAAGACTGTTGGGAGAGAGACGTTGGTGGGTTTACAATGGTTGGCTCCCATTGCCTATATAAGCACTCCAACCTTCATTTACCATTTACTCCAACACACCTCATTACTAGCTCTCTTCCCACCTACAACTTGTTTCTCTGATTTATGCCCTACACTATTCTTCCTTCTCTTTCTCGTTGTCTATACATTGTTGATCATAACTTTGACAAGCCAAACCCAGAGCTCTTTGCCCCCGGTTCTCCCCTTGTCCAAGTATTTGATTTTCTTCATTCTACAATGGCAGATTACAACGAATGCCAGGATATCTGCTCTACAATGACAGATGCCGATGCTGAAGAGCTAGCAACTTTATACTCTTTTTCGGACGGGGTCGTAGCTAGAGCTCCTTTGCCTGGGGAGAGGGCTTTTTCCATCTGTCCTGGAGAAACGTGCTTCTATGAAGGCCACTTTCTTTCGGGCCTATATTTCCCAATCCCAGATTTTGTAAAAGAGTTGCTCCGGTATATCAATCTCTGTCCTTCTCAGCTTACGCCTAACTCTTGGCGTATTCTTATGGCCACCCTGGTCCTTTGGAAGTCCAGCAAGCTCACCCCTCAACCAACTATCAATGAGTTCCTTTCTTGTTATACTCTTTTAAAAAACAAGGACTGACGTCACATTCAGGGTCGGTCTCGCGGTCCAGGGTGTCTTCCCAAAGGATTGGTGATTCTCGACAACAGCCAACGGATAAAGAACTGGAAGGAACGATTCTTTTTCATCTGGGGAGACTGGGAGCTTTCTCCTCACTGCATTCCCCGCACTTGGACTGACGGGGTCGTAAGTGGTGAGATTTTCCTACCCTTTCTTTTTAGGCCTTTTTCACCTTTCCTACGTATGCTTACACAAATTGATGTATTTTAATAAACCAACTATCAGAGTAGAGCCCGAGGTGAGTCAAGAAGAGGAAGACATGCTAGACTTCATTTATGATCTTGGGATGAGGGATGTGGTGGCCTTGACCTCCGACGCGGGATTGAGTACACTAGGTTACCCCCCTCGCATGCTTGGGGATAGGCAAGGTATACTTTTATATTTCTTACTCTTCATTCCCTTCTCTTTACGAAATATAAACTTTATCGTAAACATCATGCAGGATCTCGGAGAAAGCCCGATCAAGACATTCGTATGTTGGCGAAAAGGAAAGGTGTCGCGGGATCTTCATCCCCTGCTCAAAATAGACGACGTCAACCTGTTATCAGGAGCACCGGTGCGCCAACAGGTGGGGGCTTATCCTCTCCTCCCTCTATTGGGAATTCTCCCCTCGCAGCCACCATGAGTACTCCAACTCCTAGCCCCAACCCCTTTGTGATATCTTATCCTCCTCTGTTCACAAGAGGTAGTTTGATCGACCCAGGCGCCTTTGGGGTGTCGGTGACTCAACTTTTTGGTGGAGGCAACTCGCATGTATCGTTCTCCCCGGCCACTAGCCACACCGGGCTATTAACCCCGTCGGCCGGCCTTACTGGTTCGTTGCTGGGTGACACATCATTTGCCATAAAAAGGGCTGGGGAGTTTGCTCTCCCACGTGATCTGAAAAAGGTGGATGCTCTCGATGCCGTTTCCTCTACCGGATATTTACTGGCCAATATGGCTCAGGTATGCCCCTGGCCTCCTTATCATGCTTGGGTGAAATTCTAATATTTCTCCTTCTTAACCGTGTGTTTCCCTTGTGTATCTAACAGGGCCTGACGATTGCCCATGGTCTCTCCAACCGTCTCCTATATGTAGAGGAGGAGCTGGGGAAGCAAAGAACAGCCTTTGCCAAGGAACGCGCTTCCTTTGCCAGTGAACGCACCAGCTTTAATTCACAGCTTGAGACCCTTCGCGCTTCTCATTGCGAGGAAATAAACACCCTCAACTCCCAGCTCAACCATGAACGGGAGGAGAAAGAACTAGCCGTGGAGAATTTCAAGGAGTCGCCTGATTTTGAAAGGGCCCTCAACCAGTCATACATTGATGGGTTTGAGTATTTTCGCAAAGTGGCGCAGGATCAATGGCCTGACATGAACTTCTCCGGTCTGCAACTTGGAGATCCCGACCCTTGAGCTGGAGTCTCTTCCTTTTGGTATTTATGTAATGTTCCTCTTTGTAGAGGCTCCATGTACCTTTTTTCATTGTTAATTAATGAAGGATCGTGTATTTCTCTTTATTGGAAATGAGTTGTTGTGTAGAGGTTACTTCTACATTCTTTGAAGTTTTGATTCATTCTACTTGAGGAGACCCTCCGTGGAGGTGTGTCCCCATAGGGCCCTGCCCCCGTAGGGTTTTGTCTTTTCTCGTGATTTATTCACCCCGCCTTTTTCTTCAAAGGCCCTCCGTGGAGGTGTGTCCCCGTAGGGTTTTGCCCCCTTAGGGTTTTGTCTTTTCTCAGGATTTATTCACCCCACCTTTTTCTTCAAAGGCCCTCCGTAGAGGTGTGTCCCCGTAGGGTTTTGCAGCAACAACATTTAGGACATAACACGTTTTATTTCATAATGAAAACTTACAAAAGACAAACTAGATCTGGACAGGAATCCTATCTCGAGGTCTTGGGCATTAGCGCCAACCTCTAAAATGATACTTAAAGTCCGGCAGCACGGCTAACCTTTACAATGATGCTTGCTCAAAGTAAATGCAAGCTAGAACCTAAAAAGAATGGGGCAAAAAAATAACAAGTCAGGGAAAAACCTTACTGATAGAACTTTCTTAAATGCTCGGCGTTCCAAGGATGGGCCAGCTGCCTTCCTTCTAATATTTCCAGCTAATAAGTGTCTCGCCTTTGAGTCCTAACCACTTTATACGGGCCCTCCCAATTAGGGGCCAGCTTTCCAGTGCCGTGAGGTTTGGTGGCTTGAATGACTTCTCGCAAGACTAGATCACCAGGCTAAAAACTCCTATGCTTGACTCTAGTGTTGTAATACCTGGACATGGCCTGTTGATACGCGGCCATTCGTATCTGCGCCTGCTCCCTTTTCTCATCGATGAAATCGACACTGGCCTTTAGTTCCCTCTCGTTGTGAACTGAATCATAATGCTTGGCACGATGGCTCGCCACCGTCCCCATTTCGACAGGCAGAACTGCCTCGCTTTCGAAAGTTAAGAAGTAGGGTGTCTCTCCTGTGGGGACTCTGATGGTGGTCCTGTACGCCCACAGAATGCTTGGCAGCAACTCTGGCCATGCTCCTTTGGAGTCATCCAGACGTTTCTTAATCATTTTAAATATAGTTCTGTTGGCTACCTCAGCCTACCCATTGGCCTGTGGGTGGCCTGGTGAGGAGTACCGGTGGTTTATGTCATGCTCTGTGCAAAAATCTTGGAATCGTCGACTCTCAAACTGCTTTGCGTTATCCATAATTATGACCTTTGGGACACCAAACCTGCATATGATTGATTTCCACACGAAAGTGATGACATTCCTCTCCCCTATTGTAGTTAGGGGCTCGGCCTCCACCCATTTAGTGAAGTAGTCAACTACTACAATTGCAAATTTTGTCTGCCCTTTTCCTATGGGTAGAGGGCCAACAAAATCCATTCCCCATTGGGTAAAAGGCCACGGGGCCATTATTGGTGTCAACTCTTCCGGAGGCTGTCTCGAGATGTTGGCGAAGCGTTGGCACTTTTCGCACCTCTTGACAAAGTTCATTGCGTCCTGCTGCATAGAAGGCCAGTAGTACCCTTGCCTAATGGCCTTGTGAGCCAATGACCTACCTCTTGTATGGTTTCCACATTCCCCTTTATGAATTTCCCTCATAACACTCTATGTTTCCTCTGTTGACACGCATCGTAGGTAGGGTAGGGAAACTCCCCTTTTGTAGAGGATTCCATCGATCAGGGTGTACCTAGATGCCCTGACCCTAGTTCTGTGTGCTTCTGTTTTGTCCGATGGTAATTCACCATTGCTTATGTATTTGACTATTGGGTCCGCCCATTCCATGCCCTGTGTGACTTGGTTTACTTCACACGACGATGCTACTGTTATACTAGGGTGGTCCATGCGCTCCACAAGCACCCCCCTTGGGCAGCCTTTTGTGCCATAGCCAACCGAGCAAGAGCATCGGCATTGGAATTTTCACTGCAGGGGATTCGCGTGATTGAAAACCTCTGGAAATGGGTAACCAGTTCTTGTACTCTTTGCAAGTAAGATTTCATCCTTGCTCCCTTTGCCTCGTATTCCAAACTGACTTGCCGGGCAATTAACTGGGAGTCGGTATGAGCTTTCAGTTGTCTAACTTTGAGGATATCAGCTAGCTTTAACCCCGCAATTAAAGCTTCATATTCAGCTTCATTGTTTTTTGCCTTGAATCCAAATTGCAAGGCGTATTTGAATGTTTCTCCTGTTGGAGATCTAATTAGTATCCCTGCTCCGCTGGCTTATGTTTTGGACGACCCATCGACAAACAATTGCCACGTGCACCCAGGGTCCATTAGGTCCTCCCTTTTTTTGTGGACTGTATCTTCCGCTTCTCCCTACTGAACCTGTTCATCTTCCCAGGGGTATGTAAATTCTGCTATGAAATTTGCCAGCACTTGGCCTTTGACTACTGTCCTAGGCTTGTATCGGATGTCAAATTCTCCTAGCTCCATGGACCACTTCACCAGTCACCCTGAGGTTTCAGGTTTGAAGAGGACTTGCCGGAGTGGTTGATCGGTTAGCACTACAATGGTGTGCGCTTGGAAATATGGCCTGAGTTTCATAGCCGTAGTGACCAAGGCAAATGCCAATTTTTCTATGGAGGGATACCTTTCTTCTGCCCCCCGGAGAACCCTGCTGGTATAATAAACTAGCCTTTGCACTCTTTCTTCTTCCCGCATCAGTGCAGAACTGACTGCTGCAGGAGAGACAGCCAAGTACAAGTACAACTCCTCTCCTACGCGCGCGTATGACAGAAGTGGGGGCAAACTGAGGTACTATTTTAGCTCATTTAAGGCCTGCTCACATTCTGGAGTCCACTCAAAGGCCCGCTTGAGGACTTGAAAGAACGGGAGGCACGTGTCTGTCGCGTGGGAAATCAATCAGCTTAGCGCTGCCACCTTACCTGTCAGCTTTTGGACTTCTTTAGTAGTCTTGGGCGATGTTGTATCCAGGATGGCTTGCACCTTCTGTGGGTTGGCCTCTATCCCCCTCTTGCTGATTAGGGCAGCAAAAATGCACACTTACTTGGATTGAGCTTCATTCTGTACTTTCGAAGGACATCAAAGGCTTCTTGTAAATCAACCAAGTGGTTGGGAGCCTCTCGACTTTTGACAAGCATATCATCGACATACACTTCCATACTTCTGCCAATTTGCTACTTGAACATCCTGTTTACCAGCCTTTGATAGGTTGCGCTGGCATTCTTTAGGCCGAATGGCATTACCGTGTAGCAGTACAATCCCCTTTTCTATTATGAAGGATGTCCTTTCCTGGTCTGACGGCCACATTGGAATTTGATTATACCCTTAGTACGCATCCATGAAGCTGAGCCGTTCGTACCCTGCCGTCCCTTCCATGAACATGTCGATCCGGGGGGAGGGGGAAGCTGTCTTTCGGACATACTTTGTTCAGGTCGGTAAAGTCGACACACATGCGCCACTTCCCATTAGATTTTTTAACCAGCATTACATTTGCCAACCAGTTTGGGTAATTGGTTTCCCGCACAAAGTTGGCCTTCAATAACTTCTCTACCTCCTCGGAAATTGCCGCGTTTCTTTCTGGGGCAAAGACTCTCCATTTTTGTCTCATTGGCTTGGCAATAGGGTCGATACTCAGTCAATGTACGACAATGGTTGGATCGATCCTTGGCATGTCCTCGTGGGACCATGTTAACACATCCTCATTTATTCTGAGGAATCGCACCATCTCCTCCCGAGAGGTGGGTGAGAGTGACAATCCCAAGCTCACTTTTTTCCCCGTACCTTGTTCATTCAAGTTGACCTCAATTAATTCTTCCATCTGCTCTGCATGATGGACCTCTTCTTTTTCCTCCATCTCCTGTCCCTCAATGTTTAGGGTTTCTGTCATCTTCCTCTCTCTTAGGGAGGTGGCATAGCATTCTCTGGCAGTGACCTGATCTCCTCTCAGTTCCCCAACACCATGCTCCGTGGGGAACCGAACGAGGAGGTGGTAGGTGGAGGTCACAGCTCTCATAGCATTCAACGTGGCCCTTCCCAGAATGACATTATACGTGGTTGGGCAATCCACCACAGAGAAATTTACCATCTTGGTGACTTGTTTGGGACTTGAACCAGCTATAACCGAAAGGTCAATTATGCCCAAGGGAAGGAGCTTCTCTCCGGAGAAGCCCACGAGTGGCGACTGAGTGGTCTTGAGTTTGTTTCTTCCAATCTTCATCTGATCAAATGCATCTACAAAGAGGATATATGCGGAGCTACCGTTGTCGATTAACACCCGCCTAATTGTGAAGTTGGCGATGATCAATGTGACGATGAGGGCATCATCGTTGGGTTGCTGAACTTTTTTAGCGTCATCCTATGAAAAAGTTATGACCTGGTCGTTCAACCGAGGGCACTTGGCAGGTGACTGGCTTACCTCACCGACTTCAGAGAAACTTCTGACTTTCCTAGCATGTGCTTTGCGAGCGACATTAGACTCCCCGCCCCCCGTGACTCCTCCTGAGATGACTCTAATTTCCCCTATTGGAGGGTTCTTGTTAGCCGTACCCTCATTTACATCCTGTGTCTGATTCTGCGTTCTCTGCCCCCCGCCGGCCACAAACCTCCGCAATTGGCCCCTTTGAGTTAAATTCTCAATCTGCCTTTTCAAATCTATGCATTCATTGGTATCATGGCCATGATCACGATGGAACCTACAATACTTGTCACGAGATCTCCTGGCCGGATCAGTTCTCAATTTCGGAGGCCAGGACACAGCTGGGTCGTCCTGGATGTGGAGGAGGATCTGGCTTATAGGAGCGTTCAACGGGGTGAAACTGAACCCCCTTTCACGGCGCACGGTCCTATCATTCTGTTCCTGTGATACTCTGTTGTACTTAGGGTTTCGTTCCTCTCTGCTCGGTTATCCTCCCCTCTTCCTGTCCACCTTTTTGTCGCTATCACCTTTTTCCCTTCGGGCATCAAGGGTATCCTCGACATTCATGTATTTCTGGGCTTTCACAAGTAATTCGGAGATGCTTTCAGAGGGATGCTTAGAAACAGAGTATAGGAATTTAGAGGGTAATAGCCCTCCCATGAACGCTGTAACGGCCACCTTGTCATCCAAGGCATCTACTTGTAACATTTCTCTGTTGAATCGATTGATATAGTCCCGCAACGATTCTCCTTTAGCTTGCCTTACATTTAGGAGATAGGTAGCGGGTTTCCTGTGCCTCCGGGCAGCAATGAAATTGCCAACAAACAATTGGCTCAGCTCGTTGAAGGAACGGACAGTTGATGGCTTTAAACTATTGAACCAGGACCTGGCAGAGCCCTTCAATGTAATGGGAAAGGCTCTACACATGATCTCGTCGGGTACTGCCTGAAGATGCATCAAGGCCTTGTAAGTTTCCAGGTGATCTAGCGGGTCCTTAGTCCCGTCAAAGCTTTCCACTGTGGGCATCTTGAACCTGGGGGGCAGGGGACAGTTCATTACCCCTGCAGAGAAAGGGAGGTTGGTTTGCTGGACCAAATCCTCTATCATGGCAGGACCTTTCCCTCTTATGGCGTGGGCCATGTTTTCTACCCTAACTCTTAGGTCCTGTATCTCCATATCATGGTAAGCAAGGGATGCTGAATCCCCATGGGGTTGGCTCCTCTCAGGAGGGACCAAACGACTCTAATTCACCCCACCTCTTACGTGACTCTGAGCCGCGTCCTCCATCGGTACTTCACTTTCTCTCCGAACGCCGTCCTCCTTGGGATCGACGGTCCTTACATAACTTGGCGACGACATCGGCTCCACAGGGGGGAGGCGTTGCAGAATTGCCGCATTTTACTGGAGCAATTGGACCAGACTTTGATTTAAGTTTTGCACCTGGTGCTCCAATGCTGCGACACACCCCTGGTCATTTGGGACTTCGGGGTGTGTCCCCAGGAAGTCCGTCTGTCCAGGGGGCTGCGTACCTCCATGTCCTGCGGGCGGACTGTTTGTCGGGTCCTGTGCGTTTGGGGGGTCGGTACCGATGGGAAGGTCCTGCACGACCGGGGGGTCGCCTTGGCCAGGTAGGTCATGTACCGGAGGACCTTGGCCAACAGGGGGATCCTGTATGGCCGTGGTCTCCAATCCAGATCGAAGGTGCATCATGCTTCGTGTATGATTTGAATATGACAGTTTTGTGTTCGTTTCCCACAAACAGTGCCAACTGATGAAGTAAAAAATCCACCCCGAACTGGTCAAACACCAACCTGTTAAAAAGACAAGAGAAGAGTAATCGAAAGGGCACCGGCGCGGTGCCGGCCGACTATGCTCTGACGATCAAGTCAGAAATCGGAAGGGTGTTTTAAAGATATAGAGGAACTCGGAGGGTATTCAGTGCGTACCTGGTATGTGGATCGTCTCTGTATTTATAGCAGTCAAGTGAGACTGTCTCCTAGTAAGAGACTGGCTCTTGGAGATAAAGAAGTCCTGGTTAAAATAGACTTTCTATCCACGTCACTTTGAACTCATCATTCACGTTACACGTTTCATAATTCTAGTCAAATACTCTATCACTACCATACATGCATATATACATACTTATATACATGACAACCACATAATTATATATGTGCACCACCATCCCCTTATAATTGCATATAAGCCCACAATATATTTGTAAATTAATATAAATATACCCACCATATATATATAGACTCATGTCTCCATATATATATATACACACATTCACCGCGCAACCATTTTTATATATATATTCCCATATATATATATATATATATACAATTTCCCATATCCTCAATCAATATATATATATATATATATATATATATATATAATTCCATTTATATATATATTTTCACATTCTTCCGAAATTAATTAATTCAGAAAAATGAATCCGATCCAAAAATAATCCGGACCGGTCAAAATTCATCCTGAGCTGGTCAAAATAATTTGGGTCGTTACACTAATGGTCCCACAATACTACCTCTTCAACCGGTACTTCCAAGTCCCATAATTGTCCTAATGTCAGCGTCCTAACCTACAAAGTCTGGGAGGGGGTGAGCTCAAAGCTCAACAAGGATATGCTGAACAATCTCTCATTGTAGTAGCAAGTTGACTTTTGCATCATAATTTCAAAATACAAAATAATTTATATTTTCATAAATATCACATTCACAAATATACAATTTATCATTTCATAACGATTAAGCATTGACAATTTATAATGCACAAAACCACCATCAATATATAATTAAATATACAACACGTTCAAAAATAAACACGTACACATCCAGAAACTGTGCATATAATCAAACACAATTGAAATGAACCAATTTACCAAAAAAAGTGCACAATTAAATGCACAAAATATCATTAAGTACACAAATACACAATAACAAGTTGTGCACATAAAATAATGCCACAATTGCACTTAAACTTTAGCGTCACGTAAATAAATTTACAACACAAAATATATTTCACATTCACAATTTAATTAATTACAAAACATAATTTAAATATGCAATTAACATCAACACATTCACATTCATCAATATATATATATATATATATATATATATATATATATTTGTGAGTTGCGCAGTGCGGAAGCGATTGCAAAAAGTACTTTAAAACCTAGAGGGGGGTGAATAGGATCACTTGCTCGTTTGCTTAATTTTTCAAATTAATTTAATCGTAAGTCTAATTAATAATTAACCAAATAATTAAAGCAAGTAAATAACTTAAAGTGCAAGTAAAGTAAAGAATGCACCGAATATATGTGAAAAATCCAAGGCGAGAAAAAACAACGGAGGGAGGTGGAAAGCCTTCAAAAAGCAATCCACTATAATGAAACAAAGTACAGCAGACTCTGTCTCAGACTCACACCCCTCTTCACTCTGTCAAGAATCTGATGTGGAACATCTCAGGCTTATAATTGCGGCAAGACATCTAACTGTTGCAGACTTCCGGCTAACGTCACGATCCTCACAGAAAGGTTGCTGGAAGAAAAAAAATACTCAGCAAGTATTTCATTCCCTTCGTAGTGCGATATGGTCACCTTTCTTCCTCAGCAAGCAAACAAAGAACCATCAATCCAATGTCCTGGTTAGCCAATGATTTGATGCAGTCTCTGAACAGCTAACGAATAGAAGAACACCATCGTAAATATTGCTCGTGAAATATAAATGTGTGCTCTCAAAAATATATAGTCCTAATCATATTGTATGTACTTTCTCTATCTAAAAATAATAATTTTTCAAGCATCTTCTGTAGAGAAAAAATAGATACATATATATAGGCAAGGGAGTCCTAATTGTACTTGGAAAAGAAGTTGAATTCCAAAATAGAACTCTCCTAGAAGTTTCAAACCCAATATAATTTTCGTCAAAGTTGTTTCCTATTTGGAATATGCTAAGTGGGACCGATGCCAAAATAATAGGACCGGTTGGACTTTGTACAAACTTGCAGAAACTTAACTGCCAAGAAAAGTTGGACCGGTCCTAAATATTGGGGACCGGTCCTACCTTGAAAAATCCTAAATGTTTCATTTAAACCCTAGTTTTTCAAAATGGGCTCGTAAATAAAAAATGCAGAATGTCCTCCCCGTACTTACCTGTACTATATGGTGTTCTTACTGATTTATTTGCTTCCATGCACTTGAGTATCAGCTTGAAGACATTGATGATCGATACAAAGAATAAATTAAAAATTACAACTCGATCAATCAAGTTTTGATCACCGAAATATGTCAATTACAAATATATTACAATTATATATCTCACAATCACCCCCTTTGGTAATTTCATGACAAAACCACATAGACAATTAATAACCTAATCATTGGAAAAATTAGATTACAATATTGCCCAAAAAATACATAGAATTAAAGATCTGATCAACAGACACTTCACTTTGTGTGTTCAAGATGATTTAAAAGAAAAACTTGTACCTGCACATTTCTTAAACAACATAACCTGTGAAAAGCTTAATAGAGAAATATAAACACAAATCTGTAATGCTACCCTTAATCTCCCCTTTAACATAAATATCTAATAAACACTTCTCCCCCTTTTTGTAACAAATTAACAAAGAAATGCCAAAGAGAACCATATAACAGATAATTAAGTACACACATAGAGAGAATAAGATAATAAAGAAACAAAAATAATCATCATCACTGATCAAATAAATATCCAAAACATGTCAGTTGATAGAATAAATAGAACATAACAAGATCAAGCATCAAACCTAGACAAAATAGATTTAACTACTCAAAGTCTAGCAAAACATAACTAAGTCTATCATCAAGACCTAATCCTCATCATCATCATGAGCTCCAAAAACTAGATATCAGCATCTATCAAAAAGATATCCTTGAACATGTAACTCCATCCATTGAAACTTGTATCAAATTCCACAAAAATATGATCCAGCACAAGTATGGTATCCATAGAATAGACATTCAACCTAATCAAAGAGACCATCTGTAATACCCCGCTTCAACACAAGGTATGATATTGTCCACTTTGGGCCTAAGCCCGCACGGTTTTGCTCTTGGGTTTTACCCCAAAAGACCTCATACCATTTGAAGAGAACACACTACATATAAGCACATCCCCTTCTTCACACCCAGGCGATGTAGAATTAAACACCCTGTAGCTTGCCAGTACGTGGTAGCTCAGCCTAGTGTCTTTTCTTGCACCCGCCCACATCAGACCTGCCCACAAGGGTGACTTCAATCCACCCCGCGATTGACTATAATCCACCACCCTATGAGGCCCGACGTCCTCGTCGACACACTTCTGGCTGAGTTCAGATTCTGATACCAATTGTAATACCCCGCTCCAACACATGGTATGATATTGTTCGCTTTGGGCCTAAGCCCGCACAGGTTTGCTCTTGGGTTTTACCCCGAAAGGCCTCATACCATTTGAAGAGAACACACTACATATAAGCACATCCCCTTCTCCACACCCAGTCTGGTAACTCAGCCCAGTCTCTTTTCTTGCACCCGCCCACATCATATCCGCCCACAAGGGTCACTACAATCCACCCCGCGGGTGACTACACCTTGTGTATCTAAAAATAAAGAAGTCTAAGTCATAAACCTAGCAAACAAATGAACTAGTCTGAATCATCAAAGCATCAAAGCCTAAAAACTAGTTATCATCAGTGATGTCGGAAGATGAATGATGTCTATTAGCAAAGATGCATTAGGTTCTCATAAGGCTCGAATCATTATCCTTTATAGGTGGTCTATCAAGATTTGTCCTCAAATATTACAAAATAATACCACCTATTAAGATCAAGAATACCAATTACTTGAGTTATAACAGTTGTATTCACCTCAATGACAATGCCAAATACTTTGGTTGTAAAAGATAAAACATCTAAATAAAAATATAACACCCAAATCACATAAGGACTCCCAACCAAGGTCTTTCAAATCATCATTCCTTTCACTTTTAAAAGCATTCCTCTAGCTCTTTTATATCTATCCATTAAAGCTACAATGAATGGAAACATAAACAAAGTCACAATTTCCATTGAAGAACTCTGTCAAGCACTTGGAGAGTATCTTTTGAAAACACAAGCTTGAATAAAACTTTGTTAGTAAAATCTTCCAAAACCAACACAAATCCTCTAAATATCAATCCCTTCCACCAATTCAACTCAAAATAAAATACAAATATCAACCAAAATGATGTATATTATGTAGCATAAGGTAGGTTGAAGATTGATGCAAGTTGAAAAAATAGAGGGAAAGTGCACATGTAGATAGATTAAACAACTCAGCGTGCGTGAATGTGTTTAGAATTGGGCATTCGCTAAGTGCGACTCGTTCTAATTTTTGGGGACCGGTCCAACTTATCTCGGTTCCTCAGAACCTACAGAAGTGCGATCGATGCTAAATATATGGGACTTGTCCAACTTTATGAATTATAAAAAATTAAACCTTGGACCTCTAATTTCCCAAATATATCTCATCTCAACTTGATTTTGCGATTAAGCACACAAAGTATGAGAAATAAACACAGAACCAATAAAAGACACAAAAAAATATTTTTTTGAATTTTTCAATTTGTGAAGACAAAATAAAAACAAACAAAAATAATTTGAAACATGAATAATAGCATGTGAATAATCAAAACACATTTTTTAGAGAATAACATGAGTTCTAAAATTTTTGAAAAATTTCAAACATTTATAAATGCAGAATTTTAAAACCCATAATTTGTTTATGAAATTCATCCTCAAATTCATGATCATGACCTAACTTCCAACACACAAATATTTATAAAAATTTAGAAATTCATCTAATAAATCCATGTGTGTGTGTGCAATCCAACTTTATCAAAAATTAATCAAATTCCTCCGATTCATCTTCTAAAACATATTGGATAATAAGCAAATATAACTACACGTGATCAATCATTCCTTTTTAAAAAAAAAAATTAAGACGGTGGCTTTCACGCTTACGGGCAGCCAGCTATATTTCTCATAACAACTCTTTTATTTTAAAGATATCTCATTGGAGATTTTCATTGTAGTGGAAGCTTCCAACACATTCTGAAGGTAACCTTTTCCTTTTTGTCTTAGATATTCAACAAATTTTTATTTTCTTTTTCTTTTCATGCTGAATAAAAACATAATTTTTTTCATTTTTTTATTGATTATTTAAGCTTTCAATGCTACTCATATAGTATACTCTAGTCAACTTCACGTTAGTTTTCAATCAATTCTCACAAAGTTGGACTAGTGCACAATTTGTATGGACTTAGAAGATTTACATCTAAAAAAAAATAAACACAACACATTCGTTATCAATGTCTAGATCATGAAATCAAGTACTTCATTCATTGATAAACTAAGTGTCCCAATTATCCATTCACAAATCAAAGTGAAATTAAAATGAAATACATAGAATTCATATTATTTCTTAGAAAAATATGATTATCATAATCTCGTATGATTATTACTAAACATAAACAAAACCTATCCTACACTAAAAGATGTAGTCTAATGGAAAACAGATAATGAACAAAAGCTCAATCCATGACCATAAAAAGTTCTAATGACCTAGTTAGGGGGTTTTGTACCCAAAGACCTATTAGGAATAAATTCCATAGTATCAATAGGCACAAACTTCTCCAAATCTTCCTTTTTCATCCAAATTGTTTTAACATGCAATCTATCAGGAAAATAATGAGGAGAAACAAAAATATTCCTTTCTTGTTTGAATTCTTTTTAGCTTCAGAATTTTTTGATTTGTTCCAATAATGTGGCTTTTTAGCATAAACCCTATTCTTAACAAAAGAATTATACATATGAAAATCAGAATTAGAATGTCTTCTCTTTTTGTAGCACTAGTGTTGACTATGTCCATTCTTACCACAAAAGAACAATAAAGCATATTGGACACAACATTAGCATGCAAAGACTCAACTTGAGGCTTAGGTTTGGGTTCAGACACAATCAAATTCTTAGGTTTAGCAAAAACAATTTTTCCCTTAGATGATGACCCTACAAAATCTAATCCAATCTTATCTCCTACAGGCTTTCCAACACTCATCATGTTATCTAGCTTAATCTGCCCAGAAGTAAAAGCAATTAATTTCTCTTGTGATTTTTTCAATCCAGGTTCAAGAAAATTAATCTTAGCAATAAGAACATCTTTGGCAGAGATAGCTTGACTCACCTCGTTTTGAGAAACTTGACTTTTTCCTGAAGATTCAGAATTTCTATTTTACATTCTTTAATTTTCTTTTGGATCTTCTTAGTTTCTTCCATCAGAGATTCTTTTTCACTTTCTACCATCTCCAACTGGTTGGTTTGCTTTTTGTAGGCTCTTTTGACCTTGACAGTTTCTATAAACAATTCCTCAAAAGCCTTGGATAGTTCTTCCTTGGTTGGTTCTCCTTTTTTTTCATCTTCTAAATCATCGGACCCAACTTGGCTTAGAATTGTAAACTTCTCTATTTCACCTATATCAAAAAAATGGTTATTAGTAGTATCATCATTCAATAAAGCAACAAAAGCAAGAGAATTATTCTCAATAGAAGAATCACTATCAAAGGTAGAAGATTCAGACTTAGAAATAATAGCTTTTATGGCTTTCTTTTTAGTGTTTGAACTTTTCTTTGCACTAAAGTTATTTATCTTAGGACTTGAACATTGATTAGATGTATGACCTATACCACCACATATCTAACAAGTGACCTCAGTCTCCCTAGAGTCATCTTCTTTCTCTTTCCTTTCCTTACCTTTGGATGATAAGCTTTGATTCCGGAATTTAGAAGGATTTCCTTTTCTCAAATTTCTATCATTTTCATATTTAAGAATCTTTCTAAATTTCCTAGCAAGGAGTGTAACATCATTATTGAATCATATTCCAAGCTTTTAATTTGTTCAACTTCAGATTTTTAAGAATTTGAAATATTTGACAAACTTGAAGACTTGGAAGTCTTTGAGGCTTTTAAAGCCAAATTTTTTATTTTCAAAAGCTTTGGATATTTCATCTCAAAAGTTTGAATTGATCCAACTAACTCAGCCACATCCATTGAATCTACATCTCTGCTCTCATCTAAGGCTTCCAACCAAGCTTGGAACCTATCTGTAATACCCTGCTTCACCTGATTGTATGATATTGTCCACTTTGGACCTAAGCCGGCACGATTTTGCTCTTGGGTTTTACCCCAAAAGGTCTCATACCATTTGGAGAGAACACACTACATATAAGCACTCCACACCTAGGCGATGTAGGATTGAGCACCTTATAGCCTGCCAGTGTGGTAGCTTAGTATTTTTTCTTGCACCCACCCATATCACACCCGCCCACAAGGGAAACTACAATTCACCCTGTAGGTGACTACAATCCACCCCCCGATGAGGCCCGACGTCCTCGCTGGCACACTTCCGGCTGGGTTCAAGCTCTGATACCAACTATAATACCCCACTCCACCTGATGGTATGATATTGTCCACTTTGGGCCTAAGCCCGTACGATTTTGCTATTGAGTTTTACCCCAAAAGTCCTCATACCATTTGGAGAGAACACACTACATATAAGCACATCCCCTTTTTCACACCAAGGTGATGTGGGATTGAGCACCCTGTAGCCTGCCAGTGTGGTAGCTCATCCCAGTGTCTTTTCTTGCACCTGCCCACATCACACCCTCCAACAAGGGTCACTACAATCCACCCCGTGGGTGACTACACTATCAGGCAATGGTCTCATAATTTTTCTAATAATCTAAAAAGATGAAATTTTCTCACCAAGGTTATCACTACTTTGAACAATATCATTAACCCTTGAATAAAAATCAAAAAACATCTCATCTTCATCCATTCTAATTGTTTCAAATTTAGTGGCAAACCTTTGTAACTTAGATTTTCTTACCTTGGTAGTACCTTCATGAGTTACCTGTTAAATATCCCATGCTTCTTTTGAACTGGAACATATAGAAATTCTAGAAAATTCAGAAGGAACAATAGAATTAAATATAGCATATAAACCCTTGTTGTTATTGTTAGCATCTTCATGCTCAGTATTAGACCATGTTGCTTTATCCTTTTTTACCATCACAGCAACAATACCATCACTAGTGGTAGTGGTTGGAATTTTGTAGCCATTCTCTACATCCATCCAAACTCTCCCTCCTTTAGATTTTACAAAAGGCTTTCATGCGAGACTTCCAGAAAGTATAATTTGAACCATCAAACAAAGGAATTCACTAAATCAATCCACCCTCTTTCATACTAGATTACATGATAATTTTTTAAAATAAATTTTTGATTTTAAAAATACTTCGCAAGGAACTACTCATGAATTAGAGAACACTACTCTGATACCAATTGTGAGTTGCGCGGTGCGGAAGCAGTTGCAAAAATTACTTTAAAACCTAGAGGGTGGGTGAATAGGATCCCTTGCTCGTTTGCATAATTTTTCAAATTAATTTAATCATAATTCTAATTAATAATTAACCAAACAATTAAAGCAAGTAAATAACTTAAAGTGCAACTAAATTAAAGAATGCACTGGATATACATGGAAAATCCAAAGCGGAAAAAAACCACGGAGGGAGGCAGAAAGCCTCAGGAAACCAATCCACTATAATGAAGTAAAGTACAGTAAACTCTGTCTCAAACTCACACCCCTCTTCACTCTCTCAAGAATCTGATGTGGAACATCTCATGCTTATGATTGTGACAACACGTCCAACTGCTACAGACTTCCGACTAACATTACAATCCTCACAGAAAGGTTGCTGGAAGAACAAAAATACTCAGCAAATATTTTGTTCCCTTCGTAGTGTGATATGGTCACATTTCTTCCTCAGCAAACAAGCGAAGAATCATCAATCCCATGTTCTGATCAGTGAATGATTTGATGCAGTCTCTGAACAGCTAATCAGTAGAAGAACACCATCCTAAATATCACTCCTAAAATATAAATGTGTGCTCTCAAAAATATATAACCCTAATCATACTATATATACTTGCTCTCTCTAAAAATAATAATTTTCTAGGCATCCTCTATAGAGAAAAAAATAGATACATATATATAGGAAAGGGAGTCCTAATTCTACTTGGAAAAGAAGTTAAATACCAAAATAGAACTCTCCTAGAAGTTTCAAACCCAATAGGAATCAGAATTTTTTTGTCAAAGTTGTTTCCTATTTGGAACAGGCTAAGTGGGACCAGTGCCAAAATAATAGGACAGGTGGGACTTTGTAAAAACCTGCAGAAACCTAACTGTTGAGAAATTTTGAACCGGTCCTAAATATTGGGGACCGGTCCTACTTTGAAAAACCCTAAATGTTTCATTTAAACCCTAGTTTTTCAAAATAGGCTCAAAAATAAAAAAGTGCAGAGTGTCCTCACCATACTTACCTCTACTATATGGTATTCTTACTGATTTACCTACTTCCATGCACTTGAGTATTAACTCGAAGACGTTGATGATCGATACAAAGAATAAATCACATATTACAACTCGATCAATCAAGTTTTGATCACCGAAATATGCCAATTACAAATATATTACAATTATATATCTCATAATATATATAAACATTTATACACATTTGTATTTAATAAATACATACCATCAATTTATATATATATATTTTTATATAAATTTAATACACGGCAACAATTATGCACATATATCAAATTATACGAATATTAACTATATAATTAATAGGAGAAGAGAGCAAGTATCAACTTGCCTCGAGTTTCTGCTTTTTAAGAAGTCCGTGTTTGCAAATTTGAGCCACGTGGTCCGGTCCAGCCCAGCATCAAAGCTCAATCCACAATGTCAAAGCCAAGCCCAAATTAATAATGCAAGCCCAATTCAAAACAATTCAAACCAAATACCAAATTAATTTCAAAGCTTAATTATGCAAGCCCAAACTTCAAGCCTAGTTCCAAACTAGTACAAACCCATTTCCTAACCCACATACATCACTTGCCCATGACCCCAGCAATGGCACACTCATGTATCCATTAAACGTATGCTAAAACATTTCATGCACTAAAATACCCCCGAACAAATTTCGCGTATGAGGTGGCCAGTCTCATACACAAACTTGAGAGATATTTACAACTGATAGCAACAAGCATAGAGTGCAAATGACAGAATGAAATAAATTTTAAAAGCGGAATAGAAAGTCTATCCGAATAAAAATAAAACGTTAAATAAATAAAGTACGTGTCTGGTATTACAATTTGGAAGTCCCATAATCCAGAATCCCTGAACCAGAAGAATAAGAGTTTTAACTCTAAATTAAAAACCAACAACCAAAGTCTCAAAAGAGTTCATAGTTTGGACATGAAGAAGAGAATACGTTCCTACTCTGTAACTAATGAGAGGAGATGTCTGCCACAACTAAACCCCAAGACCCTATCCTCGCAGTGGAACCGGCCTGGGACATGAAATATCAACAAGTGGGTTAGACCCATGAGCAAGTCCTCTCTACTACATCCCAATCAAAGAACTGGTATACATACCCTCATTATGAGGGACACAAGAGAAAAAAAATAGGTGTAAACATACAAGTCATTCCTTATCCAGTTCATGTTTTTAAAATAAATGTCAACTTTTATAATGTCCCAACAAACTCTTATCATACAAAAATGAACACATTTTTAAGTTCAGAACAAAGAAATATACGCATGTATTTTATTAAATCTAAGTAATCCTGACATGCCACCATTATTATCCTTGGATACCTTAATAGATATTCGCAATCCCGACATGCCTGCTGGCAATCCTTATATATTTCCTTTAAATTTAGATACCTAAATAGGTATTGGCAATCCTAATATGCCCCCTGGCAATCCTTCTATGCCTCCTTTAATTTTAGATACCTTAATAGGTATTGGCAATCCTAATATGCCCCCTGGCAATTCTTACATGCCTCCCAAACCAACCTACTACATGAAATAAAAGAAGGTGCATAACGATTTAAATTGCACAAACATATGAATTTAATTTAACAAAAAAATTCAATCATCACAATAAAATAACTCATTCACAATTAAACTAAACCAAGTATATCATGGATAGTTATAATTTCAAAGGAAATATAGTTAAGGAGTAAAAATAATGCAACCACCAATTATATGAGCAAGCAACAACCAAACCTCCAATATACTTAAATCTTCGAGGGAGTCTTAACCTAGCTCTAATCTAGGTTTCTGGGCCTATTCTGTTCCTAAGAACCATATTTAATTATTGTGAAATTTTTCGCAATTTTTGAAAATTCATAACAACCCAAAGCAAAGAAAAGAATTTTAAAAAAATTCTCATTTCGAAGCACACCTTTTAAAACTAGTTCTATAACAATGGAAAATTATTTTTTCTAGAATTTTAAAAATATTTTCCAAATAAAAGAAGATGAAAAATCAATTTTGAGGCATACTTTAAAAATCAATTTAACCACGAGGGAAGCTAATTTCCACTTGAAATTTAAAACCCAAGCGTATTATGTCCCTAAAAGGTTACCCAAATTTTTTTTAGAATTTTTCATAATTTAAAAACAATTTTAAAAATTATTTTTCTTATTTTTCTAAATTAAAAACAAATTTTAAAACTTTAAAATAAATTAAAAATACCTTGGACTGGGGTCAAAGTGTGCCCAGAGGTGGGCCTTGGCGAGTGGGGGCCGTTGCAGCCGTCCCCAGTGCTGGCACTAGTGGCACGCGCCCCCACGCACCAGCGATACGCATGGGGGGCGCTGCCCTCTTCTTCTTCGCTAATTTTTTTTTCTTTTCTTCACTTGTAGCTAGCTTAAACATCAAAAAATGGAGTCCGAGTTTTCCAATCATTTTTCGGCCACTTACGGGCATCGAATCGCACGTATGAATATACCATTGAACTCGTATCGATCTAAGCTACATATTGGTACCAAAATCACCCCTCTCGCGGCCTAAATCAAAAATACCCAATTTCAAGATTCGAAAATCTAAAATTTCAAAGTTAGATTCCCATCAATCTACCCAACGGTTTGCAACCAAATTTTCAAGGATTGTTCTAGGAAGCAAGAACTACCTATTGATAGGAACAAGAATCTCAAAAATGATGAACACAGTAAACCCAAATTTTATGTTCGTCCATATACATATATATACACCCGCCTATACAGTCATATATATACATGTATATACATATGCAAAAACACCCGAAAGAAGTACCAAAACTCTAGAATCTTCATGTTTAATTCATAGAATTATATTTAGCAAGCAA
This sequence comes from Cornus controversa, assembly GCA_026545225.1. NCBI lineage: Eukaryota > Viridiplantae > Streptophyta > Magnoliopsida > Cornales > Cornaceae > Cornus > Cornus controversa. The sequence continues at coordinate 10,070,797 of CM048849.1, read as the reverse complement.
AATAATTTAATTTCATAATTAAATGCATAAAAAATTTCCAGCAACATGTATATACAATTAATATATATATATTCCAGCAACATATATATACAGATAATATATTATATATATATATATATTCCAGTGACATGTATATATAGGTAATATATATATCTACAGATTCAAAGGGGAAGAGAAAAGTTCAAACTTGCCTTTTTTTTTACCAGAAATCGTCCCTAAGAATATCTCTTTCTCTCCTTTCTTTCTTGCATCTATGTTCTTTCTTGCTTAGTTTCAGTGTATAGGACGGGGTTGGATATTTCCTAGTTAGGTTATTAGCCTAGGAGGATGAGATTGTGACGAGTGGAGGATTTTCACCAATGGTTAGAGAGTTTGTGGATGTATTTCTAGAGGATTTGACAGAGCTACCTCCGATGAGAGATGTGATGTTCAGCATTGATCTTGCTCTTAGTACCATGCCTATCTCTATGGCACCATACCGGTTAGCACCAGCTGAGAGAAGGAGTTAAAAGATCAGTTGAAAGAGTTGTTGGATAAGGGATTTGTATCAGTTAGTACATCGCCTTGGAGAGCTCCAGTCCTATTTGCTAAAAAGAAGGACGGATCTTTACCGTTATGCATAGACTACCGTAAGTTAAACCAAGCAACGGTTAAGAACAAGTATTCTTTACCAAGGATAAATGACTTGTTTGATCAGCTTAAGGGTTCGATTTATTTTTCGAAGATCTACTTGAGGTCCAGGTATTACCAGTTGAGGGTAAGGGAAGAAGACATTCCGAAGATAACCTTTTGGACTAGATATGGCCACTATAAGTTTCTAGTGATGCCATTTGGATTGACGAATGCACTGGCAGCATTCATAGATTTGATGAACCAGATATTTAGGGTGTACTTGGATAGGTTTGTGGTGGTCTTTGTGGATGACATTCTTGCGTATTCTTCTTCTATGGAGGAGCATGAGATTCACTTGAGGACAATGTTGTTGATTTTGAGAGAACACCTTCTATATGCCAAATTTAAAAAATGCAAATTTTGGCTAACGAAGGTGAAATTCCTAGGGCACGTGGTGTCAGTAGGAGGAGTATCGGTAGACCCTTCTAAGATAGAAGCTGTGATGAATTGGGAAAGGCCTAAGAACGTATTCAAGATATGTAGCTTCTTGGGATTGGAAAGATATTACCAATGTTTCGTGAAAGAGTTTTTGAAGTTAGCGGTGCCGATGACCGAGCTTACTCATAAAGGGGTTATGTTTGAGTGGAACGAGGCTTGCGAGCATTCCTTTATGGAATTGAAGCGTAGATTGACTAGTGCTCTGATTTTGATTATTCTCGAGTGTGGTTTGGGTTATGTCATCTACTGTTATGCTTCATGAGATGGTTTGGGATGTGTGTTGATGCAGACCGAGAGGGTTGTGGCGTATGGTTCTTGACTGTTGATGATCCATAAGCCGAATTAGCTGACTCATGACTTAGAGTTGGCGGCGGTAATTTTTGCTTTGAAAATGTGGAGACATTATTTTATGGAGAGAAGTTTGAAGTTTTCTCCAATCATAAGAGCTTGAAGTACCTTTTTACACAAAAGAACTTGAATATAAGATAGAGGCGATGGGTTGAATATATGGAAGACTACAACTTTGATCTTCAGTATCACCCGGGGAAGGCCAATATAGTTGCTGATGCATTGAGCTAGAAGTCACATGGCACTTTGGTTAGTATTGCCATTTGAGAGTGGAAGATGATGGAGGACATTTCTGATATAGAAATGTACCTTAATGAAAGTGGTGGACAAGCCACTTTGTTCACACTCATAGCATAACTAACTTTAGTAAGTAGGGTTGTTGAGGAATAGAGGCATGACACTGAGTAAGAGAGCATTTGCACTCGAATTACGGGTGGTGAAGTGGTGGAGGATTGGGTTATCCATTCAGACAGAGGTTTAAGGTTTGGAGGCAGAATGGTTGTTCCATTGGCTTGTAGGGATGAAGTTTTGAGGGAGTTCCATAGCTCCAGACTTATAGTACATCCCGGTGGTACCAAAATGTACCACAACCTTCTTAAACAGTATTGGTGGAAGGGTATGAAAAAGGACAGTACTCAATTTGTAGCAAGGTGCCTCACTTGTCAACAAGTAAAGGCTAAGCATCAGAGACCAGCACGTTAGTTACAGTCATTATCGGTAGCTATGTGGAAGTGGGAGCACGTCACCATGGACTTTATGATGGGGTTACCTAGGATGAGGAAGAGTCACGACGCTGTTTGGGTCATAATGGACAGATTGACCATGGTGGCTCACTTCCTTCCGATTCTAGTGACTAACGTTGATCAGATTTTTGAGACTGCATGAAGTGCCAGTTTCTATTATGTCTGACAGGGAACCGAGATTCACGTTATAATTTTAGCAGAGTTTTCAAGCTGCACTTGATACAGACCATTTAAGTACGGCTTTCTATCCTCAGACAAATGGTCTGTCAGAGCGTACCATTCATATTTTGGAGGATATGCTTAGAGTATGTGCACTTGATTTTTGAGGCAGTTGGGAGGATCACCTTCCATTAGTGGAGTTTGCATACAATAATAGCTACCAAGCTAGTATTGAGATGGCTCCATTTGAGGCTTTATATGGTAAACCATGCAAGTCGTCGGTTTGTTAGACAGAGATAGGTGAGACAGTGGCATTGGGGCCAAATATAGTCAGGGAGACTACAGAAAAGATCAAGATTATATGACAGCATTTGCTTACAGCTCAGAGCCATCAGAAAAGTTATGTCGACAGAAGGCGGAGGCCTTTAGCATTTGAGGTGGGGGACTATGTCTTCCTGAAGGTCTCGCCACGATGGGATTTGATGAGGTTTGGGTGTAACCACCTTAAAATTAAATAAGGCTTTGTTTTTATTTCTTAGGACCGAAAGGTAATTATAAGATTATGTAAGGTTAAGAGTGTAGTTATGGATATGTATATAATTATATATATATATGTATATATATATATATATATATATGTAGACTATAAGTATTGTCATGTGAGTGAAGCTTTGATTTTAATTTTGTGGCAAACATTTTTGTGCATGGTTGACAAATGGAAGACTTGAGCTGAGTCACTTTTGCATGTGTATCACTTTTGTTGATATTATGTTAAGTGATGTAACAAGCATATATAGGAACCCAAGGTTGTTCGATGGAAACAAGAAAGGGGTAAGGTAGTAGCTTTCTATAGAAAGAGAGAGTGAGAGAAAGAAAAGAGAAAGAGAGTGGGTCGGCAGAATAGAGAGAGAAAAATAGAGAAGAAGAAGAAAAGGAAGAAAGAGAGAGGGCTCTGCTAGTGGAGAATAGAATTTCAAGCCAAGGCAAGTTGAATCTTACCCTTATGCTTCTATATATATATATATATTTATATATCTAGACAACAATGTTTTAAATTAGTAGAAATTCTGATTTGAAACTGATTTAAGAGTGATATTTTAACAAGGAAATTCTAGATTAAGTTTTGTTGGAAACTAAATTCTGAATATTGAGATTAAAAGTTTCTTGTTTAGTCTTTGGGCTGCATATATCGATTGATATATATATAGCCATTGATGTGTATAAATCTATCAATAATGCGACGAATCTTGCATGAGACTTAGGTGTTCTTTGGAGATCTTCATTGTGGGTGTAAATATAGTGATGCATGTGTATATGTATATAGTTGTGAGTTTTTCTTTTTTTGTTTCAATATGTATATAATGTTTAGATATGTGTATATATATATTTATATATATATATATATATGGGATCTTCATGGTTTCAGAAGGTGATGGGTCTTGTTCTTGGCTATGGTAGTAGGTGCATGGCACGGCTGTGAGGGTGGCAGCCATGGGGTGGTGGTGTGGTGCTAGCTTGTGGGTCTTTGTGTGTATTATTTAGTGATGTTGTTAGATTTCAAGTGAAATATAATGAATCTAAAATTTGAATACATGTGGGTTGGTATATAAGGATGATATGCTATATATGTATATTTGTATATATGACATAACCTGGTAGATGCATGTGACCCATTTATGTTTGATAATAAGGAAGAAGGTGGTTTACGGCAGGGAGTTGCGGGGTCTTGGAGATAGGTTCGGTTTTGTGGGTTTTGTTTGGGCAGCCATGAGTTTGGGCTGTTTAGTGTGGGTTTAGTAAGCTGGGCTGGTGGTGGAATTGGTGAATATGTGGAAATTGATTGGTCCACAAGACTTGATGTCTTCGGCTGCCATGGATGCTAGCATGAAGGTACCTTGAGGTATGTTTGGTGTGGTAGTTGGCTCGCTTAGGTCCTGGTTAAGAGGTGTTGTTAAATGAATCAATTAATTGGGTTGATTCATAGTTTTTGATTTTGGTTGGATTGAGTTAGTTTCAAAAGTCAGTTTGTTGGAGGAGTATGAGATTGAGACTGACCCAGAAGAACAAGAATACGAAAGTAGCCAAGAATCGAACTCTGTACATTATCCTTAATTTTTTTTATGGCAGCAAAAGTTGTGCATGTTTGACACTTTTGGATAATTTTGTTGGATTCACTTTAGTTGATGTTTAAAAATTGCATTCAAAGTTAATGTTATGTTTAATAACTGTGGTGGTAATTGTTTTAAACTATGAAGACTCGATGATTTCAAAATTTCAAGGACGAAATTTCTTTTTAGGAGGGTAGAATGTAACACCCTTAAAATTAAATAGGGCTCTGTTTTTATTTCTAAGGACCCAAACGTAATTCTAAGATTATGGGAGGTTAAGAGTGTAGTTATGGATATGTATGTAATTATATATATATATATATGTAGATTCTATGTATTGTCTTGTGAGTGAAGCTTTGATTTGAAATTTGTGGCAGACATTTTTGTGCATGGTTGACAAATGGAGGACTTGAGCTGAGTCACTTTTGCATGTGTATCACTTTTGTTGATATTATGTTAAGTGATGTAACAAGCATATATAGGAACCCAAGGTTGTTCGAAGGAAACAAGAAAAGGGTAAGGCAGTAGCTTTCTGTAGAAAGAGAGAGTGAGAGAAAGAAAAGAGAAAGAGAGTGGGTCGGCAGAATAGAGAGAGAAAAAGAGAGAAGAAGAAGAAAAGGAAAAAAGAGACAGGGCTCGGCTAGTGGAGAATAGAATTTCAAGCCAAGGCAAGTTGAATCTTCCCCTTATGCTTATATATATATATATATATTTATATATCTACACAACAATGTTTTAAATTAGTAGAAATTCTGATTTGAATTTGATTTAAGAGTGAGATTTTAATAAGGAAATTATGTATTAAGTTTTGTTGGAAATTCAATTATGAATCTTGAGATTAAAAGTTGCTTGTTTAGTCTTTGGGCTGTATATATAGATTGATATATATATAGCCATTGATATGTATAAATCTGTCAATAATGCGACGAATCTTGCATGAGACTTAGGTGTTCTTTGGAGATCTTCATTGTGGGTGTAAATATAGTGATGTATGTGTATATGTATGTAGTTGTGAGTTTTTCTTTTTTTGTATCAATATGTATATAATGTTTAGATATGTGTATATATTTATATATATATGTGTATATATATATACATATATATATATATATGGGATCTTCATGGTTTCAGAAGGTGATGGGTTTTGTTCTTGGCTATGGTAGTGGGTGCATGGCACGACTGTGAGGGTGGCAGCCATGGGGTGGTCGTGTGGTGCTAGCTTGTGGGTCTTTGTGTGTATTTTTAGTGATGTTGTTAGATTTCAAGTGAAATATAGTGAATCTGAAATTTGAATGCATGTGGGTTGGTATAAAAGGATGATATGCTATATATGTATATATGACATAACTTGGTAGATGCATGTGATCCATTTGTGTTTGATAATAAGGAAGAAGGTGGTTTACGGTAGGGAGTTGCTAGGTCTTGGAGATGGGTTCAATTTTGTGGGTTTTGTTTGGGCAGGTATGAGTTTGGGCTGTTTGGTATGGGTTCAGTAGGCTGGGCTGGTGGTGGAATTAGTGAATATGTGGAAATTGATTGGTCCACAAGACTTGATATCTTCGGCTGCCATGGTATGTTTGGTGTGGTAGTCGGCTACTTGGGTCATGGTTAAGAGGTGTTGTTAAATAAGTCAATTAATTGGCTTGATTCACAGTTTTTGATTTTGGTTGGATTGAGTTAGTTTCAAAAGTCAGTTTGCTGGGCTCATTGTTTATGGTTTGGAATTGGGGTTGGTGAACTGGATTAGGCCAAAATTAAGAGTAGGCCCAATAATTAAGAATAGGCCCAGTGTCATTTAAAATAAATGTAAAGAATTTCTTTTTGGGCTAAAATTAGAACTTAGAGGAAAATGTCTTTAATGCTCCATAATTTACGTAAAGATTTTCGAAATTATAGGTTTATGCATGTCAGAACTAATTATGCTAGAATAGTTGGTTCTAGGGAAAAATTCTTGAATGCTCCATAAATTATGAAAAATTCTGAAATCATATGTTTTAACGTAATAGAGCTTGTTATGTAGAAATAGTTGGTCCTAATGATTAAAACCCGACATGCGACATTTGAGCATAATGCACGCACACAACTTGCTCATTTAAGGTATTAAATGGGAAAAGCATTTCATAAATTATAAAAGATTTTATGTTGGTTAAGGAATGTTTTGTTTTTCCTTTGTTTAAAATTAGGAAAAATTGGAGAAAAATATCCCTTAAGCTCTTAAAATTACAAAAAATCTCAGAGTGGTACATTTTGGCATAATAAACTTAATTAAACTAAAATAATTAAGTTTAGAAAAGACTTAAGTGGTGAAATCCTAAAGTGATTAATTATTATGATTAGTGATCACATTAAAAGAATAATTTGACTTATTTAATGTTAAAAGCATTTGGTAAATCTTAAAAGCTTGAATGTATGTAAATGAGATAAAATTTCTAAAGAATTAATATGGTATGGTCAGGGACCTACCTATGGGGTGTGTACAACCCATTTGTTATGGCCATTGGGCGAAGTGTGCCCTTATTGTGTGGACGTGGTCCGGGACCATCTGGGTGAGTAGACGTACAAACCCAGCCACATGTGCAAGCTTCTTTAGTCTGGAACTATGCGATGCGTACCACTTGTTAGCTAAGTGTGTCATCTATTTGAGTGGCTCCTGGGGCTCACATGAGGTTATGTTAAATTAATCTAGACGATTAGCTTAATCAGGAATTGTTGAGAATATAGTTCCTGTGTAAAAGATATTGTGGATATGATAATTAACTAGAGTTTAATTATCATAAGAAAAATTTGTGTGTGAAAGAAATTGTGGATATGATAATTAACTAGAGTTTAATTATCATAAGAAAAATTTGTGAATCTAATCAACAAAGATTGTTGTACGAGTCCTTATATATAGGAATTTAAGGCAAACTCAATTTGTTGAGCAATGATAGTGCTTTGCAATTCTTGCTGAGCTTGATGAGCTCATCCTATTTTATTTTCAGGTATCGAGTCAATGGAGTACAGGACGGTGGGGGCCATTTACATGCAAATTTATTTTGGCATGAAATTATCATTTTTGTTGTACATAGACGATGCTCAAGATGAGGGATAAGGTCTCTGGATGATGTTTTTGTAATGGATGATCTAGAAGATCATATTTTGATTGTAATATGTAAATTTTTGGATTAATGTATGGTAAGAAGAATGATGTTTTTCAAGTCACGCACCAAATTCAAGTAGTGAACTAGAGTTTCTGGTATTTGAAATTTGGGGGCGTGACAGTTGGCATCAGAGCCTAGGTTATGAGTTACCAGGCTAGTGGGAGTGTTATTAAGATAGAAGTTATATGAGTCATAATGATTATCCTATCTGAGTGATAGGGAAAGGTTCGTTGGGGTCAACAGACGGATGTCACATATGGTTCTTTGGGAGTCAGAAATCAGAGCATGACACGACCTTGGAACTTTGAGGTGGGAGACCATATTTTTTTTAAAGTCTCACCACAAAGGGGTTTGTTGAGATTTGGGTGTAGTGGCAAGCTATCGCCATGGTTTCTCGGTCCATTTAATATATTGGATCATGTAGGTGAGGTTACATATCACTTGGCATTGCCACCGCAATTGTCAAGTGTGCATTACTTTTCACGTTTTGATGTTAAGAAAGAATGAGTCAGATCCTTCACATGTGAGGTGGAGGAGGCTGTATCTTACGAAAAGAGGTCAATTCAAAATTTGGACTCTAGACAGCAAGTGCTTTGGGGCAAGACCATTCCACTGGTTAAAGTTCGTTGGAGGCATCATGGAATCGACAAGGCTACATAGGACCGGAATGAGAGGTTCACTTGAATTACCTTGAGTTGTTTACCACTTGAGGTATGTTTCTAATTTCAAGGATAAAATTCCTTGAAGGTGGGGAGGTTGTAGAGACTGGGTTCAATTTTGACCAGATTTCTTTTATTTCCATTTATTGTCATATAAATGATGTGAAATGATGTTACATGTATTTGAATCTTGAAAATCTTGTTTGGAGACTTGTTTAGAGATCCAGGGATATTTTTGAGCCATTTGGTTCATTTTGATATTTTCGGGTCTGCGAGGCCCGGGACACGGATCGGGTGGGCCCAAAAAACTGGAATTTTTGTTTTTGAAAATCTTATTTTTGGTTTTAGGCCAAATAAAATGTTAAAAGAGTTAAGGAAGTGATTTTGGAGCCATAGCCCCTCTCAAAATTGAAAATGAAGGTCGAGAGGGAACGTTAAGTGGCCTGGGGCATTTTAGTCATTTTATGCCTAAAATATTATAAATATCTGTATGGCTGAGATTCCGGCCATTTGGAAAGCTAGAGACAGCTAGCCAAACATTCCTCTCCCTCCTCATCATCTCTTCTTCCTTTCTATTTGATTTGGAAGCCCTAAGGCTTGGATTTGGAAGGTATAAATGAAGGATAACGTGTTCTACGTTGCAAGGGCTATGTTTTGAACTAAACAATGCACAAGTTTGAGAAAGTTAAATCTTGGTGAATTATAGGGTTTTGCTAGAAGAAGTTTGAATCTTGAGGTAGGGGTGTTTCTTCTCTCTTGGTCATCGATTTGTAAGGTATTGGTGAGTTTGAGAGGGTTTGGTTGAATTTAGCATGCTTGGGATGTAATATCCCGCTCCAACACATGGTATGATATTGTCTGCTTCGGGCCTGAGCCCGCACGGTTTTGCTTTTAGGTTTTACCCCAAAAGGCCTCATACCATTTAAAAAGAACATACTACATATAAGCACATCCCCTTTTCCACACCCAGGCGATGTCGGATTGAGTACCCTGTACCCTGTCAGTGTGGTAGCTCAGCCCAGTGTCTGTCTTCGTACCTGCCCACTCACACCCGTCCACAAGAGTTACTACAATCCACCCCCCTACAAGCCCGACATCCTCGTCGACACACTTTCGGCTGGGTTCAGGCTCTAATACCAACTGTAATACCCCGCTCCAACACATGGTATGATACTGTCCGCTTTGGGCCTGAGCCCGCACGGTTTTGCTCTTGGGTTTTACCCCAAAAGGCCTCATACCATTTAAAGAGAACATACTACATATAAGCACATCCCCTTTTCTACACCCAGGCGATGTGGGATTGAGCACTCTGTACCCTGTCAGTGTGGTAGCTCAGCCCAGTGTCTGTCTTCGCACCCGCCCACTCACACCCGTCCACAAGGGTTACTACATGGGAGGGTGGTATAGTTATGTATAATGTTTCCCCTCTTTCATTGTGATTAAATGCATGTTAAAGTTGTTCATATTTGTGATATATGATGGTTGTGAGCTTATACAAATTATATGTATGAAATTGTAAACATATGATTGATTTATGTGCCTTGTATACATGTATGAGGTATATGTATGAATGTGGACACATATGTGTATATATGTGACATGTGAAAATATGATGCATGCTAGGATAGATATAAAATATGAATATATGTAGGAGAGCATGAGAAATATGATATTTATTATATGAGCCTAAAGTACACACACACACACACATATATATATATATATTGGAGATTTGTCCAAGTGAGTCATACATGGGCTTTGGAGTTATCTAACCATGTTATGGAAGTAATAAAATTATCCACTAATGTATGACTGTCGGAGTTGTCCAATCACACCAAGGCTAATGCTAAGAAATCGGAGTAGTCCAAATTCATGTGATTGTTGAAGTTGTCCAATCACAATGGCAAGAGCAATATATTGCCAAGAATGCATGATCTTTGGAGTTGTCCAATCATACAAGTGTCATCGGAGTTGTCCAACACTACATAACTGATGAGTTGACCAATTATGTCCAAGTATCGGATTATGACTGAGAAAGATATAAATCTAGAGATGCCTATATGTTTAACTGTTAAGCATAATGGATGTTTTAAATGCATAGATGTATTACATTGGATTGGTTTGACATACAAGTGTTGAACACATCATGTAGAATAGTGACATCATGATTGCATATCATGTAGGTCAGTGTCGGGTCAATGCCTAGGTGGGTTGAGGCATTCCTACTGAAGATAAGTAACTACATGGAGTACTTGAGTAGCTACATGAGTACTCGATAGCATTTTTTTTGGAATTTTGAGTATCTATATATATATGTGTCACGTTGACACTTTTGAGAATTGTAATATGGATGTGGAACAAGTATTTTTACTATATTGGTCCACTTTTGAGAAAGTAAACAATATATGTATTTTCTAGACTTGATTCGATGTTTATGATGTAATTGAGATATGCTTTTGATTTCAAATGCTTCCGCGCGTGTTTTTAGATGTTTAAAATGTATGATGACGTATGTGGAATAGGATGCATAATGGTGAATGAGTTTTGGATGTCCTAATGGGAAAACAGTACTTAGTAAGATTTTCTGTCGAAAGGTTTCAATTAATCAAAAACTCAGCTTCAATTAATCGAAGAGTGCAATTAATCGAAGACCCATATTCAATTAATAGAAGAAACTAAGTGAAATTGGATCCCAAAACCAGCATGTTATGATTGAAGTTTCGATAGAACTTTGATTAATCGTAGCTTCGATTAATCAAAAACATCTCTTCGATTAAGCGAAGGTACTGTTCACATCATGTGTTGAAATTGTCCCTGACTTCAAACGGACATAGGTCATTCATTTCGAAACGGAATTGAGTGTAATTTTCTTGAAATTGAATGATTTTTAATTTTGTTTCTAATGGGCTTGGTCCCATCTTGATATTTTAGACACATACAAAAAATTAAGTCTTGGGATCGAAGGGTTCAAGTGTCACGCCCCGATTTTTGACACCCGGTTAAAGGTGAAGGAAATAGAGGTGAATAGTGAAAATTCCATTAGCTCCACAATCTAATCATCAATGTCCTTGAAAATCGAAATTCTTTTTTCTTTTATTTCCAAGAAAAATCATATTTCTCCAATTTAAATAAATTAAACATTTCATAAACATCTCAAATACGTAATATCCGATGTACAGTCATATATACTCTTGCCTACGCATTAAATTACAACCGATCGTAATTTAATCAACATTATACATCTAATAGATTTAATCCAAAAATAATATCATTCATCCTATAATCTAGACATAATCAAAATCTATTGAAGTCCAATTACTACTTCTTCAACCAGTACTATCAAATCCTTTAATGACTCCGTGTCATCGGCACTACCTGCGAAATCTGGGAGGGGGTGTGCTCAAAGCTCAACAAGGTATGCTAAATATACTATAACTGCTTCAGCAGGTCGATTCCCACATATCCTCAAAATATACATAAATTAATTATATCTCCATAATTAACATACCTAACTTTCACAGTTTGAAATCACGTCGTTTTCAAGTGTCAACAATTCATATGACAATTTCTAGCACATATTTAAAAATCAAATAACTTGCATAATTCTAGAACTAGGAAGTAAACAAGATGCAACTATACTCCACAAATAAACATATGTAATAAAATGAAATATCATAAATCGCCAGTTGCAACTACACATGGATGCCAACTTGTAAATCAAGATTCAAAATCATCAAATGGGATAACTCGGTATAGATCCACAATCTTCTGACATACCTACTGCATACACTGGTAAAAGAATAGTTATTTTCAAGCTAATAACCTGTAGGGAACAAACCTAGTGGCCACTATAAATGGGGATTTTCACCCCGAAGGCTATACCCTCGCTCGATAGTAACTGAATCCGAATATCCCAAAATCAACAACCAATCCACAAAGGAGAACATATACATTGACAATCACATTTAACACGTCACACACGCACATAACATATATTAATCATACAATTCATGTCCTATAGTCCAAAATACTATCATGACATGCTTCTCAATGAAACTTCATAATTGTGGCATTATAAAAATCATAGATTTCTCAATTTTCATCATAAAGACAATATACAACTTTAAGAGTACATCAACTCAACAAGCATCATTTAAGCACATAAAAATGATCAATTACACATGATTTAAAAATTATTATTTTCAACATGCTCATCAAGCAATAAAATAACCCAACTACAATATATAGAAAGAAATATATATATATATATATATATATATATATGTGTGTGTGTGTGTGTCATATATATATATATATTTACATATAATCATGTAAAATAAATACCACTTCACATGCTCTTAATTCCAAATATATGCATGCATATATATATTCACATGTGCATCAATTATTCAAATATCCACATTTATACATATACACATATATATATAAATACCAAAAACACAATTGCACATATACAAGAATATATATAAATTAAAACATATATAAATATAGGAGACAGAGGCAAGAATCAACTTGCCTTGTTTATATTTTTTTTTCGGAATCCCGTACTGTCCATTGCCAATCCAGAATCCAAAGCCCAATGGAAAGTCTCCATTTTAAATAAAATTGGTCCATTTCAAAATTCCAGCCCAGCCCAAATGTTAAGTCCACAATTCAAGCCCAACTATCACATTTTAATTGATATTGGGCCTATTTTAAATTTTGGCCCAGTCCAATTAAACCAGCCCAAACTAAACATCAAATTCAGCCCAATTTAGAGTCTAGGCCAAATTTAATTTCCAACAATTTTCAGCCCAACAATAAACCAAAACCATGACAGCCCAAACCAAATTCCAAAAACCAAACATGAACCCAATCAAATTTCAATCTAACACCATAATCCAGCCCATTTTTCTATCACCTCTCCTTCAATTTCATACACTTGGACCCATATCAAATAAACCATTAACCCATGCGAAGACCCACCAAGGCCTCACCATACCCATCACCACCAAGCCACCATGAGACAACCTTGCTACCATACACCACCATACCCACGGTCAGCCGCCACCACAGCTTGACCTCCATGAGCCACCCAATTTGTTTCTAAGTCGTCACCCTTCTCTCTCGACATCACTCTCTCTCTCTAGAATTCTCTCTCTAGCCGAACCCATTTCCTCCTTCATCAACACGATCTCATAACCTTTTCACCAAACCATGAACTCAAACAAGATCCATCACCATCTCCCTCAACCATCATCACCATCTTCCTTACTCAAAACCACCACTAGCCACGGATGTACCACCGTACGCCTCCTTCGCCTATTGCCGTGCACCACCACCTCTCAGCCTCTTCTCTTCTCTTCTCTTGTTTTCCCCTATCTCTCTCTAAACTTTCTTCTATCCAAAACTCTTTAACAATTTTTCTCTCTAAAATCACTTTCAAACTTTGTCTGCAACTCTCACTCTTTCTCTGCTATTTCTCTCTCTCTCTACACCATTTTCTAGATCTTTTTCTCTCTCTTTCTTTTCAGTCAGACTATAGTTTTCCCCTCATTTCCTTTTTCTTTCCTTTTGTGTTAGGCAACCTATGCTTCCATTATCTATATATATAATAATACTATATATATGTATACATCCCCACACACCTATATATCCACACACCCACACACCACTCACATGGCCGCCCCACATGGCTTTTTAATTTTTTTTTCCATCTAGGTCCCACCAAAATATATATATATATATATATATATATATATATATATATATATTTTGGGTATTACATCGAGTGTGTGAACCAGTTGAGGTTTCATAGTTCACCTATCATTTCCTTCGCTCTTCACCGGGTGTCAAAAATTAGGGGCGTGACATTCATCAAGTCATTTGGATGCCAATAGGTTAATTCTTCTATAATCCCAATTAGATTTTTCATAGAAAGGTCTAGCTCATCAAATTGGAACTACGAGCAACCTAATTCTTGATTAGTATCAAGATATGTAGGAGCCTAGGCTTCCTCACCTAGGCTCGGTCGAATCAAGTTTTAAATAACATTTTCTTTTCTAATAAAAACTCTTATGTTTAGAACATTCCTTTTCAAAAAATCTTAGGTTAATGATGTAGTAACCCTTGTGGATGGGTGTTAGTGGGCGGGTGCGAAGACAGACACTGGGCTGAGCTACCACACTGACAGGGTACAAGGTGCTCAATCCCAGATCGCCTGGGTGTGGAAAAGGGGATGTGCTCATATGTAGTATGTTCTCTTCAAATGGTATGAGGCCTTTTGGGGTAAAACCCAAGAGCAAAACCGTGCGGGCTCAGGCCCAAAGCGGACAATATTATACCATGTGTTGGAGCAGGGTATTACAAATGACTTTTCATTTAAGGTTATATCTACCTATTGATATGGTCTAACGTTTAAGGTAATATTCATCAAGCATCTTTGGATGCTAAATTTCAAATCCATAACAACCATCAATATAGGAATGCAATATGAAATATAAAGGTAATTATGCAAGACATGGATGTTGTGGGGGTGTCTAGCACACACCTTTCCCATATATAACCAAACCCACAAATTCAGCCACGTGAACTAGATAGATTTCAACTAAAATACATTTAGAGCTTCCATATACCTCACATGTGTCAAAATAGTTTAACATTCTTCTAAGTCCTTAGACATCCTTAGGTGACTTAGCACACCTCAAACCCAATGTTAGGCGGTGACTCCATACACATATCAATTGGCCCTATAAACTGACCTTGCCATTCCGTCGCATAGAACCCATTTTCCACTATAGGGTGTAGCCACATGCCTTATGCGCCTATCCTCTTCACGCTCCTTCTCGTTTTCTCTGAGGGAAACAATGGGTGGAAAAACTCGATTGCGTCACTCAACATAGTTACCAAGATCCATTTATGACTATTGGGGATAACCTCATAAGATTTTTTTGAGAACATATACCTGTCAAGTGGTCGTGAGACCCTCCCACTATGATAGAACATCGGTGTACCAGAAGATGAAGGTGTAATAATGATATATAGTATCCTATGTCCCATCAATCTTACTCTCTCTAATCGGTAAATCCACACAAGGTTCATTTAAGGAATCTGCCATCTCCTCCAAAACTATTTTGCTTCTTGACCTGTGACTCATTATATAATCTTCCTCCAAGAACACAATACACTACAAGAAATTACTAATGTGGCATCCAAATTTTAGAGGTGGCAAAAACAACTGCCGCCTAAAAAATTTTCTAACCTTTTCTCTCTCCTCCTGTAAAAATTGGGAAAGGTAGCACAACATTTCACCATTTCTCACTCCTCTCTCTCAACGTACAGTCCATTTCTCTCTATCCTCCCTCTCTCACGATGTCATAATAATTTTATCTCTCTTTCACATCTGATTTCTCTGTTCTTAGTGCTCAATTGCTCATCCAAACTTTGTTCTGGGCCAACTGGAGATCAAATTCCATCCTCTTCGATTCCAATGGTACCCATAATCGAATCAGTCACTTTGCTTGATTTTCTTTGTTTTTGCCCGAGATCAATCACTTTGCTTTAAATTTCTTCTTTTATATTTATGTGTTAGTATATTACATATGTATCATATGTAACATGTGTCCCTATAGTCTCTCCCATAATCTCTCCCTTGATTCTCTCTCTATCCCATGATTCTCTCCTTAACTCATTCTTTGTATGGCCCATATATATGTCCTATTGTAATGTAGATAAACATACTCAATAGTTGATGAATACATACGTTCTTTCTCTATCTTTTATCTATCGTAATATGGTATCAGAGCCATAAAATGATTCCAGAAAATTTGTCCATGGTTTATCAACAGCTCATCAACACCATTCTTATCAATAGAACCCACTATAATTTCCACACCTTTCTTAGCCACGGAGAACAAGAGAAGAATGAGCGAAAAAGTGAAGCCCTTGAAACATAGTACCTTTGATGTATCGAATAATGTGAAGAATGACATCATAATGGATAGATCTTAGAGCTGATATGATAGGAATTGACTGACAATGTGAACTGCATAAGTAATGTTTGGACGAGTAACTATAAGATAGACAAGACTATCGACCAATTGTCGATACAATGTTGCATCACTAAGAAGAGTATTATCCAGAGGAGTGAGACACATGTTAGTTTCCAAAGGAGTAGAAGATGTTTTACAATCATTGAGAGCATCTCAAGCAAGAATGTCGGTGGTATACTTAGCTTGTGAGATATAATAACCACTAGAATCAAAATGAATCTCAAGACCCAAGAAATAGCTCAAGTGTCCAAGATCCTTCATCTCAAAAAGATGACTAAGAGATTGTTTGAGAGTAGAAATATCATCAAGATCATCTCCGATAATTATTATATCATCAATATAGAGAAGTAGAAGAGTAATACAAGATGCAGCATTGTGAATGAATAGACCAGAATCATAAGAGCTAGATGTAAAGCTGAAGTTGCAAATAACAAAGCTAAATTTTGCAAACCAGACTCGAGGAGCTTGTTTAAGACCATATAGAGCATGACGAAGTTTGCAGATTTGATGGGGAGAGTGATTATATCTGGGAGGAGGTTTCATATAAACCTCTTCTACAAGATCCCCATTGAGAAATGCATTTTTGACATCCATTTGAAAAAGATCCCACTTATGAACACCAGCAAATGCAAGTAAACTGCGAACAGAAGTCAATCGGGCGACAGGAGCAAAGGTCTCCTCATAATCAATACCATATTCCTGTGTATAACCTTTAGCAACCAGATGAGCTTTGTATCATTCCACAGAGCCATCAGAATGAGTCTTAATTTTGTAGACCCATTTGCAGCCAACAATAATTTTCCCAAAAGGTAGATCAACCATGTCCCATGTATGGGATTGGTTGAGAGCATGTAATTCATCTTTCATAGCTTGTTTCCAATGAGGATTATAACTAACTTCTAGATAAGATTGAGGTTCATGATGAGATAAAATAGTGGAGAAGCAATGATAGTCACGAAGGTAACCTGGTGTGGTTCTTACCCAATTTGAATGACGAGTACCATCAGATAGCTTAGTGGGAAGGATATCAGATGTAGAGGATTCAGCAACACGATCATCAATAGGAGCAGACCCATCAGGAGAGACTGTTTGTGGGAGCTTAGAGGAAAATGTAGGATCTAGAGAGATAGGAAGAGTATTTGGTGAAGCTGATAGTTGACCGCGACTAGTGGTTGGTGGGTATCTGTGTCAAAAGAAAAGAGATCAACAGTGGGATCACTAAAGAAGAACGATGTAGATGGAGAAGAGATGTGAAACTTAGAGAGAGATGAGAATATTTTATGTTCCCAAAAGATGACATGATAAGATATACGTAATTGCTTAGAGATGGGATCCCAACAACGATAACCCTTGTGCTCAATCCCATAACCTAAGAAACAGCAAAGACGAGCACAAGTTCTAACTTGGTGCGTTCATGAGGTTGAAGGAGGACAAAACAAGCACAACCAAAAACTTTGAGAAAATTGTAAGAAGGGGTAACACCATATAAACGCTCATAAGGAGATTGATTTTGGAGGATAGGCATGGGAGCACGATTGATGGTATAAATAGTAGTTAGAACTGCTTCCCCCAGAATTTTTCAGGACATGAACTGAAAATAAGAAGAGTGCAAACAGTATCCAAAATATGTCTGTGTTTACGTTCAACTCTCCCATTTCTAGTTTTAGATCCATTAAATCAAAAATTAGTTAGAGAGAGAAAACATATAGAGAGAGAGAGAGCGTGTTGCTTCCAAGGAACTCTTCAAATGTGAACCCTAACATCTCCTTTTGTGCGGTAGTCACCGTCTCATGTCTGACCGGCCAGTTTCGATCATCAGGTGAGTGAGTCTTTTCTCGCCAATCTCATTCGAGTCTCAAACCTACATTGCTCTCTTCTCTCCTCTCTCCTCTCTCTCTTCTCAATCTCTTCAACTTCTGACTTTTTCTTGTGCTGCTTTGAATTTTTCTTTGAATTCGTGTTTTAAACGTGCGTGAATTAGCTTCTAAGCACGACGGAGTTTCTCAAAATCATTGATATTATGACAATTGATCTTTTCTTTTTCACATTTTGTTCTATTTTCTGGATTTCTTCTTCTGCTTGTGATTATTGTACCATTTTGTTATAGTGGTTTTTGATTAATTGATGTGAAGTTGATAAATGTGTAGTGTAGAAATGTCGGGGTTGAGTAAGTTGTTGTTTATAGGTGCTGTGGATGATGAAGAGAAGAGAGAACGAAAAAAAGAGTCATTTCAGTACATGCACCGTGTTTGTAAGATTTGTGCACCACTATTAGATGTTCAACTGAACTAATTATGTGTACAAGGCCCATTTTTTGATAGGTGTAAGGCACATATATTTGGATTGCGAACAGAGGTTTGGTAGCCAATAGTTTATATATACCAACATCAATCCAATTTTTTGTACTTTTCTATTTAATTATTCGCTTCGTAATCTATCTTTGGACTAAATAATCAAGTGTAAATCATACAATTTATCTTTACAACTGCTTGCATTGACTTGCGTCATACTATAAGCAATAGCAACAAACACTGCAAAAGCTGGGGAAGTATCTAAACAGCCATACACTTTCTTGGCACTCTCTTGAGTGTCCTAAAACATTCCTGGTAGCCGGGGAAGCATCTAAATAGCCATAAGGTGAATTAAAATTTATCCCTTCTAGATAATATATAAGTTCTGTTATTTATGTGATATTACACTAGTTTGTAAGACTTGTAGTGTAGTTGACTACCCTTATATTTAGATATTTTGAAAATAAGACAGTATTGTTTATCTGGTGAAAGTCCTCAGTAGTATTTCAAAAGCATAAAAATGATCATTGTCATGTTCGGCCTCTACTGTTCATTTGACAAGAACAAGAGTTTGTGGATAAATTTATCTGACGACTCAGACCACATTTTCATAATTTTTCGATCAAACCTTATGTTCTTTCTCATTATGTTCTATTTCTTTTGAACTTAAAAGATTAATAATGGATCACATTTTTATTCACTATAGCGGCAAGTCAGCAATTAAACAGAGAATGGTGAATTCATTCATCATTTGAGTTTTTGGATACTAATTGGTCACATGAGCATCCGTTTAGGGATTACACTATAGTTTGTAAGATTAAGTTATATGTCTTGTTTTGGTGTCCTTGGACCTTTCAGTTTTTAGGGGATGGTATGTAGTCATAAAGCATTATGTTGGGTCACATTTGTTTTTGGTCAGAGTGTCAGACATTAAAAGCTGACGGATATTTGGCTGGCAAAATGTACTGGGATTGAACCTTGCACTCTTGTAATGGATTTGGAGGGTACTGATGGATAAGAACAAGGAGAGGTACCTATGCAAAAACTTTATTTATGATGAGGATTAATTTTATTTTATTTTCTCTATTTAGCTTTTGATGATCATCAATGATATTGCTTTGATGATTTGTACTCAATTTTGGGAGTTTGTTTAACCTTTTTGTTTGTGTTTAGACACCTTTGGAGAATTAAGAATTTGTTCTAAGGGAAGATATTCAGAAGGTAAATTTTTTTTTCCCTTTTATCCTTCTCATTTGCAATCTTGATGTTGCTGACTTTTGAACATTTTATTGGCTGTAGATAACTGTTTAGAAGTGGGATACGTGGCAACTAAAGAAGTAGAGAGTTATCGGTAGTTTGAAGATATAAATACTTGATGGCAGTTGAAAGAAATAACCTTTTGTCAGCCATTGGCTATAAGAAGATCTGACAGAAAATGATTCTCTCCTCAACACATCAATAAACATCACTACTTTACTTTCATTTTTCATTCCTTGTCAATTTACATTCCTTGGTGCAATTTTATATTCGAGCATTACTTTTCAGCACTTAGATAGTTTCTTTCCATGCCTTGTACTTCAATTTCTATTTAATGAAATTTTAGTATTCCAGTTAACTAGTTTAGTCTTCCAGTTCCTTTATTCGCTTTTCATAGTTAAATCTTCTTTCATTTCACCATTCCAATCTTGAAGCCCTTTGTTAAAGGCAAAAAAGAACCTTAGAGAGTTATCATTTAAAACTCTCTCTACAGACCTCTGATACTGTCGAAAGGGAGAACAAGATTTTTCTGTCAAACAACCTTTTGTGAGATCATATAATGACATTTTCTTATAATTTCTTTTTTTTTTATAGACAAAAGTGAAAATAGAATCCGTCAAAATAATCAACTAAATGGTGCATGTCAACTGTTTGATGAATTTTCTTTAAGGAACATGGTGCTTGCTGAGCACTTGTACAATTACAAGTTTGAGAAATTCTCTAGAAAAAAAATAAATACACACACATGTATCTATTATTTTATTATTTCTTACATTTTCTTTTATTGTATTTTCTCTTTACAAAGATATAACATATAAAAAAATAAATAACATGTTTATGGTCGAATTTTTTGTTCTTAATTTTAATCTATACAACATATTATACATTTATGTATCCATATTTATATTTTTATGTTCCCCTTGTTTTGGCCGAATTCTTATAACGTTTTTTTTTATAAAAAAAAAAATATATCTAAATATACTTGTATGTGTTTCTGAATCCATTTTTTTCCTTACCATATTTTACTATGTGAAATATATTACATAGATGTAACTATATAACTTGTGTTTAATGTTTCTGTTTCTTTAACACTAGCTAGTAGTGTCTTTATGTTATCATGAAACTCTATAAATCTTCTTAAAAGTTTAATACTACTTAATGCAAGTTTATTTCAAGGGCATGTGGTAGTCTCAAAAACACACACACATATTTATTTAATTATCCGTGGTTTCAACAACATATGGATGAACAATAAAAGTAAACTCTAATATCAGTGATGGCTTCATGGAATGGATGATATTATCCTTCAGCGTGCTGGTTAGGCAAAAAAAACCAACCAAATGATTATATAAAATTCAAAATTTGTTACAAACAAACATATCACAATTTCTTAAACAACATAAATTGGAAATATAAGGGTGATGATCAATACACTATTTATTCAAACAAGATAGATGTAAAATATGAAGAAAAAAAAAACCTTCTTAACAATCACGATTACTTAAATAATAGAGGATGGACATCCAATGACGATGTTACATTACTATCCAAACAAGACCCTGTTGAAGTTGAAGCAGCATCCCAAAATCCTGTGAGTTCATTTACTTCATATTCTACCTCTTCACAATTTTGTTGAACAGTAGATACTCCATATGACATTCTAATCCCTTCCAATTCAATCGCAACTTCTTTCATTGTAGGCCTTTTTCTCCCGCTCAAGCTCAAACATCTTTTCGCAAGATTAGCAACCCGAATGATCTCATCTTTCTCACCCTCTGTGGAAACTCGAGCATCAAGAATGTCAAATAAACGGTTCTCCTTCATTGCCAATATGAAATACGTTGCCAAACTTCGACATTCTTCTGAAATGATTACTGAGATTGGTTTTTTTCCAGTTAAGAGCTCAACAAGAACTACTCCAAAACTATAAACATCGCTCTTTTCTGTAAACTGGCTTGATTGGAAGTACTCTGGGTCCAAGTATCCGAAGGTCCCCTGTACTAGCGTGGTCATATGAGTTTGATCAATGGAAACTGATTTTGAAGTCCCAAAATCTGACACCTTTGCTTTGAATTTTTCGTCTAACAGTATGTTTGTGGACTTAATGTCTCGATGATAAATGGGCATAGAAGCTGCTGAGTGTAGATAGGAGACAGCTCCTGCAACTTCTGTTGCAACTCGAACACGAATATCCCAGGTAAGTGGAAATTCCTCATTTTGCTCATGGATATACTGGTAAAGGTTTCCATTTGGGATGAATTCATAAACCAACAAGGGAACTTCTGCCTCTAAACAACAACCATGCAGCTTAACCACATTTCTATGGTTAATTTGTGATAAAATAACAACCTCATTAATAAATTGCTCAAGGTTGCCTTCATCCACTATCTTAGACTTTTTAATTGCTACAATTTTACCATCAGTCAGCATTCCTTTGTATACAGTACCTTGGCCTCCTTGACCAAGGATCCGATTCTCATTAAAGCGGTCAGTGGCCTTTTCCAACTCCTTTAAAGTAAACAGTTTGGTTTTCTCAACATTACCTTCATCACCCGAAAACAATTGTTGTTGCAATAACAGACCGCCATTTCGTTTAAAGAATTTTTGTTTGAGCATGAGTTTCTTTCTCCTCTTCACAAATTTATACAACCACCATGTACCACCAAGTAGAAGTAGTATTCCAATTACACCTGTACTAATACCTGCAAAACTCCATTGGAAAAGGCGTCACTTTATCAACACAAACATCTTATGCTTGAATTTATAAATTACTCCGTTCATTCCCAAATCAATATACCTTTTAGGGACTCCAATTTTTCATGTGCACATGCAATTAATGGATGGCTCCATTTACATTATTAAGTTTTAAAAAAATCAAAATTTAGGAAATTAAGAGTTTTGGAAGAGGGACACTTATTTTAAAACATCTCAAAATTGAAAGAGAAATAGTTAATTTGGGATGGAGAAAGTAGTGTTCAAGGAACAAATTCAATATTTACAGAAAAATGGTGTTCTTGAATTAATGTCATGGTTCTGGTCTTAACTTGGTACAGCAATTGTCTTGACTACTGTGTTAGGGTGTCTGTGCGTTTGTGTGAAAGAAGGGGCACACCTATGATAATTATTCGAGTTTTCTTCTTGTCCATCCGAGATCCTGCACATTCATCAGTATCTAATAATTAAGCAAAATCAAACAAAAATAGTCAAGTATGCAAGGCTTAAGACATGTTTAAGTATTAGGCAAATGGTCAAGATATAAATATATATATATATGTGTGTGTGTGTGTGTGTGTGTGTTTTCAGTTTTAGGCAAAGGATGAGAGAATCTATATATTTATGTGAGCTAGCTAGCGATCAAATTTATATATATATATGCAGACTTAAAATATGTACATGCATACATACCTGGACATCCATATGATAGATATGGGTTTGCTTTATAGCTAAAATTACAAGAGCACTGGTAAGTAAAGTTAGTTACTGGCAAGCAATAAGCATTTGGTCCGCACAATGAATAACTAGAAGGTGCGGATCTGTTGCACTCTCCGAGCATGCCCCAATCCAGCATAACAGGAACACGTTGTATTGTTTGCATGTCATAATTGGGATCTCTGTTCAATAATCTATTGAACCAGGATTGCCACACTATAAACGCATACTTGCAATCATCATCAGTCTTAGAATCATTATTGATTGTGCTCAGAGATGTATTGATGAAGTTGAGTGATGGAGGGATTGAGGTCTGGCAGCAATTGATTCCATAACAACCTCCTCCATCAGTTGAATTGTTGTCGCTGCAGATTGATGAGCACCCACCTATAATTTTTCCTCCTCGGTTCCTCATTGAGGCCAGGATGTTACAACCTGTGGACGTGAAAACATTATAGGACTCAGAGACCCCAAAATGACGGGACAAATTCACGTCAAAATGATTAGTCGTGCCATTTGGACAATCATAAGCGAGCATGGGAAGAAGGACTTCAACGGTGGCATAGCCATAAATACCAATATCAACCACCTCAAGGTGGTTGCTAGTGAAGAAAGGTTTGGAAGAGTACTTGTCGCAAGTGATTGCAAAGTTGTCGTTGGCATAGCAATGAGCTCCAATCCCAAATGGGAAAGGAATGGTAACGTTTCCACATATGAATGGACAACCAGGCTTTACTAATGCTGTTAGTGCTGATGATGCTTCTGTTTGTGCTGATGATGCTACCGTTAATGTTAGCCACAATAATAAAGATAATAATAGCATCAACCGCACTACCAACTGAAACACCATTTTTTCCCTCTCTAGTTTTATATTGAGAATGGAGATTCTCAGAGGTATATATATATATATATATATATATATGGATTTTCAAATCTATTAGGAAAATAAAATAAAAGAAAAGAAAAATCAAATAAGAGACGAGGACTTTTATTTGTTAGTCACTCCTACTAATCAACGTAGCACGGACTACTCATCAGGTTAGGTTAGACTAAACAATTCGCGTGAAAGAAAAGTCCAGCATACTATAGTTGACATTTGTTTTAGTTTATTGGATGATCTATCTGACCCAATTATCCACTATATGACAGAGACAGAGAGAAAGGCAAATTCAAGGTTTATTTTTAATCCATCCCTAAACTAATATCTTTTTTGCTTGCCAACCGATGGTGGGTTGGGTCCCCCTCTAACCCGACGTTAAATAACGTCCCGGCAATTTGTGTGCCCTCCTAGAGTTAAATAACGTTTCTCATGGTGCGTTGAGAAATAGCCAATTTGTGTGCCCTCCTAGACTTAAATAACGTCCCGGCAAGAGCTTTACTCAAATCACTCTCTTGCGTAAAGCAAGGTGCTTCTCTTCGGTAATCTTTACACTGGAAGAGACCTGTAATAAGACCAACAAGACCATTCCAAGTTACCTTGGAAGCATGGACTCGGACACGGATACAACACGACACAGACACGGCAACACGACAAATTTTAAAAAAATAGGACACGGACACGACGTGAATACGGCTATAAAATAATATATTAATATATATTCAACAAGTTAACCAATATCCACAATACCATAAATCTAATAATAAAAAAAGAATAAATTATACAAATACATCAATTTATTATCAACCAATTAATGTATTTTTAAAAAGGGTGTTCATTATATTCCAACCCACTACTAGAATCTTGCACATTACTTATTTTTCTAATAACAAACAAATAAATTTAAATACAAAATACCAAATAAACCAACATGACTTTATGTTAAATAAAGTTCTATTGGCTTTTTTATTTTTTTTTTGTTTCTAAATTTATTATTTAAGAAGTTTATCTAACTATTTTTTATTTTTAAAATATTTTATTTTAGAAAATACTATATTTATAGAGAAAAGGGCATAATAGTCATATTAAATGTTATATATGTGATTATAGTTATTTCAAATGATCAAGATGTCAACTTCTAGAAGATGAGGGGCTGAAATGCTCAAAAAAATAGTTCAAAGGGATCTTTTGTAACTTTGAAAAAGTTCAGGGGTTTTTTTGCACTTTTAAAAATTACAGAATATACCCCGTCGTGTCCCCCGCGTGTCCTATCCGTGTTCCCGCCGTGTCCCCGCTTGTCCTAAAAAAAATAAATTCAAGACATTTCTAAGGAGTGTTCGACACGTGTTCGATGAGTGTCCGAGTGTTCGAGAAGTGTCTGAGTATCCGACACCACCACAGCACCCCTATATGACGTGTTCGTGCTTTCTAGCAAGTCACCATGGTTGAATGATAGTACCCATTGCCTAAGCTCATGGGCCACTGAATTGATAGTTCTCAGAGTCAATGTAAGCAAACATACATGGATCTTCATCCACAGAGAGGAAGGACCTGACATGATATCCTCCATGATTACTTTGAGTTGCTGGGTGTGGAAGCAGTTGCGAAAAGTACTTTAAAACCTTGAGGGGGTGAATAGGATAACTTACTCTTTTGCTTAATTTTTAATTAATTCAATTTTAAGTCCAATTAACCAAACAATTAAAGCAAATAAATAACTGAAAGTGTAAGTAAGAAAAGAATGCACTGAATATACGTGGAAACCCAAGGCGGGAAAAACCACGAAGGAAGGCAGCAAGCCTCAAGAAACCAATCCACTATGATGAAGCAAAGTACAACAGACTCTGTCTCAGTCTCACACCCCTTTTCACTCTGTCAAGAATCTGATGCGGAATACCTCAGGCTTATGATTGCGACAACACGTCCAACTGCTGCAGACTTTCGATTAACGTCACGATCCTTACAGAAAGGTTGCTGGAAGAACAAAAATACTCAGCAAGTATTCTGTTCCCTTCGTAGTGCGATATGATCACATTTCTTCCTCAGCAAGCAAGCAAGCGAAGAACCATCAATCCAATGTTTTAATTAGCAAATGATTTGATGAAGTCTCTGAACAACAAATCAGAAGAAGAACACCATCCTAAATATCACTCGTGAAGTATAGATGTGTGTTATTAAATATATAGCCCTAATTATACTGTATATGATTTCTCTCTCTAAAATTAATAATCTTTAAGGCTCTCACTTGTAGAGAAAATATGAATACATATATATAGGCAAGGGAGTCCTAATTCTACTTGGAAAAGAAGTTGAATACCAAAATAGAACTCTCTTAAAAGTTTTAAACCCAATAGGAATCAAGATTTTCTTCAAATTTTGTTTCCTATTTGGAACAGAACAAGTGGGACCGGTGCCAAATAACTAGAACCGGTGGGACTTTGTAAAAACCTGCAAAAACCAAACTACCAAGACAAGTTGGACCGGTCCTAAATATTGGGGACCGGTCCTACTTTGAAAAATCCTACATTTTGCATTTAAACCCTGGTTTTTCAAAATAGGCTCGGAGATATAAAGTGCAGAGTGTTCTCACCATACTTACCCGTTCTATATGGTGTTCTTACCGATTTATCTACTTCCATGTACTTGAGAATTAGCTCGAAGTTGTCGAAGATCAGTTACATAAAATAATACGAAAATTACAATTCAATCAATCAGATTTTGATCACCGAAATATGCCAATTACAATTATATATCTCACAATCTCCCCCTTTGGAAATTTTAATGACAAAACCACCTAGACAATTAATAACCTAACCTATTGGAAAAATTAGATTACAATATTGCCCAAAAATACATAGAAATAAAGCTTCACTTGTGTGTTCAAGATGGTTTAGAAGAAAAACTTGTACTTGCACATTACCTAAACAACATAACCTGTGAAAAGCTTAATAAAGAAATATAAACATAGATCTGTAATGCTCAATGCTCCCCCTTAATCTCCCCCTTAATCAGAAATATCTGATAAATACTTCTTCCCCTTTTTGTAGCAAACTGACAAAGAAATGTCAAAGAGAAGCATATAAACAGATAATTAAATAAGCATATAGAGAGAATAAGACAACAAATGAAGCAACACAAGTAATCATCATCATTGATCAAATAAATATCCAAAATATATTAGTTGATGAAATAAACAAAACATGATAAAAATAAATAATCCAAACATCAGGGATAAAGAAGTAAAAACTAGTCTAGAACAAAAGATAACAAGACCTAAGGTCTAAGTCTAGTCAGCCTCATCAGTAGACTCATCAAAAATAGCAGGATCTAGCTTGTCTATCCTAGCATGTAAGCGATCGAACCCTTGCTGAATTAACCAAAGAACCTGGTTCATCTGATTGGCCGTCACGGGTGTGTCAGTTGCAGGAAGTTGGAAGAGTCCACGACCCCCAGACATAGCCTGTCCAGCTCCTTGACTGAGCTCATAGGCCTTTCTGTCCTTATCATTCTTATTTATCGAGCGAGTAATTGATGTGGCATCAATCATTCCTTTCGGTTTCTCAATATCAGCCCTTTCAGGAATACAGACCCTAGCATCCCTCAAAATTGCTATCACTATCTGTGGGAAAGGTAATGCAGATGAAGACCAAGAGTGTCGAGTGGCTAAGATCATGGTACGCATAATTGTCACAGGAAGATTGATAGGATCTCCTTTAACAATGTTAAATAGAATCTCATCTCGACTCTTAATCAAATTTCACTTATGGTCATGAGGATCTAAGTTGTATGATACTATCAACTTCAATGCCGAGACCTCATCTGTTAGGTAAAATGAAGGCAACCTATCAACAAGTCGTAGGGCTTCAGGTATACACAACTCTCTAATCATATCATCCATGCTCGGTCGGTTTGGATCCTTAACTTGGTATAGCAAAACAATGTCATCTTCATTCTCTTCAACACCCAAGACATTGGCAATTGTATCCTTAGTGACCCCAATTCATATGCCATAACATTTAGTCACAAAAATTAAGTCATCCAAGCTTGAAGTAATCATATTTCCAGAGAAATATCTAACCATGTCGGGCCGTACAATCTCCCTAAGATCACAAAGAGACTCCCAACCATTGCCTTCAAAATATTGCACAAAGTCCATCTCCCATTTGTGCTTGATTATTGCAAGATTGACTCGCCTTTCAATTCTCATAACCCGACACCCTATGACGTTGACAAAGTTATTAAAATTTAACTCATCTTCAAACATGTCTAGTGTGAATACAATGTGGTTGTTATCACTGGTAGACTCCTCAGTACGTCCCCTTTTGCGTGCCATCAAGACCACGACGAATGGATCAAAAATAAAGACAAAAGTTCCATTGGGACTTTTTGTCGAACACCTTGTGTGCAATGGTATAAACCTCAAGTTTTAAGAATGTTTGTTCGCACAATATTACCCAAATCAACAAACAATAAATCAACAATCACCACAGTCCTCCAAAAGTTCAACCCCAACCTCCAATAATCACAAATCAAGACAAAAATAGAAGATGAGAAAGTAATGTGAGTTGGAGAGTTTTTAGAGTATTTTTAGAGTTAGAGAGATTGAATAAGAGTGAGATATGAGTGTGTGTGCGTGTGAGAGTGAGTGAGGAACTTAAGCCAAAATGCGCACACGCAGAATCAAAAATTCTGGTCTTTCGCTAAGTGCAACCGGTCCTAATTTTTGGGGATCGGTCCAACTTCTCTCGGTATCTCATACCCTGCAAAAGTGCGACCGGTGCTCAAAATTTGGGACCGGTCCAACTCTGTGAATTATAAAAAATTAAACTTTGGACCTCTAATTTACCAAATACACCTCATCTCAACTTGATTTAGCAATTCAGCACACAAAGTATGAAAAATAAATACAAAATCAATATAAAACATATTTTTGGATTTTTAAAAAAATAAAAATAATGTAATACCCCGTAATTTGAGGATATCTAAATTGGGTTTTTATTTATTTGATGGAGTTTTAATTAGTTAAATACTTTAATTAATTTTGTCAATGCCTGTTTTTATATGTTTAATGTGGATGTTTGAATTGTTGCTAAGTGTTGATTGTGTTTAATTTTGTGTTAAATATTTGTTTTAAATATAATTTTTTTTCTCTTAAATAAAAATATGTTGGTTTGGGCTGCTTTTTCTTTATTTTTGTTTTATTATTATTATTATTATTATTATTAGGTTGGGCTAGGCTACTGGGCTGGGCTATATATATGTATATATATATATCTATATATATATATATATATATATAGTTGGGCTAAATATTTTATATTTATTAGTTTAATTATTTAGGAATATTAAATAAGAGAAAAGGAATTAGGGTTCAGTAGTTTCTACGTACAGAGGATTCCTACGAACAGATAGGGAGAAGACGATAGACGCCAGGAAAAGAGAAAAAAAGTTATTTTTGCTCAACATCACAAGGCAAGTTCGAACTTTTCTCTTCCCCTTTGAATATGTATACATATATATTATTTGTATATACATGTTGTTGGAATATATGTATAATATATATACTAATTGTATAGACATGTTGCTAGAAATTTGTATGCATTTAATTCTGAAATTAAATGATTTTGCATACTAGAAATAATTCTGTGAATTAAACACGAAGATTTTGGAGTTTTGGTACTGTTTTAGGGTATTTTTGCATATATATATACATGTATATATGACTGTATAGGCGGGTATATATATATATACATGA
This sequence comes from Cornus controversa, assembly GCA_026545225.1. Classification (NCBI taxonomy): domain Eukaryota; kingdom Viridiplantae; phylum Streptophyta; class Magnoliopsida; order Cornales; family Cornaceae; genus Cornus; species Cornus controversa. The sequence goes on along the minus strand of CM048849.1, from coordinate 10,040,870 downwards.
AATTAGGTTTACTGTATTCATCACTTTTTGAACGTTTTTGTTCCGATTAAAAGGTAGATCTTACATCCTAGAACAATCCTTGAAAGTTTGGTTGTGAACCGTTGGGTAGATTCACAGGAAATTGAGTTTGAAATTTTAGATTTTCGAAACTTGAAATTGGGCGTTTTTTTATTTAGGCTGCGAGAGGGGATGGTTTTGGTACCAATGCGTAGCTTAGATCGATACGAGTTCAATGGTATATTCATATGCGCGATTCGGTGCCCGAAAGTGATCAGAAAGTGATCGGGAAGTTTCTCCACCATTGTTGTTGCGTGGAGGCTTGAGGAACAAGAAGGAAGAAGAAAGAAAGAAAAAAAAAAAGAAAAAAAGAAAAAGAAAAGGTGGCCACGCGTCCTGTCAGCGCGTGGGGCGCGTGCCACCGGCGTCGATGGCCGGAAAAGTATTTTTGGGCCCCATTCGCGGGGGCCCACCTCTGGGTCCGATATGGGCCCATTCCGAATTATTTTGATATTTGTTTTGAATTTTTAAAATTTTTGGAAAAACGTCGAAATTCGGAAAATTATTTTTTAAAAATACTTTTACAATTCTAAAAATTCCCAAAATTTTATGTCAACTTCCTGGGAGCTTAAATAACTTGGGGTTTAAATTTCATGTTGAAAAGATTTAGCATTGTCTTTAAATTAATTTTTAAAGTGTCCAAAAACTGAGTTTTTCAACTTCTTTAATTTTGGAAAATACTTAGAAGGTTTTGAAAATTCCCAAATTTTTTCTGTAACTTTCTGGAGGCTAAATACACTTGGGTTTAAATTTTCAACTCAAAATAATCTTTCCTTGTTGTTCAATTAATTTTTAAAGTGTCCAAAAGTTGGGTTTTTCACTTTCTGTAAATTTAGAAAATACTTTTATAATTCAAAAAATTCCTAAATTTTTACTGTAACTTTCTGGAGGTTAAATAAACTTGGTTTTAAATTTTCATCTCTAAATGAGCTTCCCTTGGTGTTCAATTAATTTTTAAAGTGTCTAAAAGTTGGGTTTTCACCTTCTTTTATTTGTTGAAAATATTTTTAAAATTCTAGAAAATTCCAGAATGATTTAATAGGTTTATTAGAAGTAGAATAGGCCCAAAAAACCTAGATAAGAGTTTGGTTTAGACTCCCTCGTAGATTTGAGTGCATTGGGGGTTGGATTGGGTGTTTGCTTCTAAAGTGCTTAAATTGTGTTATTTGATTTACTTGAATGTATTTTCTTTTAAGGATATAAATGCCCATTAAATACTTGATTATAGTTTACTTGTGAACGATTTGTCTTATGGTGATAATTTCATGTCGAATAATTTGAATTACTTTGTTTGTGCAAATTAAGATCATAATGCACCTTGTTTATTTTATGTTTCATATTGGGAATGCATCTATACATTTTATTTGGCATGTAAGGATTGTCCGGCGTGTCAGGATCGCCCATACCTAATCAGGTATCTATGAATTTTATTTTGACATGTAAGGATTGCCCGACGTGTCAGGATCGCCCATACCTAATAAGGTATCTATGCATTTTATTTTGGCATGTAAGGATTACCCGACATGTTGTCAGGATCGCCCATACCTAATAAGGTATCTATGCATTTTATTTTTGCATGTAAGGATTGCCCGGCGTGTCAGGATAGCAAATATAACTAGACATGATCAACCATTTTTTTTTCTCATTGAATTTCATCATTTACTTTTTATTGCTAAGACGATGGCTTTCACGCTTACGGGCAGCCAGTTATTTTTTTCAAAACAACTTTTTATTTTTAAAGATATCTCATTGGAGATTTACATTTTAGTGGAAGCTACGAACACATCCCGAAGGTAGCCTTTTCCTCTTGTCTTAGATATTCAGCAAATTTTTATTTTCTTTTTCTTTTCATGCTGAATAAAAATAGAATTTTTTTTCTTCATATTTTTTTTATTGATCATTTAAGCTTTCAATGCTACTCATATAATATACTCTAGTTAACTTCACATTAGTTTTCAATCAATTATCTCAAAGTTGGACTAGTGCACAAATTGTATGGACTCAGAAGATTTACATCTAAAAAGAAATAAATACAGCACATTGGTTATCAATGTCTAGATTATAAAATCAAGTACTTCATTCATTGACAAACTAAGTGTCCCAATTATGCATTCACAAATCAAAGTGAAATTAAAAATAAATATAAAGAATTCACATTATTTCTCAAAAAAATATAATTCTCATAATCTCATTTGATTAATACAAAAATAAACAAAACCTATCCTAACCTAAAAAGATATGGTCCAATGGAAAACAAATAATGAACAAAAGTTTAGTCCATGACCATCAAAGTCCTAATGACCTAGTTAGAGGTTTTGTACCCAAAGACCTATTAGGAATAAATCCCATAGTATCAACAGGCACAAACTTCTCCAAATCTTCCTTTTTCATCCAGATAGTTTTAACATGCAATTTATCAGGAAAGTATTATGGAGAAACAAAAATATTATTTTTCTTCTTTGAATTCTTTTTAGCTTGAGAATTTTTGGATTTGTTCCAATAATGTGAACTTTTAGCATGTACCCTATTCTTAGCAAAAAAATTATGCACATGAAAATCAAAATTAGAATGTCTTCTCTTTTTATAGCAATAGTGTTAATTGTCCTTTCTTACCACAAAAATAACAATAAAGCACATTGGACACAACTTTAGCATGCAAAGACTCAACTTAAGGCTTAGGGTTCAGACACATTCAAGTTCTTGGGTTTAACAAAAATATTTCTTCCTTTAGATGATGACCCAACAAAACCTAATCCAGGTTTATCTCCTACAGGCTTACCAACACTAATCATTCTATCAAGCTTAATATGTCCAGAAGTAAAAGCATTTAATTTCTCTTGTGATTTTTTCAATTCAGGCTCAAGAAAATTAATTCCAGCAATAAGAGAATTTTTGGCAGAAATAGCTTGACTTACCTCACTTTCGAGAAACTTGACTTTGCTTTGAAGATTTTGAATGTCAACTTTATTCTCTTCAATCAACTCCAATTGATCTTCATTCATTTTCTTCAAAGTTTCTTTCTCAGATTTTTCTTGCTTCAGCTTCTCAAATTTCTTATTATAAGCTTTCAGCAATTTCTCAAAGAGTTTCGGCAGCTTGCTCTCACATGGTTATACATCAGACTGCTCAACTTCTGAATCATCAGACCCTACTTGACTGAGAGTAGTGTATAACCCTGTTTCACCTACATCAGAAGAAGAATCATTAGCAGTATCTTTATTCAATAATGCAACAAAAGCAAGAGAATCATTCTCAACAGAAGAATCACTATCAGAGTTAGAAGATTCAGACTCAGAAATAATAACTTTCATGGCTTTCTTTTTAGTTTTTGAACTTTTCTGTGCACTAAAGCTATTTTTCTTATGCCTTGGACATTGATTTGATGTATGACCTTTACCACCACATGTCCAACAAGTAAGCTCAGTCTCCCTAGAGTCATCTTCTTTCTCTTTCTCTTTCTCTTTCCTTTCCTTACCTTTAGATGATGAGCTTTGATTCCAGAATTTAGAATGATTTCCTTTTCTCAAATGTCTAACCTTTTCATATTCAATAATCTTTTTAAATTTCATAGCAAGGAGTACAACATCATTATCTGAATCATATTCAAAACTTTCAATTTTTTCAACTTCAGATTTTGAAGAATTTGAAATATTTGACAAACTTGAAGACTTGGAAGTCTTTGAGATTTTTAAAGCCAAATTTTTTGATTTCTGAAGCTTTGAATATTTCATCTCAAAAGTTTGAATTGACCTAACTAACTCAGCAACTTCCATTAAATCTACATCTCTGCTCTCATCTAAGGCTTCCAACTTAGCTTGGAACCTATCAGGCAATGATCTCATGATTTTTCTAATAATCTAAAAAGATCAAATTTTCTCACCAAGATTAGCACTACTTTGAACAATATCATTCAATCTAGAATAAAAATCAGAAAACATCTCATTTTCATCCATTCTAATTGTTTCAAATTTAGGGGCAAGCATTTGTAACTTATATTTTCTCACCTTAGTGGTACCTTCATGAGTTACCTGTAAAATATCCCATGCTTCTTTCAAAGTGGAACATGCAGAAATTCTAACAAATTCAGAAGGAACAACAGAATTAAATATAGCATATAAACCCTTATTTTATTGTTAGCATCTTCATGCTCAGCATTAGACCATGTTGCTTTATCTTTAGAGTCACAGCAACATCACCATCACCAGTGGCAGTGGTAGGAATTTTATAGCCATTCTCTACAGCCATCCAAACTCTCTCTCCTTGAGATTTCAAAAAGGCTTTTATGTGAGACTTCCATAAAGTATAATTTCAACCATCAAACAAGGGAGTTCGCTGAATCGATCCACCCTCTTTCATACTAGATTCCATAATAATTTTTGAAAACAAAAATAAATTTTGATTTTAAAAATACTTCGCAAGGAACTATTCACAAATTAGAGAACACTGCTCTAATACCAATTGTGAGTTGCGCGGTGAGGAAACAGTTGCGAAAAGTACTTTAAAACCTAGAGGGGGTGAATAGGATCACTTGCTCTTGTGCTTAATTTTTAATTAATTCAATTTTAAGTCCAATTAACCAAACAATTAAAGCAAATAAATAACTTAAAGTGCAAGTAAAGAAAAGAATGCACCAAATATACATGGAAACCCAAGGCGGGAAAAAACCACGGAGGGAGGTGGAAAGCCTCAGAAAACTAATCCACTATAATGAAGCAAAGTACAGCAGACTCTGTCTCAGACTCACACCCCTATTCACACTGTTAAGAATCTGATGTGGAACACCTCAGGCTTATGATTACTGCAACACGTCCAACTACTGTAGACTTTCGGCTAACTTCACGATCCTTACAGAAAGGTTGCTGGAAGAACAAAAATACTCAGCAAGTATTTCGTTCCCTTTGTAGTGCGATATGATCACCTTTCTTCCTCAGCAAACAAGCAAGCGAAGAACCATTAATCCAATATTCTCATCAGCAAATGATTTGATGAAGTCTTTGAACAGTTAATCAGAAGTAGAACACCATCCTAAATATCACTCGTGAAGTATAGATGTGTGTTCTTAAATATATATCCCTAATTATACTGCATATACTTTCTCTCTCTAAAATTAATAATCTTTCAGGCTCGCACTTGTAGAGAAAATATGAATACATATATATAGGCAAGGGAGTCCTAATTCTACTTGGAAAAGAAGTTGAATACCAAAATAGAAGTCTCCTACAAGTTTCAAACCCAATAGGAATCAGGATTTTCGTCAAAATTTGTTTCCTATTTGGAACAAGACAAGTGGGACCGGTGCCAAATAACTAGGACCGGTGGGACTTTGTAAAAACCTACAAAAACTAAACTGCCAAGACAAGTTGGACCGGTCCTAAATATTGGGGACCGGTCTTACTTTGAAAAATCCTACATTTTGCATTTAAACCCTAGTTTTCAAAATAGGCTCGAAGATATAAAGTGCAGAGTGTCCTCACCATAGTTACCTATACTATATGTTGTTCTTACTGATTTATCTACTTCCATACTTGAGTATCAGCTCGAAGTTGTCGAAGATCGATTACATAAAATAATACAAAAATTACAACTCGATTAATCAGGTTCTGATCATCGAAATATGCAAATTACAATTATATATCTCACAATTACAGCATCCATCTCACAAGGACCAGAAACTCTGGTGGCATTGTGACAATTACCTTCAACATCCACACATATATCTCTGTAAATAACTTTGCAAAATTAGATATTTTTAAACATAATTAATATACCACATATCAGCATTAATGGCTACAATTTTTCTATTCTGTTTCGTCTATCTTTTATTATTATTAGTTATTACATTTCCAATGAATTTTTATGACTCTTGTGATTGACATTGAATTTATTTTCTCCTTTTTTTCTTTTTCATTTGACATTTCCTTTTTCTTTTCCATCCGTAAACTTGGATTTTTTAGTGTTTTGCATCAGCACTAGTTTCAATTCACCCTCGTTCTGTGTTTACCTCTCTCAAAAAACCCTAATCTTCTACAAACAATTCCCCGAACCTCTTACATTATCTCTTGTCATATTTCTCTCATCCTTCACTCTCACTATCAAAGAGGGGAGCCCTAATCCTTCTTTCATTTCCTTTGCTTCTATTTTTACCAATCCAACAAGCTGTAAATTATGTGCAGAGATTGTGTTTTAGTGAAGGTAATGTGCACAATTGAACGAAGTTTTGGTTCACAACTCCTTAATTGAGTACAAAACCAGCCCTCATACCCTCTTTTTCAACTCTGGTGATGTCAAACAAGTCTGTTCTTGAGGTTTTTGATCCTATGTGATAAGGTGAAGGTGGTTGACTAAAACTGGTACATTTAGGATAATGAAATTTACACCTATGCAATTAAAGTTGGAGAAATTTTTCATCTCACTTGTGTTTCCATAGAAACCCATTAAAGTTATCTTGTCTACTTATTAATTGTAATAATAAAATTTACTCAGACTCTTCCAACATCTCAAACCAACCATCTTACTAATGACCAAGAAAGATTGGATAGACCATTTTTCCCGTTGTTTGGTTCACTGTACCAATCATTTTCCAAAGCCAAGTTGTCATGGTCCCATTTGGAAAAATTATAAAGTTAGCAAACAAAAAATTTCCCTATTGATACAATAGAAAACTAAAGTAAAGAGAGGGCCAGGTATATCATTCCAAGCTGCCATGGTTGATAGACCATTCCAAACTGCCAAGGTTGATAGACCATTCCAAGCTACCATGATTGACTGATAGCGTCCATTGACTAATCTTGGGCAATTAATTTTCAGTTCTCAAGTGTCCATGTGACCCAAACATCTTCATGCATAAAGAGAAAGGACCGATATCCTCCATGATTACAAAAGCCAACTCACAAGGAGAGAGTATGATGGCATTGAGACAACCACCCTCAACATTCACATATATTTTTGAACTAAATTAGATATCTTTAGACATAAATTAATATATTACATGTAATCATTCATTAACCAAAACAAAATCCAGGGCTACAAATTTTCTATTCTATTCTTTCTCTTTATTTATTATTAGGGTTAAGTGCAAAAAAAACCCCTCGCTATATACAGAATATGCAAACACCCTTGATGTTCAACTAACCCCCTACAATTTTCAAATGGTGCAAATAACGACAAATCATTAATTTCTGGTACCAGAATTAGAAAATGATAAAAAAAAATACCTTTACAGTATTAAAAAGAAAAAAGAAAAATAAATGAAGATCTAAAATTTCCAAAATGGACAATGAATTTTTCGAACAACAACGGGCTATTTGCACATTTTCTATATAGTGAGAGGGTTTTTTTGCACATTTTCTAAATAGCGAGGGGTTTTATGCACTTCACCCTATAAAGTGAAAAGGGTAATTTCAGAATTAAAAAAAATTTAAGTCAAACATGACGGTTAACGGTTATTTTTGAATGAAAATTCACCGGAGGGGTTATTTGCTCATCAGATAAATCTAGTGGGAGGTTACGTGAGCATACTAAACTGCAAGGGTGTTTTTTTCACTTAACCCGTATTATTAGTGATGACTCGTGTGATTGATACTTGAAGGAAAAATAACATAAGGATTCGATTACCTTTGTTGCCCAATAGCGGAAGCACAAGGATCTAGGAGGCTTGTGTTACAAGCTTTCCAAAAACCACCAAAAATGACACCATAACAAATAGACGTCCTCCTCAAGTGACCCAAATACCACTGCTGATGACACACTAACGATTTGGTCGTCCTTCTCGCCAATAGAGGGCTACAAGAGTCCTCTATGGATATCCACAATCCAAATCCTAGGTAAAATGATGGCTACAAGAGTCCTCTATGGATTTCCACAATCCAAATCCAAGGTAAATTGATGGTTACTAGAGACATCTTGAGAGAGAGAAAATATAATCAGGACAGAAGTCACCCTCCCCCAGGCATTCCCACAGAATTTTATATCTACAGAGATTGAAGTTCAAATTCAAATTGTAACTATTCAAATTGCAACTGTAACCACCTCTAGATAAGATCGTATCTTATCTTATATCTCTCTAATATCTTAAATTCAAATAATGTGGATGAGAGTTATGGATTATGGGTTTGGCACAAACCCGATCCACAATTTAACATCTCCCACTCATTCACATATGTTGAGTTCTAAATTCTCTATATCTCTCATTCACATAACTCATATCTATATATAGAAAGTGGATCATGCGACTGGACAAGCGGATCGATGAAGCAAACAACAATTTCTTTGCAACTAGCGGATCGATCCATCAAGTATCCACTTGGAATCATAGAAGATGTATTGGTAAAAGTGGATAAATTTATTTTTCCTGCTGATTTTGTGGTGTTAGATATGGAGGAAGATGAAGAAGTCCCATTAATTCTGGGCCGACCATTCTTGGCTACGGGAAGGGCTTTAATTGATGTTCAAAATGGTGAATTAACATTAAGAGTAAACAAGGAAGAGGTTATGTTCAACATCTACCAAGCCATGAAATTTCCAAAAGATCCAAGTACTTGCCTTCGAGTAGATGTCATTAAGCAATGTGTAGAAGAAACCTTTCAAGAAGATATGCCAACCGATCATCTAGAACGATGTATCACCACTTCATCTCATGCTTATGATTTTAATAACTATGTTGTTTGTGAATCTGATTTACCTTTTGTTAGTGAAGAATTTCTCCACTATGTATTTGCCTTGGGAGCATTGCAGCAGGTTACATCACTTAGTAATGAAGTGGAGAGGCTAGAGCCGATGGTAGCAAAGATTGATTCTATGAATTCTAAAGAAAAGATGCAGCAAACGACAACTCCGGAGTTGAAGCAATTACCTGAGCATCTTCGCTATGCATTCTTGGGTGATAATTATATATTTCCAGTGATTGTTGCTGCATCACTCACACCCGAAGAAGAGGAAAATTTGCTACGTGTGTTAAGGGAGCATAGAACAGCCTTGGGATGGACTATTTCTGACATAAAAGGTATAAGTCCTTCAATTTGCATGCACAAGATTTTAATGGAGGAACTTTACAAACCAACAATTGAGCACCAAAGAAGATTAAATCCATTTATGAAGGAAGTCGTGAGAGCTGAAATTTTGAAACTCCTCAATGCTGGAATTATCTATGCTATTTCAGACAGCTCATGGGTAAGTCCAGTGCAGGTTGTGCCAAAAAAGGGTGGAATGACAGTGGTGAAAAATGATAATAATGAGTTTATTCCTACAAGAACAGTCATGGACTAGTGTGTATGC